>CM056208.1:38072530-39302530 GCA_029692085.1 Gymnothorax javanicus | reverse complement strand
CGGTGTCAGGGTTGACAGCAACTTATTTAAAGGAGGAGACATCAAATGTTGAACATAGATGCTGAATGATGGGTGAACCAATCTAATATTAGAAAAAAAATGTATTAAAAAAATCTGATTCTCTCTTGCGTTGATACCATAGCTTGAATAGTGGCACTAGTATGGTTTATAGCCACCGAAATTCTTAGCGCAGTGAGACGCACCCATTGAACACCCACTTTGCTGACGAGGAGGTGTAAATGTTTTTGGTCCATCCTGTTATTGCGTCCAGCAGTCATTTGGAAAAATGAAAGCCATTCTGAGGGCAAAAGGGAAGTTCTAATTGGTGTGTGTGTGTGTGTGTGTGTGTGTGTGTGTGAGATCCAAAATGCTGGTAATTTATTCAAACAAAACTGCGTTGTGGACAGATGAAGTTAAATGGCGATCACACCTATTAATCATATTCCAAAACTAGATTTTCTGAAGCCACTTGCATGCCACTCCTGTTTGTGCATGATGTGCATGGCACTTGAATGTTGTGCAAATGTAATATCGCAGTCATCTGGAGAGATCACTGTGTTTCCTGGGATTTGTGTTGAAGCGAGGCCAATGAGTGTGTTGATCATAATGTTAATAGCCACTATATAAAATATAATGTTTATGTTTCTGTGTTATTTTTTGTTTTGTTTTGAATATTGGTGTATGTTTTCTTGTAAATTAACATTTTTATCATCTGCGTCATTTTGAAATGCTTGTGTGTTTATAGGGCTACTGTGGAATCTATGCATCTAAGGGTCACAATAGGAAAGCTGATCTGGGATCAAGTTTCCTGCCAAAATACTGGCCTTATCCATCATGATCTATGAGTCCGATCCTTGACCTCAGCTGTGTTCTTTCTTTCTAGGGGCAGGCAGTGGAGAAGAGAACCAAACTCCAATATTCCAGTTTGTTGATCCAGAAATTCAGGTTGGTTCTCCCTTGTCTTTTTTTACTCATATAATGAGGAGACATGCATGAATCCGCGCTACCACAAAGATTCCAGTATTTACCTTATTTCCAGTACGCAGCATCCTAGTACAGTAATTTATCAACTGTGCAATTTTCATACTTCATTGAACGAATGTTGTGTTATTCTAAGCCAGGGGTGGGAACCTCATCCTTGAAGGGCCAGTGTGGGTACGGGCCTTCGTTCCATCTACAGTACTCAGTGATTTGCGATTCCTCAAATCTACAATTAGAATTTTTGCTCAGGACCATGATTTCTAAAATCAGGCATCAGAACTTGGTTGAAACAAAAGCCTGCACCCACATCAGCCCTTTGCGGATGAGGTTCCCCACCCCTGTTATAAGCTGTCCAATGGGAATGTTGAAGAGTACACTTTCCCAATCCTCTTTCCCATTTGGAGTCAATCAGCACGCCGTTCCTCAACCTCCGCTGTCAAATATATGTGTTTTGTTCGGAGAACATCATCATGTTCTTATTATTCGTATCGTGTCAGCCGTCTTATTGCACCATAGTTTGCGGGTTTTGTCTAGTCTTGCACAGTGGAAGACATCTCAAGCAGCCCATCAAACAGACTTGTCGGCACCAGTTTTAATGGGGGGGAGTGATTTTTGGTGTGCTATGTGACACAGTCATCATTGCCAACTAAAACCATCTCATTGTTGGGTAATGGCCATCAGGGCTGCCAGACTGGTTCCAGCCCATTTCAGATTCCACATTCTGATTTATGACCCCCAAATCCAAAAAAAAGTTGGCACATTTTGAAAAATGCGAATAAGAGTGATTTGTAATGTCCCTTTACCCTCTTCAATATTGAAAACGCAACAGCAGCTCATCATATTTCATTCTTTTAACATGTGAATTTAATTACTTATTGAAAATACATGTTTATTTCAAATCTGGTGAATGCAACAGACTCCAGAAAAGGCATGGAGGACACTTGGAGCTAATAATGATGTGACAAGTTGCAATAACAAGGTGATGTTACACAGGAGAGCTAATCTTGTTAATGCATGACAGGAGCCTTCAGAAAGGAGCAAAGATGTGTTGATGCTCATAAAGTTGCCAACAGATGCCTGAGCTCCTAATCCATCTCTTTGAGAATGATGTTCCCAAAGACGATTTGGTTGGATTTCGTGCATTTCACCCTCTGCAGTGCATTAAAAGATGGATGGAATCTGATTGAAGTTTGGTGCATGAAGGGCAAGGCCGAAAATCACTTCTGAATGCACTTGATCTCTTATCCCCCGGGCATCACGGTCTTGAACGATCATAAGACTGCAATGGATTGCATGAAATGGGCTTGCAAATACTTTGGGAATCCTTTATCAGTCAACACCATTCACCGCTGCATCCACAAATGCAAGTTAAAACATTACAATGCAAAGCTAAAGCCATACATGAACACTGTCCAAAAGTACTCCCGACGTCTCTGGGTTCAGTGTTATCTGAGATGGACCGCAGTGGAAACTTGTTTTCTGATACGATGAGTCAACATTTCAGGGGGACTTCTGACAAAACAGCCATCATGTTCCCCAGACCAAAGACGACAAGGACAAAATAGGCTGTTAACAGCATTGGGTCCAAAATCCAGCATCTGTCATGATATTACGGTACACCAGTGCACATAGCATGGGTGACTTGCACATTTCTGAGGGCATCATTACAGTCAAAACATATACGCAAATTTATAAGCAAAATATGATGCCATTTACACTCTGTTCCCAGGACGTCCCTTCCTTTTCTAGCATGATGATGTCAAACTACATTTTGCACTGATTACTTGTGCCTGGCTGCTCAAGCAGAGAGTGGAGGTGCTAGGTTGGCCTGCCTGCAGTCCAGATTTGTCTCTGAATGAGAATTCTGCATCATGAAGCAAAATGCAGCGAAAATCTTGTACAGCTACGGTGCTGAAGACCTGCATAGTGAAGGAACGGGGAAAAACTGCTTCTTAAACATGAATAACAGGCGTCTTCAGTGATCAAATGCTTAATGAGTGAGACTAAACACAAAGGTGATGGTACACACTGATAAACAGTGGACTGAGCCAACTTTTTTGGACTGTGTTGCAGTCATCACATTTTAAGTTGCCAATAAGCAATTAAATTTGCATGCAAGAACATAATCAAATGTGCTCTTGTACCTGAGTAAATTTAGAAGAGGGCAAATGGACTTTGCAAATAAATACTTTTGGTTTTTCAATGCATTTTCCGTGATGTGCCGACTTTTTCAGGATTGGGGCTGTATTACGTTAGTGGAGCTTCCCGTAAAATTGGTAAACATTATGTCTCTTTTTAAGATGGCTGAGGACAGCCTCCAGACAATAAAAATCCCCCCTCCTGACCCAGCAAGCCCTGTCAGAGTCTTCCTGGAGGCCACCATCAAAGACAGCTTCTACTCCATGATGCCTCACAATATGTATTCCCTACAACTGTGGCCTGGCATCACGCTTGTGCTGCTGACTAAGGTTAGTCCTTTAGGGCTTACACCACACACATCCATTTAAATTCTGGAGAACTGATGAAAAATGTAAACGTTGAAGTGGCCTGGTTGAGTTAGTCCTTTTGAGATCCACATAGCAGCAGTAATTGGCTGTTGTTGTATGTGCAGTGGCGGCTCATGATCTTGGAATTACTGGGTTTCACATATGTACAGTTTATAGAGATGCTGGTCTAAAACGGTTGAAATGGTTTGCACTGTTATCGGTTCTCTTTTACCCTCTGTACATCCTAGCTTTCTGAATGAAGCGGCCTGAGAAAATAGGAGTTCTGCATTCACTCCCACAAGATTCTTAGCAGGTTTGGTTTCTTTGGCTGGGTTTTTTATTCACGCGTTAATGTCTTCACATTGTCTACCTTTACAAGCTTGGTGAATGATGGTGACATACAGTATAATGAGTTAAAGACAAAACATTTTGACATATTTTAAAGTGTGTGGGTGAGAATGTTCAGCTTGTTGAGTGCAGGCAGGTTTTGACTCAGTATCTCTGACCTCTATACAGGGCTTTCCATATGAATATGGAGTAGCCAGCCAATGGGAAAAATGAGCCAGATAGGAGGGTCTGGGGGAATTCTCACCTGAGGAAATTTTGGCTGTAATAGCCTCTGGCACATTCTAATTTCATTATTCCATCATATATATATATTGATCTTAATTATCACATTTAAATGAGTTTGCCTACCTGATTGTAAACATATCTTTGCAACTTATTGTCATGGTGAAATTGGCTTCTTGTGCGTTTTGACCCACAAAGTCTGTAAATAGCTATAAATATTTAAAACCATGCCTATTGCTGACTGATCAGAACTTAAGTAATTATTAATCAATACACCTTATTTGTTATTATTTTTAATTTATTGACACATTCACTGTAAGCTTTATCAAGACATGCCACTATGATGGTGGATGTATTGTTTTACTCGACACGTAAATACATTTTTATTCAACAAAAATGAAGAGGTAATTATGAGGCGAAGCCTGTTTTTAATCCGTTATCTAACCTTGCTATGTTGGTTTTAAATTAAATTTTTTTAAAATAAACCTATGTCAAAAATAGGAGTTAAATAATTCATCTTGTGAATCCTCACGAAACAAAACAAGAAATGGTCCTCTTTCTCTCAGGCTACTCATCCTTACCTAAATATTCAGGTCCCAGTACCGTTGATAAAAACTTAATTTTGAAAATGCAACAAAATCAACGGTAAAATGCTTACAACTCCGAATATAGTGTGGAATAATGTTAGCAGCGAAGCTAACCTTGGGAAGTGGACCGCATGATTGTGCATTCATGTGCTTGGATGTTCTGATCTGATGGCATTGTTCTGAACAAAAATTGAGCTGCTCTCAATCCCGATCAAGTTGATAGACTTGTATTGCGAGCTGGTGATTTGTGCTGGACTACTGCACACAGTGTTTCTGTATTGATGGCTTACTCAAAATGCTGCCTCATCACTTTCCGACCAGCCTGCCAAACCTGTGATATTTTCTTGTAAGCTTATGAAAACCCAACCGCCTTGCGGGTCGCCCCTCCTATCACTGATGGGCACGGTTCTTTATCACCATGCTCTCATTGTTTTGAAGCGGAGGCTATTGTTCGTAAATGTACAAGCATAGCGATTTGCAATTTGTTTATCATGGCTATTTTATTTGAATCAAGAATTAATGTAATAAATTAGCTGGCTGGACTTCAATGAGTCGTCTGGTGCGTGGGTGGCAGCCAGCACTCATGGAAAGCTCTGCTCAATATCCACAGATCCCCCGGAGTCAGGTGGCTACGTCCATCTACTGCTTCCTGGACGCCTTGTCTAGCCTGGAGAAGAGACTGAGTGATGGCGGGGAGGGACCTGCTGCCCCTCGCAGTCCACTGCCTCTACAGGAATTCCGCAACAAGATGGACAAGTTCATCCGTGCTCTGAGCGGCAGTGACGTGCAGGTCGGTGGTGTCTCGAGTCAAACATTTGAATTTTTGAGTTGGCAGGCATCCTCCAAAACTTCACACGTGAAATTATTTATTTGTAATTTTTTTAGATTTATCACAAGAAGTGTGTTGTCTTGGTGTCACACTCGAGTTACAAATGCTGTACTGAATACAGACGCCTTGTGCATTTACCGGTGTGTCTTTTACTGTAGCTGTCGGTAACTGAACCAAAATTTGTGGAGGTGGAAAGTGTTCCCTTAAACTGGTTATTGGTACTGGCTTGTTTTAAATGCTTCACCTTGATCATGAATGCTATCAGGTTAGGGTCATCAGGCCAGTTGCCCTCAATTAGTTACAAGGAGAAATTGAAGACCTGTGTGCAAGAAGTACTTAAGTCACATTTTGCAAAAAATGAGCTGACATCAGTATTAAAAGCCACAATGGCCAGAGCATCATCTGATACCAAAGATTTCTGCAAAGATGCGCTCAAGTCTTGTGTATTGGTGCGTTTCCATTGTCCATTGTCATGATCTGCAATGTGTTTTGAAAACTTTGACCCCCCAAAATCTCAAAAGTGTTATTTTGTGACTTCGGTACTTCTTGCACCCAGGTCTTCAATTATACCCTTCATGTGCACTCAAAATTGTACATATTTCAGTCAGCATTATTCAAGCGTGCATACATGTTGCGAGTCAATGTGTTTTTGTTTTTTCTTTTTCCTTTAAATTCCCGTGAATGGCAGGTTAAATAGCCTGTGATGCAGGTTGTGCCAAAAGCTAAACAAGCTAAACTCAGATGTTGGTCGGGATTTATTTTTTTTTATTATTGTTTTACTGCTTTTTACAAGTAATTGAAGTATGGGATTTCCATAGATCTCCTTTCTGATGTCAACCAACAGTGTGGTTTTCAGGATTAGGAGTTTCATTGTTTTCTTTGACGTCTGATACCAGGGCTAATAGTTTTCCACAATAGCCAGGAGTCGCTCTTTCTCTTGGACAATCGAGTCCTGAAGGGACCGCGTTTCCGAGCATGATGAACTATATGATTGTACACTGCTACTCATAAATGAGGGTGCTGTACTATTCTAGTAACTACTGCAAATAAAGGGAATATCTGCATGATATTGAAAATATCTTCTGTCTTTAAATGTGTTTAGACTTCACTGCTGCAGAGCACCTGGACAGAGTTCAAAAACAAGGCCTTTTCCCGGGGAGGTCCTGGGGTCAGTAGAGCGTGAGTGCAGCTTCTGTTTCGTCCTGGGTCCTGTGGTTAGTTGGTCACATCATCCATGGAGGCAGTAATCAGTTTCACTGCTTTTGTTTTGTGGTGCATTTTCATTCGTTTGTTGCCACATGAACTGAATTGTGAAGCTTTAGAAAGTATGCTTGAGAAATTCTGACCAACTTCCTGGTAATGTGTTATTTTGTCTGTCCCGTTGTCTAGTTGTGTTTGCTGCGTTGTCCCATGGGTTAGCAACAGTTTGGGTTAATGAATGTTCCATCCACAGTCAATTCGTTAAGTTAAATCAATTTGATTTTCAGACTTTAAAATGGCCATAATGTATTTTTTGAGAGTACTGGAGACCTGGTAACCTTGTCCTTGAGGATGACTGCATTTAGGCACCCCTAACTGACCTTGGAGAAACAGAATGGCCAAAAATATAGGTTTACTCGGAAACCATTACCGAGACGCCTCTATGATGGGAAGATGTAGACGATGCAAAAGCCACAAGCCCCTGCTCACCCACTGGTGACAACACTGTGTGTCAGCAATGGCTTTGGATTGCATGGTCAGCTGGGGTTTTTGTTTTCATCTGAAGACTTTAAAAGATGTTCTTCAAAATTACTGGCCACGTTAACATCAAAATTGGTTTAGAGCTTCCAGGGAACAATGTCCACCAGGATTGTTGGCAGCTTTTAAAAATTTAGATTTTTGTATTTTTCATGACTTTCGTAGTTTTTTCATCTGAAAATGTTAAAATCTTCTCAATTTATCTTGCTTAATATTTCATTTCCAGAAAGGTCAGTCTCGAAGTCAGCATGCATGAAATTGCACGTATCCAGCTTAATTTTGCATTTACAAGGTTAAAATTGGGATTGATAACAGATGTAATGAGTTTTTTACTGTGCATGTCAACATAATCTATAGCATACTTGAAGGCACCCATGTCTCCTTTCTTTTCCGCTGAGCTACAGAGCCTTTGGTCTCATTTTTCTGTATCAGTGTGAGGTGCATTTTGTGTCTATAGCTGGATGTTGATTGCAGGAGTGTTCCAATGATTCCTGGGCCCCTGCAGGTTGCTGCCTTGGTGCCAGAACATGAAGCTGCAGTTATGTGGGCTGTACAGGCAGTGCTTTGTCATGGAGAGGCCAGGGAACACTCAGCGCCTGGCTCCCAGTCTGCAGGAGAAATCGCTTGCTCTTGTGCAGTAAGTATGCTCTAAAGCAGTAAGTATGCTCTTAAACTATGCATGCTGATCTTTAATGGGCAACTCATGCAAAAATCATCATGTGGTACCTTTTGCCTTGTAGGGTGAACGCTGTTGTAACGCATGCAGTATTAGTCTTGAACAGCTTTTCAGGAAAGTCCCTGCTTAATTCAACATCTGGAAGGCAGCCTATGTTGCTCCAAAGTACATATTTATCATTTAGCATTAATGGTAACTGCAGACACATATCACAAAAACGAATGTTCAGATGTTAATGAGTTGAAATATTGAATGCCTTGTATGTTACAGTTCTAAATTGGGTAATGGTCTATGCTGATTTGCAATGGTCTACTTTCTGCTTTTTAAAAAATTTTTTTTACTGCTGATTTTGTAGAGTCCCAACATTTTTATCCCTCCGGCATATCATGCAGGGGGATATAGTTGTCACTGCGATCGTCTGTCTGTCTGTCTGTCAGTCTGGACATTTTGTTTCCTGAGTAGAACTCGAATACTGATCATTTTTTCTTCAGGAAACTTGCTGTGCATATAAATCAGGTCATAGACTAGTGCCTTTTGGTATTTTGGGATTTCTGAGATTACATTGCGGGGGCTGGGGGGATATGTCATCCTCTGATTCGATTTGTGATTGTATTTGAAAAGCGATTTGCAATTTTTATTACATTTTTGGCACCTAAACATGGTTAGCATTCAGGTTAGATGCATCAGAGCTGCAGCTAATGGCCAGAAAACAAGTCCAATTCAGGTGAAATTATTTGGGTGGGTAGACAGCACTACTGGAAAAAAAATTTACATTACATGTGGGTTAAGTGCTCTATGTGATGGTATAGTGCAATAAAAACTTGTGCTTAGTTTGTACCAGTTTATACAGATACAGCATCCACAATCCATCTCTGCTTTGAGACTGCCTGTGTTTCGGGATCTGTGTTTGTGGGTCCTGAATCTGCGGAGCTGGAAGAAAAAGACTTGAACTCTTTAAAATGGCCAATTCCTTTACTGGCAGTTTGCTTATTAAGTACTTAATGAAACTAATTTTGACCCTGACCAGGAATTGGTTACATTTTTGTCTTAATTCTCCGTCCTTTGATCGCATTCTAGTTATGATTATGAAAATACTCATTAGCTGCCGAGAGAGTCTGTAATTTTTCTCGTTTTCACTGCTGTAGGGAAAAGTTGGTGGATTGGAAGGACTTCCTGCTTGTGAAGAGTAAAAGGAACATCACCATGGTTTCATATCCTGTCAGAACGACTCTGTGGCCAGAGAGCTCATTAGTAAAGGGATAAAGATGATTGAGTAATGGTCTATTCGATTAGGCTAAAAAATTTGTGCATGTATTCGGGAAATGAATTATGATCAAACCTATCGCGTCTATAGTGAAGTGTAGCAACGCATCTTATTTATAATACTCTGTATAGTTCACTAAATATTTGCATTCTCATCCAGAAAAAGTAGCTATGCAGACATCGCAGAGCCTCTCGGTGAAAGTTAGACAAACAGCAATGGATAAAGCTGGCTAGCCAGCTAACACAGTCTATCGTAGAAATGCAGTCAATGCATCATTCTACGGTAATGACTCCCGAGAAGGGATTACTTGAAGGTCACTATCCTATTTTATGCTCGCGAACAATATTTTGCTTTATTGATCCAAATGAAAAAAGAAAAAAAATTCTGTTAGTTCGAGTATAAGAGCAGTTCATGTTCAGTTGTGTGTGTGAGTGCAAGCCACAGAATGCTGACAGTAGTTTTCTTGAAGACTTCTGGTGTCAGTAATGACAAGGAATTTCTAAAAGTTGCGCATAGCACCTTTAAGAACTGTATGAAAGCACCACCTGTACTACCGAAACGGCATGTATTTTCTATTCATCTTCTATTGAAGCTTCGCTTACACTCCACTGCATTTTATTAGTTATTTGGTTGTTCTCCTTAATGCTATTTTCACATACCTGGAAGACTTTCCTGGTCTGATTCATTTCATCTATGTGGACCGCACTGCTGGGCAAATGATTGCTCCTTCCTTCAATGTTACGGACAACTCCACCTCAGAGCTGGGGAAGGGGCCCCTGGCCCAGTTTATCAAGAGTAAGGTGAGATGTTATGGATTGAAATATTTGCTTGTAAGTCAATGGGTAACAGTCTCTACAAGTTCTTGTTTAACTCCTTCAACCCCACAGCCCTCTACAGAGGGCTGACCAACATATTCCCTTCAACCCCAAATTCCTGTAGGGAAAATTCAAACAATCTGACTAATTGATTGGAACATATCAGGTTACATTTAATGGGATTCCAGAGATAACAGTAAGATACAATGTCCAGATAATGACCAGCCCTCTACAGAGGGCTGTGGGGTTGAAGGGTATAGTGATGCTAGAATATCTGGGGTTGAAAGAGTTAATTGTAGTTCACTGGGGATCTTACTCAAAATTATATAAATATTATATGATGGTAATTAAGCAGATTTTTTGGTTAGACTTGTAGTGTCAAAGTGGCGAGGCATGAACAAGCGGACAAAACTTATCATATTTGCCTTGAAAACCCTCCATAATTTTACAATGGTAATAATTTATTTCGCTGGAGAAGTCTCAGTACGTCTTTTGCAAAGGTGTCCGGACAAGAAGGCAATGATGTATAACTGTGATCGTACAACATAAAGTACACATTAAGGAGAGAGATCACTGCATTTGGTTGTCAGAAATATGCACAAACCTCTGCTCAACTCTGTGCAACTGACAGAAATATCAATCAGGGCTATGCTACAATGTTTAGTTGTGGACCAGGGTGCATTATAATGAAGATCAGTCATTCTGAATTCAGAAAAAGAACATGTTTATATAAACTTGAATTGTTCATGAAGATGTTACAATGGCACAAACTGCAATTCCTTAAAGAAGGTGTAACCACCCTGGAGAAGTCTACGGTGGGGGTTTGGTGACCCGGCATTTATTGGAAGGACCACGATGTGACCTGTTGAATCTCATTCTGAAAGGAATCTGATGAGCTTGAAGTTGTCAATATTAGGAAAAGTAATTTATGAGATTATCATAGAATTATTTTTTACTATCCAACCCTGGCCTGGTTGTCAGTGGAGTTGGAGACTATCCTGGAAACTAATGGGTGCACATACATCCTGGATCGTTCACCAGTCTATTGCAGTTCTCTTACACACTCACACCATTCAGACACTCACACCTATGGGAAATTAACCAAACAAGCATACATGTCTTTGGACTGTAGGGTAGGAACTGGAGTATCCTGAGAGAACCTACACAGGCATGAAAACTTGGATATCACTGCTGGACTGGAAACAACCTTAATGTTCTAGAACGGCAACATTATTATAAGGGAAAGAGGAAGGTTACTTAGCGGGGGTTTGCATGTTTTCCTTGTGTCTGCAGTGCATTTCGTACTTAGATACTTTGGTTTCCTCCCACAGTCGAAAGAAGTGCACATTAAACGTATTGGCCCTTCGGTATTAGTGAGCGGTAGTCTGCAAAGGATTGCCGGACTACCTCTTGCCCAATGTATGTTGTGATGAACTGCTTATGAATATGAGAGAAAAAGAGGATTATAGATGGATCGAGGGGTTTAGGGTATCTTTGTTAAGGTAGATTACTGCTATAAAAATACCATTACCATTTCCACATTTTTCACGCGCCATTTCTCAAAAACCGCTAGACCGATTTTAATGAAGTTTGGAACATAAATAGTTTACAGCATGATGGTTGTCCTGAACCTAAAAAATATGGCCCTTTTGGTACCCTTTTAATTTCAGGGGGTGCTGAATATATAATAAGGTAGAGAATTTTCGAGTCAAAAGCAAAATTTCAAAAAACCTTTGCATTTTGTTAAAGTATCCAACTTTAAGAGGTTTGGCCCATAGATGCTGGATCAGGCAAGCTGTGTGCAAAATAAGAAGTTGATATGTCTATTAGTTACTGAGGTATGGTGTTTTGAAATTGTCATGATATGCCCCTTTGCGGCAGCCATCTTGGACACCCAATTTGCATAATTTATGCAAATCACCTCCATCCCTGCTAATTTGAATGTTTGCTTCTCATATCAATAAAGCAACTTGATGTAAGTGATGAAATAAAGATTTTCATGCTTAATAGCAATATTCTACCTTAAAATCTGAAGAGGTGAGTATTTAAACTGCAGCTGAATATGGGCAGAATTTTAACCGTTTTGCCCATAACAAGAAGCATAATTAATGACAGCAGATGGGCAGGACATGTAACATGGGCTGTCATTCGCACACATGACCCCAGAAATGTTTTTATGGGTATTGTGTGGATACCGCTCACTGTTCTGCTCATTTATCGTAGTGAAAGTAATAGCTCAAATGTAATCCTTGTTGTTTTTTTTGTCCACAGGCAGTGAAATGTCACCTTTTAAGTATAAAAGCAAGGCTGATCGGGTATTATTATTATCCCCCGCCACACGAAGTGGCCGGGGGATATTGATTTGACCTCCGTCCGTCCGTGCGTCCGTCCGTCCGGGATAAAGGGGAACAACTTTTCACAAGAAATATTCGCGATAGGATAACCAAATTTAGTGTGTAGCTTAAGACCATAAAGACCTTGATCGAGTTCGAAAATGAGACGCGTGATTATTTTTCCCAGAGTTATTGCCCTTGATTCACTTTTTTCAACTCTGTTCACAGTATATGTAAAGGGGAACAACTTTTCACGGGAAATATTCCAGATAGGATAACCAAATTTGGTGTGTAGCTTAAGACCATAAAGACACTGATGGAGTTTGAAAATAAGGAGCACACTATTATTTTTCCCACAGTTATTGCCCTTGTGGCACTTCTGGGAGCCTCTGTTCATAGTATCTTTAAAGAAGACATTTTGGCGACATGTTGTTGACCATTTCTACTTGTTCCTGTTGCAGCTGATGATGGTAATCATAAATGTGCGCTTTTGTAGGTGTGGAGTATGGTGGGCACAGCACGACACTATCTGCAAAAGGGCTACACCACTGCGACCTTCCGAGACGGGGACTATTACTTCAGCTACTTCCTGTGGTTTGAGAATGAGACCGTATGTAGCGTCAGTGTCATCTGTTTATCACAAGCCCAGTGTGAGGCAGTGCCGTTCTGTAATGGATAATGTCATTTAATTGTCCTTTTAGGGCCATAAGCTGGAAATAATAGACCCTCCCTCTCTCCCAGATGACTCTGTGCCCATAGGGATGCTAGCAGTGGATTACTACAGGTACGGAGAAGCTAAAATTCAGTATTATTGATTGTCCAGTACATTGTTTATTTTGAACAGAAGAACCCAATTTAAGTATGAAAAGGATGTGAATATCTTACAGGCCTCAGTCTTAAGGTGCCATTTTTCCCTTTCATCGCAATTTTCCGGAGCTAATCATAATCTGAACGCCTGCCTTGCCTTGAAACCATTCTTTAGATTACAGCCAAATATTTGTTGTGTGTTAAGCCTATAAGGAATCATGCTGGTACTGTACGGGATCCCCCCTGCTGCTGAAAGAGAATGTGAGAGTTGATGACCTGGCATTTGTAGGAGACTGTTTTGCTGCATGGTACATTCAAAGGCGTGTAAGAGGAATGATTCATACACGTGACGATGTGGCAGTTTATTACTGCCAAGCTTACTAATAAAGCTAAGTTTTTGTACGTGTGGAACCCATCCAGACTCTGCATTGTATTGAAAGCTCTGTGGGGGCGCTCTCTGGCTCTTTTTGAACTCTGTTGACAGGAAGCTGCTGAGGTACTACTACAAGCACCACAGTGGCGAGGTGGTGAAGTGCTACGAACTGCTGACCATGCACCTGGGGGTGATTCCAACTGACTACATCCTGCAGCACTGCTGCCAGTTGGCCCGCAAGCTGTGGGAGCCGTCCCGTATTCTCCTGCTCTGATGCAGGCCTTCAGTTAGAGCTCTTACGTCCTTCTGGCCTCAAACAGCCCCAGCACCACAGCGCCTAACTCCAGCATCTGCCTCCTCATGAAGAACATCACTGTTTTATGTACTTTTATATTTTAAATGGACACATTAATTTAGGAGGGTGCTCATGAGATGTTCTGCCTTTGCATCATCTCAATGCTGTAATGTTATCATTGCCACACTGGAGCATTTTACAAATACAGGGGATGGTCCTGGCCAGAGGGGGCGCTGTTGTGCCTTAATCTGGTACAGTACTCTGGTTGGGAATCTTTGCCTCCCTGAACAACACTGGGACCAGTAATGAATCTCTCTGCGAAAAGGCAATACATAAAAGCAACTAGCATTGTCATGAACCACATTCTCGAGCTATTTACCAGCATCTTAGTCACTGCATTCAGACCTCACCCACCCAAGTGGTATGTCTGATAAGTGTCTTATGAAGTATCAGTCTTGAAGGCAGTCCATGTCACCAGTGAACAGTTTCTTTTCACTTCTGAAGACGCTGATTTTCATTTCTCCACCCTTCCGCAGCCATGTCTCCCAATGGAATTTTCCTACTTTAAGATAGCAGCTGTCATAGTACCCTATTTGAGAATGCAAAATGGCTACCTCACCTAAACTGCTGTACTGTTAATTGTCATAATAAATTAATACTCTGTAGGTTAGAGATGACGTTATTGATTTAATCAATGCTTGCTTCACATAAGGGCATGTTCAGTACGCCTGCATGTGGGCCATTCTGTGGTGCTATCATTTGGTGGAGGATGAGGTGCCCTTTTGTTGCTGGGAACGGCCTTTTCTCTGGATCTCATGCCGACCAGATACTGATATACACTCACCAGCCACATTATTTTAGGCATTATATTAGGCACACCTGTGTAACATCAGATGATCGCTACTTTGTCCTCCAGAACAGCCTAAATTTTTCACAGCATGGATTCAACATGGTGCTGATACTCCCTTCGAATTTCTATTCATGCTGATGCAGTAGCTTTCCACAGCGTCTGCAGATTTGTTGGCCCCATGTCACAATCTTCCTGATCCTCAGTTGGTATTGGGTTCAGGGGGGAGCCAATATTTGCTAAGAAAATATTGCCTATACATTAATCCACTAAATCCACTTGTGCTGTTGACACACAGCACAGACTTGAGACACAAGCTTGTTATTTATATCAAATTCTTACCCTTCCATCTGCATGCCAACACAGAAATCAAACCAATTAGTGTTTGTCAGATTGGGTGACCTTTTAGCAGGCTTCAGTCAGCTGTCGTCGTAGTAACCATGTGCCCAGTACAGCCTCATCCTCTTCTTCGAAGCCGACACGTGGACCCTGGAATGGCTTTCTGCTGCTGAAGTCCAAGTTCTAACATGGTGTGGCTTGAGATGTCACCATACATACAGTTAAGCACTTGTGACCTTTGGATTGCTTCGCACTGGATGTGTTAATAAGCAGGTGTGCCAAATAAAGTTGTTGGAGTACTGGGTTCCATACTTCTGCATTCCTGATGGTGCAGATTCTCCAGCAGGGAATGTGACTGTGAGGACGAGTGCTGCTTTTTTTTCCATCACTCATGATATTACTGCTGATATCGCCAGCAGATTGAATCTCAATGAAAGGATATATGGCCAAGTACTAGACATCACTTCTTAAATTCACTGCCTGTCCAAAGAAATAGTAGCACACAAGAGTATTGTTTAACCTCCTTTAACTTTCATCATGGTGCACATTTGTTGTCGCATTGTTTCAACGGTCTCACGCTAGGTTTAAACATTTACTTTCAACCAGAGTTGCAGTAATTTTTGGCCAAGATCTTGCAATAACGACGGGAGAGTCAAACCACTCCACAAAGCCATTCCACAGACTCATGCAATGCAGCAGACCCTAAATTATGAAATCTTAAGTTAGACTGCTTTTGACAAAATATGACATTATGTTTCTGATTAGGGCCCAAGTTTATAAAACTTTACTCTATCTCATCTCAGAGTCGAACTCAAATTTCAGAGATCGTTCTCTGCGGAGTTCAGTCCGAGGTTAAGCGTTTTGAGGTCTAAATACGCGGAGCGCGACTTGATACTGAACCTACGCCTCTTGAGTGCACTCTGCGACGGAAAATTTGCACCAGAGAGAGCGACATTTCTCAACTCTTCATCGAACAAAGGTAATTTCGGCGTAAAACCCAAGGTTTCGTCTATGTACGTTTCCCAATTTGACAGCTGTCAAATTGTTTTAGAGCAAGTTACTCTGAACTTGCTGTGAACACACTCAAACCACGCCTTCGCAAACACGACACCAAAAACTACATCTCCCAGCGTACACTTGGGCATCAATGGGGTTTAAAACTGTCAAGATCATTCTTATACTTCCATCTAGTGGTTAATTCTAAAGGTTCTTTCTCCTGTCCAATGGCTATTCTGAAGCAATTAGCAATGTTGTTACTTCTATCATGTTCATGTTGTTTGTAAGGTCACCGGTTTGAATTTACGGTTGTGAAACGCATTTCCTATGGACCTTCTACAGTTTCTCAATATGTTCTTAAAAAGACTGTACATTAGTTCATTTCAAAGACTGAAGACGTTTTCAGTTAATCTATGAAGTCATGCATTTTACATACACAAAAGCTATTAAGAGCTAAATAAAAGCCCATATGGTTAGAACTGTCTCCTGATTTCTCCCACACACACAGATGATTGCACACACCTCTTTCGAACCGCAACAGTTTGCCTTTTATTTACCAATGATGGCACAAGATGGCGAACATGCATTTAATTTGGGCTCATTTCACATTAAAGACAGCAGACTTCTTTCTAAAAGTGCTCCCAAAATTTTAAATATTATTAAAATTTCCGAAACTGGTTACAAAAGAATTCTGCACTGCATGCAGGACTTCAACCTTATTTCCTGTTCAGCACCAGTCTGATGTGTTCATCACTTGAACTTATGCCATCTGCTTTCTAGGTTTTCCGCTGGACAAAGGGCTTTCCACTGCAGCCGTTAATGACATTCAGCTCGTGTAATTTACGTCTGTAAGCTGCTGCAGGTCATTACGAGTAAAAGGTCCTTGAATGTGGATCTCCCCGATTTGTCATTTGGCCAGCTGCCTCCGACATCGCCCGTGGACCCAAGTCATCTGCTGATACAGGGTGAACAGCTTTTACAGTCTCCAAAAAGAATGACCTTCAGTATCATTCAATACAGTGAGTTTGGGTTCCTCACAAACCTGCTGAATTTGGCTTATTGCAGTCAATGCCCCAAACCTATTGAGGCAGGAATGCAGAAATTGGACTGCAGCTGGGATTTGGCTGTCAGCCCTCGCAAGGAATTCTTTGATTCCTTTCTGCCAACTCAAGATTCACCCAACATGACAATTAAAATAATTGGCTCACTCCACACATTATTCTGTTATGTGGGAAGTTGAAGAAAAGGTAAAATAGTGTCAGGGTCAGTTTCTCTAAGGCATGTACGGATGGTTTAGGGGTCAGAGCGCCCCTGTGAGGTCATACACTACTTGAGCCTTCACCAGCTCCCTGAGGAAGAGCTTCTCCACGCCGACGTCGTGCACCACCTGCGATCGCATTGCGTCCATACGCAGTGACTCGTAGTAGTGCAGCGGGGCATCAGGATGCTTCATGTCGTACCCAAACCCTGCCAGGCTGACCTCATCGCACAACTGCAACGCCATGACAACTGCACTGGCGCCCAGGGTGGGCAAGGTCTACAGGAAAGTTAAAAATTAAAAAAAATACATGAATGTTTTGGCCATGGCTATTAGAATTCAGGTTAACTGCTGGAACATTCACTCTGACTGGCAGCTAACCCAATGCATGGTATTATGAACACTCTGACTCTGAGACATAGTACCATCTGGATACCCGAGTCGGTAGCCATTGATTTCTCCATCTCTTTCACCAAATTGTCTCTTTATGAATTACAATAAAATTGCGTTGAATTTTCGATGGGCCTCCTTTAAGATGCTGACACTCCAATCCATGAACTTTAACAGATTATTTAATTTGTTACTGGTTTATCTGCATAGGAAAAGCACAGAAAACATTATCAATTGCTACTGCACAGTCCAATGTTCTGAGCTTGTGTCTCAAAATACAGCTAAAGCATGTAATTCCAGTAGCAGGGGCGATAGGAAATCACCTGTTTGGGCTGCGTGGCGTATGCCTGTAATGCCAGGCCAGTCTGTAGGATGATGTCTGGATTCAGGATCCGGAAATTTTCAGGCTGAAGAGGAATGGCCTCCACCACCTCCCGCCAAAACCAGAGCTTAGACCACCAGTCCTGAGGAGCCACATCACCGTAAAAATCAGCCTAAAACTTGAGTTGCTCATCACTGTGACTCTAGACCAAAGTGTCTTTTGTCAAGGAAAAGAAATGTAAAAAACTATTCTTGGGTGAACTGACCTAAATTCCTAATAAGCCAGCACTCAGGGACACAAGTGCAGATAATATTTTGACTGTTTAGAAGGCTCTTTTAAAGTGCTTCTGACCTGAAATTATTCAGCCTCGGTAGTATTAAGGCCAGCTTCACTTCAACTTGGTTGATCCCAAATTCCTTCACAGAACATTCTGGATTTTTTGTCAATTCATGAATTTGAATCCATCTTGCAAATTGAGTGGATTTAAATAAAATGGAGATTCAGAGGATCCTGCATTGTTAAGATATACTTTTCTATTTAGCCTTGTGAAATGAATGGTAATTGCTTAAAAGTAGCCGATACCCACCAGACGTTCCTTGGACACCACAGAGGCCAGCCAGTCCAGGTCTAAGCCTTTGAACACCACCAGCACCACCAGAGAAGTGCTCCGGTACTCTCTGTATGAGTGTGGGGCTGCCTCGGGATACGTTAGACGGATGGTCGTCCTGGACCCAGCATCCCTCTCGAACCCAAATACAGGTGCATTGTTCATCCTGCAAGGCACAAAGTTCCAACAGTTTCGCAATTTTTCAAGTACTGGCATTTATCTGTTGTTTTGCAACTCTTTCTGAGATTGAAACTTTTTTATGCTTTTAGAAGGGTTAGGCAGTGTTTTTATAAAATCAGGAAATATAACAAATGGTAAACCAGAAAATTGGTTGATGCACTATTTCATTATTCAAACGAAAACATTAACAATTAAGAACATTGGGAACATTTAATTAATGGGGTAGCTAAAAGCTAGTAAGTGGGCGTACAATTGGGCATTAATGGGGCTTCAAAGGAAACGGTACATTTGCTGACCTGATGATGATGTCATACTGATCGATGTGGGCCCCCAGATGCCGACCCTGCAGAATGCCTCCACTCCCCACCACCACACAGCGGCTGCAGGGTCTTCCCTTAAAGCCAGGGGGTGGGCCGGTCTGGGGCAGGACCTTTAGAGCACGATTGGCCCTCTCCTCGCTGCCCAGCAGCCCCAGGGGAGGGGGGTGTCTCCATGGCGTGTGGGCCTCTTCCAGGAAGGCCCGGACCCCCGGCAGGTTTGGACAGAGCGCTGTCGCTCTCAGACGCTCCCCGCACCAGCCCAGCCTGCATGTTTGTGACAATAACGCTGCTGAACGGTTCAGCAGCACCTGTGAACACAAACAGGGGCGTTGCAGACCAGAGGTGAAAAATTATTGATATTGCACTAACAGATGCAGGTTGTACCTCACATAAACGGCTTTTAAATATGAATTTTCTTGCATGCATACCCCGTCTAATAACATCGCTGGCCTAAAGTTCTGTATGCGTTCCACTTCAGGAATGAATGCAAAACGGTGCACACTTCTATAATTTTGGTTGTAGTTTATATGCTCATGTGCATACAAATTACCACAAGAACTTCACTTCATCAAGCGTCAAATACCTTATCTTAGTCATTTTGCAAAAAACAAGAATAGCCCAATCGGTTTTTAAGCTGAAAAATTGGCTCATGCATTGATCCCCCAATATTCCATATATTCCAATATATGGAATATATTGAATTTATTCAATATATTCCATATATATTATTCCAGATTGGGAAGAAAAAAAAAGCGCATGCTTAAAACTGGCCAGAGTTTATTTTAAATTGATATTTTAAAGAGGCACTGAATTAAACCCTGAACTTGAGTTTCATTAGTTACACTTTTTTTATTACCTGCCCAAGCTTTCTTTCCTCTTTGTATATTAATGACAGTTTTAAAAAACTTTATTGATCAGATGGTTCAGTGGTTATTCCATGTACCATGTCTCTGTTCTGTGAGCTTCCATCGGTCCAGTCAAGTGGATCCTTCCTCAGATAAGCTGGTAACAGTACAGCGGAGTAGCAGCCCACCAGCAGCACCAGGCTCAGCCACAGGTTCTTCTCCCTAATACAGAATAAATAACAAATTTGTAACTCCGTTACCAACCAGTTTTTTGCCGTTTTCACCCAAAATAAATCAAACGAACAAAATTAGCTATTTTGTTTTTTTGAAGTAATAGGGGAGACCTACACAGAACCATTTAAATTGTAACTCTGTCTTACTTAGTGCTGGAGCTATGATACAAAATACACCAATTTTGTGACTCCATTACTGCGATTTTGCCCTACTGTATCCATGAATTCATGTAAAAAAATATCTCCATGATCAACAAGTTTCAGTTCTTCCTGTATAAATTTATTGTTCTCAAATACTGTATTTTGGATGAAACTTAATTGCATCACAATTTAACTTGCTAACACATTCAATCCATCAAAAATTTCTTGCAAGCCTGTCTCCCTGGTTTTTTTATGGCAGTGAATGGCATTTTTTACGGCAGTTTTTGGTAATTGGATGTTTAAATTCTTTACATGCTCCAAACAGCTCCGCACTCGGTTTACCACTGTGGTTTGCCGTGGTGGATCAGTGTTAGACCTCTTTGGCTGCTACAGTGCCTGACAAAAGTCTTGTCGCATAAGGACACAGTAACTAAAAATAGCATATAACTTTATTTCTAACCAATCAATTGTTACAATAAATGGTCCATTTTAACGTCAAGGGCTTTCACATTAATAATTTGGTGCAAAATGAAACCGTCAAAAAGTGTTCTGATGTTCACAGCTTGGCTAAGCCCATAACATCTGTTTTTGCTAGGACAAAAGTCTTGTCGTCTCTTCAGATGATGCAACAAATCGCAGATTAGAGTTTAACCTATGACAAATACTGTAATTAACACATTCCCAGATGTGTATAGAAATAACCCCAGCACACCAGACTTTCATATGAGGTGCGACTAGACCTCTGACAACATACCAAAGATTCAACCACAGACCAAAGTGCTGATCATCAAGAGCCTGAAGACTGAGTCTGCTGCTGAGGTGGCAGACATCTTTAATGTATCCAAATGTCAAGTGGAGGGGATGAGAAAAAGATTTGAAGAAACTGGTGACGTTCATGGCCAGCGCAGGTCAGACAGACCCGGTATGACAACTGTTTGAAAGGACCCGTTTGTTGCTTCAACTGTACAAGGCTAGCCCTTCTTCAACTACAGCCAAGCTACATGAGGAAATGTCACCAAAAATCCCGGTATCTACAAGAAGAGTTTGTCAAATTCTCTCTCAAAGTGGTTTTCATTGCCAAATTAGTACACAGAAGTCTGCATTAAACAGAAAACAAAAACCTGCATTGCATTTGCCAAGGCCCACAGCTCGCAGAAAGGATTGATACTGGAAAAGTGGCTGAAAGTTTATTTTTCTGGTGAATCATCCATTGAACTGCATGCCAGTCGCCGTACAAGACCTGTTGGAATCCTCATGGACCCAAGATTCTCCCAGAAAACAATCATGTTTGGTGGAGGAAAAATCATGGTTTGTTGTTACATCCAGCATGGGGGTGTGAGAAAGATCTGCAGAGTGGATGGCAACATCAACAGCCTGAAATATCAAGAAGTTCTTGCTGCCCTACTTATACTGCTGCTCCTTCTCATTCTGCCTCCATGTCACAGTTCCTGAAAGCGAAGAAGGTGAAGGTACTCCAGGATTGGCCAACCCAGTCACCTGACATGAACATTATTGAGCATTTCAGGGGTAAGATGAAGGAGGAGGCTTGGAAGATGAAACCACAGAATCTTGATGAACTCTGGGAGTCCTGCAAGACTGCTTTCTATGCCATTCCAGATGATTTCATCATCAAGTTATCTCAGTCATTGCCAAGACGTATGGATGCAGTCCTCCAAGCTCATGGGAGTCATACGCAATATTAATTCTTTTTTCCAAGGCACCATGGCTTTATGTTCTGATATTATAGTGGCATATTTGTGTATTCAAAATAAAGTGTATGTATAATTTCCACATTTTTTTTCAATGCGACAAGACTTTTGTCTAAGCAAAATCTGACCTTTCTGTACAAATTAAATTATAAAACTCACTCAATGACACAAAACTCTATTTGGGTATATTTCGCATAATCTAGAGGGCTTTGCCTTTCATATAAGCCATTTTTGATTCCAATTGATCAACTACAAGTCAGGTTATTAGTTGTTGTTCCTACAACTTGGATAAGTGACAAGACTTTTGTCCGGCACTGTATATAGTACACACACTATAATCTGGGCTACTTGATCCTCTTTCGAATCAGGCCTTGTCCACTGGTACACGGGTATTTTTGAAAACACAGAATTTTCTATGCATTTCGGCCTTTCGACCCACATGCAAACTGCGTTTTCGGTCATTGAAATTCGGGCCATTTGAAAAATGGCTCCTAGGGTGAAGATTTATAGGCCTATGATCGGCCAATGTGGTCTTAAATTACATCGCTGCCTGTTGGTCTGTAATGCTCGTGACATCACTTTAAATGTGTTTCGGCATCGTGGTGTGTCTGCGGTGTGTGTGGGGGGGGGGAAGAGTGGTGGATTTTTGGAAAACAAAGAGGGCAAAAATCCTGTTTTTTCCTCAAAAAAATCCTCAAAAGTGGTGCAGTCCGTCTGTCCATCCGTCCGTATCGGAAGGTACTTGGCTGGTGAAATAAACTCCTCTTACAGTTTTCCTAATACATCACTGAAATTTAGCACATATTCTGCAGCTAGACTGATGATACTCATATCGCAGTTGTAACTCTGGCGGGGGATGTTGTGCTCTCAGTGCACTCGATTAAAATACCCGTATTTATGTGGACTAGGCCTACATGGCACTGCTTTAGCCCCGACTGATTAGTTAAGTTCGTTCAAGTCAGGAGTTGGGCTTTAATCCCCATTTTCCTGGTGCACCTCATGGAATAGGCCCCTAGGTCAAGGACCACTTCAGTTGAAGAAAAACTAGAATGGGACTCAGTAGAGTGCATACCTCTGCCATTCTATACATCAGTATTACTGTTTCTGAATCCACAAGAAAATTATCCAGATCACCAAAAACTATAATAAATTCTACATTAGCTTAGATTCTATTTAATGCTGAAAATGTATGAAAATCTGTTCATTACATAAAGGACTATCTTTCTATTTATGTATATTTTAACCAAGAAAAAAAAAATCATAGCTCCAAAATTGAAATTAATTGACCCATGAGGCAAATTTACATGATAGCCAAATCAGATAGGTTCTTTACGCGAGGTGCAATGGCACTCTCAATGTATGTACATTGTGTACACAGTAAAGGGTAGCCCTATATTCACCACCTGCCCCTGTGCCCCAATCCAATCCTTTCAAGACAACGGAAGCAAAATTGTAGAGCCGCACAAGGGAGGATTATTCCCATCTTTCGGTATGCCTGATGGTCGAAAGAAAATTGTGTTTACTTAGCAAATTCGCGATAGGCAATGTTTACTCGGGAGGACTTGCACTTTCTACACGTTGCAGGAGCATTACAAAAGCAGGATTCCTTCCAGGTAGTGAAGATCTGTGCAGTTGACGGATCATTTAGAATTCTCGCCTTAAGTTCCTCACACTTTATGCTGAAGAAGTTCAAGAAGTGTTTAAACAGATATAGTCTGCCGCGCAATTTACATATTTTTTTCATACGAGGCGGAAATATTACCTGCCAACGAAGACTTTTCTGGACCCTACATAGCCGCTTACACCTGCTGCGATCTCGTAATTTGTCGCCATCAGAGGAAATCCATTGGCCTCGGGATCTTTAACGCCCAGTTGTCTGAAGGCACCCATGGCTTAGTGTCCAGCGCGAGGCGCCCAAATGTCAATTTGGTTCCTTTAATGACAAGATGAGATACAAAATGTCCTTTAGAACGTAAACGGAAGTGGCACCACTGCAGTAGATTTATCCAGGTAATGAATAAAGAAATTGGTTTTGCAAGACAGTCAACTTTAAAATTGCGTAAAAATGACGAAGACTATCCCCTACTTGTTTTTCGTAACCTAGGTTTGCCATTGAATGAGGCCGAAATTGCGTTTAGGGACTCGCTGACTTCCGTAATTCTGAGGTAATGGCCGATACAGGTACTTGCTTACCTATGCAGCTCAGCTCTCAGGCGCCATTGAACTCGACACTCCGCCCACTGAATTGCGTAGACTGGAGGTGAACTGCACATTGCCTTGAAAGTGGACGCTGGAAGACATTGCTATGCCTCGCGGACCCTACGTTCCTCAGTTCTACATACTTTCTGGACTAGGGTATTATATTCCCAGAGTCCTATGTTTCCCCAGTTCTATGTTGCACATAATGGTAACCTCACAGAGATGTTTCTCACCTTTTACTATGATCTTGAGTTAGTAAATCAGCAGGGGTTGTTTCTTAAAGTATAGGGTACCCCCTAGGTCCTAAGTAGACTGATTTCTTAGGCCTGTACATCATCACAGGCTGCTCCATTGTTAAAGCACTTTTGAACACAACTGAGAAATGCAGCCTTCATTTCACCTGTTATCGTCAACATGGAAATGGAGTGCAAATGACTTTACCATTCTGTCTGATATCAGGGAACATGAAGGATGTAATTCTCAGCTGTATTCTAAAGCTTCTTCGGAACGGAACCGCCTGCAATGACATAGCAGCCTAAAAATGCAGCCTTCGAAGATTTTAGGCTACGCTCGGCGCAACGGCCAAGAAAATCTGTTTTTATGTTATCCTAGGTCATATCTGAAGGCTTTCTGTCCACCAAGTCCTCAGCCAGTCCTTCAATCTCTGTGCTCAACAAGCATATTGTAGTCATGTGAAGCCCAGCAATGAAACGGTCATTCAGCACTGTCAATGTATCAGAGGCCTACTCCTTCATTAAAGCTAGAGACAGGCTTCAGTGTAAATGAATGCTGGGATATGTTCGTACTTAACATTTTGTTTCTTGTTTACTGAATGAATTGAAATCCTGCATCATTTTTGTGCAGGAATTTTGTCTCTGATTTTAAAATGTTGAAGAACTGTAAAAACCAATAAAAGCCATTTTTGATCCATTCCTTTTATGATCCTCTGCAAAATTTCAGCAGACCGATTGTGCCAAAAGTCACAAGATTTTTTAGTCTTTGCAGAAGATATTATTTTGTACTTATAAGAGGTCTCTGAAGCATAATGTATCACAAATGCAGAGTGTATTTTATTGAATGGTACGTTTGGTATTTGCAAAACAAAATGCATTAGCTTGCTGTTGTTATTGTCATTTACTTCCTGCTACATGTAAATGTATCTTTTGGTCTACGTGTTTGTGTACTGAACAAGATTCAGATGAAAATGAGTTCAGAGGCACAGAAATGATACAATGGACTGCTGTCTTTCTCTTGGATTTCAAATTCACTGTGTTACTAGTGTTTTGAAATGCTATGTCACCATGGTGCAGCCATTGCAAATAGCATTATGAGGCGTGGGTCTGTATCAGAAGATCACAAGACCGGAGCCAGACAAAAAATTTATCCGTCACAAGTGAGGCATTTTTATCCTGGAAAGTCTATTTTGCTATTGCACAGGCCTATTTTTTACCCATCCAGAAAGAATTTGATACCATCTGAGAGGTGTGTTATGTCAACATAACACATTTCTGATATCATACCGATTGGTCATGCAGAGAAGTACTTAATTTCACTTTAAGTTTTTCAATACTAAAAATAAGGCCTAAGGAACTATTACTTGTACTGGCCAGCAGATGGCACTAAATGCATTTAATCATGATTCCATTTCCAAAAGTAGAGAAACAACATTCAGTCAGTCATACCACAAGAAACATTTGCTCCATTTAATCAAGTCAAACATCCTCTTCTTGCACTGGCTCCACACTTGAATGGTTGATGAGGAACTGGAAAAGCCACTATTTAAAACAAGCATCTGAAGTATGGAACAGGTTACCAATAGCCCACCATTTCAGGCAATGCACCAACAAATACAAGAAGTCACCTTATAATTGTGGGCTACATCTGTACCAATCTCAGTTTGCCTCCTCTGTACAGACCGAATTCTTGAGTGTCATGGGCACCTATGTGGGTCCCAAGCAGTTAGTCACTTCAGCTGCGTGAGATTTGAGAGTGCGGGTTAAACACAATCATCTGGCAACTTAATGGTAGTTAAGAGTATTTTACACATGGTAGCCATAGTACTATCGGTAAATCAACCTGCCAATTTTGTACAATTTCACTTTGACTTTATCAACTTGGGGTGTGTAAATATGTCCATGCGTATT
This sequence comes from Gymnothorax javanicus, assembly GCA_029692085.1. Lineage (NCBI taxonomy): Eukaryota > Metazoa > Chordata > Actinopteri > Anguilliformes > Muraenidae > Gymnothorax > Gymnothorax javanicus. The sequence continues at coordinate 39,276,247 of CM056208.1, read as the reverse complement.
CAAACAGTCAAGCCAGTTCATACAGTCAGGTTCATAAGACTGCCAAAAGTGCTGCAGGACGTAAATGGCATAAATCCAGTTGAAAACAAATATGAAGACTAACTCGCGCTCAGTAAATTTATTCCACCCATATGTACCCTGGAGGCATATGCAAATATTTTCTGTGAACATCTTTTTTATTCAATTTTCATGTTTTCATCTGTACATTCACAGTGGGGGGGGTCAATAATTTTGAGAAAGATCATGACACAATGTACAAACACAAAATAACACAGCAAACAGATGAGAACTGCTGTACAAATATATAGAATTTTGATTGAAACAGAGAGGCTGACATAATATTAAACATAACTGTGAGAGCATTCTGCTACAAGATATGACATAACTCCATACACATTACATGTTTGCACTGGCATCATGTGACCTCTTCATGGACTTGTCTAAAGTACAGTGCATATGTCAAAACAGAGTATAACCAAGTATTTTTAAATGAAAATTATCTGTCACAAATTTGAAATATAACACAGTTCTGTCATCATATTAACTTGATGCAGAAAAGTACTAAACCCTTAAACTCTATTTTTCCTCTGAAGTTTTCCCTCAAGTAGGTTCAAAGTCTAAATAAGCATTTTCCCCCTATTGTAGGACTCTGTAACATACACATTCTGTATCTGCGGGTTGCAGCACTTCACAGAGGATACATCACACTTATATTGAGGAAATATTCAAACCCAGGATGCCACGGTTTTTATGGGCACAGCATTACATCAATTGCAAAATATCTAGATCTTGTAAATCGTTTTATACACATTTTCCAATAATTCAGCAGGACATATTAGGAATTTTTTGAAACCTTGGGATCTGCTCTAGAATTTAAAATAGGCCTGAGGTTCCACAGGTTTGAATACAGCAGCCGCATTTGACGGACCCATATATGGTTCCATACTAGGTTTACTGTGGTTAATTTCACTTAAGGAAGTTATTCGATTCTGACGAGGTCTAAAGAACCACTACTTATAGTAACCAGCAGATGGCACTAAAAGCGTTCAATCACGACGCTAGTTCCAACAGCAAGAAAACAGCGTTCAATCGCTCATACCTCAAGAAACTTCCATGACCACCTGATTTGCTCCAAATGTACAACAACTCGGAAAAATAAAAAGAGGTCAGTAATTCAAATAAACTTTTATTTTTGTTTTGAGAACCAGCGGCACCAATTGAGAATCTCAGGCAAACATTTGTAATCTTTTCCAGAGGGGAGCTCCAGAGGGTTCTACTGTGAGGGTCTTCCACTTCACACTCATTCTGACCACCCAAATGTCAGGAAAGCCCATAATTTAGGTGACTGGGGCCTTGGTCACCAAAAATGATCATTTTCCCCCCCCCCCACATAAATTAGCACAAAAAGATGAGATCACAGGCAAACACATCTATTTTCTTCTGGTGCTTTTCCTGCAAAGGGGGGCAGTTTTTTTTTTTTTTTTTTTTTGCTGATCTCAGCAATCAATCTCAAAGTTGCAGCGCATTGTCATAAACCCTTGCGAGTCAACCTTAGTCCATTTGCAGAAAATCCCTGGCTCGAATCTCCTATCCTGCTGTGTAACTGGTTTGGTGCTTCAGTGTCAAAATCCCCATGCAGACCTGACCAGGTAAAGGGTGGGCTTAAAGCCACATCATCTGTTCACACGTCCCAAAAGAGTGACCGGTAAAGAGAGAACTATAGCAGAGGGGTGTTAGCCCCATTTATGATTCCACCCAAAAAACTTTGATTCCCACTGTCCAGTTATATCCTCTCATCCAGTTCTTCACAGTTGATCTGGTGATATTCGAGTACCTGTAATTCAGAGAAGTTCAGATTCTCGGTTTCACCCTCTTTTATTTGATTGGCGTGCAATATCTTTTTGCTAAGAAATATTGCTTTGTGGCCCTCAACTCTGGATATGTTTCCCCCTGGTGGAGAATATGAGAACAATCTTGGAACATACAAATGAAATCCACGCAAAGAAAAATCAGCTGATTCGGGTGACAGATTGTCCTCAAAGTATTAGTGACCCAATATAAAACACAACCGTGCTCGGCATGGCAAAATCTCTGGCTAGCCCACAGCCCTCCCTTCATTAAATTTAATGAGCAACACCACTTCTTCAGCCCAATATCCCATGATCAGGGAGATAATTTACACAATAGTCTGAATTTCTATTGTACAACTATATCTGTTATGTGTTTTTGTACTTTATAGACTCCATTCTCGTCACCAATGTGCCTCACACAAACTGTTAAACTTTAAGAAAAGTCTATGATCAGCATAAATAGATTAAATTATGTTCTGCACCACTGTCAATAATTAAATGTACTGTAAATGTATCATTGTACAGTATTAGTTTGTGATTTTATCTTGCTAAGTTTCAGGATCGCTCTGACCAAAGTCCCTTTTTCATCTCAGACCTAAGTGAACTCAATTTTCTTCAACAGAATAATGGAAGCCTTGAAGAATGAGGGTGTTATGTATCCGAATGAATGCATGCATATACGTATAGCCATGCCAAAAAAGGTTGCCGTTTAGATTTAACTAAGCAAATCCTTCAGAGTTCATGAATGAAATATTATTGCAGTGATTTGTATTATTTCAGCTGGAAAAAATTCTTTATAACCTGACTGATGCAGTTCGTAGCTTCTCATTTCTTAACCCCATAAAACCCACAGACCCATAAGCGGATCCATCAAATGCAGCAGCTGTATTAAAACCTGTCGAACTTCAGGGTTATTTTAAATTCTAGCGGTGATCCCAAGATGTCCAATGATGCCATATATGTCCGGCTAAATTATCAGGAAAAATGATGTACAAGATCTCAATATTTTCCATTTGATGCAATACTGTGGCCATAAAAACATGGTGTCCTGAGTTTGAATATTTCTCTCAATATAAGTGTGATGTAGCTTCAGTGAGGCACTGCAACCAGCAGATACAGAATATGTATGAGACATTGTACTTCTATATGAAAAGAAAATGCTTTTATTATGACTTTTCACCGACTTACAGGAAAACTTAAGTGATAAGTTTAGAGTTCAAAGGGTGAAGCAACCATGTGTTTCAAGAGGGGGAAATTATTGGCTTGCAGCAAGCAAAGAAAACAACCAAGAAGATTGCTGAAATCACTGCAATTGGGTTATGAACCATCCAATGCATTATTAAAACCTGCATCATGCGAATAGAACTTGCAGGGTTAGGACCAAACAGCTGTGCAGCCAAAAGAAAGCCACTTATTAGTGAGGCCAATTGGAGGAAAAAAAGACCTTAATTTGCTGAAGTCTGGACTGAGGAGTAATGGGAAAAGGTCATGTGGTCTGATGAGAATAGATTGACCCTATTCCAGTGATGGGTGAGTCAGGGTAAAAAAGGAAGCCCATGAAGCGATGCACCTGTCATGCATTGTGCCCACTGTACAAGCCACTGGAGGCAGTGTGATGATCTGGAGTCGCTTCAGATGGTCATGTCAAGGCTCAGCGCTGTTATCCCGCAATAAAATGAAGTCAGTGCACTACGTGAATATACTGAATGACCAGGTTATCCAATCAACAGATTTTTAAAAATCACTGACCGCACAGACATATTCCTGGAGAAGGATTTACAGAGTGGTTTGACTCTCCCCTCATCAATGCAAGATCTTGGCCAAAATTTCTTGCAACTCTGGTGGAAAATAAATGTAATATTGCCCAAGACGGATGAAACAATGCCATGACGAATGTGTGCCATGATCAAAGTTATAAGCCGTCCAACAAAATATTAGAGTACGCAACTTAATGTTTGACCAGGTTGTGTAGTTTCAGGGGAAATTTAACTCATATGGTGGAATTCTGGACCAGGCCGTAATTACAGTTCTCCTTTCTTTAGATGCTAATATTGGAAATGGCTTCCGAAACAGGTTGTCATTTTGAAAGTGCACAATGCATTTTGGATGAAGTGAGAAAAATTAAGCAGTCTATTATGTTACAGGTATAAAATAAGTAAAAAGTGATCTTGCTCTACCAGGCTCAACCGCACAGCAGGGCCAGATAATGACAGTAAATTTAAATGGGCTGGCTTAACACTGACGTGATTACCTGCAGACTGTAAGATAACAATATTTAACCGGCAGTTGGGATGCTGCTGGAGGCTTTTATTGTGTGCATTTTTTTCCTAGGCTAGAAGGCGCTACAAGGGTTTACACTGAGTAACAAGTTTTAAATAAAAGCAACGGTAAAAATTAATGAACAAATACGAAAAGATGGGCAGCTCCCGCTGATAATCCTTACTGAACATCAGATTTAAATACAAACATCATTAAAATTTTGAGCTCAAATAAAACTCAATCAAAAACAGTAGAGTTGATTGTTTTCCATCCAATGAAACTTAAATAAGAGAAATTAATAACAGAGGGGCAAACTGAGAACGTTAAACTAGCACAGACGCATTGAACTGCATCACAATACTGAAAATGTATTAGCCATTCCTCCAAACCATAAAGGAGAATTTGGACAGCGAATTTCCCCCCAATATACTAAACGGTGTTGAAATGTAAACCCAATTAAAATAGCTCAACATGTAACTGCTAAACACAGAAAAGCAATTAATCTGCATTTGTCCAAATGCAAAGATTTTCATAAAAGGCAGATTGAATATGGTGCCTCAATATTTACGCCGCATTTACTAAAACACAATAGCCACAAATGTCAGTCTTAGATAATGAGATATTAGACATTTGTAATATCTTAGTACAGATGAAGTTTTAAATGGAATAATTTGGTTGTACTATTGTAGGTTGAGTGAAACTGTTTAACAGTGGGCAAATATCATGCGTATTTACAATTTATATTATGTGAATTTATAACGGCCTTGTAAGGAAAGGGATTGGTAAGGCACAAATATCCCTGGGTTCGTCTTCACTTATCATTTGCCATTGTACACAACAGCAGAACTAGGGACAACAACGCCCCAACTTACGGGATCTTATGACATAAAATGGAATTTACATTGTACGGTGCGTTGAATAAGGCATACTTCAGTTTTATTTATTGATTATTTTTTCAACGTACAATAAAAACAGGCCTTATTCTGTGAAACATCCCAGTCAACGATTTTAGTTTGCATTCTACTCAGACCCGTTTGCTTTCACGGAATCTCTCAGTCCCAGTTGGACCTCCTCTCTGATTCAGGAATAACAGTCCAATTCGGTGATGGTGTGTTAAAAGCAAGCCAATTAAAGTCATCCACTAATGCCCAGTTGTTTCTGTCGCAGTCCAGTCCGGCCACCTGGTAGTCAGCGCCGATGCCAGGGTAACTCCAGTTGAAAGGAGCGAAGCGCACGTCTCTGCAGTCCTCGATTATGGCCCGGCTCGTGACATGGAGATATATCTGAGAGTCGGTGGTGTTATGAGTTCGTAATTGCTGACAGGCAAACGCAAAGGTGCAGCCCGACACATGGTCAAGAAAGATAGAGCTCGACACTGGACCGCACAGGATCTCAGAGTTCCGGACATGTTTTATATGCAGTGTGCTCGGAGATCCTAAAATTCTCACTTTGCAATTCGACAAGTGAGTCAGCAGCACGTCCCGCTGTCGGACCTCCTCCGCTCCCATGGTCAAAGCCTGCGAGTCAGCGTTGGACAGACCGCACTGCCCTGCGGTAGAGGTACCATCAACACTGAGGGCACTGTTTTCGATTCTCTCCTTTGCCCTCTCCAAGCTGGAATTTTGAGAAATATCGGTAGAAACCTCATTAGTTGTGGTCTTGGGTTTGTTCGAAGCTCGTGATCGGAAGGCAAATTTCTTCTTGGGCAAAATCTGATCTCTTTTCTCAGTTAACGCGCCTTGCAATGCTTGAAGCGAAGCCTGTGCTCGTCTCAATTCATAAAGAGGCAAGAAGGCCACGCTATCATTCAGAAATTTCTGAAGCTTCTGTATTCTAAGCGTCGCCTCCTCCAGAACTCGGGCAGCCTCTTCACGATCCAATTCTGAAGAACCGGACAGAAGATTTTGAATTTCGGCCTTTTGAGAGTCAAAAGCACTGGAAAAGAAATCGCCTTTCTCCTCCTTAACGGTCTGGCCCTCTTTCTCCTCCCTGCGTCGCTCTGCTGCTTGTTGTCTCTCCTGATCTCTCCTCAAGAGTCGGTCAGGAACCACCGCAGAGAGTCCTTCCTGTCCATTGTTCGTACTGTCCTCATTCGCTATATCAGAAGCCACGTCCATTTTAGAAGAGATTATTATCCTCTCTGTGCCAGGATAAATTTTATAAGATGCTCTTTTCAGCTTTTAGTGTTTACAGGAAGCCAACCAACGTGACAAACGCTTACCAAACAAACGATTTCATGATTGGATACATGATTTGCGATAATTCCAACATACTCTGTCTCTATTGGTTTTCGTAGGCATAACGTCACGCTCGAACCTACGCGTTCCAACTCTTAAAGGAATATAACCATGGGTATTTGATGGGGAGTGGCTGTTTGATTTTTCAGTGCTCACTTTGAAATGCCACGTGCTGCATTGATGGCTAAAATAGTTGAATTCTTAGCTCACCTTGTGTGAAATGGGAGTTGCAGCGAGAATTTATTTCAGTGACAAAAACGCTGGACCTCACTGTGACGGTATGTCAGTGTCAAAATGTCTGGTAATATATATTCAGTCTGACAAGTTCCTGATAAAATATTTTAAAAAGAAAGGGAAAAGGCTAAAGCCAAGCAACCATTTTATGATCTGAGTTGTAAATTATCTCCCCTTCTTGTTTCAAATCTGTAAGCAAAACAACAAAGCTTAAAGGCTAAACTATTTTTATTATTATTATCACTTTTTCAAGAAAATCTGATGCAGAAAAATTTTACTGCTTTTCTCATTGGTAGGAGTTGGCAGAGCTGAATAATACTGAATGTAAAATGGCAAGCAAACTGGGTTTTATTTTAATTTTATTATTATTATTATTTATTTTATTTTATTTATTTATTTTTTTGCAGAGCAAATTTTTAAAAGATCAATCAAAGAAACAACTTTTATTTGGGTTGTAATTTCATGACTCCTTTAACCTCAATATGATAAAGGTTGGGATCACGGCGCTGAATAAAAGAGCTTAATCAGCCCCATCCTGTACAAAGTTTGACAGGAAGTATATTTGTAATTCATACCATCATAAATGGCAGAGAAGGTGATATCCTCTGATAGGAAATGTTGATTCAGAATTGTGAGGAAAGAACAATACTCTGTTATGCATTGACTGCCTCCAGTCTATGAAGCTCAGCTGTCATTTTCTTCCATCAATAAATATCTTACAACATTAATTCCATATTAATGTGTGAAATCATTTAACCTATGATAGAACAGCTGTATGCTTCTTAGTATTTGATGTCCATTGTCCACAGCCCACAAATAGACTGCTGGTACCACTGATCTGCAATACCATACACATATAGACGCATTAATTTTGAGCAAAGCCCTCAGAAACCATTTTTATGTGGGATCCTGTTAAAATACCAACACCCTGGTAGAGTATGATATCAAAGATCTAAGCACTGCTTTGATCGTAAAGATAAAGTTCTGATTTTGATTCAGCAGCCGTGAACTTTTGGTGGATGTTAATGTAGTGGTTCCCTAACCCTTCCAGTGCGAAGAGATCTACTGTGCCCGCAAGAATTATTGGCACCCATCAGTAAAAATGAGCAAAACATGATTTTAAAAAATGCCTTTATTAGTTATCCTCATTCAAAATATTCACAAAAATCTAACCTTTAATTGAAGAAACATAATTGAAAGCATTATTCGTTCTAATCATGAAACAAATTTTTTTTCTCAGTAATATATGGGCCAGAATTATTGGCACCCTTTAATTTAATACTTTGTGCTGTCTCTCTTTGCCAAGATTACAGGAGAAGACTCAACGCTGTGATGTATGATGAGGTTGGTGAACACGTGGCATGGGATCGGAGTCTATTCCTCCATACAGCATCTCTCTGGATCCTTCAGGTTACGAGGTTGATGGTTATGGATTCTTCCACAGATTTTCTATGGGATTTAGGTCGACAGATTCTGATGGCCATGAAAAAAACCTTTACTTTGCAGTCAGTGAACCATTTTTATGTGGATTTTGAGTAGGTTTTCATATAATATCAGCTGGTATTTGATGGAGTTTATGATACCATGTATCCTATTTAGATCTCCAGGGCCCCACCAGGAAAATGAGCTCCACAACATCAAAAATCCACCAACCAGTCGCGGCTGGTGAACTGGCAACAGGGGAAGCTCAAACAATCCCTTAAAATGAATGATTGGTCATGACCTGTTTTCAATCATTCATTTAAATTACCATTACAGAAACTCCGAAAACTCCCAACATTATTAGGTGTGGCCAGTTTTCATTAATAATGCATACCTGTCAACTCTCACGCATTTGGTGTGAGTTTAAGTGACATATTTACATTCCTCTGCTGTTGTCAGCAATTATTCAATCAACGCGTATGTACGAGATTCTTGCGCTGAATTGAAGTCCTAATGTATGGAGGGGTTGGAAGCAATGGAATTGCATAAAGATGTTTCAAATGATCTTATTTCTTTCAAACGATCATGAAACATGCATTTCTTCCAACCCCTGAGTAAAGAAAAGCGTGAGAAGTCCGCAGTTGTAATCGGTATGCGTTATAAATGAAAACTGGCCACATCTGATAATGTTGAGAGTTTTCAAAGTTTCAGTAATGGTAATTTAAATGAATGATTGAAAACAGGTCATTACCAATCATTAATTTCAAGGGATTGTTTGAGCTTCCCCTACTGCCAGTTCACAAGCTGCCACTGCCACCAACATACTACTTAGTAGGTATGAGGCGCTTTTCAATATGGCTGTCTTTCTGTCAATGCCAATCCCACCTTTGATGTTTGTTGCAAAAAACCTCTACTTTGGTCTCATATCGTCAGGTCCCATTGAAAATTCCAGTAATATGTAGCAAACTGTGGGTGCATTCAGTTTGTTGTTGATTGACAGCAGAAGGCTTCTCTTTCTGGTGACCCTCCTAAATAACCTGCGGTGATGTAGATGGCATCAGATGGCAGTTTTGGAGATTTTCTGACCCCAAGACTGAACTGACCTCTGCAGTTCCTCAGCTGTGAGCCTTGGACATTCTTTTGCCAGTCAAACCATCCTCCTTATGGTGCGTGGGGTCAATGTACACACACATCCTCTTGCAGGCTGATTCTTAGCCTCTCTTCTCACTTTAAACTTCTTTATTATTGCCTTGAGGGTGGAAATGGATATTTTTAGCGGTTTAGAGATTTTCATATATCCATCTACTGATTTGCTTAGCTCAGCAAATTTTCATTGCCCATTGTCTCTGTGTTCTCTGGTGTTTCCCAAAGTGATGAATGACAAGGGCAGGAGTTAACCAAACTCGGTCCAGGGGGACCCATTGTGCATTCTTGTTTTCGCTCCAACCTCACTTCCGATCCCAGAATTCACAAGCTGTTAATTTTTTTTAAATTAATTACTTTTCAGGCCAGAGAGACATTTCAACCTCTTACACCATTTTGACAAAAATGGCTATGCATTCCATAATGTTTAAAAGCCCAACACTTATATTGTGCTTATTTTGTGACATTCCTAGAAAGGAAGCCAAGCCAAGGTGGAAGTAAGTTTTAAATGATCAAAATCAGGACGTGGGGAATCAATATGCTGCTAATTAGACCTCTGAACACTGGTGTTCAAGTTCTTTCCAGATGATTTTCCTAAAACCATTAGCAAAAATAACACCAAACAGGTTTGACTCATCATTATTTGCTTTGTCTTTGAAATCTTTTAATTCCCTCATAAATGGTTAGTTTTAGTGACCACATGTCCACAGTTTCAACAGTTAAAAGTCAGTTGATTCTAAAATTTCAGGAGTCACACTTTTCCTCTTTTATGCAATAAAGTAATTTGTAATATAGTACAATTTTCATATGCAGCTCTCCAGCAATTGCCCGAGCAGCAATATCTGTCATAATGTGGCTTAAGAGTGTAAATAAACCTTATGAGTATTGGTGGCGCAGTTAAGAAAAATTAGCAACTCATTAAAATTGTTGCAATTATGGCTGGAACAAAAACCAGCAGACACAGTGAGTCCCTCTGGAGCAAGTTTGGGAACCCCTGGACTAGGGGAATGTGGTATGTGTAACCTCATATTTACACCCCAGTGAAACAGGAACTTATGGTTGACCACCGAAGAGTTCCCAATTACACACGTGAAGGTAAAAATGTAAAATACGCCTGAAAATATACTTCAGAATCATTTGATATTCAATGGGGTGCTAATAATTATGGTGCACATATTGGTGCACTGATTTTGGAGAAAAATACCTTTAATATTTTGAGATATTTTTCTTTCAATAATTTTATATCAATGAATATGTCAGATTGTGTGAATATTTTGCATGAAGAGGATAAATGGTAAAATTATTTTTTCACAGCTTGTTTTGCTTATATTCACCCAAAAATTCTGGAGGGTACAATACTTCTGCATTGTTTCTTAGATCATAGTACAAGCCATTGGGTTAACCTTCATGGGTTTGCTGTCATTACAAAAAAATCATTGAGAAACGTGGATGAAATCTATTAGTATGTTACCAAGAAGAAAATCACTATTCCCCTGGCTTTCAAAATTTGTCCTCCGCAGCACGTTACATTGTAATCTGTAATTTATAGAATTATCTCCTCTGTGATTTCATAATATAAAAAATAAAATGTCATCCAAATCATTTGCGCAGATTTTCTTTCTAAAGGAATCAAACACAAATAAATCTCGAATTTTTTTGTGATAATTTTTTTTACAGCTTAATGAATTACCATAATACAATTTCAGTTATGAGTAGGTTTGTTGATCATATGAGATGGGAAATCTATGCAGCAACCTGATTTGCATTAGGCATTAGACATTTTGTTCAGTCAGTACTGTCTAATGAGCCTTCTTCTGTGGGTTTAATGAATAAGATTGGAATCGGATCATGTGAATCATTGTATGAATGGCAGAACTTGATGTTCCGGTATGTCTGAAAGATTGTGTAAATCCTCCTTTGGAAACCATCGTGTTAGATCACTGAAGGTACATACAACAGCAGCCAAAAGTTAGGACACACCCAAGTCTTCATGAAATCAGAGATTGAATGAAGATAAAAACACGTTTTGATTTCCAAAAAAAAAAAAAAAAGAACAGTCCTTTGACACTGAGTGCTCACACCAGCCTGCTTTTTCTTTTTGTGTTCCCACAGTTGTGCTGCACTTTTAGATTGGTTCCACCTGACGTCTCTGTACCAGTTCTTCCAAGTTGGCTTCATTTCATTTCCCTTTTTTGCAAAATGGAAAAAAAATTTGCATGTCCCTCTACATTCCTAAAATGCAGCTTTTTATGGATGCAAAAGTTTTGTACACTATCCCTACATACATGTTTTGTTTATTTCTGACTATTTCCTACTTGCTTCGTCATTTTAAAATGTTTACTGAATTCAAAGCACTGAACTTTCATTTAAAAAAGTGTTCAAACTTTTAACTCCTATTTTTTATAGATCAGGTGGTGTCCTTCCACTAATCTAGAACAATGAACTGGTTGATGGAGTCTGATTGAGTAATATATATATATATATGAGTGGCCTTCCTTTAGTCCAGTCAATTGTATGGGGAGAAAGAGGTGGCTGAGCCATGTGTTTTAAAGGGAGGCTGGGGAACTTCACTAGGGTCTGAGGCCTGTGTGTGCTGCTCACTGAGTCTGTTCTGAGAACACATTTGGGGAGACAAATGACATTTCAAATGAAGGTGGGACTGGATATGCTCAAGCCAAAAACAAAAAACAAAAAAAAACTGGTTCACATCATAATAAAAATGGCTATGAATGCACATTGTCATGATATGATTATTTATATCCTGGTACTACATGTATGCATATTTGGATGCATTAGTGGATTAAATAATTGGCATTAATCTGAGGCTTGCATAATGGCCAGGCATTATGGTTTGGAATCAATAGTTTTCTGTAATTTCAAAAATTAAATTCTGATGCATTAACCGCCCCAAATGGAACTTTGGCATCCTCAGTGAAAAATCTTTTTTGATGCCACATTGCATAATATTGAATTCATATAATTTTGTCTACTTGTCACCAAACAATAACAGAATGTTTTTTTTTTTTTTTTTGTGGGTGTGTGACTGTCTTAGCTAGCCATTTCTCAGCACCTCAAATTGCGATATTTAAGTTAATTGAAGTCAGCAAGTGCGGGATTTTGAGGAGTTCAGTGGTGATGGCTTATTTTCACAACACACGTATATCAATGGGGGATCAAAAGGATCCATAATTTATAAATCATACACTCTTCCATCAGTGTGCATAGCTTTAACAATTTCCCTTCATTCTTGTTGTGCACAGTGTACTATGAGTGTAATACTAGTGGTAGTTTCCTCGGGGCTGCACGCTTGCAGTTGCTGCTTTCTGCAGGAGTGGCACTGCCCCGCTGGCCCCTGATGTGATGGCGAGGAAACCCCGTTGACAAGGCACTGCTTTTTCATGACGGTGAGTTTCCCCTTTGAGTGTATTATAATTTTGTGATAAAAATTTCAAGGAAAAAAACACACAACCTCCTTCCTCCCCTTCCTTCGGGGAGGGAAGAGAGTGAGCGAGGGTAAAAATCTATCTGAGAGAAAAAGGAGAGAGAGAAAAATATATAGCTCGCTATAAGAGTGAGGAAGGGAGAGGAGGAGGAGGTGGAGAGGGGGGAGCAAATTAAAAGTTGCCAAATGGAGATATTAGGTTTCAAGGAGAGGGGTGAGACGGGAACAAGGGCTTGCCTCTTTTAATCGGTCTTGATGTTATGCAAATGTAAATAAATATTTATGGCGGTCCATTATTTCAGTCTATTTAGAGACGAAGAAGTGAAACCCGAGGGCTCCAAATAAATCACGCTAAAGAATACATTACACTGGCTCCGTTAAGGGCCAGGGAGCATACAAAGAGCTAACTAGCGGTTAGCAGGCTTAAGCGCTTTCAAATGGCCGCCAGGATTTCTTCAGTTAATTCTCGCAGTTACCGAAGCTTACCTAAAGCAAATGAAGACGAGACAAAGACCGAACCGTCGTCTGCAAGGACATGAGAAAGAAAGGCGAGGATTGCAAGCTCGCAGCTGCTGCTACGTGGAAAGCAGTTGAGCGAGCGAGGGAGGAAAGCGTCTTTTTCCGTGCTCCATTATGTGTCATTTCAATCTATTTTTGGACACTAAAATAGCTGTGCATTACGGCTGATATACGCAATAAAGACAAACTTGGCAGTAGGTTTTGTATCAACTGCTTGTTTGCGCGTTGGTCAAACATCGAGGGAAGCTGAGTGAGATTCTGCTGATGCGAAGCAAATTGTGACAAGATATTTCGGAGTCAGAGTGTGTGACTGAATAGGTTTAAAATTAGTTGTTTCCCCTCTCTGATGTGTTTTTCCGGCCCTCTCTCTCTCGGTTAACCTGGCGTTACTGACCCGCTTTGAAAGGAAAAAGGAACAGGCTAAAGCTGCTTTCACACTGGACGCGAAACGAATTTTTCGCACGACAGATTACATTCAAAGTCTATGCAAAGACACGTGTATTCGCGTCTTTGCATTGACTTTAAATGTAATCTGTCGTGCGAAAAATTCGTATCGCGTCCGGTGTGAAAGCAGCTTAACGCTGCAGTATTTCTTTTCCATCGATTGTGTTGTACTTCTATTTGCTAGCCACTTCAGTTACCATTAGCCGGATAAATACGTTGGCTTTTCTCTCCGAGATGCTTAAATTCCTTTTTTAAACCACGTTCTTTTTATTTCCTTGTATTTTTTTCTGTATTTTGGCTTACTTACTGATTTCTTGTTTGTCTGAACGATGTCCAAAAATGGAAATTAAAATGTGCATGCAAGACCAATACTGTGCCTTTGCCGTCGAACTCAGACATGATGTGAACCTGCTTTATGAAAGAGGTTTGGGGGGGAAGTCATTTTGTACGTTTCATTTTCTGAAATAAAAATGTAAAATAAGATATCTTTTGAGTTTTATTTCCAAGGTCAATATTATGTTGAATAGCAAGTGTCCGGCCAATAACAACCCTTTTCGCACATTTGGATTCAAATTAGCTTGCTAGCTAGAATATTTTCAAAATAATATCGTGGTTTGTCCATTAATAATTTATTGGCAATAACATGCCGTGCTATTTTCAAGGCCTTCAGGAATAGAATTGTATTGAGGAATGTTTTTGGTACACGACGCCACTAGCTATACGAGGGGACATCAAACATTCAGTTTTTCATGTGATTGAAAATGTAACTAGTGGTTACAGACTGGACAGTGATGTTAAACCTTTCAGAATACGCTAAAAATGTATAACTACGGTCGTAACAGTGCACAAACAATGTATGTATTTAATGCAGGAGCTGTAAACGATAGGGAAGTGCACCGAAGTCAGTTGTTGTTGTCTGGCACTGCGCCAGATAGTGTGGCGCAGTTGTTCACTGAAGCCGCCATTATGCCTATGAGAAAATGTGTGCCTCTCTGAACTAGACTATGTTCTTTCCGAATAGATGTACTGCTGCTTGATAAAGTGGCAGCTCTGCTTCGCTGTGTTGCATCAGTGAACTATGCTGTTTTCCTGAGCGGCTATATATTGGCCTACACTTATAAGAGTGTTCCAGTTTCTTACTTAACAATAAATTCTCAAAAAAAAAAAAAACGGTCTTTCACTCAAATTTATGAACTTCAATACCATGGACTCATAAGGTTACAGTGATGCTGATTTCCCCATAAAGTAACTGTGTTTCAGTTGAGTACAAACAACATAATCTGGCCTTTGCAAAGCCTGTCCAACCCAACGCCTGAGTGCTTACTGTTTTGGCTGTCAAAAATGAGTGCATCTGCCTTTGTGTGGAGAGATCTGTTGTGTACAGGATGTGGAACCATAATCCACAGTGTAAATTTGGACAGGCTTGGAGCAGCACACATCCTCTTCCCACTGACACACGCACTTCCCACTGACTAAGGAATCTTCCAGTCACTGTTCAATAGCTTTGGTGACGCACAAACAAACTGGGCATTGGCTGCAGTATATGTATGAACAGAAAATAACCCAACTGTTAATAATTGACACACATGCTTCCATGACATCTTGTGCCTTGCCCATTTATTGTACTTGCGTACAACCTTCTTGCCTGTCAACGGTGAAAACTACAGATGCTTTCACCATTACTTCTTGGTGGGCAGCTTCTCTAGTTTGTCTACATAGCATGTGATTGGCCTGCAGTTTTGTCATGTGACCTCCTTAACTGTCCAAATTGACTTTGCTTTTGTAACTGCCAAGTTACATGGCTGTTTGCACCGATATGCATCTTGCCTCTTGTTTAGTCTTAGATGGTGACATGAAATAGGGCTGTGCTTATATCATCATAAATTTTAGTGGTTTTGACTTGGGAGTTATCCATATCTGTTCGCTGGACAGTGGTTTAGGCATATCCCTCAAAATTTTGGTGGGGGGGGTGGCGACAGAGCTGATAATTTAGCGATACCAGCTCAAAATGGCATTGAAGCCCCAACCTGCCACAATGAAAGATTGATTTGTGATTAGAAAGCTAAACATTGTAAACATGAAAAGAGCCAATAAATGAAAGTAGTTTGCCAGCTGAGAAGAAGTGGCTTCAGGCCATTTAATGAGTAATCCTGGGATTCCCATGTATCATAAAATAGCCATATAACTATCTTCAGTATCATCTGCACTGGTAATTGTCTTTATTTTCACCAATACACCACGTTGGCATGAAAAACCAATGTGGGTGTGGTGATAATGCTGATCTTGTAGATTTCCTTGATTGTATTTTTGGGTGTTATCTTACTCAGAAAGTACATGTTGAAAATGTGCATGATTGTTTTCAAGTTGAACATGTATGACAGTTGGGGCATTTGTTTATATCTTTTTTTTTTTTAAGTGTTTTCAATCTATAGTCACCTATTGTTCATTTCCCTGTTTTTCTCTGTGCAGGAACTCATAGGCATTAAATGACCAACTCCATGGTCGCCAGCGGATACCTGTGAGTTCCCTTACCTTTTGGTTAACTGTGTGTATTTTCATATTACATTCCTCTACTGAGAATAGGTCCAGTATGTGCTCCATTCTGTCTCAAAGAGGAAGAACTTTCTTTCTTAGATACAGTTTTCAGAAAGGTGCTGTTCTTCTTGTCTCATTACTATAGTTACTTGAATAACTTGCAGAATATACGGTTTAGAAAAATACAGCTGCTGAAATATTAAGCTTTTTCAATTCAAGTAGTATTGGTTTGAATAGAAACTCATAAATTGAGATTTGGATGAATGCAATAGAAAAGGAAATGATTAAGGAATTAAATAGCAGGGTTACGCATTGCAGTCTCCCCTACTTTTTAGGATTTTTTCAAGGTATTTACTGTATATTTGGTCAGTTTGTGGAAAACGTCATTGCAGTTTGCCCTGCCTCTCTTCTGACAACTCCTCCTGTTCTTTGAATGTACAGTCGTCATGGACGATGAAGATGATCGCCGTCTTCTAGATATTATAGGGTAAGTGGCTGTGTGCCTCCTGTGTGCTTTTACCAGGACGGTTTTCATTTTCGGCATGGAACCATTAGTAGGCCTTTGTATTCACCTGGGTCATCTGTTGGGGATTTTTTTTCCAGTAGGATGAGATCAGAGAAAGAATAGAGGAAGTATATTCAAGCTATACTTAAGACTGACTCCCCCCAGCATGTTACTATAGCGATGCCTTATTGTCAGCTGTCTTCTTGACATGATTTGCCCTAACCTAATCTCCCAATATCTGTACTGCAGAGACGTGCAGGCGTTGAATGATTATCTTCATGGCTCCAGTAACAAATCGGTAAGCCTTCCTCTGCTTTCGAGTGGACTTGAGCGTAGATGGCGTCATAGTTTTCCCCTTCTACTTATTCTGTATGCTGCATGTTTTCATTAGTAAGGTTTCATGCGACCTGACACGGCTTCTGTAGTTGTAAAGCACCAGTCAAATACGAGCCCATAGCCTTTAGGGATGTTTGCACCCTCTGTGTTTATTGTATGTACTTTCTGTTATTCTTGTTATATCAGGATGTTTTTATGTGTTCTGATGGGAATTTTGACATTTAACATAAAGACATTTTGGCACAGCCATAGTCGCGAGTAGTATGTGTTACATTATGAATTGTCAGTGTGGAGGTACTTGTTTTCCTCTTCTGAAAATGGCCAGTTCGGGTGCAAGGAATTACTTTCGTCCTGCTCTACAACAAAACTAATGAATTGATCATGTTCATTAGTCAAGACATCGATTAGATCAGTCTGGTAGTTTAATGCTCAGCTAGCGCAAAAAATCTGTACATATGTTGGCCCTTTTGAGAAGTGAATGGACGCCCTTTGTTTATATGCTTGTACCTTTGTTCCAACAAGCCGTTCAATTAGTCTGTCACATTGCATTCATTTAGCAGTTGCTGGAATGCAGAGGGACTTGCAGTGCAAGAGCGCATAAGTGCTTCCACCTTAGTCATTTCTTTTGGTGAACTGGTAGAATTGATTGTGTTCCTTTTAATTGCTCACCAATAATTACTACAATTAAAGTGTCCACAATGATCCATTGAGGTCAGCGACAGCTGCACAGGATAATTGTTCCCCTGGGCTCTTGTTCAGGAAAGATTCCTGGTGCTGTTTACAGCATATTCCCGATTTACATTACGCAGGTGTTAACTTAATTAATTTTGGTTGAAATGTTAAGGCCTGCGTTTTCCGCCCTGTATGAATGCTAAGAAATTAATTGTTTTGTATTCCATTTTGTATTGGTTGTGTGCGAAAACATTTTTTTTTTTGTAGATTGTGAGAATTGTATTGTGGATCATGCTCATTGGAAGATGCTTTTTCAGATCAATGAGGATGACGTAACAAATGCAGCTTTTGGATCGGCCAGCTCCTTTTACACCAGCAGTACTGTGAGTTTTTAACTCGTTTCAGCAGCTGAATCTGTACTGCCCTTGACCAGTATCCCGAGAAAAAAAACTACATCTTCCTGTCTCCACCTGTGCAGGGAGACCCCAACTCTACCGTGAAGGATGGCACCAATCACATGGCCGGGATCGGAGGGGCTGGGCTTCCACTTCATGGGAGCCTGCAGTTCATTGAGACGGAGCTCGGTGGAGCATCGCCCTCGGGGGCGGAGCTGGGGGAGGAGCAGCCCTTCGACATCCTCCAGAAGTCACTGCAGGAGGCCAACATCACAGAGCAGACCCTGGCCCAGGAGGCTTTGCTGGAGTCACCGCCCACCTCTGGCCCTTTCCCCCAGCAGCTGGTCTCCGGGGGATTCGGGGGCGTGTCTGTCCTGCAGCCCCAGGTGGGCGGGCCCTTCTCCGGGGTTCCGCCCCACGGCTTCATCCAGCAGGCCCCGCCCCTGCAGAACGGCTCGGCTGGCCACATCCAAATCTTGGGCTCCTTCAATGGCCCTCCTTCCATGATGACCATCAACAGCCTGGAGCCGCCTCAGATCCTGCTAAGGCCCGGCGACTCGGCCTCGCCCGGTCTTGGGGGCGGCGTGCTGGTGCAGAGGCAGGGGGGTCACCCAGGGGCGACGCAGGGCGCCGTATTCAACGCCCCCGCAGGGGGGCAGATGTCCGTGCCCTTCAAGGGCTGTGGGACGCCCGTCCCCCTCCAGAACATCATCATCCAGAGAGGTTCCTCACCCCAGATGCTGGTCAAATCAATCCAACCCAAGCCCATTCAGCTTGGTGGACAGACAGTGTACAGCATCAGCGGAGCGCCCTCCAATAGCCCTTCACCAGCCCCCCAGCAGATGACTGTCGACCTTGTGAACCAGCATGCGCTGCAGAAGCCTGCCCCTGTCCCACAGGTAGTCAACCATTCTGGCAGCATCATGATACACTCTCCCCTGGGGCAGCAACAACAGCAGCAGCAGCAGCAGGGCAGTTTACCCCAAGGGCAGTACCTGTTGCCCTCCTCCATGGCTCTTACCCCCGGAACAACCACACAGACCCTGGCGGCCCTGAACGGCCAGGTCCTGCACACGCAGCTGCAGGGAACTGCCGACCCTGCTTCCGCAAACGCCGCCTACTCTGGGGCCTTCCTGACCAATCAGAGCGCGGCAGTTCAGCTTGTTGCTGGGCAGAACTTTGCGTCCAGTGGGCAGCTCATTGTGAATCAGGCATTAGTGAGTGGCCAGATGGGACAGGCGTCTCCGGCCTTGGTGCAAGTGTCCCAGGCAGTAGGGGCGCGCCCTAAAAGCCAGGCTGGGTACACTGCCAACACCCCAGTCCAGGGTGGTTACACCCTGATTAACTCCTCGGACGCTGGTCAGGTGGAGGGGTACACACCGCAGGGCCTGGGGGTGCAGAACAGGGGGTTACAGGGTCTTCAAACCCAACAGCAGGTCTCTGTTAGTTTGGGGCCCCACGTTCTGGTCCCTTTGACGCAGGATGGCACCCAGTCTGGGACCCAGGGGACCAGCGAGTCTCAGTTCGAGACACAGTCCTACCAGCAGACCCAGGTGAGCCTTTTTGGGACTTTCCAGTTTAATTCTGTAGTTACTATTAAACCCAGAATTGATAATCCTTCCCCTCGGGAGTCAAGATCTGCTGGGTGTTTTTTTCACCTTGAATACAAAGACATTTTCGACCAAAGAGCGGGTGAAGTGAGTTAACCATGCATTTAATCATGTGCTCTGGCTGATTAATTGATTGCTGAATTACAACATTAATCAGCGGACCTTGCTGCTTTTCATGTCCTGGGTTGGTCGGTCCTGATTTAAGCTGTCATTTGCTCGCTTTATGTGAGACTGCTTTACTTGCTAGTCCATGTAACGGTGTTTGGTGCCGTCTCAGGGGTGGTTAATGTAAACCTTCTCCTTTAATTTCTGTCTTCGTTTTATTCCACAGGTCTCTCACTCTTTGTCACCGGCCCCGAAACAACTACAACCGCAGCCACAGTTGGTCAACCTGCTGGGAGCTAAGGGTGTGTGTATGTTGTGTGTGTGTGTGTGTGTGTGTGTGTGTGTGTGTGTTTGAGCAGTGTGTGTGTGTGTGTGTGTGTGTGTGTGTGTTTATGTATGTGTGTGTGTGTGTGTGTGTGTGTGTGTGTGTGTGTGTGTGTGCGCGCACGTGTGTGTGAGTTGGTATGTGTGTGTGTGTGTGTGTATGTGTATGTATGTATGTATGTACGTGAGTTAGCATGCCTTAGTGTTTGTGTGTGTTTGTCCGTGTGTTATATCTGTTTCATCACAATGTATTCATTTATTCTGTTATAAAATATGACCGGGTTTATAAATCATACTCACATTCATATGGTTCTCTCCACAGGTGGGAAGCCAGTGATGGGCCTGGAGACAGTGGTGTGCCTGCCAAACCAAGCGGGGACCCCTCATGTGCCGAATGCGCAGGTAAAGCAGGCTGCTCAGACCCCAATGTGTCGCACTGCTTATGTTGTCTTACACATGAGCGTGATTATTCAGAGCCTGAAATGGGATTGGTTAATACTGACTTCCCCCCGATCCTTCCACAGATCTCCAAACTGAAGAGACCCGCCCCCCAGCAGCTGTCTAAGGGAGGACTGTGAGTGTCTGGGTCGTACACCTGCCACTCATGTTACCCACACCTCTGTACCAGGGCCCGTGTGTAGATATACTGTAGATTTTCCAAACAGTTTACCCTCACTGTCCTTCAGTCCTAACTGTGACATAGATATAGCAGAAGTGGCCAAAAAGTTTTCATCCAATACTCGTAGACTAGCCTTTCCTTGTACCTCAGTCTGTCTACATTTTTCTTGGAGTAAAATAGCAATCAGCATTGCTTGGCTGCAATATATTGCACATTAAGCCCTGATATTAGCATTAGCATTAGCACACATCAATGCATTTATGTAGAGCAGTAAACAGAGGATTGTTCATAATGTGGGTGTAACTCCAGTGCTAACTGTGCTTCCCTCTTACAGCGTGCTGCAGCTTCTGAGGCAGGACCAGGGCGGGGCTTTGTCGGGCAGCAGGTCACCCTTCACCTCGCCGGACGACGCCGTCCGCAGGTTACTGCCTTACCACGTGTTCCAGGGAGCCCTGCCCTCCGCCGGGGACTTCCACAGAGGTAGTGTGTCCTGTGAGCTCCCTCTTCACCCTCTTTAACGCAGGGCGGCTGTCGGGTTGGCTCACTCGGTTAAGGCGCCACATTGTGGAGCAGTAGTGACCATAATAACGCGGATTCGATCCCCGATCGTACCAGCCGGCAGTGGTCAGCAGCCTTTTCAGAGCGGCGCACAATTGGCTTCGCGCTGTAGGGAAATAAATTGAGAAGGGACTGCCGGGTTGGGATAAAAAAAAAATAGTTGCTTTGTCCTTTGCTGAAGCGCCTCCTGCTGGCCAGCCAGGTGCTCGTCAGTGAGAGTCTAAGCTTGCTCATGTTCGGGTATCCTCCGCCCTCGTTCTGAACATGCAAAGTTTTGAGCTATAATTGTAAAGAAGCAGTGGCTGACAGGCGCGTGCTTCGGAGGAGAGCTGAAAACCGTCTTCGCTCTCCCGAGTTGGCGACATGGGGTTGCATACGAGCAAGCCTTGTACATAGTTCTATAATTGGGCATTCCAGATCCGGGTGGGATTGGAGATGCCAAATTTATTTAAAAAAAAAAAAAAAAAAACATGGGGTCATGGTAACCATGGTGACAGAGCTCTTATGCGAGGCCTTTTTTTCCCTGCAGTGGATGAGGAGTTTGAAGCCGTGGCCACGCAGGTTCTGAAGAGAACGGAGGCCATGCTGAACAAATACCGGCGCCTCCTGTTGGTGGACGCCGAGGTGAGTCCCGCATCCTCCGAACAAAATCATAGAGGAAGCAGGGCTGTGGAACATTCCTCTCAAGGAGGCTATTGCTTTATGAGAATGATTTTGTTTAAATTTCTGTATAAGAATGTAACAATGTCCTGCGGTGGATTGGCAAACTGTGCACTGTAATTCCTCTTGCCTCTTCCCCACTGGAGGCTGAGATAGGCTCAGCGTCCAGTGTTTCTGTCACATCGGCGGTTTTCATTGTCAGTCCTGGGTCCGCCGTTTATGCTGTTTTTTTTTTTTTACATACAAATGCGATTTCAATCCATCAATTTCAACAAGTTTTTATTTTTTTTTATTGCACAATGAATGGTTATAATGATTATTTGCCCTATCAAGTCACATTAAGTCAGAAATAGCTTTGCATGCCCTGAGGAATTCATATTGCACAGTGCAGTGTTTTTTTAATGGGTAAATTGTTGCTGTTGGAATTGGAAGAATTGAATTGTTGAATTAGTGAGTGTGTGGGTGCATGGTCACTAAAAACTGTGTGTTCTCTAATGAAAAATTGAAAGCCAAGGCAAGTGATAAAGAGCTGAACCTGCAAAGGGAAAAATCGCCTGTTCAGCAACATTGTCTTCTATCGGGTTTGTTAAAAATGTGTACCCTTTTTGTAAATGTTTGCAATAAAGCCCAATTTCTATCCCTCATGGCATACTGATTTACCTGTTTTGGACAATGCAATTTAATTCAATTAAAATTACTTAATTTTCTGTGAGGAACTTCGATATTCGAAGGTCAGTATGTTAAACGTCACTGTGGATGTAGAGGGCAAATAATCCTATTAAAAGTGCTTTCAGTAATTGTAGCCCCCAGACAAAGTCGGGCGGCTACTATAGATTCACGTGTTGTCTCCGCCACCACCGCCACGTCTGCCCGCCGCGTCAGCGTTCGTAGACACTTTCTTGTGGACGCTCTACAGGCTGTAATTTATGACCAATTTCTTTTATATTTGATATGGACATTTGCTGTATTTCACTTATGACCCCTATTGATTTTGGTTGCCGTGGCGACAGTATTAGCCGAATAATATGCAAATTAGTGGCAAAACATAGAGATTTCCTTGTGGACGCAGTACAGGCTGCAATTTTTGACTGATTACTTTCATATTTGGTATGGACATGACTTGCACTTCACTTATGAAGCCTATCGGTTTTGGTTGCCATGGCGACGGTATTGGCCGAATAATATGTAAATTAGTGACAAAACATATACAGTAGATTCCCTTGTGTATGCAGTACAGGCTGTAATTTTTGACTGATTACTTTCATAGTTGGTATGGACATGTGTTACACTTCACTTATGACACCTATCGATTTCGGTTGCCATGGCGACAGTTTTGGCCGCATAATATGCAAATTAGTGGCAAAACAGAGATTTCCTTGTGGATGCAGTACAGGCTGTAATTTTTGATCGATTACTTTCATATTTGGTATGCACATGTGCTTCACTTCACTTATGACATCTATCGATTTTGGTTGCCATGGCGACAGTATTGGCTGCATAATACGCACATTAGTGGCAAAACATAAAGATTTCCTTGTGGGCGCAGTACAGGCTGCAATTTTGAACCGTTAACTTTCATATTTGGTATGGACATGTGATATACTTCACTTATAACACTTATCAATTTTGGTTGCCATGGCGACAGCCGACTGGATTGTCTAGTTCTGGAGATAAGATCAACATTAACAATATAAAATTGATATTGTGTCCGTGTAGCTATTGGTTTAAAGTTCTCTATTTACATCATAAATTTATTAAGGAGTGCAGGGTGCTTTTTCTGTAGCAACCATTTCGAAACCCGGAAAACAAGGCACTGAAAGTTGAAGAAATGCTTTGTGTTTAATGGCTGTAAAGCCAGAAGGCTCAATTTTTGCCTGCACTACTAGCTACAATGGCAGTGAAACTGGTAGCAGATGATCTTTTGCTTTGGCTTGAAAGAAATTATTGACTTACTGCAGATATGGATCATTTGTATAATCTTGGTTTGTGGTGACCACACTAGAATCAGAGGATGTGATTAGACCAAATAAACATAAATCAGACCCATAGGAAAAAAAAAAAAAACAGATCAGAGGACGAACGAAATCAGGATGAATACTGGCGCTGCTTTCCTTCAGTGGTATACTCTGAGAAGGGCTTTCGGATTGACTCTGAAGTTGCCCATTTTCTTTTAGACAAGTGACTGAATAAACATGGCAAGGATATAGTAACTGGATTTGGAAATTTCCCCTTTGCTATTTTTATAACAAGCAGAGCAGATACCCAGGTTTTGAATCAGTCAAGTTCAGATTGCCACAGATTTTCACAATGTGCTCAATGACCTTAATGTTCTAGATTAAATAAAAATTATGGTAATGTTAAATTACATTAATCAGCTCATGCTTACATGCATGCTGCAGTTTTTCGAAGTGACCCAGAACATATTTTGTCTCCAAAAGAACAGATACATGGCGTGTCGGAGGTATGCGCTCTACCGAGTTCCCTCTCGTTTACTGTCTCACCCAGTTCTACTGCTCACATGGTTTCTGACTGGGCTGTCCGGTGTCAGTCATTCTGCAGTCAGTCTGCGGTCTTGTGCTCATGAAAACCGGAAAAAGCCCCCTGTAGCGATCTGTCTCGAACCTCTGTCTTTGTTTCTCCAGCGTACGAGCCCCTCATCAGAGATGGTGATGATTGACAGGACGTTCAATCAAGAGGAGCGGAGTAACTTGACCCAGGACAAGCGGATGGTGCTGGTGGATCCAGGTATGATCGGGGGCGGGGCAGGGGTGGGGCTTGGTGGAGCTCCTCCCCTATACATTGCGTTTGTTGTATAAGTCTGTTGTGATCATAATATGCCATCAAAGTGAATGGAGGAAACTTCTTGCAGCATTTTGGTGGGTGTTGAGGAATCCAGACATTCACTTTAGATTGCACCTAGTGGAGGTTATATGGGTTTATGGATATCAAATTACTCATTCTATTAGGCTGGGATCTCAAATTTAAGCACTGTTGGCCTGCTGTTTCTGCTGGCTTTTGGTTTGTTCCTGCACTTGGTGCCATATTGAAGTCATTGATTAGCTAAGGAGTTTGCACCTATTTTATGAAGCTTGAACTTTGCGGATGATTGATTATCCAAAAAACCATAAACTAATGATCCCCAACCCTGTACTCCGTGAGCTACCATCCTGTTGGAATTTACTCCAACCCTAATTCAGCTCACAGTTAGGCTATTTGGAAGCTCATTGAGATCTCTAACTGGGAAATGAGGTGTGCTTTGCTTTGGTTGGAATGAAACCTTTGGGATGGTAACTCTGGTGGAACAGGGTTAAAGACCTCTGCTGTAAATGGCCATGACCCTCGGCCTGGAGGTTGAGGCCTGCTATAAATGAGCCTGTTTCACTGACAAAAATTAAGGTCATTTCATAAATTGAATTTTGAGTGTAGATTTTCTATAAAAACCTCAGTTTAGTCCAGGACTAAATCAAAGTCTGCAGACCAGGCCCTGTATGACATGCACATCTTTACTCGGGTACTAAGATTTGTTGTTCATGGTTATTGAAATGGCACTTTCATGAGCAGGGCATTTGTTTTCTGTGCCCCTGCCTGCTGGAATATAGGCAATCTTTCTCCCTCTTTCACTTGACATTTACCTCTCAGTCTACATTTGTTGGTTAGTGTTCCGCCATTGCGAACAAATTGGCTTTCGCTGTGGAAAGTGCATTTACATGTTTTCCACAGTCTGTCAGTGAGTCTCACTGCGCTGAGTTTCTGAAAGTATGCATTAGCAGATAACCTCCAAATTTTGAATGCAGACATTAACCTAAGCAAATTAACTGAGGAGGCATCAGCAATTAAACCTTGAGTGATTTGTCCATAAAGCATAATTGCAGTGTCATGAGATGTATAAATCTTGTTTGAATAGGAGTCCTGATGCTAGTGCTGGACCCATATTGAAGCGCACTCACAGATGGTGAAGAATTACTCTTGCCCTCTAGGGTGTTTTCAGAGTTTCTGTCAAATCGATGCTAATCAAATAGTGAGAAGAATCGTAACCTCACAAAGATAAATCAGCCAATAGTTATTCAGGAATAGGTTTCCTCTCCATGTCTTTATTATAAAGTGGCTGACATCAGGTAATACTTATTATGGCAGCTGATGTCAGTCGCTCTAGTATTAACTTATAGCACCCCTAGTGGTGAATGAAGTTAAGCTCTCCCCTTTCATTTTATTGCGACCTGGTAAGGCACTTCGAGATCATTATTTAAAGGTGTTGATGGTATTATTATAATCTGATGGCTATGAAGAAGTGTTATTGTAATTTTAGTACGAATGAGAGCTGTTGAATGAACCTGAAGTTGTGATATCCTGCACTGCAGGGTTCATAAGTATTTTGACGTTGACACAGTTTTTATCCTTTTTTCCAGCTCGGTAGATTTCAAAATGATAAATAAATGGTTAAATTAGAGACTTTTCCACTTTTATCTGTAGATATTCTCATTTGATAATTGCTTTTTCGTATCAGAATGAGGTATTTTGCCACTCTCTTAATGCTTATGAACCTTAATGTAGACGTCATTTGTTCTGTGCTGCAGCTAAATGATTATGATGTCACTTGCTCTCTCTCAGATGGTTTCCTGGAAGATTTCTGCTGCCGGCCCAAACCAGTGGACACGGTACACCCCTGTGGGGTACAAGGGGGCCAGGACGCCCCCATTCATACCCCGCACCTGCCAAGCCCGTGCAGAAGGGACCCCCATACTGAGGGGCGGGGCTGGGAGGGGAGGGAGAGGGGCGGGGCCGACCCCTCCCTCAGGACAGAGCTGCAGCCGGGAGCTAAGGACCCCGGGGGGGAGGAGCCGGAGGTGTCACTCAACGAGCACCTAGAGACAGCAATTAAGAGCATCCTGCAGCTGAAGAGGACCCAAGGCCGGCCCCTGAACAGCAACCCCGCCTCCAAACCCGCGCTTCTGCCCCCCGTCGTGGGCAGTGCCCCCCGCAGCCCCCCTGCCAAGCCACTCCCCCCAGACTATGGCCAACCGCAGCTTGCCGACACAGACTCCGTGCTGGAGGCTGCCGTCAACAGCATACTGGAATGCTAGGCGCCACGGTGTCCTCTGCTGGTTTTGTGTCTCTCCCTACCTTCTCCTTTTCTTCTCACCAGCATGACTGCCGAGTCTGAGAGAGGGAGTTGAAAGAGGAGGAGGGGCTTATTCTTAGGCGGGGTTTCATTCAGTCTGGCCCCTCCCTCTGGGAGGTGTAGCAGTTGGAGTGGCCTGGGCGGCGGTAACATTGCTATAACCATCTGCAGTGATGTCCGTAAGAATTTCGACGGTGACACGGTGTTTATGCCTGTGTTACCTACATGGGTGATCAATATGATTACGCACCATCTGCACTTAAATCTGAAGATATATCTGTCTAAATGGTCTGAACCGTGCTGGAGTTCTAGCATTTTAAGATGTTTTTGTCACTATTCAAATCCTTACTGACATCGCTGTCACTGGTTGAGCCCAGCCTCTGACACAAGTCTTTGGGCATGGCCAGGATCGCACATAAGCACCGGGGGGGCGTGTATGCCAGACGTGTGTGGGCGTGTCCGTCCCTCCTCCCATTTCAAGCAGAGATCAGTTTTGCATTCTGTTGTGTCCATCTGTCCATCTGTTTGTCTGTCCCATTTTTCAGGAGTCAGACTGACCAGGTCAGCCACATATGGAAGTGCTGTTGTTGGTTTATTTTATATGCTGTTTTTAAGCGTTATTATTTTGTTTATGTTAGTAATAACTTTTTTTGTCAGTTTTAAAAAAAATTATTTTGTACCTTACAGGTATGTGACCCTCTCACCCCCCCATACACACACTTGCACACTCACTCACACACATTCACAGGCAAACACACATTCTTACTCACAGGCATACTCATATGCATACATTTCTGGTATGAACACAGATTGTGGGGGGGAATTAAACTCAGATTGAGGAATGATATTGCACATTCATGTTAATGTAAGTTTTGTTACACTTTATTTTTTCATTTTTAAAATGAATTTTATTGTTTTACATAATCTATATGCAGCTGCTGGTTGGACCGCTATTCTGTACACCCCTGGCTCCAGTCGTGTGTGTCTGTGTGTGTTGTGTGTTGCGTGCGTGCGCGTGCCTGTGTGTGTATGTGTGTGTGTTGTTGAATGAAAATTTGCATTCAGTGTGTGGAGTAGATTACACAGTCCTTGGACCCACGACTGTCAGTACGGTGGTCAAGTGTCCTGGTTGTACGAATGCGTGAATATTGGATCATATATATGCACTTCCCCAGGTCTCCTGCAGGGGGCAGCCTTGAGAAGAGAGTAGGAATTTCAGGCAGAAGGGCTTGCGTTACTGTCCTGTCCTTCCTCCAATGCCCATACAGGATCTCATTTCCAAACTACCAGCAGTGTGGTCAGTAGACATGTTGACTCTGGAAGAATATAACTTTTAGCAAATGAAAGGAGGTAATCAACACGTTTCGTAGAACAACAAGGTAATTAAGCAGGCTTTTGCGCCTCACAATGGAGCAGCAGGTGTTGCTGCACGTGAAGAAAAGAAGCTTCTGGAATGTCTGAAAACATAATCAAATTAATTTTGTTTTTTTTTTTTGTGCAGTGATCACATGGTTTTGCTCGTTTTCATCGGCCAATAGAAAGTAGTATCACTTCATGTTCGCACTGACATTGGCCAGAGACTGAGATAAAGTGAGTGGTACTGTGAGTTTTGTGTCAGTAATAACACAAACGGTGTGTCTGATTCCGGTAAGTCAGGAGTGATGCAAGCAGTTGGTGAAACTCCGGTGTGTCTGTACAGTAGAAATGCAAGCCGTCTGTTCGATCCAGTGTGTCAGTAGTGAAACAAGCTGTCAGATGCAGTAGTGTCAGTTATAATACAGGCTGTCAGTAACATTCAGGAGTGTCAGTAGTTAAACGATCAGTCTGTTACATTCAGGAGTGTCAGTAGTAACACAAGCGGTCAGTTAGATTCACATTTGTCTCTAGCAATACTAGTAGGCAGTTAGATTTGGGAGTGTCAGTAATAATGCAAGCACATAGTGAAATTCAGGGTGCCAGTAGTGTTTCAAGCAGTCAGTGAGTGCTTCTGGTTCAAGTGTAACAATTTTTCAGTGAAATTCGGGGCTGTCAGTAGTGATGTGTTGTCCCAGAGTACAGGTGTGTCAGCGGTAGTATTATGTACTATCATTGGGAGGCAGAGGAGATATGCTGAGGTGGATCACGATTTGCATTCGACGTTTGCTGTAGGTTATAGGTGATTTGTGCCTGTGTGTGTGTATGTGTGTGTGTGTGTGTCTGCGAGCACTTGTATGAACAGCCATTGTTATTCCTTGTGAGCACTTGGTGTGCATCTTGTCTCAAATGTTCATTTCCCTTCTTGTTCTCCTTAAAAACACTAAACTCATGCCTTGTGCAGTCCAACCAAAAATGACTGAAGAGACGCTAAACATCAGTGGCCGTAATGCAGACGGAGTCCCTGGAGCCCGCAGTTCTTTGCCTTAGCGGAGAGCGTTTGAGAACACAGGCCTGTATTCCCCCTCATTCTCTCCCTGTGTTCTCTGTAGTACTGAAGGAGCGTGGCCTTAGAGGAGTGAGTTATGCAATGAGCAGCTCTCATTCGACAGTCTCCATTATCATCACTCTACTTTCCATTACACTTTCCCTTCGTCTCTCTTCTCTCTCACATTTGCGCGATATCAGTCTTGCGCAAACTTGATTTTGTACCATTTTTTGTTTTGTATAAATGTGAAGATAAAGACAAATTATTTATAATTTTTTTTTGTAGAAAAAGGAAAACCAAAAATGGCAGTTATTTTTGTTATGTTGTCTACGGAGTGTTGTGACCGAAAAAAGAAATGAAAGGTTTAAAAAAACTGAAGTATATTGTCACTGTTTGTTTTCACGTTTGATTAGTGCGGGTGTTCGGACTCGACAACGACTGATACGAAGAGGAAGCGAATGACGAAAAAGGATTAAACTGATTTTGAAATACAGCCAAAGACATGCAGAATCCTGTGTTACTTTCTGTTTATCTTTGTCCTCTTTTTATGCAGGACCTGGGCAGTTACCTGAATGAGTAGGTGTGTGTTTCTTAGTGCCTGCTGTTGACAACATCATTTATTAATAAAAAAAAATATGATTTAAGCCCTCCTTTTGTTACATACTTAATGCTAGGTTCCCACTATCATGATTCGCGGCACGATTGACACCGTGGTCTTAATCGTGGAGTAATCGTGGTGATCCTGTCAGATCTTATCAGATCTTGAGGTCAATCGTGTTGATCGAAGAAAAGTTTTGGAGGGTTCAAAAATTTCCTACGATCAACACGATTAATTGTCAATCGTGTTCATCGCATCACCTCTTATCCAAACCTGAAATTTTAAGCCACTTTCACTCTGGACTCGAAACGAATTTTTCGCACGACATATTGCTTGCTGCTTACTTGCTTATTGCTGTCTGTTGGTATTGACGATGACGTGACTCCATACTATCTGCTCTTCATTGCTGATGGCTTCTGCGGTGACTGATGAGGCCAATACGGGCTGCCAGCTCACGGCCACAGATATCACACACATGTTCACCCTGCTGCCTGGCTGGCTGGTGCCGTCTGGCACTTCTGTCATCCGCAGCCTGGTTGTAGTCAACAGTGTAAGAGATTATTCCGGCCACACAGACCTGTCTCCACTTGAATCTCTCTGTCGCTAGCGCTTCCACGTTCTGCGGCTGGATGCTGCACTTCTTCATGCTAGCTTTCAGGTGGTCTTTGTAGCGCTCGTGTTGTCCACCCACGGTGCGTTTGCCCCTGGTGAGTTCACCGTACAGGATGAGTCTAGGCAGGCGGTTTGTGGGTAGCTGTATGGTGTGTCTGACCCACCTGAGTTGACGTTGAAGGAGGATTGTTTCCAGAGGCTCTATTCCGGCCCTTAGGCGACGCTCGACGTGCGGTACTTTGTGCCGCCATTTGATGCCCAGAATCCTCCGGAGAAATCGGATGTGGAGCTGTTGAAAGGTTCGGAGGTGCCGCCTGTATGGGGTCCAGGTTTCGCTGGCATACAGCAAGATGGGCAAGCAGATGGCCCTATACACTGCTCCCTTGGTTTTGATTGTTAGATCACGGTTCAGGAACACTCTGTTCGCAAATCTTCCAAATGAGGCAGATGCCAGACCTATGCGTCTCTTTACTTCATCAGTAATGTCTCCTGTTGTGCTCAGCACTGATCCCAGGTAGGTAAAGGACTGGACTTTCTTCAGTGGGGTATTTTTAATCTTGAAGATTGAGGGGGAAGTGCCCGGTAGGACCTGGTTCAGGACTTCAGTCTTCCCTATGTTGACACTGAGGCCGGCTCGGGAGTATGAGTTGTCAAGAACGTCAAAGTTCCTCTGGAGCCCGTCAGCAGTGCAGCCAGTGATGGCAGCATCATCTGCGTACTGCAGTTCGAGTATGGACTGGTGTTGTACCCATGGTGGGGGCTCTGAGTCTACAAAGATTGAGGAGGTTTCCGTCCAGCCTGTATGTTAGTGGGATGCAGTCGTCCGGCATGATGTTCTGCTTGGCTGCAAGCATTACTGCAGCCAGAAACAGGTTAAAGATTAAAAAAGAGTGTAGTAAGTATTAGCGACGAGAGCAGAAAATAGCATGGGGTGAAGCATCTGCAGAAGAGTTTTTTGAGTGGAAGGAGGATGCACAACTCTCGGTCCACTACCTTGGCTCCCCGCGAGGACTCCAGTGACAAGGGAAAGCCCGAGATGACTGGCTCACAGAGGGGTTGCAGGGTGTTTGGTCTGTATCCCTACACTGACACCCGAGTGCAGGGTTAACCACATGATGTGATGTTGCCCCTCACATGGTTTCGCCCGCTTGCTGAAGCGGTGTACTGGGGTGTGGTGCTGGGAGTCAGCATGTGAGAGATTAGGGGATGGATGAGGACCAGAGGTGCTGGACCACTCTGCTGGATGGAATGTGCAAGGAGTGCAACAGCCAGGCAGCCAAAGGTACAGACCTCTACCCAGAGCCCCCTACACCCCTACATTCATTCATTACGTTCAAAGTCAATGCAAAGACGCAAATACACGCGTATTCGCGTCTTTGCATTGACTTTGAATGTAATCTGTCGTGCGAAAAATTCGTTTCGCGTCCGGTGTAAAAGCAGCTTCAGAGACGTTCCACGATCAGCTACAAATGGCCAATCGTGGCGTTCGTAACGGAGCGCACGACAGTGGGAACTAAGCACAATGGAGTAAAGATTTAATTCCAGTATGTTTACGGAGTTCGGTCATGACAAGCCAGCAGTTGTGCTGTTACAATGGCAATTTAGTGACTGTTGCAGTGAGCTGTGCCTTGATGTCACGTCAGCCCATTTGTAATTCCTAGCAGAATATCTGCATTATTTTTCTTTTTGTTATTTTTGTCATTTTTTAAAAATAATTTTAAATGTGTTTCAGTCCTGACTGACACTGAACATTTGTTTTGGTTTAAATGTTGCACATCTTCACAAAATAAATGTTATCTTGAGTCCTTTGTGGAAGGTGAGTGTTAATATAGAGCATATATAGCCTCTCTCAGTTTTGTCCCTTATATATTTGGTGTGTGTCAGATACAAAAAGACATTGTATCACCATTTTCTATTGCCAGTTCAATGTCAAATCTTTTGTAAATCTGACGAGTTCAAAAAGGCATTTACATTTCATTATCTTGCAAATGTATAACCATATTTTCAAGTATAAAAATTCCAACCCCACTTATTCAATCTTGTTCCAGTGCCCAGAGCAGATTTTACCAATGGATTTTTCTCATTTTAAAGTTCCCTTTAACTTCACAGTCTAAGGTGAATTAAAACTAGTTTCCTGGTGGTGGTGGCAGTATTCTAATTTTACCTGTACCTGTGTTAGCAGCAATTATGGGTGTGGTTTAAGTAATTGAATCCCACCATTTTGAGGGGCATCTGTGTCATGTTGCACTGGTGTCATCTATTACTGTTAAACTGTGTTGGGGTCATGTGACAAGATTCGGGTTGATTGGGGATTGGAGAGCAGTAGTGTCCTAACCATTTACAGAACAGTCAGCTGATACCTTGCACAGTGGCATGGTGTCATTATAGCCTGGCCTCAGGTCAGTTCCACCACCTTATTCTTTCCTTTGACAGCAGGTGCTTTAATGCTAGCATTCAGACATTAGAGTGGCAGGAGGCTGCAATGCTGGAGGCTGAGGGCAGCCACCATTTTTATGCCACAGTTAAGTGGAGATCCAAAAACGGCATTTATTGGTTATTATGTTGTCTAAAAATGTCTCACAATTTGTTTTGTCATGCAGTACATTTTCCTTTTCAGATGTATTTGAGTGGGTTAACTGCAAGATATGGCATACAATTTAAAAAAAAAAGTTTATATTGTTGTTACTTGGTATGATATGATCAATTTTAGAGGCAAAGCACTGTATTTGTATTATACTTCAGTTGTATGTGACCATAGGCAGAAATGCTTTTCAGAAATTT
Organism: Gymnothorax javanicus; assembly: GCA_029692085.1. NCBI lineage: Eukaryota > Metazoa > Chordata > Actinopteri > Anguilliformes > Muraenidae > Gymnothorax > Gymnothorax javanicus. The sequence goes on along the minus strand of CM056208.1, from coordinate 39,242,867 downwards.
TAAATGCTGGACTGCCTCAGGAGTTGACCCTCTGACGACACGAAGTGGAGTAATAGTTGATGCCATCTTGTGGTCAGACCATTAAAATGCACTAAAACATCACCACTGCCATCCCTGATGAAGGATGGAAGAATCCAGGTAGTGCGGGGACAAGTTGTAAAAAAATATTTTGTGGCTGGAATAAGCAGCTCAGTAACAAATAACAAATTTGAGCGAGAGTAAACAGTAATTTCACCCTGGAAGATATTTTTATTGCATTACAGAGTAGAATATATCAATAAATACCCAAGCAAGAACTGGCATGCACTTGTCAACGAAGCACCATATGGAAAAAAAAAAAAAAAATCAATTTATTGTAAAGTTGTTTGAATATTGCTCTTCCGTTCAATGGTTTTTGTGCTCTTCATGTTTTTGGTCATTTTCTGAAATTGAAATACATGTTGTTTCAACTTATTTGAATAACCTTAAATGGCACAGTGTAGGATGTGAATAGCGAGAGGTCGAAAAGGATCCTTAATTTCATGGAATAGTCGCCTAAATTTTTTGAATTTCTAAAGGAGCCACAACTTATTTTCAGAACCAGGTGAACTAATTTTTTCAATTTTCCCGCTCGGGTAGTGATTACAAGCTTACGTGGGACACATTGGCCAGAATAATTAAATAGAACCAACTCACAAGTGTAGCCAGTCTGTGAGGTTTGTATGACTTGAAACCCTAAAAACGGAAGAGGAAATGGATGTGATTGTTCAGAATGAAACTGATTGTTTGGAATGCATACGCTCGCCTATCCATGACATGAGAATGGATGCAATGGCTCGGACACCAGAGAGGTTCCGGAATGTGAACTGTCGGCCCAGAATATGAGGTCCTACCCCGTACCCCGTCCCATTTTGAGCTGGAATGACGACTCGAGAGGGGAATTTTGAGCGGTGGGCTGGGAAACGGATCGTATTGGCAGGCATCACACACCCCTCTGCTCTGGGACGGGGGTATTCTGAGTTCATCATGACGGAAACGTGCTTAGCTCCGCAGGGCCAAACTCAAAAGCGAGGCCTCCGGTCCCTGACTCCCACTGCCCCCCCCCCACTCCATCTCCCTACTCACGCACACCCCTTTTGCTCTCACAAATAAACAGTAGATCGCAATTGTCTGTAGCTAATTAAGGCTTTCATTTGGATCAGCGTACACTTCAAAGCAGACAGCCTCGCTCCATTCTCTTATTTGTTTCAGTTTGATGGCTTTTAAACTCAAACCACATGTGAAAGCTGCGCTCCCAGCCTGCTGCAGAGAGAAGCGTGTGTGTATGTGTGTGTTTGTGTATGTGTAGTGAGTTAGGAGGGAAAGGGAATGCAATTTTCATAACAATCTTTTATTCATTAATATTGAAATTTCTTCCTTTGCGCCCTAAGGACTCCCCCACTCACATCTTGTCCTCTTTCCTGTATGAAGCCAAAGTATCATGCATAACTATGAGGTGGTCTGCTTGGTCTTCAACCTGTTATAGCAAAATATATTTTTTACAAATGTACCGAACCCAGTGATTTATTAGCACCTGTATGTGAATCACATGACTTGCAGATAGGCTCTAGGGAGTGTTTGAAAGAGCAGATCACTGAGATAGCTGAATAACTGCACCAACAATCTTTTTTTTTTTTTTTTTTTTTTTTTTCCCTTTAGTCTGTGTTCTTGGGTTTATTCAAGGCAGTTTTCTAGCTAACTCAGTAATCCTTCCTCATGAAACGAGCCCTTGAGTAAGTGCAGCACAATTATATTTGCAATTGAACAGAAATGACTTTCAATTTGATGTTTTTTTACATGCTTCCTTAAAAATGCTAAATTATTTTGTAAGCACTCTGTGGGGCCAAATATTTATATTGTTCTTGAAGCATCCATTTTCCTTTTTGAAGATGTGGGGGGATGCAGCCATTTTGCTAAAGGGGATCATCACAAGACTAAGTTTTTAATTGCTTAGTTACATTGGGCACCATAAAGCATGGGACAGTGACACGAAAGGCTTTGCAGCTCTTTCTTCAGCAGCCCTTTTGAAACCAGCCATGCTTTGAAACAGAAGCATTTTGAAGTGGCGTCTGCCAGAGATTTTTCTGAGGGTCAAACAACGATGCCAAAAAACTACTGCCCTACAAGAGGGTGATGCGCGTGATTCAGTGCTGGCTGCTGCATGGGAGGCCAAGCTAGATGTTCTCTGAGATGCTCTGAATGGCTTGCGGCCTGGGTATTGTATTGGTTCAGTGGACTGCTAGGGTTGCTAATGAGATTGATGGGGCTGCTGGTCTGGAATAAATATTTGGGCCCTGTGTAATGCGGCAGAAAGGAAACTGGCAGAGACACAGGCTGCCTGAGCAAGAAAATGGGAGTTTCAGGCAGAATATTTATGGAGAATAATATTTACTCTTCTCTGAATTTTTTCATTCATTGGTGCATGTTTCAGTGGTAAAAAGAATTGAAAATTTGAGATATGATAAAATGTGAGAATGACTTGGTACAAAGGACAAATCGGAGGTGAGAGCTGTGGAGATGAAAGGTTGGGGGGGGGCAGGGGTTGGGTTTCAGGGACACCCCCTCAGATTATAGGCTGTGGGAGGACTGGGGTGATGGTTAGATTACCAGCATTTCATAACAAGCGTAAAGGCATTAATATGTCAGGGCCTCATTTGAAACAGATGTGTGATTTATTTTTACAAGCTGGTAGTCGAGGTCACTGAAGAAACCCACCTCCGCCTCCTTCTCTCACTCTTTTTTAGCCCAGAGTCATTTTCACTATCCTGTCATTCTCTGTGTCCGCACCCTTTGAGGCACGGGTACGTTCGCACCTTCCTGTTGCTCCGTGATTCGCAAAGGTGGGAGTCAACAGCAGGTGGTACTAGCTTAGAGGGAATGTTAGAGGTGGGTGGAGTGCGTTTGGTATCTATTAGGGCTTTTCCACTGGCACCTACTCGGCTCTACTCGACTCGACTCTACTCGGTTTTTAGGGTTTTCCATTAGGTGATAGTACCTGGTACCAGGTACTTTTTTAGTACCTACTCGGCCGGGCCTCCAAGCGAGCCGAGTCGAGCTGAAAATGTGACGTCAACAGACTGTAGGCCACTGATTGGGCAGGGAGTGATGCTTGCTGTGATGACCCCACCCACGTTGAGGTGGTACTCAATTGTAATGGAAAACGACCGAACCGAGTAGAGTCGAGTCGAGTAGAGGTGAGTAGTGCTAAAACTGTGTAATGGCAAAGCGGCATATGACTTCAAATGTTGAATTATTGCTCCATTTGGAAAGATTTGTCCGATACTGGCTGATAACGGCCAATATCATCATTCGTCTTCATCATTTGTTTCAGCTCATTGAAATCCTCTTGTCTGAGGCTGTCTATATGCTGAAAATGGTATACTAATTTACTGTGACTGTTCCATCTTATCAGCATTGTCTTTGCATCTGCTATAAGCTTGTGTGAGCAAGCAGACCAGCGCAGACCATATACAGAACATAATACTGTACTGACCTGGTATATTTTACCTGGACTGCCTTGCGTGACCTCTGTTTTCCATTGTAACTGTCATTTCTTTTTATTTTTTTGCTTATGTATGACAGTGTTTTTCTTGACTGGCTTTTGTTAGTGAAGACGGCATTTGCTAATTTTGATCTCAATGCATCTAAATGACCCCTGAAATTAAGGAAAAATTTGTCCAGATGTTATTAATCCATGATCTATGGAGCTGGCGATCGGTCTTTTAGCATGGTGGACACTCCCTCTTCTGTCCTTGCCCCCTCACAAGACATAAAAAACACCAGAGATCTCAGCCTGACGAGAGGAAGCCAGCTATTATTTAATCAATAGAATTGCGTAAATTGAGGAAAATTTGTCTCCATGAAAAACAAACGAAACACTTGTGTGCTGGATGGTAACCAGGCCGTGACAAGGGTGGGGTGGGCGTGCGGGGGGTTTGGGTTGAGGTGATTGCAGGGGTGAAAGATTGGGGCTGATTTTAGGGGGGGTTAGAATGAGAGAGTGTTCTCTGAACGGCAGCGGTCTAAAAGAAATATGGAATGAAGTAGGATGTTGACAGCATTTGGAGTGATCCAGCTCGGATTGTGTGATTCTGTTCAGCCAAAAGGCCGAGAGTGAATTGTGTGTGAAGCATGGTTCAGAGCTATTAATATGCTCCCTGGCCTCACATCAATCTCCCTCTGTCTCTCTCTCTCCCTCTCTCTTTCTGTATCTTTTTCTCTGTCTCCATCCCTCCTTCTCCCTTTCTCTCTCTTTATTTCATCATCTCTCCTTTGTCTTATTCTCTCCTTTCTGTAAGAGTTTGTTTTATTAGAGACACTGCTTATTTGGACTTGTCATGTGCACTCCCAGCCCACCCATTCAGGAGCATGACGCCATGTTCTCTAAACACGTTTCACAGGATTTATTTCCTCTTGGAGCCAGGCTTGGTTTGTTGTTAGTCGAGAAGGAAGCCCATGATTGTAGAGGTCTGCCTGTCGGCCACTGGGCTTTGGGGAGCTTATGTCACTCCACTTTTGTGACCCGAACATGGAGTCCTGGGGAACCCCTTGAGAATTGATGCAGTGAGTTACATCTTTCCCAGCATCCCTCAGGGTGCTGGGCTCCTCACAATGCCTGTGCTTCTCCACAAGAAACAGATAAACAGTGCTGACCCCTAACCTCTCATGCTTCCTGGCTGTTGATTGGCTGGAATGAATGACAGGTGGTGACCCACATGGGTCAAAGGGAAGGGCAATGATTGGATAGAACATATGGTGCTGTTAAAAAAAATTGCTCATTTTCTCAGCATAGGACTCTCAGACAATGCTGCTTGACAGGCTTACATTAACTGTTAGGTACTGAGATTTCACTAACATGAGATTAGGCAGAATTTTGTGATTGACAAATTTGAGCCAATTGCAGCATTTTTCAGACTACGAGGCTCACAGAGAGAGGCAATTTTTATTGGATTGGAGTCATCAATAATTGGTAGCTCTCGTTTATATAGCTATTATTGAATTTATTTCCAAGTACATGTACATTATTTCAAATTCACCAAGCAGATTGTTTTATTATCAGCCAAATTATTATTTCAGTCATTCAACTCACACGTAAACAGTCAATTGCATTATTTTCAAAAAGCTACAACAATAATTTGGTGTCTAGGCTCTAACTCTGACACACCCTGTGGCCCACTGACCTTGAGAAAAAGAGAGCAAGAAGTGTCAGGTGATCAACCCCCTTCCCCCTTCGAGGAAATTCCAAGCTCACAGGTGGATGTTGCGGTGGAGGCAGGATGTTAACAAGCAGCAGGCAAAAGTGAAGCAGCAGCAGCATATGTTCCTAACAGTACAAAGACAACGATGCAGCGCAGTAGTAGTCATAGACATGTGGCAGAGTGGGACAGCTGCTTAAACAGCCCACCTTACAGAAGTGCAGGGCAATGGCAGATATGCATGGGCTTGTTTATGAGAATGAGAGCAAGCTCCGCCCCATTAAAATATATTAGAAAATGTTATATCATTAGAAAGGCACTTGGAAACTAATTAATTAACTCATTTTGTGAGTCAGTGAAAAGTAGCAAAAATCTTGGGATAAAGTGTAGCACAGGAGCGTAATCGGCTCATGTAATCAGTTTACATCAGCAACTATCCATAAGATTGGCACATTTGAAATTATGCAAGACAACAATCAAATGACCATTTATTTATTTATTTATTTATTTATCTGTATTTTTGAAATAAAGTTTGCATCTCCAATCCTACCAGAATCAGGAATGTCCAGTCCACGATGTATGTACAAGAATGCTTGCGTGCAACTCATGGTGTAAGTCAAGCGCTGCTTCTTTTTACTTGGAGTTTCAAACCTTCCATGCACTGAAAGAGGGCGGAGGAAATAGACAAAGGTCTTGAGCCTGACGAATGCAGTGACTTAACAGGAGTGGTAATCTTCTAAATAAAAATGCGTATTTTATTTAACTTTGATATACAAGATCTGGACTCAAATGCCTTTTCCCTGCAAAGGAAGCCCTTTTGGGGTAATGATTCAAAAAGAATAGATCAGACCTACGAGCAAATTCCTCACCCATGATAAATCAGATAAGCTCCCTCCCCATAATTTGTTACTTGATGTGGAATTTTGCCCAAATGATCTGAAAGTCTTTTTTCAGGCTGAAGGTGAGTATATAAAGCAATTCACATGAAATACACAATGTAATTTTACTATCCCAGCAACTTTTGGGTAGCTGCCATATAAAACATTTTATAGAGGGAGAGAGAGAGAGAGAGAAGTGGGGGTGGATTGCATCTCATTTTGTGCCAACATTGCTCCCTAACGAGTCCATTAAACCAAAAGTGGTTCACATGCTACAAATGTGTAAATGTCTTTCAGATTTTCACATCCCTGCAAAACAGATCCCAAGTGTTTTAACAAATAGAGCTTTCACCTCTCGAAGAAAAGTGAGGTTTTGGACCAGCACTAAAGCCAGGCCAAAACTCCACTGGAACGTTCTATATAGCTCCATCAGATTCCCTGTTTTCTGCATTTCCGTAAAGTCCTAGTGAATTTGGATCGTGGAACCAGCAGGTGTCCCATCTGAGCTCACTGCAGAGCACCAAGAGGGAGATGTGTGTGAGAGAGAGAGAAAGAGAGAGCCAGGAACTTCTACTCATTACAAGGCCTTCAGGTATGCTGGAGCAGGGAAAAACATAGCTTAAATAAAGTTAAAGTGACATGGTAAAAACACTTTACAATCAGAGGGACCAGAGGGAGAAAAGGTTAGTCTGTAGGATCGCTGTGGGGTCTCTCTCAGTTGTGTGGGTTAAGCGGCATCCACATATTCCTCCATAGTTACTACGGTAGTGATTTGGGATCTGCTGCTCTGCTGTCTCCTGCTATTCTCTTCCAGCTGCAATAACATCTCTATAGAAAATTCCAGACTCCCATTACTGTTGGGCTGCAAGAGCCTATTATGCTTCAAATACACACACAAAGACACTCCTCTCACATGCGCAAATGTGAATTCTCACGTGTGCTGACACTTGCACATTCATATGTGTACAGACATACACACATACTGTACATACAAGCACATATGTGTAATCGCAAATATGCAGCAAACGTGTATGCAGCGTCCCACACGCAAACTTTAATACCTTTCAATACACAAATATAAAATAGGTATATACATGTGCACATTCACGTGTACACACATGCGCGCAAACACAGGCTAGCGCAGTGGGGTCGCTCCCAATAATTTCAGTCATGGGGCCCAGCGGTCCTGCTCAGTTCATTCGGTGCTTCAAAGCCCCCCATTGAAACTGGAACGTTCCACCATGTACCAGAAGGCTTGGAGCAACACAGCCCAAGCTGAAAGCAAGAACATTTGAGAATATCCCAAGCGGGATGCTGACACAAGACTTTCCCAGTTCATTGTGAAAGCAATCTGTCACTTTGAGTTTCCTTTTAGCAAAAGCTGCAGATGGTCAATCCACTGTGTTTAGAGGGTAAGGATGTGGGGGGATGTTTGGTGGGAGTTGAGAAGAAGGTGGAAAAATCCAAAATAACCGAATGTTACAGAAAGGAGACAGCAGATGGACTGAAATCTAATTACGTTTAGATTAGACCACATCAATCTCCCTCCTTTGAGATCAAAAATATGTTGTTGGTCTTGACATGGTGCCAGATTTGTGAAATTTAGGCTGATGTGTTTTTAGTTAAAAGGGTAACAGAAGAATTAGAGGTGTTGGGGGAAGGTGTTAGATGAATCATGTTTTCTGCCTAAAGAGGCCTTGAAAGCTAATCCACTTCTGAGCCCAGTCAAAGGTTGCGTCCGGGGATCCAACGATCACCCGGAACTGAGAGAGCTGAGAAAGAGGGTTATGAGACATTCAAGGTGCAGCTACAGCCCAACTGGGTGTTCTCCTTTCCAATGGCCAATCACAATCCATATTCTCAGAGATGCTCTGCTTGAGTGCAAATTAGGAATGCTCACGAAAATGGCTGTGCTCACACCTGAAAATGACTGAAAATGACCCTGATAACTTTGCGTTTTATGATTAAATGGTATACTACAAGAATGACAGTTACTACTTGAGCACTTTTGATGTAAATTGATTCGCTTCTCCATATAGTGGGTGTTTGGAGGAGAGAAGGAGTTCCCTCTTTTTGCAGTAATGGTGAAAGGTCCGCTGTGGTGGTAAGGAACACTCTTCAAGCCACTGAACTGCCATTATCGCAGAAAAACCCTTCTAATTGATGTTGCCATCAGCACACCCTTATGAAAAATTACTATAGTTCCAAGCCATAGTTATCCTATAGTAAATAGATGATATTTTCTCCACCATAGTGTAGTATTACTATAGTGATACCATAGTTATTCGAACTACAGTAATACAGTCACGTGTACAATAGTAATATCATGGTTATTTTTGACTGTGGTAATACTTTAGTTACAATGTGATGGCTGTGGTACTACTCTACACTGCAAAAAGTGAAAGATAAAAATACTAGGTGAGATGAATTTGCTTATTTTAAGACTTAAACACTTACTTCTATCATTATTTTAAGTTACTATTTGCTTGACAAATGAAAATTTCTTATTCCATTGGCAAGCTAGTGAAAATTACTTCAAATCAGGACAAACTTTTTGTCTTACTAAGAAAAATTGTCATAGAAATAAGTGTTTAAAGTCTTAAAATAAGTAAATTAATCTCACCTAGTATTTTTATCTTTCACCTTTTGCAGTGTAGTTATACTATGCAAACTATAGTAATACTATAGTTATGCCAAAAATACTATAGTATTACGAAGAAATATAGATTATCTTCATAAGGGCAGTCAGTGGAGTCTGGAATATCCTGTCACAACCTTTAATACTGTATATGCGCCCCATTGGATGAGGAACAGTACAAGTAGGGGAGACTGCATGGGTCTGATGAGCCATGGGGACCAGTTTTGCCTATTTTAAGCGGCTCTGACATCAATTGATTACAAATATGTGATATGGCTCATTGGTCCCCATAGCTCATTGGACCCCCGTCTCTCCTATTCGTGTCCAAAATTTTCGGTATGGGTCTTTCGGTTGGGCACGCATGTGTATGGAGTGAATGATGCATCGTTTAAACCACTGCAAGCGTCAATGTATTGAACTTAATTTAAACCAATTATGAAGAGAAAAAAAATCACTGCGCGAGACCTCCTCTCTTGTGGTAAGTTGGCTTTAGCATCCAGTCACAATCTGGATGCGTAGGACTTATGTTTCAGAATGGTTAGTTCCTGTTGCTCTGTTTGCTGTGAGCAGGCCGTGCAGAACTATGTTTTTTTGAAATTATCTATAAAACCGTAGTTTCACTGATTTATGGTTAAATAATCGAGTGCCCCATAGTAACCTTATTTTTTTTGGCTGTGGCTATTTGCAAGGCAGCCTTGTGGCTGATTTCCAGTTGGCTATTCGCAAGGCAAGATCCGGGTGGCCAGATTGGAATCTATGACTTTTGCCATTTTTATATTGTTAAAGGCATGTAAACATTATGGATTGATCATCTGTAGGTTTATAGTACAATGAGAGTGTAAACTTGTGGGTCCCATAGTGGTAGAGTCACCCCTTGACCATTTAGTTTGTTTTTAACTGTAGTTCATAATTTCGCCATCAGAGGCTTGCTTTGCGAAAAGCCGATTGGAAATTGGCCACAGGGTCTTGCCGATTGCGAATAGCCGATTGAAATTTTTTTTTTTTTTTTTTTATTAGCCGATTGAAAATTAGCCACAAGGCAGCCTTGCGAACAGCCACTTCCTTTTTTCTTCATTTTTTTTTTTTTAAAGATGATTTATTTCTGAACAGGGGTGTTTACTTTGTTTATTATGCGTTTCGTCATGACTGGAGGCTGGCGCTAATTGTTCATGGCGGAATGCACCAAGAATAGAAAGCGCGCAGTCCAGTTAAGTCATTGATTGAAACTGGGAGAGGTTGGGTATGTTGCTGGCTCTACTTCGAACTTGCTGACTAATTTGAAATCGCACCAACCGGACGAGAACATCATCAGTCCTTCATAAAAAAAGTAACACAGGGGAGTGCAAACTCAGCTCACCATGGCATTTAAGCAGTCTCTCGCTAACAATTCTGACTGGCTCAAAGCAAGAAATAAAACTACAGGTGGTCTTATAGCTGCGGATATTCGACCATACTCCATCGTCGATTACTCGGGATTTAGCCCGAGTTTAAAATAGTCAGTCCCCGTCACAAAGTTCCCTCTCGTCGGCATTTCAACCAGCACAATTTTAATGTGAAGCGGAAAGCTAATGAAGACGAGACAAGAGGGCCTCAGCGCCGTTCACATACAGGTAATTTTCTGAATGCTTCTCCTTACTGGGTATTTATTTTTATTTATTTGAGAGAATATGAATGTCACACAATCTTAATGAGAAGCAAAAGCTGCACAATTCAGATACAGCTAATTTTACAGCAGCTGCTACCCCATTTATTTTATGTTTACTATTTATTTGAAAGAAAATTTATTCATATGCAACCTTCAGAAAATCCCTCTTTCAATAAGTTGGTTGCAGCTGGTTGTAGTTGTATTGACAGACTTCATTGTCAGACAGCGCGATAGTTTGTTCAGTCAAACACTGCTCAAGAAAGAAAGAAGCAATTTTTTTCCTTTTCCCGCGATTTTTGTGCACCACTCCACCCTTTGTATCCACGTGTATGTACATACAGTGCATGTGGACGCAAGCATAATTATGCATATGCACCGGAATGACTTAGTATTTGGAAAGGGACACTGTATTAAAATGGCTGCAATTCCTACTTGTTCATACAATATGGATATATCTGTGGACACTCAAAACTTGCAGTCTCTATTTGCCATTTTCTAATTCTCTACTGGAATGGAGCAAAATACCGAGTGTTGTGTCACTACCCAAACCCCTTTGGATTGCATTATACATGCACACAAACATCTCACTGGCTTGATTTACTGTTTATGCTGTTCTTATAATTTTTATTCTTAATCTTGTTTTTCTTAGTGCCATCTGACCCTCAGTCAGGAAGAAGGCATGACATCACAGGATCCCCTAAAAGTCCTAGCTCTCACTGTGTGACCCTCAGTCTTGGTGAGTTCCTGATTTCTGCGTATAGTGCTGCCCAGATCCTTGCAGTCACCTGCGACCTAAACAAGAGTGTGTTTGCGCTTGTGTGTTTTGTGAAAAAACACACCATGGTTTACCATGGGGTCATTCCATGTCAGATCATCAAATGGGTCTCACCACCACCTTCTCAATTTAGCTAATTTTTTGTAAGCAGCTGCATAAATATATATCACTGTTAAATCCGAAATTTCAGCTCATTCGGACCAAAAATGAATTTTTGGTGAATTATTTTGAAGGGTACTGTCCGTCAGTTTTTTTGTCAATTGACATTTTTCTTGTATTTAACATGGCAAAGCTTTTTTATTATTTCACCTATAGCTTTGAAACTTTGCATCTAAGCTAATGTTATACTGCTTAATCAGAAAATCTAGTCCAATTTACTTTATCTTTCTTGGTTGTGGAGCTATGAGAACACCAAAAGTTCCTTTTGTTCAGGCAGTTCCATGTTTAGGTCTCCAAAGTGCCCCCAATATAAACCCTAGCATAGGCTCTCTGGCAATTTTTCCATTCATTTGTGTCTGCTGAATATAAATCAGGCTGAATTCACCATGAATTCATCACCAACTGCAGTCAGTACCTTGCCAAATGTGAAAAAAAGGTAAAATGTCACCTGTTCAAACCCCTGTATCTCCAGGGGCACACCTTGGATTTTCTTCTATTTTTTTTTAACTTATTCCTCTATTATAATAGAGAGACCACTCCAAAAATTGTTGATGTGTTTTGACCAATATAAATTTTGCAGGTGTCTGAACAGGGGTGGGGTAATCTCAAGAATCGCTTGGCATTTTCAGCTTCTTATACAATGTTAATGATTATTGAATCACAATAATTGTAAATTCTCAATTCATCAATGCATGACACATTCACAGAAAGGTCAGTATATGCAGGTTGGTAGATAATGTTGGCAGGGAGAAACCTGAACCAGTTATTGATCAATAATTTCTGATTATTGCTATTGTCTTTCATGAAGCGAAACAAGAGGACACAAGCATTAACATGGACTTCTTCTGAAAAATGCTGGGTGCCATTCACTAACATTCTCTGAACTGTTCCAACTCCGGATGTCACTGGACACACAGCCCGGCAGTATAAGTTGGACAAAACTGGGATAGACAAGATTGTTGTGCTCTTTGCTGAATTTAGGAAGCAATAACACTGTTAACATAGCATGGAAAACAAAGTTTTAATTTGACAGTCAGTTTACAAGAATTAGTGTCGGTAAATTTTATTGATGCAAAGAAGTGTGATTCTCAAAAATTGCCTGACCCCTATTTAGACAGTTCTGAAATGTATGTCGTTCAAGTCACATCAGCAATTTTTGTTTTGTTATGTCTACTATAATACAGGAATTAGTACAATCTAGGATGTGATTGCCTAATGATTGAAAACACTTAAAATGTTGCATAGTTAAATGTGTAAGAAGCTGAAAGTGCCACGCGATTCTCAAGATTACCCCACCCCTGTTCAGACACCTGCAAAATTTATATTGGTCAAAACACATCAACAAGTTTTGGAGTGGTCTTTCTACTATAATAGAGGAATCAGTTAAAAAAAAAAATAGAAGGAAATCCAAGGTGTTCCCCTGGAGATACGGGGGTTTGAACAGGTGGCATTTTAGCTTTTTTTCACATTTGGCAAGGTACTGACTGCAGTTGGTGACAAATTCATGGTGAATTCAGCCTGATTTATATTCAGCAGACACAAATGAATGGAAAAAATTCCAGAGAGCCTATGCTAGGGTTTATATTGGGGGTGCTTTGGGGACCTAAACATGGAACTGCCTGAACAAAAGGCGCTTTTAGTGTCCTCATAGCTCCACAACCAAGAAAGATAAAGTAAATTGGACTGGATTTTCTGATTAAGCAGTATAACATTAGCTTAGGTGCAAAGTTTCAAAGCTATAGGTGTAATAATAAAAAAGTTATGCCATGTTAAATACAAGAAAAATGTCAAGTGACAAAAAAACTGACGGACAGTACCCTTCGAAAATAATTCACCAAAAATTCATTTTTGGTCCGAATGAGCTGAAATTTTGGATTTGTTCATCACTAATGCATATTTATCTAATGTGAAAATATGGGAGCAATCTATGACTACATGATGACAGATGTTTTGAAAATCTGATGATTTGACATGGAATGACCCCATGGACAAATTGAGAAATGAGTCAAAATGATCTCATATCAGTGGCAGAATTTTTTTTTTCCCCCTAAGAAAAAAGGTGGTAGAAATAAGTGTTTTTAGTCTACATACAGGAGTAAAATGCTTTGTAAGATTTTCTTTTGTGGTGTATGCAGTATCAGTTTTGTATGCACCCCATCACCCCCCCACCCCCAAAAAACCTTTCAAAAAAAAAAAAAAAAAAAAAAAAAAAAAAAAGACCTAAATCCTTAATTAATCAAAATAACTACTGTTTGCAGTAATAATTGCTGGGTATATTCATTCATTTGTTTTAAAACAGTGATCACCGTATGGCTCTAAGAGCTCACTCCGCCACAGCAGTAGATGTTGCCAGAGATGTGCTGCACTGGTGGTTCGCATCTCCTTGACCTTTGACTGTTGTAAGTCCCAAGCCAACTTACTTCCAGTTCACTTGTTGGATAATGGAAAGAATTTGCTTACCTGTTTATTTTTCTAAATCTGGCCTCTTTAAGAATGTCAAAATTTTGGACACTATTCTGTATATACAGATGGTTGACAAAATGGTTGGACGCACCCTAAAAAATAGCTTTAACTTTGAAGTCTCTAAGGCAAAATTCCAAAACCATCTACACAGGTCATTCCTGTAATTTACATGCTAATTCAGCTCAAATGGGCTCTTGGTACGATAATTATGCTTAACCACTGATGTACAGCTCTAAAAATCGTCACAGAATTGAAAGAATCCATATTACAACCATTCTCAATGAAAACAGTACGTTCTATACTACACAGAGCTGGTATTTTTCTGATTTACCAATGTCTATAGCAGTTTGCTGTGTAATGTAAGTTCAGGAGTTTATATTCATGTCATTATGGTATTATATGCGTGCATAGGCTTAAGCAGTATTTGAGAAGGTTTCATCAGTTTGGGCATTCGCACTAATGGAAGTTTGCATGTGTGTGTGTGTGTGTGTGAGCACGTTTGCGTGTTAGGGGTGGGAACGTGTACAAAAAATTCTAAACGTGTACATGCGCCATATAATTGCGTGTACATGTGTCTTCAGAGTTTGTGGATTTTGACCGCTATACAACCGTTAGCGGGCACTGTCACTATTCCAGTAACACAGTCCACACATCCATTAACGCAGTTATCAGCCAGATACGTTTATTAAATCAATAGACGGTAACAGTGAATTTATAGGTTACTCCAATACAAAATTACGGCCTACATCAGATAAAATCACAACTAAATTAATAATGTCAGGCCCTTTCACCATTGTAAATGAATTAACCATAAACGAAAATCATAATTTTGACAAGCAAGAACATGAACATGAATGAATTCTAACAGTTTAGCTCTGCTTTTTTGTCATTGTCCTTATTATAATACCTTGTTTTTGTACCATTTGATTTGTTAGCTTAAACAGCAAACTGCACCCCTCACTCACAGCGGGAGCTGTGTCTCACTATCGTTACGTTTCATAGCGTCATTAAAGTGAATTGTAACTGAGGAGGAAAAGCAGCTGATAAAGTAAAACTAAATTGAGAAACACTTTTTACATCCACAAAGCTAAAACAAAAAAAGAAATGTAAACTGTGTTTTATGTATTCAAATAACAAAATGAATATGCTTTTCTTTTAACGAGCAGACGCGCAGATGACATTGTGAACGCAAATACAGGCGGCCAACAGAATGTCCCCCAAAAATGTAAGAAACACACAGAGAACAATATGTGAGATAAAAATAATGAGCTATTAACCAGTTGTGTTTTAAAGCAACATAAAGAGGAATTGAGCATGGAGACGATGGCTGCGTCCGAATGGTCTTTTTTGCTTAGGAAAGTTCCTAAATCCTAGAAAACGATCCGGAAGTATTTACGTGGCAGTCATGATAAGAGTGTTCGGATTCTTTAAATGTAAAGGAAATGTGCCACAATGCTTCCTAATTTAAAACCTTTAGCATAGGGTACACTGAAGCATCCTTTTCGAAAAGAAAGGCGGAAATGCTATCCCGCAATTCCGCGATGACCGGCCAATCACGAGAACAAACAAACATGACGGGCAGGAGGCGGGTGATCACTGTGCCTAGAAGTGCATTCAGATTCTCTTATTAGCGCGGTGTTCTTCCTGAGCTGTAAAAGAGTCCCCTTTACACCTTTCCTTTACCTCATGACGTTTTACACAGGTTAAAGAAAAGTGTTTAGGAATTAGACGATGGGATGTGATTTTTTTTCACTTTTCGGACGCAGCCGATGAGTGCGTGTACACGATTAGTGTTTTTTTTGGAAACGTTTATGATTGACTAACCGTGTACACGTGTACACGTTTACAAGCCCCACCCCTAATGCGTGTGTTTGTATATTTGTGGAAGAGTATCTGCATGTGCTTTGTAAAGAATCCGGGCTCTGTGATGATTCTGGCCCTGATATTAGTGAGTGTGATGCTGACGGCCCTGCTGGTGTCTCCGCTCCTGAATATAACGTCTCGCTGAAAGACGCTCTCGCCCCGCGCTAAATGACTCTCTTTCTCTACCTCATTTTAATCAAAGAAAGCTCTCAGGCTTGCCGTGCCAGGTCCCGTTCGCCTCGGCGTATTAAAATAAATAATTTCCACCGATGCTGCTTACTCTGGCTTCTCTTCATGGCATAGAGTCAGCGACGTGATTTCTATCAGTCACACGCAAGCAAGGGCCTTTCCGCTGCTTCCATAGCTCAATATGCAGTTGCACGCACGACTGCGTGCGTGCGTGTTTCTGAATGTGTGTGTGCGTGCGTGTCTGCATTCACACGTGCTTGTGTGTTGAAATGTGTTGGCGTGTGTGTGTGTGCATTTCTGTGTCACGTGTATGTAAATCTGTTTAGATGTGTTGGTGTATGAGTGCAGGAGTGTGTATCTGCAGGGTGTGTCTGTTCACATCCGCCTTTGTTTGCGCGTTTGCGAATATAGATATGCGCGCGCGCACACATACGCACACGTATGCCCACGTGCACGTCTGTGTTCACATGTTGGCCTAGTATTGTACATGTGTGTGTGTGTGTGTGTGTGTGTGTGTGCCTGCCTGTGTGTTTCCATGTTCATGCGTGTATGAGTGTATATATGTGTGTGGTACTGCTGTAATAAAGGGAAGAAAGAGCTGGCTGTGACAGCTGCAGTTTAAGGGCACATTTTGATGATGTACTGGGGACCCCTGGCTGACCTCTGCTCCCCATTAAACACTCATAACCAGCAGTGAGGGGGGAGGGTGGGGGGGCTCCCATCTCTGTGGCATTCCTGTGCTGCACAGGATCAGTAGCACTGAGCTCTCTATTCTCGTCCAAACACACACCGCAATCAGACGCACATCAGTGAGGATTCATACAGGCATTCCTAATACATTTTCCTGTGTACTAAAGCAGCAGAATGCTGTTGTTGCAGAAGCCTCGCAAGACTACCCCTCTCTCACACTCTTTCATCAACACTCATTCATTCACACACCCTGGGCATCATCTTCCCCACATGCACACACACACAGCGTGCACACACACACACACACACAAACACACACATCCTTGTACTTCTATCCTTGTGAGGACATTGCATTGACTTTCATTCATTCTTTGTGTGTCTGTGCAGCCTTTCACTAATCTTAACAATGAAGAACGCATACCTAACTCAAGCCCTTACCCTAACCTTAACCTATCTCTAATTATAATTGAAATAATTATAATTATTAACATGAATAATTACAGGCCGATCTCCATTATCAACTGTGTAGCCAAAATATTTGAGAAATTAGTTTTTAATCAGCTTTCCCAGTATATAAATGACCTCAATATTCTTTCAGCACATCAATCCGGTTTCAGGCCCAATTTCTCTACAACCACAGCTCTCTCAAAACTTACAAACGATATCATATCTGCTTGAGACAATAACAAGCTTACTGGCGCCATATTCATCGACCTGACCAAGGCTTTTGACATGGTCGATCACTATCTTCTGTTGGACAAGCTTCATAACATTGGACTTTCTCGCAGTGCTCTCCTTTGGTTTAACTCATATCTCCATCACAGACATCAGCGTGTTAGTCTTCTGGACACTCAGCCTGACTTTTTTTTGGTTGAAAAAGGCGTTCCGCGAGGCTCTTCTCTTGGTCCATTACTCTTTTGTATTTTTATTAACGATTTGCCTCTAATTTGTTCCAATTCTCAAATCCAACTATATGCTGACGACACACTTCCAGGACTGC
The DNA here is from genome assembly GCA_029692085.1 of Gymnothorax javanicus. Lineage (NCBI taxonomy): Eukaryota > Metazoa > Chordata > Actinopteri > Anguilliformes > Muraenidae > Gymnothorax > Gymnothorax javanicus. The sequence continues at coordinate 39,225,354 of CM056208.1, read as the reverse complement.
CATCTCTCAAATTCAGACAACCCTACAAACCGACTTTGCTAATGTACAAAAATGGTTCTATTCTAATAAACTTCTACTAAACAAGAGAAAGTCTTACGTTATGTTGTTTGGCACCAGATTAAAGATCTCACACTTAGATAATTGGCTTATTAACTTTCTTGATGGTACACAATTGGAGGAGGTAAACAAGTACAAATATCGAGGGGTTTGATTAGACTCACAGCTATCTTTTAAGTTTCACATTGACTTTGTCATTAAGAAAATAAATTGCATTTTAGGTCAACTTTATTGCTCCATCAACTGTTTCACTCTTCAAACCAGGAAAAGGATTGTTTCTTAGCTTATTTTACCAGCGCTGGACTATGCAGATGTCATTTATCAAAATACATCAGAAACTAATCTTCATTCAATCAATGTCATTTACAATAGCCTATGCAGATTTATTTTAAGATGTCCATACAGAACCCATCATTGCCTAATGTACGACTCAATAAATTGGCTATCCCCTAAATCTGGAAGGCAATTTCAGTGGTTACTGTTTATTTTTAAATGCATTTACCTTAATTACCCTCCTTATCTCAAAGAATACCTCACCCCCTACAGCTCACATTATAGTCTCCGTCATACAGACAACCCCTTTTTTCTGTTCCAAGAATACGTAAAGAACTTGGACGTTATGCCTTTCAATATAAAGCCCCCACTGACTGGAATAATTTACCCATTTCACTAAGATCAATTTCTTCTTTTCATCTCTTTAAGAAATCTCTCTTTATTCATTTACAAACACACTGCTCCTGCAACTAGTCTGGCTGTTACTGTGAAATCCTAGTTGGTGTTGCGATATAACGTATTTTAAAGGTACTGCTAACATGCTTGTGTGCTCTACATAAAATGGGTTTGTGTTTCTAGATTTGTTGTATACAAATACAAGTGCATACACCTGTATCTTATTGGGGGGAAGTGGGCGAGGGAGTGGTTAGGTTGGGAGAGCTTTTTGTATTGTTTTGTATTGCTTTGTTATGTTTGTATCAATGTTTTGCAATATCTGTTCTGTACGAGCTGTCTTGCAATGTCCTGCCTGTATGTATCTTTGGTTGGGACCCCCTTGAAAACGAGATGGTTCATCTCAAGGGGCTATCCCGTCAATAAATAAATTTACACATGTAATTCTAACCTTACCCCCAACCAATTTGCCTTTGCAGTTGTGAGGACACGTGAAAATGTCTTCACTTCCCAAAAATGTCCCCTCTCTAGGAAAAACACATTTTTTGGTTCTCACTTTGTAAGAAGTACAAGAACACACACACAGGCGTGCACACACCAACACACACACACAGGCGTGCACACACATGAAACATCAGTGGACTCAGAATATTACAGTGGTAGCTCAGCTGCGCTATGCAGTCATGCATCTTACTCCTGGTTCTCCAGGAGCAAAAAAAAATGTACACATTCACTGTGTGTGATCAAAACTTTTCTGAAATACAATTAATAAAGAGCTCCTATTGAGTGCATCCAGAAGATAAAGAGGAAATTGTCTGCAGGTCACCCTACATCTTCAATTATGATAGGAAATGTAAATATATGAAAAGCAGTTAATATTCATCAGGAAGTAATGAAAAAGCTTTGGGTTATGCAATGTTCATTCAAGCACTGTAGATCGTCGGGTGATGATTTCTGTCATTATCATGTTGCCTTGAATTGGCCTCTTTCCATTCGGTATGTCTGAATCTATGTTCCCCTTCCTTTACCTGAAGAAATGGTGTGCATGTGTGTGTGCATTTGTGTGTGCGCATTTGTTTGTGTGTAGGTGTGTGTGTGTGTGTTTGTTTGTGTTTGTAGGTTTATACTGTATGTGCATGTTTGTGTATGTTTATGTATGCATGTTTGTGTTTGTGACTGTGTGTATATGTGTGTGTGCATGTGCACGCTTGTATATTTGTGTTGGTGTAGGTGTGTGTGCGTGTGTGTGTGTACATCCATGTTTGCGTGTGTATAGGAATAGGTGTGAATGTGTTTTAGCTGCACAGTTGTTGCTAGCGAGAGAATCCATCCTGTTGTAAACTTGTTAGCCAGTTCATGCCATATTCCCAGGCTGGATTTGGCTCCCTCTGTCCTTTCCTGAGGCCGTTCTGCGATGGGACGCACTGAGCAGCTGCTGAGGAGTCGAGTTCAGCAGGGCCCCACTGTCAGTCCCTCTTCATTACGGCCTCTAACACTGAGGCCCCTCTGAGCAGCACAAAGCTCCCATTGCAGTGATCATCCCATCAGCCGAGACGCCATTACACTGTCAATCACGCCCGGGAGACGTTATTACCTGCCACTGTGGCGTTATCTTTACGGGCTCAATAATCACCTTTCTGCTGTCTGCTTAAAGACCCCATTAAAGGGTGACCCAACCGCTGCTTGCAAACTCCGCCTCCCCACCTTCCAATCTGCTCGCCATTGGGTGCTGCCCAATTCAATCAGTGAAGCGGCCTACCATTCCAATACAGGCCAATGTTCCCAAATTCCTAAGTCTCTTTGAATTAGCGTATGAACCAAAAGGCAAAGGAGTTTGTCCTTTTTATGCGTTCATGAAGATTTAAGCACCAGCAGGGGGCAGACATGCAGCTGACTTGGTCATCAGGGAGGTGCTGGTCTGGTAGGGATCACTGAAGTAAGTGATTGAGAGCAGCTATTTTAAATTTGCCTTATAGGTTTAGAATTATGTATGGGGACTGTATTACCATTGGCCAGTCAATCATTTCAGTGTGCTGACTGAGTGCAAATTTGATGGTGTGGAGTGTAGAAGGGGGATTGGAGAGTGAAGGAGTGTAGACAGTGATTGGATGTGACAGAGGTGATCCTCCAGTACCCTCTATATTTGTATTTCACTGCTCCACACCATGGGCCTGCTCGACTGCAGAGGTAGTGGAGGTGTCGTCTGACTTGCAGCATAACGTATTGGGAGCCAAGCTTTGCGAGCCAATTGGAGGCTGAAGTTTCGACTCCTGGTGAGGGACTGCTGTTGAATTTTTGACTCAACGACTGGAGGCTTTTTTTGCAAAATTTTCAACTACACAGAATAATTACATGTAGACCCACGGGCTGATAGACCCACACACGCACGCACTACACATACATCAGCCATCAGTGTACATACGTTTGTCTGAAATGCTAGAAGGAATGCAGAGCAGGTTAGAAGTCTTGGACTATTGTTGAAGGACCGTAGCAAATGCAGTTAGAAGGTACCAGCGCGTGTCACCGAATAACAAACACAAGCACAGGTGCTCAGTAAACAGCAGACAAATGAGTGCTTGAAATGGCCTTGCAAGAGAAAAGAACAAAAATAAAATGTGCTTGGCAGTGAAAGAAAACATAAATAAATAAAAAAGATCCCATTTTTAAAGAGCGCACTTTTTCGTTTCATTGTTTCCAGGCGGAGATGGTGTTTCTGTTGTTGTATCAGGCACTTGCTGGAGAAGCACATCTGTGCTCCAGCTGTGTCCAGACTGGGACAGGAGCTCTACTTCGGAGAGAGAGCCCCCCCCACCCCAAACCCCCGGCCCAAAGTCACTTTCTATTTTCCACGCGGGACGATATCCAGCGGCAAGAGCCGGAACTCTGTCCAACAACTGTCCACTGGCGAGCGAACTCTTCCCCAAGGCTCACAGTCTCGCATACTGGCCTATCGGGCTGTTATGCTGCCAAGCTTTTCGTCTTTAAATACTCCTTTACTCATAACAGGGAAAAATGCTCAGCGCAGGGGATGAAACTACATCCTTCATGCTGACTGCAAATAATTTTGTTTGGCGGCCCAATGCTCTTGCCCTTCTTAAAATAAAGAAGAAACATTATAAAATACACAGAGTATGAAATGAGTTGAAGTGCTCGGGAGGAAGTACAGAGGTGGGGTTTTAACTCTGAAAAGAGCCTTTATTTTGGGTGGTGTGATGAGCAAGCAAGGAACGATGGAGGGAGAGAGATGTTGACCAACAGTGGTACAGTGAGAGAGAGAGAGAGAGAGGAAGAGAAAGTGACCTGTAGAGAGGTGGCCTCTGAGTTCCCGCCTTCTAACCCCCCCATCCACCTCCATGCCCCCCCCATTTCAGCACTGTCCTGCTCTACTCCCCGTCTGCATTTAATAAGGAATAATACCACTGCTCACCGGGCAGTGTTTCCTACAGACCGGCTTAAAAGCTATTTTCTCCTTATTACATGCATGATTTTAACTGATCCCAGCAAAGCAAACACGGCGATTTCCCCAGAGACCGCTCTGGTTTTAACTCGACTGCAGAACTGACAGAAAGCGGAGGGAATAAAGGAGAGGGGCGACAGGGCTGGTGGAGGGGGGAGGGGAAGGGGGAGGGGGGGATGTCAGTCCCGCCTTTTCCGTGCGAGAGTTCGCCGTTCGCACCGCCGGGCAACACAATACTGCTCTTTGTTGGATGAAGAGCTGCTGGTGGTACCTCTGCTCTGGAGAATCCATATTTCCCATTATCTGTCCGCAGTCACACAGGCTTGGACACAAGTACAGCAAAGTATGCACAGAGGCACTCCATGATCGCATATGCTGTGAGATGGGAATTGGTGAAAATTGGAAGGAATAGAAATGGGTATATTAAGAGATGGAAATAATCATTTTCCTGCGTAAAGGGACAAAACATTATTGGTGCTGTATAACACATTTAATACTCTCTCGTTCTCCATCGCGGCATGAGTACCATACACAACCTCCACTTTTTTGGGGTTTTTTTTTTTTTTTTTTTTTGCCAGAATGATTTTAAAAGGGGGCACAAATATTTTTGGGGGGTTTTTATGAGTGAGAAGGGGGTTTAGAATGATGGGGGAAAATTTTTAAAAGGAAGGGGTAGATGCGGTGCGAGGGAAAAAAAAATTTTTGCGGTAATTCCGCTTTGCACATGTGTACTCTTCCCTTGTGACATTCACTCTGTGTGCTATCTCTTAAACTTCTTATGTTCTTCTTTTTTTAATGTTTTTTCTTTCTCTATCGAGGATGTTGTGAATAAAGGTTTACATGTTAAGTTATGCATTACATTAGTGTCTGCAGCGGGATTCAAACCTGGAAACCTGTGGAGAAAGCAATGTTAATCACACCACGCACTGTGGCCTTAACCACTACACCGAGCTTGTTGCCAGCTCAGCGCATCAGTTTCCATTCTGAATGAAAGACAACTGAAGGGTATATATATATATATATATATATATATATATATATATATATATATATATATATATATATATATATATATATATATATACATACAGTCATGCCCAAAATTATTCATATATCAATTTTTTGTTTTTTTTTCGAGATATTTTTTTGACAAATCAAATTTATTCTTGCACAAATGACACAGTAAGTTGACATAAGGCTGTAAGAATGGCAGTAAACAATTTTTCGAGAAATACAATACTTTTGGTATTTTATTTGACAGATTTACAAAAAATGCCATGTCCAGAATTATTCATACCCTTTTTGATGGCAAAGCCTTTATTTTACAGCCTGAGGATCTGGATATACTGAGGGTTTTGCCATGACCTTGGTTTCAGTTCCCTCCAATTTCGATAGGATTGAGGTCGGTGCTCTGGCTTGGCCATTCCAAAACGTTCACTTTGTTGTCCACTAACCATTTCTTTTGGCCATGTGTTTAGGATCATTATTCTGTTGGAAGATCCATTCCTGCCCAAGATTTCTTGATGTTTTCATTGGGATCTGATATACTGAAAAATGTTTCATAATGCCACTCATTTTAACAAGGTTTCCGGGCCCATTCGCTGAAAAGCAACTCCAGAGAACGATACTACCGCCACCTTGTTTGACCGTTGGGACAGTTTTTCTTGGGTTGAACACTTTACCTTTCTTACGCCACTTAGACTTCTCCAACTCAGACACACAAGAACTAGTCTAGCCTTTGCAAGAGCTCACCTGGATGAAGATAAAAGCTTCTTGCTGTTATGTTATGGACAGATGAAACAAAGATGGAGCTGTTTAGGCACAGAGATGGGGCTTTTGTTTGACATAAGAAAGGTGAAGCGTTCGACCTGAAAAACACGGTCCCAACGGTCAAACAAGGTGGCGGGAGTATCATTCTCTGGGGTTGCTTTTCAGCGAATGGGCCCGGAAATCTTGTTAAAGTGAATGGCATTATGAAACAGGACCAGTATATCCAGATCTTCAGTGAAAACATCAAGCAATCCGGCGAAAAACTTGGTCTTGGGCAGGAATGGATCTTCCAACAGGATAATGATCCAAAACACAAGGCCAAATCTGTCAAGAAATGATTAGTGGACAACAAAGTGAACGTTTTGGAGTGGCCAAGCCAGAGCTCCGACCTCAATCCTATCGAGAATCTGTGGAGGGAACTGAAGACCAAGGTCATGGCAAGGAAACCCTCCAACCTTAAGGATCTGGAGAAGTTTGCAAAAGAAGAGTGGGCCAAAATCCCTGTGGAAATGTGTGGAAACCTTGTGATCAACCACAGGAAGTGTTTGGAGTCTGTAATCGTGAATAAAGGCTTTGCCATCAATTACTGAGAAAAGGGTATGAATAATTCTGGACATGGCATTTTTTGTAAATCTGTCAAATAAAATACCAAAAAGTATTGTATTTCTCAAAAAATTGTTTACTGTAATTCTTACAGCCTGATGTCAACCTACTGTGTCATTTGTGCAAGAATAAATTTGATTTGTCAAAAAATATCTCGAAAAAACCCAAAAATGGGTAGGGGTATGAATAATTTTGGGTATGACTGTATGTGTATGTGTGTGTGTGTGTGTGTGTGTGTGTGTACATATATATATATATATATATATATATATATATATATATATATATATATAAAATAAAAAGAATAATATATTCATTTATTTTTTTTTGATTTATTGTTGTCAATGAGGAGATGTCATGTGAACATCGATTTTGACGTCTTTCATGCTGGTGAGTCGGCGGATCCATTGACGCTGGGTAGAATAATTTGAGCAAGAACAAACCATTGTTTGTGGCTGAGTTGGGTTAAGGTTAGGGTTAGGGACAGGGATAGGGATAGCATTCCTTATGAGTTGGGTTAAGGTTTGGGTTAGGGTTGGGGATAGGGATAGTTTAGTTCATTTGGTAAGTGTGAGTGCTCGGGCACGGTACGCGAGTATGGTTGGAAGAGGTGGATTCGGGCACAATCCATCCGTACTAGTATCAAATGTGAAAGCAACTGTACTTCAGCATGGCAGATTACCGTTATGTGTCACGGTTGTCTTGTTCTAACAAATGCAGCGTCGAAAGGATCTCTCCATTCAAACGAAGAAATTCAATACTTTGCTCGAAAATGTAGGCGCATGAAAACACAATCCACCACTGGGTACTACGCGCAAAAACTCGGAGGTTTTCGGAATAATTTGTGCGTGGTTACATTCGCGTGCTTATGACAGAACAATAAATCAGTGTCGTGACAAATTAAAGAAAACAATAGTTATATCAGTGTGACGCGTGCCAAAGTCTTGCAAATTAAGGCAGATAAATTTTGTGGTATGAGGCATGGATAACATAATCAACCAAATACACAAGAAATTATATATAAGGTTCTTTTCCTTCTTAATTATTTATTGTTGATCACGTCGCGGGTTCGAACCCGGTCGTACCAAAGGCAAAGCTTTTTTCAGAAGCGCACAATTATGAGGCAGGGTTTCAAATTGGGAAGGGACTGCGGGTTAGCTAAATAGCTTTGTTCGTTGCTCAAAAGCGCCTCCTGTTGGCCAGACAATTTTCGTCAGGTAAGATTCTAAGTCTGTTAACGCCCTCGTTCTGAATCAAGATTCCAAATAAGAACAGTGGCTGACAGGGCGTGCCGGAGGAGAGCCGTGAATTAGTTATATGACACGAGCAAGGTTGGGCATTTTCCGGGTGGGATTTCAAATTTAAAAAAAAAAAAAAAAAAAAAAAAAATTATTTATTGTTGTTAACGAGGAGACGTAAATAAAAGGTGTGATGAAATTGGTCATACATGCACAGAATTAGTTTCAAGACTATAAAGGCTCGTGTAGTAATCAGCGACAAACAAGAAGAAAAATGAGTGATTGCACGGTGCAAGATGTGTGGAATTTATTGACTGCCAGTGGTGGCAGATCAAGAGTTCCTTGCCATCCACGCACACGACAGCAGCAACGGCTTAGGTTTTTATCTGGCCGAGTATATGTGGGGACATAAACACAGCGGCGTCGCACTTTACTCAAATTTTAGCAGACATCCTGCTACTGTACGCGCCACCTAAGAGTATCTAAGATCTTGCCGCCAATCTCCAGACTTCTGCTTCGGCAGAGGTCTCCTATGAGGTCCAAAGAAAGAAAAATTAAACTTTTCACCACCACACTATCCCCCCCCTCTCTCCCAAAGAGCTGCTACCTTATGACCCCCAACCCAGGGAAACAGCATTATTTGCACACCGAGACGACATCAATAGAATAATATCATAAAGCCAACTTCGATGTAAGTTCCAAACTTAATGTTGTTAGGCGCTAGGCAAGCTTAAGTACAGAGGTCCAGATGTGAAAAGCAAAACCCCACAATGACACAAATGGCTGGGTGTTGAACACACTAGCGCACGGAAACTGAGCGCTCGCCCTCGCTGCATGCGTGTGCCTATGTGATATCGCGAACTATGCTCGCTGCGCATGCCCCAGTATTGTCAACAGTGTCATGGCTGCCACCTTTATAAGCTAGCAGCACGTGTAGCCGCTTTAGAAATTAAAGTGTAAATTATCTTTACTGGATATGCGCTTGACGTTTTTACACACCCAAATATTTCACTTGGTGTTTAAACATTAAGGTAAGCCGAAAAAGTTGTGATTTTTTTCGATTTTGCTGGAGGTTGTGTGTGGTACTCTTACCCTCTATCACTTTCACAAAAGACACACAAACCTATGTATACTGTACCCATACATTTGCATTCACAAATACTAGCACATGTGCACATACAGATACACCCACACACACGTACAACACATCCAAGCATACACTAACAGAAACTCTTATTCACACACTTTGCTCTGGTTCCATGCAGTGCCCTGTAATTCTGTGGTCCTCTTCCACTACCAGATTCCCAGTTTGAGGGTAATAGGGTTCACATTATCAGCAACTTGTCTGGATGCAGTTAACAAGACACATATTCATTTATCACAGTCACTGGCTCGTCCTTCAATCCCTACATTAAAAAAAAAACCTAATCCAGGCTCCTACAGTTAAATGAATGTTTTCAGCAGCGCAGGCAGTGTAACCAAACCTCTGAAATATAATTAAAATGATTAATAGAAAACCACGTTCAGGACCACCACCCCGATTCATGGCAAAATAAATAAACAAAAAATATAATTTAACATGTAAAACTGTTTTCCTTTCTTTCATCTGTCTTTGGCCGCTCTGTGGGAATTGGATCATCTTGTGAAGTCAATAGCTCCTGTCGTCTAAGAGCCAAAGAAAATAACTGTGATATGGGGGGGTGTCAGGGGTACAGCGGGACGGGCAGGTTGTTGGGACAAGGCATGAATTACACACAAGGGCCTTCAAAAGGGCTACAGAATGCCCTGCAGGGTACGTTAGAGACAGAGCCTTACAGTGAGGTACAGTCTGAGAGGGCTACAAGCAGGTAAAGGTACTGACACAGTGGCTTACAGGTAAAGGTACTGACAGTGGCTTACAGGTAAAGGTACTGACACAGTGGGTTGCAGACAGTTAAAGGTACTGACTTAGCAGGTCACAGGTAAAGATACTGACACAGTGTTTACAGACAATTAAAGGCACTGACACAGCGGGTTACAGGTAAAGGTACTGACACAGCGGGTCACAGGTAAAGGTACTGACACACTGTACTGACAGTCTTACAGGTAAAAGACACAGTGGGTTGCAGACAGTTGACAGACAGCAGGTCACAGGTAAAGATACTGACAGTGTTTGGGTGACACAGCGGGTTACAAAGGTATGATGCAGTGGGACACTGAGTCACAGTTAAAGGCACTGACACAGCAGGTCACAGGGTTGACACTGAGTTCACAAAAGGCACTGAGCAGGTCGGGGTTACTGAGACAGTGGGTTAAAGGTATGATGCAGTGGGTCACAGACAGTTAAAGGTACTGACACAGTGGGATACAGTCAGAGTGAGTTATAGATGTAGTGGGTTATGGTGAAAATGCGTTATAGTCTCAGTGGGTTGCTGACCGAGTTGGTTACCGCCAGAAAGAGCAACAGACAATGTGAGGTACTCGATCAATGGGTTACAGACAGCGTGAGGTACCGACATAGTGGGATACAATCAAGAGTCTGTTAGTCAAGGTGTGTGACAGTGAGGCACAGACAGTCGGTTACAGACAGTGTGAGGTACCGACAAAGTCGGTTAAAGTAGGAGTGAGGTACACAGATGGCGGGTTACAGACAGAATGAGGTACTGACAGGATTTCAGGGTGTAGGATAGACAGGGTCTCACTGAGTTGCAGACAAGGCTATAAGGTGAGCAACCGACAATACAAAGACTTGGGGTGAATTACCATCCTTAGCATCAGTTACAAACAAGGTGAGATACTGACAGGCTGCTAACGCTTCAGGGGTGATTTGGAGATGGGGCCATGTGGCGATGATTCACACTTCCAGGAGCAGATAGAGATGTGAGGCTGGTTGGGTGAATGTTGCCAAAGTGAGTTTATGCCACCCATTCATTTTGAATCAGAACCTGCTCATGTGAGCCAAGCCCTGGGTGGCGGAGAAAGAGACAGTCTCACAGGTCTCATATTCTGCACAGCAGTCAGAATTAAATACATCTCCAGATGAGCTGAAGCCTTATGAACATCTAAGGGGATCTGACCTCCCGGTTCTTTTTTTATGTCAAGCACCATTTCTCTGCCAAAACCACTTGGGGCTGTTCAGTATTAAACTGCTTTAGCATTAGTTAGAGGGGTTATTCAAAATCACCTTAGGGCACACGGAGAAGGTTCCTGCACAATTCATGTGAATGCAGCGAGATCAATGTTTGCCATGTTTTTGCTACATAGAATTTGGAGGTATGACATTTTTTTTGGGTTTTGTGTCACTGTACCAGTGTTATGTGACCTTCCATTTTGTACAAGTTGATCAACTCATAGATGACATTGAAATATCCCTCCTGTGTTTCTACATGCAATGTTGTGCTGCTACTTAGTTGCATAAGTCAGGGAAGTTAGTTGAAGCCAACGCCTGATTGCACACTTGCCTGACACATGGAATTGCCTACGACTCAATTTGTCTGATAAATTGATCACAGAGGAGTGAAAGTGGGTCAAAGAACAGCTGAAATCACATAACAGTTTCTAGCAGGAAGATGAATGGAGCCCTGAGCGAATACAATCAGGAGGATGAGCAGATCACAGAACAGTTATGATCGGGAGGATAGGCAGAGCACAGAGCTACTATGATTAGGAGGATATGTAGAGCACAGAACAGCTATGATCAGGAGGATGAGCAGGGCACAGAGCAGCTATGATCAGGAGGATGAGCAGAGCACAGAACAGCTATGATCAGGAGGATGAGCAGAGCACAGAACAGCTATGATCAGGAGGATGAGCAGAGCACAGAACAGCTATAAACAGGAGGATGAGCAGAGCACAGAACAGCTATAATCAGGAGGATGAGCAGAGCACAGAACAGCTATGATCAGGAGGATGAGCAGAGCACAGAACAGCTATGATCAGGAGGATGAGCAGAGCACAGAACAGCTATGATCAGGAGGATGAGCAGAGCACAGAACAGCTATGATCAGGAGGATGAGCAGAGCACAGATCAGGAGGAGGATGAGCAGAGCACAGAACAGCTATGATCAGGAGGATGAGCAGAGCTATGATCAGGAGGATGAGCAGAGCACAGCAGCACACACCAGCTATGATCAGGAGGATGAGCAGAGCACAGAACAGCTATGATCAGGAGGATGAGCAGAGCACAGAACAGCTATGATCAGGAGGATGAGCAGAGCACAGAACAGCTATGATCAGGAGGATGAGCAGAGCACAGAACAGCTATGATCAGGAGGATGAGCAGAGCACAGAACAGCTATGATCAGGAGGATGAGCAGAGCACAGAACAGCTATGATCAGGAGGATGAGCAGAGCACAGAACAGCTATGATCAGGAGGATGAGCAGAGCACAAAGCAGCTATGATCAGAAGGACGAGCAGAGCACAGAGCAGGTATGATCAGGAGGATGAGCAGAGCACAGAACAGCTATGATCAGGAGGATGAGCAGAGCACAAAGCAGCTATGATCAGAAGGACGAGCAGAGCACAGAGCAGGTATGATCAGGAGGATGAGCAGAGCACAGAACAGCTATGATCAGGAGGATGAGCAGAGCACAGAACAGCTATGATCAGGAGGATGAGCAGAGCACAGAACAGCTGATCAGGAGGATCAGGAACAGCTATGATCAGGAGGATGAGCAGAGCACAGAACAGCTATGATCAGGAGGATGAGCAGAGCACAGAACACCTATGATCAGGAGGATGAGCAGAGCACAGAACAGCTGTGATCAGGAGGATGAGCAGAGCACAAAGCAGCTATGATCAGAAGGACGAGCAGAGCACAGAGCAGGTATGATCAGGAGGATGAGCAGAGCACAGAACAGCTATGATCAGGAGGATATGTGGAGCACAGAAAATATCAGATAAGGGGCAGGAGTGACACAAAGAACAGCTATGATCAGGAGGATGAGCTGAGCACCACTTTAATTCGGCTCTCTCTCATTCAGAGTGCGAGTGAATTACTGAGCGCCCTGTGTAAGCAGTAGGTGCTGATCACAGAGCGACACTTTCCCAGAGCAGCTTTGTGGAATGAAATCCAGATCCATTTTCTGCCCAATGAAAAGATTACATCACGGTCATGTGCGATGCATGTGCTGTAGTGCTGACCTTGCGCTTTGTAAATCATCAGCAATGCACGGAACAAGCCCAAATGGAACTGGGAATGCTGGCCTGGGCCAATCCTATGTGCCAACCACCCACACTACCCACACCTCAGGCAATTACTCTGTCCCTGCCTCAGTCACTTACATCGGAAAACAGTCTTTGTTTGACTCAGAAATCGCACGAGTCCGCTTCGGAAAGGTGACCTATCGCAGTTCATTTTTTGGAATTTTGGCTGAGGGTAGAGCAAAGCTGTCTGTAAACAGGCACACCCATAACTGTGGCGCTAATGCACGCCGATCAGCAACAAATCTTCCAGAACCTTCTAGTATGCTTTGTAGTCTCACAGCAAGCCGCGAAACCCCAGCTTCTCAAGCAAAAATATCAGCCAGGAAACTTCACTCTCTATTAGTGCGTAATTAATGGAACCTGCAATTGACGGAAATGTGAAAATATATTTGCTCATGCCTTTTTAATAATATAATAGCAAAAACAATCACTCAAATGGAGTGATCCAACGAACAAGAACACCCCATTATTTTGGTTAATGGCAATAAAACTGACGGCTTAGATTTTCCAGAACTGGAATGCTGAATCATAACACTAGGTTATTCCAGCCCTAAAGGAATTCATTTCTCAATATGAGAGCCTTTTTGCCGAGTGTGGAAGTGGGATTATTTTTCCGGCTGGGTCCCTTGCCGTCAAATCGGAGGGGTGAGGTCCACCGCTGAAGAATGTGGGACAGGAGACCGGCGTCAGTTCCGAGGGAACCGTAATTGTTTTTGAAAGCACAAACGGCATCAATCTGGCCCAGTCCCAAAGAGAGGAGGAGAATACGGTTTGTTCTTTCATGTGGAGGAGTCCTGGAGTGTAGTATAGAGTGTAGACTTTAAAGCAGAGAATCGAGTGTTACGCAGAGTGTGAAGTCGAATGCTTTCATGTGGAGGAGTCCTGAAATGTAGTGTAGAGTGTGTAGTGGACTTTTAAGTAGAATGTAGAGTGTAGTGTTGATTGTACAGTAAAATCTTTTTGTCCGGTGGAATCCTGGAGTGCAGTGTAAAGTGGAGGTTTTGGAGCAGAATGTAGAGTGTTGTGTGAAGTTTAGAGTATAATCTTTTCATCTGGAGGAGCTCTGGAGTGTAGTGTAGAGGGTAGAGTAGACTTCAGAGGAGAGCGTAGAGTGTAATGCAGAGTAGAATGCTTTCATATGGAGGAGTCCTGGAGAGTCAAGTACAGTGTAGAGTAGACTTTATAGCAGATTGTGGAGTATTGTGGAGAGTGTAGAGTAGACTTCAGAGCAGAGTGTAGAGTGTAATACAGAGTAGAATGCTTTCATGTGGAGTCGTCCTGGAGTGTAGTGTACAGTGTGGAGCAGTGGTTCTCAACTCAAGTCCTGGGGACCCACAGCACTATAAATTTGTGTTCCAGCTCAGCAGTGGGATGATTCACTTAATCAGCTAATACTAATTGTCAATCTCTTAGTTCATTGAATCAGGTGTCCCCAATAAAGAAACACTGCCTTCAGAGATTAAACTTTCTGATTAAGAACAGCATTTTACGATGACCTAACCTTAAGCACACTAAGTAGAACAAGTTGCAATAAAAGTAAACAGAAAACTAACTTCACCATGTGGGTCATTTTTTATTTCATGAAGTATCCTAATCCATTAAATCTGGAGGCCAGAATTAAAAATAAGAATAAAATATTTTATATTTGGTCCCCTAAGCTTGAGATAATCATGAAAATCTATTTTTTAATAAAGAATTGTCGCTGTGACATCAAATTTCAATTTTGTCAACCTGCAAATCCTCTTTAATGGTGTTTCTTAACTCAAAAAGTGGCCAAAGTATCATGTATGATTGTACTAGCCCTGGTTTACCACACCTATTTCAACTTAGCAAGAGACTGATGATTAGGATTTAATTGACTGAATCATGCCATTGCTGAGCTGGCAGACAAATGTGTTGGGCAGTGGGTCCTCAGGACTGGAGCTGAGAAACACTGGTGTAGAGTAGACTTTATAGCAGATTCTGGAGTATTGTGTAGAGTGTAGAGTAGACTTCAGAGCAGATTGTGGAGTGTAATGCAGAGTTGAGTGATTTCATGTGGAGGAGTCCTGGAGTGTAGTGTACAGTGTAGAGTAGACTTTAGAGCAGAGTGTAGTGTAGAGTGCCTTCAAGTAGTGGAGTCCTAGAGTGTAGTGCACAATGAGTAAAATGCTTTCATGTGGTCCAACTGGTGAAAAACTCTGCTACATTCCCCTCTCTGTATCCCATTGCAGTTGTGCTAAGAGCAGCATTTGTCTCAGAGAGAATTTGTATAGCTGGTGTAGTTGTGAAAAGAACAGTAACTTGCTACAAGACACTAATGAAAATTTTAAAAAGTGCCTCCTTTTGATGATTTGTGATCTTGGTTGGTTAAAGCACGTCTGAGCTTCTGTAAATTAAAAAAAATCAGAAAGACTGATTTGGAATGCTGTCATATTCATTGGTCTGCAATGACGAGAGACTTACCTCTGTTTTAGAGAGCACACATTATTAGCCTTAAATTAATATCTGAAGTGTAAAACATTAGTGTAAAACTTAATCATGTGGAACACAGCGCACTGTATGAAATTAGCACATGAAACACTGGTACATAACATTCACAGGGATGGTGGTACAGACTGTGCATACATGCACGCTCAATGATCTGGAGCAAATTAATCATCTGAGCGAGACCCAGATTGGAACAGTGACGCAGCAAATGGAGAGAATTTGACCTGACCCTCATTAACAGTTGTGCAAACACCGATTCAACTGCATCTGAGTTCATGCTGCCGGGCTCACATGAGCGAGCTGCATTTTACGCTGAGGGCCGCAGTTCAGCCCAGACATGAATTTATGCAGCTGTAAAATTAGGGTGTTTCTCGAGAAGGGAAACTCAGCTAGTAAACATGCAGGCTGAAACTCGAGGGAAGCTGCCTCTGGATAGTCCCAGCTCGAAGTACCGGCCCTGATCCCCACATACATATCTGCACACACAGACCCTTCCGTAGGTGCCAAACCTTTTCGTCACGACTGCATATGTCTGCACTGTGGAGTTAAGTTGTTGCTGCGCTTCTGATTTGAGGTTTCTGAGTCTTGTTGCTTAGTCCTTGAATTTGCCTGCCAGCGCTCCGTGACTGCCTCATGACTGTGTGAGAGGCTTGAATATTGTGCATTCATTTCCCACAATTTATGGCCGTAGCCCAACAGTTGTCGTTATGAAATATGCTGCTGAGCATTTCCTGTGAAATCACACAGAGCCTGTTCTAATCCAATTCACAAGGCAGAGTCTAAAAAAGGACGGTAGGGTAAGTATATCTTTCATTCGACGGTTATTAGTGGGTGACAGCTAAAATTTACTGTGGCTTAAATGCTTGTTAATATGGGTATTCAATTTTTCAACTTGGACCTCCACTCAGGGTCAGGAATCCTGTGCGAGTATGTGGGCGCGTATGCGTGTTTGTGTGTGTGTGTGTGTGTGTGTGTGAGAGAGTGTGCGCATGTGTGTGTGTGAGAGTGTGTTCTGCATGACTGCATATGCCTGTGCGTGTGTGTGTGTGTGTGTGTGTGAGAGAGAGTGTGTGCGCGCATGTGTATGAGTGTATTCTGCATGACTGCATATGCCTGTGTGTGTTTGTGTGTGTGTGAGAGTGTGTTCTGCATGACTGTGCATATGCCTGTGGGTGTTTGTAAGTGTGTGTGTGTGTGTGTGTGTGTGTTCTCTGCATGTCTGTGCATATGCCTGTGTGTGTTTGGTAATATTAATGTATGCTGTGGTCAGGAAACATTATAGCTGTGCTTCACAGGGCCTGAGTAAAGTGGGTTGTTAGTGTGCAGCATCAGCAGGAAAGACCTTCAGCCCCAGGTTGATTAACATGTTCCTCTCTGCACCAGGCACGACCTCCTGGTTGTTTCTCATTTGAAGACTATTAGGGGTGTCCACAGGGCATGCAGAGAGCAGGGAGGTGGTTCGGGGGTGTTTTAGGGGGGGCGTAGGTTTTTTGGCAGCAAGCCTGCAGCTATGGGCCTAATTACCCCATAAATTAGACTACCTTATTTAGCTCCCTTTTTCTTCCCTAAACATTCTGGCCTTTAATAAAATTGCTTTAATATTGCTGTTGATAAATCACCTGGAGTGGGTTGGCTGGGGTGGGGTGGGGTGGGGGGGTTGGTGGGGAGGCTGGTCGGCTGCTGGGTGGGGTTATGGTCTAAGGCTCTGGGCCTAGAATCCAAATCCAGCCCAGGTTCTTTCTTATCCCAGGTAAGTAAATGAACACTTATTGCCTCTGATTGGCCAAACTGTCTTTACACCTGACTGCCAGGTAAAGGGAGGGTGGAAAACCAGCAGTTCTCGGACCTCGAGGACCATGATTTGAGGACCAGGGGTCTAAGGGATTGGCTGGGAAGGCCTGTAGCATAGCAGCTAGCATTTTGACCAGGACTAAGACAGTTGGTGATTGAAGATCCAGTGTAGCCAGTGTAGGATTACTGCAGCAAACCTCCCATTGCTCCAAGGGTTGTCAACTCTTGCTCGGTCTAAGTGACCAAGAGTTGTTTTAAATAAAAGAATCAGCCTAATGATCGTGATGTCTCGGACACAGGGCTGGCTTGGGGACATTTGCCTAGGCTTTTATCATCACAAGAGTGTGCCCTCAGCACCCTGCCTGAAACAGCACCTCATTACAAAAGACAGAGGGGTTAACTCCAAAAGTCTGAATCAAAGTCCTTTCATGTGTTTGTTCCTCCCATGAATGAATTCGACATCCAAGCCATTGTACTTATTAGTTGTCCCATCTGGCTAAAGTTGTTAATTTTGAGGTCTTGGCATTTGGAACAAAACAGAAAAGAGGACATATACCTTGAGAACTTTTCACACTGCGACTGCTACTGACACCCCCCTCCTCCCAACCTTCCCCTCTATACTACCATCCCCTCCCTGAAACTTCTTCACCAACCTACTAAAGTACCAGAATATTCTCTGAGTCTACTCCACTGTGTAGGAGACAGAATTATTCTACATAATCCCCAAGCTATGCTGCCTACACCCAGAACCACCCAGAAACCCTCACCACATGGACCATGAACTGACTGCCTGTGCCTAGTTTCTATCCAGCCCAGCTAGTCCACCCCCCCAAAAAGATCCTAAATATACCAACGGCCTCCAGCTTGGGTCAAACCCCCCCTTCTCGCTCCCTGGCGTCTGTGGGCATATTCACCCCCACAGCCCTCAAGTAAACCTTCAAGAAAATTAAAAAAAAAACAGGGCAACAGGGACATCGGTTAATATCCCACAGCCGGTTACGTGTCTTGGCACCCGGTGGTGGAAATAAGTTGAGCAAACCGCTCCGACCTGACCGATCGTGTTTACGGAGCGTGTGATCACAGTGGCTCGGCTGTGTGATGCTCCTCTGTCTGCCAGGCTGTCCTGTATGGGGGGGGGGGGTCGAATGGGGGAGGTTAAGGGTCGTAACGGTCTGACCAGGCAGCCCTGACTCCTTAGACCCCCCCCATCTCCCACCCTCAGCGGGCCCTGCTCTTCCTGGGACCAATTTCACGGTGCAGAGGGGCGGCCACTGTCTGAGGCGCGTGTAAATCCCACATTTCCTATGTCCTGTCCTTTCCAAGCCAGCTCTAGTTTAAATATATCCGAGCATCGGGGCACAGTGGTTCATT
This sequence comes from Gymnothorax javanicus, assembly GCA_029692085.1. Classification (NCBI taxonomy): domain Eukaryota; kingdom Metazoa; phylum Chordata; class Actinopteri; order Anguilliformes; family Muraenidae; genus Gymnothorax; species Gymnothorax javanicus. The sequence goes on along the minus strand of CM056208.1, from coordinate 39,206,746 downwards.
TGTTCTGATGCCACAGGAACAGTGTTAAGCAGTGACTGCTGTTCTAGGCCTTCACTGCATTTTCTTACACTTGTGGCATTCCCTGGTCATGTTTCGTTCGAAGAATAGGTGCAACTTCTGCTCTCTGCTAACAATATTGGAGCTTTATTGATACATGGTTGCCAAAGTATTGATGTTTCAGCCATATTTTCTGACTTTCATCAGATTATTTTTCCTTTTCCGGTCATGCATTGTGCAAGCTTTCGCACTCGACTTGAAATCTAACAGTATAATCCGCTCTGACCGTTAAATATAAACTAGGCTCAGATGAGGATTTAGGGTTTTTTTCCATGGCGAGTTTGTTTCTATCATTATAGCAGTTTAGCCTACTTTTGGTTAAAAAAGTATCAGGGTAGCCGGTGTTGTCGATTAATCACTTTCACTGAAATATGTGATGTTTTTGAACGGACAAGCATGACATTTGCTCTCAGTACCTGAGGATCACGCCTCACCCCAGATGCTTGCAGTCTTTGGGCATGTGTGGTCGAGGAGCCGCAAAAGCAGATGGTCTCTCCCAATGGTCTGATTGACCCAGTGAAAAAATCTACCGAGTCACCGAACACCAAAATGTTCCTGCCATTTGACTGAAATTTCTCCCTCCAGGGAGCTAAACCAAAGATCCAATTATTTTCAGAAATGATAGCTAAACCCAGACAGATGCTAGCCCTGGTGACTCTCAGCTCAGACTCCCAACTAAGCATCCGTATATTTTTTTTTTTTTTTTTTTTTGGGGTGGGGCAGAGCCAAAGAGGTAAGGAGGGGTGCCAGTTTGACAGTGGAGGAGAGAGCGGGGATGGGGTGGGGGTGGTTTTCAGTTGGGAGGGTTGTGCAGGGGAAGCCATCTGTCTGAAATGGGGTTACTTGAGCACTGAGCAGAGCAGTGATGGTGTAGACCAGTGGTCCATGCGCAGTAAATCCCCACCATAAATCTCACCTGACCACAGCCTGCTTTTAAAGGGGGTCATGTGTGATTCATCAAGGTAAACACATCAGGAGAACCCCTCCCCGGCCATCAGCCGTTCATTCGCACACTAAATCTAAACCCTAAACACTGCGTTCAGCAGGCCCACCGGATTACTGTGCCCTTTGTATATTCCAGGGAAGGAAATGAACTTATTGGACCGGTTGAGTAAATTACCACGATGAAAAATTCAGTAGTGCTGGGATTGCAGGGAATTCTACACACGGGGTAGGAATGGCTGGCCATGAAATCTAATATTACTCAGAATTTTAAATATACAGACCACTTCAGACATCTACGGGGACAAGGAATCTCTTGCAATGTGATTTATTTTAAGAATGCAAGCGCTGGTGCGGTTGAATAGCGGACAAGGGGGAAGTGTTACAGTGGTGGAGGGCAGCGGTAGAAGGAGACAGGGTGCTGCTTTGTTTTCAAGGTAATTTAAAAGCTAATAGGGTTTGGCTAAAATCTCATTTGGATTCCATTATAGGGCAAGGAGAGAGGAAGGGAATTTTGTGACCTCACAATGAGGCCGTTCCCCTGCTTTCTGTAATTTTGTTTCTTTGTTTTTTTTTTCCTCTCTGTCTGTTTCTCTCTTTCTAACCATTTTACTCTGACTCTTATGGTATTTTCAGCTTTCACTTTAGCCTGTAGCTCTGTTTCGCTCGGTTAATGTAATACATTGATTTGCGTCTACATATAGGGACACAATGATACAGTCACATAAACATACACACACACACACACGCATGCACTCTCCCTCTTCTTCACATCCCCATGCACTGGGTGGTACAATGGACAAGACGTCATAATACAGGGTATGGGCACACCTGGACTGTTGTAAACAGATTTCGCCAGGTACTGATGGAGCCAGTATTCTCTGTCAGCTTTATCTTGCTTGGTACTAGGCTGATGTACGCTGATCTCCCAGCTGTACGTCTTCCCTGTTTACCCACCTACTCTCTTAGATTGCCTAGCCCACACATTATAATGCTCACGGGCCCAAAATCAGTGAAGATTTGGGGAAGTGCATATACTGGGGATGGAGTGAGGAAGCACTAGAGAGCAGAGACTGGGTGGAGGGAAAGGGTGAAAAGATGTGACAGGATGGTGGGAGAGGTTACCAAGGCTAGTGTGGGGTGAGAACAGCCTCAATACTTCAGTACTCCTGGCTGGTCATTGCTGATTTGTTGCTAGTCATATCTGGGGGGTATACTACGAAGCTGGCTTTGTGATTAAGCCTGACTTCAGCACTTAGTAAAACCAGGAACCTCTTCAAATCTGGAACATGGACTAAAGTAAAATGAGCTGCTCTGGGTTTTACTTTAGCTTATAGTCAGGCTTAGTCGCAAAGCCAGCTTCGTAGTATACCCCCCTGGTCTGAGGGTTATATAGGCTCAGCTGGCTGAAGAAGTTGGTTGCCTAACTGGTGGACTCTAGGATGTTCAGTTGGTAAACGGTCGGCCGATCAGCGAAAACCAGCCTGCGGTGTTGAAACCAGCCATTGCTAATTTAAACTGGCATTTTCTACAAGGGCGGACAGGTAAAATTGGGCATGGGGTGTCGGACCAGGAAGTTGGTGTATGAGAAGGCGGAGGCGTTTCAGACCACCGTAGGGGTGTAAGAGAGAGGAGCGAGATGCACTGGCAGCAGTGTGGTACAGGTAAATGGGTGCTGTACTTTAGGAGAGGGAACAGAGAGACAGTTGGTCAGCTGGTAAGTGACCAAAAGCCCATCATGCATCACTGGCTCTCGCAAATCTGATTAGGCACGCAGTTCAATCGCAGGGGAAGCTGCCCTGCTCAGGCCCACTCGAGCACACTATTTCAGGCAGAACGTAGCCAAAGCAGGGTGCAGGAAGAGCCCCAGGCTGGAAAACGGGAGGCAACAGCCTGTGAAATTAAACAATAAAGGAAAATTCAGTTTCCTGCTGGAGAGGTCCCCTTCTGCCTTTAACAAGCCTTTTAAAAAAAGCCACAGAACTTTCTCTCAGTGGCAGAGCCGAGTGCAGACTCTCAAGCGTCTCGCTTTTCCATCTGGTCTTTTCCAGCTCTCTGGCTTTGAAATCACATTTTTGCGAGAGGTTAATAAAACATCAGTACAGATTTTTTTTTTCTCAGTAGCCAAAGGCTTTCGATAGATTTCTTTCCTTCAGCTGGAAACTAGCGCAGTCTGTATGATTTGCAATAATAAGGTTCAGGGCCTTAAGTAGCAAGCTGCAAGAGTAAGCTTCATCTCCTGACTTGCTGACTTACTAGTTCTTAATATCCATCAAATAAGATAATATTTACTCAAAAATTTTAAATCTGTGCATGTTTTGGATCAGAACCTAAGGATTATAAGAGCGAGAGCGGGTTGTTCTGAAATTGGCAGTCATGAAAAGCAGACTTTCAAAACAATCCTTTTTCGTATTTTTTTGCCTTGTAGCGGGATAACTGTGAGGCTGTGACAGGGGTTCGGAAACGAGAAAAAAGGGGGCAATTTTTCAGCCATTAGTCATGCTTCTGTCAGCAGTGGTACAGTCTGCAGTTTGAAAACACAAATACCCAAATGATTTCATCCTTCATCGCTGCTGCTTTCAGTCGACAGCCAGCGATGTGTACACTGTGATTTTGGGGTGATATGGGGGACATTTATCCCCCTAAGGCACGCACACTTCCTGGGTCAGACTGCAGCTCATTTCAAGACAAAGTGAAATCATTTTGAAGAGAAAATCTTTGCAGCGTGGTCTCAGTGTAGCAGTCAAGTACAGTATAGCTCGGGGAAAACTAATGAAACCAGGGCACAGCTATAAGGCATGCCTCCTCACAGCTAAGACAGTTAATGAAATTCAATAAGCTGTTGTAGTACTCTCTTAAATGGTAGGCTTAAAGATGGAGTGTTGGAGCCAAAAAGGGTCTGGTCTGGCAAGGCAAAGGGCTAAGAACAGCCTCACGCATACATATGAGCACACATTGACAAACCCCAACACACACTCGCACGCACACACACACACACACACATACACACCCACACAAATGCGCACACATTGACAAACTCCAACAAACACACACACACACACACACACACACACACACACAAAACATCCTTCCTCAGTTGGATTGACCTATTAATACACCCCTACCCCCTATTCAGCCCTGGGGGTGCAAGATTAAAGTGAAGCCTGTCCGTCACCCACGGACACAGACTCCTGACAGTCTGAGACAAACAGATTGGTTGACCTTGGGGTCACAGGTCACTGGCCATATGAAGTGTTGGTGTAGGACTACAGGCATAGCGGAGCTAGCTATGTAGGCACAGGGGTGAGGCGGTTGCCCTCTTTGGGAACTTTCTCCCCACACATTTTGCAGTCTCCACATGGCAGCTTCCAACCACAGGCAGATGCCACAAAATAAAGTGTTTATAAAGCTATAAAACAGTGCTGCATGCAGTCACCTTCAGCTTTAATAGCTGTAATTAAAGCCCTTGGGCCCAGCAGGATGGTGGGTTGAACTTGGATAATCACATAAATACACACACACACTCACATCACTGCTTGCGTGTGCATGTATCAGACATACCATGTAAACACGTGTCAAACATAATAGCAATTCATTGGCAGCATTAAAAATCGCATAATACACTCATACATTCATATTTTGCAATCATATTCAATCATACAGATTAGGCAAGCAAGCAATAGCTGAAATAATTTAACAGCAGTGTATTTATGGAGTCAAATAGTCTTCCTTACGTCCCAATGAATGCCGAGTGACATTTTCAGGGTCACCCGATTCCATTTTTATTTATTTATTTTTTTGTGTTTAATTTGACACTCAAACTGATCTTGGCACCCAGTAAGATTGTATTACGGTTTACTGTGAAATCTAAGAATAGGGCTTCTAAAAATGCCCCTCACGTTGACCCAAAATTAACACACACCAAGGCCACTGTGTACAACACCAAAATGCCGGATATTAAGCCCTCCTTCTCTTTGTCATTAATAGCTGCATGATTGACAAGGTTGATAAAGGCAAAACATTTCACTCAGACACCCCCCCCCCCCCCCCCCTTTCTCACATACACACACGCACACAGTAACTCGCATGGCTAACAGGACTGTTGGACCACCTGGAACCTGGAAGGATGAGATAGCATTTCATTACCTTGTTTTCCTTGGAGGCTAGGAATGACCCGCCCCCCAGAAAAAAACAACAAAAAAAAAAAAAACTGCTCTGTGTCACCATCTTCACTCATATTCCCAGCACTGATACACTCCTAAAACTGGGTGTTGGGGGGTGAAACTCAAGCTGAGGCTAATGGTGGAAGATACCCCATACCCCCCCAGCCCTTAAAGCGTGTGTTGTTATTAGACCCCACATGTAGAAAACAGAAAGAAGGGAAAGGATATGATTGGCCTTCTGATTGGTTAAGTTTATAGTCATAGGCAGGCAGTGTTTTTACAGTGTCCAGCTAAGAATATACCTGGAGAAATTTTTTAAATTTCAATAATCTTATGGATTTTTATTAAATCACTTTGGATTATTTTCATAATCATTTTAGAAATGCATTATGTTCAATTTGAGCTCTTGTTCCTGTCTTAGAGGCCAATTAAGACTATACCAGTTCTTTTTATGTGCTAGAAGGTTCAAAATTTTCTGAAAACATACAGGAGTGGCCTTCGGTATGTTAGCCAGATTTCTCATTAAGTTCACATTAAGTTAAATCGTGCATTAGCAATTTACTGGGAATGTTATCAATGTTATTCAGGCTGAAATCTTCAGCACTTAGATTCTGAATGTTTCAAATGTATCTGAAATGCTGACACTAAGATGTTTTTCACACCATTGGAATGTTTTGAGCGCGCCAGCATCATTTTTTGAGTGATTTTTCCTCTGAAAAATAAATGCGTCATAAGGGCATTTCTCATTGCAGTGTTATCTCACCAGTGAACGACAATGTGGCCAGAATGTTCTTCGACATTCTTGAAATGCTTGGCTTTAGTTGGGGTTGGACTGTTTCATTTCACAGCAAGGGAGCAGAGAGACAGTAAATGGATGCCTGAGATGTCTGGGGAACAGCATTAGGGTGTCTACATACTGGAAGATGTTTAAGAAAAGTAGTTCTGGTTAAAAACAGTGTAGATGAAGGAGGCTCGTGGTCCTAGAGTCGGTATGGACCACGTACTGGGGAAACAGACACAAATCTATTCCTCTATTTCAGCCACTTCTTGATCAACGTGAGTGATGGATATACTAATAGACAACCTTTTAGCCAAAACATGTTGTTTGATCTGACCCTATCTCTGTACGTTGGGTCCAGCTCACTGATCCAGGCTGGCATAGGAAGATCCCATCGAGCAGCTCCCTCAAATTTTGGTGAGATGACCTCTTGTTCTGCCTCTTACTCTGGAAAATGAGGTCATCTGGAGTACACTGCGAGTGATCAGTTTATTGACTGAGCCATGACAGATTCAGAGAGGCCTGACCAAATTCCTAAAGGCCCATTCCATATGGATGAAGTAAGGTGTTCACTGTACATATGGTCATTTTATTTTCCAAGGAGTAAAAGTAGTTCACCTGTTCTGTTCTATGCCAGACCATCAAGTTCTGTAGAAGCTCAACTCTGTGGACCTTTTGAGCGTGCAAAATGTTTTTGCCCTGGCAAAAACCAATAACATGGCATGTGATTGGCCAGTGTTTTTGTTTTCGCCAATCATTGGCGAGTTTTGCATGCGCTGAAAGGTTTTGCATTTGCAAAAGGTAGCAAATCTGGCCCTAGGTATTGAATATATACATTAGAAACAAATCCATAAATCAAGACTAAATACTTTTGACGAGACTCATTTGTTAAACTTCCTTGGACAGTTTGAAACCTAAGAGGTTAAAGAAACTGCAAAAAAAGGAAATAAAACAGAAGGAAAAAGAAATGGAGAATAAATCCAGATGGGCTTCACAGATGGTGCTGAGGATCAGCACATGACTGAATGGGTATGTGCATCAGAGAGTACGGGATGGGTGCCATTTATATAGTACACTTTTCCTTGAGACACCGCAACCATTTCCTGAGAACCCTGTCACAGGACGTCCTGTGCTATTGGTATATAATTACACTCTCATCACATAAACACAATGTTCATGAAGGTACAATAGACAATAAATCATAGAATTATTGTATATTCTCATACTGTGTAATACTGTAGCAGCCGTAGCATAACATATGATCAGCATAGCAAATAAAAATGAATGGTAATTGGCTTCAATAGGAGACAAGAACATTTGGCTGGTCTTTGACGCTGAAATAGGGGGAAGATGGGACAAGAATTTGAACGTAATTGCAGATCCTCGGTAACCGGCGCTGTATCATAACAGAAACTTTTGGAAGTACATCTGACCAACAGGCTTTTCAGGCAAAAAAAAAAAATGCAAGATGAAATGATGGGGGATTTGGGGATCGGTGTCCGGTATCAGGGAAGATACAGAACTGAGGTCTGTGGGACTGTTTGGCGCAGTTCGTTCAGAATTCTTTGTCTCCTCTAACATCCATATGCTATTGCTCAAATCGCCCAAGCTAACCGTACCACATAGTCTGCTAGTACAACTTAAAGTACTCACATGGCAAGTTTTACTGGGTGTCTATGCTGGTTCAGAGGCTAATGGAAGATGGACGTATTACACATTGCTGTAGAGAGTGTAGAACTTCTGAGAGCAGGAATTTGAAGGGGGTGCAGGCCTGGGGTATGTTGTAATGCTCGAAAAAAGGATCATCGTTTATTTAACGTGTCTCCCTCTAAAGGTGTGGGGGGAGTAGGCGAGTGAAGGACAGGAGGATAATTTTTTAAAATATTGGGACACATCCTTAGTTCCTTTGAGGTGGCGGGCCCTTTCTGCTTCCCTCACAAACCCCCGAAATTTGAGCGGCGGATTCAAACGCTTGCGCACCAACCCCTGCGGCTGAGTGAAACCAGCCCCTTGCATTTTCAGCAAAACAGCCCGGAGGCCACACCCCATGTTCGGGGGGCCAGAGGAAAAGCGCTTTGATTCTTCGCTTAACCTCCCGACAGGTGTAATCCAATCAGGGCCTGTTGCCTTTCAGAAGCTCGGTTGAGAGCTGCGCTGATCTGGACCCTCTCATTCCCTCCATGTCCAGCCCCCGGGAAACAGGCTGTGAGACTGGGTGAATCATGTCTGATCCAAGATCAAAAGCGCTCCTGTGGTGCATCTACATTTGGCATCTGACCAGTGATATTATCCAGAGGGCCATACAAGCTAATGCTTATAGCTAGGCTTGGAAACATAGCATTAGACCTAGAAAATCGATTACCTTGCAGCGGCATTACTGCATGCGTGGGAGCTGTACTGCTTGTCCTTTTATTGTATGATTGAGGAAACAAATTACAAGCAGAAACCCTATTAGAGTTGCGTCCCACAGTGCAATCATGAGCCCAAATGGGCGGGGTTAGAGAAATGGAAGAGGAGACCATTTTATTCAGTCTCTCTCAACTACACACAAACGGCTCAGAGAAAAATAAGCACATATCATACGTACTACTGCCCTTCCTTTCTTGGTTTTCAACTCATGAGCTGTACTGAAGTATAAATGCCTTTTGAAGTTACTAAATTCAGCACAGAGGGTGTTATGTCTATGTGGAGTCAAAGACAGCCTAAGCACAGTGCGTTATGGCTTTAAGCTCTTTGGGGTGTCAGAGTGAACATGTGCGATTCACAGGCCAGTGTGGGAGATTGGTATAATGTGAGTAAGAGTAGAAACAACACATGCACATTTTATTTTTGAGGAACACTTCTTAATACAATTAAAAAGTGCTCACTAAAGTTAGACAATTCACACATGATGACTCAGAGTCCCTCAGTTTCTGATACATTGCCATTAAGTCTCTCGATGGCAATACCGTCATAGTGGTTTCAGAATTGATCATATCTTGTATACCTGCGGTTCTTTTCCCTTGACAATTTAACAAATATAGTTCACTAATACAGCATTTCCACATTCTGAATTTTATCTTGAAAGGATGTCTTTTATCTATGCAATGGGTTTGTAAAAATTTTTTGCCGAACGTTTTTTTTAACTTTTAGAGAATTTTGCATATTCTCTTTACCCAGTTTATGCTCTTATCCACTGTTTAAATTTTTCTTGAACAATCCCATTTACAAAGCTGGATATTTTAATTGGGTAAAGAACCTTGCACAGGATGGAAATGGCTCAAACCGAACCGACAACCTTGGAGTCGCTAGCCATGCATGCAATCATGCTTCACCGCCGCCCCATCTTAATTGGAACTGCACTGCAGCACCGAATTGGAAGACCTTTATAGCCTAGCACAACAGAATAGTAAAAAAAAAAAAAAAACATCTGGATTCGAAAGCTTATAAAAGCAAATCAAGCTGTACTTCTTGTATATTCCCCACAATAAATGTAAGTGACAACATATGCATCTTACAAAATGGGGCAAATGGGGTAAATTTGTCTTTTAAAAATCCAGTAATCCTTTGCGGGGTCAGGCACTGAACACGCAAGCACTGCAGAGGGCCCAGATCTCCGTAGTCTGTATAAGAGGCAGATTCTTGTGGTCTGGAGCGTAAAACATTAAGACCAGAGCACATACTCCACCCGGGGTGCTGATAGCTTTTCAGCAGATATATAGTTTCATCATATAGCTGTAATTATCCCCGCAGCAGTCTTCATTCTCGTAGTTAATTATCGGAGCCGATACCAGAGCCAGGACTGCAGGTCCGATGTTTGTGCATGGGTCGCTCCACGAGCAACAGCTGACTTCATTTCATGCTGCTAAAGGGCAAAGAGGGAAACTGAAGAGATCCTGCTAAAACCTGAGCAGACTTTTCTTCCTTCTGGGTTTCATTGCAGTATCTGTGAATAATAAATTTCAAATCTTTGAATTAATAAAAAAAAAAAAAAAATAGTGCGAGGACTCATTGTTAATCGGAAGAATTGTAGTCAGTGTTTTCTGTCACGAGACACCACTTTTGGGAAGAATTTCGAGAGATGAAACGGTGCTCGCAGAGATTTTCCACCCTGAAGAGGTCGGGCCAGAAATGCGAGGGTCGGAGGTCAAGAGGTCAACGGGGTCTTCGCGCTGGACAGAAGCCTGCTGGGACGGCTCAAACGATCGTCTGTCTGTCCCAGCCGCATGGCCTCATCCCAGCCCCTGACGAATACGACGGGGGGGGGTGGAAAGTGAGGAGAGCCCCTGTGGTCGACAACTTTCACATGCTCATCTCCCCTCTGTCCTGAGCTACAGTGGTGTGAAAAAGTATTTGCCCCCTTCCCGATTTCTATTATTTTTGCCAGTGTCATATTGAAATGTTTCATATAATTCAGTTTCTTTATTACAGAACAAAGACGTTAGTAAGCACAAAGTGCAGCTTTCAAATGGTCGTTTCATTTATTGAGTTATTTAACACCTATATTACCCGTATGAAAAAAATAATTGCCCCCCTAAACCTAATAACTAGTTTTGCCACCTTTGGCGGGAACTACTGCAATCAAAGATTTGTGATTACTGGTAATGAGTCTTTTACATCTCTGTGAGGAATTTTGGCCCACTCTCCTTTTCAGAATTGTTTTAATTCTGTCACATTGGAGGGTTTTTCAGCATGAACTGCCTAATTTTGGTCATGCCATAGCATCACAATTGGAATCAAGTCAGGATTATGTCTAGCCACTCCAAAACATTCATTTTGTTTCTTTTGAGTAGAGGTGGAGTTGCTTGTGTGGAGTTGCATAGTCCTGCTGCATAACCCAACTGTGCTTTAGCTTTAGGTCACAAATTGATGGTGGGAAATTCTCCATCAGGATTTTCTGGTTGAGAACAGAATTCATGGTTCCAACAATTCTGGCAATTCGCCCAGGTCCTGAAGCAGTCAGGCAGCCCCAGACCATCACACAACCACCATTGTGTTTAACTGTTTGTATGATGTTTTACTGTCGAATGCTGTGTTCGCTTAAAGCCAGATATAATGGCACCCATTTCTTCCAAAAAGTTCCACTTTTGATTTATCAGTCCACAGAATACTATTCCAAAATCTTGCGGGCCATCAAGATTTCTTTTGGCAAATGTGAGACAAGCCTTTGTGTTCTTTTTGGTTAGCAGTGGTTTCTGCCTTGCAACTCTAGCATGGATGCCATTTTAGCCCTGCCCCTTTTTTGCTGTGGAATTGTGAAGACTGACCTTAATTTAGAAAAGTGCGGCCTTTAGATGTTAGTCTGAGTTTTTTTTTTTTTTTTTTGACCTCCTGGATGAGTTGTCAATGCGCTTTGTGAAGAATTTTGGTAGGCTGGACACTCCTGGTAAAGTTCACTGCTGTAGGAAGTTTTGTAGATGATGGCTCTGACCATGGTCCGCGAGAATCCCAGAACCTTACAATCAGCTTTGCAACCCATTTCAGACTGATAGATTTCAATGACATTGTTTCTCATCTGTTTTTAAATCTCTTTAGATTGTGCCATCATGCACTGCTTTTTCCTTACTTCACAATGACGGATAGTTTCTACTTAAGTGATGTTTTGATTCAACAGGGCTGGCATTAACCATGCCTGTATTGCTTTTAGTGAAATTTAACCCACTTATCAATTAAATTCGTTACATTGGTTGATTTAAGGGGACAATTCGTTTTTCACATAGGGCCAGTTAGGGTTGGATAGCTTTTTTCCTTCCATAAATGAAATCATCATTAATAAACGGCATTTTGTGTTTCCTCTGGTTCTCTTTATCTGATTTTAAAATTAGTTTGATGATCTTAAACATTTCGTGTGACAAGAAATTGGTAAGCGGCCAGATACGTTTTCATAGCACTAAGGGATCTGGATCAACCAAAGTAATTCCAGTCAAAAACAATCGAATTAGAAACAGGGTGAAAGGCAAGAGTCTGTGGAGCAAATCCATGATTTTTGAAGAGTACAAAAAACGCGATTCTTTGTTCTATGGTAATGGAAAAAGTGGGGGCAATTTCTGAGTACTCATGTTTTTCTTTGTCTGCTGCCAGCCAAAACACTTTAACCGACATCTGCGAGTGACAGACAAGTGACAAACTGCCTTTCCTTGCAGAAACAAATCATAGATGTGTTTAGGTCTGCGCCAGGCCTGAAATCTACTACACCGATTTGATTTAGAAAGTTGGCCAGCTTGTTAGTGTTCACAAGACAGAAACCATCAGCCAGCACCTTCAATGTTAATGGTTTTATTTTTTTTTATATAAAAAGGGGATTACATTTTAAAGTACAGTTTATTCACCATCATTTCTTCACCACATTTTGACAGATACAAGGTCTAATGGACTGCGGGTCCATAAAAACAGCTTGTGTTTGTCTCATTTTGAACATTTACCAAGTCACCCATTTAGGAGGTGTTGTGCAGTGTTGAGATGAGTGTAATTTCTGACATGCTGCTTTTCGACCCAAAGAAAGCACTTCGTAGTTCAGAGCAGCAGATCGATCCAATAATGACTCCACAAACAACAGCACATCCTCCAGATGCCAGGGGATTTAAGAAGCCAGGAGTTAAACTCCAAATTTGATTACATCATCATGACTACACTCGTTGCAACTATTCCAATCTGAGTTTTCCATCTTGGTAAAACTGTTGGCGGAGGTGAGTATGGAGAGAAATGAAATTTACGGGCAAAGAGAGCGAGAGAGTGGAGCAGTTCAATCATCCTTTTGTTTTTTCATGGTGCATGACTCTCCTTGGTTACTCAGAAAGCATGGGAGTGTGAGGCTTGACCAGACAGTCACTAATTTAATAATATTTTAATAAGGTGAGGATTTTCAGCAGGAAGTCAGCCTTTAGACACAAAGAGATGAAAGTCTGTGGAAAGACCTGGCTGGCTCTGTGACACGAGTCACCAAAATCTTCATCAGGAGATTCAGCACATACAATCATGCATGAAATATGTGCGTGTACTAACACACACACACACACACACACACACACGCCGCACGCAAATAGCTTCAGATGTAAAGCCTGACCAAGACATCAATCTAGTCTTGCGCGTTGATTCATCGGTTTGGCTTTGAAACTGAAGTCTCCATAGACCTTTGTGTCAGATGTTATCAGTACGAAGATAATGCAACTCTCCAGATTCTGGGAAAATTCACCACAGAAGAAATTCTATAAAACTGATGAGTCAGCATCACAGATGAGTAATTTTTTTTTTTTTTTTTTTCAGAGGCACAAGGGACCATTTCAACAATAAACATAAAATTTTGAATAATTTTCCCACTTTCATAAAAAGGAGACTAGTGTTTTATAATCCCACAACTGTAATGAATCAGAAATTAATGCTGAATATTCAATCTGTCGCAAACTGGCATTGGAATCTTGTCAAAGCTCACTGCAGTGCAACAGGGCCTTAAATAATAATCCTATGATGTCCATTATAATATTGCTATCATGTACACTTCTGCTTAAAAATAACTGAACTCGTGTTTTTGTTCCATGTTTTACTGAAATATGAGCAGATTTAAGTTGTGAATCACCTGAAATGACACAGTGCAAGCTTTGAAAAGTCACAATTCAAAAATAGTTAGAAAATATTGGATAAATTTCAAAGTTAATAAAATGATTTGATTGGCAGCATAATCAGGTTCAAGAATTATATCCATTTTCTAATAAAATGATGTATGATCAAGCAAATTTGGCACAAATTGGACTAAAAAAATCAAGAAGAAGCAAACCACTAATGTAACATATCCTTGGGAATTTCTAGAGTAGGTTAGGTGTGAGTCTCCAAAACCGACCGCCTTTTTATAAAAAAAATGCCTTGAATTTGTTTAGCAGTTGTTATGACAAAAGGTGGCAACTTTGATCAATCTAAGATTTGGATAGTTTTTTTTTTTTTAAACAAAAAAACCTTCCCTATTTAAAAATTGTAGGTATTTGTGAACTTTTGACCAGTAATGTATCTAACATTTCAATCATGACCAGGGCTCCTCCACATCTCTGGCCTAATTAATGGTTCTGCAGCCTGATAGAGTGTAGCCCCAGCACTCACTCAGCAGTGGGAAATGGGGAACAAACTACAATTGGAAATTAGAAATATGGATGTAAAGTGGACCTTTAAATAAAGGAATGAGTTTGGGTTCCACCTGAAGGAACACCTGGATGCATGACCACAGGGCTCTGCCTGTCTCCACATCTCCTCACCTCGCCTACCACAGGCAGTTTTTGGTCTATAATAGCCCAGGACTTGGCAAGGTGGCCTCTCGGATTATGAATAATCACATTTTTGGGTGAATTGGTCACAAGTTCACAACCATGGGTGCGTTTCCCGAAAGCACAGACGCTGACTTACATAGTTGGAACATTGACTGTGAATGGACGAACTACATAAGCCTCTAACTTAGTTAGCAACTATGCTTTTGGAAAACGCACCCCAGAGGAGGAACGTCCACGGGTCTGTAGATAACAATACTTCCTCCATCCTTGTACTCGGACAGCTGATCTCAGTTCAAATTGTTCTACCTCTCGGCTGTGAGGTTGTGCTAATTAGCAAATCTAGGTGATAAGAGCTACTAGGATGGACTTTTGCATTCTGAACCTTGATTTTCCATCTCTGTCTACCAGGTGCCTCAGACCAGTGCTTCTCAATCCTCTCCTGGAGTACCCCTGGTCCTGCATGTTCTAGATCTCTCCCTGTTTCAGCTCAAATTATTAAAATAACCAGGTCGTTATCAACTCTTGAAGCTGCTTGATAATGGGCAGGTCATGTGAATCACTTGTTCTGAAGCAGGGAGAGATCTGAAACGCGCAGGGCAGCTGGTACTCCAGGAGTGGCTGGGGAAACACTGCCCCAATAATCTACAGCGTGGATCATCAAATCATGGTCCTCTTGGTCAGAGAACTGCTAGTTTTCCACCCTTCCTTTACCTGCAAGTCAAGTCTAAAGATAGTCTGGCCCATCAGAGGCACTAATGGTTCAATTATTTACCAGAGAGAAAAGAAACCCGGGGCTGGAGTTGGATTTGAGGACATATTACCCTGCCTGAGATCCCTTTCTGCTTATTTGGTAACGAGACCAAACGGACGATGTGCGGAAGCAAAAAACTGCTTACTGGCTCTGTGGGTCATGTGCTCGGGCTTTGAAGTGTAACGAATGAGGAACTATGGAAGAATATGCAGCTAACCAGCTTACCTGCCACATTTCTGCGCATGTGTAACGCTCCACTGCCATGATAAATGTACTGTATCAAAAGCCTGAGCAGAGGCAGAGAGAGACTGAGGGAGGCTTAGGGTGATTACGAACAAAGAATGCGTGTGCAAGTTTGTGTTTGTGTATCTGTTTGTGTGACAGACAGGCAGTGTGTTGAGCATTTTTTGTTTGTGTATATGTTTGTGTGTGTGTGTGTGAGAGACAGAGAGAGAGGGAGAGAGAGAGGCAGATAATTTATGGAGCATTTTGTGTGTGTGTGTGTGTGTGTGTGAGAGAGAGAGACAGATAGTGTGTGAGTGTGTTTTATGTGTATTTGTGTGCTAGTGACTGTGACCAAGCTTTTATGTGTGCCTGTAAGAGATTGTGTGTGTACATGGGTGTACGTGGCAGTTTGAGGAGAAACTGTGTGTACGCAGTTTGGCTCTCTCTGCAGGGTGTGTGTGTGTGTGTGTGTGTGTGTGTGTGTGTGTGTGTGCGTGCGTGTGTGTGAGCGCTGGTGAGGATATGAGTTTGTGTAATAACGTGAAGTAAATCCAGGGGAACGCAGCAGTGCAGTGCAGTGCAGTGCAGTGTCAGGGGGTGTCCGGTTTCCCCTGTTCCTCTCATACTTAAGGCCCTCCAGTCAGCAGGCCCTGGTGCCAGCGCTCACACTGATAGCTTTAGCAGGGCTTCCAGACTCTGACTAAAGCACTTTTCTGGCAAGTTCCACCCAAGCCACAGTCATTAAAGAGGGCTCAGCGGAGCGGCCTCCAGGAGCAGCACACAGGAATCCATCAGCTTTAAAAACCAGAGCCCTGCGTGACCCCGGTCTCAGCAACTGACATTCTACTTCGCGTATGCACATACTGCTTTACTACGCACACGCACAAGCTTATACACGCACGCATACACAGACACGTGGTCACACACACAAGCGCATGTGGGCACACACACGCTCACATACGCTGGTGAACGCACGTTCACATGGAGGGACTCCACACTCACACATAGACACACACACACACACACACACACACACACATGCGCGCACACACTCCTAGCATGCACTCATGCACACACACACACACACACACACACAAACACACACAATACCCACAGTCCCAATCAAAAGAAGGGGCAAGTTTATTTTTTTTAACTTTGGGGCAGGGCTGCTTGAAAAGATTGCAAACAATTATTTGTATCTGTCAGTCAAAGCCAAGTGCCCTTCTATTGTGTTCCACATGCCCTTTGACCTCTCCAGCCCAAAACTACAACTACAGGTATAGTGATTCTGCTCAGAGCCTCACTTTCTGGAGACCTGATCCCAATGACCCCCCAGAAACCCCTAAAACTGCTGTTGAGCAGGGGGAGGCAGCAAATCTAGGACTGGAGAGCCACAGGGTGTGTGGGTTTTTGTTGCTTTCTTTCAGCAGCCAATTAAAAGCCCTGGCAACAGGATGCATGAACTCTGCACCCAATCAGTGACTTCATTGCAGCACTTGGGTGCTAAAACACGTCGAAAACAAACATTCACACGGGCCCGCCACCCCTGGCGTGGAGTCTTGATGACCACTTTACTTTATATGCTATTACTTGTTCATTACCTTCCACGCTCATTGGCAAAAGTGATCACAAGTATAGGTCTGCACACACTACAGCTTCTATGCATCCTCTTCTGTCTAACATTTAAGTGCATTAACCACAATTTATCTTTACTGCAATGGGGCTAGCTACTACTCGCATGCATGCCCACACACACACACACACACACACGCATACACACACGCACTCCATACATATACTCAGTCGTCCTCTCCCTTTGCAGCTAAGTCAGTGTTTTGGGATGTGTGGGATGTGTAAAGATTAGTCAAGAATGTTAACACCATGTCAGTGGATCAGTCAGTCAAGCAGGTTGCCACAGGTTGGTTCGCACTGGGGATTATTCACTGAGCATCAGAAAACCAGAAAGACTCAGAGTGACTGAACTGGAACTGTGAAAAAACCAGAAAATTTTTTCACCGACCTCTTGGAATTCGATCAAGGTGAACTAAATAAAAAGATGTGATGTTACCCATCAAAATGTTTGCGACACTGGCAGATAGTGACTTGCTATCTGGGTTAGCTTCAAATTCCCATCTCCTGAAACCAATTGTTTGCAGAGTGAAGTGCGATCTTACAATAAATGGAAGTAGTCTTTATCTGTATGTGCGTCCGTTCTTAGATTTTCTCAACTACCATTCATTCAGGCGACTTCACATTTAGTGGGTGCATTACTGAGGACACTGGAAATGCTGTGTTGAGTGTGAAGTTCTGGCCGAGTAGTTCTAGAAAAAGCTGCAAGCATCATTACCGGAGGGCAAGCAATCGAGCTGTTCTGAACGGACACATTTTCAACTAGTTTCATTAAAAAAATGAAAACAATGATGGTATTATAAAGTCTTGCACAAATGTGTCAACCTCTTGACTAATTTTTTTTTTCAAATTTGGTACCTAAGAACCAATCTAAGTAATCTTTATCTAAGTACCTCTGATAAAGCAATCGACTAATGCATGCACTGAGCAACATAAAGGAAATTACATTGCATTAGTTTACCATGTAGATACAATTCCCCATTAAATTATTGCTTTTTTTTGCTCATGAAATTAAATATTTTGAAATTGTTTCCTGACAAGACTTAATAACTTCCATTTTCTAAATGGGGAAAAGCATGTCCGATCTGACAAAGGTCTGGTTAAGGCGCCCGATGCCGACGCTCATCAGACCCCAGAAAAGGTGTTGGTCGGTGTTGGTACTGTTGAAGTTTTCCATTTTGAGCTGTTGCATTTGTTAGCTAAAAGTAATCATGCTTTATAAAAGCCCTGGCATTTTGCATGTGGGAAGCACTGCACAGCCAGCAAAATGTTAGCTAGCCTGACTATAGAAGTTATGATAGTGCAGTTTTAACAACTGTTAAACATGTCATATATGATTAACAATTCCGTAAGAAATGAGATCATTTTTGATTCAGAGTGAAGTTTCATGAGATCAAAGCAAAATAAGAAATGGAAGTAAGGCTAATATTTGATTACCTTGCTTGCTCAGGAATATCAAAAAGTGTCTATTTGTCATGTTAATCTCCCACGCTGTGAACTCATAAAGGGAAGGAATACACTACAGGAGCAGTGTGCACCCTATGCTACATTTGTGTACGGTACATCTCAGTCTTTTTGATCACAATACTTGTTACTGCATTAACATAATGTAGCAAAACTTGCAGAAGAGCTGTAAGGGTGTGATGAAAATTATCAGCCCTTTTTGTCAACTGAAATGCTTATAATTTTCTAGATGTTTTGAATCGATTACTTGTGGCAAAATAAACTCTGCACATGCGTTCATGTGTTCATGCTCACATTTGTGTGTGTGTGTGTGTGTGTGTGTGTGTGTGTGTGTGCGCGCGTCTGACCCCAAATGTCTAGTCTCTGTGTTGTAGGCATGTAGTGCTATAATTCATCAAGGGGCAGTGTGAACCAACTGACTCAGATTGATGTCTGTTTACTTTAAACTGTCTTGTCTGTTTGCCTACTGCTGCTCAAGTGTTTGCACTGCTAATAATATTGATGAAGTGTAGGTGCATGCATGCATGTGTTAGCGTAAGCATTTCTGTGTGCGTATGTGTCAGAATGCGCCTATGTAAGTGTACTTATTCTGTGTGAGCATGCTCTATTTCAACTCTTCTCCTATTGCTGATACAGAAAGCTTTTCAGGTAAACAGCATAAATTAGTCCAAACTGGCATGTTTTCCCACACTGTGGGGTTCGGGCGGGGGGAGGATTTGGGTCACTGTTGGATGACATATTAACGAGTTGGTCCTGGCCCATCACGGGAGTTAGGCGTCGGAGTGGGGTGGTGTGGAGGTTGACAAACAGGAGCGAGTCGGCCAGGAGGAGGGCCGGAGCTGCGATAAATCACCGCCAGGTGTTTACATGGTGAGGAGGCTGTTCCCAAGCATTCCGAGGAATGTTCCTGTTCTGCTCGATTGCGCCGGGAATGCCGGGCCGCAGGGCCCTGCTCTGGGGATGCCCTACGCCTAGGGCCTTCAATTCTGGGGTAAAGGTGGTGACAAATCAAGGGGCCTTCAGCTTGGGGGGTCCATGGCTGGGCAGAGCCCACAAAAATACCAGCAGTACTAGGTGCCCTAAGAAATATGTCTTTGGTGGGATCAAAATTCCTGGCTGGAGTCCTGTCGGCACTGTTTGCTCTTGTAGTGATCGCAGTGCCGTGTACTGAAATCCGCCAGGTCTTTTTTTTTTTTTTAAGATTTTTTAAGATACACTTTATTGAACCCCGTGGGGTAATTTGTCCTCTGCATTTGACCCATCCTGTAGTTAGGAGCAGTGGGCAGCCACAGAACAGCATGTGGGGACCAACTCCAGTTCTAAAGCCAGTCCCTTGGTCATGGGTACTGTTTGGAATGTTCTTATGATGCATGTTTTTGTGGATGGGGGAAACCAGAGTACCGGAGAAAACCCACATAAATCGGGAGAATATGCAAACTCCACACACAAAGGCCCCAGGCCAGAATCGAACCCACAACCTTCTTGCTGTGAGGCAACAGTGCTAACCACTATACCATCATACCAGAAACTACCAGAAACTGTGGCTTTATCATCCATTCACTCAAATCAGTGTTGGACTCTGTGTCCCAGATACCCTTTGCGTCAGAACACATTTCTTTTCAAGTGAGCGGTCATAGGCGTTGAACCAATAAGCCCTTTTATAGACTTTTTATTGCAACTAAATCATCGGCTACCCTTGTAAATCTGTTTCCCCAGAGCCAAAGAGCTGTAGTTAATCACTCGCTTATTTGAGTGCCTCAATGTCGTAAATCATTTTTTTCAG
Source organism: Gymnothorax javanicus (assembly GCA_029692085.1). Taxonomy (NCBI): domain Eukaryota; kingdom Metazoa; phylum Chordata; class Actinopteri; order Anguilliformes; family Muraenidae; genus Gymnothorax; species Gymnothorax javanicus. Next base: position 39,186,723 of record CM056208.1, on the reverse strand, counting down.
ATCTCGATCTTCTTTGAGCAACCATATGTACTCGTTATTGAGAGCTTAATGTTCACATTCAGTTTGGAAACTGTCGATGATAATAATAAAGCATGGATGTAGCTATGAACAACCAACTTCAAAGAGTCATATTAGGAATTTGGAACTCAAGTTCTCACAAAGATTGTTTTGTTGTCGTAGAAACTGTGTGTGTGTCACACTCACTAAAGCTAGCTGAGACTGAGAGAGTGATGCATTCGCAAAAGCTCGAAATTCTTAAAGCCTAGGACTGTCCAACTCCTTTCAAATGAATGCATTTATAACTTAGTTGTTAATCTGATGCACTTATCTCTTTTCTGTGGTCTCACACATTGCGCCCTTCTCTCAGCAAAAAGTAGACCTCTGAAGGCCCACAGTCTGAGAGGGTTCCCCTGTCTCACACCCACAGTTCAATGCTGTACTGCCTTCTGCTTGCAAAGTAAGCAGTTTTGTCTGCTTAGCACCTAAAGTCTGAGAGTACGTTTTGCTCACTTCCACTGTTCAACCCCTTTGCGCAGAATACTGCTATCGCCAGTTTTTCCTGTTGTGCATGGAACAACTTTATAACTCAGTTTTGTGTCACAGAGACTCTGGAAAATTATTCCAGTGAAGAAAGACTTTTGGAATTTTAATTAGAGAATTATTTTGCAATTAAATTTCAGAATTTACGGACGCCGGCGTCTAAATCTGCGCAGAGGGGTTAAATATTACAATCCTCTGAAAGTTTCTGCTCTCGTACATTTGCCCCAGAGACAGATATGGAGCAAAAGAACTTTCCTTTATTCCATCGCGGTGCCAGTTCGCTGCCTTGTGTCTGTTGCCCACTGTTCAGCCTCTCTAACCTGACCTCTCTGACCTCAGCCTCCCCCTATTGTGAAAGATTACAAACCCAATTCGAGAAACGCAATGAGGCCATATTTCACGGCGGGGAGCCGCTTGACAACCTGTTTGTTTAGTTTCCTCCGAGTGCTCTGGCCTGGCCACATGCGTCCGGCCGCTGAAAGAGCTCTCCCCGACTTCCTCCTTCGCCTAAAATCTCGGAGGGGCACCCCGCCATTCCAGAGCCTCACGGAGGCGCAGAGGGAAAATGCAGGCCCTCCGATTTCGGTGGGATGAAGGATAGAATTGTAAAGAAAACATGATGTGGAAAGTTATCCTCCAGACTAGCCCTGAAGAGCAATGGAGGACTTCTAATGTTCCTCAAAATTAATTTCTTCATTTTTACTTTCTACTTCCCTATCCCCCCCCCCCCCCCAAGTTGGAATGGTCAGTTGTGTTTGCGAGTAAGTTTGTCAATCATCAATGCCAAAACCCCCAGAATTTTATGAATATGCTCAACTAAACTGTGTGTCTTCTGTGTTGCTGCTTATTTTCAGCCATTTGGCCGAGCTGTGAAGCCACTGTGATTGAGTCACAGACTCCACACACTGTTTGCGCTGGCAGGCTGCTGTGTCCTGGCTGGCTGCAAGGTGCTGTGTGTCGTCAGATAAGGAGCTTTTTGATCACGGATTAAAACTCTCCCTCTCGAACAAACCTCCAACTTTTCTTCCTGTTTAAATATTGGTGCCTGATGTGTGGCTGAGCATATTAAGTTGGCAGCGTAATTTGGAGTGTGGCTGTGTCTTGTGTGGTCCTCATTTGGATTTGGAGAGTGTAGACATCTGTAATGGTTGTCCATAGAATCAGTTGCTACCTCTTGGCAGCGTTTAGCATAGCCTGCTTCTTTAACTAAATGGACCATCCTGCTGCCCTTTTCTTACTTTTCCAGTATAGCCTAATGTAAACGCTTCCCAGTTTATTGCAGATGTAATTTTGTTTATACGAGGACTTCTAGAATGCGGATGAAGGGTAAGATTAAGAATCCTCTCTAATTCGGTGGCTGTTCCTATGGATTGGAGAAGTAACTTTTCAGGGATTCTTTGTGGTTCATGAATGGAAAATGGTTGTATGTACACAAACAATTTACATCCTCATTGACACACTAATGGAACATGCATCCGACCCACATAGTGCAAAACATGGGGTATCATATAAAGCTCACACACATACATATATTGATGGTGGCCTTATTTTTTTGTGGCATAGACCTTCAGCAGACTGCTCAAAATTTGCTGAGATTTAGGAGTCTTAACCGAAACTCGCAGCGATGCTTCATGCAGGATTATGTCCCGGGCTAGAACTAAGGAGATGAGAAACTGTAATCAGACTCATAATCCAGAACAGAGGCATAGAGAATCATGTTATTCTTCCAAGGTAAACCAGAGCCTTTTCATGTGGCCAGAACTCCATAGCAACTGATCAAAGATGAACTGGACTTCCTGTCGGCTTGATATAACAGCTTTCATATTGAGTTAGGGGAGATGAGGAGCACTGGACTGTAATTTGGATCAGAAGCCCTTGATTGGTCTGCTGTCTAAGGGCTTCCCAAAACTGTCATTCCTCATAGCCAGGCCAAGTCCAGAAATGCCTTATATTTGCTCTGCAGGGAAGAGAATTCATGCACACTTTTATGAATAAATACTAAAACATGAATGTTTTTTTTTTCTGTGAGTCCAGAAGCAGATGAAACCAATTCTCCTGTCTGCCTCCCTCCTCCTCTGTGTTTGGCTGTGTCTGTTTTTAGCTGAGGTGTTCCATGCAACTTGCTCTCATGAACTGCTAACTGTGAAACCTGAGATATGTTTTTGCTGGGATAAGGTACGTAGATAAGGTGCTAAGGGCTTGCTCCTGTGAGTTCTGCTGTATTTGAGTTTGTCAGTCGATGCCGAGCTTGTCATTGGTTATTTGTCCACCACCTGGCTAAGACCTCCTCGAGCAATAGGTTATCAGCAAAGCGGCTGAATAAATGCTTCAAAAAAGAGTGAAAAAAGAAAATGTTGCTCAGGGCAGTCAGCTGTCCTTGTTGTGACGTGCTGCATCAGTGGGCTAATTGCTGAAACGCAAAAGCCCTGCCTGCCGCTGGGTAGGAGCCGTCTCTTTAGACGGTACTGTGTACTGACTAAGCATGCAAAATTTCCCACAGTGTGTGTGTGTGTGTGTGTGTGTGTGTGTGTGTGTGCGTGTGTGTGTGTGTGTGTGTGTGCGTGCGTGTGGGTATGTGGGGGGGGGCTTGTGGGTTTTAGCTGTACAACCCCCCCCCCCGCCGACAGGGCCATCCGTCATGGCGCCCAGCAGGCCGAGGCACTTTGCTGAGACAGACCGTGTAATTTCACTCTCCCACTACCGGACTGTGGGGGCGACAGCGAGCGGCCGACGCTCTGCCACCCCTCTAGGGCCTCCAGACCTCCTCCAGCTGTGACCATCCATCTCTGTCACCCACTTTCACACCTCTGCTCTCTCTGTGTACCTCACTCTGATCTGCCCCCTCTTTCACTCTCTCACTGTCTAATTTTCTGACTCTTTCTCTCCCTCTCTCACTTTGTTTCTCTCTGTCTGATTCTCCCTCTTTCTTCCTCTTGAATGATATCTCGTCCCTGCTCATTATCCCTCCCTTTGTATGTTCTTACTCTCCTTCCATCACTCTTTTTGTCTGACTTTCTCTCTCTCCCTCTGTTTGTTGCTCCCTCTCTACACCCCTCTATCTGTCTCTCTCCACCCCTTTATTTGTCTCCCCCTCTCTCCACCTTCTCATCCTCTCCCTCTCACTCTCCTGCACTCTGCCCTGTTGCTCTCAGTATCTGTCCCTCTTTTTCTCTCCTTTGCTTTTGTCTTTTGCTTCATCCTTCCTTCTCTTCTCCCTGACCCTCTTTCTGCCTCCTCATTTCTTGCATCCTCTTGTCCTCCTTTTGTCCTTATGTCTATCATTTCTCATCTTTTCTCCCAGCATCCTCTGCCTTCTCATAACCATAACACTTTCTCTGTTCATGAAAAGTCAGTGTCTGTTTTTCCACATACAAAGAACCCTCAGAAAGGGCTGGTCAGCACTTGATGCTGCCGTGAGATTAGTCAGTGGTGGGAGGTCAGAGGTCAGACGGGGAAATTCCTGAACAGAGACGTGACTTCGCTTATGAGGCGCACGCTCCCTCCCCAACCCTGCACCTGTGCGATCTGGCTGACCTACCGAACACAGAGCCTCTCTGTCTTATGAGGGGTCCTGCTTCCCCTTTCCAAATTAGCTGACTTACCTGTCCTGAATAACTGGGTTTGAGGATTCCGAGAGGGAATCCTCAAACCCAGTTATGTGCATTAGGAGACAACTGTATGGATAAAACAAACCTTTCTTTCTACTTGTACCCATACCCTAACACCCCCCTCAAATTTTCATTGAACCTGTACCCTCTCTCTCCTTCTCTCTCTGTTCCCTTTCCTTCACCTGTAGCTATTGGCCTACTCCTCTTCTCCAGCCCTGTGGCCCCACTTTTCTAATACCTGTACACCCCCCCCCCCCCCAACTGCACCTGTGACAATGTGCCCCTCTCTCTCTGCCCCCTGAAGTGGAACGGCCCCATTTCCAAATTTAAAGCACCCCATTGTGCTGGACCCTCTCCAGACGCCTCTACCACTGTTCCTGGCTCAGAGTGCATCCTAACGGATCAGGTTCCAGCCCCCCTCGCTCCCCCCTTCCTATCCCCAAGCCACTTCACCCCATTCCACCCTGTCCCATCGTGGAGTGCTTGGGTTCCTGATTGCCATCGTGTGCCTCCAACACGGCCTAGCGGCCAGCCCCATCTCTTTTTGCGGTAAGTGCAGACATGCGCGTCTCTCGTCGCCTGGATGAGGTTTCTCCCGGCTAATCGCTTCCCCGGGTGTCAGCGACTCAAGAAGGGAGCTGCTCCTGTGTGTTTGCCTCTGTGCTTAACTCCTGACACAACCTCTTCCCCAATCCCCAACTCAAGCCATCACCCACTCTTCAATTCCCTCTGAAAAAAGAGCGGACCAGTGTACCATTTGGCTTAACCAATGCTCCTGTGTACTCTTCTGCTTATGCTCTCTGCCAAACCCGTGTTTACTTCTCTCCTTACTCCAAAACGAATCCCCTCCTGCTCATTCTCTATTGTTAACACGGACAGAGTGCGAGATTAGCCTTGAATGGATTGTCCACACTTCCTTACATGGTTCATTTTCCCTCTGAAATATTGTCACTAATTAATGATGAATGTAGTTCCACCGATAGAAGCAAGACCAAGGCTGTTCTCATTCCAGGAATAGTGGGTCCATGTTTGTGAGCAGTACAGACACAGCAGGGAAGGTGGTAGGGTCTTGCACTTGGCTGTATTGTTTACTTGGCTTTGCATGCTCTTTGCATTGCACCAAGTCAGGGGTCCTCAATCTTAACTAGAAAGAGCAGCTAAAGAGTCCCTAGATAGTGAGAGTTGTGCAAATCCTGAATTTGAGTGATTTTGTTTCCATCATACGAAACTGAGCGGTTTTGCACAATGGAAATTGTTGGATTTTTACTTGTTTTTTTCTCAGAAGGGAAACTTATTAATTTCAGGGGAAAAACAATTATCGCCAATCGTAGGTAATACACTGACTATTGATAGGCACCTCATACCACCTCATACAAAAATCTTAACTTGCACTTTTTGGTGCAAGCTAGCCAAAGTAAATGCTTGCTAGTTTCCTAATACCTAATTTTTTGTGAAAGATAATAGACAATGATGGGGACAAACCATGGGAATGGCTTAATTGAGCTTATCACTATAAATGTGAGCCTGTCGTCGAGCTGTTACTGATACTAAGTGGCCATTCAATGGATGGTAAAATGTGTTAATTGCTCTCGGAATGACCCATATCATTGCTCTGATATAGCAAGTCTCGGCAAGCTATATCGCACTGTCTACTGTCAAGTATTGGAAACGCATTGATTTGATTTATTTAACTCAGTTTCACCAGAAACAGTGATAAAATGTTTCTCCGCCGCCAATCAAAATTAATGGCAAGAGGAGGGACTCGCCCCACAAAGAAAAGATGGCAGTGTTGATTTCAACGTACTTTAACAGCTCTCATTTTAGGTCTTTCTGAATCATCAGGAAACCATCATATTAACAAATATTGAATATCATCAAAATTATGAGCTCATTCACATATGAACTCATTCACTCAGAAAAAGTGCCCGATAATGCAATGGAAATAACATGGCTGCATATTTTGCGTGACCAGATGTTTCTGGAACCCTCATGTTATAACTTTCTCTATCAGTGGACTTTAGGCAAGTGTGGGTTTCATTACAACCTAACAGTTACACTCCTGATTCTAAGAACCAATCCCTAGACTCTCCGCTGAAGTCCTTAATTAGTCGATTCAGGTGTACCACTACTTGGATGGAATGAAAGCATGTACTCACACCGACCCTTTTTCTGGATAAGTTTGAGGACCCCTGAACTAAATGAATCAATCTAGCATTCTTCAGACCTAAAAGCAAGGGCACAGCTTGAGAGAAGGAGAGAGGGAAGGAGGTGAGGCGGGGGGGCGGGCAGTCTTGTGGTTTCTGGGTGATTGACACATTAAACAAGCGAGCAATCAGTCAGGCAGAAGTTTCAGCGCATGCTGCAAGATGACAGCCGTAATTTCGCGGGCTGAATCAGCGGGGAGGGAATGGAGCGGGGCCGATGGGGAGGGGAGGGGTGCCAGTATCACCACATTGTGTCCTCATCTCTTGTTTTCAGAGTAGCCAGACAAAGCTGGAATAGGGAATAGGGAGGCTGGTGGTGGGGGTGGGGGTGGGGTGCAGCTGATTTTACGCTTGACTTCCCATACAAAATGATATGCCGTGTAAGATACAGTGACCTCAGGCGACCTTTCGGATCGTGTTTATCGGACATCTCTGAGTGGAACCATCTGTGCCCCACTGTGCTACTTCACCCCTCCATCCTTTGCCCCGGCCGCAGCCCATGGGCTGGAGCTTCTCATCTGTGCAGTTTGCTTAACAGTGTCCTCCGCTATTCAGGTGTTCCCAGTGTTCAGACATCTTCCAGAAACCCAGCTCATCTATTGTTAGGCCTCAACAAAGCATTCGGACAAATGAAGCACAATCTAAATTACGGAAATATAATGTATTATGATTTTTTTTTTTTTTTTGTTAAGAATTTTGGCCGAGATTCCTGTTTTCAGGATGGAAAAAGTAAAAAAAAAACAAACAAAAAAAACCAAAACGTTGGCGTAACCAATAAAACTTATATTATTCACCTGGCACTATAGGTTGGACATAACACAGTCCAGCATACAACCTTGTTTCCAAAAAATGTTGGGACACTGTAAAATGTAAATAAAAACAATGCAATGATATGCAAATTATTTAAACTGTATATTTAATTGAAAATAATACAAAGACAACACATCAGATGTTGAAACAGAGAAATTTTACTGTTTTTTGAAAACTATCAGCTCATTTTGAATTTGATGCCAGCAACAAGTTTCAAAAAAGTTAGGATGAGGGCAAAAAAAAGACTGGAAAAGTTGAATGATGCTGTAAAAATACACCTGGTGTAACGTGTTGCAGATAATTCGGTTAATTTGCAACAGGTCAGTAACATGATTGCGTATTAAAAGAGCAACCTAGAGAGGCTGAGTCTTTCAGACATTAGGATGGTAAAGGCTTCACCTCTCTGTAATACAGCTAAAGACAACTCCCCATTAAGTGCTTTTTGCATCAGTGAATCTAAATTATGATTTCAAATAGTCTGACGGTTGATTTTTTTTTTTTTTGTGTGATTTCTTTCCCTTTACAGCATTCTTATGGCCACGGCAGTCATGTAGTGATAGTTCACTTATACAATTAAACTGTTTAGCCACTGATGAAACAGTGCATTATCCCCCTATTTTATTGGTCATAAAATGCAATGCAGTGCATCTGTACAACTTCACCAGCTGGCATTCCTCTCTGATGTTCTGCCAAAATGTCTGCCATCACTTTCACCATATTCCAGAATATGCTTTTCCACTGTTAGTCTGCCGGTGCCTGATATTTCCCAGAGAACGGGTGTATAATTACAGATACTTCAAAAATCACAGACTATTTCATTTTATTATGATGCTATCATTATCCAGTATAATTTCCCATTTTACTGCCATTATAGCTCAAATAGAGAAATTTATAACCACGCCTACCAAGAGAAAAAAAAAAAATTGAGCTCAAGACTGACCTCATGTATGAAAGCATTTTATTTGGCCAACCCCTTAATAAAAAGTATCCTAACATGTGTCCCACTATGGAATTCAAATGTTTTTAATAAACCTCTATGTCAAAATAACTGATAGTGGCCCAGGGTTACTCATCTACTGCCAGATGCAGTCTGCCATGGAGCATTCCTGGCCCTTTGATCACTGAAAAAAAGAGTTAAATTATTATTCAGCGCAAAATTCTTCCCCATGTCCAAACCTAAATCTGCATAGCATCAGCATATGTCCTACTTGCAACAGAATAAAAGAAAGCATCTGCTTTACACATATATTCAATACATCTTTTTCTTATACTCTTATATAAGTAGCATTTATTTAAAACTAATACGCCCTCTCTTTCCTGAGATACACACATTATTGTCGAAGAACTTCCGAGCAGACTTTAGCAAAGGCAGACCGTGTAATATATGTGTGTTGAGTAGACTAATTTTACCTCATGTCCCGTTTCACCCCTCCTGTGCAGCAGTTGGCCAGTCGGTTCTGACCCGCAGTTACGGAGACAATAGTTTAGTCAGTGTGTTTATCCGGAAACAAACCACTGGCTGCAAGGAAGGAAATATGTTTGCGCTTGTCGTCGTGCCATTTGCCATTGCGAAGAAGGAACATGTAATTCAGCAGTCACAAGCCACAAGAAGAGGCATTTCTGTTGGTGTAAATTTTAGATCTTCGTGCTGAAGTAGCTCTATATAAATCACAGTGTAACTGTTTGCTTTTGTCTTCAGAAAGCAAAGAGATGTGCTACAAAACTGCATGTAGATATCAAATTCAAATGTTATAAACAAAGGTCCCATAAACTAAATCTTTTCAGGCTCAGCGAAGGGAAAATGAAAGGGGATTTGAGCGAGGTTTAAAATTCTTCAAAATGGAGCAATAACACGGATTACAGCAGATATTTCATTTGGAGTCCTGTCAGCGGAAAATGAGGGCATAGCTTGAAATGAATTTTCGTCCAGGCAGCATGCTGTGTTCGTTCGCAGAGAGAGGTCTAAATACATGGAATAGCTTTCCAGGTCATTTAGTACAAGCCACGTCAGCTTGGATGTTAGACACAAGTTTGACACGGTGGCTCAAATGGTTTTTATGGGTTTAAGGTCTACACCTCCCATTTTCCCTTAAATAGTTATGTATGGCAACTAAAATGCCACAACTTTGGATACTTAATTTAAGACGTACATGTAATCCTAGGCTACCAACACCCCATCCCCCCATGGTTCTGAAAAAATAATGAGAAAAATAATAGAAAGTGAATGAATGCTTTCATGATTACAACTGCAGATAGTAAAGTTATTAAGACAAGACTATTGCAATGAATTACGGTTTATATATAATTTTGGTTTGAGTAATATTTGGTATGGCCAGTAGCCTGATGCTCCCCCTGGGAATAGGTCTTCTGACTGATGTTGACAGACCCATTTTTTCTTTGAGCAATTATTGAGCTTTGAAGTGAAATGAAAAAAAAGTAATCTAAATATCAACTGTTCATGATTCCAACATAAAGAGCCATTTGTATAAATATAGTGCCGATTATCCAAATTTTGAAATGCTTTGGGGCACGCTGCCATCTCTTCAAGAGCTGAATCTTCTTAAAAATCTGTTGGAACAGTCTACTAGTAAGTTTATAAATTTAATAAGAGGTCAGGCTTTCTTATGCTATGATCTTGGTTAGTCTTGATCTAGTATAGATGAAGCATTTTCCTTGGTGCGGCATGCTTTTTTGGTGTAATTGGACAGAGAACCGGTCTGGTGAGCTGGCCAAAACCTGCTTCAGGATGGTACCTGCTGGCCACTTGATCAAGATGACCTGGTTATCTGACCCTGCAATGAAATGCCTCTCCTTGACATCTGACCTCCTATGTATCGTGCAATCAGCACAAAATGAAAAGGCTCAACCAAAAGCTCTTGCAGGGGTGATAGAGAAATGGAATGCTGATATCATAAGGGATGCGGAACATGGGATAAACAGCTGCATTGTGACATCACTGGCTAAACCACATAACGGAATACAGTTGCTTGGAACACGACAAAGGTGGGGGGTCAGGGAGGTCAAAAGATTCTCTTCATATTTCAAGTTGACCTGCTTAACAGATATGTTCAGAAAAGCCAGAACTTCTTGCTGCAACCAAACCCCCCATGCCCAGCTCCCCATCTAGACACATGCATACACACTCCACCTCGTGGGCCCTTTGTCCCGATAAACCTAAGCTGTTTTTCCCTCTAGCTTTGCCTCTTGGCTTGGTCAGGTGACCCCGGCTGGAACTGATATAGGTGTATTGTAAGGAACTGCCTAGTGTGACATAATGCATTCTGATTGTGAGATTTACCCTGTAAATTCCATAGTCTGACCAGGGTGTCAACTTCACATTTCTTGATATTCAAATTTCAACCTGGGCAAAACTGGATCTGAAACATTACTTTCATGCATCCTATGAATATTCAAGCAGAGGCATGACCCAGTATGTGGAATTGCTATAAGCATGCAGTAGTCTTACGTAGGGAAGGTGTACTTATAGGGGAGGATATTCATTAGCATATACTTTTTTAAAGAATGAATAGCCCTGAATTTAGTGCCAGAGATCCATTCCAGTGCATGATCAACAGCCCTCAATAGCAGTCCAATTAAGTGGATGTGTTAATCTACATTTCCCCAAATTCACAGAGTGGTTCCATGTTGCATGGGCTGGCAGTGGCCCACTTTGGGAAATGAAGTAATGAAGTAAAAATTAGTGCAAAGATTTGGATTAGGGAAATTGCCCCTGAAGCCAGCACTCATTATCTTGGTGTGTGCCTGCAAGAGCGGCGTGTTTATAAAGGCCACTCTTAGACGGGGGACTAAGATAAGCATTAGCCATTACCTTCTTGTTTAACGGCAGACTGATCATGAGATAACGCAGCCAGACCCGAGTTATGGGTAAGTAACCACTCAGACTCTCTGGCTAGACCCGAGACACGGGCAACAAAACCCTAAATTGTCCCAGCGACGCAGCTCCCTATTCCAAGGTCACATTCACACTGTAGGCGGAAGCTTATAAAATCACTGAGTGTGACTGAGTGCTGGCCGCCTGTGCCAAAGCCCACCCTTCCCTTGGGTCCAATCACCTCAAGGCATGGTTGCTTCGTTCACCTCTTTTAAATATCATATTAACTGATAAACTTGTCTTTCCCCTGCAATGTTCCTTCCTTTGCAGCCTTTCTTGTAATATTATCTGGCTTATCCATGGTTTGGGGACTTAAAAACCAAGTGACATAAAATAAAACACAGTGGAAATAAGACTTTTTTTTGACACCTGGCAAGCAGTGTTAAAATAATTACCATCAAATGTATCTGCCTGTTTAAAAATGTGGCTAATTTTGGGATTCAAGGCGAGTACACAGCAGTCTTGACAAGGAAATTACAGATGTACGGAAAGCTCAGCCAGGAAACTTTTTGTTTTTGGACAATCTTTTTTTTTTTTTTTACTGGAAGCTTCTCCTTTAAGATCCAAGAAGTTGTCAATGCACCTTTATTTCTCTTCCTTTTTTCTTATCAGCTTCACTCCGTCACATCATTGCAACTTGTAGGCAAAACATTTATCCTTGTATTAGACACCTCATCCAGGCACGGTCAATGGGTTGGGGGAAAGTTCTGTTTATGTGTCTGTCTCGGAGAAAGAACAAGGCCGAGAGAGACGGCAAGAGAAAAAGAAGGAGAGACTGAACTTTTGCTCCCCAACTAAGACCTTTTCAAAGCATGCGTCATCTTTGATTTTAAAGACAGTTGAAAACTCCAATCCCCAATTAAATCGCCAAAGAGTTTGTGCTGTAGGATTTCTGCATGGTTCTCTGGTGATGGAGACAAGTATGCTTGAGTAGGGCGTACAGGGACCCAGTGCTTATTCCATATTTCCACGCTTTGCAATGGCGGCAGCTTGACTGCACATCATCGACATTTGCTACACACATGGGTCTTGGGAAAGTTGGCCCACCGAAATAACAACAGGAAAGTGATGTTTCTCCAGCGAGTCACATTTTTTTCAAAAACCAAGCTCATGAATTCTATGCCTTTAGTTTCGGCCCTTGAAAAATTTAGGTTAAATTTTATTATGCAGTGCAAAGAGGGCGTATTAATTGGAAAGATGAGATATAGCCCACTTTTATTGCACCCCGTGGGGTAATTCTCCCACTGCATTTGGCCCATCCTTCTGACCTAGGAGCAGTGGGCAGCCATGGTGCAGCGCCTGAGGATCAACTCCAGTTCTAAAGCCAGAGCCTTGAGGGCAGTGGTGAGAGTGTTCCTACAGGCCCAGCATGTCTTTTTTAGGTGGGAGAAACCGGAACACCCGGAGAAAACCCACATGAGCTCGGATAGAGCTTGCAAACTCCATAAAGAGAGGTCCGGGTCGGAGTAGGCTCAAACTCGGAACTTCCTTATATTGCTAAGGAACAGCACTAACCATGCGCACCGTGCCGCCCAAACTGAATTTCAAAACTAAATTCACTCTGATCTCAAATTAGCGCGCATTAAAAGATAAGTTAAATTTACTGTAAACATTTAGCTATTCCAAAGGCATTGTTGTAAATATCTTAATTGATACTGCGAAATAGCGCGGAAACGGATTAGCGCAGAGTGAAAATTAACAGTGCCCATCACAATGGGTCAGTAAAGTCCATACATTCCAGCGCCGCTGCGCACTAATCCCGTGGCCGCGCCTTCAGGCTGCTACACCACGATTCACATGTAAAGCGGTGCTTTGACGGAACCTGTGGCTTTCATCATAGTGTTCTGGTGAACACAATGTTTACTCCATTGTCAGACGGAATCCCCAAGAAAATTAACTTATTTAACCAGGATTAATGTGTCCTTGCACCCCGAGGCGCACTCCTATTGAGCAGTCCACCACTGAAGTAAGGTGATGCTAACGACTTGCGGTTTCTTGAGGCGATGTAAATGCGCAGTAAGAAACACAAAAAAAAAAAAAAAAAAAAACGTATAAAACTAAGTATACAAAAGCATTTGTTTCTCGCCAATAAATAAATAAATAGGCAAATAAATAAATGAACAAATAAAAATTAAGAAAGAACAAAATAACACAAATGTCTAGCCTAAAATCCTTGCAGGGTCTGCATGCGCTTATCGAGAGAGTGTCAGACGTGTATTTTAAATTAGCATTTAACAAGTGGCAGACAGTTCTACGAGATTAAAATAATTAGTAATTTATCGAGGTTCAATCTTATTAAGAACCACGATCATCATTTAGGGCAGTTTAAAACTCGATGAAGCCATATTAAGTCCAGTTCTTCAGCCAATTATCACCCATTCCTCATAATAAACTTAATGGGGCTATGCTGAAAACACAAGGAACGCTTAGGCCTGAAGTTTTACGTTGATTTGGAAACTGAATGAGTTGGCCATTATGCAGGCAGAATAAACGACGATCTCATTCGAACTCATTTGCCATTATAATGTAAAGAGGTTAATTAACGCTGCATTTGGCCTCACTAAGGTTAAAAGGAATGTCAATTATTAAATAAAATAAACAATTAGATGCAATAAGCAATATTACTAATGGGGAAAAAATAATACTGTTCAAACGGAAAATACATTTACATATTGAAGAATTTAAATCCTATTCAAAATATAAACCAAAATTAAAATTAAAGAAATTCAAGAGCAGCCAGCGGCAAAATCAGCTATCGGTAGTGGAGCTGAGGGTGTGCGCGTCCATTTCTTACATTTTCTGCAACATTTGAGTCGTCATGAAGAAAATGTAAGTGACAGAAACCCCTCCACAGAGCCTGAGGGAACGACGTGCGAATACGCAAAGAACATTTCTCCATCTATGCATTACCAGCTTTGTATTAGGTTTAAATGAATCGATCACTTTTTTAGGCCAAGCATTCATGTTGCTTCACGATTTCCAGTCAGTTATCATATTTTCATTGTTTGTTGCAATGAATGAGCTGCGCAGGCAGAAAAAAAGATTTTACTTTTTTTTTTTACATTATTCAGAGCAAGAAAAAGAACAATTAATTCTGTTTTAGCTTTCAGACAGCTGTCACAAAATGAATAATAATTAAAAAAATTTTTTTTTGGGCAGTAGTCTCTTCTGGATAACTGTCATCAATCGAATTATAGAATGTATAGCCTATAAGCTATATATTTTAGGTGTTTTCCTGGCAAGAGAATCACATATCGCATGTCCCCAACGTCCGCCTGGATTGCGCTGAACTTCACTTATGACACTTCTGTTAGTTTCAGCGAACTCCTCTCCGCCTTAATTATCGCAGTTAAGCGAGTGTTGATGCTCGCTCCCCTACATAAATCCTTCCCAGCCGCTTCCTCTCCCACCCCCGGCCGCCTTGCGCCTGCATCCCGCTGTTTCGGCTTTGTTTGCCCAGTTTCCAGGTTGATTGTATTTGTTAATTAGTTGCTAACAGCATGGTAATGTGGACTTGATGGATAGCCATGTCATTGGCATTTATCCCCACAATTCACAGTTCCAGCAGGATTCGGGGATCCCCGCGTCAGCCTGGGCGATAGTGATTTGTTATCCAATGATCCCAGAGAACGCTTGCTTTGTAAACTTTACTTAATGTGAAATAACTGATTTATAATCATTCTGTTTATTAAATATTCACACTAACATGATGCTCGTGCATTGTTTGCCCATAGCAAAATAACCTTTAGGTGTATTTTGCTTTACACCTAAAGAAAGAAGATTTCTTGAGGTAGTCTGACCGAGAACAAGGCTGACAGTGTCTCACAGTATTAACTGACAAAAACAGTTGGATTATATTGTGTAAAAGGTGCTGATAACAAGAGATTCTGATTCTGATCTACGCATTTCTGTCCTTTTATTTATCTTTGCGTTTCGTAGGCTCGGCTTCATATGTTTGCAATGCCTGCTCTTAATTTAAGATTAGACTTCACCGATAATATAGCACTTTCGCGGCCTCCCGATCAGTTTAGTATATTGGTTGAAGGTTAAAAGAATATCGGAAGTGTTGCAGTTATTGTGAACTAGCATGTTTGGCGTAATCGCAAGCAATTTTTACATTTTCGCAATTTTGGGCGGGTAAATTAGACGAAATCGCTGAAATATATTAGACCGGCCTTTAAGCTATTCAGCATGATGTAGGCTTTAACTGCAGTCCAGTATTTTTAAATTAATTCGCCTATTTTAAAATGGGATGATTTTTCTGAAGTTTACTGAAATGGTATCACTTATGCATTAGGCAGCCAATAGTTTCATTTAATGAATAAACTGGCAAATTTATCCGTTATAATATAGTTTGTGCCAGCATATTATGTATTAGTGCGGGCCTGCGGGGCTTACTTGCGAAAATGTTATGCCTGCTCTCCTTGACACATTCCTTATAGCAAGCGCACCGCACCGCACATGCAAGAGCCTTAAAGCACCGCCCCACAACTGTTGGTTCGCAAAACCATTGTGTCCGCATAAGCGAGTGACCTGCATAGTACTCCGGGAAATGTAGTTCTTGAGATACCGGTCCTTGGCTTATTAGTGTGTAAGTATTCCCGCCACACAAGTTAAAGAACTACAGTTGTTCGCTGCTGGGAGCCCATCTTAAACAGTCAGTCAACTGACGTCACCCCTGCTAAGGGCTTTCTGCACGAGTGGAGCCCCCCTTTTTGAACACTGCCGAAGAAGTAGCATTGTGGGGCTCGTAGTAAGCGACGGCAAGTGTCATCATGATCAGCCTTATATGGGGTGGATCCTAAACCTGCGCGATTGCTTAAATTATAGCATCAAGATGAAGACCTGAGCTCTGCATTTTCTACATCACTCGATACGACAGGATACCATATTGCTGTGAAGAAACGGTTTCATTTGCTCAGCACTGCTCATTGTGGCTATATCCTGGAGGTTCCATACAGCTGCAGCTGCGTTTGGTGGGAACTGAGAGAGAAAACGAAGATATTCTGGTAATAATACATCTGAATATCATGAAGCGGAGAAAGATCGCTGTAGCTGCTGGATTCTGCCTATCTTTCTTTTTGGGCACGTTGATGAATTTACTGTTTATACCGGGGTTTGACCATCATCACAATTACAGCGACAGGGCGCATCGGTTGTACCACGAACAGCGGCAGCGCGTCTTGGACGGTGCTAAGCTTCAAGTCAAGGACTCAGGCGATGCAGCTCAAGTCGAAGTGAACGGCGAGCCCACGCCAAGCAGCCGGCGGCGCCTCGACCTCCAGCTGCAGATCCAGGAGAGATACGACGAGGTGATCCGGTACCGTCAAGAACAATCATCCTGGTTAGGAACTGGAAACCCTGTTCGGCCGTTGGAGAGGAGGAAACTTATGGATCTCGCTCAGAGGAACAACTGGGAGTCAAATAAAGGGGCAGATGCATTCAGCAGCCAATATGTGGAGTCCCTCAATCGGCTCTCGCCTTCACAATCCATGTACACGAAATCTAGGAGAGACTTTACTATGAATGCACGGTCCATTAACGGCACACTGATGCTTGGTTGCAGCAGTATAGACAATGTGACCGATGTGCAATATCTTGGCTCTGGCTACACCAAGGCAGTGTACAAGGCAGCTGTGAACAACACTCTCTCAGTGGCTCTCAAATCTGTCGATTTCGGCGGGCACGACATGGAAAATTGTGTGAAGAAATATGGCTCCATTGCAGACTGCTACAGACTAGCCTCTTTCAAGATTGTTAAGGAAATGACTTTGATGGAAAGATTGCAACATCCTAACATTTTGAAGGTAATTTCAATTAAGCAGGCTAAATAGTCTTCGGCTGTGTTATTATGTGTTATTTGGCTGACGTTTAATGTGTCATTCTCATTTGCTAATTGCATTTATTAGTTTGTGTTCTGAGCCTTTAACGTATATAATTGGGTTCTATTTCCCCGTGCGTTAAATGAGCTACTGACTCATCCACTATTGACGGATTTAGCTTTGATGATTGACGATAACCCATAATTCATGTCATATCCCAATCACTTTAATATAGAATAAGAAATATCATTAGTCACACACAATCTATTGACTGGCGAAGTGTCCTTAGTGTGAAAGTTTACCCTCTGTGTGTCAACATTAACACCAAGGTTTAACACGCTTGATCGAGCGGTGCCTATTGAAGAGAGACAAAAGCGTTGAAAAAAAGGAATAGTGATGCATTAGACAATCGCTCATGGAAAATGTATGGTCACACGACTTAAGAGCATTTAGTTGCCCTCTAAATCATCTTATTCAAGAGCAGTTATTTGCGACATTACACGCGCAAACTTTATTCCAGGATTATTACATGATGGGCCACATAGCCTTTGTTTTCTCCCCTCTGCAAGTCAGATTTCAGACTGATGGTCTGAGGCTTCCCGGATGGTGAGCGCGAGTCGATATGCTGCCCCGGGCCGAGGTCTGCTCTGTCTCGTGTTTATTTGCCTGGGGGAAGTTCTGTAGCGGCTAAATCCTTGGGGGACTCGTAATCAACTCTTGTAAACGACAGAGGAACATGTTACTTAAAATCTCACTTCCTTTTATTTTATCCTGTTTTGGGCAAATATCTTCAAACCGCGTGCTAAATTAAATTAACTTTCTACCTGAGGCATCTTTTGTTGCCTATAATGCTACATGCTTGTCAGTAGCTACCAAATCCATTTAGAACAATAGCCTCAATTCCTAAGATTTTTTTTTTTTTTTCTCACGGATTGGTTTTGTTTTCGGAATTAGCACTGGCAAGCTAAATTTATCACAGGAAAGACAATAAAAAGATGTAAAATTATTTTACCGAATTCTGGCTTTTTTCAACAAAGGAATCAGAAAGACCGTCAGACGAACTGTGTTCGCTTTTCTAAACAAATGTTCGTTTAAATTTGGGGACTGGGTCATATTTTGAGCAGGGGTCAAAGGAAAAAAACACAGGCAAGAACTGGCCGTTGAATTGAAGTGTCAGCTTAAGGCAAGGATTCAGGCGGTATCTGCACAGCTTGAGGCGACGGGAACCTAATTAAAACTTTTAAACAAAGCAAACTGGGGACGGGATTTAAACACGCGGACGCATGAAACTAAGCAATTCCGCATGCACGTGAAGGATGGACAAGCAGCCGAGCAATGTCTTTTCAATTCTATTCTGTTCACTTTCCATTGGGGAGGTGTCTGTTGGACGTGTTAAAAGGCTTGACGTCTCCTCAAAACAAAACTATCATTATAGCCTCCAATTTTAGGCTATTGATGGTGCGTCATCACTGAATATTAGCGTCTTGTTGTGTTTATTTGGGCTAATGGCCTAAATATCGTATTTAAAAATTGACGTCTTTATAATTTTTTTATATACACTTGCGGCTGATATGAATAAGGATTCAGTTAGGCCGTCTTCAAAATGGAAAGTGAAAATAACCTTAATCACAGTCGCCAATCGTTAATTTGGTTGGCTATTTCTCCATCTTATATTTTATTTCAATTGAAAGTAAAGTGAGTAACTTTAGTGTCAATTAATAATTTGCTATTAATTGTTATTCTGTGTTTAGGCATACAAACCAGAAGACTTCAATGACATTAAGGTTAATTTGAGTGCCTATCACAGTAAAAACCCCACTGTTAATTCAACTCCAGTAGAGTTTATTTGAGTCCAAAATGGATGGGTTGGTTTCATATAACTCTGTTGGAGTTGAATTAACACTGGGATTTTTGCTGTGAATAGGTAGACCATAATATGGGAAGATTCTTCAGGGGAGTAAAAGTTGCAAATAGTTTTATTTCATGGCGAGGATTCATTGATCAAATAAAACTTAAGAATTGCCTTAGCAGTCATATAGGCCCATACTCTTCAACTTTCTGTGCCTATTTTTCATATAGCTAGTATGCATTTATATAATTGCTTGTGTGAAACAAATATTTAGACTACTGAACCTTAGGTGTTTATTAAGTCAGAAACACGCACTTTAATGATAATTGGCCACGCTTGCTGATTGAAGAATAATGTCGCTTAGACCATCTGTCCCAATACTATTATAATGGCTCACTCATAAAATATTAATACTTATGGCTGCGTCAGTAAATTAAGATTTAAATAGTGTAGGAAACATGGTGCATATATTTTTTTATTTGCAATATAATCGGGGATAGGTTATAGTCCTTGTATTTAAAGAATGCAGGGCGGATTTTTTTTGAAAAACCCTTACTACCGGTTTTTATTAGGTTTTCATAAAATTTTGATTTTGGTGGCCAAAAAAGTGGAGACTATCTGCCTAATATATAGGCTATCTGAAAGACTTCGAAGGGCAACGTTTGGATTTTAATCCAGTGTATGTACGGCCTTCTTAATTAAAATTTGTGAAACACATTTCCCTTATCTCGTTTTCAGCTGTAATACTCCTATGCAATGTGTGTTTTCCCTAGGGTGAAAGCGTTGTTCTTAGCGGGTCCCCTCTCGCGCTCGGATTGTTTCTAGTTGTTCTGCGACCGAAACGGCTCTATAATTATGCGGGTTTATTGGCAGCGCTTTTGATGTTCAAACGAGGACTTAAAAACCGGAACTATTGTTTACAGGAAAAAAAAAAATACCTTGTGAATTTGTGTGAAAGCTTGGTTATCGGGCGAGAAGGATGACAACAGCATCAAATTTTTTATGTGAACTGTAAGAGATACAAGCATCCGGCGAATGTTCGAGCTCACGCGCTGATAGCCTAATTATAGAACGTTCGCTTTGTTGGTCATTTGTCATTTGAAGGGTTCAGTGCAATAAATGTCAATCTCATGTTTTATGGTATTACATACACAGAATATATTTTCACCATATACCAATGTTGCACTCGGGTCAGAAATATGCTTGTCTCATTATATATTCTTTCTGAATCCATCTATGAGGAAATTAAACTAAAATATAATCTTTTTATCCCCCTCTTTCATTTAAAACGTGAGATTGTCATGTATCAACTTATTACACAGAACCCTTCATTTGTGTTTTCTATTAAAATGAAATACACTGATTTGTTGTCACAATGTAATGTTTTTATTTTGCAATATTTACTGTAGAATAGTACAGTTGCTTTCTTTCCATTTAATCCAGGCTACTTGTGCATATAGGCACCCTGGTCTCTTCTTGTCGTCTTTGGGTGCATATAGGCTTTCTGCGTGCCCTTCCCCACAAATAGAAGGATTGAATCCTTCTCACTGCTGGCTCAATGATAACGTGCAATATTTTCCCATATATATTATGATATAATTTATTATAAAAATGAACTTTATTGATTCAGTATTATACGGTGATATTACGTGCAATGTGCTGCCATAGTTCTACTTAGCACTTGTAATTTTTTACAGTGACTCACAAACGTGCACGCTCGTGAAAGAAACAAAACTGTATTTCTGTGGGAACAGTGTGACCTGGGGTGAAGTGTGATTGTGTTTTCTCATACACAACAAAATGTAATTGTCAATAATAATAACAACAACTATTATTATTATTATTTTTATTATTATTGTCGTAAACTGATTTAGTTTGACCTGAATTTCAGTCATATGAAGGGCACAGGTTTGCATAGAATTATATACATTTAGCAGTTTTCAGTATTGCCTAACCGTACTGTATATTTTCATCAGCAATCTAAATGTAGGCGAGAGCTGACTATCGTGCATCAGATGGGAGTGAGAATGATGATGCTCGGAGTGAGGGACTGCGGGGTGGCCCCCGAGCTGTATTTCAGGGCAGACTGGGTGTCACAAGAAGAGAGGGTTACGTTACAGGCCAGAGGGGCTCTGGGCACACCTGTTGTATAAAGAGCTATGATTGATATTGATGGTCTTGAGGGTCGGGGGGAAGGCGGGGGATGGGGAGGAGGTATGGATGTGGCTCTGGGGGTGTTTCGGGGTAGTCAGGGATACAAACACGTGCCGTCGCCCCTGCAAAATCTGCCCTTGCCCTCCTAGCTGTTATACTGAGTGTGAACAAGATGAATATGAGCAGATCACAGGGGGAGATAGAGGAAGCGGATCTGGCCCAACTGAGAGCGTTCGGAGAGGCGGCGTTTGGGGGGGGGGGCAAGGCCTTCCTGGTGATGTTGGGCGGGAGAGGGGAACACTGCTGTAATGGATGTCTGACTCTGACCGTATAGCAGCACAACAGGAATGGGGTCCTGATTATGACCATATATCATGATGTTATTTACATTTAGCGACAACATTCCCTAAACAGTTTCCTGTTCCCTTGGCCTCTGAGTGGAACTCACCGTTAGGCGTGGAAATGAGTGACCAGGTTGTGTTATTGAGAAGGTGGGTGGCTTGCATATGCTGTCGGGGGAGGGGGAAAACCTGTGTGTGTGGGGGGGGGGGTTAGAGCAGGGCAGAGTCAACCTGTGGATGCACTTAAGGCAGGTTAACACTTTACCCCCCCACCCGCTGGAAGGAAGCGAAAAGACTTGTTCAGTTCTCTGCTCATTTCCTGGGCCCATATACCATATCATTGTGGTGCGCCCCTCAAAATTAAAGGAAACTGTAGGGTAAGGGTTCAGATAACCCAAAATGTGCTGCTTTTGATTTTTAGCTTCTTGTAACTACAGCACATCCGCCCCCCACACACACAAACCCCCACATGTTTGTGCAGCAATCCCCATTATGACCTTGCATTGACTCCCGTTCATCATGCGCAGTCTAACCTAACCCTAACCATAATTATAACCAGATCATGCCTAATCCTAACCTTAACCTAACCTCAGTTCAAACCTGACCCTTAACCCTGAATCAGGACCTCAGAAATTATGTTTTGCCTCATTAGGGCTGAGCTTTGGTCCCCATGAGAACTACTGGACCTGAAAAGGTCAGCGTTAATACTGCAAAAGATCCCCAGTCGGTAACGAAAATCTGCCCACACACACATATAAATAAACACACATGGAGACAAACATGCATACACACACACACACACACACACATGTATACCCATACACACACACACACACACACACACACAGACAAACACGCACACACTCACACACACCCTAAATACTTATTTTCCTCTGTCATTCCAATAACTCTTTTTCCTGCTGCGATATTTCATTAGCATCTACCCAGCTTAAAGAGAATAATAAATTAGATGTAATCACAGTGCTCTGTAGCGTTAGCCAAGAACACTCACTGATATATTCACATGGACACATTCATACAATTTATGGTGCGTCCGTACTGGTGAAATGTTCCTTCTTGCACTGAAGTGAACCCAGTTATGGTTTAATTAGATCTGAGCATTTCACTGTGAGTCGCCTTCATTCGCTGTTTGTTGTTTGTTGCTTTTATTGCGACAAGGGAGCATTATCACTTAAATAAAAGTGTTTGAGTCTTTGCTTAAGGATGGTTCCTGATCCTCCTGAGCTTAGTTCTCTCTTTCTTTCTCTGTTTTTCCAGAATGGATTTTCATTTTTGTGAGAGCAACAGTCGCAAGTTTGGGTTAGAGTGAGATGCGCGTTATATTCTGTTCATCTTTTCTCCATCTGTCATGGAGGAAGAGGTGGCTTCTGTTTTTACACTCCCAGCTTAGTTGTAAAACCGCAGAAGAATAAATAAAATTCAGGACGCAGGCACAGCGAAAACGCAGATAGGTGAGAGGACATGTCTCTCCGGTTTTTTGCGAGTGGGTTTGCTGTTTGTGTTCAGTTTACCCACTGTGTCCCATCATGCCTCTGGGCTCAGACTCCTATCTTTTTTAGTGACTTTATCCAAAGTTGAATAAGAAAAGTTGTTCATTTTTCTAAAATTATATTTTTTATCTTTTTTAATTCTAGAGTTAGTCAAAGACCTGTCAGAGGAAGACAATTCACCTACAGGCTTTGTCAGGTCATGTAATTTTGTCAAAAAAAAAAAAATTTAACAGAATTTTATATTAAGTCTGGTCACTCAGCTTTGTCCCCATAGAAAGTCAAAATTTTTGTTTCTGAAGCAATTTTCTTACATGCTTTACATGTGCAGTCGGCTCTGGTCTTTGCTTTAAGTTTTGAAAAAAATAACAAAAAATATAGGGCAGTGATATATTGCCAGAGACAAATGATGTCAATGAGGGGACATAAATCCAAGAAAAATTCATTGCTTTGCAGTGGTGTCCTTTGCACATGTACAATAAAATTCTCAGCGCAAAATCAATTCAATATGATGGCTAATGGGGACCAAATGCACTCTATTAGAGTTAAAAGTGCTCTCTCTGAGTTGGTTTCACTCCAGCCCTTTTTCTGTGTGGACCTCAGAAGCAGCACAGTTTATATAGCAACTTCAGAGAAGTGTGAGCTTAATAGGGAACACACACACACACATGCACACACACACACACACACACACACACACACTCTAACCCATGTCCCCTCTGACCATAATACTGCTTTACCCTCTAGTTCTTAGCTGTGAACAGAGCTCATGTATTTATCTAGTAGATAAGTTTTTATTTAGCTGTAAGGTCATTCTTACAATGACCCTGACCCTGCGCCCCTTCAGTCCCCCCCAATCCCGCCCCCGCACCCCTACCCACACTCCCCCATACCCATACCCTCTGGCGTGGTGTCGCACACAGTCCAGCAGCGGGCCCCGGAATTTTCTCTGCTCCTTTCTTTTTAGACAAACTGAACAAGCACTTTGGCCTTTGTATTGATTTGGGGCCAGAAAGTGGTCATTGATAAAGTGTGGTGGCAGTAACAAGTTTATTCACACATTAGTAGTGAGCGACACAGAAATGGGCTTGTGCGCTGTTTGTTTGTTTGTGCGTCGGAAACGCGGTGTAGATGGTAGGCAAGAGCAGTGATGGGGTGTTTCGCAGTGTCTCTGCAGTAGACTTGTCTATAGAGTCAGGGTTTCATGTACAGTCCACTGTGCTGTGATCACTGTACTATGGTACTTCTGTGTTCCTGTCTCCTTGTTTCAGTGCTTGATCTGTACAGTGCTCCAGATTCTCTTTACTCCAGCTCAGCTTTGCAATGGCCTCTTAGTTCTCTGTGTTTTAGTCTCAATGTATTCCAACCCTGCAGTGCCTCAGCATCAATATACTCCAATTCACTTTTCTACAGCCTCTCTCCGCTCAAGTCTGTCTCTACTCAGGCCTTTCTCTGCTTTAAGCTCATTCTTTTATGGTGTCTCTACCCTTTCACCTTGCTATGGCCACTCTACTATGACATCTTTGCTCTAAACTCACTACGCTGGCTTTCCATCCAATCAAACTCAACTTTAGTCTGTATCTTTGTGTCCAAGTTATTGTTTGCTGGGGCCAGTCTGCTCAATAATGTCTTTACTGGGCAATTCCACGGTAACGGAATTACGATCAAGAGTAATTTTCATGTCATTTGTACCTGCCATCTATTACTCTAATGCAGTAGCTACTTACCTGTGCTTTTATCAGTTCCATTGGCATGCCTACTGAGCTGTGTAACACAAAGTTTTGGGTAATCTATTTTGTAGGCTATACAAAGGTGAAAGTGTCGGTAACGGAATTACGGCAGAAAAATGACAAATTTCACAATGAGCCACTGGAATTGTGTGTTTTAATTTCCTGCAGTGATTTACAGTCTCAAATACTTTGGCTACCAATGTGTGGAAATACAGTAAAAACCAGGAAATAGCTAAATATCTTTTAGGTGTTGTCAGCTTTGGAAAAATAACCTTTGATCCTTGTCTTGGAGCTGAAATAAATTACAAAATTCAAATCTAAATTTTGAGAAGACCATCAGGGATATTTTAAAACGGTTTTCAGTGTCAGATTTGGTAATGAGTCATCTACATGAAAACCTATATATTTCTAATATAAAACACTTTTTAAAATTTGCTGTTTTAGCAACTCTTATGTGGAATTGCCCTACTATAAACTTGTATTTTTGCTGCTTTATACTCCAGCTAAACTGTGCTCTAGCTTTCCACTGCTTGAGCCTCATCTGTTCTCTCTGAGCTCAGGCGTTTCTCAGGTCTTCAGTTCTCACCACGTTCGCTCCTTTCTCCCCGTCACTGACACTCCTGTGCTGACTAATGCTTTCCCTCCTTCCCTCTACTCCTCTGAAGAAAACGGAGCTCTGCCAATCCATCGCCCTTCAGGGTTGATTTGCTCCATGAAAACTCTGTTTTCACACTTAGTTCTGTTTGATGGAAACATTTTCTCTTCTTTCTTTCTCCTAACTCAGAAATGAATCTGCATTTATTTCAGATCCAAGGGTGCAACCCAACTTTTGATAATATGATGATGTAAACTGTCACTATTGAAGGTTAAGATCTATCAAATCAATTCAGCCTATGTCAGGATCCTGGTATTTTGTTTTTTTTCCCTCAAGCAAGAAATGCTGCTACAAGTTAAGATAAAGAAGATAAGATAAAGGAGATAAGGAGATTAAAAGGTTAAGAATGAATGGTCCAATTAATGGTTGAGATACTTCACCTATGTAAAGACAGGCCAGAGAATTGGCTTAGGAATGACTTGAAGGTGAACAAGTTGGCTTCAGACTGAAATGGACAGATTTATTCCTATGTTGGTCTTATCACACTGAAACCTCTGACTGCACCTAGAAAAGCTGAATAGCAGCTAATGTTGATCCTGTTATGACAATACAATAATATATCACTCTGATGCATCCAGAATTCGCTCATCTTTTGGAGCTTTCTATGTCTGGGGAAGCACACACGGAGGAGTGCAATGCTTAACCTGCATGTGCCAATGAAATAAGTCACCTACATTCTTGTCGTCAAATCAATGATTGACTGGGCAAAGCATTCTGGGGAATGTTGTTCTATATGCAGCAGTCACTCTGTGGTGTTACTTGGGGACGGCATTGTTATCACAGTTGAAATCAAAAGCATAACCCGCATGCAGGTAGATTCTCCCCTGCTCATTTGAGGCCCTGGCTTCAAGACCCCTTCAAAGACCCCTTCTATTGTGTGCCTCTGCTAAGACCCCTGTCCTACTCTCCAGCAAAACTGTTCTTTGTTTGCTATAGTTCTCCTGTTAGCTTTCTCTGTTCCTGTAGTCCATAAAGAGCAAAAACCACAGCTCGGCTCTGTACACACTGCCGCTTTATATTGACAGATTTCTGTCCATAAAAACATTGCAGGCTGCTTCTAAATATGTATATATTTTTTTACTATTTTAGCTGGTCCTTCAAAATCTAAAAATTTGAAAATGAGAACCTATTTACTACAACCACAATTACAACTTCTGTTATATATCACCACATTACATCAATCATTTGTCATGTTATTATAGTGTAGTAGATGGTTTAGTCTTTTTTTCCACTAATTCTTGAGTATGGCAGTTGGGCTGTGAGACAGCTATTAATATGCAAGTACTATGAACTGAAGGGTGAAAAATGCCCACATTTTATGTAGATGTTAGCGGGAAAAAAAACAGTAAAAATTGGTTTATTTTGTCTGGGTTGCAGTGAATTTTGAATTTGTAGTTTAACTTGTACATTAGAGGCTGGTTTTGCTTTTCTTTATGATCTAATTTTATGGTATTTTATCCTGAGTAGCTACTTTGGAAGAAATTAGCATCAGAAAATGTTGCTGTAAGCAGAGCACCAGACTTGGCATGATGTTTTGAGTTTGGAGAGATGACGCACTGGGGGAAAAATCATCTCCGGAAAGCTGTCATCTCTGGCAACTTGAAACACTTTTGAAAAAAAAAAATTATAAAGTATAAACAGAGAGTAAATTTTCTGCTTTGTGTCATGGCCATTTCACTACAGCTTTCCAAGGGCATGTAGGAGTTGACTCACTGGTCAGCGCTAGCAGCTGCCCTGACTAATTTAACTCTGCAAAAAAGTAAAAAAATAACTCTATTGCAATGAGCTTTTACTGTTGTATCTAGATTGAAATTCTTGTTCCTTTCATTTCTTTGCCAAATACGTCAGAATGATTGTCAAATGGTAGTCAAAATTTGTTACATTTCAAGATTAGTCAATATGGCAAAAAATTTTACCTGTCAAGTAAGCAGTAACTTAAAACATTCCCACAATGTTCTTTTGATATCATACTGCACATTGAGGTCTGAAAGTATGTGGACAGTGACACAATTTAAAAAGGCGTTTAATTCCTGTGGGGTTCACTTCATATAGATACATCTACTATATCAAATAAAAGGGGACAGTCTGTGCGGTTATTGGAGGGTGCATCCATATTGAGTAAATCGCACAGAAAGTACAGATCTTTGAAATAAATTATGTCACTGTCCAAATATTTTCAGTCCTGACTGTAAGCTAAGCTCAGTGCCCAGATGGGCAGTAAAACAAACTTATGCACTGCTTGGCTGGAAAAGAACAAAAGAGTCGCACAATCTAATATTTTGTTTCATTGTCTTGAGTTTTGATTTAAGCGCATTTTCGTCGCGGCATCATAGCATCTTTATGCTACGTCACAACACTTATTTTCGTCCAGAGTTGTATTAGTTTTTGGCCAAGAGCTTGTATTGATGGCGAGTGAGTTGAGCCACTCCATATGATCTTTTTCTGGTGCATCCAGAAGACTTTCAATGGGAATAGTAATGTGATGGACAGTTCTTCTCCCAATTCTAGTGATTTCAGCGATCTCTCCATAGTTACTTGGTTGTGTTCGTGTTCACCTGTATCTGTTTGATTGTCTGTTTGTCTGTTTATTTGTCCTGACAATATCTCTCAAATTTTTCAATCAATGATATTTGGTGTAAATATGGGCCATGGGTCTAGGAACAATGGATTACTTTTGGATGGATTCATAATCAGGGAATCTGTAACTTTCTTGTTCCTTTCGTAGAGACAGATTTGTTGGCGGTGGTGTGAGCTCTCTCAGTGCTTTCTAGTTGTTTTTTGTGCTTGATGCAGGCCAATAATTTTCCCCCTCTGAAACACAGTAACATGTTTCCACAACTAGGGGATATGTTTTCTGACACGGTTGTGTAAGAAATTAGAAGCTGCTCATTGCGTCATGTTGCCAGCTGAAACATATTAATCACTGCAATAGTGATCCAATCACAGGCTCTCAAAACCCCTTTATGCATAATAAAAAATAATGCCAATTTTTGCGTGTCATGCATGAGCTTATTTAAGGCATTATGACTCAGAATTTGTGTCACAAGGACTGGGGAAAATTATTCCCGTGAAGCAATACATTTGGAAATTCAATCACAAAATTATTTAGCAATTAAATTTCGTAATTTACGGATGCCGGTGTCTATATTTGCGCAATGGGGTTAAGAATTTGCATATTTAAATCCAGTTGGTGACTATTTTTGGCCTGGCAGTGTATTTTTTTACTTCAGTGAGAAAAAAATGTGTGGTCATAAGGTTAGAACGCATGTTAAGAGAGGTTTTGACAGTGAATAACCTGCTTTTAAAAACATTTTCCTCTTTTGCCCTGCAGCTCTTTGGCTACTGCTACCAGGACAGTAACGAAATCCGCGACACTGTGACGGCCATCACCGAGCTCGGCAGCCCGCTGGAGATGATTCAGCTGCTGCAAACTTCCTGGGAGGAGCGCTTCCGGGTGAGTGGGCGGAGTCTAAGTCAAGTAGATCAGACACTGTATCTGCAACCCCCCCCCCAGAAAATTCACAAACATAGTTTCATATTTTACTGTGATGTCTCTCCTTGAAAGAGAACTGCACTTTCACATCACATAGCTCTACTGCATAATTCCTTTTCATTTCCAGCAGGAGTACTGTAATAACCAAACCAGTTCCTGGAGATCTGCAGTTCTGTAGGTTTTCATTACAGTACTAATTTGATTCCAAGAATTACCAGAACAATACAGATCTCGAATAAAGTGTTCTTTGTTACCTTTAGACTGAAAACCAACTGGGCGGTACATTTCCAAAAGCAGGGTTGGTTACCACCGATTGAGTATTTCTCTTACTGTGTCTTTGTCACCCTTAAGAGCTCCAAACTTGTACAATTCGTAGACATGGCTGTTTCAGTCTATCGCTGTCAGAAGGGCACTGTTGTAGCACCTTAAATGTGTTTTGAATCTTCCTTGTGCTTGTAGCTAGTGTGCTCTACTGAGCTTGTATCCTCTTTAAAAACCCTCTAAGAAAGGAGGAGATGTCTCTGCTTTAGCGCTGAGCTCCTCAGCTAGCAGAGAGACAGTCAGGCCTGGTGAAATTGGGCGTTGGGGCCTTGTTTCAGTGAAGCAGATGGGGGTTGGGGCGGACATGAGGAGATTCCTCCAGATCTTCCTGTCTGAGCGGCCGTGACCCTGCCGAGCTTCCTGTTCGCTGTCGCGCGGCTCGGGGCCGGCCACGCCGATTGCTATCGCGGCAGCAGGCTCTGTAATTGTTTCCTATTGCTTCCTGTGGCTGGGGACGGTCGTGCCTGCAGAGGCACGGCGGAGACCAGCGGGAGGACGGACGCGGTGCAACTAGTTGTCTGGGGTGTACAGACACTGAGAGCCTGGCTGTTCTAGGATCAGCGTGGCACAAGGCAACTGGCTATTCTGGTTTCACATAATAATAAAAAACTGGCTGTTCTAGGATTAGTGACTTTTCTGGACCAACTTATTGGTGAATATTCTGGGAAACATTGGCTATTCTAGGATCAGGGCAACACAGGGGAACTGGCTGTTCTGGCTTCACACAATGGGAAACTGGCTGTTCTAGGATTAGTCACTCTTCTGAGCCAAATTACGGGGCACCATTGGCTGTTCTGGGTTCAGCCAGAGGACAGTTGGATATTCTGGGTTTGAAGTCCAAAATGACAAATATTTCTACTTAAATGTAGAAGTATTGGGAAAATTACTCAGTTTAGTTGTTTTGGCTCCATAATCTTGTGTGATGGGTTTGAAATAAAACAATATTAGGCTAAAAGTGTGGACTGTCAGCTTTGATTTCAGTGTTACCTTTGTGTTCTGTTGGGGTCTGTGTGTGAGAACTCTAGCCCTTTTTACACATACTGTATGTGTCGTTTCCAAGGGTTTTCCGAGTCACGATTACCGTTCTTAATGTGGCGCAGAAATGTGGAGAAAACTTTAACTTGCTCCGAAAGCACACTCACTCTCTCTAAATGCCTCAGTAAATGTCCCTTCAGTCCACACATTGATTTAGAGATCATGCAGGAAATAAAAAAAAAATAAATAAATAAGTTCTTTTGGCAAAAACAAGTGGAAATACTCCCTTATGCGCTCCAGTGCACATAAATTTCCAGGTAACACACAGTATTGTAACTGAGGCCCTGTATTATATTGACAACTTGGAAAATTTTGCCACTATGTTCTGTCAACATTACATTACACATAGAGGCCAAAAGTATGTGGATAGTGACACAATTTAAATAGGGCCATAATTCTAAGAGGGTTTGCTTGATACAGATACATAGACCATATCAAATTGAAGAGGACCGTCTGTGCTGTAATTTGAGGGGACATACATCCATATTTGGTTCACCACATAGAAATTGCAGCCCTTTGAAATTGTGTCATTGTTCAGGTACTTACGGTCCTGGCTGGAAGCTAAGCCTGCGTGCAGACTGCCTGTAATAGCGGTTATATTGGGGGCTGGGCTCTCCTCCTTTCTGCCTGTCACGGCCTGTCAGTCTGTCCCAAGCTTTTTGGTGACAGGTTTGCTCTGGGGCCCTCACTCACCCCCCCCCACCGCCTCACAATTCAGAGAAACGCTCCACGAACGCTTTTCCAACATTTGCAATTCATATGAGGCACTAATGGACCCGGGGGAGCGGGACGCCATAAATCCAGTGAATTTCAAACAGCCCATTTAGGTCTGCGGCCATTTCCTGCACGCTTTGACGAACGCTTTCATACGCGTCAGGACCGTGTTGCCACGCCCAGCCGTCTCTCTCTCTCTCTCTCTCTCTCTCCCCAGTTCAGCCCACTGTGTGTG
This sequence comes from Gymnothorax javanicus, assembly GCA_029692085.1. Taxonomy (NCBI): domain Eukaryota; kingdom Metazoa; phylum Chordata; class Actinopteri; order Anguilliformes; family Muraenidae; genus Gymnothorax; species Gymnothorax javanicus. The sequence continues at coordinate 39,155,812 of CM056208.1, read as the reverse complement.
TTAATGAGAGAGAGTATGTTTGTATGTGTATAAATGAGAGAATGTGTGTATGTGAATATATGTGAGCGAGAATGTGTGTATGATTGTGTATGTCTGCGTCTATGCAGAGACTGAGAGAGAATGCAAGAGTGTTTACGTGTCTGAGAGACAAAGGGCTTGTGTGAGCATGAGGGAGAGATGGTGTGTGCTTTTGTGAAAATGTTTTGTCAAGTGTGTACATTTTTATGAGTGTGTGTTTTTGTGTGAGAGGGAAGGTTTATGTCCCAGCGACAGAGCTTGTGTGTGAGAAAGTGTGTACTCGCGTTATAGAAATGGAGACAGAGTCTGAGTGTGTGAGGGAGAATAAGAGAGTTTGAGTAAGTGAGTGTGTGCCTGTGTGTGTGTGTGTGTGTGTGTGCATGCTTTCAGGAGCATTTCATTGTAATTAATACTCTAAGACAGCCTATTTTGACTTCTTCACACCCTCAACAGAGATTCTGCAGCTGGCGGCTGTGGCTTTTAATGTATCTGCGGTGTGGGGTTTACGGGGAAAAAAAAGACAGGAAAACCATTTCTGCTCTCGACCGCTGCGACAGCACCCAGCTCGGGGACCCCTGAGCGCGCCCTACGCCGCTCCCCGAACCCACCCAAACCCCCCCTCGGTGCCCCCCGTCGCTCGATCTCCTGACCTTTCCGAGTCGCTCTTAATTCCGAGTACATTAAAGGCGGCTTTTGTGCGGCTGAAAGGAGCGCGTCGTGTTCGGTTCCACCCCCCCGTGTTCTCGTGGGACGGGGGGGGAGGCTGCGGATAGTCGTTATTGTTAGCGCGTTGGGTACCAGAACACCCCCCCACCCCCGTCCCCTTTTTGGAGTCCTCTCTCGCCCCTTCAGCACAAAGGGACAGGGCTAATCGTGGGGCCTCACACACCGGAGTGGTCTGCTAAGTGCTGTCATGCGGGCCGGGTGGTGGTGGGGGGGGATCCTCTTAGTCATCTTGTTCACTCGGCACACAATCACCGTGACAAAGGCAGCCTGGTACGGCTGAATTGGGGTGGTGGGGAATTGAGTCAGGCTGGAGGCCGGGATTAGGGTGTACGCAGAGGGGGGTGAGGTAGCTGGGGTCAGGTGGGTGTGTCCTGGGGTCACGGGTGTCAGGAAAAGAGCGTGGCCACAAGGGAGTGGGCGGGTGTTTGGATGTTCGCTGGTTTGTTTTGGACACTGGTGTTTCGTAAGATTTATCGTGTGCTCATCTCGGCCTCCCATTCACGACTCACTGGGATTACCATGTTGCTTCTCAGCTTCTGCCGCGTGTTTGCGTGAGTGCGTCCATGCATTTTGTGTGTTTTTACATTTATATGTATACGCGTTTGTGTTTAGTATATGAGAGAGTGTGTTTGTGTGTGAGCGTCTGGTGTCTGACCAACACCATCCGCTCTCGCTGTGCCGTGTTTTGAAAAGCACTGACCCTTCTCTCCCCTTCTCTATTCTCTTGTCTCTTTACCCTCCGCCTCAGAGCCAAAAATATTATCCCTGGATCCTGCTCTCCCTCTCTCTGTTTTCCAAGCTCCCCAGAGACCCTTTTTGCTGTCAGTCAGTACAGGAAATTGGCTTAAATTCAATGAAGTAATTGAATAATCACGCTGAGCGCCAGTGAGGTCGCCAAGGGGACAAAAAGCAAGTGATTTTTGGGGGCAGCAGGGTAACCTAGTTCTTGGTTGTTGGAAGAGCAGCTGTACAGTTGCTGGTTTCTGCCTCTAATGGGATCAGTTTTAGCGTACGGAGAGATGTAGATGAGAAGTACTTTGCTGTTGTTGCCCCATCTCATTGTTTTTGCAGCTGTTCTGCATGATGGATTAATACAGTAAAATACAATAAAACAAGTGGTGCCAGAAACAGCATGCCCCATCTGGTTTTCGGTGGCCTTGACTTTGACCTTTGTCCATTTAGGTCTGAATTTTAATCGGGTGATCCTTGGGCCACGGGACACCTTTCCTAGAAATTTTGTGAAAAATGATGAAACCGTCTTTCCGTTACACTGTTGACAAACATGTAAACGAATGCCACTGAAAGCAGGACCCCTCGGATAGGGTAATGAACTAATAAAATAATAATTCCTGCCGTGCTCTTTGCAGATCTGCCTGAGCCTGATGAGGCTGCTGCAGTACCTGGCTCACTCCCCGCTCGGCTCGGTCACGCTCCTGGACTTTCGGCCGCGACAGTTTGTGCTGGTGCACGGCGAGCTTAAGGTGACCGACCTGGACGATGCCAGTGCCGCGGAAACACCCTGCTCTGCTCCCAGCGACTGCATTATGGAATTCCCGGCGCGGAACTTCACCCTCCAGTGCAGCAGGGGGCACTGCTCTGGCATGAATGAGAAGAGGAACCTCTATAACGCCTACAGGTGAGGGCATGGATATACCTGAGTGCTTTTTTATACATTGAATACTGTTCCTAGATGCAAGAAGTACTCAGATACTCACTTGCGGACTCTTATTTATATGATAACATGACATGATATGACACTCCTTCTGCGGCTGGTTTATCATCTTAATGGTAGCCCGCTCAACAAATACGATTTACTGGATGTCATCCTTGCTATGATCAATTTTGTTTTAGATTTCTGTAATACCCTTTCAAGCTGCACACCTTACCAGCCAGTAGAGGATGGCTTCACTCCTACAGCCAGGTTCCTCCTGAAATTTCCCCCCACGGGGTGTGTTTTCGCAGTAATGTTTTAGGGTTTTCTTTCCGAGGGGGAAAGAAAATTTCTGCTTGAATTTAGGGATTCAGGCTTGGTGTTTAACCTTTATTGCCCTTCTGTCACATCTGTGACAGTCTCCACTAAAGGGCTTTACACCTGTAAATTTCACTTTCACTCACGTTTCGCGTGTATTCGCGTCTTTGCATTGACTTTGAATGTAATCTGTCGCGCGAAAAATTCGTTTCGCGTCCGGTGTGAAAGCGGCTTTAAGCTCTGTGGTGACACACCTGTACTGGTTTGCAGGTTCTTCTTCACCTACCTGCTGCCTCACAGTGCCCCAACAGCACTGAGGCCACTACTGGATAAGATAGTCAACTCCACAGGTGAGTGTGCTGCTCCTGATCTCTTCCACCAGGACAGTGCCCACATGTGGTACTGGCTGAACAACCAAACGCAACACATGCAACACTATTTCACCTGGAAGAGTTTTAGCCTCTCTGTTATTCATGCTCACTTTCTGTGAGCTGCTATCTTTCTCTTTCCAGCTTCCCTTATTACTTACCATCTCTCTTCCTCTGTCTCCCTCTCTTCCTCACTTCCTCTCTCTCACATACACTGTTTTTTACATTCTTTGTGCACCATATGCTCTTTTCTGCCTCTCTGTCTGTAGCTTCCTGCTTCCTGTCTCAGTTTTTCTCTGTTCTTTCCCTTTTCCTTCTTCTTTCTTATCACTGTCTCTGCCTCTTTTCCCTCGCTCTCTCTCCCTCCCCACCTCTCCCCCTCTTCCCCATGTTTGTTGTGCTATCTCCGTGTCCATCTGTGATGGTATGTCAGACAGCATTTGAAATTTTTTTTTTTTTTGAAGGTACAACAGGCCGTGAAAGGAGCGGGTCAGGCTGAGTGGGTGGCCAGGTGTGTGTGTGTGTGTGTGTGTGTGTGTGTGTGTGTGTGTTTATCGGGGGGTGGATGGGACGGTGCCAGTGATCATATCTGGCCCTCACAGTGACTCACGCTACTATTTCCCTCCCAACCTTTCTCCTGCCTGTTCGTCCCTTGCCCCTAACCAATGGTTTGTCTTTGTGAAAACGTGGTTCTATTTATGGTTGTATTTTTGTGTTAGTCTCTCCATCTTATTGTTTGACTGCGTGTTGTGTCTGCGCTGTTGTGTTAACAAGCTGTTGTTGTTGTCTGAGTGCTGTTGTTTGTGTTCTTCTCTATTGCCACTGTTTGGTATGTTGCTCACAGTTTTGTTGTATTAATTACATGATGAGCTGTGTTGTTGGGACCTTGTTAGTTCCAGTAATGGTCATTTATTTGGTTATAGGAGAGCTGATCTGGGAGGCGGACGAGACTCTTGTCCAACTGGAGAAGGTTCTGCACCTGTATAAGAATGGTCTATACCTGCAGAATAGCACGCAGCCCAGCAAAGCAGGTAAGAGCTTCACCTTCAGTTCAACAGAAAAAATGCCACCTTTTAAAAACCAGAACCTTCTCACCCTGTAGCCTTGAAGTAACCGTCCTTGTTTCTAGAGGTCTTGGAGGTCTAATCTGGCATTCCTGATTCTACTAATTATCATTGCAATACCCATATCTAGCTACTGAATGTACTGTTCTTTGTCGGGGTGGGTCAGATTTAAAACCTGTTGAATGGTAGATCTCGAGGAACCTGGTTCCTTACCGTCAGCCAAGCTTTTGTGAAGCTCTGAACTTCAAGTGCCCATAAGATCCAGTCTGGATGTGGAATAGATCATCTCACGGGACTTGGTACTGTCTTTTCATTGTAAAGTGTGAACACAGAGACCAGGCATTCTCTTCTTTGGCGTGCCTTCAATGTCCAGGTAACTGTCCGTTTTTATGACAGAAATAAGACTTATAACAGTGTCAGTTATTAACGGTAGTGGTTGGTTTACACGCGGATCCCCTGGCTTTCACTATAGGATGTTACATAAGTGTATCCTCACACCCATAGTCCTTTGTGTTCATATGGCTGCTCACATTTTGAAATGATTATGCTGAAAATTACATCCCGAATTCCTCTGATGAGAGGTAGCACTAAGTGCTGTTACACAATCCACTGAGTGCTTGTCATGAACCCAGAAGAAAACTCCCCATCACATTTAAACATACCTGCACACACACACACACACACACACACACACACACACACACACACACACACACACAAAAATATGCACTCAGAAATGTATAAACCGCTGAAGAATGTGTAATACACGTACATGTGGGCGCTCAAGTAGGCAAATGTCATATACATGTACCCTGCACACACGTGTACTGATATTGCTTCACTGCGGAATCCTCTTCGACCCTTTGGACCCATGAATAGGAATTTAGCATTAGTTTTTCTTTGTTTGCAGGCAGTATCTTGGTTCTGTTTGGCTGAAGGGGGAATGGTGTGCAGCTCTGCTGCGCGCAAAGGGCAAATTAATTGAGATTATAAAGATTAAAATTTATGTAACAGAGAGGGCTAGGTCGGGGGGGGGGGATTAAAAAGGCAGCCGGACGAAACTCCACTGATCCGCTGTAGAACCATTCTGATGTTCTACCAAACCCAGCGCCTTCTCGCTCTCAGAAATGCACTTTCTCACCCTGATAGTCAGCTTCCCTGCACCTCTCCTCTCCCTCTCCCTCTTTCTCTCCCTCTCTCTCCCTCCCTCCTTTCTGTGCTGGGATGGCAGGGTTGGGCAGATGCAGACAGTTGTTGATGGATGAGGACAGTAGGCCCTGGAGCCATCTGTCCCTGCTTAACCCTTTTCCGAACCGAGCTCCGTTGTGCAAGACAGAATTTCGCACAAAACTCCCCGCTCTGTGTTTATTCCCTTTGGCATGTGTTAGAAAACACTCCGACGGAAAGCCGTATTGGGTTTAGACGCGTGGGTGGGTTTTTGGCAGAGGATCTCGCGGCCAGTCTCTCAGAGATGGAGCAGTTTCTCCAAGCATAAGTGTGATGAGGTTGTCTGCGAGAAAAATATGAAACAGATTGTGCATAAGTGAACCAATGAGCCGAGTTTTGAGTTTAGGGGGCGGGGCCATTATTTTTTGATATTTATTGAGGTTTTTATATCATTCTGATGCTTCCCAATAGTGCTCATTATGCACTGAAATCCGAACATTCCAATGCTCGTCGAAGTACATATGTTTTAGCGTCATAATGCTATTTTCCATAACCCTTCTGATTATGTTTTCCCGCGTGACCCGACATGGGTTCCTGCATGACGATGTTACTACTTTCAGTGCTTTCACTGTCAGCGAACCGCGTGTGTGGAGGGAAAAGAGGGCATCAGCACTTTTACCTATCTCACTACATTTTACCTTCGGCCGCGAGGCAGTTTCCATTTGAAAAACTTGGAGAAGATCGTAGATGGAGTCGCCCTTTAATAGAGCAGTTTCCCTTAATCTGAGAAACCTTGAGCCTGTTCCAGGGACACAGTCTCAGCTTTGGAGAGGAGAATATATTGTTGAATGTATCCAATATATTGCTAAGAGGACGAAGAAAAGAGCTCCACACTCTTATTGAGGCAGAAGAGTAGTTTGCTTGTTTCTCCAAGTGAGAAGAGAAGGCTGGTTTCTCTCCCTACAGTGGGGTGGTTTTTCTCAATAAAGAGTGAGCAAAACCTCAGCAGTTTCTCCCTTTTGGAATGCCTCTTCTCCAGTCACATGATGCCATGGAGTAGTGGGAAGAGCATGTGAGTGGGAACACGCGAGCGTGTTACGGCTTGAGGCCTCCAGCCCTGCTGGACTGTCCTTGTCCTCGTCCTCGGCCTATAGGCAGGCTGCTGCAGAAAGTGAAAGGGGTCGTAAAGCATTAATTACGGCCATAAACCATCTAATAGTTGCACTCATTTGCCAGCGCAGCCCCCACCGTCTATGCCTCGCGGGAGCCGGGGCTCTCGACCGCAGACAGTAAATCCCGCTCTGTTCCTCCGGAGAGCCCAAACTTTCCCATTCCTCTGCTTTTAAACGCCATCTGTCATCTTTAAACTGGCAGGTAACCTGCTCCTCTAAATCAGGAGAGTCCGCAAAGTTCAACGATGCATGTTCCCAAATTAGGCCGACTCCTGCGCGCCTTCAAGTCTGGCCCCTGAGCTCGCTTTCAGAGGCCGGTACGTACTGTGCGAGACCGAGAGTGAGTTTAAGCAGAGGTATAAGGGTTCATTAGGGGTCGTAAGAAGTTATGAGGGGCTGTGAGACTCTATGAAGGACTATGAATGGTTATGAATGTTTTGGTTGGGTACAAGGAGCCGTTACGGATTATGTATTATTATGAATGGGCATTGTTGGTGACAAGGGACAAAGGGGAATTATTAGGATTAATGAGTGGTTATGACTGATGGTGAATGGTTATGAATATTTCTGTGGGCTATGATGAGCTTTGACAGGTCATTAGTGATTGTGAGTGGGTATAGTTTGTTAGAAGGGACTAATGGAGGTTATTGAGGATAATGAGTGGTAATGAATGGTAATAAATGGCTGTAGGGTTTTTTTGGGGGTGATTTTGTAGGAGGTGGGGATTATATAGAGCTACGATGAGCTGTGAACTCTCTTTCCTCTTTGAAAGTGTTACAGGACTAGGTATATGTATTCAGAACTGAAAACTCACACTTGCTTGTTTTACAAACAGAAAGTGATAATTTTAATCACTTTTTTGGCTGTCTTTGTAACTGTTATGTACACACTCACGCGTAAAGGCACACACACAAACACAAGCCGCATAAACATTACATGGCCTGTTGTGTATTGACATTACAAAAGCAGATTATGCAAAAAACACTGGGCAGCTAGTCAGGGCTGTTGTGAAAATTGGGGACAAGTCAAACTGCTGAAGCAGGGAAACTCAGAAGTGGGCTAAAATAACTGGATTTGGGGGGACGGGGGGATGTGGGGGGGCGCCTTTGCGGTTGAAATTGCCATTGTTTTGCTATTACAGTAAGCTGCAAAAGAAGCAAACCATGACCATATGTCCCTGCAGCACCACCAATCAGAGAGGTGGAAAAACAAAGCCTCGTAGCCGTCTTTCAAAATTCAAACCAGACTGCGCAGGCTGGGACTTCGTCCGCCTGCCTGTTGCTGTTTGACTACATATGGATATGTTTTTGAACTTATTTAGAAAGCGTTACTATTCACATCCCCCCCCCCTTTGTACCTGGAGTTTGCGTGTCTGAAGTCTGCAGCGGTCGCCTCTCTCCATGAGACAATGCGAGGTTTTGTCGTGCGTCCTGCGCCGCTGTGAGTGTTGAAGGGAGGAAACGGCCTCGGTGGAGGAGGTGAAGAGAGAGGTGGGAAAGGCAGGAGATTACTTTAGTTTGCCAGAATGGGAGCTTCCTCTATTCAGTGCCGTTGCATGTCTCTCTCTTTTTCTCTCTCACTCTTTTTCTATTTATCAGTTTCTCTCCCTCTATTCTTTGCCTTCTTCCTCTCTCTCTCTCTTTCCCTTTCTTACTCATCGTTCTCTCGCTCTTTCTCTCAACAGATTTGTAGCTTTGATTTGCTAAAAATTTTCCTTTTTTGGTGTTAGGATTATTTGGTTGATAATAGTTGTTTTAAAAATAGGTTTTGCTTGTTTTTTTCACTTTGTTTTAAATTTTGTTTTATTCTAGAGTATTTGTAGCTTTGATTTGCTAAAAATTTTCCTTTTTTGGTGTTAGGGTTATTTGGTTGATAATAGTTGTTTTAAAAATAGTTTTTGCTTGTTTTTTTCACTTTATTTTTCATTTTGTTTTCTTCTAGAGTAATGACTTAACTATGATGTTTCAATGAGGGAGCATCAAAGTCTCTCGTTCTTTCATTCTGTCACTCTTTATCTCTCACTCCTGTTCAGTCTGGCTGCCTATGGCTGCTGTTGCCAGGAAATAGAGGAATGTATTGTGGTGGGGTCACGATGTGTGCTGTTTACAATGTGTGTTAAAGTGAGTTAGGGAGGAAAGTGGGGCTTGGAGGGGGGGCGTGCAGTGAGGTCGGGAGGGGGTTTCAGGAGGCCGTGACTGAAGGAATCACGCGACACGAACTATTCAGGCCCGAATTACCTAATCGGCTCTCCTCCTGTCAGGAGCACAATGACCCCCATCCATCCCGTTAGCTGGGGGGACAATGGCGGAGTTTGGAGTGCACGTGTGCCCCACCTTCCTCCACTCAGTCCCTGACTCACTGACTCACTGACACACACATTCATTCACTGACTCACTCACTCACTCACTTGCTCACTGTGTTACTCACTTACTGACTCACTCAATTATTCACTCACTGAATAAGTCAGTCAGTAAGTCAGTCAGTCAGTCACTCGCTCACTCAGCCATTTGCTCACTTACAGTGTGTGGTGGAGTTTGTACGGAGGCCCAGAAACATATGTACAAGTATAAATATGCACCAATACAAAAACACATCCACACACACACACACACACACACACACACGCTCTCACGCGCACACACACACGCTCTCACGCACGCACACACACACACACACACACCGCACATGCACACACACACACAAACACACACAGACAAACAAACAAACAACACACACACACACACACACACACACACGCTCTCACTTGTGTGTGTGTATCGGATGCACACACACACACACACACACACACACACACACACAAACACACACACACACACATTCGCACACAAACGCTGGATTGTGGATGAATCTCCCAGTCTCGTCTTGCTGTGGCTTCAGCAGCTTTTAGCCTTTTTGTGTCACTACATCAGTGCGCATTAATTTAACACAAGAGTCTAACTGTAGGGATTTCCCATCAGGGTATCTCCCATATTCTAAATCCAACAAGGCTTGTGCTGTCTCCAGTGCACTTTGAGGGACCCGTGGAATCTCCCCATCTCGTTCAGCCATTACAGCGCCCTGGCTGTCTCCCGATATCACACCGAAAGGGGGATGCTCTATATTAGCTGAAACAAGCATGATGCTGTCTGCTTATTAACTGACGGTGCGCAAATAGTGGACAAAGAGAACAAGCAACAGTGGCTGTGATAGTGTGCACTCTGTGTGGTGGCAGCGACTGGCGTATTTTGGCGTGACGTCATTTCTGTGCAGTAACACGTCACATTTGGTTTTTCTCACATGAAATTGACTTTCATTGGTTTTCACAATTCTTTTACAATTCAAAATCGTAGACAAATTCCCAATAGAGGCCCAAAAGTGATATAATTGCAATCAATACATTCAACAAACATGGACATCAACACAATCTCAAAAACATATTTCATTAAACACTAACACAAATGAAATTCGTGCATATGTCAAATTAATACATAATACATAAAATCACAAAGTTAATTTTACAAAACAAAATAGTGACATATATACGCCAGGAACGCCCAACACAAAGTACATGGACATGTTCACTCTGTCACTCTTGTGTCCAATAGATAGGCTAATGATGATATTTCTGAGCTCCCTTCTCATCGTCTCATCTCTGGTCCCTCTCCTGTGGGTATATTCGTATTTTTAGTCATTTAAATGGAACCTTTATTTGTGACTAAACGCAAACGCTTATTTACAGCTATATACTGTTAATGCCCCCTGCACAAAGGTAGCTGTGTCTTTAGACACTACATAAACATACGTGCGGTTTGGTTGAATTGTGGGAATGCAACTCACGGTGGGAATTGCTGTATGGGATCAGGTTTCCCCTTAAGTATCCTAAACGTACCTGTTCTCATGCTGATCCTGGATTAGCAATCAGTGCTTTGCGAATGGTGGCCCAGGATTATCGTGTTGTAATTGTCTCTTCACAGAGTTTAAGCGCTTTGGGGACGTCTCTGTCAGTGGGGAGAACTACAGATGCTGGCCGTCCTATCAGCACGACGGCTGCATGCTGTCCGTCTTCAGCGTCCGGGAGGCCATTGGCGTGTGTGAAAGCCACGCCCAGTGCCGGGCCTTTGTGATGACCAATCAAACGACCTGGACAGGTCAGCTGCCTTCCACCTCCTATTCAAAAGTTTGTTTAGCTGTGGGTGGAGAGTATTCACAAGTGATGTTTTTGCATGTGTGTGTGAGAATGTGTGTGGGTGTGTGTTGACAGTTGGATTTTTGAGTGTATGCATTAGTCTTTCTTTTTGTGTGTGTGTTCTTGTGAGTAAATGTGTGTGTGTTTGAGTATTACAGCGGGATATTTGAGCGTATGCATTAGTGTTTGTGTATGTTCATGAGTCTGTGCATGTGTGTGTTTGTGTTTGCGTATGACTGATTCTTCAGTGTATACATTAGTGTTTCAGTTGGTGAGTGTGTGCATTTGTGTGTGTTTGTGTGTATAGCAGTTGGTTCTTTGAGTGTATTCATTAGCATTTCTGTTTTGTGTATGCCTGTGTGTGTGTTTGTGAGTGCGTCTATATATGAGTGCATCAGAGTACTGAGTGTGTGCCAGTGATTCAGAGAGCAGTACTGACGGACAGGTCACTGATCACATGGCTTCTGTGCGGAGGGACGGCGGCAGTAATAACTGCCTTCCTGCACTCGTCTATCATCACCCCCTTCCTCCCTCTCTCACCCTCTTCTCGGTGCACAGACTTCATTAAAGACCAGACTGAAAGGAAGACTTCAGCACACCAATCGCTAATCTTTATTGAAACAAGCCCGTCTAGACCTAAGCCACTTTCGCATTCCTGCCCTCTCTCCTCGCCTCCCCCGCCTTCCTCTTTTTCTTCCCCCTCTTTGTCTCTCTCTCTCCCTCCCTCTTTCTCTCCCTCGCTCTCATTCTCTCACGGATGGCCTGTCTCTTTCTCCTCGTAAAGCCGATTTAACACTAAATCCTTTATTTTATAAGGTTATCCCCGTGGCCGTGTAACGCTAACAAAGCTGTTCCAGGCTGCTGAAATGTCAAAAGCAGTTCCTGCGGACGGGAGGTCGGGAGGGTATTTCAGCGCTTAACAGCTGGCTTTGTTAAGCGGTTATTGTTAAAATTGGGGAGTTACTTTCGAAGGCCTTGAATTGTTCACCTTGTTATTGTGGTCTGGTGTGATTGACAGCTATTCCCTGCTGGTTTTCTCCACAGGCCATCAGCTTGTGTTTTTTAAGACGGGGGCTGCCAGCCTGTCACCCTCCCCGGGGAAGGTCACCTTCGTGAGGGTGAACAGCTGAGGACTGCCCCGGGAGGTGAAGGACCGTTGCGGGCGTTTGCCGGCTCACTGTCTGGACACAGCCCGCCCCGAGAAACCTGGGATAGGACATTGGGCTGGTGGTCGACCGAGGGAGGGAGAGATGGAAGGACGGAGAGATTAAGGGACTTTCTTGCACTAGTCGAGCCCCCTTCAGAGCCCTCCGTTCGTCGCTAGAAACTGAACCAAAAACAAGGCTCTTCAATGTGCAATAATGCCCGTCTGAGGAAAATGTGACCATTGATGTGTTATTGCTGTCTCTGTTGGTTGAAATCTTTGCTCTTATTGTTTTATGAATTTTAGCGAGTATCTTTTGTGCTTGCCAGGGGAGGGATCAGGGGTAGGGGATGGGGGAGGGCTTTGCCAATTAGGGGGAGGGGTGACGGAGGAGTTTGACTGGTGGGGGGAGGTGATTGGGGAGGGGTCTGAGAGTTAGGGGGGAAGGATGGGGAGGAGTTTGACAGATAGGGGGTAGGGTGGGGGAGGTGATTGACTGGTATGGGGAGGGGGATTGGGAGGGGTTCAAGGGTTAGGGGAGGGGTAGAGGAGGAGTTTGATGGTTAGAGGGCAGGGTGGGGGAGGAGTTTGACTGGTATGAGTATGGGATTGGGGAGGGGTTTGAGGGTCAGGGGAGGGGTTGGGGGAGGGGTTTGATCATTAGGGGGAGAGGTTTGCACGAGAGCCATGTAGTTAATGAAGGTTTTTCTGTTGACTCCCCCTTTTCTTTTCTTGTCTCTCGCTTTCCTTTTCCCTCTTTCTCCCCCCTCTGCACCTCAGCACTTTTTCTGAAAGTCTCACAGGGTCCAGGCTAGATTGTGGCGCCCTTGTTTCCTTGGGCAGTCACAATTTCTTAGTCTTAATCTTAAACATATTCTGTTTCTGGCGGAATTGATGTTGTTGTTGTTGAGATCTTTAGTCTCTTGCGTGATTTTGATGGTGTAGCCACAGTGTTGTTTGTTTTCTCGATGTTTGTTAGCATTGCGTCCCTCTTGTGTATGATGGTGTACTCGGCTGACTCCGTGAGTTTAAAAGGGGGATTTTAAGAAGGAGAGGATGAAGGGATTGTGTGGGAGGAGAAGGCTGTTCTGGAGGGGTGGCCGTACTCCTCCTTCTCAAGTCCTCATTTTATTCTCTGGGGGTAGAAACACCAACCAGAGAATGAAGGAAGTAATTTATTCTGGAAGTTTCCAATGGAAAGACGACTCGAGTGTTTGGCTTGGTTACAGACCATGTCACCGGTTTTTGCTTTCTGTGAAAGCATTCGGCTAAGGAAAATAGCTAAAGCTAAAAATGAATTAGGAAAAAAACAAAACTGAAACACGTCTGTTGTTGCCAATGTAATTTGTTTGCTGTATATAATGTTGACAATATTGAGAGTAATATTTTTATATGTCAAAATAAAGAGCCATGTGAAATGTTCTGCTGATTTTATGTGACAAATTATGCCTGTGTGTGTGTGTGTGTGTGTGTGTGTGCAAACACGTTACTTGCTTGTGTGTATCTCTTTGTGTGTTTGTAGCCAGGAGGAAGAGATGTGAGGCTGATTGTACGAGGTTTTACAAAGTTTTTGTTTTGTTTTATTTTGTTTTGTTTTTCGCCATTTCCTGCCCTGGAAGTGGACAGTTTTATTGTGGGACCTGGATTCGTCTCAGCCACACCCCATCTCTCTCAGTGCTGTTTGCTGTAGTCAATCCACCATCCCATACTAAACACTGCAAGCACAGGAATCAAATGTAGCTACGGGTTTTGAAATCAACAGCTCTGTGGGCCAAAGGAGAGAGACAGGCAGGAGAGCGAAAGGGAGAGTGTGGTGAGGAGGAGGGAGGGAGTGAGTGTGTGTGTGTTTGTGTGTGTGTTTAAAGCAAACACAATTTCTTAATCTTGGAGCTGTTTTGAGTGTAAAGCTGTGGGCTCAGAGTTGGCGTGACTGTGAGCCCATCTGGGTTGGCCTCGCTTGACTGCTTAAAAAAACTACAGGGTGGATTTGGGGGTGGAACTGGAGGGCCTGGTATAGAAGCCTGGTCCTTCATGGGGACAAGACTCAGAAGCCCAGCAGCCTTTTATGTAGCTGGGAATGGTGTTTTTAATGAGGGAATCCTGTCCCATCGACATGCCTCCCTGCTTTTAGCCTGGCTTAATGAAGACTGAGTGTCTCGAAGTCCTGCATCATTGGCTGAGCAGTGAGGCCTCTGACCTTTGACCCCTGACTAACTAGCTCCACACAGCTGCTAGAGCGAGCTTGGTTGTATGGAGGTGGTAATGATGGGGGTAGGCCTTGGGCTTGCCTCATTAAGTAGGGGTCTGTGGGCAAAAATAGTCTGTATGGTGACACTCAAATAGACTGTGGTATTAGCACAAAAACCACCCAGAATTTCATTCTGTTTTAGCAACGGTAGAAGGACTCGCTTACACACACACGCACACATACACATGAAGAGCATGCAACCTCAGTGAACACTTACCAATGTGGGTGACATCACAATATATTTTGTCAAAACATCAAATCATGCATGCGTACTGTCTTCCTTAATGAAAAATTACTATCGTTTCAAGCTATAATTATCAAATAGTAAATGGATAGTATTCTTGCCACCGTAGTGTAGTATCACTATAGTTATACTATAGTTATTCAAACTACAGCAATACAGTGGTATGGGCTGTAGTAATATCATGGAACTCTTGACTATAGTAATACTATAGTTATAATGTGATGGCTATAGTACTACTCTAGTTATTCTATGCAAACTATAGTAATACTGTAGTTATGCCGTAAATACTATAGTATTACCAAGAAATAACTATTGAATATTTTCATAAGGGTTGTCAGAGCCAAAAAAATCTTCTCATATCTCACGCTGATGCATTCTCGACAACATTCTGTATTTTCACTTTTGAAACGATTTGATAAAAGCGCTTTCAATAACATCAGTGGAGGCAAGCTTGTCAAGATGAGGATTAATCATTAAAATAATGTTTCATGCTTCCTTAGTGGTCTTGTGGTGACTTAACCACTTTTGACGATGTAAGGGAGAGGACGATTGACCCGATTTGTTCTTGCTCTGAACACTACCGAGTTTAAAACTCTTTGACTATGAATCCAGTTCAGTTAGACTGCTTCTGCACACAAGACTACAGCTCATTGTGGAACCGGAGGCGCGGTCACGGTCAAAAGCCAGCGGAAGATGACCGCTGACCCGGACTTGTAACGGCTCTCTGGCTAACTAGCAGCTGCATGCCATATGACGCTGGTTTGTTCTATTCATGGAGGGCGGTGGGCTTCATTTGACTCCTGCAGAGGCGACCACTGGGAAAATAAGCTAAAAAATAACTGGTGTGTGACCAGTGATCCCAAAATACTCAAAATACTGTGTGTGTGTGTGTGTGCAGGCACAAGGTCGCAGAGAGAAGTCATGCTGTTTAAGCCTTAGTAAAAATAATTTTAAAAAGTTTAAGAGGAAGATTAGAGGATAATAGGAGGTAAGAATGGCTAAGATAGGCTTGGGGGTGAGTGGTGGGGTTACTCCTCTTGTGTAAGCGACATCATCTGTATTTCACTGGCAAAGGGATAATGGATTTTCCTGAGGTGCTGCGTAGATGTGTGTGTGTGTGTGTGTGTGTGTTTGTGTCTCTGTGTGTCTGTATGTGTGTGCATTTGTGCATGTACGTGTGTGTGTGTGTGTGTGTGTGTGCGTTTTGTGCAGGTGAAAGAGGGCGGAGTTAAGTGAGATATGGAGAGTGAGAAGGCTCAGCGTGGAAGTTGCAGAGCTGAGCTCACTTTAACTCTGCCCTCTTTCACCTTTACTTCCACCCACCAATGCACTACTCCTCCCACAGCCCCTCCCTTTTGCTCCAACAGCACAGCCTCTGACATCTCTGTGGGTGTGTCCTTCAGGTAGGCCACTTTGTGAAGTTCTAACAAAAATGATTAAATAGTTTATGATCGGCTCTTTCATTTTTAACATGCATTCTTTGCATTATTTTCACATTATCCATCAGACAGATGTGCATTGTCGTGTGGAAAGCACTGGATTACTGGAAAGAACTCCAGTCTAGAATATTTTCCCTGACTGTGATCAATACTAGACTGCTTTCAGAATAACCATAATAATCACATGAAGCGCTGCACAATAGTTAGTTCCTCTCATCAGAGTGAAATATATCATCTATTATTAGCCAGAATGTTTTGGAATATCTCTGATGATTAACTCCTGACTCTTTTTTCCAGCTAATGTGCATTAATTCAAAGGACTAGTCCTCCTCGAATCCTTAAGCGTCTTTGCTTAAACGTCGTGTCTTTGCATTGACTTTGAATGTAATCTGTCGTGCGAAAAATTTGTTTCACGTCCGGCATGAAAGCAGCTTTAGCAGGTCATTTTCTTGCTAATGCCAGACCCTTAAATCAATCTGGAATAGCATTTGAAGGCCCAAGGACACTCTATTTTGGTAATTCTCATTTCTTCGACCCCCCTCTCCATCTAATTTTCTTAGATAAATGCAGTAGTTGATTGGACTGGGCCCATTGTAGAGATTGAGCTGGTCATGACTGGGGGTGGGGAATGATGTTGAGGGTTTGATTGTTATCACATGATTACTCAGTTGGAGGGGGGATTTGGGGGCTGGTCTTAGCTCTGTCATTGTCTTTAAGCATGGGGTGGGGTTACCTGAAGCCGGCAAAATTGTGTGTTTATGGTGGGGGTTGGTTGAGAGTGTTTTGTGTGAATGGGTCTCCATATGGGATGCAATGTCTTTGTGTATGTGTGTGTGTGCGCGCGTGCGTGTGTGTGTTTGCATGCGTGTGTTTGTGTGTGTGTGTGTACGCACGCTTGTCTGTGTGTGTGTATGTGTGTGTGCGTGCGCGTGCATGCATGTCTGTGTGTATGTGCGTGTGTGCATGCATGATTACGTCTGGACAGAACCTATACTGCTGCAGTGCCTCAGACAGTGAATCACCCTGAGTATGCCATAGCCTTTCTTCTCAGGGCAGCAGGTAACTCAGTGAGCATTGTGTGTCATCACAGGAGCACACAAATACACTTCATTTCAGTAACCCTCACTCTCCTGTGTCTCCCTCTCCTTCTCTCTCAGTCACTCATTCTGTCTATCTACTAATCACAATGAGCACAATCTTTGGGATTGTCTACATTATATATATATATATATATATATATGTGTGTAATATATATACATATATATATACACATACGTTGTACATATATATCTGTGTGTGTGTATGTGTGCGTGTGCGTATATATATATATATATATATATGAGAGAGAGGATACATGTTATTCAATGTGTGCATTGCATCAGTATGGGAAAATGGTTACACCTGGTTGCAGCAAAAGCTGATAGGAAGGCCTGAAATTTTCCCAAAACCCCTGCAAAAGGGCTCTAAAGGGCCAGACTCCACTTTAGAGACAGCACAATCTCTCTGAAGATGACATCAGCACACAGGTACGAGAGCTGTGTGGGATAGAGACAGAGGGAGTGAGAGAGAGCAGTACTGCAGTGAAATGTGAGTTCAGGGGAAAAGTGGTCTGTGCCAATCACTTGGATTCGCTCGCTAGCGTAATTCTTCAAGAGGTGGAACACATTAATGAAGTCAACTGGCTTATCATTGACTGGCAGAGCTTTCCTGGATGAAAAACATACACGGCAACACTTTTTCTATGACCTCTGGACTTAAATTTTCACCTCTGGGTAGAGGCATGAGGCCATAAGCGAGCTAAATTCAACTCCTGGGCAAAAATACACAAATAGCTCTTGCTCATAGTCATCTGCTATTCATTCACAGATATTAACGCAGGTTTTTCTAGTTGCCAGCCAGTGTTCCAAACTGCTGAGAAACCTGGCTTTCACACAGCTCCTGTTATTCATCCTCTATCTGCTCACAGAGATAAGTTCTGGATGAACCAGACATTGCTCATCACTGCTGGCTCAATACAGTGCTGAAACGTGGTAGTCCTGTTGTCTGTGACCACCACAGAGGTGTAAAATCCAGGGGTCAGAAAGTAAAAGTCCTGCCAAGTTTTTCTCCCTCCCACAGAATGAGCTGATCACTCATATTGGCTCTATCCTGTCCAAAGTAAATCCAGGTGGTTGGAATAAAGTTCTGGGGAGGATTTTTACTTTCTGAACCCAGACTTTACACCCCTGGTGACCAGCACAGAGCACTGAGCAATTTAATGAGGACAACTCAACCAATGAGAATAAGGTGCCACTTCTTGCTTACCACCAACTCACAGTTTTGCCTACATGTAAACGTGATGTCCTGCACCCAGAGAAGCAGTGCAATTGCATATACTTCATTTAATTGGTTACTTCTGGCTTTCAAGCTAATGCTCTCTTTGTACGCTCCACTGAAGCTCCTCACTTTCGAATCTGAAAGTAGAAACTAGGACATGTCGAGGACTCAAGTTGGACATAAATCATAAAAATGGATGCTCAATGGGAAAAATATCTTTCTCTGGCAAGAAATTTCAAAAACTGCAGGTTGCAGGAGTTAACATACACAGCCTATGTGCTGAAAAACAAGTGACAACTAAAAATACACTGAAAAGTCTAACATATAAAACACAAACAAAGAGTATCACTGCAATAAAAAGGCAACACTATCTTTATTTGATAGCAGTACTGCTGCTAATCACAGTACATTCTGGTATGTTTTGCCTCGCAACCTCACAGTTAGGATATCATAGAAAAAAATCTATGAATCTTTGCTGCTGGTAATTACTATTTCTTTGGGCCATTTGCGTGTGCACAGCTCGTGAATAGGATATTTCCGACAGCATGTGAAAGCAGCATTAGAGTGCAGTTTGTCTTATCATGAGCCAAGAGTCCTACACCCTTTTACCCTGAGCTGGCACCTGCAAGAAGAGAAAGCTGATTGGTGGGGTGGTGGGTAGAGGGGATGGTCTTTCCTGGCAGTGCACCAATGGGAATATGGCACTGGGCCCAGTGTGTCTGTGTCATGTTTGGCTGCCGGGCTGGCAGCATAAAGATGAGACATGGGCTATCTGGGCTGCTGCTGTACTGTGTTAACGGAGCTCTGTCAGCACCTACCCGCAGCATGAAACAACTGTGCTTCTGGACCAGGCCCAAAGGCCAGACCTGTGGCACACAGAAAATTGGGAGAGAGCCGACAGTCAGCAGCTGGGCAGGATGCTGGCCAACACTGGGACCTGTGCCACGCTGGGTCGGCGGAGGGAGGGAAAAACCCTGATAAGCTACACGTGGTGGATTTTTTTTATCAGGTGAAAACCTGAAAACCTGTTTTGTGGAAGTCTAATTGAAAAAGTGCTCGTGTAATTGTAATTGCATTAACTTATATCCACACCCTAACCCACCCACAAACCGTTCGTGGGCTGGAGCTTGAATAGAGGTAACGGAAATCCCTACTTCCTCTGACTCAAATTTAGATTTCTTCATTGAAATCCTGATGAAAAAAGTGAAAAAAAATCTTACATTTTACCATCTTTTCCCTCCAGTGATACTCATTAATGCACATACTCAATGTGTGGCAGAGAATATATTAATTTTCCACAGTTTCAGCTGAGCCACAGTTGCACTTTCCTTACTGAGGTGAATGTATTAGTTTCGCGTTGAGGTTTTCAATTGAATCAGTGAATTCAATAAGGGCCCAACTCCATGCTGAAAATGTGTGGAGTTGGGCCCTTATTGAATTCACCAATTCAATTGATATCAATGCATTTGTTTAGAGATTGCTTGTTTACATCAGACAAACATGCTTTTGACCAGCACCATGTTCAATAGTACCCGCGATAACTTTACCGAAAATTTACAAATAGGCTATTTTGGTGAGGTATTGAATCCTTTTTAACCCTCCTTGAGCGATTGTCACTAATTGCCAAAGGACCTCGTGTGTTGTGAAACAGTGGTTACAGGCTGTGACTATGAGTTTTGTGTTGTGCTCACCGGCTGATTATTGCGCTCAAGCTTGAATGATCTGTTTTTAAGTGCTTACGACTTCTCTGCCTTCCTGAACTGATAAAGGAAAGGGTGATTGAAAAATAATAAGCTTTTTTTGTGTTATGAGCAGTATTCTTGTGCTCTCCATCTCGCTTTTCATCTTCTCTTGTTTTGTTGGCTTGATGAGCTTAAATATCCTGTGCTTAGTTAACCAAAAATGAGATCTATTTGAAAGCAGCAATCCCAGTTTCAAATCATGCTTGGCTCTCAGCCCCTCCGTCTGTCTCAGAATGCAGACTTCATCTCAGCGCATCATGAAAATGTTTGAGAGTACATTTTCTGCTTCAGTGTTCTTGTGTTTAGTGTTAAAATGTGCCAATGTCTGCAGTTGATAAACCCTACACTGCGGCTCATTGATAACAGAAAGATTCAGAGGCATCACAGATATAGGGATACTGATAAAACAGTAAAAATAAAACTGACAGTTCATCCACTGCAGATTAAGTATATCAGCATTTCAGCTCTATCAGTGTGCCAGCATCTCCACTGATCCAGGCTCCAGTGTGGTTGTCTTTGTCCCTATCTTTGGTGTCTTCTCTTTGCAGTCAGCTTTTAGAGCTCAACATAACTGTAATTTATCAGCAAATTGTTTGGGAAGTAGAAGACAAATAACCGTGTTGCTGAAAACACAGATGAATGGGACACCAGAGGCTAAAATTTAGCTGCACAGTCAAATTTATCTGGCATTCTTTAGCGCCATTCAAGCATGATGTGAAAACCTCATGAACTGCCTTTGTTTTCAAAAAGAAGCAGAGCTTTCACCAAGCCGAATATGAGTTCTTTCAAGTCATTGTTTTGTCCCCACCAGGGTTCCATGCATACTTTCCTTGCCGTATCTGAACCCATTAGGGGAGGTGCGAAACGTGGAGGAGATAAGCACTAGAAGATGGGGAAATCGAGAAACGGTATATTTGGTAGATGACAATGTTCTGTCTCGCGTCACTTCAGTGCCAAACGACTTGCATATAGAACAGATGGCAAGAGCTGTATCCACATGGTTCTCATTTATACATCACATTCTAAAAAAAAAACTACTTTCTTTTCAAACACCATCCTGCTTCCTTACTCAAGACTTCCTCAGGTGACTCCTAGCTCCTGGCTCCTATTTCTGCAAGGAGCACTTAAGATGTTAGAATACTCTCTAATATGATGGATCACGCTCAATTTTCGGTGGAGAAATGAGCAGGTGTGAAAGACTGAACTCAGCGTCTGGAGTGAGTTCGAGGCCCCTGCCAAGCAAAAGGAAGACAGCAGGGGGAGAGTGACATCAGTGACATCATCGTGCGAAAGTTCTCCCAGGCCTGGCGATGACATCACTCCGCAGCGAGCGCATGGGCAGCAGTTCCTGCCGATCTTTCACCCAAGATGCCCGTATCCCACCGGCGCCAAGCTAAATACCCCTCAATGAGCATGACGTTGTGAGAACGATGCCTTGGATCTCTCTCCAAATGCCCCTGTCCCACTCCGTCTCTGTCTTTCAGCGCCTCTCTGTCTCGCTTTCAACACCTGTCTCTCAGTCAATTTGTTATGCTCTGCAGACATGAAGTATATACGGCCAATATTTGCTAAGCTTTATATATCCAGAACAATTTAACACAGGCTGGAAAGGCAAACGAAAGCATAACATTATATGCTACAGCAGAACGGAGAGCACTTTTTATATGTAAATTGTTTTTCTTCCTGACTTTTTCTTTCCCAGTGTCTTTCTAGCTTATACACACCATCACTCTCTTCTTTGTCCTGCAGAAGGAACAGAGGGATTTTGGCGAACTACTCCAATTAGGGGTGACACAACCAGGTTGACAGAAGTGCAGAGATCCAAGCATGCAGAAACACAGGTGCGGAAGGACACCTTTAAAATGGCAGCTATTATGAATCATTCTGCTGGTGAGCTGTCACGAAATCAGGGTATTGAGGTGATTGAGAGAGTACAGCCATTTCTCCATGTCCACATTGCTGAGCCTGCTCTCTCAGTCTTGTTATGTATCGCGTGCTCTTGTCTGTGCTCTCAGGACAGCGCTCTTAGGAGAGCGCAGACCCAGGGTCAAAAGTGCAAAATGAACCTCACCATCAGTATTAAACATGATAAATGAGATGTGGTTTTGATTACAGTTGCTTGCCAAACAAAAGGAAACATTCATTTACTGAGGACTGTATTTTATAAAATGAAAGATAAAGATGTTTTTCGTGGCTGATTTATTTGTCAGGCTCGAGATCTGGATTTGGGGATTGTTGAACAATGAAATCATCTGATGTCAGAGATGTTTTCTGTTAAAAGAACAGATTCAAATCAAGACATGCAGGAACATTGGCATTCAAAAATACAGCAGTGGACAGGACAGGCCGATAGAAAGGGAGACATAGGCACTGCCAAGACTATAACTGTCCTTTATAATTTGCACAGCAAGACCTTTGGTAGTTTCTTGGATGTTGCTTGCAATAGGAGCACATGTTTGGCAACGTAAATAGGAGGACTTGCGTGACATAAAGGAGTCCCAAAACCTCAAACAAGCACGAAAAAGGAGCGAGGAATGTTTTAGAGACGCACGTACCGGATAATCCTGGCCCTTATCTGTTCCCATCTAAGCCATCTGATGGAAAACTGCAATTGAAAAAGGAAGCAATTGGAACACCAGGTGGGCACGAGAGGGCATGACTACGGCCGTGCCACCCACTGGGAGGGTTATCAGCCTCGATCTGTCCACTGTGCCAACCGGCGGGCGGAAAAGGACAAGCAGCCTGCTGTAGAGAGTTTGTCAGATGTGCAGTGTGACGGTTTATTATTGCGAGCCCAGATCCTGATTCCTGATGCGTGCCTCACAATGAGCTGGTGATGACTGGGAAGTGTCAGCACATGGCTATTTTGTGTGTGTGTGTGTGTGTGTGTGTGTGTGTTCTTGTACTTGCTACAAAGTGAGAGCCAGAAAACATTTTTTTTCCAACAACGTGGGGACATTTTTGGGAAGTGAGGACGTTTTCATGTCCTTTCAATTACAAAGGCAAATTGTGACTTATTAGTTAAGGTTAGGGGTAAGGTTAGAAACTGGGATAGGTTAAGGTTAGGGTAAGGGTTTGAGTTAGGCATGCGTTGCTCATTGTTAAGATTACGAAAAGGCTGTAGAGATACACAAAGAATGAATGGAAGTCAATATAATGTCCTCACTGCGATAGAAGTACAGGGATGTGTGTGTGTGTGTCTGTGTGTGTGTGTGTGTGTGTGTGTGTGTATGTGCATGAGAGAGAGAGATGGATGAAGCTACGTGTGGTTGCATGCGTATTTTTGGGGAAGGGGATGGTGTGTGTTTGTTTGTGTAACCTCGCTTCAAATCTTGTTCCACGCCAGTGACGCAGGAGATCGTATGCGGCTTCTGAGATCTCAGTGGAATTTAATCTTAATTGTGAATCTCTTTGTGGACTACATGTGATTTCATGGATTTTCTCATAGTGGGATTTTCCCATTATTCCACACTCTTTGTGCAGTCATCCTAGCCACAATTGGAGGCACAGATCCTTGCTTGCGTTTTGAGAGGGAAAAATTGTAGCAAACAAAAATTTCAAATTATTTCCTCTCTACTTCTTAGTCTCAGTGCCCAGTGAGTATCCATTCATGAGTACAACTATTCCATGAATTCTAAACCTACATCCCATTTTTTTTTTCAACGATCTGTGTCTGTGAACAGTCTTTTAAAAATAAAATAATGGACTGCTGGAAACTCCGATCCTTTTGCTCTGATGCCTGATTACCATGTATGCTATAAACACAGATCACACTGCAGAACGCAATGCGTAGCTGGCCTCTTTGGTTTCTGACCTGGGGCCGCGGAAGGCAGCAGTGGGTTATCTCATACATCGGCATTGTTGTCATACAACTAACAAACATAACATTTGACATGCAGTACAGATGCCCTGGATCAATAGACCGCATTGTCCCATCCATCAGAGCCGGACAGGTGAGATAACCTGACCCCGGGCAGCGGAGAGAGAACAGGGCCGTGCGATGACCTTCTCCACCCTCCGACCGAAACACTGACCGACCTCCCGCCCCAGCAGCCCCTGCTGTCTTTATCTGGCTCCCGTTATCAGGGAATGTGGACGAGCGCTGGGGTTGCAGGACGGTCATGCTGCCAGGGATACGGCTAAGATGGAGAAGCTGTCCCTTTGAGCACAGCCAACTCTCTCAACTCTGTGTTTATCCTTGTTTATTATCTTGCTTGTTCATTGCACCTCTTTGTAAAATTTTTACTGACATGGCCTTACAGATTTGGAGGACAGATATTATTTCTCTCTTCTCCTGTGTCCCACTCTTTCTTCTCCACATGGTCTGTTTTTCTCTCATTCTTTCCTTCTCCCTCACTTTTCATCTTTTTCTCTGTCTTTATTCTTCTTGCTTCCTCCCGTCTCGGCCTTGTGCCTTGGAAATAATTGCACACCTGCTCTGGGGCAGCTTTCTTTACACAGGCTAAACAAACAGGAAATCACAGAGAACAAATGCACTCCTACACACACCTGTGGCAGGTAAAGTATCAACAAATGCCTCACCCTCCGACTCGGTAAATTCTCAAACTCCTTTCAGAAGGGATTGTTTTGAGATGACCACAACAACATTTCTGAATACATACAGTTTGTCCTTTTTAAAATCTGTTAATCCCTGCGAAGTCAGTGAAGACGCATGGGATGTACTTGAATTCAGGTTGTACTTGTACTTTGTCTCGAGGGTGGTTGCATTTTGTTTTTCATTTTAGTTTTCAACAGGAAAAAATATCTCTGATTTCATTTTGGCTCGCCTCCTGAGAAACTCTGTGCCCATTTTGTGTGCCAGTCACCGAACACCTTTGAGGGCCCTGGGTGCTGCAGGTAGGAAAACTCAATGAGAATAATGAAGACTTCGCAAGGGAGGGGTGGACAACTTGTGTTTCTCTGAACTCCTTTGATATTGAGGAGCTGAGGAAGGAGCGAGGGGAGTAATCTTGGGCCACGTGTTTCAGTACCTGCTCATCGTTTTCAACCCATGCAGCTTATTTTGGGGGCAACTGAGTGGTCCTGTACTGACCAGGTTTAGAGGGCTAGACCTTCATCGCGGTTACAAATGCACCTGTTTGACTCTTTTAAGCAGGTGGGCCCCTGTCTGATCCTCCCCACCACCCTGCCCTTCCAGTGTTCCTCAAGACCTGCATGTGGAAGTAAGAGGATTTGGGCTACTTACCTGCCAACATCTGGGGCTGTGGGCAGGGGAGGGGGAATTTAATGCTGCGCAGTAATTTTTTCAGTATTGGAAGTGGGTGACGGGTAAGATGGGGAAGATTTGCTATTATTTTAAATCAATTACTCCAGGTCCCAAAAAATAAATGAACACTGTTATGTTATAATGCCAATAGCGATGCACTGATGTACTCACCTGTGGAACCTATTCTACACTGCCATTAACTTTATTTGGGCAAACTGACTGAGCAGTACCCAATTTGGTCAAATTGACCGGAATTTCTGTTTTTACTTTATGTGATATGCTGTTCATGTCTCTTGAGGTCAAATTTTATGATTGTTTCAGTTACATTTGAAAATGTCTGTCATATTGGTTTAAATAATGGTATGACTGAGTGTCCAGGCTGAATGCTCTGATTGGTGATGTGTGCGATCAGAACCTCACCTGCGTGGTTCTGGTTTTAAAAAGCGATCTTGACCCAAGGCAAGGTTGGGAATCTTAGTGCAGTATGCATGAGGATGGATGGGTGATTGGGGCCCTGCCTGTGTTTTGTTAATATCATAAATTAGTATACTCCAAAACAGAAGTTAAAAAGCACCAAATTCAAAAATTAAAAATTTTCCAAAAACTGGCGAATCCTGAACAACAAACATTTATATGATGGTTTTAGCATGTATTCTACATGCATTTCACATTCAAAAGGCTTGGTCATGGACAGTGTTTAATTGCCCGTGCTGAATGTTTGCTGTTGGGTGGCACTTCTGAAAAAAAAGGTTTCATCTTAGTTAGATATTGATTTTGTTTCTTCCAATTAAAGCTCAGACTTCAGGGTACAGTTTTTGGAAAACATTAGTCTCCTTGCCATCTTTAAAGGCCTGCAGGCCCATTATTTAACCAGCAGTAAATGCACTAAAAACACCCTTTCTTTAAGAGCAAATAAAGCCTGAAGTTAAGATCAAATTCTTTTCAAACTGATTTTGTATGCCATCAAAGCTATAGCCAGGCCATATTTCCAAGCATTGGGCAATGTTTGTTGATGTTATTAATTCTGTCCTTTGGTGAAGTGAGACTTGTTTTAAGAATTGGGTGGTGCTTAACATTTTCCCAGGTGTATATTTTGTGTTGTTGAATTTCATGTTGCGCACAAGCAGTTGATGGTCCGATGAAATTGATTGCTGGGAAGGACAGCTGATTGATAGGTGAATGACTATAGAAAGAGAATTTTTTATTTTACTGAAAAAGCTTTGCCAGCATATTCATTGCAGTAATAACAGTATTCTCATATTTCAGAGCCAGCTCAACCTCTACCTCAAGCCATATGCAGTATATGTGGGGGGTGGGGGTGATACTGCAATACCACATTTAATGCCACAAAATACCACCTACAGTTCCTCAGATCTTTGGCCTCCAGGAAAGACAAATCAGGGCAATTATTCAGACAAAAATTCAGCTGGGTACAATTTTCTTTTCTATGATCCAGAATTTCCAAATTTTTTAATAAGTAGGAGTACATACAGTCTAAGATATCATATGGCTTAACTTGAAGCTGTGCTGTATAAGACATGACCGTCATATACAGTATACCATTTAGATCAGCCAAAACACTGCTCATATGGTTGCCTTGGTTTGATTATAATGCAAATACTTATAACAGAAGTGAATTTGAAAGCACAAAGACTTTTCAGTCTGCTTTTTTACACTTGGATAGTCAGCGGCAATCCTGGGCTGAAGAGGGGCCCCAAGCAAAGAAGCCTGTCAAGGGCCCCCCATTGCTGAGTTTTTTAGCTGTCATTGCAAAATGTGCCAGTATGAGCAGTCATTGGGGGCCCTATTTTTTTTTTTTTTTTTTTTTGGGGGGGGGGGGGGGTCGCCAAACATCCATTATGAAAAGTTACTACAGTTCCAAGTTATAGTTATCTTATAGTAAATGGATGGTATTTTTGCCACCATAGTATAGTATTTCTATAGTGATACTATAGTTATTCAAACTACAGCACTACAGTCATGTGGACTATAGTGATATCATGGTACTGTTGGCTGTGGTAATACTATAGTTACAATGCGATGGCTATAGCACTACTCTAGTTATACCATGCAAACGATAGTATTACTATAGTTATGTCAAAAAATACTATAGTATTACTATGAAATAACTATAGGATATTTTCATAAGGGATTTGCCTAGTTTGCCTCTCCTGACAGTGTGCTTTTGGGGGTAGTGAGCACAAACAAAATCTACTGTTTTAAACGGAAAAAAAGGCATCGAGGTAAAGAAAATGAATTCCTGTTTATGCAGTAGAAGAGCGATGCCAGCGGCAGTTCGGGCTGTGGATGACAGATCTGTGTGGGTGCTGATTGGCAGGCTGGTGAAGAAGGGTGAGGCAGTAGTTGGGGGAGACAGTGGTGTACCCAGGGGTCTAGAGAAGGCCGTGTCACCATGCTGATGTCACTCCCCCACCCCCCTTGAGCGAGGTCACTTCCCCCTGGCAGGGACATGCTGTTCGCACAAACAGCCTCTTTCACAGTGAGGGCCTAAGCTCGGATCCCAAATAGCAGGCGTGAAATTCCCCATTACTGCGGCCTTTCACAGACCTGTCTCATCCCGCCCCAGGGTCCCATCAGCCCCCCTCCCCCTCCCAGCTGCACCCCCTCACCCCCCACCTCTCCCCCAGAAAAAATACAACCCCCATCTCCAGTGCCCAATGAGGACGCTCGCCAACAACATGAAACAACTCTAATCCCTGCCAGGGGATTCTCCATAATCTTCTTTTTGTGCCTCACAGTGTGAAGTCCCCCGTAGCTACACACGCGTGCACACACACACACACACACACACACACACACACGCACTTTAACCCTTAACTGCTGCTGCCCACTCCATCTGTACAACTGTGCCCACACAAAGCACAACAATGCCCCCATTCTCCAGTGGGCAAGTGTGAATCGTGTTATGATGGGCAAGGCCCTGCCGAGGGTGGGCGGATGGGCACACTGCCCCATTGTGTCACTGCGTAAAACACACTGCTGGAGACACAGCGCCGGCTCAGTCTGAAACCACAACAACTCATCACGGCGCGCCTTCGCTACTTATTTACCAAGTGTTTATTAGACCAAACCGCAGAGTTTATGAATCCTGACCAGAGTGCTGCTAACAGGCTGAAGGAGGGTGTCTGTGGTCTCCTGTCACGCCTGCCTCATCCTGTCCCGTAGCCACGGGTCTGGCCTGCTGATGAGCTGTTCTGATCTGAAGTAGGAAAGGATGGAAAAAGATAGAAAGTACAGTGAGCTGTACTGTACCACAGGTCTCCGTTCTCACTGTTTTCAGCCTGCACAAGCCACAACTCAAGAACGAACTCTCCTCTCCCAGACAATCATTCACAAAAAAAAATGAATATTTTATGAAAAACTGTATTCATGTTTTCATGTTGGGTTTGTTGACCATACAAACACACACACTATATATACATAATTTATCTATTTATACACATACACACTATTTATATATATAAATAACTTTAACATTCATTCATTTAATTTATATAAATAATTTTTCTTGCTTTTTATGGTATTTATGCTAATATATAGTTATATAAAGACATTTGAAATTCATTTTTCAGGGCCGCTGTCTTTAAATTAACTGCTGATTTTATTTGCATCTCTAAAATTGAACTGCGAGAGGAAACACAGGGGCAATGTTCTGGCGACCATAAGCTACTGAGTATATCAACTTACATCATTCTAGCTTACATAAAGTACTTCACACTAATCTATTAGTACACTCATATTTCAGCTGAGAAGGTCTGCATTTATCTGTGGGTAAAATGATGCACATAGAGTATGTATACTTGTGTGTATGTGTGTGAGAGCGTGCCTGTGTGCATGTGTGCTTGCGTGCATGTGTGCCTGTGTGTGCATGTTTGTGTGTCCATTAATGCTTTTGGATTCTGTGCAGGAAAATTAAGGGAATCATTAACCCTTTGTTGCATTTTGTCCAATATTTTGGACATATTTTAAGTGGGATTTATGCCATCTAGGCTCATAGACACCCTGAAAACAAAATAAAGGCAGACTGACCACCCTCTTGTACCCCTCCCAAAAACAATACTGCACCAAATCCCATCAAATTTTCCCAAACGTACACTTGATATCCAGTTTTAACATACTGGAGGCATTTGTTCGTATGCAACAAAGGGTTAATACCTTGACTGTACAACTTCAATAGCAGAAGTGCTGGCTGTGTTAGTGGTTTGACTATAGTGAGAGGAATTATTTAAGTCAGGGGTAGGGACCTCTGGCTCTGGGAGGGCTAATTCTGCTAATTTTTGGTGCATTTCTGCACTATAGTAACTAGAAGCTGATTGGCTGAGGTGCCTATTAATTCTAAAGGCATTAGTTGGCAGCTGATGAAAAGGAAATCTCAAAAGCCAGCAGGCACTGCGGCCCTCCAGGATTGGCTTTACCCATCCTTGGTTTGCGATTTAGCTCCTGCCCCATTTTTACTCTCCCTTCTCTCCCTTTTTCCGTTACATACAGTAGTCTTGTCGCTAAGCTGCATGGTACAGAAGAGGCACTATTACCTTGTTGCTACCAGGAAGCAGGCTTACGGGGATTATATGCAGCTGACAATCTCTGGTTCTCAGGCCATTCCTGAAATTTTAGGAAAGTTAGAGCAAACATTTGTTCGCATTTGTGTAAGCCCTGAGGCTCTAAGGGGCTGAGATACTGCTGTACACTCATGACACATGTACTCATTGTGACATTATGGCTTCCACCTGCTTCAGGGTGTGGACCTTTGCCAAGGAACTTAAGGGCAGAGATTTTATGGAGTGGAGCTGCACCGAACAGCACAGAGATGGAGACAGTCCTTACTGTGGAGCTGCGCTAGAGAGCTTAGGGACAGATTTTCAGAGTTGCGCAAGTACGAGTCAGCTAAGAGACCATGATAGTCCCTACAGTAAAGCTGCGCCAGATTGCTCAGAGACTGAGACAGTCCCCACTGTGAAGCTGCACCAGAGAGCTCAGAGACTGAGACAGTCCCCACTGTGGAGCTGCACCAGAGAGCTCAGAGACTGAGACAGTCCCCACTGTGGAGCTGTGCCAGAGAGCTCAGAGACTGAGACAGTCCCCACTGTGGAGCTGTGCCAGAGAGCTCAGAGACTGAGACAGTCCCCACTGTGGAGCTGTGCCAGAGAGCTCAGAGACTGAGACAGTCCCCACTGTGGAGCTGCGCCAGAGAGCTCAGAGACTGAGACAGTCCCCACTGTGGAGCTGTGCCAGAGAGCTCAGAGACTGAGACAGTCCCCACTGTGGAGCTGCACCAGAGAGCTCAGAGACTGAGACAGTCCCCACTGTGGAGCTGTACCAGAGAGCTCAGAGACTGAGACAGTCCCCACTGTGGAGCTGCACCAGAGAGCTCAGAGACTGAGACAGTCCCCACTGTGGAGCTGTGCCAGAGAGTTCTGAGGCTGAGGCAGTTCCCACTGTAGAGCTGTGCTGGAGAGCTTAAAGACTGAGACAGTCCCCACAGTGGAGCTGCATCAGAGGGAACAGAGACTGAGACAGTCCCCGCTGTGGAGCTATGCTATGATGGCTCTGAGTCTGAGACAGTTCTCACTGTGGAGCTGTGCCAGTGAGCTCAGAGACTGAGACAGTCCACATCGTGGAGCAGCATCAGGGGGCACAGAGTCATACAGAGGAGCTGCACAGTGCCCAAGTGCAGCGGTTTTCCATTGTGTGGAACTGCGCTTAACTGCTCCTAGACTGTAATAGTCCCCACTGTGGGACTGCACCAGAGATTTTTTAAACTGAGCAAGTCTGCGTTGGAGCTGAAATGGATTATCCACTGCAAAGAGCTCGCCACAAAGATGGCATGGAATGCTGAGCTAGTTACCAGAATGCAGGCCGCCACAACCATTACTAAGCCCCTGTACCGAATGAGATTAAAAAAATATGTGAAGAAATGATCCATTTTTAATTCTCTATGTATGCAGCACCAGCAAACCGACCACTTGCAACTTGAGTGAGAAATAATAGCATATTCTACTCATACTGTAATGCTTTACATTAGTAGCTCTCATCGCTTTCTGAATACTGAAGCATCAGGAAATTAACCCTTTGAGCGCTGAATACATTTTCAAGGAATTAAAAATGTCGTTATCCTGAGCTGTTGAAAAGCCTATCATGTGTCAACTTGTTTAAAAGAGCTCCCCTGTGGGAGCTCTTTTAAACAAGTTGCCACATGATAGGATTTCAACAGCGTCTGATTTTGATATCTTGCATCATTGGGCGGCGCTGAAAGGGTTAATTTGTTGGCGCACTGCACATTCCATATGTTTTCAAAAAACAGGAATCATTGAGGATGTTAGCGGGCACTGGCCAACGTGGTGAGCTCCACCAGACATGCAGAGAGAAGGCCTGAGGGTTCGCAGTGGCGCACTGCGCCGAGGAGAGACTACATTTCACCGCCACATCATAAAATGTCAAATATACATCTTCTAATTGCATCAAAGCTGTGCCATTCATTACACTCCTCAACACCTCCAGCCCAGTGCCTGATGCTAATGGCACGGCCGCACTGACAAACTCGTGTCTTAATATTTGCTTAGCTTCAAATAGGTGGGTGTTCCCTGATTTATGTACAAAGCTGTAAGACACTTCACTTTACAGGTCTGTCAAAAAGTGGTTACACACTAAGAGAGGGAGTAAGAGTTGGACAGGGAGGGGGAGAAGGAGGGAGAAAAAAATGTTTGAAATGTGCTACATGAGAAAAGAAACAGAAATTTAATGTGGAAATTAAATATTAAATAAAACTGAATTTTTTGACAGTTCCACAAAAAAGTCTGCCTCATTGTTTGTCATGTCAACATATCTGATTCAAGCTTGGCCGGGCCCATTGCATTTGTTAATGCCTGCTTTTACTGTCAGCACAGGATGTCTTATAGGACATCTGCAGCATAGATGTCATTCTGCCTCCTGGTGTCGTGTTTTTCGTCCACTCATGGCAACGTCTTGCCTCCCGATGGTGTTTCTGGCTCTTTTTGGAGCAGGACAGAATGGCTGGTCACTGATCCTGGTGATAGATATGCTGGTGTTGTTGAACTACTTATCACACAAGGTGTTCAACTTCTAGCACCACCCAATGTGCTACTGCTGGCTTGGTAGCAAGTCTATAGAGGGCATGTTGTGGAAAAAAGCACCCTAAATTAATTTGCAATCATGCTTGGACACGGCTTTTCGTGTTTAGTGTCGGCAATCCCATTCTGCATTTGCGAGTGCTTTCAGAGAGCATATGAGTACTAGCCTTCAGTCCTGGGGTATGGCTAATACTACTTGCCAGGAAAGTTCTGATGTGGCTGCTTTCGTCAAGCCCACACAAGCAAAAGCCCTCTTCAAAGTAAACACACCATCAGTACTTCACGTGTGATATTCACCTTAGTCTTTATGCTGACTCAAAGATGATTCAATGTTTTGCCATCATCCTATCAAGAAAGCACAAAATTTGATAAACTACTACTACTACACCCTCATGTGCATTTCTTTAGTTTTTCATTATAGTTACTACTTCAAGAAAAAAATTTTTTAAAAAAGGACAGGAGAGAATTTTTTTTTAAATTGTCTTCAAAACATACAAGTAATTCATTGTGTATACTCATCTGCTCACAGGAAACAGGAAGCACATCAGGTACATGACAGGAAATGATCCCTAGCCTCCTACACCTCCGTAAACCACTGGATCAGTGCCCCACACTGATCCTCTGACCCAAAGCACCAGCTCTCCCAGTCGACATGACTACCCAAATGCTCAGGTCACCGCTCCCCCACCCGACCCACTACTATCCACCAAAGTTCACGTGGTTCAGTCAGGAAAAACCTCGCTGACACACGAGGAGAGCCAAGATGCAGGACGGCGAAGGGCGATTTTTTTTCTCTGGAGACATCTGTTTAACCTCATCTTTCTTTCTGTCCTGTTAGGCACTCCGGCTATGTGAGAAGTATTCTCCTTCCACCCCCGCTCTCTAAGGTTACATGGACATCTGCAGCACTGTAAGCTGCTACCTTTAGTGAAATCAGGCTGGATGCCAGGCCTCGTCTTGTTCTGTAAGGGCAAGGCTTGTTAGCAGCCCATGGTGCGGGTGGACTTAAGAATGCCAGACCTTCTCCAGGACAGGATAACTGCAGGGCGGTCTGTGAGTCAAGAACACTGGACATTGACAGGGACGTCAGCAACACCAGTGTTGGCGTAAATCCGCAAAGCCCACCAGTAGGACAAGCCAGAAATAACACAAGGGGTGACCTCCAAGGTGTGAACTTAAAGCTGTAAGCATGTACAAAAAAGGTTAAAAATGAAGCAAGAGCCAGCCACTGAGGACAATGATGTCAGCTGACACTGTTTTAGCAATGTTAGAAGGAGTCGTAAACACTCAGGATGTGATCTGTCCGAATGCAGCTGTGATGTTTCAACGGAAGAATCTAGAAAGACATTTCCTCTCGGTCAAGCTGAATGAATTCTTGAGTGCCTGGCCAATTGCATAAAGCTTTCTTCTGGAAAGATAACAGCAAAAAAACATCCATCAATTTTTTTTCTTTTGTGGGGAGAGCTTAAAAATGTTCATTCCTCTCAAGCAGAACATATTTACTTGTTTATAGATACATTCTGCTTGACAGATGAGATTTTCTTGCTCCATTTGCAAATCTTGAAATGAGTTAAAATATTTCACTTTATTGGCAAATTTTTTTCTGTATATTTACAGAAAAAATAAAGGTAACAATATTCTTTTTTTTTTTTTTTTACTATTTTACCAAAGACAATGGTTGTATCAAATTTAACAGTCTGAGTATGAACAAAAAGATAAGAAAACACTTGCCATAACTGAAGTATTTTTTGGTTTTGTCAGTGAGAGGTAGATAAAGAAATGGTGGGGGGTCGAAGAGGAACCCGAGGGACGGCCGCAGAAAAGCATGCTCTTCAGAGGTCTTTCACATCTCGGGACGGTCGGGCGGTACGTGATTTACGGCTCTGGAGAGACCGGCGCAGCCAGATCACCCATCCCGACCGGAACAGCTTAATACCTGCCCCACAGTCGGCTACACGCAGGGGACGCACTGTAAATCATGCCTTAAGCAGTCCAGTCGGCAGCTGGCCTCGAAGGAATTCCTCCCCCCGTCCTTCCCACCCCCCATGCTGAGTGGGCATTCTTCCCCAAACTACCCCCCCAAACCCATCCCACACCACCACATCCCCCCAGCTGGGGCACACAAACACCTCTGGCTTGAGTGACAGCTGCCCTCAGTTCTAACCTCAGGCTGATGCTCTTCATATATGTCATTATCCCTGTGGGGGAGCGGAGCTTTGGGACTCTCCTCTCCTCCCTTTCGCACCCCTCTCCTCCTGAGTCACTTTGAAAAAGTGCCGTGACATTTGCAGGCAATCCGAGAAGAGAATGGGGGAGCCGGGGGGGCTACCTGATCAGGGAGGCCACAAATTCTCAAGCACTTGGGTGTGTCATCATGGTCTTGGGAGGGCTGAAGGGCTACTAGTCTTCCACTCTGTGGTCAAATACATCGAGTGGGGCATCCACTGACTTTTCCATTACATATTACGTCAGGTCCAAAATAGTTTTACAATGTTATATTGTTCACTAGTTGCTGTAATCTAAGTTTGTGAATTACTCAAGGCTTATCTACATTACTGAGCCAACGTTTAACTCAATTGTTGGACTAGTAATCTTTGTTTAGTGATTTTAAGCCACTCTGCTTTTGGCAAGCAATTTTATGGTGTTGGCTAACTTGTCTACATCTTTGGCCATTGCGTTGCTTGCTCCTTTTAAAGGCTACTTAATTGTGCCTGTGAGTGTGGAAAGCCTCACTGATGTTTTTGTATTTTGTATCATTGCTATATATTTTTGAATCTCAAATCAGTTGTATATTGGGTGTAAACATGTTGCATAGAATTGCAGTGGTACACTTTGTTGATGTATGTGGGTTCAAACTTTGATTGTCCAAAAAGAACACTGTGGGCTGACCTGTGATCAGTCCTAATGCTTTGTATTTTTCAATGTTCAATGAGAGTCAGTGGCTGTATCAAGCTCAACACTGTGCTTAAATATTAATATTCAATTTGTCAAATATTCCTTATTCTACGCATCATTTTCAAAAGAGAAGATTGGATTGGATTGTTTTGCAGTGTATTATTTGCTAACCAGCAAATATAATCTGCATTCAGAGTTCCCCTTTCGGTTTACGTTGATTCTGGATAGTGTAGCAAATAGCATGCACATATGCACACTTGCAAGTAAAACTTGGACTGCTCCTTATAATGACCCAGTCAACAACATTCCTGACATTCGCAAACGGCAGGTCATAATTCGAGGGATCAAGGTCTCAAGCTCCCCCAAATCTGTGAGGAGATAATGCAATTTTTAATGAAGTTCCAGTTTCAACAAAGTGTAATTTCCTCACCTCAAGGACAGGGGCTCAAATCTGCAACTTGCGTATATTGCACAGGGCTATTTCACAGTTAATGCCAGACAGCAAAGCGGAGGTTAGAGTACTGATACAAAAAGTTTTAAATAAAAGAAAATTACAATGTTTAGTCATTGACCCATAAAATTGTTAAACTTTGATATTTTCAACACCTGAAATTGCCAGCTTGTTGCACACTTTGGGGATGTTGTCTGCTTGGCAGAGTGCAAACATTTTTTCATTGTTAGTCTTTCTTTCATGTTTATAGTGCAATATGTAATGGTAATAAGGCTAGAAAGTTCACTAGATTGGAGGGTCAAAAATGAATTAATTTGCTCTCTCTCTCTCTCTCTCTCTCTCTCTCTCTCTCTCTCTCCTTCTCTCTGTCTCTCTGAAACAGGCATGTTTACTACATTACTGGGCATAATTGAGAGCCAGTTAATGTTTGCACATAAACATAGTAGAGCAGACTGACTAATTACATAAATTGCTCTTGGGAAACAAGTAGGCACTGCAGGCATTGTCTGCTTTCTGCTGGTGTTAAGTGCCAAGTATTGAGCGAAGCCAAGGTGCTATAAACCCTTTTAAATCAGAAAACACCAAAAATACATCTCTGATTGTCCTCTGAAAATTTAGTCAGTGCTCTCTTATCCGTGTCCTTTGTAAAACCAGAGACTGTTATTGTCCTTACTGCTGTACTGAGAGGCAGATGTTAATAACATAATGAATTTATGCACAAAACTGGTGTCTACTCTTAAGTCATACAATGGAAGATAAAATTAAACTGCACTTCATTTTAGGCGAGTGGTTAGATAAGACACTTAAAATCTCTACTCAGCTATTTAATTGTTTTATGGACTTATGAAAGGGCCGGATGGGGATTATGCATATGGCAGGAATGCTTTATTATTAACAGTTTACATAAAGTACAGAGAATGCTGAGATTACTGGGCGCTGTTGTGAATTAGGCAGCTGTATGGAACTGCTGTGAGAGACAGTTTCGCTGCAGCAAAATGGAATATCTGTTGCTGTTATTTAAGGTGCACATAAAGTACATACACACAAGCTGTTAAGGGTAATAGAAAATGTTTTCACTCTCTGGTTGGTATAATGGTATTCATATCATCCTGTCAGTACACTGTTATAAATTGACTGAATTTAACAGTTAAATTAACGCATTGTCTTCTTGTTATTTTAACTGTAAGTAGAGTCCTGGGCACATTTAACTGTGCTTTACATTTATGGAACTTCTGGAATAAACTGAAAGTAGAATTACAGTTGAAATAACTGGCAAAAAAGGCACCAGTTTATAACAGTATGCCCCTCACCTTAAATTTCCCAGTGTTACAGGCAACTCAAGAAAGTGTATGAGGTTGGGAAATAAACACACATAAAAAATAATAATAATAATAATAATAATAATATGTCCAATAAATTTCCTGTGGGAAATAATTGGATATCTGTATCTTGACTGTGACAATTTGAAGAGGTGGTAATAACTACATGATGTACTAAACCAAACTCAAGAAAGCACATCCTTATCAAGTTAACCAAGTAGGTATTATTGCCATTTTAAAACAATGAAAACTGTCCAGATACTTACAGCCCTCCTTGCAGCTAAAGTACATGTAGGTAAAGTGCGTAATTGGTTGATAATATTTTGCAGGGTTTTGAACTACGTTTTCTCGTAGTTCAAAGGAGTCATGGTTTCACAAGCTGCATTTCTCTTTAGGATAGCTTTGATGTGGTTCAATTACTTTCAGCGTGAAGTAATGGGTAGTTTGCACCACTACTGTATGCTTTCAGAATAGTTTCCCAAACATTGTCTGAATTAATGCAGCTGTCCCGTTGGTATGAAAGGGAGTACTGAGAGAGAAAGAGAGAGAGAGAGAGAGAGAGAGAGAGAGAGGGAGCAAGAGAGAGAGAGCGAAAGAGAGAGAGAAGCGGGGCAATGAGGCTATTCTGAGTCATTGAACTTGATCTTTTTTCCATCCAGTGCCGTGACATTTCTGCTGAAAACATAGAAACTGCAGTATGGAAAATCAGGGTGAGAATATGAAAACATCTGAATCTGTCTGCAATAACCGGCTGTCATCAAGGAGACCACCGACGCGACCGAGCTTAGTGTGAAAACAAACAGGTCTATTATTAATCGATTGAAGAACAGGGAGATCCACACTAGTTTTCATTGATATTTGCATTAAGAAGAACTTTAAAAATTTTTCTTGTCATTTTGAAGTGGCCTGGCAGCACAGTCCTGTTTACTGTCACATCAGCGCTTTGAATTCAATAGAACTGTCAACAGCTAAAATGTCAATTGTGGAGCTGATTAGGACCTGTATTATTGGCTGTTAGACTTGATCCTTTTAGGTGATGGGCAAATAGGAGTAGAAGAGAGAGTGAAGGGTGAGGGAGAAGACAGAGAGGGTAAGAGGGAAAGCAGAGGAGCGAGGGAGGAGGGACAGGAAGAGAGAGAGAGGGAGAGAGTGCAGAATTGAGAGTGAGGGAGAGAGTAGGAGGGTGCAGGAGTGATGGAGGGGAAAGGGAGTAAGAGGGTGCACAAGTAAAAGACAGAAATAGAGCGGGAGAGTGTAGGAGTTAAGGAGGAAAAGATAGCGAGGGACAGAGCAAGAATGAAAGAGTGGGAGGAAAAAGTGAGGGAGTGTGCTGAAGTGATGGAGAGCAAGAGAGTGAGCGAGTGCAGGAGTAAGTGAGTGAGATAGTGATTGAGACTGTAGGAGAACGGGATAGAGAGAACGTGTGCATAGGAGAAAGGGATAGAGAGAGTGTGTGCATAGGAGAGAGAGAGTGTTGGAGACAGGAAGAGAGTGAGTGAGAGTGCAGGAGTGAAGGAGGGAGAGAGAGCGAGAGGCAGAGTGCACAAATGAAAGAAAGAAAGAGTGGGATCGTGTCCAGTTAAAGAGGGAGTGTGCAGAAGTGAAGGATGGCAAGAGAGTGAGTGAGTGAGTGAGAAAGAGAGAGTGTAGGAGAGAAGGATAGAGAGAGATAGAGAGAAAGAGAGAGTGCAGCAGGACGGTTAGAGAGCGCTAAGCTCCCTCAGGCTCCAGCTGCTCCCTCCGCAGGTTTGGCTGGAGCTCAGAACACAGCTGCAGCTCAGCGCGGGCGAGCAGGCCGAGGGGCTGCGGGTAGAGGGGGTACAGGGAAGGATTTACACCCCCTCTTTAGAGAGCACGGCCTGCCAGCGCTGTGGGGCGCCCTTCAGCCTCTGCACCAACATCTGCCAGCTTTGTGGGGTCCGACCCAGCCCTTTGAGGATTGGTTGCTAGCTCTGTGGGATCCGATCCAGTCCCTGTCCTGGTCACACTGACGGCTCTAAAAACAGAACCCACTGCCTCCTGCTTTGGTGCTCAGCAGTGACCTGTTTTTCCAGGGCGGGCCCCATAACTAACTGGCATTAGTGTGCGGGTGGTCTTACCGCATCGCTGTGCTATGCTTTTATTCTGTGTTGTGAAATCTGGAATAATCTTCAGCCTTAATAAGTTAATATGCAGAATCACAGCCTTATTATTATGTCAGTCTTCATCTCAATGTGTTTGTGAGCCATTTGACTTGGCACCAAACTTCCAAAAATCATTCATCATATAGTCTTCACCCATGGCTATTAGTAAACATTTCCTCATTATTTAGACTGATGTCGATAAATCACAACCAGCATTATTACACTTCTTAGGACTGCTGATCCTGGGTTATTTTTCCTCGGTCCATACCCTGACCTCATCCAATGTGAACTAATAGGCATAAATGTTTAATGAACTCCGGCTGAGGAGCAGTTCATTATGATTGACATGATGCTGAGCCCAAAGATACTCTATTATTAACCCATTTTCCCTGCAAGTGATTAGAAGAACACAGGAAGAGGCTGCACTCTTGACAATAAGGGCTTGAATACACACCAAGCTGGTTTCACATCTTCATTGTCACAAGTATAAAAAACAGTTCATACTGATGACTTTAGGCCCAGTTAGTCCCTGCAGATCACAACTGTTGTAATTTCAAGGGTCCTGTTATTTAAGGACAAATCAATAGATCAGCAGCCGTCTGTGATTGGAAGATGTATTCTGCAGGAATAATTTTTGCGTCATCCATTGTGATTATATGCACTTCTTGGTTTAAAAACTTTTATCAGTTGCTTTGGAGCGTACCGGAACCACAGAATTCAGACATTTTTTTTTTTATTTTGTGAGACGTGAGTTACTTACTCAGGAGTCTGTGGTGATCAGTTTCCCTGTTCTTTCCACACTCTCTGTCCGTAATTGCGTCCCAGTCGCGCGTACCAGTAGGTGTCGCTGGTGCTGCAAAGACACAGGCAAGACCATTGGTGTTCTGCAGAGCGGGGCTCAAAGCTACACTGTAAATAAGCAGGAGCAGTCTGTTTACCGTACAGCTAAACTGTCCTGACATTCATCTGGTCCAGGCCCTCTCTTGGCTCTGATGAAACGGCTGCCCACAAAGGGAACATTGTCAACACCGCGGAGTCTGCGAAGTGTTTCCCAAAATCTGCGGCAATCATGCAGAGCAGTTACAGGAAACAAACTCAATTGTGCTTTCTGTTACAAGTTTAGTCTCGCTGCTTTCCATTTCACAGCATGGGTAATGAACACCAGCGTAGTG
Organism: Gymnothorax javanicus; assembly: GCA_029692085.1. Lineage (NCBI taxonomy): Eukaryota > Metazoa > Chordata > Actinopteri > Anguilliformes > Muraenidae > Gymnothorax > Gymnothorax javanicus. The sequence continues at coordinate 39,115,713 of CM056208.1, read as the reverse complement.
AATCTTTGGTTATATAAATGATAGGAACCCTGTCTACGATGAACATAACATTTGTTATTCTACATAATGGCTTCAAATAGTGGGTGTGGAAATGATATTAAATGATTGGTACATAGTTCTTATGTGAGTTGTGCACAGTATACACACATTATGACAGCAATATAGAGCACGTTGTGACAGAACTAATGCAAATGCTTACAGTATGTGCAATGGAATGAAACCATGTGCTATATTACGAATAGCGGCTTGTTTTGGGGTGCCAGCAGACTGCCTTCTAGTGATGCATAATGTTGCACTGCTTATATTTTTTGTGTCTGATATTCCCAGTGTTGAAATATTTGCTGAGGATTTTTCTAAGGGATCATACAAGTATATGTCCACATTAAAAGGAATGGTGAATGGACAGTCATCACACCGGTCTGGAACACCACTTTGCAAGCATGGTTTCTATGGCAAAAAATGGTGATTGTGTGGCGTGACATACATAATTATTGCATTAAGTGAATATTGTATAACCTTGACATGGAAAAGTATATGTGATGAATAGTGTATGGTATACACACATTGAATATGGTGGGGCTTTTGTACAGTGAATATTGCATGCTACTAGCGCAGTGACTTCTGAATGGTATTGGCATAGTGAATATTGTGTGGCATTAGCCCAGCAAATACTGCACGATATTAGCATTGTGAATGTTGTTTGGCATTAGTACAGCAAATATCACATGAAATGTATTAGTGCAGTGAATATTGTATGGTATTAGGACAAAGACTAGCATACAATATTTGCTGTCCTAATACAATGCCATATTCACTACTGATACTAAACAATATTCACTGCGCTAATATAATACTATATTTGCTGTTAATGCCATACACAGTATGCACTAGGCTGCTAATACCATACAATATTGACCGTGTTAACATTATTCAGTATTCATAGTGTGAAAACAAGCATAGTGATATGGTACGATAATATTGGAGTGTAAAAGTTATGACAGGAGAACAGTGGCCTTGGTATAAACATCTCCACGTTCATTCCTTCTCTCCTCGGAGGGTTCGGTTCCAGGGGCGTGTTTATTTTTCGCCTGGAACCTTCAGAACCCTGAGACAATCCAGCCCTGTTACCGTGGTGACAGCTGGAGTAATAACAGACGTCTGCAGCAGGAGTCGTGGAGAGACGTTGCAGTGCTCTGACTCCGTGTCCCACCCCCCAGGACAAGGTGAGCAGAGGAGGTGTGTGTGGGGGTGGGTTTCGGAGAGAGAGACTGTGCAGAACCTAGGTAAGGCTGGGTGGAGTTGGGTACTTTGATATGGGGTGGGGGGGTTGGAAGGCCCATTGTTAGATAATGAGCTGAGGGGGTAGTTTTGGATTAACAGGGTACTGAAGGAGTAGCAGGGCACTCTGGAGACTGTGGGGCAGTCGGAAAATTACGGACAAGGATAACAACGACTGGGACATAGGACGGTATAAGACGGACGGTGATTGGTCGGTTTGCCATGGTAGCAAGTGATAGGGAAGTTAGGAAGAAATGCAAAACTTGGTGATAGCTAAATTAAATCCATACAAATTGATTATTCACAATGTAATTTATTGCAACTCAGTTAAAATGCACTGTGTATCCATTGCTAGTAGAAAAAAAATAATTTGAAGAATTACAGTAACACTATTCAATCCCATGTAAATTAAGTAAATCAATTTAAATTCAAGTGAGTCACATTTCAGAAACTAAAGCTTACATATTGCAGCACATTATTGCACTAATATACTAATAATCATAATAATGGAAGGACATAACCTCAATATGTTTCTCAGACTGAAGTAACCTCAATGTGATTTTGATCCAGATACATTATTTGATCAGTGATCTAGTCACTGATGAGGGTACACAATACCAGAAAAAGACCAATAATTAGGGGAAAAAAAAAAATCAGTGGAGGATAAATTAATTCCTTTTCAACCCATATAATCCCAAATTTTTCCTTGCAATGTAAGTGCATGCATTTCACTCCATAGACCTCCCTGACACATAAACAGTATGTTATTTTTTGATTTCATGATGGTTATGTTCAAAGTTGCATTTTTTTGCACAAAGCCAAAAGCAACACTTTTAGAGCTTCTAGAAAAAAAAAAAAAAAGTCACAAATGTGACCAGTGGGATCAAATGGGTTAAAGTTTTGGTTTTGCCATGTAATTTAAAAAAAAAAGAGACTATTTATTTTGTAATCATTATGTGATTACAAATAATGTGATGCTGATAGTTTAATAAAGAACATATTGCATTAGTATAATGAACCTAGTATCTTTAGAACTTTTAATTTAAACATAGAGGTTGAGTGAGAATGAATGGATGAGTGACTGAGGGAGAACGAAAGACAGAAATGGAGGGGAATAGAAAGATAGAGATCAAGATGGGGAGGGAGGGGGAGAGAGAGTGAGAGAGAGAGAAAGAAAGAGAGAGAAGGAGACAGCAAGACTGCTTCTCTCCCAATTTGACTAGGAGATGAAACAGATTCAGTTTTGGCCCAGATTTAGATGGTGACACAGTGATGTGGTTACCATGGATACCGCATGCCGCACTTTGGGAACTTCAAAGACCTGGGATGAGCCCTAGAAAACTCTATTCCCGAAAGACCGCGAGTCCACCCTCGGCTTGAAGCGGAGAGACATCGGCAGACGCTTGCGTGGAACTTGAAATGAAAACTGAGGTTGAAATGGTTTTCATTTCGGGAGTCACGGCGGCTGTTAGAGATCGTAATCTTTCCTCTCCCTGCCATTCCTCGGAGGCCCTCCCGGTGCCGGGCAGCAGAGATGAAAGATTTCCCGTGTAGTTCACATGACCGTGACACATAGCACAGCTCTGGCCTCTCCTGTGGGCAAACTGGTCATGCCTGATTTGAGTGGATCAGCAACCACAGCTACTCAAGCTCAAACCTCAAAATTAGATCAGATTACACAGTTTTTATCCCTCGCTGCAAGATGGACTCGATTTCTCTCCTAAGTTAAGTGCAGGTTAAATTCAGCATCTCTATTTTCCATCTCATCTCTTTCTCTCACGCTTCCGCATCATTTCTCTCGATCACTGTCTCACACACACACACACACACACACACAGACACATACTTGTAGACAGAAACACAAACACGCACACACACGTGCAAGTGGAGCAAAAATTCTTATCCCCCAGAGAAATTCCATTTCTCTGGGAATGCAGTCAGGCCTGGGCTAAAACACCACTCTTGCAATCTTCGGCACGTCCTGTATGGCAGTTTAATCTTGAGGATCTCGTAAAATCTGATTAATTCAAATCACAGCTGTGACCACAGATTTCCCTTAATCCCCTGGAAAAAATGTGACGCCTCCTTGCGTTGGGACTGCTTCTCGAAATATCAGGTGTTGTCCTGGGCAGCGAATCAGGCGAGACGGACAGGGCTGAAGTACTGGAGGATGAAGCAGAGGTTTCGCCCATGGCGACCTCATTTGAAACACCTCGTCCCCTAAACAGCTTCCTGCCCACTTTGTTTATCAGAGACATAGACTGCAGTTATCTGGCCAAATTAAAAGTGAAAATACCATAGTCAGCATAATTTGAATATGTATAACTTGTAAACAGTTACCCTCCAAAAAGAATACGTAAGAGTAAAAAAAAGTTGTGTGTTATGATTGTAAATTGCATGAAAAATAATAACAGCTCAAGAAAAATATACATCTGTGGTACAGTGATGATAACATGGCCCTAAAATGATGTTGACATTTTTTTCTTGTACTATAAGACCTAAAATTGCATTTTTTCACTGTCATGCAGAAAATATTCGCATGCGTTAAATTATTGTGCACTCAACAAGTGAAATTTTCCCACCCCAATGGAAAATCTTGAAATGAGTTATCTCTGGTCATTGGCTGATTTTGAGCAAAGAGGTAATAGACATATTTTAAGCAAAAATGTATGAGTTTAAAAACTTGTCAGTTCAAGTTTTGCAGTGTTGTGCGAAGGAAAAACAGAAGAGGAGCTGCTCGTTCTCTACAACAGAATTTTCAGTGATGTCATGCCGTGCTCACCATCAGGTCTGGCCTCTCCGTGTGAACCAGGCTCCACCACACCCTATAATCTATACATTTTTCTAAGAGGCTACCGTTGCTCCCTCTGAGCAACAGTATCATGGAACACATCTGTTTTGTCTGAAGATTAACGGGCTTAGCTGTAATGGAGATCCGCGGCTATAATGAATCGTCCTGAAGGAAGGCACGCAAGCTCCTCTGACCTTTTCTCCGAGAGTTCCCGCCCCCGGTTCAATCAGAATGTCACCTGGATAAAGGATTCCACTGCAGGGGTTCTCACAAATCAAATTAGTCAGCTTGGGTTGTTGAAAAAATAAGGCAGATATTGTCTGAATTTAACATATTTGTATGATGAAAATGGGAGTAAACCACAGCTCCCCGCTGGGATTTCCTCCAATACGGAAACTAAGTAAATAGCTCGGGATTATCCCATCTTTGTAAATATTATCCTTACAGCCTCGGTGAGGTTGTGGTGTTTGCAGGTGGGTTCTCTGCAGTGCGTGTAACATCTGTCAGAGATATTCCTGGTCAATGCGGCGTGAAAGAGTGGAACGATGTCGCAATTATCATGTCAAGTAGCGTAATCTATTGTAATCGAATTGGTGTGCGCTGAGAAAGAGGGTCAAAAACCAAACGTGCGAAGAAACAGCTGTTTGTTTTGGATCAGATTCATAATCCACCTGAGATCAATTTGCTTAATTTGGTTTGTGTAAACTGCAGTGCTCAGCAATGTTTCCCTGAGTTTCCACATTTAATGTGGGGTTTCCCAGGCAGGTACCCAGAGGCTTAGAGGGGGTCACAAGCCTTGGTCCTCTGGATTTGGGTATACTGTTATTACTTTGTTCCAAATCTTAAGCTGAAGGAGGCCTCACACCTGAAAAAACCCTGGTATGTAGGCCTAGGCTTTCTTTTACCGTTGCATAGCAACCAACATCTATGGACTAACTTTTTACTACTCTGTATTACAACCCCAATTCCAAAATAGTTGGGACGAAGTGTAAATTGTGAATAAAATCAAAATGCAATGACTTTCAGATCACATGAGCCAATACGTTATTTACAATAGAACATAGATGACATTTCAAATGTTGAAACTGAGACATTTTTCATTTTTATCCACAAAATGAGCTCATTTCAAATTTTCTGGCTGCAACAGGTCTCAAAAAAGTTGGGACACGGGCAAAAAAGGGCTGAAAAAGCAATTAATATATAAGAGAATCAGCTGAAAGAACATTTAGCAAGTAATTACATTTACTGGCATCAGCGTCTAACATGATTGGCTATAAAAGGGATGTCTTAGAGAGGCTGAGTCTCTTAGAAGTAAAGATGGCCAGAGGCTCTCTAACCTGTGAAGGCTTGCGTAAAAAAAATTGTGGAATACTTTAAAAACAATGTTCCTCAACGTCAAATTGCAAAGGCTTTGAAGGTCTCATCATCGACAGTGCATAACATCATCATAAGATTATGAGAAACTGGAAAAATCTCTGTGCATCAGGGACAAGGCCGAAGACCTTTACTGGATGCCCGTGATCTTCGGGCCCTCAGACGCCACTGCATCACTCACCGGCATGATTCTGTCATTGACATTACTAAATGGGCCCAGGAATACTTCAAGAAACCACTGTCTGTAAACACAGTCCGCCGTGCTATCCACAGATGCCACATGAAACTCTATCATGCAAAAAGGAAGCCATTGTTGAGCATGATCCAGAAGCGCTGCTGTGTTCTGTGGGCCAAGGCTCATTTAAAATGGACTGTAGCAAAGTGGCAGAGTGTCCTGTGGTCAGACGAGTCCAAATTTGACATTCTTGTTGGAAATCATGGGCGTTGTGTCCTCCAGGCTAAAGAGGAGAAAGACCACCCCTGCTGTTATTAGCGTTCAGTTCAAAAGCCAGCATCTCTGATGGTATGGGGATGCATTAGTGCATATGGTGTGGGACACTTGCATTTTTAAAAAGCACCATGAATGATGAAAGGTATGTAATGGTTTTAGAGCAACATATGCTCCCCTCCAGACGACATCTACTCCAAAGAAGGCCTTTCGTATTTCAGCAGGACAATGCAAAATCACATGCTGCAGCTATTACAACAGCATGGCTTCGTAGTAAAAGAGTCCTTGTGCTGAACTCGCCTGCCTGCAGTCCTGATCTTTCACCGATTAAGAACATTTGGCGCATAATTAAACGAAAAGTCCATCAAAGGAGACCCAAAACTCTCCAGCAGCTGGAAGCCTGTATTAAACAAGAGTAGGATCAAATTCCAATGGCTAAACTCAAGAAAATTGTCTCCTCAATGCCCAGACACCTCCACTCTGTGTTAAAAAGAAGAGGGGGTGCTACACCATGGTAAACAGGCCCCTGTCCCAACTTTTATGAGACCTGTAGCAGCCATCAAATTTGAAATGAGCTCATTTTGTGGATAAAATTATAAAATTTCTCAGTTTCAACATTTGCTATGTGATCTCTGTTCTATTGTGAATAAAATACTGGCTGGTGTGATTTGAAAGTCATCGCGTTTTGATTTCATTCACAATTTACACTTTGTCCCAACTATTTCAGAATTGGGGTTGTACATCGATTGCCCACAGTTTTATCTGTAAAAGAGGTATGAAGATTTACCCACATAAAGGTCACAGTTTTGTAACTTGAACGGGGGGGAAAACTGTTAATGAAACCGTCCTTGCAAAGTCACAGCCTGGTCCGTGAATATTTGAATATTGACAAAGTTAATTGCTTCTTAGTAGCAAGTATGAAAAGTATGAATCACTGCGATTTTAATGTGAGGTCCCCCTCTTTTGAAGAGACCAAAAGTGATTGGACAATCAGATGCACAGCTATTCCATGGCCGCGTGTGTGTTGTTCCCTGATTATTCCATGTAGTAGTAAGCAGATACATGATCTGAATTTGATTGCATGTGAGGTATTTGCACTTCAAATCGTTTGTTGTTAACTGTTAATAACAAGACCAAGGAGCCGTCACTGCCAGTGTATGAAACCATCATTAGACTGAAAAAGCAAAAGAAACCCTCAAGAGAAATTGCGAAAGAAAAAAAAAACATTAGCCGTGGCAAAATTGATCAAAAAAAGATCAAATGCAATGCTTAACTTAGGAACACCAAAAGGCCCAAAAAACCATGGATAACATCTGTAGGGAATGACAGAAGAACCCTTTCCCTGGGTGAAGAAAAATCCCTTCACAACATTTAGCCAGATCAAGACAACCCTCAAAGAGATAAGTGTATCTGTGTCAATGTCAGCATCTGAGAATCTATTTATGTTATTTCTCTGTTTAGTGTACATTTTCTGTGTAATTTTATATGTTAATTGTGTTATTCCATTAATTTTGTTTCTTCTGTACATTTCCTTTCCACATTTCAGCTCTTATGTGCTTTTGCTGGCATTTGCACTTCCTCACTCGCCTTCCCTGTTCTGTTGGTTAATCGGTCCTGTTCATGACCTTGTCTGTAACCACACCTCCAGTCACACTTCCTTGTTCCTGGGTATCTGATTTTCATTTAGTCTCTCTTAATTTCTCCTCTATATATAACAATAGTTTTCCCCTTTAACTTTGTGAGTTTTTTTTTTTTTGCCTCCTCAGTCATCATGCAAGCCTTGTGTCCTCTAGTGAGGTGGTTCTGGTTCTGGTTCTGGTTCTGGTTATTGTTTTCCATTATGATTTTTTGAGATTGCCTGATCCCTACTGTGTTGCGACATTCTGGTTCTGACTTTGGTTGTGGTTGGGAGTTCGAAACCCAGCCGCACCGTTACTGGCTATGGCTGGAGGTCGGCATGGGCGAGGCAACAGTTGAAGCAGCCTCAAAGGGGACATTAGGGGTTAAGCCAATTAAAGACACATTAGTTCACCGCTCTGTAGCGACCACCTCTGGTCCACCAGGCGCATGTAGCTGTACGAACTAAATTGTTCGGCAACTACGCGATCCTCCGATGCCATAGGCAGTGAGTGCAACTGTGTAGTGCAAAGAAGCGAGGGTCAGTCAGTCGTCATATAAATCTGAGGAATCATGTGCGATCGCATCTTCCTCCCGATTCGATGGGAGCAGATAGTGGTGGGCTAAACAGTTCGACTGTGTTCAGGGTGGTGAAAAAAGGGGGATAAATAAAAAAGAAATAAAAAGAAACCTGTGGAACTAATTCTGTCTGTGTCTAAGTCTGACCCCTTGTCAGTCAACAATCGAGAGAATTTCTCCACAGTAAATACTGAGGGCTAGCTAAAATTAAGTTATTGGTAAGCCTCAAAAACTTGAAATTTGTCAATAAAAATATCCAGCAAAGCTAATACAGTTTTGTAACGATGCCCAATGGACAGAAGACCCAAAAATCCATTTGTACAAGAATAATGGAAAGAGAAGAACATGGGGAAGGAAAAGAACGGCTCATGATTAGAAGCATACCACCTCATCTGTGAGGCTTGGGCATGCGTGGGTATGTATGCCTGCTAGTGGAGCTGGTGTTCTTGTATTTTTATGGTGTGGCTGCTGACAAAAGCAGTGAGGATTTTTACAGTTTCTCCAGAACAGCACTGAGAGTCCAAGTTTACCAACTGTCAAGTCCCTAATGCAACGTGTACAGTTCACATGACTTTTTTTTAGCTCTTTTCAGGACCTTAATTATAAACGTGCACAATGTGGGCAATACATTGCTTATCTGAGACAAGCAATTAAAATGGAATTTTACCCAGCACAGAAGCATGCAACCCTATAACGCAAGAAGCCCAACACTAAAGTTTTTGTTCAGCCGGCTGTCAAACAACTGCTGTTCTGGGTCTTGCAGTCAGGCATGAGATCTCGTCCTCAGAAAAACATCAAAAAGAGTTACGGCAGCCTGAAATATAATTGATGCTCAGTCCTTTTCAACTAATCACTTCCACCATAAGGCATAACAATCGCTGCAAATCTCATCTCGCAGGCTTTCGCTTGTAAATCGCTGTCCACTCGCCAATGTTTACAAGTGCGGAGAACATGGCTGAGCTTGGGACGTGGCCTTTTTTCTTTCCTTGATGTCTAATCTGCTGCCATTAGCAATCAAGATTAGGGGGCAAAGCAAACAAGGCCTGCGCTCTAATCTCTAATTCGTAAATGGAGATGGAGAGGCCCAGAAGGCCGCGTGGTCCAAAATGAGGGGGCGGTCGGAGGAAACGGATCCAGCGTTGAAACACTCATCTCGGTTCTCTGCTGAACTGGGTGAGGAGGTGGCAGAAAGGAGGAGAGAAAGTGAGATTGAGGGCTCTGTTAAACCCAAAAATAAATTTTAGTCAGCAACTCACATGTTATTGCAGTGTTAATGAAGTAAGCCTTGTGTGCAAGAAGTACCCAAGTCACAAAATAACACTTCTGAGATACTGGGGGTCAAAACCCATTTTAAATTTTCAAAAAAATGCTGCAGATCATTTTTTTTATGGGCAACATACTACGGAGAATATTGCTATTTCCAGGGGCTACAGAGAGCTGACAAACGCTTTTTTGTGAAAAAACGCTCATGTATTACAAAGTAAACAAGAGCATTTTGGACTTAAGTACTTTTTTCAGCAAAATACATGGACTTAAGTTAATTTTACTCATAAATGGCTGGACTTGAGTACTTTTAACTGATGACGCCAACTCTTGCTCATTTTTGTTTGCTAAACAGTCTCTTTTGCTGTGTTTCCTTGCCTTTCTTGATTTAATTACATACAGAAATACTCAGTTAAAAGTCTTCTTTCATATCACAAAGAAATTACATACCTGATGCTTTACCATCCTTCGTTTTCTTTCCAGACCAGTTTTTAGGCTTTCATTTCCTTTTTTTTCCTGCTTTGCCTCCATAGTTGCCATTTTCACAGCTAGTCATGTGACACATACTAGCATTTTGATTGGACAGTCATAACTTAGGTACTTCTTGCTTAAACATTGTGGGCATGGGTGTTTAAAGTTTAGTGAATTTGACAAAGGCAATACACCAATACACAGGACTGGAGTATTTTTTCTGAGAAATATTTGGTCGCAGATGATGCTCTGGCTATTGTTGCTTTTAATATTGGTGTCAGCTCATTTTTTGCCAAATGTGATTTAAGTACTTGCACACAGGTCATCAAATATTACTTCAATATTCCAAAAATTGGGACCATAGCCTATGTAAAATGCAACAAAAAACAGAACTAAGAGATTTGTGAATGATCTTTTTACTGACATTAGTTTGAAAACAACACAAAAAATATTTGAAATTTCACCTTATCAACTTTATTTATTTTTGTAAATATTCACAAATTTTTGGAAACTTTGATGGCTGTGAAACATTCAAAAACAGTTGGGACAAGGGAATAGAAAGACTAGAAGGTTGTAGAATCTTCAGAAAAATACCTGCTTGGACATTCCACAGGTAAACAGGTGAATAGGTAACAGGTGATTGAATTATAATTGGACAAAAAATGAGAAGTTAGAAAATTTGCTGCTGCTTACCTGCATGATGGTTTGAGGTTACCTACTTTACCAAATGCTGCGTGGGCAAATAGCCAAACAGTTTGAGAAAAATTATTCTCAATGTGTGATGGCACAGAATTTTGAGATTGTACCATCAACTGTCCATAAAATACAGTAAAAAGAGTCCAAGAATCCGGGGAGACTGGAACCATCTCTTTACACAAAAGCTGAGGCCAAACACCAATATTGGATCTGCATAACTTTCGAGCCCTCAATCGGCACTGCATTAAGAACTAACATTGTTCTAAGATGGACATAACCCCATACACCTGTAAACACTTCAGAAGACTCCTGTCAGTGAACACAGTTTGTTGTGGCATCATCAAATGCAAGTTCAGACTTTACCGCACAGCAGCAACCATATATCAACACCATACAGAAGAACCACCAACTTCCAATATTTTTTGCTTTCAGGAAATCAGTAGATTGTAATTCTAGTTTCAAACCTAAAATAATTTAGTTAACCTACTTTAGAAGTGAAAGAGAGTGAAATAGGACAAGAATGTGAAGGAAAGGGAGAATTAGGAAAACTACTGACAGAGGAAGGACAGAGGATGGGAGCAAACGATGAGAATAGGCAGCCAGCTCTCCGGAACACCGGCAGATGGCTTCTCAGAGCAATCGAGTTGCTCCAGATCACTTCCTGAACTAGTTAACCCAGCCCCTGGGCCTGACCGCGGGAGAGAAAATGATTTGCTTGTGGGCCATGTGCTGTATACATTTGGGATACAAGTCATACAGCAAGCCGTTTGATCCTGAAGCGGCCCATCTGTACTGCAGACACTGCAGAAACTTCCTAATGTAGCAGAAAACGAGTTACTCTGTCCGGGGCCTGCCTTGGCATGGTTTAAAGTTTGGGGTGGGGATGATTTGGGGGGATGAAGGGGGTCGGGAAATCAGGGAAAGGGGAGTGAAGGTGGGGTATGGGGTTGTGCTCTGGTCCCGTCATCTTCTACCCTTCTACCGTAGCAAAGTTCGCTTAGTCAGCCTTTTAAGTCACAGAACATTCAATTCAACCTCCTCAGAAATAAGCACACTATTAACCCTATGTAGACCGGGCTTTTTGGGGCTTCCAAAAAGCCCGGCCTTCCAAAAAGGCCCCCCCCCGTAACTCGTAAACGACATGGCGTAGGACCACCAAATTTCCAGGGGATGATGTACACGTAAAACTAAATCACTACAATCATTTTGGTATTATTATGACCTATTATGACATCATTTTTCAATTTTTATTAACCAGAATCCTTTGCTTATTTTATCCCATAGTGCACCAGCTCCGAGAGGCCATAAAATACACAAAATTCTGTTTATGTACCGTGAAAATAGTTTTTCATTTACTCAGAGTGTTTTTCTTAGAAGTTCAGGTCAGAAAGAAATTAAAGTAAACTTATAAAGGATTACAGGTTTGGTTAAGCAAAACTTGCTCTGTTCTTATCATCAACATCTATGTGTTTAGTATATTAGAAAATAAAAGGAATCAATGAAATTTGAGGGAAAATGTACCTGAGTCAAAGATATAGTCCGCCATCTTGGATTTTGGCCCTTTAAATTCAATGATGTCATAAAATTAGCATAAATTAATTCTACTTAACAAACCTGACATTAAATTATGTAAGATATTGTAAATATAATGGAATAAGTTTAGAATCTGGAAGCTACATTGATGAAACTAAAATCGGCGATTTTTTGTCAGACATACCTGTTAGAAAACTGCTGCCATGGAAACGGTGAAGATGGTGAACTTGACTTATTGGTATAAAATTGTTCCCAGACAAGTTTTAGGAGAAGTCACCAAGTTTGGTGGTCTTAGCTCAAGCCATTCAGAAATTATACGACATGCGCGGGCATAAAAAGCCCCCCCCCACAGTTTAGACAGGGTTAATCTGACTAGCTCTCTCAAAAATGCCCCAGCTCAAACAAACAGCACTTAAATCATTAGATCTTTTATTCGTTGCAAAGGGAAAAAATCCGCAAAAATTTGAATGTGTTGTATTTATAATATGTAATGAATACCATGATGTTTATATATGATTAGTGGGCAGTGGCATTGCGGGTAAAGTGAGGTCACCGCATTTGTAAGCAGAAACTTTCATGTTCTCCTCTTGCTGATTGGTTGAGTCATCGCGCGGCTGTTTTCTGTGATGCATTTTGTTGACTGCAGCTATTTTTGTGCAGACAGTGTAGTCACATGCTCAGTTTTAGGTCAAGCAAACCCAAGGGACATCGAATTAATCCTGAAAACACTGGTTAGGCTGTCAATTACACAGAGAAGTGCTCACATTGTGTACTAATTTACGTCTGAGCTGACTTTTCCAAACTTGACAACTGTGAATTGCGTCATTATCACACACACACACACACACACACACACACGTACATACACATGAACCTGTGCAAATACACACTCTAACATGCAAAAACACACAGGCACATAAAGCATGCATCCTTATACACGTGCACACGCACATACAACAGATATGCTGTATGCATGCACACACAACCACGCATATATACGCAAACACCTACAAACACACATATATAAGCATATTTTCCATACACACTCAAGCACACACAAACTTACAAACAACACACACACACACACACACACACACACACACACATACACAGGTCCACTGGTATTTGCTGGCTCTGCAATGGTTATCACTTTGTAGAGAATTCTTTAACTGCATGCTCTGTAATTAAAATTCCTACTTACAGTACTCAATTCAAGCCTATACTGAATTAACTCTGGGAAGGTAGCATTGTGCCTGCAGTGTCATCATAATACTGTGAAACCTAACGCACTGGCATCAGCCCAGATAGGTGCATCTAAGTATCTCACCCAACAAAACATATAGTACATGCTGACAAATTAATGCACTGACATACTACACAAGATCTGATATTAACACAAAAATGCATGCACACACAAAGGCGTTCAAAATATAATATTTAAGCTAGCAAATGTGCACATGCATACACACACACACACACACACACACACACACACACAGATTATGCTGGATAAGCCTGACAGACAGTGCCACTGAACACGCGCAATAGCCTGTGGCTACTGGTCACATTTGCGCACATTATATTTTGACTGCTTAACAAACACTTGTTAGGCTTTTCCCTCTCTCCATGTCAGACTTCCCCTCCTAGCCTTTATTCGTCTGCCGTGTTTGGACTAAGTACAGACGAATGCCAATACAGTCAGGAAAAGACATAGGAAATTCCCTCGGCTAATCTCCCCAGACATGCTGCTGTGGGAACGAAACGTGCTCCCGGCTGTCTCATTAATGACATCACACAAATCTGCAGGACTGGGGCTGTTAGCTATAGCTCTAAATCACAATGGAATAATCCTGAAATGTCCACATTCGAAAGTTTGCTTAAATCTTCAGTTTTGCGGACTAACCAGGGGACATGTTTATGATTCCTTCAGTTTATATACGCTGTGAACTTTTTCAATTTTCTTGTCCTCTCCAGTAGGCTTCGTTTTTTAAATGGGCTATTTGAAATGGCAGGCATTTACTCCCTGGCCATATGGATAAATACTTAAGGGCCATTTAGACTGCTGAAACTGGACAGCAATGTTTCAGCGTGAATTCTTGTTTTTTTTTTTCCTCTCTCTCTCTCTTAAGTAATTCAGTAACCTATTATTGTGCAACGTCTTTCATGACTTCCTCTATATTTCTGCCATAGTGGGTATAAAAACCACAGAAATACAGATTCTTTGGATGTGGAGTAAACAGCTGCACAGTGGCTTAGCTAACAGTGCTTCTCAGAGCTTTGTAACTACTGGTGGTGGGGACAATGAAAACAAAAGTGTATATACACATGCACAATATGCAAGAGCAAAGACACACACACACATACACGCACACACACACTCTCTCACGCACGCCAATGGGTTCACATGCACGCGCGCGCACACACACACACACACAAACTCATGAATGGGCACACATCCACATGTGCTCACACAAACACACAAATAAGTTCATATGCATGCAAATGAGCTCACACACACACACACACACACACTTGCAAATGGGCTCATGCACCACACCCATGCAAATGGCTCACACACAATCACACACTGACTTGCACATGCAGATGATCTCTCTCTCTCTCTCTCACACACACACACAAGCACACACACACACTCATAGCATACTCATACATTTGACCCAGCATGACTCATTTGGACATTTCAGAGCTGACATTAGCACCAGACATGGGCACGATTACAAACCTACGATTACGATTACGATTACAACTGACTTGATTATGATTACACATGTATTCAAAATCTTTATTACGATTATGATTACAATTACACACTATTGAAAAATGTTGATTACTATTATGATTGTAATCATGCCCACGTCTGGTTAGTACCAGTACAGGAGTCAGGATTCAGCACTTGATTGAAGGATTAGGCACCACACGGGAACCATTGTTCTCACAAGGTTTCCTGGGCGTTTTGTGACGCTGCTGCTGTCTTCTCCTCTCATTCTTCTGCAACAACGCCAACGTCAACGAGGCCCATTGAGCCGAAACTCCAAACCTCACAGTCCCTCCTTTTCTCCATCCTCCACATCCCCTCCTCTCCTCCCTTTCTCTACCTCTGCCTCTCCTCCTCTCCTTTCCTCTCCACTCCCTCCTGTCCACTCCACTCCTCTCTTCATCTTTTTTCTCTCCTCTCCTCACCTCCTCTCCTAGCTGCCTTTACTCCCCCTCTTCCTCCTCTCCTCTCCTCTCCTCTTCCTTCGCTCCTCAGGTCTCAGCATCTACAGAGTCCCTGTTTCTCCTCTCTGCGGTCAGGTCCATTGGACCCAAGCTCCTGGTTTGTGTGTGGTCCGCATCCTGGAGTTCTGACTGGGTAATGGACTGGCACCAGGAACTGCCAACCCTTGGGCATACTGGACCAGAACCAGGATGGGGCTCCAGCTCTGGCCCTGCAACCATAAAGCCGCAGCGGACCCAGGGAACCAATGAGGCAGCCAGCGGGCCGGCGGTGGAGGTCGGGGTGGGGGGTTAGATTGACCCATTAGACGCTGAGTGAGAACGCCCCATCAGCGTGGCGGAGAGCTCTCCTGTAATGTGTTTTTTGGAGGAGACTCAGTGGGGGGAATTCGCTGTTTATCCCGTCCGAGTCCCGTACGGACCGCAAAAACCTCTGCTGATTCACTTGGCCTGGGCCAGGCCAAAATCATTTAAAAAAATTGTTTCCAGCAGCAAATTTCGCATCCAGCGTGATTCTCTCAACAGCCCCTACATCGGTTATTGCCAATGTTCTCCCTCGCTACCCATAATCCTCCCCTGGATCCCTCTTTCACTTCCATCCGTCTTCTTTCGCTCTTCTCACCCTTTCCTGTGCTTGTGGACGAGAGATGGAGGACTGACAGCCCACTGGATAGCAGCCCTATGTAACCAGTCCAAATGCACGGATCTGAAACTGACTGGATCTTCTGGAGAAAAACTGCTTCTGAACACTCTGCATTTAAGCCAACACATTCTCATCTCGACTCGTCATGTAGTGACGCTACCTGACCAAGCGTCCATGTTTCAAACCGACAAGTCGGGGTGAGAACGGGCTCATTCAAGCCCCGGCCACATCAGTGACCTCAGTGCAGAGTCCAGGGGCCTAGTATGATGGACTATCCAGCTTATCCAGCTCCATACTTGTCATGGAGAAGCATTGCTAGATAGTGAGGTTTGGAGCTTTGCATTGCAAACGATCATCATTACATTGCACTGTTGAGATTTTGTGGTCTTGTCTCCCTGAGATTTTGGCAGCTAGAATCCTCACCATCTTTCGGCCAATCGGCCCTAGCCCTCAGAACAGTGCAGTTACCTTCAGCCAATGTCTGCTGCAGCTTAAGACGGGACTGCAGAAGGGCATCCGGCCTTGAGCCCAGTTCGCCTGTTCATTTTAATCTTCCTCATATGGCTGATGCAAGACAAAAAAAGCTGAACAGGGGCGATTCCATCATTACTAAGATACTGTAGCTTCCCTTTGGAAATAACACAAGTCCAGGTAATTTAACTCAAAGGTCAACCGGCGGATCGGGAAGCTGTTCGCCTGGATTTGACCTGCCAGTTGAGGGGATAGAGTCCTCCGACGCTTGGATCCAATTTGGGAGAATCGGCTCTGCTCCAAGTGGGGTGAGCAAAGTCTCAAAGCAGACCACTCCAGCACTGCCTTGTGTGGATGCCGGGTTATTCCCCCCCGGATAGATGATTGTTGTATTAGCGAAACGGCCTGTCTTAGGTTTCATTAAGCTGCTCTGTTCTTTTTGTCTCTGAATAGGTTCCCCTGCCAGAACTGAATGTCTGTCTGCCAAGAGCTTTTAGAGTGGCTTACCAGCCAGAGAGAGAGAGCTGTGTTTGTTTGCACGTGCACATTTTACCGGATTAAGGGAGAAAATGTGATTAAAATCAAGCGGTAAGCTGTCCCGTTATGTTTCCACACAATTGGAAATTGTTTTCTAGCTGCAGAGACCAAGCAATTTGTGTTTGTTCTTCCCTTCATGCCAGGCCTTGGGTGGCCTGTATAATGATTCAGAAATTATACAGTAGTTCCAGTGAGGGAGCGCCAGGATCTCGGCATGCCGAGGGGTGGATATCTAGGCCCAGAGACATTCTGACACAAACGGTCCAGGGATTGAGCAAAAGCTCTGCTTTCATTTGGTATAGCTGGGGCTATAGCCATATCAGCAGGGAAAACCTAAATTTTCGACCAAACCTAACTGCGTTTCACATGAATGCCATTTTATTTACAAACACTGAACGGGGGTGACTCTGCGACACTCCATATAAAGCACAATTCATTTGCTTGTTACGAGTTGCGATGTCAGAGGGTTGAAGCTGGCCACTAACCAAATGAAATGCTGAAAAGCCCCCCCATTCCCCAAAAAATAATAAAGAAACAAATATTCACTGGGGTGTTTTTTTTATTATGTGAAAACTGGTCTGTAGAAGAAACCAGTTCTTCTCGACACAGATGTCTCACACACTTAGTTCGTGGTGCAACAGAATGTGAGACGGCCCAGCATAGAAGCAGCAGGCTAACATGCTCTGTTAGCGTAGCGTTTTCGATAACCTCCCGATGAACCGAATTAGAGTGGAAGGGAGGGCAGTCGAGGCCGGCACGAAGCGCGGTTCCGCCGTCTCTCTCTCTCTCTCTCTCTCTCTCTCTCTCTCTCTCTGTGTTTCGACCTCTTCTGGGCCTGGCGTTTGGGGGGAAAAATGGAAAATGATTCCGTGTTTTCACGCGGCCAGGGTGGGTTTCCTGTTTACTTTGAGGGCACTTTGCTTCGGCGAGAGGCCTGGCCGATGCTTTCATCGTGGGTCGGGGGAGTGTGACCCGTGTGCATGTGTCTCATACGGTGCTCTGCCCCTCCACCCCCTCCCCTTCCAAGCGAACATCTGACTATTTCTCATTTCCTGTCCCCTGATCATGAAGCGTGATGGGCCTAGGGTCACGGATGAGAGCGTGGGAAGGGGGGGAGCAGGGAGGTGGGTTATGGGTTTGCACTTTGGGGGGGCTGGTGGCCCGTGCTAATGCAGAACTTAATACCCCAACTCCCACTGTCAGGACCTGCTGCAACTCCACTGACCACACACTGAGACTCTTCCCTGTGTGCCTGAGCCACACCGTGCCAGGCTACATCGATGTTAATAGTTTTTATCCTCCACCACAAAGTGGAAGGGGGATATAGGAATGAGAATTTTCCTTTTGTTAGTCTCTCTGTCTGTCCGAGTGTCCTTCCATCGTGCTTCCTTTCCCAGCCAAAACATCTGAAGAATCCAAGAATTTCCCGTGAAATACACCTTATAGTGTGGATGTGCCTCTTAATACTGCCGACTGTCCTCCTGTCCGTCCCTTTGTCTTGTTTTGTTTCCCAGCCAGAAAGCCAAAACTGTGGTGGGGATCTATTTCATGCTTGTGCAAAGTGAAATAAGCCATTTACTTCCACATACTCCACATGGTAAAATGTGCAGTGTAAATTCAACTTTCTAACGGAATGCATGATTCCAGCGGGGACTGTCAGAGTTGAATTATCACAGAACATTTTATAGGGCAACATACCTTGGCGACACCAACTGACCCATAACCTAACTTCACTGACACTGCACAACGAATCCAGGATTGCAGTACTCAGTGTGAACTCTGAACCAAATCACTACTGTCATAAACTCATCTGTACCCAATCAGATGTTGTTTACATCACAGAGAGGCTGACAGAAACTGAACATCTGCATAATTAAAGTAACACATTGGCTTGCTTTGTTCAGACAGAGGTCTTAACACACCAAACACTGACAGGCCAAATTAGCCTTTAAGGAGCATCTGACAGCAGCACTGTTTGGTACAAACAAGGTGACTTATGTCATTCTTTGTGTTGAGAAGTCTGCTGTTTAAAATAAGGGCCACATCTTTAACTTATAAACAAGCCAGCTAATTCATTTTCTAGGTTCAGTCAGTTGTCAGCGCTAGTGCTTTTTGAAACCGTTGACTGGGACAAAACAGCTGGGAGCAGTTAGCCAATAATGAAAAACCAAAACGTGTTTGCGGAGGAAATTTACATTTTCCAGATTAACACAAAAAACGAAAAAAGGACTTGCCTTCCATTTTCCATGCCCCTTGAGTTATCAAATCAATTTGTTCTGAAACCGTCGCAGGGGTTGAGCGAAAAGGAAGGCACGGCCAGGGCCTGTCAATCATCTGTCGCCGCAGCAATGTCGGGATTGGCTGAAAGAGACTGGTTGGGAGAAAAGAGGCGAAGAAATTCAGTGCAGAATGAAATGCATGAAGGGAACATTGCAGCGACCATATGGGATGTACAATGTGAAAAGTCAACCTCCAATCAAAGCCTGAGACATTTTCGGGGCCGAGGTTGAGGCGAGGGCTTGTCAGCATCTAAATTGATGAAGGCCAGGATAGACGGCAATACAGTGTGTGTATTACACGTTTGCTGTACTGCGATTTTGTGGCACTCTGTCGCCATCTAGTGGTGTAATATTTGACGCTCACTCAATTTACTACTATATCCTGCCGCACGCAATGGCCTTACACCAGCGCATGAATGGAGAAGGCAAAGGGGGTCGCCCTCGTGAAACATGGATACAAACACTCAAGAAGAAAATTAAGGAGATGGATTTGAAATCCTGGGCAGCGGCAGCAACTGCCGTAGCTGATAAAACAGCATGGAAATGGCAAACTGCGGCCCAATTCTCCACCGGGGGAGAGAGAGATTTTGATAATGATCCACTTCATGTTTCTGACCATTTCTTTGTTTCCTTTTCGCTCTTTTTCCCAGCCTCTCATAACTCCTCCAACGGCTCATCCCTGTCACATTCCAGAGAAGTAGTTCTCTCTCTCACTCCTCCCGAACCTCTTTGGAGCTTTGTAAGCTTCCTTCTGCTGCTCCATTTGCCAACTTCTCTGTTGATACTGCTATCTCTGCCTTAAATTCATCTCTCTCCAAGTCTATTGGCTCACTCTGGCCTCTTGTCTCTAAACCAGCAAGCCCATCTCCTGTGTAAAATATGCAGCGTAAATTCAACTCTAACGGAGTAGGTAATTTCAATGTGGGCAGCCAGAGTTGAATTATCACAGGACAGTTTATAAGCCAACATATTTTTGCGACGGCCACTGGCCCATACCCAGACTGCATGGACACACTGCACATGCAATCCAAGACTACAGCATCCAAAGTGAATTCAGAACCAAATCATTGCTGTCATAATCTCACCTGTAACCAATCAGATGTTCACATCATAGAAAGGCAGTGGGGAACCGAACATCTGCATAATTAAAATGAAACATTGGCTGGTTTCATTAACACACTGTACTCTGACAGGCCTGTTTATTGACTCATTCTGCCTGCTTGTCTCCAAACCAGCACGCTCATCTCCCCCCCGTCTCCCCCGCAGACCTTGACATGTGCCATTGTTATGAAATAATCAACATTATTCGCTGCATCTGTGAGTAGTTTTAATTTTTGGCTCATTGGTGTATGTGAAGGCCAACAATAAGAATATGGAAAAAGGTGAGCCAAATTTTGTTTCTTCTTTTCCATGACGCATTTCATTTTAAGCCTGGATTTAAAATGGCTGTATTAGGAACCTGTACCATTATTCATAATAAAGGGATTTGATTAATTCTTCCATTGGTCTTTATTTTCATACAGATGGAGTGGATTCAAGTTACTTGAATTCCTGGTTGTTTCCTGGAGACTGTGGTAATCTGGTGATTTACTCCAAGGTGTAAAACACAGTATTAGTGCCAAGGACACACTGCATTTGGGGGGAGCCTTTATTTGATTGGGTCACAATAACCTATGTGGCAGCAACCCCACTTATTCCAACCTCTAGTGTCTCACTAAACCAGATTATGGCGACAGTGACGCCCCCCGCGCTAGGAGGGGAGTGCCCTACACTGTAAAAAAAAATTGTTGTTTTAACTGAAAAAGGTTAGTGTCTGGGATGCCGTGAAATTTGAAGTTAACTGAATTCAAGCCAACAAGCTGAGGTAATTTTGTAATGATTCAAAATCACCTCAACTTATCGTCTTAAGTACAGTTACCCTATTATTCTAAGGCAGCCTGAATACTAACTTTCTGAAGTTATCTTTTTTTTTGTACATTGTAAACATGTACATAATGTGAGCAAGGACGGTTGCGGGTTGTCGTGGTGGAGGTGGGGGATCAGGAAAACTATACATTTTATTGAACCCTGTTGGGGAATTTGTCTGGCACATTTGACCCATCCTAGTCACTTAAGAGCAGTGGGCAGCTACAGCGTCACACCCAGGGACCAACTCCAGTTGTAAAGCAAAAGCCTTGGTCGGGGGCATTAGCTGGAGTGCTCCTATGATGACTGTCTTTCAGGGTGATTGAAAGCAGAATACCTGGAGAAACTCAAACATGGGGAGAACATGCAAACTCCACACAGGGAGATCCCACTGACTGGGGCTCGAGCCTGGAAGCTGCTTAACACAAGGCAACAGTTCCATGCCAAAAATGACCTACTCTCGTGAATCCCTGTGTTTGACGCCTATACTAAAATTGCTCTGTTTTTCATATAAAGGAAGTCCGGTTCTACACATGAACACATGAACCATTTTAAACGCTGAGGTTGTTCATTGAGTTTAGGAACCGTCAACAGTAGTATGATTGTTATGGTGTGTAAGCAGTGCGGAGGTAAAAGCGTTCTCGGAGTACATTTAAACAAATACAGCAGGCAAGTAGAGGGGGTCTTTGCATTAGCTGTGACTGCTCTCCCTCCCCCCTCCAGTATCCTAATCCAGGCTCCTCCATCAACACGTCCTTAATGACTCCATTCTGTCCTCTTGTCCTTCTCGACTCCGTCTCTCACCCTGCTAATGTGGCTCTTTCAGCAATTCGACAGGGCCACCGCAGGCACTCATGGGGGGGGTCTGGGGGACACTTTACTTCTCAGCATACTCAAAGGGCATTAGCTGTCTGGGGTATGTTGAGGGTGAGTTTTGTCAAAGGCAAGTGAATTGGTCGGCCCAGTTTGGGGGGAGAGGTAAGGACAGGAGTCCAGTTAGAATGGGACTGGGCGAGATGACAGACATGGGAGCTGGAAACTCAGTCAGACAGTCAGACTACCTTTGAATGTTTCAGCCATGACTATTCAAATTTATCTCTGCATGAGAACCATATTCTCACTAAGAATGCATGGACAAAGATTAGAAATGTATTCAATCAAGGGCTACAAATATAAGTTAACCAATTCCAGTCTGTTGATTTTTGTGTTTACGCTGGTTGTAAAAAAATTGGACCCAAAAGCTCCGATTTGGGTTTCTTGTGAATGTGACCTAATACCCCCGGAACAGCAATTAATCTGTGAAAGGGCATGAAGAAAGTTGAGCTCAGAGGATTGTTTCACAAACTAGGATTATTGAGTTAACAGGCTAACTGTACTGAGTAAAACCCTAGAAAGTTATTTTTCACTTGAGTCTAGTATGTGCCAGATTTGGGGGGGTTCCAAGTTTTTTCTCAGTGCAGTTATCCAGCTGACTCAAGGATACAGCTTTGTGTAACAGCCCTCTTCTGTCACTGAGATGACACAACCAACTACAGCCCACTCTTACATGTCCTTTCTCCGCCATACTAAGCCATCACTGTCTCCTCAGACCTGCAGGGGAGACATTATATCACCTGCCCACCTTCTGTGTTCTGACATTACCAGCGTCAAATATGAACTATTCAACAATTTAAACTCTAAGATCACAAGTGTGCAATTAGAATGCTCTGACTGAAAATTCTAATGTTGATGTCACTATTGCGACTTATAATTGAAAGCACTGGAGATTTAAAGCACCATTTTGAAAAAAGCATCCAAAATTCCACTTCCAATTAGTACTAAACTGCTTAATAGGGCAGTTTCTATTAAAGCACATTGGAATAATTAGTGAATATTTAGCGCCATCTACTGGTTAAAAAAATAATTTCGATGCATGGAACTGAAGGTATCGCATGGCGCAGAGGTAGGTAATGAGGTTTATATCTGTTTTTGGTTATCATGCGAAATTCTCGCCTTAATTATATAATTATGTCTAAGATCTATGCCACATGAAATTGAAAAAGCAAAAGATGTGTACACTGACTGCTCAGGACCAGAATTACATGTCTTTGCTGTATTGTAATATTGTGCAAGCATAGCAGTGGCATACCGGCACCTGTTAATACCATCTCACACCCCACCCCCATTTCCTCCAACCTCTACCTCTCCATTCCTGATTTATCCTTCCCTCTCCTCTCTTTCATTTTCCATGTAGCGTGAAATTAAAACAGAGGTAGAGAGGGATTGCCATCTCTCAGCATAATGCTAGTGCAATCAAAGCAAGGTTATGAAAACATGCTCAGTGAACTCTAATCACTTATATTGGTCTTTCGGCGAGATGCTGTTTACACCCACCGCCATTTAGATTACCTTTCTTACTGCAATTATCAGTGCTCCCGCAATTAACCAGTTTTCATAATTACAGTAGCACTAGCAGCAAAAGAGCTGCCACGGTTAGGACTCGAGAATACTGAAAGAATGATGGACTCCAGAAACTCCACAAAACTCCACATTTTGTGTTTTCAGGGGCTTTTATATTTGCTGCCATTTTGTAATAAAGAATCACATAAAGTCCTGCATGAATTAATGAATAAATTAATGAATGAGCTAATTAATTAATTAATTAATCAGGGCAGTTGGGTCTATCAGGTCACTTAGCCCATTGTACAGCCAGTGAGGTGGTTCGGTTACGCAGTAAGGCTGTTCGTCAAAATGACAAAAATGTGATTTACTGCCAGGAGCTCTGCCCTGTCAAGCCAGACTGCACTATCTGCAAATTTCTCAAAATTGGGAAAACCTGCCATTGACCCTCTACAGCACCAGCTCCATCTATTTTTAGTAGAGATTAGCCTGATCAATACACATGTACAGATTTATTGCATGTGCAAGTTAGCAGTATTTACAAAAGCAGGGCAGGGGGTCAAGCCAAAGGACAGTATCTGCAGTATTTCCTATCTGGGTCAACTTCTCAAAAATATTTCGGTTCACCAAAAATTCAGGGTCTGATAGGAAATCAATGTCATTGAAAGCATTGTGGTCCATGTAATTGCCTTCCAGTACCAAGAGTAAAACTGGAAGGCCAATTTTCTCAGTTTCGCTATTTTTCAGATACTGCCGTCTGGCTTGACAGAACAGAACTGCTCTATACAGTGATGAAGCATCTAAACATTTTATCAGTAAATATAAATTGAAATAAATAATTTATTCAGCTACATGGAATTGACAAAATAGGCATAACCAGCTTTAGACCACTAAGGCATGCAGATTAATACCTGCATAGCCTCAGAAGGTCAGGTACCAGCAGAGAGTCATTGTTGAATGGAAATTTCTTTCGACAAATTGAATTATGAGCAGACAAGCATACCTATTTTATATCACATATTAACACAACGCAACGTATAATTTTACTGAATTGTGCAGGAGCTGCGATGCAGTGCATTTTTGTACATTAATTAAGCAAGGTGAACCTTTACAGATTCACAGCACATTTACTGTTTATGATATTTGCGGTGGTCAGTTATAAAGGGCAAACAAAAACCTACAACCTACAACCTACTATCAATCTGCTTGAATCAGTTGTGAACTTCGGATCTGTGCCAAATTTCAATTATCAAAGTAAGAGCACCCTCAGATGCATAATGTGACAAGAACTTGCAAGATTGGGACTGAACAGGTGCGAGGCCACAAGAAAACCACTTGTTAGTGAGGCTAATCAGGTAATCAGGTAATCCTGACTTCAGTTTGCAAGGGAGCATGAAGATTGCACTCTGGAGCAATGGAAAAAGATCATTGAGGTCAAATGAGTCTAGATTTACCTAATTCCAGAATAATGGGTGTATCAGCGTAAAAAAGGAAGCCCATGTACCGATGCACCCATCACGAATAGTGGCCACTGTACAAGCCGCTGGAGGCAGTGTTATGATCTGGGGTTGCTTCAAATGGTTACAGGTCTAGGCTCAGCAACGTTATGCAGCAATAAAATGAAGTCAGCTGACAACCTGAATGTACAGAATGCCAGGTTATCCCCATCAATGGATTTTTAAAATCCCTGATGGCACCGGCATATTCTAGCATGGCGAAGCCAAGATTCATCTGGCCCAATTTATGAAAGAGTAGTTTGAGCAAGCATGATCAAATCATTTTAACACATCATTTGTCCACCACAGAGTTCTGTCCTTAATCCGTTGAAAGTCTTTGGAAGATTATCAGAAGATAAGATTATCAGAACAATTCCTCGATGAATGCACGCCATGATCAAAGCTGAAGGAGGTCCAATGAAATAGTAGAGTGTGTTTTTTTTTGCCAGGCAGTATTTATACACAGTATATATAAGCAATGACCAGCAATTGTCAAAGGCAATGTTTTACAATTTCCACCAGGGTGAGCCCCTCTACTTATAATTAGACAATTTTTTTTTTTTGCCTCAGTCAATTTCCACTAAGCACACAAGGATGCATGCGCCGTTTTACTTTAATAATAATAATAATAATAATAATAATCTCAATAATCTCAATTTATAGAGGTGCGTAAGATTTATCACTTTCAGTTGTTGAACATGTTCAACACTATAGTCTATTACAGTCTTGGTTTTTGCTAGAAAACCTCCGCCCTCCTCTGGTGGTTTGGAGAATGGCATGTTTGGACGCAACCTCTTCCCTCGGCTGCTCCAACGTTCGAGCCACATCGGACCCAACAGCAAACCCCTGTCACAGACAGGATGAGCCCCAACTGCCCTCGGAACAAAAAGAACATTGAGGATTCAGGCCGTTTCGGTAAGAATGCTGAAAGAGGCCGGGATGTGTGAAGCCCTCAGTCCGCACGTGCGTTCTGTTCGATGATTCACTGCCATTGAGGGCAAAGAAAATGATTACACCGCTTCCCGCAACCGCAGGCTGCCGCTCTGCGTCTATTCTTTCTGGAGGACAGAGTAAGACAGATTTCACTTGTCCCTCTTCATTCCTGTTTTCATCCTTCAGGACACTGGAATGAAAGGGGCTCTGTTTCCTTTTTTTTTTTTTTTTGGCTGTAGCGGATGGCTGCCAGGAAGCAGAGGGCGATTTGGGGCACATTATTCTGAATGATACTTGCTGACAGCACTATTTCAATTCTCTTCCATCTTACAAAGCCAGATGCCTCTCTCTCTCTCTCTCTCTCTCTCTCTCTCTCTGTGTCTCACAATTACTATCACAAACACACACATGCATTCATACAAACAAACACATGCACATGTCCACACAGGCGCGCGCGCACACACACACACACACACATACACACAGAAACACAACTACTTTTCATTTATCAGGACTCCAGAAGAGAATGTCTGCTCCTGAGTACGGGACAGTTCTCCTTTGTCTGAACTGAGTTGCACGAGTGAATATTCATTGTGACCTCTGACTTGAAGGCCTCTGAAAAACTAAAGTGAGGCCAAAAGC
Source organism: Gymnothorax javanicus (assembly GCA_029692085.1). Classification (NCBI taxonomy): domain Eukaryota; kingdom Metazoa; phylum Chordata; class Actinopteri; order Anguilliformes; family Muraenidae; genus Gymnothorax; species Gymnothorax javanicus. The sequence goes on along the minus strand of CM056208.1, from coordinate 39,089,141 downwards.
TGTCTATGGAGCAATAGTCACTGTTCCTGATATTTACCGGTTAATAGAAAGGGCCTGTCTGAATATGAGCCATAGAAAAAGTACAGATCATACACATGACATATTTGTGACGTCACAATGTCACCAATGTAAATGCACTCCTGAACTTCAGAGTTATATTTTCCGCTCAAATTGGTTCATTAATTAAATTCTCATTCTGAATATTAATTCTGAGTGGACTGATGTCATTATTTCATTTAGTCTTAAGACTAATCAATAACTCCAGACTTACAATAATTAACTCCACACCTACCCATAATAGCCCAAGAAATATACTTAATAATTCCCAGCCCATTTTGTTTTCATGTTACTGCTGATTGCAAACCCTGTCCTACCCACAATTTCATGCAGTGCTTAATGCCTTAGTATCTGCATCCACATGTTCCCCTTTTTGGATGTTTTACAGTAATAAAAAACCAATAAAGAAATGATTAAACAGGAGTGCACACTTGAAATAAGACCATGGCAATATTATACCTTCTCTTTCAGACTTTTTAATGAGAAACACGTTTTGGCTGAGCCATCCAAAATAAATAAATGAATCACTTTTAATGATACAAAGAAAAGAAAAGAGTGAAATGGTTCTGCTTTCAAAGGCAATAAACGAATGATGCTTATGGCAGCATTATTTTTCATTTTTCGCTGGTTTTTTTTTCCTTTTTTCAATTTTGGAGATTTTTCTTGTGTTCTTCAGTCTCCATAGTAAGCCTGTCCCTTTGGCATGTCATCTTGGATAAATTCTGGAGTGTGAAAAAGAGCAGACATTTATGTTCTTTTAAGCGGAAGCAATTGTGTTTGCCAGAAATTGAAGATCCAATCCAGGTTCAAAAAGTATAACTCCTTGCCAGAGTTTCCATTCACCCATTCTCTATACCACTTCTTCCTCACTGGGGTAAGGAGGTGGCTGGAGCCCATCCCAGCTGACTATGGGCGAAAAGCAGGGACGCACCACTCACTCATAAATTCATACATACGGGCGATTTAGTCTCCAGTTAGCTTGACATACATGTCTTTGGATTTTGTAGGAGGAAACCGGAGTATCCAGAGGACACCCACGTGAACTGGGGGAGCATATGCAAATCCTGCACAGATTCAAACCCACAACCTTCTCGCTTTGAGGTGGCAGTGCTATCCACGGCCCATCCATGCCACACCCTTGCTACGGTGTTATACAAAAAATTGTCAAATCCACTAGCTCCATCACGGTCGAAGCAATACAGGATAGGGTTTTTACTTTTGACCTGCAGGTTATCTAGCTGCTGCGGGCAGACTACAAGCACAGGAGTACTGGTGCTTCCCACGAAGCTTCCATATCCAAGCAACAGTTATCAATGCAGCCTAGCTAAGGTCTGAGTCTGGCCAACACAGGCACTCACTGAGTGCTGTCTGATGCCAACTATGCTTCTTGACATCCTAAACAGATACTTTCAAATTCTTTTTGTCATTACTTTTGAATATATTGAGGAGAGATAAAAATGCCTGTTTTTTTGTGTGCAACTATTAGCCCTATCTAATGACAACACGCTTACCTCCACGAAGCTGCAAAGTCATGATGAAACTATAAAAAGTTATAGTTTATTTATTATAGCTCAGAAATGTACAGTTTTCAGCAAGCTCTTGCTTGATAGAGTGAGAGGGAGAGTAAGCCATGCTTCAGCAGCCTATCCAGCTGTATAAATGAACGGCATGTCAAACTGTAAGTTTGAGTAAGTTGTTCTTGGCAAGAGGGCCTGGTAAATGTCAACCAGTAAAATAAGTCAAACTGGCTTTGTTGCAAGCGCGTTCATATAATTGCTGTGAATAATAAACCATTAAGCAATGAGTGACGTCGAATATTCCGCTGTGGGCAACTTGTTTCACTGTGGAGGGCTACATAGACCCCCTTACCCTCAAAATTCGCTGAAGTTAGCATTTTTTCTGGATTCCTAAGAATGCTTCTCGTAACGACAATCAGCACCACAAGGGGCAGCATTGAGAACCGCAAGCAAGCCTGGTGTCTTGCTATCTCGGCTATGTCTTGTTAAGTCGTCGTGATATCTCAAGTTTGTAGCACCAGGCAAAACAGGATCGCTGGACGTCGTTGCCGTAGTAATGAGCTGGTAATGAGTAATGTCATAAGTGATTGACCAAGTAAAAATGCAATGACTTGCGACAGTTACTTTTTTTCTATAATGGCGTTTGACTCTTCAGATATGTGAAGGTGTCTAACAAGCAGGTCCACTTATTTGTATAACACTGAACATTTATAAGGCTATATTTGATAAATGGAAAATTGCATGCGGACACGAGGGACCCAGAGTAATGCTGGCACATGACCCACACGACGCCCCTGTGCCCTTTCTGTGCGTAACGGGCGCATAGATTGCAGCTAAATGTTGGTTTTCCGCCACGATGCCAATCCCCACGGCAACAGATAAAAGTTATCTTCATCGCGTTTCTGAAGACGAAACATGCGCCTGACACTTCAGGGCGTTTGACAGGGAAACCCCCCTCGCAAATGAGCCCGCGTCCACCAGTTGAAATAAACAGATGTATCGGTGAGATGCTTACAGTTTCGGCCAGTCAGCTCGCTGCACCGGGGGAAACTCGCCGTGCCAAAGCAGGCGGAGTCGGAAACGCGAAAGCTGAGCAGTGCCTACCCTCCCTCTCTTAGCGGAGGCGCGCAATAGCGGAGTACTAGCGAGAGAAAGCTTGCGAGCGTCCCCGAGAAGCATTGCACAGCTCGGACTGAGACTCACTGCAACTCGGCAGTCGCCCGGTATCACCAAAGCGGCCGACCGCGAGCGAGAGGAGTCCCCGTGAAGCCTCTTACTTGCTCGTCTGGACACAAACAAGCATTACCCTCGCTTCGTTTCGACTTTATACGACGAAACTACAATCGACCAGAAACTGCAGAAATTGATCCTCGTGTCTGCTCGGATATTTCCTCCCGAAATGGACGGTTTCGCCGGCAGTTTGGGTGAGTGAGTCCGTGGCTGCAGCACGGCGAACTATTAATAGATTACTGTTGCGCTAAATCTCGAGAAGACAACTTTAATTTCGTTACTGTTGTGATGTGATGGTTGTGACTTGAAACGTTGCCCATACACGTGTCTGCAATGCTCAGTAAAAACTGTTAAATGTAAAGAACACATTGCGAGGAGGAAGAGCGCGCATACTGGCCGTGTGAATACTGTGAACTTGGATGTTAACCTACCTGTGGCTTTACATGTCAACTTGAAAAGTTGTCTCGTGTTTTATTTACTCAGTCTGTTGCACTAAGGTTCCATATGTCTGCTTACTCACTTTCAGCTGCAGTCAAGCATGACGCAAATGCAGGCTTTGTTGTTATTAAAATCATCGCAGATATTCTTGGCCTTCGAATACATGTCAAATGCCCGATGTTGCCCAAACAGGTTATTTTTTTATGCACCTTAATTAATAAATCTCTGACTCTTCGGGAGACAAACTTTTGGTAGACAGGAAATGGTTTATTTATGTAGAGGTAGAGCGCGCAATATCCCGTTTGCGTTTTAGCTTAATGATGCAGGTGTGGGGGGGCAGAGGCTTGGCGTGTTACGAGCTTAGTGTAGGTAGGATAATGCGACAGTTCTGTCGCTAGATTCTGTGCTATTCGGTACAAGACACTTGCAGTCCTGCGGACTCGAGCTGCTTTCACGCCGGACGCGAAACGAATTTTTCGCACGACAGATTACATTCAAAGTCAACGCGTGTATTCGCGTCTTTGCATTGACTTTGAATGTAATTTTTCGTGCGAAAAATTCTTTTCGCGTCCAGTGTGAAAGCGGCTTCAGAAACATTTTTCTAAAGACTTTGATTCCGGCGTCGGCTGCTCTTTATAATATCCAGTGGAATTTCGAGTCCTACGCGTCTACATTACATTAGATCATTTGATTCCCGGAAAAGTTATTGAATAAGATTTGTAGCTTTGCGTAATTAACTGAAAGTGAAAATCCAAATCAATCTTTGGCACATATCCTGGAAGAGACATCATTTATGAAAAAAATAAAGTTTGGACGAGCAACAGATAGCCAGATTGTTGTAGCTGCTTTGGATTGTAGACTATATTAGCCAGGCACAGTACCAGAGACTAGCTGTTCTCACAATGACCATTTTTGCGTTAATAAATGAGCAAAAATATCTCATCAACTTTAAGCAAGCATGATATTCCCCATCAGACTAATCTCAGAGGTGGCTGTTGATCCGTGCAATTTTATTTTCTGTTTTATTATTATTATTCCCATATCCACTTCTGTTGTACTCTGGAATATCCAGAGTCTTCCCGCACATCCGAATATCAATATTTCTGGAGCATCTATGCAGGGACTTCACTGCTCGTGAAGAACTCTCACTGCGTTCTCTGGGCTGTGGCTTGCATGCATGGTTGGTGGTGCAGACCACAAGGTTACCTCTGCCAGCTGAACTGAGATCAGGTCCTGCCAACAGTGAACAAGAGGACTGAGCTTTTTCAAGGTCACCTAGGCCAGCTCATTGTTGGGGTGATTGTTGGAATCGTGTATATAATGCGTTTGATCAGAAGTGCTCTTTCAGGGTGCAATTTCGCGGTACTTATTAAATCGTGAAGAGGCAGTCTCGCGGGCTCAGATTGCGCTCAGTCCTGCACTAAAGTGATTATTTTTTTTTTGTGGCGTCTCAGCTGAAAATGGAATTAAATGCATGACTTGGCGTAATCTGTGTCTGCAAAGCTGGCCAATGAAATCCTCGAATGTCTGAAAAATATTGCTCTTTTCAGTGAATGAGTCAAAGTGCATTTGAAAAACTTGGCCATAATGCTTTGGAGGTAAATGGAGTAATGCTGCTTGGGAACATAAGCCTGTTTGTGTGTTCTGAACTTTGACCCTGGCAGCTAGATGAGAAAGTCTGTGTCATTTCCTGTCTTGTTGGCAAAAGTCACCGGCACGTCACCCGTCAGGCGGGCAACGTCTGTTCCACTGTCTCACCTGTGTCGCAGGGAGGGGATGCTGATTGGGGGGGGGGGGGGTGGGGGTTGGGTGCACGCACAAGATGGGTCCGGTTAGGAGGCTGCACTGGCTGGTCGACATGGTTTGAGCATCTAAGTGCATTTTTCTTTCTCATCTGTGTTGCCGAGGCTTGTAAAAAGTCATGCATTTTAATGATGAAGTAGGCATGTATGTGACCATGAGTGAGCGAGCATTGCAGCTCGTATTTTAGCTGCTGGCTGACGGCTTGTCAGATTTCATTAAATCTGAACTGTTCATTTTTCCCACATGCAAGTTTCTCTGGTTTTCCCTGGGGGAAGTTCTTCCCGGAAAGACAGGTTTTTCCTCTTGTAAAGAGTCTGCGGATGCCTGCTGGTGTCTCATGATGTCTGGTCCCGTACAGTACTGTTATTGTTGTTAATACTCCTTTAGTGTCTGCTGTCAGTACTGCTATAATGTTTAGTGCTGCTTTAGTGTGTGTTTTCAGTGCTGCTGTGGTGTGCATTTTCAGTGCTGCTGTAGTGTGCATTGGCAGTGGTGTTTTAGTGTGTGGAGTCAGTGCTGCTATATCTGTGGTGTCAGTGTTGCTGGAGTGTGTGGTGTCAGTACTGCTTTAGTGTTTGGTGTCAATGCTGCTAGTGTGTGATGTCAATGCAGCTGTAGTGTGTGTTGCCAGTGCTGCTGTACTGTCAGTTGCCCGCATTGCTGTAGTGTCAGTACTGTTGTAGTGTGTTGTCACTGCTGCTGTAGTTTGTGATGTCAGTGCTGTTGTAAAGTGTGTTGCCAGTGCTGGAGTGTCTGCTGTCAGTGCTGCTGTTGTCTGTTTTCAATGCTGTTGGTGTGTGTATGGCTAGAGCTGGTGTTGTGCCTGTCGTCAGTACTGCTGTATTGTACGGTGTCTGTGCTGCTGTGACGTGAGCGTTGATGTCCGTGCTGCTGTATTGTAGCCTCAGTTGTGTAGTATTTCGTTAGCCTCATAGCATAATTGCCTAAGTCATATTTTTGCCAAATTGAGATATTGCCTGCCTGTTTTTGAGTTGGCAAGAATGTTTTTTCCTTTTCTAAAAACCTTAAAAAGAAAAACATAGAATAAAATCCATTCTCGTAATAATAATAAGAATAATAAAAATAATTTAAAAACTTTCAAAACTGAGATGGCCAATTTTGTTATGAGGCTAATGATTTTTGTTTTTTTTCAGTACTGTCAGTGCATGGTGTAGAGATGTGATGTTGAACAGCAAATTTTTTTTTGAAGCGCAATTAGACCAACTGCTGCCATGGGATATGCAGGCAATCCCGATCCGTTTCTTTTTCTTGAAACATGCCTTAATTCTTGAAACAGTCTGAAACAACCAGTAATCAAGCTTCAGAGGCCAAGTGAAATTCAACTGTGAAAAACCGTGTTGAGGTCATCATCAGCGAGGCTGTGCATCTTCTCACCTTTTAACGCATGATTAGCCACCACCTGTTCCCCATGTACTCTGTGTGAATATCAATAAAGCTATCTGTTTACTGAACAATCAAAACCCATGTGCAAACTACATTGTATAACGACTAAAAAGTGATGCCGAGAAGCAGACGTGCCCGAAGTAGGTTACAATGTGAGACTGTAAGAGCAACAAGAATGTATGTATTTAGAAAAAAAAAAAGTGAAATGGCAAAACTTTCTCCATCTCCTGTTGTGGCATTTTTTTTTCAGTAAAAATCATTAAACTTTCATAAATTTTTTAAGATTGCACTTGATTTTGATTTAGTTTGGAATGTTCATAAACCTTTAAAGTGGGGAACATTATCTGTGAATTGAACCATGATTGTGAATAAAAACTATTTTCACATTTGCACAAAATGGCCAAACGTACTTTAAGCTGAGAAAACACATTTTACGCATTTCTGCGCTATTTCATATGCGTTTAAAGTTCTCAAAGCTACCAACAGTTATGCTGTCATGCATTGATTGCCCAGCCAACTAATCTGTAGACTGTGATTGAGCAAATCCATTGTTCAGGTGCGAATCAAGCAAGTAAATGGGATAAACAGATTGCAAATTAATTTTGTTGTTTAACAGTGAGGATTGTAACTACCCTAATGTATTCCTTTTGATCTGCACATTAATTATAGGTACTGATATCATTTTCATATCATATATTTTCTCTGAGGAATTTCATTGGGCCTCCGGGATTTGGTTGATGTTTGCTTCAGACGACTGCAGGTATAAAGGTATGCTTCAAGACAAAGAAAGGGTGCACAATTTCCTATGCGTCCTATGGCAGCACGTGGACAAATAATGCTTTGAAAATATTACAATTCAACATTGTCATACCTATAGCATGGTGGCCATACTGCTGTATATTTTTGGTGTTGTCAGTAATGCTGTAGTTTAAAGTGTCAGTACTGTTGCGGTGTGTGGAGTCTGTACTGCTGTATTGTGTAGTGTCTGTTGTATAGTATTTTTTGGTGTTGACAGTAATGCTGTAGTGTGTGCTGTCAGCTGTTAAGTATTTTTTGTTTTGTCAGTACTGCTGCCGTGTGTGGTGTCTGTACTGCTGTATTGTATAGTGTCAGGTGTGGAGTATTTTTGGTTTTGACAGTAATGCTGTAGTTAGTGGTGTCAGCTGTTTAGTATTTTTGTTTTGTCAGTACTGCTGCAGTGTGTGGTGTCGGTGTTCAGTACTGATGCGTACGCTGCGATGCCGCCTGACCGGAACTGTGTCACGGCAGGGAAGATGAGCGGGCAGATTGAGTTACAGAATTCCTGCACAGGGAAAAAGCAGAGAAGAAGCAGAAATGCGGAGTTGGACGTCGGCGCTCCCGAACGTTTCCAGATGCAGGAATGCTGCCTCCCAAAACTCCTGCATTTTTTACTCCTTTCCTTTCCCCTGAACAATGTATTACATTTCAGCTGGAATGAAAATAGATGTGTTTCTCTTTCAGTCCTCTGTGTGGGTTTGGATGAGCTCTACCAGTCAGAGGCTGCAGGGACTTAGAATTTTGCAGAATTTTGCAGAATCAGCCAATCACTCCTGACTGCACACACACACACACACACACACACACACGTGCTCATACATGCGCACACACACACATACACACACACACACACACACACACACCCGTGCGCGTACACACACACACACACACACACACACACATGCGTGCACATGCACGTACACACACACACGATACACATACACACACACACACACACACACACAAGAGCGCAAACGTAAACACACACACACACACACACGCGCGTGCGCATACACAAATACTATCACCCTGCTTGTGGACCTTGCAGTCCTTTGCTAACATCTGTGCTCATTTATTAAATGACTAACTGGGCCTTGGTGTGGTGAATCTTGACTGGTATTGGAAGACATCAAAATTCACAGATTAAATGACATGATTTTAAACAGCAGCAGGCTGCTGAGGTGGAAAAAATGCAACTCCTTTCCACTTAGAGTCAGGGGTATTTATTTCTGTATGTGTGTGCGTGCATATTAATATGTGTGTGTGTGTTTGTGTGTGTGTGCACTAACGTGAATGCATGTGCATATGCACACGGGCACATGAATGGGTGCTTGCGTGCGTGCAGTGTGCACACATAAATGGGTAAGTGTGTGTGTGTATATATGTATGTGTGTGCGCGCGTTTGCACACATGAATGGGCGTGTGTGTGTGTCAGTGCGCACATGCGGAAGGGAGGGTTTGTTTGTAAACAGCAGCAGGCCTCTGTGCTGGCTGGAGTCTCTCTCTCAGCATGTGTCCCCGCTGGCAGCGCCAGGAGGATAGAGCTCTGGGGGGGATCGTGTTTGGAGCCTTTCCCAGAACCCCGGCACGGTGCGGCTCTGCTTTGTCTCACAGCAGGGTTCTGCAGTGTGTATGGGCCTGTTTGTGTGTTTGTGTGCGCGTGTTGGCACATGTGTGTCTCACTGTGTGTGTATTTGCCAGCATTTATGTTTGCGTGCATATCTGTGCAGTGTGTTAGTGTCTGTGTATGTTGGCTTACATTTACATACTGTATGTGTATCAAAATGTGTTTGCTCACAGCATGTGTGAGCTTGAGTATGTGAGCGGACATGTTTTTTGCGATACATTCGTGTTACTGTTCGTGTATGTTAGTATTCATGTGTGCATGTTTTCATGTGTTTGTGGTAATTTTTGTGTGTTCATGCGCATAACTGTGTGTGTGCGTATTGTGTGTGTGTGTATACTCATGCACAACGCGTGTGTGTGCATATGAAGTGTGTGTGTTTGTGTGTATAGCGTTTATATCAGCATCTGGTGTATCTGTGCATGTGCGTAAGTATTGTTTGTGCATTCGTACACTGTGTGTGGGCATTCTGCACACACGCGCGCGTGTGCGTGTGCGTGTGTGTGTGTGTGTGTGTGTGTGTGTGTGTGTGAGAGACCGCGCGTGTTTGTGAGTTTTTGTGTATGTATGGTGTTAATATGGGCATACGCAGTGTGTGTGGGTTTCTTTGTGTATCGTGTTTATGTGGATATATAGAGAATTAATGTGTTTGTGTGTGTGAATGTGTATAACTTGTTTGTACAGTAAATTGTTGTACTTCTTCCCGGTCTCGCTGAGGAAACAGGAAATGTCTCAGCCGGGCCCAGCGGTGACTGGCGCTGATTTCCTGTCAATTGTGAGGTCATCAGTCCGAGCTGCTGCACTGCGGGACTACAGTCGCAGGCGCACTGCACCGCAGGAGAGGACCTCTAACTGCACCCCCATCTCCAACATTACTGTACTGCAGTGTGCTTCTACCTGTCCTGTCAGACAGAGCTCGTCTGTGGATCAGTCCGTCACACGTTTGGAACGAGTCCACGATTGAGGGAACGATTAGCTTTTACTTCGGCGGAGATGGGAGTTGTGAATTATCCTCGCTGTTCAAATCATAGCAACATTTACTTGGGCAAAAATCTCTGCTATTTTGAACCCCACTAATGTGCTGTTCGAGCATGCTCCCTCTAAGCTGGAACTCGCCCAAGAAAATATGATTTAGATATGTAATTCAGATATAGTCTGATTTGATTAACTGCCTGGTTCGCCTCACTGGTTTGTTGAGCAGTGATGCATATAGTCTTGCATTGAAAATAAGGGTCTCACTCTTGTTTGGGCTGTATTGTCCACTCTCTCTCATCGAAGTGTAGGCAGAACGTCAAATTAGATTTAGCCGTCACTCCAAGGCAGGAAAATGAAGGGATTGGAGTGGCAGCACCATCGTGCCGTACTGGATCCGTGTAGTTGGACCTGAGTGCCATAACCCTGTATAACTGAGGAGTTGTCTGAACATCGCGGCCCCTGTGTAGTCTGCAGTGGATAGAAGCCAGTCTGGCACTGAGGGGGTTAAGCTGGTTCCCGGGGGGTAGGGGAGATTGCAGATGAGCAGGATGGCGCGCCGCTTCCTGCCCGAAACGCTCTCTGGATGTTACACAGAGCAGATGGCGGGCAGCAGGGACGGTCTCGCTGGAGGCTGCGAGACTCTGAATCAGTGCTGCAGCTGGTAATGGCATTAAAGCCCCAGTGATTTGATAAGAGCCCCATTATTACTCTGCTGTCTTGTCCTGCGATGTGTCTGTGCCACAAAACAACGGGGGGGGACCGGGTGGTGTTTTATTTATTTTTTATATCATTATGTCCCCCACAAAAGTGGAGGACATAACGTTTTCCCTCCGTCCATAATTCTGTAAATTCCACAATTTCGTATTTCTGTGACTTTAAGTCCGAAACGCTACCGTTTCAACTCTGAAACAGGGTGGGGCACATCACAGTGCATCACATGCACATCACTAGTTTATTTATTTATCTCGTGTTAACATATAGTACACAAAGTATAATGGCAATGAGAATACTAACAATGAAAAACGGAACAGTACACAAATTCAAGTGGTGCTAGGATAAGTTTTAGGGGGTAGGTGTTGGGGAGGGGGATGGGGCCTGGGGGGTGAGGTAGATGGCCATGTAGCAGAGTGTGGAGGTCATTTCGCGGAGGGGGGGGCGTTTGGCGTAATGGTGGCTGAGGGGTGCGTGCCTGACTACAGCGGGGTTCATTGGGGATCAATCATGACTCCAGGTTACTGCTGTAGAGGGCTGGAGCGCAGTGGGGTGTGGGGGGTAACATTAGGGAGCTCTAATACCTCTCACTATGAGTGCTAGGGGTGAGGACAGGGGTGACCTTTGACCTGTGTTTCAGAAACGTAGCGTTGTCTCTTAAGAGGCTTGTATTTCACATGTAATGGACCTGCTATTTATTAACATTGTTTTCCTGCAGCTTGCTGTTGTTTTGGAGGGGTTTCCCCACCTTGGTGGCCAAACAGTTCAGTTAGCTGCTTGCGCATAAACTCCGCTCCTGTGAGCAAAGCAAATGAACAGCTCGTTTGTACGTTTTACGACAGCGGAGATAAATATGGTATGGAAGAGATGTAATGGGCTATAAAGGAACAGTGTGGTTTGCCTGTACGTTAGTGTGCAAGGGAGATGGAAGGAAAATGTTTGAAGATTATGTGTGTCCGAGTCTTTATGTGTGAGCGAAGGTGTTTACTTCTGAACATATTTAATCTCAGGCGCAAGTACATCAGTGTGTATTTTTAGTGCTGGTATGTATATATGGAGGGTTGCATTCCAGGCCTGTTGGGCATGTGTGTTTATTTTTTGTGTGCTTGTATACGTTTCACAAATGTATTTTTGCTGTAGCGAGAGAATGGGCAGAACTGATGCAGCTAAGCTAGTCCGAGGCCATTTCCATTGGCTGGTTACTGCTGTTATACTACAGCGCTGTGAATGGGGGCTGTAGTGAGTTTGGAAAGATCGCGCGGGGTGTGCCGAGTAAATTCATAACAAATGGAAAAAATTGGGGCAAAATAGTAAAGCACCAGAGCTGCATTAATCTTTGCTAAAGAATTTGAGGTGGATGATGTTGCACATTTTCAAAATGTGGTCCCGAGAGAAATAAACTATTGAACTAAACGATTCCCACCAAACTTGGCTAAGAAGTTTCTTTGAGAATCCTGTCGCTTCGGCCGAAGTGGCAATCGTAAATGGGCTGCTCTCAGCTCGGAGCCTATATTAGGAGAAATGGGAGAAGAGCTCAGGTGCAGTGAAAAAGGGGAAGTGGATTTTTTGCAAACAAGGAAGTGTTTTTGCTGTAATAAAGATACTGCAGGTACACTCAAGCTCCATTTAGAGAATAATCACCCATATGTTGGCAGTTACACTCGATACCAAGGAAGTAAGGGATAAAATTCATTCAAAAATGAAATGTGGGAGCAGTCCTTTTATTTAAAATGTGTCATATCTTTGTGGGTATTTGTTCACTTTTAATCCAAGGGTAAGATGACTAGTGACTTATATCTTTGAAATTTTGTCATACAAAACCATGTTTTTTTTGCATTTTAAGGATTTGGTAGTTTCTGCCCGAGTACATGATGTCTGTTGGATGTTGGCCAAAGATTTCATGGGCTTTATGTTACAGATTTGAAGGGCTGACTTTGCCCTGCTTATCAAGCTGTAATGGTACACGTACGTTTTTAAAGAGCACTGTGGAGACTATTTATAAACCATTAACAAGCATTGTAAATTAAATTAGGCTTACGTATTTTTGGGCTTGATTTTCAAAAACGCTCTTTATTGAAAACAAAGATTGATCGTGCCTGAACAGGTTGTTTCAGGAAGTGAAGGCCCTCAGGGATGAGGGGGGGGCCTCTGCCCAGTCTGTTTCGCATGATCTTTCCTTAATAGAAACGTTAGTCGAGCAATTTATGCATTTGCCTGTTGTTCGGAATTCAGAGGGGAACCAATTGTTGGACGTATTCCTACTATCCAATAGATTCTAGAAGTTTTAAACCCGTTTAACAATGGATAGACACCCAGGAAACTGATTTAAAGTCTGCCAAATTTGTAGTATCACGTGTGGGCTTTAATTTAAGCCAGGGGTATTTTTTAGGAGCTAAACCGTTTCGTTTACTGGTAACCCCATATATAAAAAGGGACTGAGAAGTGTATGTAGTGTTTTTTTGAGCATGTCATTCATATGTGCAGCTAATACTGCCATGTCAGTGTCTCCTTTAGACCTGTGTCTCCGTTCAGCTCCTGCAGTGGCTGCTTATTTTTAGCCGTTTGTCACCTACAAATCATGAATGTGCTGTGTGCTGCATTTCCTGCAGTCACGAGGTCCTGCACTAACCTTTACTGCTGTCCGCCGTCACAATCGCACTCCTGCCCTCCACAGCTGTCCGTCCCACAGCCTCCCCACCCCCAATACCACTCCCACCCACCGGCCCTTAAATCAAGAGTGCCTGCAGAATTTAGTCCATCCCTGAAATGTGTTCTGTGTTCTGTGTGTGTGTGTGTGTGTGTGTGTGTGTGTGTGTATAAACTGGGGAAATAAGGGTTCAATGGCTGGTTTCCATAGTTTTGCTTGTTTAATATTTTGCTCTGCAAAGAACCTTGAACTAGATGGGGTTCCTCTGTTGAATCAGAAGGTTTATTTTGTGGCCTTATGCCACGTGCATGAGACAAGATTAAAGACTTCTGATAAAATTGAAGATGTTTGATTATATTGGAATGTCAACACAAGAAAAGATGAGGTCATGGTTAGTTTATGGTTAGTTTTTTTTATGTGGCCATTGTATTGTGTGTTGTTTGTTGTTTTTGTACTGGTTGTTTTGTTGTGGTGGTTAAAAGGAAAAAAGACAGACGAGTTGTTTTATGACCACCTTGCTTCAAACGATCAAGATGACCGCAGTGCGCTCTAACTCAAGCAAAAGTCCTGTGATTTTATTTCAATATTGTAAATTCATCTGCGACTCTGAAATCGCTTCAAAAGTCGTTTGGTGTCAAGCTAGCAGAAGTTGCATGTAGATGTGTAAGATTCCGTGTTTAAGAGGTGTCGTGATGTATAATATTTTCTGCGTAAGATGTGTATGGATTTGTAAGATTCTGTATTTAAGATGTGTGGATGTTTAAGGTTTTCCGTGCAATGTGTGTGTGGATGTGTAACATTTTCTTTGTAAGTCGTGTATGGATTTGTAAAATTCTGTGTTTAGGATGTGCAAATGTTTAAGATTTTCTGTGCAGTATGTGTGTGGATGTGTGGGATTTCCTGTATGTGATGTGCATGGATATGCAGCCATAGTGAAGTTTGATCTGGTGGTAATAGATCCTCATTCTCAGCACGGTGCTGCAGAGCCTCGAGTTGGCCCTCTTCCACACTGCAGTGACCTTGTCCTCTCCTGCAGTGCAGTGCGGCTGTGACTGTAGTCCCGCAGTGCAGTGGCTCAGACTGATGACCTCACCATGGCCCACTGTGGAGTGGCGCGGGGTGATGACTGTGTCCTCTGTGACTGGGGCACTGCAGAGCTTTGTGTTCCAATTGCATTCAAGTGTAGAAGAGATTGGCTGGAGACCAGGGTGCATTTACTAAAGAGTGATGATTACTGCACTGAGCCGGTGCTTTATCTGAGGTGTATAATGTCAAATTTTCCCTCCGGTCCTGTCCACTGTCCCACAAGTTAGCCAAGGGCCTGTCCACACGAGAACAATTTTTTTTGAAAACGCATAAATATTTTATCGTTTCGGCCTTGCGTCCACACGGGGACGGTGAAAACGCAGCCCGAAAACTGTATTTTTTGAAAACGGGTTACAGAGTGAGAAAATCTGAAAACGCCACCCCAGCATTTTTGTGTGGACCACCAAGATGGGTTTTTTTGTAAACGCTGACGTGATAGCCCCCATCACAGCCCCCACCCCCAACCTAACCATAGCTGTATACGCAAGTTCACCGCCTTCTTCTCCATTTTTGGTTTATTTCTGTAGAAACGCTTCAGCGCCATACAGCACCACACACAGGCCTGGAATATTTACTACAGCGTTTTGGATCGTTTTAGGCGTCTCCGTGTGGACGCAGATATTTTTAGAAACGATGCCGTGTGGGCGGGAGATTTTTTAGAAACGACAAAAAAAAAAAAACACCGTTTTCGAAAATCTCTGTCTCCGTGTGGACGAGGCCCAAGTGTCTGTTAATCTGTCTTTCACAGTGGCTTTCAATTCGTATATTGCTGTGTCAGTCGATCTGTCATTTGCAGTGGCTGTCAGTTCGCTGTGTTAGTCAGTTTGTCTCTTGCTGAGTCAGTCAGGTTGTTGGTCTGTCCACCATCTGTCTGTTTGCAGAAAGAGCTTTTGAAGATGCTTCCTGTCTTTCTGACAGGCGGTGTAGTTTCTCTGGCTGAATGTCAAAGTTTTGTGTGGGAAATCAAGATGTTTTATGCGGAGTCAGTTACAGCTCTTCTGCGATACTACAGGCCTTAACCTCGACTTACGGATCACAACCAGGTTACCTCCTGAGCCGCACCACATTGGTCACAGTCCCAGAGTCTCGATCCTTTTGTGTGCCTGGTAAATTAATATGAAGCCTGTGACACTTTTTCTCACTAACAGACGCACCCCATTGTAGGTTTGGTTGGGGCTCAGGTTGATTTCTGCCCTTCGATATTCCTTGCCAGCTGTGTACCTGTGTCTCTTGAAGTAAAATTGTGTCTGGTTCACTTCTGCTGCCAATTTGTCTTAAGTAGAGTTGATTTATTCCTTTCATTTTTAGTGATGTGTCGTGCTGAACGCACTGCTTTACAAGACTGGATTAGTCACGCATTGCTGTACTCCATCAAATATTCAGTCCAACAGAGCAGGAAGTGGGTAACCTGCAGCTCAGACGGTATAGATTACCGTATTTCTTGCATGAGGTGATTCTGCGAAACCTGTTTCACTCCAAATGGTTTTTCCTTGAACGGCAAGCAATTATCACCCATGCTTTTGCTCTGTCAGGTTTTGGCATAATTAGCTGTTTGGCAGAATTTAGAATGTTCTATAGAAATGCATTTCTCTCTTGATATAATTAAATTAATTACACCTGCCATGCCCCTAATGTGAGTTGATTTTTTTTTTCCGTTTAATGACAGCAATGTCAAAAAGAAAGACCAACCGATACTTTGTGGGGTTTTTTTCTACCCCAAGAAGCTGTTTTGAGTGACTTCTTCAATTTTATGAATTACTGAACTTGATTACTGGTTACGATTTGGATTTTTGTCCTATCTGGGTGGGGATCCATGGCTAGAAATGTGCCAACCCATTGACCCAGACACAAGAATCCATGGTGGATACATAAAACTTTCCTTAAGAATTCAAGGGTGATGTTGCAGATTTTCAAAATGAGACCCCATGATAAATTTGTTGTAGAACTAAAGGATTCCCACCAAACTTGGTAAGAGAACTGAAGCTGGCCTGGAAGGTTCTTTGAGAATCCAGCAGCTTGGGTCGAAATGGCAGCTCTCTGGTGATAATTGCAGAAACCAGAAAAGACTTCAGGTGCAGTGAAAAAGGGGGAGGTGTCAGTAATTTCTGTAAACAAGGAAGTTATTTTGCTGTAATGAAGATACGCTGCAGGTACACTCAAGTTTCATTTAGAAAATAATCACCCATGTCTTGGCGGTTATGCTGGTGAACTCAATGTGAATGGATTTTTGCCTTTTTTTAAATTTAAAAAAGGACAAATTGTCAATCCGTACTGTTTTCTTCACCAAGCTGCTATTGGGAGAGATTTGTTCAATTTGAAAAAATAGCTGAACTTGACATGATTGGTTGATGTTTTTTTTTTGGTCATATTTGGGTCGGGAACCATTGCTACCTGGACTGAAGACTTGATTGATGTGAATGCAATTGCTGTGTGATACCCTATCACAAATGAAGGGTCAACAGTTTACTCACTTAGATGTACCAGGGAAGCCCATAGGCTGTTGTTTGAAAGCTTTCATCTCTCGGCCACAGATCTCTGTATTGTGAACCCCCCACCTGCTGGTGGGAGCAGTCATATGTATTACACCCCTCATTTAGCTCCAAATCTCTGTCAAAATGTTTGCTTTGCAAAAACTGGGTGCGTGTCAACATCTGCCACGTGGATAGCAACAATTCAGCAGGTTTCCAAATGTAGTGCTGGAATTACTCCAGTGTCAGATTGCGTTTCGGCAGGAAGCATCTCTCGTCGCTCGGAGTCTCTGGTTTTAAACCGTTATGGCCTTGACAGCTGTGATCTGGCACTGAGTAATAAAACAGGTCTTGATACCCCTCAGAAGATACTGCTCAAAACGTATGAACACACACAGTATGCCAACCTTAAACTTACAGTGCTTAACAAATTTATTAGACCACCTGTCATAAAAAACGAGAAAATGCAAATATTTAAGAAATCTGTCAAAATTATTTTTTATTATTATTATTATTATTATTTTTAAAACTAAAAATTATTTTGTTATTTCTTGGCAAATAACGAACGGAAACCACAAAATAGTCCTTATTCACACATAAAAACAAAAAAAACCTATATTTTGTGTGGCCTCCTTTGGCCTCGATAACAGACTGCATTCTTGCATTCAACCATTAAAACTAATTTTTATGTTCAGGAATGCAAGAAAATAACTTTTATTTGGCATCTTAATCAAAAAATAACAATGTGCTTAACTATTTTTTTTCTGCTTTTTTGTAAAACGGTAAATTTGAAAATTCATGAATAACAACAATGATTATATTTTAGCATTAAAAATATCATTTCAGTTAAAGAGTTTGCGCATACTAGTGGATCAACCATTGCAGAAACATAAAAATGATTTTGGTAAATACCACCACTGTTCATTTAGGGCAGCTGTGGCATAAACCTTACATTGGGTGGTGGTCTAATAAATTTGTTAAGCACTGTATGTATAGCAGAACAGCCATGTTTGACAATACACTGTCCTCCACCGCATCATAATGGCGATTGGAGTGAGTGCAATGTTGGTTAGTTGCTATGCATTCACTGATTTTTAGAAGTTCTCGTTGGTCCGGTTCCGCACCTCAATTCAACAAATCCCTGATACAAGTGCACATTTTGTAATGAGTAAATGTGTGTGCGTGTGTGTGTGTGTGTGGGTGTTTGTGTGCTGCTTGACAGTATTCCAAGGAATTACATTGAAATGGATGTATGTAGATGCTTGGTCAGTAGTTTCTAGAATGCACGTGTGTGGAATGTGCGTGGTGTGAGGTATAGACAAACTCAGCAGTAGTAGTAGGCAGCTACAGTGCTCAACACATTTATTAGACCACCACCCAAAGTAAGGTTTATGCCACAGCTGCCCTGAGTTAACAGTGGTGGTAATTACCAAAATAATTTTAATGTTTCTGTAATGGTTAATCCACCAGTATGCGCAAGCTCTTTAAAATGATATTTTTAATGTTAAAATATAATTATTGTTGTTATTCATGAATTTTCAAATTTACCGTTTTGCAAAAAAGCTGAAAAAAATAGTTAAGCCATTATTATTTTTTGATTAAGATGCCAAATTCCTGAACATAAAAATTAGTTTTAGTGGTTGAATGCAAGAATGCAAGCTGTTATCAAGGCTAAAGGGGGCCATACAAAATAATAATAAGGACTATTTAGTGGTTTCAGACAGTTCTTTATTTGCCAAATAAATAACAAAATAATTTTTAGTTTTAAACAAGTTTCTGTAAAATTTCTTAAATATTTGTTTTTTCTCGTTTTTTTTGTGAAAGGTGGTCGAATAAACTTGTTAAGCACTGTACCTATAGCTCATAAAGAGATGATGGTGGTTTTGAATCGCAGTTTGGGCCTTTCTGTGTGCGTTCTGCATGTTCTCCCTGTGTTCACATGAACAGAGACGTGCCTGCCAGCCTAACTGAAGACTGTATTGTGCATAAGTGTGTGTGTTAGAGTGCGTAAATGTGTGAGCGGTGTATGATGTGTGTGTGTGTGTGTGTGTGAGTGTCACTGTAATGGACTAGCGCACAGTCCATGTTTAAGATGTCTTCCTGCCTCTTGCCCATTGCATGCTGGGATAGGCTCCCAGCCCTTCCCCTCCATGCAACTTTGAACAGGAACAAATGGGTGAGATGATGTATGAATTAAATGAATCAATTCCTGCAAAAGCACAAGAAGAACTGACACTAGGAAACAAAAGTTTTACGTTAGGCTGCAGTATGTTAGTTTCTATGACATGAAGAGATGACAACTTAGACCTGCACTTCCAGATAAATTTGTATATTACAGCCCTAATTCATAATAGAAAATAAATGACTGCATTATTGAAGCATGGATCTGACTCCTTGTATTTTGGTTCTTGTGAACATACCTATTAATGCAGATTTACCTGGGAGTGTCATTCTAATTACCGTAGTGTTTAGGAGGGACCAATCAGGAGTCGGGCTTCGTGAGGATCTGAGGCTACCGACCAGACCACAATGTGACGGAGTACAATGTGTTTACTCGCCATTTGCATTTCTGCATATGTTTGGAGCTGCGTGTCTGATATATTTTTGCTCCGTCAGCGAAATGAACTCTGCTTCCAGCCGCCGGAACGTTCCGTGGGCAGTTTCCATCGCGAAGGCCTTGACCAACCAGGCCTTCCGGTGACTTCAACGCCCCCCCCACCTCTGCACACCTCTCCCTGTCCCGCCCCAGATGGGCTCTTTCCCGGAATCCGGATCTTTCCAAACACATGAGGACTCCAGGCCCCGTTTTTTTTTTTCCCCTCCCTATATCATCTGTCTTCTGTTTTTTTTTTTTTTTTCTTCTGTCTCAAAGTCTGTCCTTGGAGCCTGTTAACAAGGACGTGACACATGACCAGAACAGACCTACAGCTTACTTGTCCTTTGAAGAATCATGTGCTCCAACCCTTTCTCCTGTGGAAAGGTATTGCTGCAGACCTGTGGGGAAGAAAAACACAATTAAAGAGTAGGTGAGAGAGGAGCCTGACTGCAGTGCTTAAACTCGGACAAGCGCGAGCTTGTCAAACTGCCAAATTTGATGGCACAGTTGCCTGCAGTAGGAGACCTGCACGGTTTTTAGGAGTCTGTGTCCCATTTCAGGGGCTGATCATTCTCTAGAATGTCTGCAGTGGGATTAAACTCTCAGTCTTACTGGAATTCAGGTGTTCCCTGCTACACAAAGGAGCCCAAGGGGGGTCTTGTAGAACCACATAGGTTCCTAACTCTACAATCACAGAAAATAAGGTTCCTTAAGTATTGTGCCTGATTCCATAGAGGAACCCTTTCCAGACCAATTGTTCTCTGTTGGGAAAATTGGCTCAACCTGGGCGCTTTCTTTCTTTAAACTTCTATGGCAGTGGATTTCTTATCTTTCAAAATAGGTTCTGACAATAAATACTAGCAAGATGAGGCTGCCTTAACTTTTCCAAATTGTGCAAGTGGGCTGTAGTTTGTTGGTATTCTGTTTTAGCTAAAATAAAAAATGGATTCTTCTGCAGAAATTCGGTGCAAAGATCCTTTTTTGCCACAGGAAATTGCCCGGCTTTATTATTGGATGGAACAGGAAGCCTGCTATAAGTCACTCCATCTGGCGCTGTGTCATCATAACTGACTTGACATCGAAACTGCCCTGCCGTTTGGGTGGGTAGCGAAACCGTTTATTGTACCGTCCGTTCGTTATTTTTAGATAAAGCTGTGGTTTATGAGCGCTTTTTTAAAGTGAATGATTAGCCATATTTTTACCCTCCAGGAGCTGGTCGCTTGCATTGAAGCATGAAAAAACACTGAAGGACAATCTCTTCAAAGATCGGCTTTTTTTTTTTTTTTTATCGCTGTGTGTCTGCCGCAATCTGCTTCAAATTTATCGCTGAGTTTACGAGTCTTGCGCGGTCGTTCATAGACTCCGTGTCCGTGGCACACACAAGTGCTCATTGTCTCGTGCCCTCACAGTATCCGCAATGAACAATATCTCTGTTATGTGCAATATCTGTGTTACACTCTCCACGCAGTCTGTGTGGCTCGCTTTCACAATATCCTGTGAACACTAGACTGTGTCTGTTGGCTGGTAGTGTGTGCCTTAGAGGAACGATGCATGTGTATGCGTGTGTGTGTGCAGGTGTGTGTTCTTGTACATGCTGCTCTGTGAGGACTAGAAAAAGGTTTTTTCCTACAGAGTGGGTACGCTCTTGGGAAGTGAGGACATTTTTGCCTGTCCTTACAACTACAAGGGCAAATTCTGACTTATTGAAGGTTTGAGGTAAGGTTGGAATTTGGGATAGGTTAAGGTTGGAGTAAGGATTAAGTAAGTTAGTTAGGCATGCGTTGCTTACTGTTAAGATTAGGGAAAGGCTGCAGAGACACACGAAGAATGAATGGAAGTCAATGTAATGTCCTCACAAGGATATAAGTATAAGGATGTGTGTGTGTGTTTGTGTGAGTGTGTCGTTTTATGTGCTTGGTGAGTAGCGAGGGTTTGTGTGTGTCTGTACATGCGCGCGCACATGTGTGTGTGTATGTGTGTGTATACGTGCATGGTTTTATGTGTTACGTGAGTAGCGATCGTGAGAGTGTGCGTGCGTCTGTGCACGTGGTTTTATGTGCTTTGTCATTAGCAAGAATGAGTGTGCATTTGTGAGTGTTATATGTGTTTGGTGAGTAGTGAGGGTGTGTGTTTGTGTGTGTGTATAGTTTTATGTGCTGTGTGAGTAGCAATTGTGAGTGTGTGTGTGTGTGTGTGTGTGTGTCTGCTTTTATGTGCTTTGTCATTAGCGGGGATGCGTGTGTTGCGGCGCTGTGTTTGTGTCATTAGCGTAACGGGGGTTGTTGTTTGGCTGCAGTGGTAGTGGCAGGTTGCTCGGCCCCTCTGGCCCCTGAGGCCTACTGCCAGGCTAATTGGAAACAGGAACGGCAGGAATGTGGGCTCCTGCCAAGGGGAGGCCCCCCTCAACCACATCTGCGCTGTGAGAGGGGAGCGGAGCGGAGCGGAGCGGCCCGGGACTGCTGTCTGCGGAGCGCTTACTGTGTGTACACGCTCACTTATGTTTGTGTGTCAGCATGCGTGCACACACGCACACATACAAACATGTATGCAGACTTGCATGCGCGCGCACTCACACACAGGCTCATATACACACAAATGCACACACGCGTGTGTGCGCACACACACATGCACACATACAAACATGTATGCAGACTCGCATGCGCGCACACTCACTTACAGGCTCATATACACACAAATGCACACACGCGTGCGTGCGCACACACACACACATACAAACATGCAGACTCACATCTGCGCACACACTGACACACAGGCGCATATACACACAAATGCATGCGCAAACACGCACACACACACACACACGTTTGTGCTCACATGCATGCACATAAAAACATGCAGACACCTATGCACTCATGCATGCGCATGCACAAAAACACTAGCTGCTCACCAATGTGCGCGCACTCACACAAACACATTCTTACACACAAACGTGTGTGTATGTACGTGCATGGTTTTATGCGTTATGTGAGTAGCGATCGTGAGAGTGTGTGTGTGTGTGTGTGTGCGTCGCGTGGTTTTATGTGCTTTGTCATTAGCAAGAATGAGACATGCAAGCAGAGACAATTTAGAGGAGAGACAAAGCACTTAAGGCATTTTGAGTAGAGAGGTCCGTAATGCTGGAAATGGTGGTTGTATGATCTTGCACCTTCCCTGCAAGTGCCAGCTGTCTGCTTTATACAGCTGAGCTGGGAAACATATCTAGTCAGTCGTGTTGTTGGATGGACACAAGCGCACAGGTCAGGTTCACGACAGTTTCAACCCTCATGGTTTCAACAGATTTGGTGGTTTTTTGTTAAAGTGCTCCGGTGGGATGAGCCCATTGAGTGTTTGTCATTCAGTTCAGTGGGATGAGCTGATAACATCACTTCACAGCGCACTGTAAAGGAGGTCGGGGTCATGAAACCTTGCCAATGCATAATATAAGTATAACATGGAGGAAAAATCCATTTGAAAGGTTATTTTTTGGCAAAATATCTGAAGTTTTTGAACGATTTTTATCAAATTTGACTGGTGATTCTGTACCTGCAGTGTGACCATTGAAAGTGAAGGTATGGCTCTGTTCTCATTCATTTATATAGGAGCCTGGTCTAGTTTGCCTGAAATAACTGCTCATGGGACGTTGCTAAGATATCTGCTGAGTGGTGAGGCTTGCCCATAAAGTCTACAGGAACAGTCACACACCACCATGAAGATTCCTCTTGGAGCTCCAGATCTCCCTTGCTGAGAAACTGTCTTTAATCTGACCTATTGCAGAAACTAAAGGCTTTAGAGAGAAGCGGTGATCTGCAGATGTCAGCACTGGCTTGTGTGGTCTCCTTTCCCTCCATCCACACTATAGAGATCTGATGGGTTTTCTGAGAGAGAGCGAGATGAAAGCTGCTCTCCGCTAATTACCCACCAGCAGACAAAACAAACACCAGGAGTTTCACCACTTTTCCTCTGGGATTCCAGGAGAGGAAACATGTCATGAGAGAAAGTATTCTCATCAAAATGTCTGGGCGGCATAGCGATGTTGTGCTGCTGAAAACGTTTTGCTAGTAATGGAGAATGAAATGACCGAAACAGAGATGTAGTGAGAATCTCGTACTTGCACTCTTATTAACCCTTAAATGCCCCCTGTGACAAATTTGTCACATGATTTTGGGGGTTGTCAAAACCACTGACCCCACATAAATTTTGCAACCTAATGCCCATAGTGACATATTTAGACCATCAGTGCTGCCATCTGATGCATAAAAGTGGAACTGACACTACACTGGCTGCACCAGCTAACCTTTCCAATATGGCCGCCCCCATGGTGGAATCCACACGATAGATCAGCACCCATTCATCACTGGATAAAGTAGACAACAGGTAAGCTAATGAAAAATAAGCTATGCGTAATACTTCAGCTATATGTCAACTGTTTAATCATTCAAGTCATTTTAGCAATAAGGTCCCCGAAATGCCATAACTAAAATGAGGTCAAAGGTCACCAAAAATAAAAATTGCTATTGGGTTGTTATTAGCCCTTCCCCAGGACATATTAACAGAATACATAGATTTTTCTTTCAACTTTTACTATAGTTGGGCATTTAAGGGTTAATTTGCTGCCAACACAATGGAGCTGAAGTGCAAGTATGAGAAAAAGAATGCAGTGTTTATTTGGTCATATTTAATGTTTATTGTATCTACCCGACGATGATAGTCGGGAGATAGTTCCGGGGCCGCCGCCGCCACAGAGATTTTCTGTTCCGGGCTCTGGAAGCCACAATTATCCCAGGAATTTCTCCAAATTTCACACAGGCGAAGACGTTGATTGGACAATACTCAAGACTGATTTTCGCGAATTTCGGACGTCCAATAGGGCTACCGGCGGCCATTTTGTCCGAAATTTGGGGATCGGGGAGATACACGACTCGGTCCCTGTGGCGACTGAGGTATCTAGTTGTAATCATAGGTTGTGTTAAAGCTTCTGAATCTTAGGCTTAGTACCCTGAATGGTTGACTAGTTGGCTGTATAGTGTTCAAACTCGTTTGTCCACGATTTGCTTGAAATTGGCTGATATTCTTGTTAGCCCTCTGCAAAGGACACTGGTGAAACATTTCACGTACATCCAATCACTTACTACTTACTGCTTGATTACTGATGAGTGGCAAAAAGTAGCAAAGTATATGACCAATATAAAATGTGCCAGTGTGCCAAAGATTACTGGATGATGTACTATACTGTGCAAGTTTCACTAAAGCTCTCTTCCTGGTGTGCTGTGTTTCATATTGCAACACAGTCAATGCCAAAGTCCAACTGAAAACCAAATGATCTCAATAGCCTGGTGATCATGTGACTGTGTAGTACACAACATGGTTATTATCTTGTACTGATGACTAGACCTAATACTGTGGAGAATAGAATGCCGAGTCCTTAATGTTACCAGTAATCTGCTGATGCAGTTTGTTGTGTTTTGAACAAGTATGCAATTCAGAACTCCATAATGCCACAGTCTGTGCAGAGCTTTCAGGACTGTGAATGGCCTCGAAGAAGCTTTCCCAGGGTTTCCGTGCAGCGGTGTTGGACTCTTTCTCCTGTGTGGAAGCTCAGGCTGGGAGCTAGCGAGTGCGGCTGAGCCTCGCGGCAGCTGCTCGCGTGTGACGGAGCACTCGGGACGTGTCGAGCTCCGTCAACCGCCGCCGCCTTCCGGCCACGGCGCATTCCTGCTCCCTCCCCTTCAGCAACGGAGACGCACCACTCTCATTCGCTGCTCACTTCTACTTGTCATGATGGAGATGCATGTCAATCTTGTCAAATTCAACAGGCCGCCCCACCCCTGAAATTAATCATCGCACTTTGTAAAGGGCTATAGAGGCTGTGTAAAGTAAATGGTGGGAATGAGCGAGACCAGCGATTCCCATCCCTCTCCTCGGGGCCGAACCGCCAGATCCAGCTACTTTATGTGTTCTGCCTCAAGCACACCTGATCAGTGTAATCAAGCCCTTGACTATTTACATCGTGTGCTTCTCGTGGAGCCAATCAAATACCCAGATCTGGCTGGGAGCTCCTGTGAGAGGCTTAGGAACCTCTTAACTAGGCCGTAATGTATGCTCAAACATAGGGGGAAATGGCTTGATATCTTTACTAATGCAGTTGCAGAGAGAGATGGTCAATGCAATTTTTTTTTTTTTTTTTTTTTTTTTGAAAGAATTTTCTCAGTGCCGTATTTGAATGGAAAGTATAGTGAATTTAATTATTTTCTGAAAGCAGTTTCTCAGTGCTGGGTTTAATGGGAAACTATAGTCAATATATTTATTTTGGGACAGAAGTTTCTCAATGCTGCATTTAATGGGATAGTATAGTCAATATTTAGTTTGGGACAGAAGTTTCTCAGTGCTGCGTTTAATGGGAAACTATAGTCAATATATTTATTTTGGGACAGAAGTTTCTCAGTGCTGGATTTGAAGGGAAACCATATTTTCAGGTGCGAGAGCCTCAGATTACGGCTCTTGGTCATGCATCAGCAATGGCTTTGGCATAAGGAGTGTTGATAGAATATCCTTCTTTGTGGTGGATATTTGATACAGTTTTTTGTGCATATTTCTCAGGACTCTGGTCAAGGTTAGTTCGCTGGTGAACTCCCGCAAGTATGGGAGACATTTTCTTCCCTCTGCCAGGACATTCAAGACTTAAATACAGGATAATGATACCATGATTCCTCAAAATGAACCAAAAAATGCTCAACCGACCACAAAATATCTTCTCTGCAAAGTCCATTATAGTCTCCGTAACCTTGTTGAAAATTTGTGGTTTGAATTGGTGACTGCAGTCCGCTAATACACAGCTAAAAGTCTGAAGGATGCTGAAGAATGGTCAAATATTGTGCAGTCTCTCAGTATCCGCGATAGCTCTCCATGCGTGCTGTTTATTTTATGAAAGATATTTGCTCTTCTTAATGAAGGGTGTCAGTAGTGTAGGAGGGGATGTGTAACATGTACATTATAATCAGTAATGAGTATGCAGTATTTATCCACACTGTGCGTGCCTTTTCCTTTGTTCAGAGAAAGCTTGGTAAATTCTCGTTATTCCCTGCAGGGTGGGTGGAAGTTCTTCTCCTCTCTAACCTGTCGTGCAGTGATCACATGACCACTCTTTTTATGGCGCATAATCACTTTAGCAAAGATCTCTCTGTCTGTGTCTGCCTGTGCGTCTCTCTGGCTTTCTCTTCAAGTATAAATTAGATTAACTTCAGGGGTCCATTTGTAGGCTGGGTTTGCAGCAGTATTTCTTCGTAATATGAGGATGGTTGGTTATGAGAACATTATGTAGCTCTCTGCAAACCACACTGGCATTGCCCAGGTACATAACCCATAACACTGGCACTGCCCAGGTACATAACCCATCACACTGGCACTGCCCAGGTACATAACCCATAACACTGGCACTGCCCAGGTACATAACCCATAACACTGGCACTGCACGGGTACATAACCCATAACACTGGCACTGCACGGGCACATAACCCATAACACTGGCACTGCCCGGGTACATAACCCATTACATTGGCACTGCCCAGGTACATAACCCATCACACTGGCACTACGCGGGTACATAACCCATCACACTGGCACTGCCTGGGTACATAACCCATCACACTGGCACTACGCGGGTACATAACCCATAACACTGGCACTGCACGGGTACATAACCCATAACACTGGCACTGCCCGGGTACATAACCCATTACGTTGGCACTGCCCAGGTACATAACCCATAACACTGGCACTGCCTGGGTACATAACCGATCACACTGGCACTGCCCAGGTATATAACCCATCACACTGGCACTATGCGGGTACATAACCCATCACACTGGCACTGCACGGGTACATAACCCATAACACTGGCACTAAGCGGGTACATAACCCATAACACTGGCACTGCACGGGTACATAACCCATAACACTGGCACTGCCCAGGTACATAACCCATCACACTGGCACTACGCGGGTACATAACCCATAACACTGGCACTGCACGGGTACATAACCCATAACACTGGCACTGCCCGGGTACATAACCCATTACATTGGCACTGCCCAGGTACATAACCCATAACACTGGCACTGCCCGGGTACATAACCCATCACACTGGCACTGCCCAGGTACATAACCCATAACACTGGCACTGCACGGGTACATAACCCATCACACTGGCACTACGCGGGTACATAACCCATAACACTGGCACTGCCCGGGTACATAACCCATCACACTGGCACTACGCGGGTACATAACCCATAACACTGGCACTGCACGGGTACATAACCCATAACACTGGCACTGCCCGGGTACATAACCCATTACATTGGCACTGCCCAGGTACATAACCCATAACACTGGCACTGCCCGGGTACATAACCCATCACACTGGCACTGCCCGGGTACATAACCCATCACACTGGCACTATGCGGGTACATAACCCATCACACTGGCACTGCCCAGGTACATAACCCATAACACTGGCACTGCCCGGGTACATAACCCATCACACTGGCACTGCCCAGGTACATAACCCATAACACTGGCACTGCACGGGTACATAACCCATCACACTGGCACTGCCCAGGTACATAACCCATCACACTGGCACTGCCCGGATACATAACCCATAACACTGGCACTGCACGGGTACATAACCCCTAACACTGGCACTGCACGGGTACATAACCCATAACACTGGCACTGCATGGGTACATAACCCCTAACACTGGCACTGCCCGGGTACATAACCCATCACACTGGCACTGCATGGGTACATCACCCATAACACTGGCACTGCATGGGTACATCACCCATAACACTGGCACTGCACGGGTACATAACCCATCACACTGGCACTGCCCAGGTACATAACCCATCACACTGGCACTGCCCGGATACATAACCCATAACACTGGCACTGCATGGGTACATAACCCATAACACTGGCACTGCCCAGGTACATAACCCATAACACTGGCACTGCATGGGTACATAACCCATCACACTGGCACTGCACGGGTACATCACCCGCTACTCTGATGCTGGAAACTTCACTCTTAAATAACATGCTGCTCTGGCGGATGATGGGCAGATTAAATGTCATTCCATGGTTGTGTCCCAGCATGTCTGCTGTAAAAAATCATTAGTCAGATTGACACTCAGCGGCTTACGCAGGAGATGAAGTGCATTGGTGGATGCTAGTTTGGGAGACTGAGGGAGATGCAGTGAGGCTCTAGCACCGCAGTAATAATGCACTGAGATGCTTTCTGTGCAGCTGAGATACATGAAGTGGCCTCAAATCATTCACCTCTTCATGAAGATGAGAAAGTCTTTGCAAAATTAATGTTTTGACCTCTACTTTAATTCCCAAGTGTAGAAAATTATATCATTACTCTTCAATAATTATTCAGTGAAAGTTACAAACCTTCGGAAAGAAAGAAGTGTCAGAAATATTCATGCCTCTCACTCCTCTGTTTTTATTATGTGATCCCCATAAGGGAACATTTCAGAAGTCCATCTTTGCCAATTCTTCAGCCAGGATTCCCTCTTGGTCCTCAGTCTTTCATAACTTTTCAGGAAGATCCATTCTCAGCAAAGTTCGAGTTTATTGCCAGAGATCCAGGTTTTTGACAAAAATGAATTGATAGTTACTGGAGTTAATAATACAGTTGAGGTCACCAGTGCCACAGGACCTTCAGGTGCTAAGGAACCTTCTGTCAAAGATCTTGCACCATATGGTATGGAGGTCTTCCAAAACACATGACGTGATCTCCCTCTGATGTCGGGGCCAGCGTTGGTATACATGGCATAATAGCTAAAGTTTTGTCTGATCTGACCATGTTTGCTGTTTCCAATCACCAATGAAGTGCCATTTAACAGATTCCTGATGGCATATTTTGTTAATTTCGTTTAATTGTGGGAATTGGTTTTTGTTTCTGGCAACGCTTTGAAAACCCATTTCGCCAAGGATCGAGTGAACGGTCTAGGTCGCTGGGGTTATCGGCCAGAGCGGCTGTGCTGTCGGCCAAGGGCAGTTTTGTTTGGAATGTGAGCAGTACCACCTCTTCCAGGCATTTAATGTCTCTATTGTTACCCCCTCCTCGCCCAGACAAAACCCATCTGCCCCCACCGAAAAAGCCCCAATGTAAGCTTTGAAAGTTGAGTTCTGAGTTCAGAACAGTGTTTTCAGATGACTCACTTCCTTATTTGTGAAGATCAAAGCAGTAAGGATGTCGCGTTTACACGAATGTCGGAATAGCGTTTGGACCCCTCCCCCCATGAGTCCAGCTTAGGAAGTATTCAGGATATTATGCTAACAGACATGGAGAGGGGGATGTGGGCTGTATCCAAAATGGTGCAGTAGGTCCGTAAATAGGATGTCCGCTATTAGCAAGAAATTCTCTGACATTGTAGGTTAGTCCGTTGGGTTGGGAATAGTGAGCCATTTATGGCACTGCTCAGGTTTTATAGCACGGAATTCCAGATGTTTCCACCTGACTGCCCCTGGGTCATGCCACTGGCTCCTTTTTGTCTTTGGGCTGAGCAGAAAACTCAGGATTTCTCCCCCCCTTACTGCTCTCTTTAGTACAGAAATGGTCTCTCTCCTCCATTTGATGAACAAAGCAGCGGTTTTATAGAAGTGCAGCTTGGTGTATTTGCGCGTGTGTCCATGGGTTCAAGTGTCCATGTGCGTCCCTATATGTGTCTGTCTGTGTGTGTGCATGCATTTGTCGTGCCTGTGTGTGTGCGCGTGCGTGTCTGTGTATGTATGTGTGTGTGTGCGTGTGTGTGTGTTTGTTCGTGCGTGTGTGTGTGTGTGTGTGTGTGTGCGCGCGCGTGTGTGTGGGTGTATGTATGTGTGTGCCTGCGCGCATGTATGTGTGTGTGTGTGCCTGCGTGTGTGTGTGTGTGTGTGTGTGTGTGTGCCTGCATGTGTGTGTGTGTGTGTGTGTGTGTGTGCGCCTGCGTGTGTGTGTGTGCCTGCGTGTGTGTGTGTGCTGGCGTGCGCGTCTGCTTTCCCGGTCATTGCTGCTGCGGTTTTTCCCCTGAATGGTGGCGGGGGGAGTAGCGGGTGCCCAGAGTGTCGCTGCAGTAATATCTGCTGTCTCACATCCCCTGGCATCTAAGGTTTTTCGGAGAAATCAGATTCGGCGCCAGTTTCAGGTTAGCTGGAGGTGACGCTTTGATTCTCTGAAGTGAGCCTTGTCTTCCTCTCCCTGACTCCCCACCTCACACACCCCACGCAGTTACCTGATTGGAGGACAGTGAGGCCGGCTGGTGCTCTGTGCACGGCTCTCTGATGCACGCTACTCCGAGGGTTTGAGATTTCGGGTTGGCGTCCTGCAGACGTGACTGCACCCCTCTCTATTCAGACTTCAGTCAGCCCAGACAGTCCCTCCGCCCCTACCCTCCGCCCCCTGGTCCCGGCCTGTTGGGACCTGTTCCAGTTCTCCCCCAGGAGGCACTTTCCCCCTCCAAGGTAACAAATATTTCAAAACTAAGGCATAATATGTGTTTAATGACGCGGTTTGCAGTGTCCCACATGAGGCTGGCCATGGCTCCTGTAATTATTCCAAAAGTTGCATTTTCTGCAGTGGCGGTGCTAAATAACTGTGGTTTAAGTTTAACTGTTATATACAGTACAGTTTGAATGGCCACAGAGGCCCGATGGGCGTGTTTTCTGGCCACGGCTGTCGAACATGCATGTAACGCTGTAGTAGGCTTGCCCCCTGTTACCCTCGAAACAGGGGGCTCTTCGGGGGCTCGCGTAGTGAAAGTCACCCTTGATTGGGGCCAAATAGTTGGAACGACTGTTTATACACGTTCTTGTCAACGTAGTCATTGGACTTTTACGATTAGAGCATATACGTTTGGACGTGCACTAGAGACCCCCAGGCGGATGGACAGCGTGATTCATGCCTGTTTTGTAGGTTATTTTGTTTTTACTCAGATTTGGAGAGTAGAACATCAGACCATCTACCTGCCTGAGACAGTCTCACCCTCACAGGAACTAATGCCTTAAAAGCACAGCTGGAGAGAGTGATGGACAGTTAACCACCGGCCGCACTTCATACTGCCTCTTAGCCGCTCCATACGGCTGTCTGCCCTGCTAACTCTGCATTCTTTCAGGAGACCTTTAACTAAAAATCAGTGTTTAATGGCGCGTTTTTGTCTGCATAGGCAATGGTGTTTGGTCATTCCATTACCTTGTGTATTTGAACTAGTAGAATTATACTTCCCTCTCGGATTTTCCTGATGTACCCGCAGTGCAAAGAAAATTATGGTTGAAGGAGAATGCTGGACACATCTGAGATTTGGATTTTAAATACTTTTTTAGATGCATGTGATCTTTAAACTCCTTTTGGGGGAAATTTTGGCTCTTCAGGTGCCCGTGTTGAATTTTCATAATTGAACCATATGATGAACTGACAACCTCCTGGTATCATTACGGTATTTTTGCTTTGTTATTAATGACCGGTGTAATAGCGGTTTCTGTGGGCTCTTTCGTGCAGTTTACTGAAGTTGTCACATCAAAGGTAACATCTTTGATTTGTTCATGATTTGATATGCTTTTCAGTAAAATTTCTTGTGAACTCAGTGCAGTTCACTGTAGGATGTCGCGGTCCTTCCAGTTTTATCATAGGGGAGGTGTCTCAGTGCAAACAAAAATATGCTTGAAATGTAATGGAAAATACTGGAGTGTTAAGCAATAACAGGCTTACTTTTCTATTGTGGCATTAAGTGCTTTTCCTTGGAGGGATCAAGAGGGCCTAACAGACTGCTGAGACATTCACACGGAATGTCCTTGCGGTAGAAAAATGTGCCAAATGCAACACAGCAGCCTGCTAGGTATCCCTCTCCTGACCGGGAAACGTCAGCCTGCGTAACGCTGTGCATATCATCAGGGGCACGGCCTCCAGTCTCTATTTAACTCCTGCACACTGTTGGGTCTAAGCGGTGGCCTTTTGGGTGAAAGACATGATCTGCGTCATATCTAGAGAACAATAGAAAGTATATGTTTTTAATACCTTGCTACAGTGACTGAATTAATATAATGCAATAACATTCAATTTGTGTCTTGTTTCCTGCACAGCTATGGTAAGGCTCAGAGGCATAATTTAGTACGCTGTTAAGGACGCTGATTTTGTGTTTTAATGTTTGTAGAATTTGTTTACAGCTTATTTAACCTGAATTAATTCTGTAAAATAGCCAACTCACTTTTTTGGATTGTAATCAGTTTGTGTCTCTATTTGATAGGGGCATCTCCTAAATGCATTTCATTTGAAGTACAGGATCCAGCTGATATATTGCACCCCTTTTGAAAAGCTGGTATTAATTTTAAAAAGATGCGAAATTGCAGTAATGCAGCATTTACTCAACAGAAGCTGCCTATGTTTTCTCTTAGACTGTACTGCTGCTTGCTGGTCTGTGTTTTGGGTCCGCGAAAAATTTCTTGGTGTTGGGAGATCGCTAGCTCTCGGCTCACCAGATGGGGCGCTAATGAGTAACACCGTGTGGAAAGAAAAAAAGTGGGGTAAAAAAAAACCTCCCGCCGACTGAGGCCCCTCCCACTGCGCGTGAGTCTTCAGTCAGTCATGCACCACCCTGGGGGGTCAGTGGCCGCAGTCAGTTCTGGAATGGTCCGGATTCAATGCCAGACCATCGGGCGCGTTGATATGGGGCTACGAAAAAACCGCTGTTTTAGTTGGATATGTTATCCAGTGTCCTTTGGCTTTCTCTCACTCAAGTTTGTACTGGACTGAAAAACCTCATGTTGTACATAGTGCTCTATGAATAGCGAGCCGTTTACTACGGGCTTAAGTTTGAGCAGGTGTTTAAGTGACTGGGAGTCTCTGTGCTTTATGGATAGCTTCGGCCGGTTGGGCGAAAATTTGATGAGGAAGTTCCCACACATTATAACTTCTGTATTACATTATTACGTTACATTACTGTAGTACATTGCTGACAACCATTAAAACTGATTGATGACGGCACAACTCGAAATGTTGTTGGCGCTGCTAAAATTTATTTTGAGAGCTTGTTACTTGGAGTGTTTATTCCATTTTAGCTACCTCAGTCCTACTTCATACTCCTGTCTCTTTATGCATAAAATCTTTGGGTTTTCAATTTTGAAAAACTGAGTATTGATTGGTCGGTGCGCGATAACCTCTGGGTGTTTCACTTCTGAAGATTGTTTGATTCTGTGCACTAGTTCTGCACTGGGAAGGAAGTCTGTGCAGGTTCACCTTTCTCCACAGGAAGTGGGCACTGTGCCATCTGTTGTGTCAGAGAATCTTGGCTGAAGTGTTAGTATCACAGTCTTGGAGACGGCGGATGTCTTTGTCATTCGGGGCGCAGTCCTAAGCTTAAGGTTTGTCTTGCGGTATTAATGTTAGCCTTCACATCGGTCTCACGGTGTCCTATAACTCTGTTGAAGTATTAAAGATCTTATTCTCAGTGTCATTTAAATGGTATCATCAGTTAGAATGGCACTAGGGATACACAGGCTTTGCTTTATTTGTTAGGTATCTCTCAAACTGTGCCCGCCGGCTCAGGAAGTCGCAGGTTATTGTGAGCTGATTGATTGGATTGGCGATCGGTATGTGTTTTAAAATGGCGGTTGTGTTGAGAGAGCTCCTTATTGGCTCAGGCTGGCAGTGTCATCTCCACTCCATTTGCATTTTCCTACTCTTTCTATTACATTAAACTACTGTTAATTAAACAGTGCTTTTTATTCCAAAGCAAATATGCCATTGGTTTGACCAAGCCAGGACCGGTCCCCAGGGTAGTGATCCGGGACACTGCAGTACCCCGGTCTCGCTGTGACTGCTCTCGGCCCGGCCCGGCCCGGCCCGCCGCCCCCTTCCTTCCCAGAGCCCCATTGTAGTAACCTGACCAGTACGGCTCTGTGGGAACGTGTGTCTCTTCCTCAATTTTCCTTCCCTCGGTCTGGCTGCTCGCCACGCCATTTTTGTTTTCATTTTGCCGACCAACTTGGCAGAGTGCGGGACAGAAGGAATGCATTTTCTCCTGATTCCTCTTTCTTTTTATTTCTCTCTTCCCTTCTTTCTTTTTTTTCTCTGCTCGGTCCCCACATCGCAGAAGGTCCCTGGAAATGCGGTATAATTGCCTTTTCCACTCTGTTTCAGGCTCCGCCAGTGTCCAGACGAGTATTTTTCAGATCTCCGATTAATGCGGCTCTTGTGTGTTTGTTTTGAACAGCTTCCCAGTAGGAGCGCAGTTAACTGCTGAGAGCAGGAATGTTTCAACTGTGAATGTGTAAGAGTGTGCACCACACACATGCAGATATACACGTACACAGACCGGCACGCATTTACATACATGTGTACACACACGCATGCAAGCACGCACACACAAATACAAGCACTCATACAATATACACACATATACACACACACACACACGCACACAAATACACACACATACAATATACATAAACACGCACACGCACAAAGACATGCACACATACAATAAACATACACACGTAACACACACACGCACAAATACACGCACACATACAATATACATACACACACGCGTGCACAAATACACACACATACAATATACATACACACACGCGCACACACACGCACAAATACACGCCCAAATACAATAAACACACACAACACACGCACGCACAAATGCACGCACACATAGGCCTACAATATACATACACGTACATGCGCACAAATATACACACACGCACAATATACACACGCGCGCGCACGCACGTGCACAAATACATGCACACATGCAATAAAAACACACACACACACACACACATTCACTGTCTCGTACGTTCCCTACAGTACACAGGCATCGCTCTGCATTTCCCGTAACCACTCAAGGATCACCCTTATGTTTGAAGAGGGGTATGAACTAGAAGGTCTGGCGCAAGGAATGCTCTTTTTATTGTAAATACAATTTGGTTCTATGAAACCAACCAGTTCCATTATGTAATGATAGTCGCTTTTGTGTGATTTGGAGAATTACATGCATAAGATAACCTTAGAGACAAAAAAAGAAGTGGCAGAAAGTTGTATCCTGATTGGTTGGAATGGCCACCCCCCCCAACTGAGGGCAGCGAACACAGAATGTTGGCTTTCAAGTCCCCCATCTCACCCTCTTGGTTGCCATGTGGTCATTTTGATGGTAGCTTTCATTCGAGCGCTCATGAGAAAATGCAGTGTTCCTGAGTTCCTGTGCCTCCGCACTGAACACCAGGTCGATCTGGCCGAGATGTGCCCCACCTCAGCTGATTAAACATGGGAGGGACTTAAGGTCTGAGCAGGGCGTCGTGTCAGTTAAAAATAGAACGTGCCGGAGCATCTGTATGACATGGCGCTGGATGTGCGCAGTGTTTGTGAGCACAGGCCTGTGTGGAGTCTTCACGTTAGGAGTCAAAACATTCGCAACAGAGTTTTTTTTTTATTTTTTTTTTATAGAAGTCGCTCGTAAACTGCTTTGAAGTTGGTAAAAGGCCACAAAGGATCTAATTATGTTTTTATGTCATCCTAAGAAGTATTTTAATGTCTGTAATTGACGTCGTAAAATTAAATTAAACCTATAAAATATCACAAAAAAAAATGCCTACCTCAAGCACACATTCACGTCGCAAGGTTATATTGTCCCTTCGACCTGATATGAACCTCATTCTTCATGATTAATTTATACAACAAAGCACCAGAACAAACCTGCTCCAAACTGAGTTGAACTTGTTTGGCTGCAAGAAATGAAAAGTGTGGATCCAGTAGGGGTGTAGAGAACACTATGACCCCCTTTTCTGGCCTGCCCCCCCGGAAGGGATATTGTCACCCTTGTGTTAACTTCCTTTACCCCACTGTGGTATAACTGAGGGGTGTTTACTGGGACCTCTGTGCTGTTGGCACGCCAGAGGTTAAAGACTTGCAAGCAATGGTTTAGCTCCTCCCTCCCTCCCCTTCTCTACCTCCTCTCTCTCTCTCTCTCTCTCTCTCTCTCTCTCCCTGCTCCAGCCAGGCAAGATTTTATTAATCTTCATCACCTGCTTCAGTCCCTTTTTCTTGCTCCTCTCACTCTTTCTGGCTCTATCTCTCACACACTCTTTCTCTCTCAAGGACATACTCACGCGCGCATGCATTCACCCGCACGAACAGGCTCCCGGCTTCATGTGAGCTCGCACACTTATGCGTGTGTGACTGACTGAAGGGTCACTCACGGAAACAGTGACTGAAGGGACTGATCGCTGGCAGCAGGGGAACACATGGGTGCGCACACACACACACACACGCGCACACACACACACACACACACACACACACACTGACACGCATGCTTTGATGTAGTGGTTCGCTGAAGCGCACACGCAGGCTTGCTCTCGCTCCTGAACTCTCGCACGTGAGGACATACGGCGCAGTTGTGGAAAGTCTCGGCGGAGAAAGGAGGATGGAGAAGACTTATGCACTGGACTCCCCGGCATACAGGGCTGGCTCGCTGCTGAATAACCACTACACCGGTAAGAGCCCCACTGGGGCCCTGTGCTCCGGGTCGGACTGGTGGGGTGAAGACCGCAGTACTGAGATACTCAAAGATCAGAGCAGCATTAGTCTTCTGCAGCCCTGTGTGTGATTGCAATTTTATCTGGACTTCCCCTCTGCTTAGCTCTAGAGAGAGCACAGTGTTGCGCTGTGTGTGTGTGTGTGTGTGTGTGTGTGTGTGCGTGTCTGTGTGCGTGCGTGTGCGAGTATGTGTGTGCATGTACGTGTGTGTGTGTGTGTATGCATGTATGTGTGTGTGTCTACATGAGTCAGTGTCTGTGTGTTTGTGTGTGTGTTGACATGTGTTTGAGAGTCTATGTGTGTGTGTCTAACTCAAACAAGCATGGTGAAATACTTAGTCTGCGCATTGACTGAAGAGTGTTGGATTCTCTCCGCTGACTTGCTAAGCTGCTTCCTTCGCACGGTTTAGTGCACGCGCGATTTGAATGTGTGCATCTGCCCGTTGTGCACATACTCATGGGTGCTGGTAGGGATGGTGATGGCGCTTCTGGTTAGAAACACTAGTAAAGCTTCATTTCTGGCCATTAATCCTGGGTTTTGTAGAGGGTGAATAGCTGGGTATAAATAGGCTTGTTTGTGAGTTCCAGACCAGTTTTGTCACACTTTACTGTGGACCATAATGCATTGTTGCCTGAACAAGGCTGAAGCTGGCTGGCTTGGAATTTTCAAGGCTCTTGTTCGTAACCTGAAAGGAGCCCATTGGAAGTGCTGTATGTCTCTGTATTGCATGTCACTTCCTTCCCTAATGGTGGGACAGCACTGTACGCTATCTGCTCGAGACATGTGGCTGTATAACCAGCACTGATTCAACTGACTGCTATAGGACACACTATCTGTGATGGTCAGCAGTGTGGGTGTGAGCTTTGGTTTGCAATTGTGTGAGTGTGTTTGGTTTTTTGGTGGAGGGGTTACAAATTGCGTTTGTGTGTTTGTATATATGTGCGTGTGTGGGGGGGTGTATTGTGCCTCAGTATGAATGCACAGCACGTGTGGATTGTTGTTTGTGTTGATGTGTGCGTGTATATATAAATGATGAGCCAGGACATTATAATCGCTGAAAGATCAAGCAAATAGCGTAGACAATCTTGAGACAATAGCGCATGTGAAGGTCTGGGATTAATCAGATGTAAGCGAACAGGTGGTTCTCATGGTTGATTTGCTGGATGTGGTACAAAAGTTTGGCCATAAAGACTTGGGCGAATTAGCTGAGGACCAAATCATTATGGCCTGACAACAGCATTGGAGCATCTCCAAACTGGCGAGGCTTATGTTGTGCAGAGCCTTTATCAGCAGGCATCTGCATATATGCTGCCACATTGCTCATAGTGTTCCGGAATGATCTGAGGAACATTCAGAATTTAAGGTGTTGAATAGGCCTTCAAATTCCCCAGATTTCAATCCGGTTGAGCGTCAGTGCATCTGCTGAAAAACTATTCCCATGCATAGAGGCCCCACCTCAGGCCTTACAAGACTTCAAAGCTCTGCTGCTGAAGAGGCGGTGCCAGACCTTCAGAGGTCTTGTTTTGTCCGTGTATCGAGGGGACTGAGCTATTTTTGCAACACAGTGATACTCAGGTGGTTTTAATGTCAAGGCTGATTGGTGTATGGATGCATGTACACACTGTTATGTTGTGTAGGATTACAGTGTGCACTCTTTCAGGAAATGGATGGATGTGTGTAATCAGGCAGCAGGTCAGACCCTCCCCTCAGAGTTGCGCTTTGCCAAATGCTGCCACTTTCCCATGACCCCTCCCCCTTTAGTTCCAGGTGCGTGGCTCAAATTTGAAGTGCAGAAAAAGGATCTCACGCCCACATCTGAATTTTAATTAAAAACCAACAGAAAAGAAATGAAAGAAAAACAACCCAGCCAGCTCCAGCCCGTCACCTGACGGGGAAATAAAAGGCTAATTACTCTGTTTTCCTTCGCTCTCTATCTGATTAATGCACGCGCGCACACACACACACACACACACACACAAATGGGCGCATGCAAGCATATACCTGCACCAAGGTGATGATTGTATGTTGAGATGGTCATGGCACTGCAAGGGTTTTCTTTGCAAACCTGTGTTGGAGCCGACAGGCAGTGCGTTTGCTCTGAGCTGAGCTGACTGTAATGCGTTGATTGTGCACGAGCCTGTGTGTCTGTATTTTTGTGCCTCTGCGTCTCTGTGTCTGTGTGTTAGTGTGTTTCTGGGTGTCTGTCTGTGTGTCTGTGCAGGAGTGCGTGTGCATGTTACAGCTGGGACCGTACTACGGCAAGATTTTATGTTTTTCGGTATTTTTGTGCTTTTTATCTCTGGATTCTTGTCTGTATGAGGAAATGATGATATGAAGAAATAGTAGTGATGCGTGTAGATGCGCGGCTAGAGAGGACATCAGGACAGTGGGAAGACGGCAGGGGGGTTGAGTAACTCCGGCAGAGGAGGTTCGAGGGACAGATGGTAGTCTATAGCCTTTTTTTTTTTTTTGCTTTTGTTGGTCATAAACAAACATTTATTACTGCTTTCATGATGAAATATGACACCAGTTGTAAATCAGTGATTTTTCCAGATGTTTCTAACTTGCATTAGAGAGGCCATTCTGTCCCTTTTAATCCTCTAGGCGTTTAACACAAAGCAGAGCATTCATCTACTGAGCACTACCTTCCGTCAACTAGCGCATTGCGAAAGCCTTCTTCAGTGTTACACGTAAACTAGTATTGTGACTTGTGACTGCAGAACTTTTTATGCTGTTCTTGTGCAGCCAGTATCTGCTCTGAATCATCTCTAGTTCTGTTTGATTCTTGTTTTGCATCTCAGAATTATGTATTTCTTGGTCTGTTAGGTTTCTCGATGACGTTTTCTTGGGGAAACCTTCCCATAAAAACATGCGCGATGACAAGAGAACGCTCCCGAAATTTGACGTGTGCCGTCTACATTGTTCCAGTGAAGTGTTTTGTTGGGGAAATCCTTCCTGGGGGTGCTAATGACAGCATGAGGGGAGGAGAGAGATGGAGAGATGAGGAATGCGGAGAGCCAGAGGGAAAGAGAAAAGGAGGATGGAGAGAGAGAGAGAGCGAGCGAGAGAGGGAATCCTTGGGGTACAGACTGGGACGGGGAGATGGGGATAAGAGGCGAGAGCGGACGAGAAAGCGAGCGGTAGAGAGGTTTGTCTCAGGTGCAGTACTGTGTCTCTCTCCTTGTAAATCCCTGTTCAGTCTTGAGGAGATCTCCTGGATCTGTCAGCATCTCCTCTGCTTGCTTTACAAATACTTGGCTGGCCTGCACAGACTAATGTCTTTAAACAAACAGGCAACAGCATGCCGAAAACTATTTAAGGCTCCTGTGGGCAGGACACACACTCTTCCTGTTTCCCTGCGACTGTCTCTGTGCTGTTTGCTTGTGTCTGCATGCGTATGGGTTTGGGCGCTTCTTGTGTGCACTTGTGTGTCATGTGCCTGTGTATGCTTGTGCATGTATGCTTCTGTTTGTTTGTTGGTGTGTGCGTATGTGTGGAAGGGTGTTTGCGGGGGGGTACACATGATTGTGAAAGATTGCATGTGTATGAGTAGAAAGTAGAGTGTGTGTGCGTGTGTATGTCTGTGTGTGTGTGTGTGTGTGTGTGAATGTGGGGGTGCTCATGGTTGTGAAAAAGTACGTGTGTGTGTGTGTGTGTGTGTGTGTGTGTTTTGTGTGTATGCACGCATGTGTATGAGTAGACAGTTGTACATGCGTGTGTGTGCCTCATTTGAATGTGTGGGGTACTCATGGTTGTGTGTGTGTGTGTGTGTGTGTGTGTGTGACCACAGTAGTTTGTGCTCATGCTTGTGTTAACATATCTGTTGATGCATTGCTGTGCTTGTACATACACAGGAGAGGAAGGTAAGCGCTGTTCTATGGGAAGTGGCAGTAAATGCCCAGCTTATGAGATAATGAACACATGTAAACTTAAACCTGAAATGCTCTCCAGAGGGGTGCCAAAAACAGTATAAATAGTAATTGTAATAATAGTAATAACACGATTGCAATAATGATAATAATTATCTTCTGTGGAAATAGTAATTTTTACCTTTGTCACTCCGAATCGGATTCAAGTCGCTCGCTGCCAACAGATCTGGTGTGTGTGTGTGTGTGTGTGTGTGTGTGTGTGTGTGCTTGTGCTTGTGTGCATGCGTGTGTGAGTGTCTGTGTTTGGGGTTTGTATATGGTTGATTTATGTGTGTGTGCCAGTAAGTTTGTCCGTGTGCATTTCTGAGTGTGTGTGTGTGTGTGTGTGTCTGTGAGAGTGCGAATCTCAGTGACAGACATGAGCAGATTCTTCTCAGTTTCTCTCCAGTTTTGCTGACGCACAGCCATAAAAACTCATCACACATAGAAATGCCCGCTGTAGTTGAGTTGTGTGCAGAGGAGGAAGTTAGTGTTGAAAGCTCTTGTCAAAGCATGAGCCCTGTCCGCTTTTCATTACTGAGTTTTGAGTAGCAGGGCCTGAAGTGGCGGGAGTGTGTAATGAGAGACGATGTAGGCCGGGGCTGTGTGCCCGTACTCTGCTGCCTCTCATCCCGAGGCCGGGGAGAGAATGCCCCAGCAGCAGCCTGGTACAGAAGCGTACGGACAGGGCGGCACCGTATCCTTCTGTCAGGGGTCTGAAGGACACTCTCATGCCACTGCACTGACGATGCAGCTGCTTGTACATGCGCATGTCACAGGACCACAGCCAGGTCGCTGTAACACTCCGCTGCAGTTCAGCAGTGAATTCAGTAAATTGAGAGAATGGGGTGCATGTTTATAAAATGTCTTTTGTGGTGAGGAATAAGCGGGTGTGTACATGTAGCCTCGTTCTTCAAGGGCCAAGCACTCCTGGTTCTCCACCCTCCTTTTACTAAGGAGTCCAGTGTGAAGCCTGTCTCACTAACTGGTTGCACTTATTCTGTTCAATTAGAGTAATTATCTGAGAGGAAAGTAAACCAGGGCCATTTTTGGATTTGGGGGCCAGAGTTGATTATCTCTGATATGTAGGGGAGTTGTTTGTAAAACTGAGACAGTCGCATGTGCTGCTTGGTTTCTGCTGGGTGGTGTTTTGATCTGGAGAAGCCAGCACCTTTAATTTGAAAACTTCAACCTGAATGAGGATTAATACCAAGACTGTTATTAGCCTGGATTAGATACAAAATCAAAGGGTCTCTTGTCTGTGGTAACCAAGAACAAGTGACAATTTGCATATACGTGTTCGTGACTACCCAACTTCTTGACACAGTTTATTATGAGTCTGACTTAAATTATGAATACGTGAGAATAACTTTTGCTGAATGCTTATGTGCTCATAGTCATAGTGTGGGATGGAGCTCTTTAGGTCGACCTGCTGGACGTGGAGCAGCCCAGAATAGCCATGCTCAGCTAAAACTGTGATGAAGTATGGCAGCCCTGCTGAGAAGCCGGAGAGGTCACGACCTCTGACCTC
Organism: Gymnothorax javanicus; assembly: GCA_029692085.1. Taxonomy (NCBI): domain Eukaryota; kingdom Metazoa; phylum Chordata; class Actinopteri; order Anguilliformes; family Muraenidae; genus Gymnothorax; species Gymnothorax javanicus. Next base: position 39,046,755 of record CM056208.1, on the reverse strand, counting down.
TAGCTGGAGGAAACTAATATAGGCACTCGCAGAGTATGATGGACAAGCCAGTGTGATGTGTATAGGTTGGGTGCAAGTGCTCTGCCAAGAAGGATAAGGTCAGACAGGTGTGTGTCTCAGTGTGTGGAAAAGCTGTTATTAAAGTGTTAACCCCTCAAGAGGGGTACGAGTCGCCTTAAAATCACATTTTCTCAAGTCCTTGGTTTGGCAGCTGATTGGCAACACAACAAGAACGTTTCTGACTACCCAACTCAGAAGTACTTGTGGGTGTTCACTACCAGGTTTGCCTGGCTTTTCCGTATGTTGTTTGAGCAGTTTGATGGTTGATATTATTACTGGCATGCGTCTTTCGATATTATCTACTGGTTTTCAGTCAATGGGGGAACCTTGCCAGCAGGCTTACTGTAAATTTGATTAAATTTTTCAGTAGTCAGCAGAGAAAGCCAAGCCAAAATGACTCAAAAGAACACACATACTGAGGTAAATGACTTTTCCATATTGACCAAAATGTATGGGGGTTTTATGATGCTTTTGTGGTATATACGGTACACTCTGTGCTCAAACTTGTGTTATAGGGCTGTAAAACGGGGTTTGTCAAGACAACGGTGCCCGACCAGAGGTAGGCAGCCGTGTGTAAAATCAGTCGGCCTCTCATTAGGCTCACCTCGATTTCTTGTACTTTTCTCCTCCTTACGAGCAACCTGTGTACGTCATATCTCTGGATATCCTGCAGCAAGTTTGGTCAACTACAAAGTGAGAGCCATTTCCTGAAAGCAGCCTGTGGATGATGAGGATTATTTGTACATTTCAAAGCATAACGCACCAGAGTAGCTGCAGAATTCTTCAGAAGGTTGTGTACTTTGGGGGGGGTCTTCATTGGTTTCTACTGTCAGGGATAAGAGGGCACTCAGACTGCCTAACCATGCAGGGAACAGGTGTTAGAGAGAAACTTGGGCCCATTTCAAATGCCTGTGCTCTGATTTGTCTACGGAATACAACTTAAATTGAGCACTTAACCACTTTTTTACAGTCGTCATGCACAAAGACTGATCTGTGGGACTTTGTGTTAAGAGAAACATGCAGTGAGCACCATAATTCATGGGACAGTAACACATTAATTAGTCCTGTACACTTGCAATTCAAGGTTGAAAGGATATACTGGCAATGAGGTTTACGTGAAGACTGTCTGCTTTAATTTATGGGTGTTTTCATCCATATCAGATGCACATTTTAGAAATGACTGCATCTTTTAAACATAGTCCTCCTCCATTTTGGACAGTTTGACAACATGTTTAACTTCTTTATATTTGGTCACATGTCCCTCATGTGCAGTGCCCCCCAGATGCTGGGTCTATCCTCCCTGATCATGCTCAGCGGTCATCTTCAGGTCTCGCATGTTTCAGGGTCGTTTTTGCTTCGGTCCTCTTCCTCAGCATGTTAAATACATGTTCGGTTGTACTCTGATTCGGAGATTGACTTGGCTAAAAAAAAAAAAAAAAAGTTTCAGTGTAATGAAGTGGGGTGCCTACTGTAGACAGAGATCCCCTTCCTGTATGCATCACGCATTATCATGTTCATGTTTTTTGCCTGATTGGGTGAATTTTGTCAGTGAAATCTACTGGCAGTCCTGAATACCTACTCCGCCTCTTTGTTTGCGATGAACTACCACCCAATGGCATACCAACATGACCTAAATCTAATCTTACCCAACACTCTGTCGGGACAGCATCAACCCAACCTTTCTTTTCAATCACACAATCAAATTCTGCACGAGTCTGTTGAGGGGCTGTCTGTCCCATAGCGATGGTCAGAACGAGCTGGTAACGTGCTGCAGGCATAAGCTCATGTGTTACTGTGGTGCTAATCCTCGTGCTTCGAATGGAAAGCTTTTCCCTGAATCGCCGTGGCCATTTCTCTGCACTAACAAAACCTTCTCTTTCACATAAAACCGGTTTAGTCTCCTGCAGATTGCTTTGTGGCTGAGAGAGGTCTGCTTTTTTTTTTTTTTTTTGCAAAAAAAATATTTTTTGGAACAAAGTGGGAAACGATAGATCTCTCCTAAGGGGGTAATGGAGATTGCAGCTATTCCCCTTCATAGCTGTCAGTCCCGTCTCTCACTGTGACTCCCTCTCCCGGAGCCATTCCTCAAGTTGCACCGATCTGCTCCCAGGGAAAATAAAGGAAACTGCCAAACGTCAAACACTGTGTGACTTATTAATGAGAGGTTCTGCCGTGTCCTAATCTCTGCAGGTCAGGTTTCCAGTGTCGCTAACTGAAGTGCATTTCTTTTCAACAGAAACGCGTCTCCAGCTTCAGACTTTAGTCTAGCAGTAGGATGAAGGGGGTCCCGCTATTTGCTCTGTCTGGGAGATCTTTCCGGAACTGAGCTGAATGCTAGGAGGAGTCGGAGGTCCTTGAAGTTGACAAAGGGGCCGGGAAGCACTTAGCTGGCAACTGAACAGCCCCGCACACTCTTCTCTTTATTTGTTTTTCTCAGTCTTTCTCTCTCTCTCGCAGACACACACGCACTTGAACGTCCTTTAGCCAGCACTCAAAAGCTTGTTATATACACACTCTCACACACACACAAACACACACACACACGCTCACGCACACACACACACACACACACACACACACACACACACACGCTCACGCACACGTGGGGGCACACACACACACACACACACACACACACACACACGCATGCACTCCGTTTCCTGAGCTGCCCTGGAAGTAGCCCGCCTCAGAGTGCAGTGTTAAGTGGAGGAGAAGGGTGCTGGAGGAATGTGGCAGGCCATTGTGAAATATGACATCTACGGGGCTCTTCCTTCCCCTCCGACAGGGTCGGCTCATACTTGCGAGGGTGCCAGAGGGGCGATTGCATACCGATCCATTACAATCTCAAAATGGCGCCCCACCGCACCTCTCGCCCTATCTTTCCTGCTCCTCGTTTGTAATGCCTGTCTTCCACTTTTTGCAATTGTGTTCCTCTGCCAGCTGTGAGCCAGTTTGTTCCCGAGAATGACTCCGAGGCAGAGGTGGGCAACGACTGCTACATCTGTCCCTGGTGTTCACTCTAACTTCTGGCCTTTAATAAAATCAATTTGCCCATCCTCATATAAAATTTCATATTTCAGCTACACTTCTTGAAATGCTCATAAATGACCACCAAAGGCAGTTCTTGTGTCCAAAAGTAAACATTTTTATGTGATCTATGAGTAAATCAGTTTTTGTGTGTACAGCCAATTACCTTTTTTTTTTTTTTTTTTCAGGGAAACTGGTGGAAGCAAAAAACCTGTACATACTCTAGCCGTCCAGGACCTGAAATGCCCTTTTATTTAATTATTTATTATTTAAATAAGATTACTTTTTTACTGAAATGCTTTTATTGTAGACATGAGCAGTGGGACAAAACTAAAAAATGAAACATTAAGGATAGAGGCTGTGTCCCAATGCAAAGTCAATTGGCAGAATTTACCATTTTCAGACTTGCCGATCAGATTGCCCAAATCCAAGACAAAAAAATATAATGTAATCTCGGCAACATTTGATGTATTTGTGTAGGATTCGTACATCTACACAATTACCTTGAACTTCTGACTAGATGGGGCGTTAAAGACACATTTGTTGCCCCCTTTCACCTTAATGCTCATAGGAATGAATAGTAGCCAAAGTTAGGGTAGCTAAAATTTGATTGATTACAGATGGTATTGCAGCAGTTTATTGGCAGTAATAATATAAAAAGTTTTTAATCCATCACTGGCCAGAAAAAAAAAAAAAAAAATTAAATCTGGAATTCAGTTTCATTATTAGACTTTCAAATACAGAACGTTGCTAGCTTTAATTGCGCTGAATTGGCTATAGCTAACAGATTGATATACAGTGACTTCTGAGATTTATTTTTAACGTAACGCATGAATTGTTTAATTGCAGTGTGTGTGTGTGCGCATCCGTGCGCGCTAGTCTTATTAAAATTAGTTTTTTGATTTGCCTACGTGCTGTAGTAAGTGTGTGAGTCTGTATCTATGCAGGTGTAAAGTTGATTGATGGTAGAACATGTAGAGCGAACAGGCCCAGATGATTTCTCTCTTTTGCATGTGTTTGGTATTTATGACTCACTGCTTTAATCTGAAAACTCCTGTTCTAAGTCAAAGTTGGGCAAGGCTGGGTGTCTCTACATGATTCATTTGAGATGGAAACAGCCCTTCATGCTGATAACGGACTTGTGATTAGTCAGTGCTATCATCAGTCATTTTCCTGTGTCTGTGCAGCTCGAGTGTGCAAGTGTTATTGCTGTGCACTTCGGTGCATGTGCACACTTGAACATCCATGTGTTTACATGTGATCATGTGGGAAGTTTCATGTCTGTATGTGTGTGTTTGTATGCGCTGGTGCATGTGTATCAGACATTAGTGGACAGAACAGATGAGGAGCTTTTGTCCCTGGGAGTTTCCCACTGGGCCGTTATCATTTAGCGCTTGCTGTCCGACCTTATCAGAGGAGTCGAGTACATCTGGTATTGCAGCCCTCTGTTCTCTCTTTCCTCTCCTTTATCTCTTGTCAGGGTTTTTTTTTTAACTCTCTGCCTGCTGTGTTTCTTTAGTTTATCGGCTGCTTCTGCAGGAGTGGATTGATTGCTCTGTGCTCGCCTAGCTTTCCTGGCTGACTATAGGTATATGCAGAGCCGTTTCAACGGCTCTGGATATATGGCAAGCCATTTTAACATTTAATAGCGAAGTTTGACTATCCGGGATTAACATTGCAGATATCAACAACGTCATTTTGACTAGTCGTAATTACATTGTGACTAGTCAGAATTTTCATTCAAGATATCTATAACGTCATTTTGACTAGTGAAAACTACAGTTGGAGATATCTGTAATTCAGTTTTGACTAGTCACAACTGAATTACAGATATCAGCAGAGACGTCACTGAAAGCGACACTTGACTCGTCACACATCCTAACTGACAAATGTAGATATCTGTAATTCAGTTTTGACTAGGCAGAATGAAGATTAAAGATATCTCAAACGTCATTATGACTAGTCAGAATTGTTGTGCAACGTTGGCTATCGTTAGTGGAAGAAATGGTGGTTGCTGTTGTGGATAAGATTGTTAGAAAATTCCATAAAATAGAAAGAGCTTATCACCAAGGAATTTGTGGCGAACGAGAGCTTCGTTCACTGGAGACTTGTGGTAGAAATTTACAGCGTATTAAATATTTGTTGTCTCCAGACACACTTGAGGACCTACGATGAATTCTGGGGCGCGTTTCCCGAAATCACTGATGACAACTTACATAGTTGGACCCATTGATTGTGAATGGATGAACAATGCAAGTTGCTAACGTAGTTAGCAACTATGCTTTTGGGAAACGCACCCCTGGAGTAACAGCTGAAAGAGTTGTCTTGCTGCAGAATGTAACGTTAAACTCTGTGCATTTGACAGCTCCTGTCGTGGACGGGCTGCAGCATTAAAAACACGCTCAAAAACAACTTCGGCCTTAGCCTGGAATCCATACTTATCAAGTGCTGGTCGCTCCCAACAGTCACTGACTGATCAGTCTGGCCTCAGTCGTATAGCCAGCATTTAGCCCTTACGTCACAAATGAAGTGAATATATGAATATTCATGTTTTCTGCTCTTGGCTGATTGGGCGACCTTTTGGCAAGAACCACCAATCGAATATGAGTTAGCTGGCCAGCAAAGGCATTCGTGAATGTTATTTGACATGAGCTTAAAAATTAGATTGTGGCTTGCTTGCGTTTACTCTTGGAGTGGTTGTTAGGTTTTGAACAGGATTGTGTTTGGCCATATCTGCATTTTGTTTATTTCAGTGGGATTCCCCAGTTTAATAAAGGCTAAATTAAATAATACTCAAATTACGTAACGTATTTCACTGTAACTGGCATTAGCTATAGCTCGAAGGGCATGATTGCATCAGCTAGATTAAAGTGATACTCCACCCAAAAACTATAATTTGTATATCAATTACTCACCATTAGATGTCTTGAACGGACGAAGTTGTTCTTCACCTGGCGCAACTTTATGGCCACTGGAGAGTTTTGAAAACTTATCCAAATTCCTTTTTTGCTGGAAGCAAATGGAGTCACCCAGTAGCAATGGGAAAACTCTACAAAACGTCCGTTGACAAACTTTCAAACCATCGTCCAACGCATCGTCCAAGTCTGCTTTGTCCACTCGTATCCTCACAACTCTAGAAACGTGGTTATTTTTCACTAAAAATAATAAAATACCACAGTTATGCTTCAAGTAAGCTCGCGCATTCAACGAAGTCCCGCCTCCCGGCTCGTTCATTGCCCAGAGACTTTGCTGCCACTCAGATGAATACTCGTATAAACACGAGCTGGGAGGCGGGACTTCTGTTGAATGCAGAATGGTGGTATTTTATTTATTTTTAAGTCTGTCTAAAGGGGCGGGGCACCCTTGCGACTGTGAGCCACAGATCTCGCATGGATTTTGTGTGAATATTTGAAAGTCAAACGCTGGTCTACCGACTGAGGCCAGACATACAAGCAAGTGACTGTTGGGAGCGACCAAAGCTTGATATGGATGGATTCCAGGCTACTTTGGCCTCTGCTTGCTCTGACATGGCGTTTGAATGCAGCTTTGAATCAACACGCGGCGCCGCTCCCGCTTGCCATAACTTTCTGGTATACAGATATCTGCAACGTCATTTCGCCTAGTCAAAACTCTAATTCAAGATATCTTTAATTACATTTCGACTAGGCAGAATGGAAGTGAACGATATCTCCAATTTGAGATATCTCTAATCAAATTTCTCTCCGAGATATCTGTAACTTGATAGTAGATATCTACAATTAAATTACGTGTATCCCAAATTCCAGTTTGAGATATCTACTTATTAATTTTGACTAGACATACATCCAGTTAAAGATATCTACAATGTCACTCTGACTAGGCAAAACTTAATTTAAGATATCTGTAATGAGAAACCCCGTTCACATGAATGGCAACAGTGACGTCCTTTATCCTAGGAAGAATGACGTTGTAGATATCTGAAATGACAATTGTGGATAGGAAGAATGTCATTGTAGATATCTGAAATGCTCTTTTTGACGAGGAAGAATTGAATTGCGGATATCTGCAACACATATCCAGTCTAGCTATTAAATGTTAAAACGGCTTGCCATAATATGCATGTCCCATAGATTGTATAAGAGGATGGACGAAGCAACCATGACGTCACCCATCGGTTTCAGCATACCATTTAGGATGCCTCGATTTTGGCAATTTGAACAGCGCCATTTTGTCATTTTGAAACTGGATGTGATTCCTATTGGACGGGAGCGTGAATTGAAGTTCCAGGGAGGAGCGAGGGGTGGATCCGCGGGTGGACCTGACCATATCTGATGAGGACAAGAGGATAGCCAGGCCCTTAAAGCATAATCTGGCTTTATCCTTTATTCTAGTCTATTTAGGACCATAATTTACAAAAATGAACATCATGATATATCGAAGGAGGCTTGAAACTTGTGATAGATACCATCAAATAACGTGGAAAATCATTATTAAAATAATAAATCAAGTGGGAAAGTAGGGTCATTTTCTCACAGACTTCCGTAGCATCGAACTTCTTTCTGCAACCACCAACATCGCCATCTGCTGGCCATTAAATGTAATGCAATTTTGAGAGATTTCCGCATCGGCCTCACTTTTCAGACCCGGGTGCTGCATCCATCTTTTTATACAGTCTATGGTCCCAATACTCAAATATGTACCCTTTACCTCCACACACCACCCCCACCACCCCATGCTTTCAGATAGGAGAGGGGGTAGAGCGGTCGAAAGGAGGACACATTATTTCAGGCCGGGGGTGCAGCTTTTATGTGTAGGGTTATAGCTCGGGGTTTGGAGTCACCAAGTTTTTCTGGCTGACTGAGCAATTATCGATGCCTCTGTGCTCAGTTCTCACACCTTTTTGTTTACTCAAACTTTTTCTGAGCTGGTTGATGTTCCTGGGTTCACCTAGTTTACTTGGTTTGCTTGCTGAATTGAGAGATGGCTGATCGCTCTGTGCTTACCTAGTTTTCGTGGGTTTTTTAACAGACTATTAATTTTAGTTGATGACTTACTTAATTTCCCTAGTTTTATTGCTGACTCTTTCTTAGTTGATGGCTGCCCTCTGTACTCGCCTACAACCCAAACTCAGGAAAAATTGTGGAAAATCCACGTAAAAACAGAAAGCAGTGATTTGAAAATGTACTTCGACATGAATTTTATTTATGAATGCAAGATAATAAATATTTTGTCTGGTCAACTTGTTTTGTTTGTAAATGTACATCCATTCCTGCCATTTAGGCCTGCAACACAGTCTGAAAATTTTTGGAATAAAATTCAGGAATAGCAATGAGGTAGAAAAATGTGAATAATGATGTGATTGGAAACAGCTTGATGTCAGCAGGAGATTGTAATCATAATTCGGTACAAAAGCAGCATCCAGGAAAGGCCTCCTCTTTTCCAAGAAAAGATAGCATGAGGATGGCCAATGTGCCCACAAATGCGTGCGAAAAATATTGGAAGGTTTAAAGACAATGATTCTCAAAGAAATATAGGAAGGGATTTGGGTATTTCATCCTCTGCGTTGCATAACATGATGCAGATTCTAGGAATCTGGAGGAATTTGTGTGTGTGAAAGGCAAGGACACAAACCTAAGCTGAATACCCATGACCTGTGATCACTCAGACCGCACTGCGTCAAGGACAATCATTTATCTATAATAGAACTACTTTTGCAAACATTTTTCAAGTACTACAATACGTAGTTACATTGACAAATGCCGGCTAAAACTTTACTGTGCAAAATGGAAGCTTTATTTTGAAAGTCTAGAAGCCCCCTTGGCTTCTATGGGCTCAGGAACATCTGAAATGGACTATCACAAAGTGAATACGTGTATTGTTCGCAAATGAATCAATTACATGTTTTTTTTATTTTGGAAGAAATGGATGTCTTGTGCCCCAGACCAAAGGAAAAAAAAGACCAGATTCATACTGCTGTCGGCAACAAGTCCAAAAGCCTTGCTCTTTCATGGTATGGTGTTGTAGCAGTGCCTGTGGCAAGGGTAACTTGTAATTCTGTGTAAGCACCATTAATGCTGAAAAGTACACTGAGGTTTTGGGAAACATATGCTGCTTTCAAGACAACTTTTCCAGGGATCCCCATGCATATTTCAGCGAGACGACGTAAAACCGCATTCTGCAGACATTTCAAAAGCATGGCCGCGTAAGAAGAGGGTGTGGGTGCTGGACTGGCCTGCCTGCAGGCCTGACTTTTGGTGCATTTTAAAGCTAAAAATAGAACAACAAAGACTTCGTAATGTTAGTCCCATTAAGACTAGTTTGTGGGACGAACGGGACTGAATCACTCCTGAAACACTTAATCAGATTGGTGTCTCCAGTCGCTTAACATTTAGTAAGTGTGGTGAAAAGGGGTTGCAACATTATAAAGTGGTCAATACTCTTCTTCTTTGAAATATTTTGCAAGAATCAAAATTGCAATGAATGCTTAATTTGGAGAATCAGTAAAATTCATGCTGCGAAACATCAAATAATGCGCTGTTGTAATATTGCCAATTAAAACTGGTCAAAAATTACCTGCAGATCACTGCTTTCAGTTTAAATTTTAAATTTAACACAGTCCCAACTTTTTCTGATATGGTTTTTATTACTGCCCTTTCTTTTGCTGACTCTTTGAGATTAGGTTATTGGCTCTGCGCTCGCTTATTTTCCCTGGTTTCCTGATAACTTTGAGAGAAGGTGGGGGCAGTGGTTTATGACTCGGTGGGGCCTACAGAAAGGCCCTTTGTTCTCCTGTTAGCCTTTTTTTGTGTGATGTGTTTACTCAGAGAGTGTTGGTTAGGGCTCTGGGCCCACTGTGCCCCTGCGGTCAGCTACTGCTCTGAGCTTCAGGGCAGGCGTCCCACCTCCTGGCACGTTCACTTAAGCCGACACGAACGCCCCTCGTGCTGGGAAACGCTCCTCTGCTTTTTAACATGGCCTTCCCGGCCGCGCTGGCAGCCTCCTCACATTCTCATTCCCCTTTCTTAACCAGCCCCGCTGGCATGAAGTCCAGTCCAGCTTGCAGCGAAAGTTAGTCAGAACTGTAACAGATTCCTTATGTGGCTCACGAGACCTCGCTGGGCTCTGGTTTTTCGTGCCCTCGGAAACCCACTGCACGAGTGATTTGTAAAAGCCATTATTTTTCAGCTGGACGGCTAGGTTCCCGAGGCACTGTCAGATGGTGCTCTGAGCGTGCGTGAGGAGGCTGGAGTCGTTGCAGTATATGTCTCGGGAGTAAAACTCTCGTAAGGCCGGAGACGTGTACAGTGTTGGGAAGGGAAGGCAGGGAAAGCCCCCTGATAGCACTAGCGTGTTTCGCTGGCAACTTTTACGAGGAGAGTGCAGAGATTTTAATGCGTGCACTAGCAAATTTGTCAAGGGTGTAGAGTCCTTTGCATTTACCCCACATATGCATTTACCCTAGATTATTTATGTTTGTGTTGTGATTGATGAATGCTTTGAATTATTTGCTCCTGCTGGCTTAAGATAGATAGCAATGCATCTCTCTAGCAATTGATCGGTCGTCCTCACTAACAGTAGATCTCTTCCTACGTCACAGTAATTATTGCTCCATGGCAAGCTGGCTTAAGTGGTCAGTAACCAGCAACCACCTGCCAAGTATAATTTTGGGCATATTTCCCTGAAGTGTAGCCTACTTTATACAGTACTCTGTCACAATTACAGGCTGTTTGTCTATTTTCCGAACAAAAAATGGGAGGAACATTTATACCCAAAATATGTCGGTTGTCGGTTGGCAAAATTGGAAATTTGAAACCCTGACTGTTGATGGGAGGTGTCAAGGAAAAGTTTATTTGGTTCTTGATCACATTTATTAGACGGCTTTTGAATTTCAGTCATTTCATGACAATTTCACGTCGCTGAATTGCTGGCAGGTGTGGCAACTGGGCGACCGGAGTGCTCATAGTGTGAACTCTGGGTTACTGCGGCCATTTCTTCCTTCCTCCTCTCCGTATTTCTTGCTGTATGTATGACTTTCTTATCTAAGATCAGATAGGGAACAGGGTTTGGGAAATGAGCATTTTTCTCCTGTCAGTTCCTCATCAATGAGTTTATTGTACTTTATTATCAGATGAGATGAAGGTTTGGTTGCAACTCTAACTATTATCTGATGGTGTGGTGGTGGTGGTGGTGGTGGTGGGGGAGTGTTGTGATTGAAGGTTCACCCGTAATGCCCCTCCCCTACTCAGACCTCGTTTTGGGATACGCAGTGTCATAAACAGATCTGCGCTACCACCCTGTCTCATGTATTTTAGGAGAAGCAAGCTTGCGTTCTTCGGTCCACCGATCGCACTTCCTCTGTGTGTGCACGTGTCATGCCTGTTCTCCGTCAGCGTGTCTGTCTGTGTGCTTGTTTTTCTCATTAGCTTCTTGTTTTGAAAAGGCCTCCTGGTTTAGCCCAGATCCTGGAGATTTGAGCGCCTTAATGACTAAACCTCGCTCTCAGCACCGGGCCACACGAAGACACTGAATTACGCAGATCTCACACAACTATCGAGAAGCCAAAGCCACAGCTGTGCTTAGTTGTGCGATTCAGAAACAGCCCACAATATCCCAGTCCATCAAGGGGAAAAGGGATCAGTAATCCAATGTATTTCAGCTAATGGCAGTTAGGCATTCAGCAGGTAATCCAGTGGACGTCTTGGTATACAACTGCCCGCATCAAAAAAATTTACATTTAATATATATATATGCAGCTGATTCATGTTTAACCCTTAGAGCGCTGAATAATTTTCAAGGAATTAAAAATGTAAATATCCTGAGCTGTTGAAAATCTATCATGTGGCAACTTGCCACATGGTGGATTTTCAACAGCATCTGATCTTGAAATCTTACATCTTTGGGCAACTATAGGTGCCTATAACGCTCTAAGCGTTAATCTAAGCCTTGTACCCATTCTCCTGGCACAAAGACGATTACTGAAGGACAAAAGTAACATGAAAGCAGAAGTTGTTGATCGCTGCTGATTTTACTGTGAGCACTTAGCAGGCCTGGTCTTAGGCCCGCAGTTGTTGCTTTTGGAAGTTGCGCAAGATGTAGTTGTACAATCTCTTTATGCCATATAGCTGTGCTATCAGGAATATATGTCGTCGCACAGGCTTGTCCATGATGGCAGACAGCGTCTCATAAAACTGTATATGGATTCATCGCTGCGACTTGCACTCTTTCTGAGCGAGTCGTCACAAGCATTGAGCGTTTTAAATGCGGGCGTATGCATTGCTCAACATTTTAAACATCCAGCGTTTTTTTTTTTTGGTGAGTTGCCCAACATTTAGTGGCCATATGTAGCGTTCACTGAGAAACCTAAAATTCTCCAAGCTGAACTGCTAAAAAGAAATATGTTTTTATTTTCGCCTGAGGATGTGACTGCGGATGACTACAGTGCATTACAGGAATATTTATTTAATCAGTGACACACACTGTACTGCTTTGGCTCTGAAATGCAGCGCTCCGGATTTGAAAAAAAATGGAAATGAAAAACCAAGTCAGTCGGCTTTAATTTTCAGGTACGGTAAAAGTGGAAATTTTCGCGTGATAAATTTTCTGCGTTCGGCAGAAGATGATTTTGCCTGTTTTTATTTTTGCGTTTTATGTACCGGCGCAAAAAAATAAACACGAGCAACAATTTTCGCGCCCTTCGTATTTTCACGCCAGGTGCGGGTTGCGCAAAATGCGAGAACATTTCCATACCGCGAAATATTCTGCGTTTATAGTATTTCATCCCCATAAGAGAGAGGCCTTGTCAATGTGCCTGTAGACTCTGAATGTTTGCTATAGTAAGAGCAGCAAAGTGAATCTTTCTCTCTCCCTGCAGACGACAGTATCTCAGCGGCGAGCGCGTCGGACATGCAGGACCGTCTCTCCTCGTTGGAGCTGCGGGTGCAGCAGCAGGAAGATGAGATCACGGTGATGAAGGCAGCTCTGGCGGACGTGCTGCGGCGTTTGGCCCTCTCTGAGGATTCCAGCTCCGCCAAGAAACAGACCGGCAGCAAAGGTACTGCTGCACTTCCTGATGCTCCTCCGCTAAAGCCTGAGGAACACCGCTACACAGCTCTGACTCACTGACCACTGATTCATCCACAATCACTACCACTCAGCTGTGAGTCACTGACTACTGATCCAGTCCATATCACAGCTACACCTCCCTGAATCACTGACCACTGATCCAGTCCATATCACCGCTACACAGCCCTGAATTACTGACCACTGATCCGTCCAAGTTATTGGGGTGCTCTGCTCCCCTCTCCCTCACAGATCCCAGCTGTAGTTAGATGAAGGAAGTGCAGGAACCAGCCAATCTCTGGATCTGTTAATGGTTTCAGTCCAACATGGAGTCTCGGTGCTAAAATGTTTCCATCCAGAGCTGGCCTGCTTGTGTGTGTGTGTGTGTGTGTGTGTGTGTGTGTGTGCGTGCGCATGTGTGCGTGCGTGCGAGTGTGCGTGGGGGTGTGTGCATGTATTTGTCTGTGTGTGTGTGTGAGCGTGCATGCGTGTGTGTGTGTGTGTCTGTGAGTCCATTTACACTCTCAGCGCATTGGGTGGCTGCACAGAGTAGAAATCTTTCTCTCTCCTCTTTTTCCCCTTTTTTCTCTCTCTCTCTCTCTCTCTCTCTCTCTCTCTCTCTCTCTCTCTCTCTCACCCCCTCATTCCCCTAGTATTGTGTGAGTGTGGAATGGCACGGTCCAGGTACCGCTGTGGAATGCGGTGCGGTCCGTTGGCGGTCGCCACATTTTTCACTCCCCTGATAGATCCGTAGCGGCCCTGCGGAGCCCGGCAGCATTCCTGCGGCGGCGCTGCCGGGAATCTGGGGGCTCCCGTTACGCTCGCCCGTACTTTTCCTTCCCCCCGGCCTCCTCTCCACAACTCCTGCTCTCTCCTCCCCGGGCGATAAAAGCCTGCGTCACGCCCCCACGGGCACAGACAGAGCACTCTCTCAGATTTTAATGTTTTCGTTTCGTAATTTCATACATCGACTTTCAGAAGAGGGTCTCCTGACCAATCACAGTGCATTTCATTGCCTATGTGGAAATGATATTGCCGTCGGTGGACGCGCTCTTGGCCTGACGGCGACAAACTCTGTGTGCAACACAGAGTGTAAAATCCAGGTTCAGACAGTCAAAGTCCCTGCCGGTATTTTATTCCAACCAGTATCATGTTTTTCTGCGAATGAGCAGAATTTTGAGCCAAAAGGTGAAACTAATTTGCTGGTTCAGCTCTCTTGAGTTTATGTCGAGAACAAACAAATTTCAGAATTTTTGCTTTTTGACCCCTGGACTTAACGTGACGATGCAGATTTGCCACATCAATGCATTCTGGGTGCCCATTCGAGACCAGAAACCACATCCAGAAGAAACACATCCATTAAATGGCACTTTTGGCTGTACAGGCACACCACCCTCTTTCTCCCTGGTGTGTGGAAGAGAGTCCGTCCTGAGCGCTCGCCTGCTGCAGGTCACTCTGGCTGCTGTCTCTCAGCTCATTATGATGTCACTCATCAGTTAATTCTGTCTCCAAGGGCGATGGCCCGCCCCCTTCCTCCCCTTCCCCTCTGCTCATTACTCAGCAGATCTGGTTGCAAGGTGACTGACCTGCCGCCAGGTCCGGGGTTATTTTAAGCCCCTGCCCGCGGAGCACGGCACCGCTGCCCTTTCTGAGGGATTGTCCCAGCAGGTGGCTCTTCGGTAACTGGGCCTGCTTTACAGGAGGTGAGCAGGAAGCCCTGCCATTGGATGGTTTGGCTTCAGCCACAGATTTTGCAGAGAGAGACTCTGTGACCCCCCCCTCGTCCCCAGCTCAAAATGGGCCTCTTCCTGTTCCTCAGGCAGTCTCTGCTTTATGAGAATTCCTCCGTCTCACTCCTGCTTTCCTTTCTTTATTTTTCTCCTTCCTCACTCTCTCCACCCCTCCAGCTGTCTGTTTTTCTCTCCTTCTCTCCCGGTCTCTTTATATCTGCCTTTAACCCTTTGTTGCGTAACCAAACCCATCCAGCGCCCTTAACAGGCAAAGAGGAAAGGAGTCCTGCAACAAGGGGTTAATTCAGTCCGTCCATGCCTCCACTTCTGTTTTCTCTCTCCCTCCAACTCCATCGGTCTTACTTTCGTAGACTTCTGACCTCTCTCTGCTTTACTTTTCTATTTCTCCTCCCTCGCTCTCTCTTTCATGTAGTACTCTCCACTGCTCCGATTCCTCCTTTCTCTCTCTCTCATCCCTCTCTCTTCCCCTTCTTTCAGACTCTCAGTTCTCTCTCTCCCTCCCTCTGCCCGTCTCAGGCCTGGGTGGTGCAGTGCCAGTGTAGTGTGTGTAGAACCCTGGGTTAGGGGTGTAGGACGGTGGTGCTGGGGTTTGCTCTGCGTCATTTCTGGGAAAGCAGAAAACCCTCAGCGTTTCCTGTGGTTTTGCGCAGGTCAGGAGGGAGCCGCCGTGATCGACGGTTTAACCAGCAGCCCTCACTGTTGCGGTTGCCCTGGCGACCTCCACCGCCTCGGGCCCCACTACCGTGAGGATGAGGAGGGTATCTGCAGAGAGGAAGGCGCTGAATTTGGCGTTTTAAAACAGCTGCGTTTAATATGCCCCTCCGCCCCGTCCTCGTCTCACGAGGATCACTGTGGACAGAGTGAGGGTTGAGATTGCAGCCCTGTTAAAGCAGGTTTTCTCACGGCCGTCCGTTTGATTTAATCATTTCAATTCCGGTTTTTTTGCGGAATGACGTTTGACTTTGTTTTTTTTTTTTTTTTTTGTTGCTGAAGTAGTTGAAATTGATTCCAGTTGGGAGGGAGGAGGAGTGTAACTGGGTCAGTAGGTTCTGCTGGCGTCGCTTCACAGCCTCTGGCTATAGCGCGATGTGCTCACAAAGAAGAGGTGAAGAAGAATGCTGATCCGCCGAGCTGCTGCTGAGGCGCTTTGTCATTCTCCTCAGGCCGAGACGCGGGCCGCAGGGGGTTACTCGCCCCAAACTTCAGGAGGAGACGAGGCCTGCTCTTCATCTGGCTCATCTCTGCAGGATTATGTGCGGGCGACAAGGACTGTCGACCGCCTTAATCACTGAATAATCCCAGAAATATGTGTCATCTCACATTTTAATTGTCTTTATACTCATGAACGCCCAGTGAACACTATTCAAGGGTCACTGTATGAAGTATTCTACTGTGATGTAGTTTTTGACTTGTTGCCGTTGGCTAATTTAGTCAGGTGACTAATGTAAACGTACCCTGCAAACTCATCAGCTCTCCAGGACCAGTATTGAACAGGCCATGAACCTAGATGTTGTCACAGTTCGTTCCTTGCTGCGTAAACCTGGTTTATTTTGGCTTACGTGACTTCAGAGCTGCAGTTTGGCCGGCCGGCTTCTGCTGACAGTTTTCAGCTCCCATTCTCCAGATAGACTTAACTACCATGCAACGTGTGACGATTTTTTATAAGTCGGCCTTTACTGTGATGTGGTTTTATTCGTGGTCACTTTAAGTGATTGGATTTGGAGGGAGTGGTTGTGTATTTCTGTGCATGCGTCATCACGAATGCCATTTTATTAGTGCGTGTGTCGTGGGGATTTATAGGCATTCGTGTGCGTGCTTCTGCAGTGTCCGCCTCTGACCCGCCTCTTATATTGATTTTTTTTTTTTTTTTTTTTTTTTTTTTTTGGAGATGACTGCAATCTGCCTTAATCTCATAGCCTTCTTATCCAATTACCTGCTCTGGTGGGTGGAGTTAAGCGGAGGATTCTGTGCTCAGTAATCCGTTCTTTTGTTCCTGGTGGACTCTCTGTGCCCCGCCCACCGCCCTCCCCCCTCCTCCCTCCGCCCCCAATCCTCCATCTAATTCTGATGATCCCCTCCAGACCTCTCTGAAAAAAGGGCTCAACTTATGCTTACGCTCTGGGCGTATCCGCATGAATACGGCCTGCACTTCCATAGGGTTACCTCAGGCGAGCTGGATAGTGGCCCATGATGCATTGTGCTTTGAGGGGGATTGTTGGCCCGAGTCCCATGTTATCCTGTTGATAGCAGCGGCCTGTGCAGGAAGCAGAGCAGGGTGGGATTTTTTTGTGTTTTATCGTGTGTATTGTTCTATGTCAGTGTGAGATAATTAAATCAGATTCTGTGCTCACGGGGGTATGGCGCTTCCGCGATTTTATGATAATGTCCGACCTTGAACCCGTGGTCAAAAATTGGCAGGATGCAAGGATCTGGACTTTTTATGGGCTAAAATAAAAACCGCTTTGAAAATAAAGTTGCGCTCCCTTGCATAAGGTCATGAAGTTCAGAATGTATTTCCAAAACGTTTGTGTAAGTACTGAGTGTCCTTGAGATGTATTAATTGTCTGGGGGTTCATCCCTTAGGTGCTGCCAACTGCCAATAGAAAACAGGTTCTAATGACCAGGTAGCTAAAATAACCAATCGCTGTGGAAATGAACGCTAGTAGGATATACAGTATAGTGATGCTTTTTGTTTGCTGAAACTGGCAGTGTTGGCTAGACCTGACTTTAATATCAGTATTAAAACTGATTTGTATTTTAAACTTTCAAAGGAAAGCCGGTTCTACAGAAAAACTGCTCAGGAGTCAAACTTCCTGTTACATGGAAGATACTATGAGCAAACCTAGCTCTCTGTTAGCAGTCCATAGCAGTCAAAATAAGCAAGCAAGAGTCATTTCTGTTGCCTGTATTGGATTCTTGTTTCAAATATTAACATTGCATGCACTATTAAGAACCAAATCTTCCAAATCCTCCTAAGTTAAGGAGCTCATCATAACGTGGACTGAGCTTTGTAACCAAGGGATTCCTAGGGTTCCTCCTTGGGATATCATCATCATCATCACCACCGTCACCATCTCCCACCAAATATCAACCAGTTTCACTCCGGAGAACATTTCCTGAGTGTGACTTCTGTCACTGTTGTGCTTGAGTACAGTCAGTATTAGTTTGTGTGACATTTGGTTCTACTGGTAATAACACTCTTTCATTTGTAAGTGTAGAAATGTTTGTTTTGCCTGACTCTGTGGCTGTATCCCCCCCCTGCAGGACCGAACCCCCTGCGCGAGTCCTTCTCCATGTCCTGTATCGCTAACGGTGGCTCCAGCTCCGGCAGCCGTAAGGTCGGCCACAGAGATGGCTCCTCTGTATCAGTCACCAGGAAGGAGACCCTGTCCTCCGCAGCCAAGAGGTACTGGAGTCCAGCACTGACCTGGTGGTGTAATGAGACACTTGCACTTGAGCTTGTTTGCTAGCTAGTAACCAGGCAGTTCGGCACACGAACAGGCAGGCAGATGCACGCTAGCACACTGACGCACGAGTGCATGTACACACCAGCACGCAGACATGCTAGCACACAAACTGTCTAAAACACAGACATGTAAGCATTTGGGCATTGTAGAGCACAGGCAACCTCAGATATGGGCATGCAAGCACACAGGCATGCTAGCACATGAACACTTTTGCAGAAAGACTCCTGCTTTTGTACATGGGGTTGCCAACCCTCGTCCTGGAGGGCCACACTGCCCTACATAGCCTAAGTGCAGTAACTACATATTGGGTAAAATGCGAGTTGCACAGTTCTGGGCCTGAAAGTATATTGAGGTCAGGATTTATTTGGACAGAAATTATACCATGGTGAGTCAGTTATTCATAATCTATCATAGAAGTGCTGACTATTTATTTGTTGGGACAGCAAACAAACTCTGAAGCCATTTTTTACTGTTTAAATTATTGTGTAGTTACTGCACTTAGCCTTTGTAGGGCAGCACAGTGTGCTGGATTTTTTTCCCCTGTCCATTTTTGATCCAGTTAACCAGCTGAGGTCAGTCAAATGTGTTACCATCTTCTTTCTTGTATTAATTAAATCCTGATTAACAACAAACACCTGCAGACACTGTAGCCCTGAAGGACCAGGGCTGGCTAACCCAGGTGTATACTAATGATTGGCATGAACATATGCGAATCTATTCTTATTACACATGCATTTAAATGCAAATTTTTTCATTTGTACATGGAAGCACCTTATACACAGTAACTGCATCTCTTATATGGAGAAACAAAGACATGTCCACACATGCAAACATGCATGCCTGCCTATATAAAATAAACACACGCCATAATATATGGCTCTGCAGAGGGACTCCTGAGGTTCTTTGTGAATAGCAGAATTGTCTCGAGGCTCGGTTCTGAGGTGTTAATCTAATCTCTGGCTGAAAAGCAGTGTTTGCATGTGTGCGAATCACAAATGTTCCCTTTTTTCATCGCAGCTCGGTGACTCAATGAAGGAAAACCACAGGAATGCGAATCATTCGGGGATTTTGACATTCATATTCAATAAGATTCAATGAGATAGCAGGAGTGTGTATTTCTGTATGGGGTGATATTACGTAATGCAGCTCGTACGAGTTTTCAGGAAGTTCCTGCAATGGTTGCCTTGTCTCTCATGCAGAAGTGCCGATTGCTTTGATAACCGTATGTGTTAATATTGGTATAAGGTCCGGGAGTGTCATACCTGTAAATGTATACACCTGTGTCGATGCATCTGTGCTAATTATGTGTTTTGTGTTGCTGACAAAGTGACTGAATTCTGCACAGAATAAGCCCTGTTAGCCTGGTTTCCTGTCACCCTGAGAGTTATTTCAGAGATTTGGGTTAACCTACCCTGTGTTTCTGTTTTAACACTGTGTGTCTCTTCCCCCTTAGAGTTTTGAATCTCTCTTCCCTATTTTTGTCTTTTTTTGTCTGGGTTTTTGTCTTTCCCAGTTCTGTTGAATCCTCCTCTGTTTGACCCTCTCATTTTCCGATGTGTTTTTATTTATTGTTGCATGTTTCATATTTGTCCTCTATGCGAGTCACACTTTTATTCTCTCCCTGAGTCTTTTAGGGTCCCCCAGTCTGCATTAGTGTTTTTAGATGTCGCTCTGCGTGTGCATTTTAGGGTCCCCTATCTGTTTATGTTCTAGGTTCCCTGTGTACCCGTCCTTGTTGGGGTGCCATTTTTTTTTTTTTTTTTTTTTTTTGCCTTGCTTCTCTGTCTGTATCAGTAAGGGTCCTCCTTCCCTCCTTGTGTTTTGGACTCCCTGTCTACCTGTGAATTTTGGGGTCCCCCCTCTTGTTTAGCATTTTGGCTTGTCTCTCTACCTCTGTGTTTTGTGGGCTCCCGGTCCTCCTCCCTCAGTACCTGTGCGTTTTGGGGTCCCCCTGTGGCAGTGTGTTGGGGGTACACGGCCCTCTCTAACCCCCCTGGTTGTCTTGCAGCGGTTCGGAGAAAAAGAAAGAGAAGCCCCAGATGGAGGGGATCAAGGAGAAGGAGGAGCCGCAGGCTAACGATAAACCTCCTGCCAGCCCGCAAGCGCCGTCCCCCTCCGGCCACACCCCCTCCCCCCACCCCCCTCCGCCACAAAAACAGCACCAGGAAAACAAGACCTCCTCTCCAGCCAAAAGGTTCCTCGGGCCCCCCGCCACCGGCCCCCCTACCAGCACGCATGGGGGGCCGAGCTGCCCCGCCTGGGACGAAGGGCTGGAATGCTCACCAAAAACACCACCCCAACGCACCCTCATCTAATCCTACCTCTGTCTGTGGGTCGGGTCATTCGTACTGATGCAGTGCAAGAACACGCAATGCATTACAAAACCCAAAAAACACATCGATCTCAACTAGTCACATTTAGACTTCTAATCTTATTTCTAATAGTTTTTTGCTAATGAAGGCAAAATAAACTGTTTTGATAATTTGGCGTATTTCGAGATTTGTCTGTGGCGCGGGATAATTACAGCTGTAAAGCACACAGTGAGTAAAAGCTTGTATTTGTTACTTTGGAGAGGGAAAAAAAATCACTATAAGCCTTGTAATGTGACCAAATTACTTGTTATTGTATCCCCGGAGAACGAGTTGGGGATACTAGGGATCAGCGATCATCGCACCGTGTCTGTTGAGGTTTGCTTGTCAGCGCTTTACAGGCCACAAATTTCAACAGATTCGTTTCATATTTGGTGTGGTCCTTGTGTGTAATAAGGCCATGAAGCCTATTGATTTTGGGAATCTGGGGTTACATGTTGACCAGCCGGCAATCGACTGTCTAGTTATCGGTTGTTTTTGCTGCGTAACCAAGCGCACCGGTAAACCTGCAGCTTATAAGCCTGTCCTCTTCAATGCCATCAGTTAGCCTGCATGTCTGGACATTATAACAGATTTCGCATGGAAACAGACCAAGTGCCAAGCCACAAACATGTAGACGCAGGAATGTCACTGGTCAGCCATTGGTGCAAAAGGGTCAACCCAGGATATTTGGCCAGGTCTGCAGCCAAATACCTTGCTTTCTGTTGAGCCGGGAATTTCCCTGGTTTGCATTAGTATGAAAGGAGTATTAACTTTGGGTCATTTATCTCGGGATTAAATCAAGGAACATACAGGCTTGCTGTAAGGAATGATAACATTGACTGTCTGCTTCGTACGTCTATGAGATAAAATCAGAGATTACAGTTAATACTTGCGACTGGAAACATTCAAACTAAAGTTTTGCTGTCTCGATAACTGCACTGATTAGATAGATTAATTTCATCTGCATCAAAAGTAAATGCATTCAGACCAAACCTCTGTCCAATTTTGAGGGAGTGGAGTTAAACAGCTGTCATGCAAAGGTGAAAAGTTTAACATTTTACTTTCATTGCCACCCATCTTCAGTGCCAATTTATAGCATTTGTCTACGTTGTGCAAGTAGATGCCAAGTAGATGCATCTCTAATGGGCTAGCTGACTGATTTACATTTCATGAAGCATTTCGTAATATTTCTTAATGGAACTACAAACGTTACCATATCAGCTATTTTAGGCACCTTCAATATTGATAGCCTTACTGAAAGTATTTTACAAAGAATAGGCATGAGTCATGTGGATTATGACATTAGACGGGAAAAAAATTATGTAGGACACCCCTTAACCCCTTAAACTCAATTTTTTTTCACTTAAGTTTTCCCTTAATTTGGTTCAAAGTAAGAAAAAGCTTTTTTTTTCATATTGCAGGGCAATGTAGCACATTCTGTATCTACAGGTTGCAGCGCTTCACTGAAGCTACATCATAGGTATATTACGCAAGTTCAATCCCAAGATGCCATGTTATGGCTGCAGCATTACATTAAATAGAAAATATCTTGATCTTGTGCATCATTTTATTTATACTTCCTTGTAATTCAGCAGGACATACAGCATATGGGATCGTTGGAAACCTTGGGATCTCCTCTAAAATCTAAAATGGGCCTAAAGCTCCCAGGTTTGAATACAGCTGCTTCATTTCACGGACCAGTATATGGGTCCGTAGGCTTTTATGGGGTCAATCCTGTTAAGCTGCGACCTTCACAAAATTTAAATTGCCGACCTGGGTCTTGTGTGCACAGCAACAACCGGGGAATTTCCCGAGACAATCCTGCGGTGTGAATGGGTCTAGCACTGGTCAGTTGTACAACCACTTCTCTAAAAGAATGGGTTACCACTGAAGTAAAATAATCCGGTTGGAAAGCCGGCTGTTGATGATTGAGATGTGTTTGTAACGTGGCCAGAGAAGCGTTTGAAAATAGATTTGCTCGCATATTTAGATGCGTCGTAGGACTAGCCTCCTCAGAATCGCAGGCGTGACCGGGGGCAGACGTTTCTTCTCTGCTGCTGAAACGCATTGTGATTTACCTTGTAAAACTGACAGCTTGTTTATAGGGAGAGCCCTCTCTTCCTCTCGCTGAGGGAGAGATGGTGCTCTGGGTCAGTGAGACCTTGAGGGCTCTGCATTAGAGAATCATGGTTAATCAGCGCAGGGGTGGTCAGGGCCGTGTGGAGCGGCCTCACAGCAGGGGGGGCCGGGGGTTCATAATGCAAAGCAGATGCCCCATCATCCGCAATACTTGTCCTCGTATATCCACCGCAGTCTGCAAAACCTCTCAATCACGGTTAATTACTATCTAAATTAAGGAGCCTGCTCTTCTGTGAGCCAATCAGCTGGGCTGTGTGTGAAGTTGGCTGCGGTTTACAAAACCACACTCGTGACCTCAACTGATACTCAGCCTGGATGATAGGAGGTCCACTTGGCCTGCAAACACACGTACAAAAACAGAATTATAAACCCCATTCACGGCAATGGTTTGGAAATACAGTGCGGGTAGGCCTCTGTGTGTGTGTTTGTGTGTGTGAGTGTATGTGCGCGCGTGTGCGCATATGAGCATGTATGTGGGGATACCCATGTTTGTCTATGTGCGCGACCATGTGCGCGCATCTGTGTGTGTGTTTGATCGAGAAACGCCCATCCATCCTTTCGAGACACACACTTCAGCTCAGTCGCACGCGTGCAAGCACACACACACACACACACACACACACACACACACACACACACACTTCAACCCAATCACTCATACACGCACACTCACTCACACACACGCGCGCACGCACACACACTCAGACGCTCTCCAGTGTGAAGCATTTCAGCCCTGACTCCAGAGGAGCCCTGCTGCGGGGTGTGTGGGGGTTTATTCCTCCCATTGCGTGTGACTCTGTGTGCTGCCCTCTCTGCACCCTCCCCTCTGTGGCCTGGATCACTTCTCTGAAGTCTGGCTCACCGCTAAATTCCCGGCCGTCCCACTCAGCTGTGGCCACTGACCTCCCCAGATAGGACGTCTGAGTCCCTCCTCCCCCCAGAGTCTGTCCTACGGGCAGGACCTGCCCACTCAAGGAACGAGAGGAAGAGGAGAGGAGGGAGAGAGCAAAAGAGAGGGGAAGTTTAAATTGCTTAACTGCGGGTGGATTTTGGCTATTCTAGCGGTCCCCTCAGTATGCGCCCCAGGAAAGAGGACGGCCCCAGTTCAGAAGTGATCCTGAGCCCGGAATGTTGCTTTGTCCACACTGATACGTTTTCGTTTTAAAACGCACAACTCTAGCAATGTTTTCGTCTGGCGTCGACACTTCTCCGGCCTTTTCGAACCTCTAAAACCGAGACTTTTGAAAACGCTGCTGATCCCGTTTTTGTTTTGAAACTCCGGGACTGCATTGTTGTGTGGACGGAGATCGTTTTAGTTTTAAAACGCCGTTTCGAAACGAAAACGTATTAGTGTGGACGAAGACTGTGTGTGACTGCTATTAACCCTTTCTCCTCACAGCCTCGCACAATAACTATCTTTTGTTCTGTAGCGCTTGGTCTATCGACCTGCTCATTTGCTGTTCTTTTCTCCTCTCCAACGTCTCGCCGTCCCTTTCTTTGCCTCCATCCCTATCTTTTTAACCTTCTCTCTCATTAACTGTGATGTAATGCTAAACTGTATGGCCTGTTTTTTCTCGTGAAGCCTGGGCGCCCGTGTTTTCCTCAACCCAGATTTACTAACCCGTGGCAGGGGAAAGCTTTTCCCCAACCGTCATGTGCTTGGATCTTTCAGATGGATTGCGTACTCACTCGCTCGTGCCTTGTAGAGGGATGATACCTCTCTCTCTCTCTCTCTCGATCTCTCTTTTCCTCTCTCTAGATAGCTCTGTGGTGCATTTCAGGTCAGCATGGCCTGCAGGAGAGGTGAAGTATATTTCTGGAGACATTAACAAGCTGCTGTGAATACAGTAGCTTTTTGTTAGAGGTGTTTGTGACCTGGGCTTTTCTTAGATATGACTGGTCTGTATGTAGATGAAACATAATGAAATGCAATTGAAATAAATAGCCCTGGTTGACATGCTTATATTCAGATACATGATCTGTACATTGCACATTTGATAGTGAGCTTTGTAGTAGGTCATTTAGATGGTTCGGTTGACTCATGAAAGCAGTTTGTAATGACTCCAGTAGGCCTCCCCCAGTGCCACCGCCATTCTGCTTTTTGCTCTGGTTCTCTCTCTGCTGCACCACTCTGGTGAGCGTGCACGCTCTTCGGGAGCGGCTGGACTGAAGCTCTCTCCTCCCTGCGCAGGGCCCACACCACAAAGAGGGGCTCGGGGATAGAGCGGTCCCAGAGCAGCACGTGGGACGCCGGCGAGGAGAGCAGAAACAAGTTGATCAAGGCAGCATCCACCTCCAAACTGCTGGCCAAGGTGGTGAAGAACGCAGAGAAGTGAGTGAGCTTCTCTCCTGTCCGTCCGTCCGTCCGTCTGTCTGTCTGTCTGTAGCGGCCTGGGGGTTTGGGTGAGGAGAAGCAGTCTTTCTAGGTTTTTTGTCAGTTTGCTCTGTTGATTGTGTACTACAGTTCTTTTTAGCTCACCTGGACCAAAGGTCCGGTGGGCTTATGTCATGGGCCGGCTGTCCATCGTCCTCATTGTTGGCGTCATTTGCAGCGTCTGGGTCATCCGTAAACATCCTCCTCTCCGAAACCACTGGGCCGATTAGGCTAAAACTTGCCACATAATGTTCCTACCCATGAGGACACCAAAGTTTTTTCATAGCGTTCCGATCTGATTTGGCAGCCATATTTAAAATGCCATATGGAGCCATTGTGAAGCAGTTTTTGAGGCGATTAAGCTGATATTTGATATATGGGTAGACTGGAGCAAGCCCTAAAACATGTTTTAGGGGTTTTGTGAAATTTTGACATTTGACCTTGATTTGACCTCAGCACTTTGGCCACGCCTATTTTCGAATATCCGAAATCACTGGACCTATAAAGCTGAAACTTGCCACATATGTTCCTACCCATGAGGACACCAACATTTATTCATGATGTTATTTAACAGCATATACAAGTATAAACAATCCAGGTGAGCTACAGTGTCCCTGGCACTATTTTTATGTTTTTTTTGTGGAACTTGCGTGACTGTGTTTTAGAACTCCATTACTCCATGGTACTGGGTGATGATTGTTCATTTAGGAACATTCAAAACACACATTTACAATATTAAAGGGGTCATTTGCATTCTGAATTTCTTTGATTAGCTGATTCGCATTGGAAATTGCGTCCTGTGCGAAAGTTTCGGATACTGTGGATCAGCGGTCGTTAGGCTGCTTCCACCGATGGAGAGATGTTTTCATAATTGCTCTGGGGCCTTCAATATTTTTTTTTTCTAGCAATTTCAAATCTGGTCTAGACCTTGCTTATGATGATAGGACAAAACCTTGCGATTCTGGAAAAAATGTAACAATTCTTTATGATATTAATTCATATTTTACGAACGTCTTGGTTGCCAGTTTCAGGTTCCTAAAAACAAATCAGACTTTGTTTTCACAGCCCTAAATATCTTTTTATGTTTTTCCTGAACCGAAATAATTCTGTGCCTGTAGGAAAGTCTCTGGGCTCGGGCCCATGATACTACAGCATGGCACCGCCCCTGTACATGGGTGCAGCATACGGTTGCTATTTAAAATGGAGAGGGCTCACATTGTGCAGTCCGTGTCTTACGACCTTATAGCTTGTTGGCTATTATAATGATCAATTGTTTACTGAGGTGTACCAGGAAGTAAAGTTGCAGACGTATGGTCATACACCGTACGGGCCTAAGTTAGGGTGGTTGGTGGACATAAATCCTGCACACATACTGGACCTGCCATTGGAATTGCCCTCGCTGATGCCTCAGAAAGATTGGCTATTCCGGGGTTCGTGCAGGCCTTGAAAGTGATGATTTTTTTAGTGGACAGAGAGCGAGGCTCAAGTAAGCATGACTTGCACTGTGGCCAGCTCTGACGCAGAAGCCGTATCTCCATAGCAGGGCTGAAATGAGTGAATAAGTGTCTTGGCCGCAAACGTCTGGCCTCCATCCTGGGATCCCCATCACGAGTAATCACCAGGATTCGTCACGCCGGAGTTCTGAATGAGAGGGAGTGGGCCTCCGGCCAGAAGTTAGTCTACATTCCCAAACCTCATTTCATCCCGTTAGGAGCCCAGCTGCCCCACACTGAACAGGCTGGACCCCACTCTCCTAATCCCTCTCAGAGTCCATGTCATGTTTTTCTAATTCCTCTTTAGTTCTTTTTTTCTTTTTGTCAAGAAAAGTGGAGGAGATTAACAGCATTTGACCTACTTGAACGATTAAATGCTGCTCTGTAAATGTATTTTGGCACAGTTTTGAGGACAGTTTTCCTAGTCAAATTAATTACGATTACAATTCTAGCAGTATGAGTATTAATGTATTGCAGTATTCTGCTCTTAAACATGATTATGCTTTGATTACATTGTTACGAAGAGGACAAAGTCGTGGGCGATATATTCAATCTTGTATTTAGACTTAAAACTTATTTCTATTACCTTCTTTCTCAGGAATAACGACAATTCCGCCATGGATTTGAGATAATTTGGACTCATCGCTCGATTTGTCCCCAGGACAAGTGGAATTTTCTTAACCCTCGGACAAATCTAGGAATGAGTCGAAATTATCTCTCATCAGTGGCAGAATTTTTTTCTGAGGAAAAAGGGTAATCGAAATACGTGTTTTAAGTCAAGGGTACAAGATTAGAATGCTTGGTAAGATTTTTTTTTTTTTTTTTTGCAGTGTACAAATAGCTTATTTCATATTGAAGAGAATATGGGCTATCAACTTACTATATGAAACCAGAATGACCTTAAATTGTAGTCGTAACATTAACATTTAGCCAAACCTCAATACATCTGACTAGCATTACCATTCGTCTGACTACCATATACATAACAGACCATGACTTCTACGTGTGTGCTGTGATTCAGTGCAGAGAGAACACGCTGCCATGTGCAGTGAATTATGTTTATGCTTTTATGTTGCAATGTGGGCCAACATGGGCGCTCACATAAAAATAATGAATCTGATGACTCAATCAGTCATGTACTTCAGTACGTTGCATACGCTAACTAATCTCCATTCCTCTGCTCTTCTTATAGACACAAAGACTCAGCTGCCTCTCAAGGTAAGTTGAATGAATTATTGCAAGCCTGTTGCATGCTAATAGCATTGTCACTTCTCATGTAAGTATAGCTGAGTCTGGCTGTTCATTCTGTTTAGCAAGACAGGCTCCGCATAATAAATGGCTTTCGGGGCTCCATTGCAAATTTGTGAATGTTTGCTTTGTTGAGTGCTTATATCATCTGTCCCATCCTATCTTCTGACTGTTGTCACCCACCCTGTTCTTGGAGATCTACCATCCTGTAGGGTTTTATTCCGACACTAATTTGGCACACCTGATCCCTCTAAGTAGAAGCG
This sequence comes from Gymnothorax javanicus, assembly GCA_029692085.1. NCBI lineage: Eukaryota > Metazoa > Chordata > Actinopteri > Anguilliformes > Muraenidae > Gymnothorax > Gymnothorax javanicus. The sequence goes on along the minus strand of CM056208.1, from coordinate 39,018,544 downwards.
CTACAAGGTCTCTGGTTGTTGAATGAGGTGAGCTTTTGTTATGGTTAGCTTTAAAACTACAGGATGGTAGATCTTCAGGGACAGGGTTGGTTACCGTTACTCTGACAATTTCTGCTTTCATATTGTCTTTCCTGTGTCCACGTCCATCAAGAGTCTAACTCAACAACTTCATTTCTGTCTCATGACCAGGGAAAATGTCGACTCGAGAGAAGAACAGCCTAGGTAAGAGCTGACCTGTGCGATGACGAGAGTTACAAAGGAAGCATTTGCTTATCCAGTCTACCTCCCTTCCTCTCTCTGTCTCCCTCTCTCGCTCTCCTTTCACATTATTTACGTGTCGGCTCAATTCGGATGTCCTTTGGCATGCCAGTGACATTTGGTTGTCTGGCCTGCTCAATGTCGCATTCACGTTCCCAGGAAACATTCCTTTGCTGATTTAAAACATTACAAGTAACTTATTCATGAGTATGTGACTACATAAGGAATGCCCCAAGTAAAATGGAATTTGCAGCCTGTGGCACCTGGCTTCCACTCAATTAAACCTCATGACTGACCCACAGAAAAAGTCACTAGCCTTGAGTGTCCCCCTCAATTTTGATTTCTATGGTCATGAATTTAAGCTGTTTGTTTTCTGTAATCTGTGGCACAGGGACGGAAAATGCTGCATAGTATTATAAAACTTTATTAACCCAGCACAGAGAAGAGTTTTCAGTCAATTCTGGAAGGAAATTGGAATTGCCATGTAGTCAGCTGTAGAGAATTATTGCTGCCTCCTGGCTCTAGTTCTTGAGGTTCGACAGGTCATGTAGGCGCTCGGCAGAAGCTGAATATCCGGGTTCAGGAGGTAAAATTCCCTGTGGTTTTCCTCCGGCCTGTTTCTTTTGGGAAATACTGCAATTCCTCGGACATTAGTTAGCAATAACTGGTGAAATGAGTTGGGTTGAGTTCAATGGGGACAGGAGTTCTACTTTGTGGCCCCTGGAATTCCCACCACTGATGGAGCAGAGCGGTTATGTTCAGTCTTTCACACGGTCAGGCAGGAAGGTGAAAAGTTCTTCCTATTTATTTAGGTCATAATTGGCGAGTTCCTGACCTTTTTTTTCTGTGTTTGAGCAGCTCATTGGTTTTTAAATCCAAGGCAAAAAGCCCTGTGTCTGTGCGTGACGGATTGAGTATAGCTGCCGCTGAGGGGCATGGAATCCCTGTTGATCCCATTACCTGCTGCGTGCGTCTCGATCCTGCCCTGGGAATTGGACTGGGATTTATAAAAACACTTTCCAGCCATCGCAGCTGGTGAAACTCGAGATTTCTCCTTCCTCTGTCTGCTCTTCTTCCTCCATACGCCGAGTGTCTGTCTCTTTCCCTCTGTTCGTCCATCCATGCGTATGATCCCAATGTTTGCTAAGCTCCAGTGAAAGTGGCCACGGTTGAGCACTGACTGTATGTTGAGTTTGATGCCTGGCCGACCTCACTGAGAATCCCTCCCTCTCTCTCTCTGCTACTTTCCTGATGTGTTCGGTTGGGCAGTTACAGTGAGCCCCATAATTCATTGGACAGTGACACGTTTTTTTTTTATTTTTGTTCTGTCCTTTTGCTGAACCTTGTCATAGTTTCCTTTCAAACTCAATGAGGTCGAAGTACGGACTGTCAGCTTTCATTTAAGCGTGTTTTCATCCGTAGCAGATGAACCGTTTTGAGATGACAGTACCTTTTGTTGACATCTAGGCAGATAAAAATATTGGCCTGTTTCACATTATGCAGAATAAAGCAATCATTTTTAATAATTGGTTTCATATCCTGTGCATGCAGTGACTGTTTGAAGTCTGTGGCGATAGACATCTGCAGATGCTGGGCATGTTCCCTAGTGATGCTCTGCCAGGCCTGTACTGCAGCCATCTTCAGTTCCTGCTTGTTTCGGGGACTTTTGGCCTTCAGTCTCCTCTTCAGCATGTAAAATGCATGTTCAATTGAATTCAGATTTGGCGACTGACTCAGGGAAACAGAACCTAAATAACAAAAAAATGTCTCTCTGTCCATTTAATTTTGGGTCTCAATGTATTTTGACAGTGGCACAATTTTAAAGAGCAGTAATCCCTACATGGTTCACTGTATATTGATGTTAATACCCATTAATTGAATTTTAATGGACTGTCCTCATTGCTGTGAGGGTGTGTTCAGCTACACTACAGGCCAGAAGTTTGGAAGCAAGGCCAATACAGGTCAAAAATGTGGAAGCAACTTCAAGTTTCTGTTCACAATGCCTTTCTTAAAAACCAGTATGAAATCTATGGATTTTGGGATGTATTTACTGCATGATTAGACTTTTCTTTCACTGATATGCACCATTTTCCTCTATTAGGAACTGTATACATTGTTACAAGACCATCGCTGAATAAATATTAATAAAAGAAAGGAGGGACTTTTTGGGTTGAGAAGATTCGCAAGAGTCGCAACTTCAGTGAAAAAGTAAAAAACAAATCACAGTTTGCATTATTCACTTTATGTCATGGTTTACAGCCCACCGGATGCCAACTTAAATCCGGCGGGCACTAGGACCATGGGCCTAGTAATATGGACCTGATGATTTGAGTAAAAATGTATTCTGATAAGTGACTTTATATAATAATCATGTTTGGGGCGCCCCGGTGGCTCATCGGTCTAAGCGCGTGCACCATAAAGGCTGTGTCCTTCTCGCGGCAACCTGGGTTCGATTCCGGCTCAGGTCATTTGCCGCATGTCATCCCCATTCTTCTCCCCAACTTTCCTGTCTCTCTCTGCACTATCACTGTCAAATAAAGGTGAAAATCCCCCCAAAAAATTATAAAAAAAAAAATAATAATAATCATGTTTATTTTGTTGCAAAGTATGCCAATGAAACTATGATCTTTTTTTGTACAAATTTGATCTTGCTTCCAAACTTTTGGCCTGTAGTGTATATGGAGTGAATGAAAATGTGAATTTCAAACTTGTCGTATAACGGGAGCACCCTGTGGAATGGTGTGGTGTATGGAGAACTCACTGTGTGATGTCATGACTCTTCTCTGTCCCTCTCTCTCTCTCTCTTTCAGAGGGCGAGTACATTAAGATGTTCATGCGAGGGCGGCCCATCACCATGTTCCTCCCGTCCAACGTGCCGAACTACGACGAGGTTCGCACCGAGCTACCATCGGAGAGGCTGAAGCTGGAGTGGGTGTATCCTTCTGCAGAGCGCCAGCTGGCGGGTCTGTCTGTCGCTCCATCATTCTATGACTTGCCTCCCTGTACTGTCCCTATTTTTGCCTGTCTGTGTCTTCCTGACTGTGTGCTTTACATGCTCGCCCGGCTCGTTTCGGTGTGTTTGTCTTGGCTCTCTACTCGTCTATGCGCCGGAGTGTTTGTCCTGTCTGTATCCTCGGCTAAACATCACGTGGTGCTTCCTCTCCGCACTGCTTCCTGGTTGGCTGGGTCAGGATCGGATCTCGCGGATGTGGCTCTTCCCTTCCTCTGGCTGGTTATGCGCCCCCCCCGAAGGCCTGCGCGGAGGATCGTCATTATGTGACTGTTGAGCTGATGTGGGGGGGTAACAGTACCTCCCTAACTGACCTCCTGTGTGCTCACTATTCACTGTAAAGGGAGGGTCACAACATTGTTTGACCATGCGCCATCTTGCTTCTCTCTGTATTACCTTTCTGATCAATTTGCACATTCGTGCAACACAAGAAATGCTGCCTGAGATTCATTCTCGCTCTTGCTCTATGGTGGTCATGCTTGTGTGTACTTGTTTGCATGCATGTATGTGCAAGCATGTGCGTGAGTGTTCGCACTTGTGCACATGCTTGCATATGAGGTGTGTTTGTCTGCGTATTCTTTTGTGTGTGTGTGGTTGTGTTTGTGCATGCACGCGTGTGTGTATGTGCGCCTGCCTTTGTGTTTCCGTTTGTGCGCGTCTTGCCCCTTGACTCTATGGCTCAGTTATGGCTACAGGGGACGCGACTGCAGAGCCAACGTGTACCTCCTGCCAACGGGCGAGATCGTCTACTTCATCGCCTCTGTCGTCGTGCTCTTCAACTACGAGGAGCGGACGCAGCGCCACTACTTGGGACACACAGACTGCGTCAAGTGGTGCGTCGCTCATACCGTGTTACCGGGAGAGCGAAAAAATGGGCAGGGCTGTTATTTACAACATCAGTGACCCCGTTAGTGGGCCTGGAAATACAGCTTGGGAATACACTTCATTAATGTCCTAATGTCCTGAGTTCAAATTGAAAGTGTTTTTAGTTTCTTTATAAATGATGGAGGTCAACCTCTCGTTCTTTCACCTGGAACATGCTGTCACCGCCCTCCCATGTTCCATGTATAAAAATCTCTCTCTCTCTCTCTCTCTCTCTCTGTCTCTCTCTCTCCCTTGCTCTGTCTGTCTGTCTGTCTCTCTCTCTCTGTCTCTCTCTCTCTCTCTCCTGCACAGTTTGGCAGTCCACCCTGACAAGATCCGCATCGCCACGGGTCAACTCGCCGGAGTGGACAAGGACGGCCGGGTGAGAGCCCCCCCCCGCCACTAATCCTGCTCGATTATCCCGCCTGTCTCGCCATGGCACCCGTTAGCCATGAATGTCGGGGGGTGAGACACACCTATAGGGGAGTTCAACAAGTTGTAAAGAAAACAACTCTCTCTTGCTCACCCACACCGCACCCATGGAGCTAATCGAGCCGCGCACTGCTAACCTGCTACTGAAACAACACGGATTATTAGCACCGTTTGCCCAAGAGTGAAAACCAGTAGGAACTGTGTGCGTATTGTGCAACCTGTGCGTGTGTGTGTGTGTGTGTGTATGTGCATGCACGCATGCACACGCCATGCAAGTTGCAGCTTGCTTTGTGCAATAAGATTTATTGCCTACTTGTCTCGTGACATTGTGACACACATAGCAGGAGGTGTCAGCTGCCTATGCGTTTTCATGCACCGCATATTCGACATCATTATTGGAGCTGTGCCTTTAGTGCTAAAGTTGTGCATGGATATCCATTTGGGGGCATAAGTTTGTGCCCTAGAATGAGGGATTTGATTGTAGTCACTTCAGCAAACATCCAGCTGTGTGAATGAATTGCATGCGAAGATATTTGTCTGCATGAGTTGTTTTTGATAAGGGCGTCTCCTAAATGTCAAAATGTGTTCAAAATCTACAAGGGATTGGCTGAACTACACTACAAGAAGAACACAGAGCACAATATGTCCCGATCACCACAGCATGTTTAGCTTTAGTCTAATTGATTGAGATGAAGTGAAGATGTAATCATTTTCCACGGCTTGATGCATGCTACCCATTCATTCAAACTGATGTAATGATTTACTTCTGAAATTTCACTCATCCATGCAACTGACTGTTTCCTCATTCCTTGGCTTTGAAACTTGAGCGCACTGGTAATGCTGTAAGAACGCGTGCTTCAGGAAGAGAGTGAAATAATTAGCGTGGTTAAAACATTAGCGAAATCAATGCCGGAACTGGGCTACAACATGGAGGGACTCCGAAACAATACAGTAGAGAAGCATAGATGCATTATTCTCCCAAACGTGCATGAAAACCATAGTGTAGTTTCTGTTATGGCTAAAATGTGTTGTCTCACATTGGACAAATGGCTTTTCTGAGCCGTGTGTGTGCATGATGGCTGAGCCAATAGTGAAAGATGAAGTAATTTCCTCATTGCCAGAATTATTTAGGGAAACATGTCGATGACAGCTCTCTGAAACCTTGACCACGTTACGGATGTTTCTGCTGCCACTGTTACGAAGCAGGAAATAATAATGGCCTTCCTTCCCTCAGGCTCTCCAGCCCCATGTAAGAGTCTGGGACTCGGTCAGCCTGTCCACCCTGCAGGTCATCGGGTTGGGAACCTTCGAGAGGGGCGTGGGCTCCCTCTGCTTCTCCAAGGCTGTGAGTCCCCCCCCAAATATTGTCCTCCTCCACATCACTGAAACTAAACAGCAGGTTTTAAACACTGCCGCCTGGGCCAAGAGCCGTGACGTCACCATTCCGTTCCGCTGTACTAAGACACTGCGTCCCCGTCTCCCCGAAAGTTGTGTGGAAAGCCGGGCGTCTATTTTCAGTACGTTGTAGTGCCCCTGTTCGACGGGTGCAGTTTGTGGAGCTCTGGACCTCCGTGCTGGGAGCTCCGCTCGCTGTTTGGACGAAGGCCTCACCTGGCTACCAAATGCTGCACTGTGTTTCTAATTAGCAGGACTTCGTAGTGTTTACTGTCCTCTCTGTTTTGTTCCATCTTCCTTCTCTCCCTCACTCTCTTGCTCCACCACCTCAATCTCTCTTACAAATATCTAGATTTTATTTTTTTTTCTGTTGGGTTTTCCCCCCTTTTTGCCACCCTAAACACTGCCAAAACTGTTTAGTCCACCGCAGTGGCCTGCTCCCATCGACGCAGGAGGACAATGTCGTGGCACACGATTGCTCCGACTCGCTTGATGATAAGCCCTTGCTTTTTACGCTATGCAGTCACACTGCCAATCACACGCTACCTATGCCATATGGGGATTACACAGTCAGCGTACAATTTGCTCGTACAGCTACGTGTGCCTGGCCGACCAGAAGTGGTCACTAGAGAACAACAAGACTAGCAGGTTTTTATCAGATTGACCCCTGTAATCCCCAGTAAGGCTGAACCAACTGTTGTTTCGCCCATGCAGACCTCCAGCCATAGCTGGTAACGGAGTAGCTATAATCCAAACACCCAACCACAGGGCTCCTGGACGAACAGTAAATATCCAGATTCTAATGTATTTATAAATTCCACTCATGGATACATTTATTTTTTTCTCTTACACCTCCCACTCTACTCTTTCCAAGGTTTCTTTTTTATAGAATATTACGTATTGTAATTTTATGTGTCATATTCCATTTTTGACTGGGCGCAAACACGATCTCCTCGTGTATTATTTCTTTCATGTCATGTTTTGACAGGACACAGGCACTCATTTGGGGGTGATCGATGACTCCAATGAGCACATGCTGACTGTCTGGGATTGGCAGAAGAAATCCAAGATAGCTGAGATTAAGGTTAGAGCCTTGACAACATTGCCTTGCATTATGTTTTATTACAACCATGTAGCATATGCGCCTGGAAATACTTATCTTACAAAAAGGGAGACGAGTAGTGTTGGTCCCTGCCAAAAATTTTAAAGCCCAATATTCACAGAGTAGAAACCAATAGCTTAGTTCTAATCAATGCAAAAATAAAAAGTTAAAAGGCATTAATAATTCAAAAAAGGTACAGCAGTAGCTAATGTAAGCAGAAGTATCATGTCAGAAAAAGAATCCCGAAATATAGCACGAGGATCAGGGAGCCGTATCGTCTGATTCGACAAATATTCAGCCTGGCTGGGAAGATGAGAAGAATTTCTGCCATCCTGACGATTACTCATTCCACTGCTTCTGTGGGTTTTAGAGTTGGAGGCGAGCAGAGAAATTGGGCTGTAGTTCTGGTTAACTGGGGGTTAGATTTATTGCTGGATTTATTGAGAAAGGCTGAGCAGACACATTCAGTGGACAGGAATGAGGTCTTCTGGGAGGAGATGAAGTGGAGGATTTAGGGATAGATGGAGTAGAGGAGGATTTTGTGAATTTGATCCTGGGGACGGATAGTTGTGCAGTTGGGTAAATGACTTGGGGTAATTATTGTGTTGAATTGCATGAAGAAGGGGTTGACTTGTCATTTATTGTACCTCTCCATCCCTCATGGCCCACTCTCTTACCCCCCTCCCCCCACCCTCACTGAGCTACTGCCTGCCCGTAATACTGTCTCCACTCCGCCCTCTTCAGACCACCAATGAGGTTGTGTTGGGGGTGGAGTTCCACCCCACAGACGCCAACACCATCGTAACGTGCGGTAAATCCCACGTCTTCTTTTGGACATGGAGCGGCACCTCGCTGGCACGCAAGCAGGGCATCTTTGGGGTGAGGAAACGTGCATATACAGACACACGCTGGCACAAGCACATACACAAACACACACACACGCGCTTACACATACCCACGCACGGACATGCAGATACATACAGTGTACGGTGTTTGTGTTGACATGTATATTCAAGCGCACACACGTTCTCACATGCACATACTTACGCATGCATGCACACACTTGCTCATGCATAATTATATGCAAAGAACTCTCTCTGGAAAGAGAAGTCTATTATCAGCAAGGAATTTGATGCGAGCGCACAGCCAAAATCTAAAGTAACAGCCACTGGGAGCCAAACGCATAAAAAGAAGCCACATAGCCAACTCCTGACAGCAGCATTAATTACAATAATACTTCCCATAAGTTTTTCCCACCTTCTATCTGTGTCTGTTTCTGCCATCACTGCCGCAGAAATACGAGAAGCCCAAGTTCGTGCAGTGCCTGGCCTTCCTCAGCAACGGGGACATCCTGACGGGGGACTCCGGGGGTATCATGCTAGTGTGGAGCCGGAGCACTGTGGAGCCAGCCCCGGGAAAGGGGCCCAAAGGTACCCCCCCACACAAAAATCACCCCACCTCTAATGCCGCTGTCACTTCCTTCGGCGCCCAAACTCTGTCATGCCCTCCATTCATTACTCTTTTTTTCTTGTGGAATATTTGCCCTTTGTTTCAGAATGAAGAATCAAAAGTAAACTGAAAGTAGATGGACCCCTTAAAGCACTAAATGCAGCTATTGTTGCTCAGTGATGTAAGATATCAAAATCAAAGTCGCCACATAATAGGTTTTCAACAGCACATGATAATGAAATTTGTATTTTTAAAAAATTCTTTTCAGCACTCTAACGGTTAAATGGTGCAAAAGAGAGGGAGGGAGGGAGAGTGGAGGAGTGAGATAGTAAATGGGGAGGGAAAGGTGGAGTAGGAAGGAGGGATCGCGGGGGCAGAGAAAGGGTGTGCTAGCTGGCTAGCGCTCCGTCGTTTCGGCATTACTCGCCCGGAGGAAGATCCGTGTTCCAGCGGTAATTGTTTTCGCTGGCATGCTGCAGAACTGGTCTTACGGAGTAATGGGAAAGTGCCAGCTCTGAGCTGTTAATCATCAATTTATTTACTCGCTTTGGTGCGGCTAATCGAACCGTGGCGCCCTTGGGCTGTCGGGCGATCTTAATTTTCAGCGGGGGGCGAGGGGGAGGGGGGCACAAGAGAAGCAGCAGCGCTCTCTTGTTGCGCCTCGAGAGAGCGGGAACGTGTGGTTAACCGTCAACAGCAAAAACGATTGTAATGCATTGGTTCAAACTTGTTTGTCTTTTGTTGGATTTACGATGCTGGCTGTTGAGGCGAAGGGAAATTCTGCTGTTCAAAATCTCCTGCTGAATTTGTATTAGATTAACTTTAACGACGACAGGGCGGCCTCATGCCATTTTCCATTAGCGGACAAGCGGATTAAAGATCAACAGACTTGCCATTGTTTGCGCGGACAGACTGACGTGGGCGAAAAGAACAGTTATCCGTACATATTGAGCCTGAGGATGCAAATGTTTTAGGATACAGGAACTGCTCTGGCGCCCCGTGGCTGGACCTTTATGTTGATTCAAGATTAATTTGTGCCGTTGAGTTCCTGATTCTCTTCCGGCACTGTCTTTTTATCAAGGTCAAACTCTGTCAAACTCTGCCCTCTGTTGACCATATAGCCATCCTGCTGCCTTGCTGTTGAACTTGTGCTGTGGCAGGTTTTGTCTACCTGTACTGCTACTGGGGCTTTAACAAGATCTCTTGCACAGTCCATACAGCCCCTAACTCTCAAGCTTGTGCAACCCTGAAATGTCACTTCCTATAATGTCACTTCCTGTCCATCTGTTTCCCGCTCTGCTCTCCAAATGTCTGAATTAACTTTAGACGAAAAAATGCACTTATGGTCAACCTACCCACTCTTCTTCATCAAATTAGAAATTTCAACGCACGAGTGTTGATTTTTAAAATATTTTTTGTTTCTCATGTTGTGATTGACAGGACAAGTTTTACAATTAAAAGACATGGACTGTGCAAAATGTGTGGAACATAGCTAAGGTTTCCGAACGTATTTTCACATTCTCGGTAGCGTATTTTAAACGGGCAGGCTTGAGATGTGTAGAAAGGAGCCAAAACCTTCAATTAAACAAGGAGACATCTGCCATTCGCATATACTGTGGCTATAGCTTATTTTTGGAACAGGGACTGCTTATATAAAGGCAGCCATGCTAAGTACATTCCCTTTCCCATATTTAACCCTTTCTGAACAAAAGTACTAGCACACATTGCCTACAATGTGTCTGTTTACTTGCTTGGTAGGAAGAAAGTTGATGACATTGTAAATGGTTGTTTCCTTTGTTTGCAGCTGTTTGAAAATTGTTGTTTGTATATGCTATGCATAATACAGATATTGCCAATTTTTGCCTGTTGTACATGAGCCTATTTAAGGCTTTATAAGTCTTTATTTGTGTCAGAGACTGGGTAAAATTAATCCAGTGAAGCAAGACATTTGGAAATTCAGTTACAGAATTATTTGGCAATTAAATTTTGGAATTTACAGACGCTGGCGTCTATATTTGAGCCATCGGTTTTTAATTGTGCAAGGTCATGAATGGATCAATGGGTCTGCTCTCATTTTATACCAAAAAGAGATTTGTTTGCTGGTGTGCAACTCCTAATACCATTTGCATTCATAACAATTGTGCTGGGGAGCTCTGTCGTTTGGGGGTGACCTGGTTTCTTTTTAATTAACCCGGATATGATAACACTTTATCGGGTCTCTGTATCATTAGCCTCCCTGGGTTAAGAATGTTTTCCCATTTTATGCTTACGATCAGGAGCCCCTTTGTTTCTTTTTCTGCTCAAATACTGTAGATTCCCTTCCTTTGCCTGATGTGCGCTTTACTTAAGCAATGTGGAGCAGTCAAATGCTCCGTCTTTGACCCTTTTTACGGACCTCACTGTTATGGCTATAGCATGCGCATGATGTTGAAATATGCGGTTCTAGAAGGTCTTCCATTGGAACCTGGGCCAGTTTGGTTAAGTTTCCGGCACAGGCTGCCCCAGACCAAGACGGGATCATAGTAACTGTAGATGTGCTGAACTGTGGAATGCTGGAGGTTTGTGTGAGTTCAGCCTGTACTCTGGAGCTGAAAGGCTTTGGAGCTCCGGTTGAGCACTAGGGCTCTGGAGCGTTGAGATTTGGCCTTTGGAGCTCAGATATAGAGCTGTAGAACTCTGGGAAATGGAGTGCTATAGAGATTTAGGCCTTAGGAGCAGTTGAGCTGTAGAATTCTGTGGGAGTTTTCGGGCTTTAGAGATTGTGGCCTTCGGAGCTGTAGAGTGGTTGAACTCTGGGGGAGTTAGAGGGGTGCAGATAGGGGTGCAAATGAGTGCTTGAATAAATGAGTGCTCGCCGTATGAATCATGACCGGTTACAAAAAAATTAATAATTGATAATTGTTTTGTTATCCTATATTTTTTCTAGATTCTATCCCAGTAAGTTCCCATATTATGTAGGCCTGTATGTGTCATTTAAGAAGATATTATTTGTTTCGACCTTTTGAATCCCAACCCCTGGTATTGCTGGCGTTACAGGACTTTCAGTTGACTGCAATCAGATCGAAGCCTCTCACGTTTCATGCATGAGTTATTACAACTTGTCCCCGTTTGAGATTGCCTGATTAACAATCACACAATTTATATACTTAATTACCAATACCAATTCATCACCATATAAATATTAAGAAATTATTAATCAGGGAATGACCAAAAGACCACCAATTGGCTACAGTGAAAATGTACATATGTAATAGCTACACGCGATATTGTAAGGATAACAATTATGCACATAATTCATTTATCCAAAACTTTCTCTGAATTCCATCTCCCATTTCAACGATTTTCACAATTTAATATTTTTGAATTTAAACTTAACTATTCCCTGGAGTCATTTGAAATATTTGGATCACGAGAGCCGGAAACAATACTACTCAGCCACCAATGGAATCTAATTTTACAATATGTATAATACCAATAACATTAGTACAGCCTAAGTTTAATCTGCAACTGTTCAAAAATACCAGGTTTAAACATAAATTCTGGGTCTACATGGAATGAATACATGCACAAAAAGCCGAAGCATTCTAATCTTGATTAAGAATTTGATTGTCAACGTTATGAATGAAGCTTCAGACTATTTGGTGCAGCCCTAATTTCAGAATGGATTTATAAATAACACAGTAAACAACAGGCTAATGCTGCCCCCACTAACTATGAAGTGGTTATTCGAGTACTCTTTCACGCAATGGGACGAGTATTTGGTTAGAGAAAATGTTTAATTTCTGCACCCCATGTTGTGCAGATTTAGGCCATTGAAGTCGTGGAGCTGTAAAACTGTGTTAGAGTTGGAGGGCTGTAGAAATGTAAGCCTCTGGAGCTCTACATCTGTAGAACTCTGTGGGAGCTGTAGCGCTGTGGAGATTTGGGCGTGTGAAGCTGTAGGGATTTGATGCTTTCCTGCAGGAGGGAAGCCCCCCTCGCTCTCTCTCTCTGTTCCTGACCCTCATTAGCAGGCCTCCCCTGCTCCAGGTTCTGCTTTACCGCGCAGCCGTCAGTGCAGTTACAGGAGCGATAAACCGGAGGAATGTATAGAACGCAGACGCACACTGACACACGCCAACGGATACAGCAGCGTCCACTGACACACACTTAGCTGTGCTCACGCACAAACTTACACTCAGGCACACTTACACCAAGCTGCACACACACACAAATACAAGTTACACTGGCGTGCACACGCTCACATGCGTGCGCATACCAAGCCCCTCACACACTTATGCGTGAACAGACTCTGAAATCAACCCCAACCGCACGCACACACGCTACATACGCGCACACAGACGCACACACCCAGACACAGGTTAACATGCAAACACACACACAGCCGCACGCGTGTTCATGCACAATCATTGGCACACCTCACACGCTATGGTCAACCCCGAATTCTTTCTCATACTCAGAATACACAGGAACGCAAACGTAGTTATTAACTTACAAACTCGCGCAGGTAAAGCGTGCGTGCAAACACACACGCACAGGCCCACGGTTCTCCTCAGCACGTACTGCAGTCCTGGAAACAAGCGAGAGCCTGTCTTGAATTCCCACCGTAAACCACATTAATGACTGTGAAGTATTCCTGGTATTTACTCCCGGAGTCTCCATGCAGTCACTCTCTTCTCCCTTCCCTCCCCTCTCCTCACCTCCTCTCCTCTCCTCTCCCTCCATTTTTCTCTTTTGTGGAGTCAAGCTCAGGTCAAACCTGCCCTGTCATTATACCTTGCTTCTTCTTCTTCTTCTTGTGTGTTTTTGCTGTTTACTTTGCCCTTGATCAGGAGCCAAGCCTCAGGCATTTACGATAAATCATTATGTCTGTGCGCGTTGGCAGCAGGGGGTGAGGGAAATATACAGTATAACCACTGTTGGTGTTTGTGCTCTGTGTCTCATCCTCGACTCCTCTGGCGTCCCCCTCAGGCACGTACCAGATCAGCCGGCAGATTAAGGGGCACGACGGCAGCGTGTTCACCCTGTGCCAGCTGAGGAACGGCACACTGCTGACCGGAGGGAGCAAGGACCGCAAGATCATCCTGTGGGACCACGACCTGAACCCCGAGAAGGACATCGAGGTACAGAGGCGGCTCTTCGGCTGTTTACTCATGCAAAGCATGCATTTCTCGCGGGCACATATACGTACGGCCACGTGCTCATATACCTGCATGTACACACTCCCACAAGTGGACACACACATACACACACACACACACACACAAGCATGAGTACACTTGATAATATACACGGATCGGCTTGTGCATTTGCACATACACACTTAAATGGATGGATTTGCTCACAGGTATTCACACACGCACTTATATCTAACATGCATGAATCTAGGTGTGCTTTCACATGTGCATCTACATATGAACTTGTGTGCATGCACTTTTACCTCCTCTTTGTGGACCTTTAGGTCCCTGAGAATTACGGAACCATTCGAGCTGTGGCCGAGGGGAAGGGGGATCAGTTTTTGGTGGGCACGTCGCGCAACTTCGTCCTGAGGGGCACATTTGACGACGGATTCCAAGTGGAAGTGCAGGTGAGATAGGGCGGCCATTTTGTCTGGTCTCCTCCACTCTTGAGTGTGTCCTGCTGTGTGTCCCAGCACCTATAATTTTACCTCTTCTGGCCAGTAAGTGCAGAAATACTGTGCAGAGAGGCTACAGTTAAGGCCTGGTTCACCTGATATCTGTCTAAGTACTCTCAAGTAAAACAGAGGGTCTTTCCCTTGAAGTGATGTTGATGTTGTTTTCAAAGCCAGCTTGCTGAAACACACTACAGAAAAAGCTGAAAAAGTGTCCCGTTCAGGCTGCATTACATATCACTATTCATATCTGAGTTATTACAGAGCAGACCATTAACCCTTAGAGCGCTGTATGCAGCTATTGTTGCTCAGTGATGTATGATATCAAGGTGGAAGCTGTTGAAAACCTATCATGTGGCGACTTGTTTAAAAGAGCTCTTTTAAACAAGTCACCACATCATAGGTTTTCAACAGCACAAGATAATGAAATTTATATTTTTAAAAAATGTATGTCAGCGCTCACACTGATGTGTGTGGGATCGGGCTTTGCACATGGACAGTTTGGCGGATGTTCTGGCTTGTTGGTCATATACAGAGTGTGGTGAAGAGTTAATGTCGATCAGGGGTATTCAATCCTGCTTCTGGAGATACGCCATTCTACCATGTAAGTTTACACTCCAAACCCAATGAGATTGGCCTCATTGAAAAGCATATATTCTTACCTGCTGATTCGTACGATCACTCAGGAGTTCCAAATTAGGGTTGATGTGAATAGTTTTAGGACGTTGGATCTCCAGGAACAGGGTTGCCCACTACGACAGTAGGTACTGTGTGTACACCTATTGTAATGCTGCTCTGGCATTCACTTAGTGTCCTCACATGGGTAATGGGACGTGCGCTTAGGTACTTAGCTGCACAGATACCTTAGCGGGCAGGTAGGTGTAGGCGTTTTTTAGGTAGTTAGGAGCACAGGGGATGAGTCAGTGCTGAAATGCCGGTTATATAGATGAGGGGAAGAGCTGGCCACTTTATATTACAAAACAGTAATTCTGGTGATAACATATTTCCCATTCGTTAGATTGCTCCGGGGGGATTGTCTCCTGGTTAATGTAGGGTTACACCAATTTTATTGTGGCTAAACTGGGGCCTGAACCATTAACCTCCTGAGTCTCAGTAATATGTGTTAGCCACAAGGCTATAAGCAGGTACGGCCCAATGAGCAGATGAAGGGGATTTTCTGACTGCACACAGCGTTCTCTCTTTGGCACGCCTCATTGGTTCCCGCTCGTTTCCTTCCTGAAAGAACACAGAAGAGAATCATTATGTTGCGAGAGACCGTCAGAGCTGTCTTACTTGGAACAGGAGGGAGGGTTGTGGGTAATTTTCTGGCAATTTACTGTTTAAATAAACAAATGCCAGTCAAATGCTCCTCCAGTCTTTCAACTGTGGCCAGCTGAGCCTTTTGAAGCCGTTCTTTTCGCCGTCGTACATCTGTGCCTGTGAGATTTCCTCTGACTCTGTGAAAGAGGCTTGTTTCCGTTGGCCTCCACATCAGAGCGGGACGACGTCACTAACCCGTAACCCCGCCTCCTCAGGGTCACACGGACGAGCTGTGGGGGTTGGCCTCGCACCCCTTTAAGGACGTTTTCCTCACCTGTGCCCAGGACAGACAGGTGTGTCTCTGGAACTCTGTGGACCACTCCCTGGAATGGACCAAGGTCCTGGATGTAAGCACCGCCGCCGGCCGTGTCTCTGCAGTCTGTCACATGATGGTGCATGTTGTGTACTTCCTGTGCCATTACTGGTTGATAGTCTTAATATTGGCTGATAAAGACTATTACTGAAATATTACTCCCTCTGTACCTATGCCCCAATGACCCCCTTATTTATTTTTCTCTCATTCCTTCTGCCTCCCTCTCTCATTTCTGTCCTTCACTCCTTCTCTTTGCTCCTACCTCTTCTGTTTTCCTTTCCTATCCCTCACTCTGCTTCAATGCTCTCCTCTGTTTCCTCTGTTCTTCTTTGTTTTCTCCTCTCTGCACCTCTTTCTTTTCTGGTCTCTATCCCTTCCATTTCTCTCCTTTCTCTTCATGTGTCCCACCTTCCCTCTTTCTCCTCCCTCCCCCTCTCCTGCTCTCCTTGTCTCTCAGGAGCACGGGCACTGTGCAGACTTCCACCCCAGTGGCGCTGTGGTGGCCATCGGGACTCACTCAGGAAAGTATGTCTGCCACCCCTGTCCAGCACCTCCACAGTTGCTCTGGTTCCCTGGCATTCTCGTGTAACACTCACACAAGAGTAGAACACACTAGCGTAGAACCCTCATGCACTATTAGAGTAGAACACTCAACTGTGGAAGCTTATGCAGTATTCGTGTACAACACTTAAACAGTACGACCTTATGCAGTGTTAGTGTAGAACATTCAAACAGTGGATCCATCATGCAGTAGTGGTTTTGAGCACTCGGTGCAGAAGTGCTCTGGAACATTCCGAGATTAGAACTCTCGTGTATTAGCACTCGAGAGCACTGAACAGCAGAACGCTCATTCAGTTGTGTCATGTAAGGCAATGTACAGACAGTATAAGGGAAGGACTGCAGAAAATTTGCAAGGTTAAAGACTCATGCAGTAACATAGAGCACTGTGGCATCATGTTGTAGCGGTGTTCTTTGTCCTTGTCCAGGGCTGTATGACAGAGATGGTTTATGGCCGTCATGCTTGTGCACTCCAATCAGATTAAGCCTTGTGTACTGCCCCCTTCAGGTGGTATGTTCTGGATGCGGAGACGAGGGACCTGGTCGCCATCCACACAGACGGGAATGAGCAGCTGTCCGTCATGCGCTACTCCGTGGGTAGGTGGAGCCCAGAGGACTTGCTATAGTCTTACCCTCCGTGCGATGCCACGGCTATCCCTGTGCAAGAATGCCCCATAATCCTCTGCTCTGTCTCGTACCCAGATGGCACCCTGCTGGCAGTGGGATCACATGACAACTTCATTTACCTCTACACTGTGTCGGAGAGAGGCCGCAAGTACAGCAGATACGGGAAGTGCACTGTGAGTCGTTCGCGCTGCTCTGCATTCTGCGGAGAGCCAAAAGGGACATAATTCAGCTGATTTATGCTGCCCTCTCACTTCTAAACACAAGTTCACCAACAAAGTCTTTGAACGCTGCTGTGTCGGTCTGCGCTTTGGCGCCTTCTGCTGGTGGATTCAGGGACTACGCCTACTGTGCATGAGGCGTGCTGAGCCCATGTGATGCTGTGTGGCTTTTACGGGCGGGCTGGGGCTCTGATTTGATGGAGGGCACGTGCTTGTCTGCGCTCTCTCAAGCTGGAGCGAGATTGTGCATACGCGGCATATTGTTGTTAACTGAGACAAAAACCTCGCTGTCTTTAATATCAATTGACAAAGTATAAATTACGAGAAAAGAATCTCTGACTTTGGTCACAGGACTATGATTTATTCCAGATTTTATTCTTGTCACTTCAGGATGCAAATGTAGAATTGTGCAAGTCAGTTTATTTATGTGCAGTGCCATTCAGGGTCTTATCTGCTATTTGCTGTGCGCACTTAGGTTTTGTTTGTGTCTTTTCAAATTGAGATCTGTGTGATTCATTTAACACTTTGTAGGTCCATTTGATCATGTGTACATGTTTCCGCATAGCTGTTTTCTCTTTACTGGGCGAGCCTGCTTTGTTCACATGTTTGTTTCCCGAATCTATCACGCTGCATGACCGTTTGTTTATGGCAGCAGAGAGAATGGGGCCAAAAGTGTCACTTCAGCATGAAAAAAATAGGGAAATGATTTAAAAGACCACAAATGAAAGGAAAAGAAAAGTGATCCTTATTCTTATCCCACAGCGTAATTAAAGTTGTAGGAATGTGCCTTTTTTTGGGGCCGGCAGACAGTGTGCTGTCTGGGCCTCCCAGTGCATTGTGGGACATGTGTGAGTGGAGTTCCTGGCTGCAGATGAAATACACAGCTGTGTGTTAATATCAGTGTAGGGAGGGCGGAGGACCGTCTGAGGGTTGTGTGTATATGTGTGTGTGTGTGTTCTTGTACTTGCTACGTACTGAGGACCGGAATGAGTTTTTAACCAACAAAATGAAGTCTTTTTGGGAAGTGAGGACATTTTGGCCGGTCCTCACAACTACAAAGGCTAATTTTGACTTATTAGTTAAGGTTAGCGGTAAGGTTAGAATTAGGGATAGGTTAAGGTTAGGGTAAGGGTTTGGGTTAGGCATACATTGCTTATTGTTAAGATTAGGGAAAGGCTGTAGAGACACAGGAAGAATGAATGGAAGTCAATGTAATGTCCTCACAAAGATATAAGTACAAGGATGTGTGCGTGTGTGTGTGTGTGTGTGCGCGCGTGCGTGCGTTTGCGTGTGATGTTCGTATGAATGGTGTGTGTGTGTGTGTGTGTGTCCGTGGTGTGAATCTGACTATAAGATTTTGTGTTAATGATGTTGGTGGATGTCCCTATGTGTGTGTTTAAGCTTGTATGTGTGATGGGTGTGTGTCTGTGAGTGTGTGCGCGCGTGCATGCGTTCGTGTGTGTGTGTGTGTGCGCGTGCGCACCATGTGAGTGGCTGTGTGCTTGTGCGCATGAGGTGGCATAGTTTGCTCAACAGATCTGCTCATAGCTTTGTCTCGAGTGTTGGGTGTGTGTGTAAATTCAGACACAGCAGCTGGGAATTGTCTGGGTTAGGTTTGGCTAGATGTCACAGTTAATTCTGTGTGTGTGTGCGCGTGTGTGTGTGTGTGTGTGTGTGTGTGTGTGTGTGTGTGTGTGTGCGCGTGAGTGTGTGTGTGTGTTGGAAGTATGCCTGCAGAATCAAATCATACAAAGTGCCAAGAGAGACAAACCGATTCGTCCCTGACCCTGTCTGGGGAGAGACAGACTGTGGAGGAGTGGGAAACATCGGGCTCTCGGCCCTCCTGTCTCCCTCTCCCTCCCTTCGCTTTTTCATTTCATCTCTCCCTCCCTCCTTCCCTCTTCCTATTTCCCTTTCTCTGACCCTCAAAACTTGTACATGTATCAAATGTACTCAGTCAAGTATTTGTGATAATCTTCGCGGAGAATCCGCCTACATTTTATGTAAACTGGCCTATGTCGCTCTATAACCGCTTTTTCCTGCCCATATGACCTATGTCGCTTTATAACCACTTTTTCCTGCCCATATGACCTATGTCGCTCTATAACCACTTTTTCCTGCCCCATATGACCTATGTCGCTCTATAACCACTTTTTCCTGCCCCATATGCCTGTGTCGCTCTATAACCACTTTTTCCTGCCCATATGACCTATGTCGCTCTATAACCACTTTTTCCTGCCCATATGACCTGTGTTGCTCTATAACCACTTTTTTCTACCCATATGACCTATGTCGCTCTATAACTACTTTTTTCCTGCCCATATGACCTATGTTATACTATAACCACATTTTTCAGGCCATTTGACCTCTGTCGCTCTATATCCAGCGCTGTCTGCCTGTTTGGCGTATGTTGGTCTATAACCAGTGCTTTCAGACCGTGTGGCCCATGTTGCTCAGTTCATGTGTATTTTTCGTGTTTCCTGCATGCTGAGTCTCTGTGATGGTAGAATGTGTTCAGGCTAATTTTCTGTGTGTCTGTTCTGCCTTCATCCCAGGGACATTCCAGCTACATCACACATCTTGACTGGTCCCCCGACAACAAGCACATCATGTCCAACTCAGGAGACTATGAGATCCTTTACTGTGAGTGGCTGAGCTCGTAGCGCCGTTACCGCATTACTCCGGCAGCTGGCAGCTACTTATGTTTCAGTCCTTTAAATGCATGGCAGTGTGAAACACGTAATAATGTACACAGCCAGTTAAATGTGCTCATGTGAGAGTGTGGCCTTATGCAGGCGTGTACAAATGTGCACATATACACAATCTCACGCATATACACTCACACACACACACACTTCTAACCTCAAACTTTCACAAGTGCTTATGCATGTGCACATGCACGAAAGTGCACATGCAGGCGCGTAATATGTGGGCATGTGCACACTAAAGTGCTTGTGGAAGGGCGTTCTTGCAAATGTGCACGCGCAGGCGTGTTTTCCTACACACTCGCGCATATGCACATGCAGACGCACTCAAAAGAAGACAGGGTTGAAGCTGTAATGTGTGGCTTTAAGTGAAGTCCATGCCCCCTCTCTCTGTCTCTCTCTCTCTCACACTTTCTCTCCCCCCTCTCTCTCTCTCTCTCTCTCCCCCTGCCCTCTCTCTCTCTCTCTCTCTCTCTCTCCCCCCCCTCTCTCTCTCTCTCTCTCTTCCCCAGGGGACATTCCAACCGGCTGCAAGCTGATCCGGAACCGTTCAGAGTGTAAGGACATTGACTGGGCCACATACACCTGCGTGCTGGGCTTCCACGTCTTCGGTCAGTCCCGCCCCTCTCGCCTCACAGGAAGTGCATGTTTCACGGTTATGACAGTTGTAAAGATGCAGTGCGCACAAGGCCCGCTCGACATTACTGAATGCTTATAAGCAGTAGCACAATTGTTGATGAGTGCTGATAAGAATTTGTAAACGTGCGTTTAGTGCTTACAAGCAGTTATAAATGTTTCTTACATGCTTATTACAAGCCTATAAAGTCCTTTGGGGACTCCGTATCGGGTTTTGGAGGAAAATTTCCTCCTCTTGCCCTTGTTTTGAGCTTGTGTGAATGTATGCACATCAGCCTTTGTGTGTTAGAGTGTGCGATTGTATCCTTGGGTTTGTCTGTATCTATATGTGTGTGAGTACGCATCTGCAAGTGAGTGAGTGTGTGTGTGTGTGTGTGTGGTAGTATGTGTGTGTGAGTGAATGAGTGAGTATTAGTGTGTGTGTGTGTGTGTGTGTGTGTGTGTGTGTGTGAGTGTGTGTGTGTGTGTGTGTGTGTGTGTGAGTATGTGTCTGTGCGTGCGTGTGTGAGTATGTGTCTGCGAGTGTGTGCGTCCACGCGTGCTTGTGTGTGTGTGTGTGTGTGTTTGTGAGGATTAGTGTGTGAGATTGTGTGTGTGTATGTGTCTGCGAGTGCATGCGTACGTGTGTGTCAGGATTTGTGTGTGAGATTGCGTGCGTGTGTGTGTGTGTGTGTGTGTGTGTGTGTGAATCAGTTCCTCCTCTGTAGGGTGGGCTGAGGGCTGGTGTTTCAGCATTTCTGTGGGACGTCCTGCGCCAGACGGTCTGTGGTCAGGCTGTGTTGGGGCCTCAGGCTCTCTGCAGGGCGATTAAACAGCAGCAGGGCTTCTCCCTCACTGCACTCCTCTACCCCTCCCCTCATTCTTCATCTCTCTTTCCTCTTCTCTCCCCTCTGTCTTCATCTCTCTCTCCTCTGCTCTCCCCTCTGACTCAAAACAAGCTTTTCGTACCATGAAATTTCGAGCTGCACGAGCATTAGTGCCAGAATTGCACATGATACTGCAGAAGTAACTGATTTCAAAGGAAGTGCTCTAAGTCGTCATATTGAAACACAGCTTTGAAAGGCTGTAGTTCCTACACCACACACTCTATATAGCCGAGGATTTGCTCGTAATAAAGTACAGACTGTCAGCTCTACCTCACTGTATATAAACATTAACGTCTATGCACTTTATTACTGGATTATAGAAGTAAAACAGGTCATTTGTTTTGATTGGCTAACATGTTAATTTCCCTTCACCTGGAATGGTCGTCCTGAGGTTTGGGAACCCTGCTTGGAGGATTCAGCCTGAGCCCTATATCACACTGGTAGAACCGTTTAGTCTTTGAAATTTGCATTCCATCGCTGTGAGCCGAGGGGGTTGGAAGGGAACCCATGAGTGAAGCTGATGGTGCCCCAGAGACCCGTTGCGGATATCTTTTCTGTCAGGAGAGTTCGGTGCTCGCCCGTGGAAGTGAGATGAGTGTCAGTCTGCCCCCTGGTGGTCAGAGTGGCAGTTACTGGCCTCAGTTTCAAGCATGTTTTTTGCGTAGACCAGGGGTGTCAAACTGGTCCGTAAAAGGGCCTAGTGGCTGCAGGTTTTCATTCCATCTGTGCCGAAGCACACCTGATACAACTGTGCAGGTTGAGATCAGTTGATTAAATTATTCGTATTAGGGGTGCTTCGGCTTGGTTGGATTGAAAACCTGCAGCCTCTTGGCCCTTTTTCGGACCAATCTGACACCCATGGCGCAGACGGACACTTGCCAGACAGACGCTTGGAGAAGGCAGGCAGAATTGAGTATTGGGGGGGGTTTTTTCGCCGCAGGGTTATAATTGGTTTTGGAAAAGGTTTCCTCAATCACTGAAAATCTTGTGCCTGACTTGTAATTGCTTCCATCAGAAAATAAAAAAATGCTCTAGGTTGATGGTTCTGGCACATTCTTGGAGCATCTTCCCTCATTTATACGTGCTGAATTTTTAAAATCAGTTCTGAATGAAGCCCGGCTACTACACTATGTCTTCTGTAGGATATCAGCGCCGAACACTGAGTACGCTTATACGTTTCACAGTGAATCAGGTGTCATCAAATCACACTCCTCGAGATCTGATATCTGCTGCTATTACCGAGCTGCGTTTGCCTGGTGTTCAGGTTTGTAGCTTGTATAGCCAGTCAGCTTCACTGGTTTAGTCAATTGATTGAAAGGAAAAGCAGGGATGGAATTGGATTCAGGAGCCACATTTGATGGTGCAAAACTCCGCTCTGCTTCTTGCTTCGGACAGGGGTGTGGCCTGAGGGCTCGGACGGGACCGACATCAACGCGCTGATCAGGTCCCACAACAGGAAGGTGATCGCGCTGGCGGACGACTTCTGCAAAGTGCATCTCTTCCAGTACCCCTGCTCCAGACCTAAGGTGAACTGCCTCCCTGAATTGCCTAACTGCTCTCCAACTGAACAGAAGCCAAGTGCTCGCTCCCTGTCCCATAAATCTGCTTTCGATTAAATCTGGACGCTGATTTCAGTGCAGTCTCGGTGGGGGAAAAAATGTAAAAACTCCATACACTTAGTGTCATGGTGCATGGTTTTGGTTTCCAGTAATTACCGTGGCTCAATTACGCAATTAGCTGGGTACAGCACTGCTGATTCACCAGTAGATTAATCTTTTGTACAAAACCGCAAGAACAGTCCACAGCTATTATGTGTCGGCTGTCGTGGTCTTGTATTTAACATTAAGCTACCGAAGCGTCAGCACTGGTGTGCTAATGAGTATATAGGCTGGGGCAATTAGCTGTAACCACATTCATGAAGCTGGCTCCTCTGGGAATGGGGGTTTTTCCATCCTTATTATACCCTGACTGCATTGAATCAAAATATCCTCCCAAAATTGAAAGGCAAATATGCCATTTTACTTCTAACGTTGGTACGATATTTGGCATAAATGATGATCTATGTCTACACGTGAAAAAAACAATGAAAACCTTAGTTAGCGTGGAAACCTGGGGGTAACAGTGCTGTCATCTTGTGGCCGTCCTGAAATCGGCATATAACAAATAAGCCATTAAGAATTCATCTTGTTTTGGATTTACTCGCCATGAGGAACCATTTACAGACGCCAAAGTAATGTAACATACATATTTTTATGAAAATTAAGTTTTCATAAAAAGTGGGCAGAAATATAGGATAAATAGCCCTTACAGTATGTTTTTTTGGTCAACCTGAAATTGCTTATTTAAGCCATTTTTGAGAATTTCCTCGCATGAAATAAAATACAATGTTGAAAAAGGCTTAAACTGTCTCAGTGTGTTCAGCAATCTTTTATCTAGGATCTGAACACAAAAAAGGATAGCTTTCCGTGGAAATTTTGTTTACTAGATCACTACATTTTTATGCAAATTACATAAAAATACCTCAAATTTTACACAGATATTATGATTCTCTTAAGCAAGGAAGCTAATTGTACATCCAGCTCAATTATAAATTTAAACAACCTGCAGTCATCAACAAAACAGGCCTTGTGCGGCGGCTACTATTGAAGCAGACCAGTTGTAACGCTGCGCGGCCAGGATGCGCATAAACAAATAGCGCGATTGCCTTTAAGTAGCCATCTCCAACGTGACTGCTGTGTTTTGCTGTTATTTGTGTAATCGCTGACCAATACTCCTCCCCCCTGCCCCCAGGCTCCAAGTCACAAGTACAGTGCTCACAGCAGTCATGTGACTAACGTCAGCTTCCTGCACAGCGACAGTCACTTGGTGTCGACTGGTGGAAAAGACATGAGCATCATTCAGTGGCGACTGGTGGAGAAAATTCCCTCTGTACAGCCGAGCGAAAGCGTTACCTTGGGGGAGGGTCTTCAAAACTCCATGCCCCAGAGTGTGGCTCCGCCCTCAGAGAATTCAGCCACGCCCACAGCGCCCAACTCGCTCCCGCTGATGTCCCAGCCCACGGGCACCACCATGATCCCTCCCGCCCCCACTGAGATGACACCCAATGGACAGCTGGAGAGCTCCCCCGATTCCCCGCCTCCTTCGATCACTCCGCCCCCTTCTTCAGTTAGTCCTCCCCCTTCCTCCACCACCCCACCCCCTTCCTCCACCACCCCGCCCCTTTCTTCCATTACTCCACCCCCTTCGGCCACCACCCCACCCCCCTCTGAAGTCACGCCTTCTCCGTCTGACATCACTGCCACCCTGTCTGACAGCACACTGAGTGCTAAGGACAGTCTGGAGCCGTATGACGACACAGCTGAACCCAGTGACGGGCACTTACCCAGTGAGGGCCACATGCTCAGCGACGGGCACCCGGCCTCCACGCCCTCGCAAGAACCTGAGCCTGAGCCTGAGCCCTGAGTCCTCTCCCCATTCTGCTCTGAGCTCCCCCTAGAGGCTCCGAGATGTAACTGCGCTTTCCAGGGGAGTGCAGCTGGGTCTCTTCTGTTAGTTTTTCTTTTCTGGTTTTTTTGATGTTAATTTTTTTAAATGTAAATTTTGTCTGTTCGTTAGTTTGTTTTGAAGTCATTGCTAATTTTCCAATTGGTTGGAAAAGAAATTGGGGGCTTGGTGTGAAAACAGGCTGGATATTCAGTGTTTTATGGACGGAGATTACGAATGAGGAGTTGGAGCATTTTAGATGATGCAGCAAATTAAACTGAAGATGAAAGTGTTGAGAAAATTCAGACTCTTAAAACACACAGCAGACAGCAGTACACTCAGACATACAGACAGTCACATACAAATGCTGACTTACGCAGTGAATGCAAATACATTCACACCCCAGTGTAAATTTGGGAAGAGAATGTCGTGCTCACTGAGAGTCTACACTTCCTGAGCTGTGAGGAAGGTGCTTATCCATGGGGGTTTGTTCAAACCCAAAGAGCTGACGTTTAGTTTTAATTTCTATTTTTAGCTTTATTTTATCGAAGTGCTATTCAGCCATTATTCTATTGATGTACAGAGGAGCTTTTCTACCTCTGCTGGTGAACCTCACGCATGCACACACACATACACACACACACATTCACGTACACTCCCGGCTCACAGTGATCAAAGTTAAGTGCTGTTCACTGGCCCATTGTCTGGAACTTAGGCCTATAGCAATCACAAAATTGCAGCTCCGTTTAGGCTGTTTTCCAAATTCTCTGAATAGTCTCCTATTTTAGCTATTATTCTGTCCTCAAATACTCTCGCTGAGATGCTTCAAATTAGTAAAATACTCAGTTTTTTGCCAAATATTTGGTGTAATACTGTAGTGAGGACTTAACGGACATGTGTGATTCTGGATTCGATTGAGTAGCCAGCTGTGTAGTTTATGAAAGATTGACCGGCTCCTTCTCTTGGCCCTGGTACAGAGACATCACTGGCCACATGCCTAAGCGATGTCTCTCATCCAGACTGTACACTCTTTATGTCTTTCTTTTTTTTTTTTTGGCGGATGGTATGTTTTTTATTAGTATTTCTCTCTTGATTTTTATTTGTTGTATCGCGTTGATGACAAAAACGTCCATCACGCGGTTTCCCTTCCAGTCAGCTCGGGAAAGCTTGGGTTGGACTCATCTGAGTTTTGATATTTACCCGGAAATGGGTGTGCGTTTGATCACGCTGCAAACTTCTCCTGGTCTACAGAAGTCTGTTTTTTTTTTTTTTTTTTTTTTTTTTGTCGGAGTGTTGGAGGGTGGGTGTGTAGTATGCCATTTTTTGCCTCATCTTTTAGGGTTAATTAGTGAAAATTCTTTCTCTTTTCTTTTTCTTTTCTCTTTTTTCTGGACTGAAATATTTTTAAACCTATTTGAGATCCTGTGTTTTTCTTTTTGTTTTGTGTTTTTGGACTGAAACTTTTGTTTTGTAAGTCTTAAGTGTGTGTGAGCTGGCGTTTACACATCGATGTCATTCCGGATGACGTCCCAGGTGTCATTCCCCTCCGCAGAATCTCAGGATTAATCCGCCAGGATTGTCGCCAGCCCGGACGGAGGAAGACGGAGACCCCCTCCCTCCCCCCCTCTTCTTTCTCCTCCTGAAAATCGTGCCCCCCTAGACCCCCATGTGGGAACGCGCTGGAGTCAGATGCAGGTCTGTGGGGAGATACTGTTCTAAAAAAAGCTGAATACTGGAAGCGATGCGGCTGCGTTCACCAAGTGGACTTACGGACCGACGGGATATGCACAGCGCCCCAACAAAGACATTTTATTACAAAAGATGATGACGAGGAATGGTGTTAATGTTGTTGTGCCTTACCAACCTGCAGAGCTCATGGCGGCTGAGTTTCTGGGCAGCGACGTGATTGAATACTCATTGCCAGGGCGAATGGTTTATTTTAGTTGTTGTCCTGTTTTGTTCTAAAGATGTGGTGAGTTTGTAGGAAGGCACGGGGTGTAGAGATTGAGGGTGTTTGCCTTGCTTACGCTGAGAAATGACCTGAAGGCCATTGTACATGAATAGTATACAATAGGCCAGATTTTTGGCTAATGTCACTCCATTGCCAGCGGAGCAGACGTCTCATAGCAAACAGGATGTGAGGTAACGGAGGATTATAAGTCAGGGCGCATGATGGACTCTGTGAAGAGGGTTGCAGGATGGGATATATTGAAACATTGACCTTTCCAGCTGATCTGCAAGAAATCTTTTTTTTTTTTATCCATGTACATTGTCATTCTCAGAATGTTTCCGAGTGAAATGCTCATGTTCTCTCCAGGGAGTGTTTTTAGTTTGTTTTTTTTAATTTTTTTTTCCCCCAGTGTTTGTTATTCATTAATTTTGATTAAAAAGAGCCAAGTCCAGTTGAGCTTTGTGTTTTTCACAAACCCTAGCACTGGGTTAAGCGCTCCATAGAAAAGTCTGGACACGTTTCTACCCCATACTACATTTCCTATCATGCCACAACCCCCACAAATCTACAGGAGGCGCTGGTTTTTACATGGGTTAAGTAACAATGAAGGTTCTGAGACTGATTAGCCAATTTTAACCCTCGTCCTGGAGCCAGGATAGCATTCAGTAGCATAGGCAGTGACTGAACGGCTAATTACTAGAGACGGTTTTTTCTAGGGTTATGGTCTGGAGGTGTAGTGTCATTTCTTTCAGCAATATGAATGTTGGACCTCTCTGTAAATCTTCATTTAGTTAAATAAATACATGAAAGCCCACCCAAGCCTGAATGAGTTAGCTAGCTGCTAACCCGGCTCCGGTTT
This sequence comes from Gymnothorax javanicus, assembly GCA_029692085.1. Classification (NCBI taxonomy): domain Eukaryota; kingdom Metazoa; phylum Chordata; class Actinopteri; order Anguilliformes; family Muraenidae; genus Gymnothorax; species Gymnothorax javanicus. Next base: position 38,990,866 of record CM056208.1, on the reverse strand, counting down.
TACTGTTGTCTGTGTTCTCCTTTCTGTACATACAGGTGTGGCTATTTTCTGTATATAGTGGTTTGCCTGTGTGTATATTTGTTTCATTCACAAGGTTACTTTTGTTATTGATATCCACGGCTTCCATTACTAAAAAAGATGAAAGTTTCTTAGGAAAGCTTGTAGGGAATTTATTTGTTGTTCGCAGCGGTATAACATCGTTTTTTTTTTTTTTGTAATAGAGGCGCGCTGTGGCCCCTCAGCTTTGTGAAGGTGTTGTAGAATAATCAGATTCTGGCTGTAGGGAGCAATGTTCAGAATAGCTTTCAGAACTGATGTAAAGATCAGCAGTGGTGTGGTGGGGGGGATGGAGGGAGGGTGTGTCCAAACCATGGTGGGGGTGTGTGGCAGTAGGGGGGGCGTGGCTGTGCTAGAATGATTGGTGCAGTCAGTATGGTGGTTTTTTAAGTGACCTTTTTTCCTGCCTCCGTGGGCCTCTGCAGCGGTCAGGCCTGGGGAGGAGTGGGTTAGCCGTGGACATAAATGCTTGAATGTCTATTGACATAATTTGCCTTGCTGCAGGAGGGGGTGTAGCAGGTAGCTGGGGCAGTGTGGAACCCCTCGGTGCTCCGGGGTCTTTCTAGAAGGAGAGGGACACCTGAATTAAGACACCTGAATGTTTCTCATAGTGCTCTTTTTAGATCCTAGCAGAAATCTCACATACAATGCAGTCTGAAAGCATTCAGACCGTGAATTAATTTTAAAAGCCTGTAATTGCCAAAATTGTTTACTTCAGAAAATGTTCTCACATTGAAGTTTGGGCTTTCCACTTAAGTTTTAAAATCATATAGGGATAACACCATTTTACAATTGTGTGGCTTTCCAATTTCTTATAGACCTCACTGTAGTTTTTCAAATTACAGTGCTTTGAAAAATTATTTGCCCTTTACCAATTTTTTCAATTTTTGCTTATTTGATATATTGAAATGTTTCATATCATCAAACTAATTTTAACATGAGACACAGACAAAGTGAGTGGGCACAGAATGCAGCTTTTAAATAATCATTTCATTTATTGAAGGTATGGAGTTATACAAAACCTTTATCGCCCATGTGAAGAAATAATTGCCTCCTCCCCTTTGTGGCAACAACTGCAGCCAAACTTTCACAGTAACTGGCTGTGTCTTTTACATCTCTGTAAACGAACTTAGGCCTATTGTCTTTTGCAGAATTGTTTTAATTCAGCTACATTGGAGGGTTTTTGTGGATGAACTGTCTGTTAAAGGTCATGTCACAGCATCTCAACCAGATTCCAGTCAAGACTTTGACTAAGCCACTCCAAAATCTTCATATTGTTTCTTTTTAGCCACTCAGAGGTGGACTTGCTTGCGTGCTTCGGACCATTGGCCTGCTCTGTAACACAACTGCCCTTGAGGTTTAGATTACTACCACCAATGTGTTTGACTATTGTTATGATGATCTTATTGTGGATGGAATGCTGTGTTACCTTTATGCTGCAAGTTACAGGACCCATGTCTAAAAAGTTCAGCTTTTTGACTCATCAGTCCACAGAATATCCAAGAAGGCTCCGGCGTCATCAAGATGTTTTTTTTTTTTTTTTTTTTTTTTGGCAAATGGCAGACTTTTTTTTTTTTTTTTGTTTTTTTGGTCAGCAGAGGTTTTTGCCCTGCAGTACTCTTATGGATGATATTGTATTGTGGAATTATGAAAACTGACCATAACTGAGGCATGTGAGGCCCACAGCTCTTGAAATGTTTGTTTGGGATGTAACCTCCTGGATCAGTCAGGCTCTTGGAGGAATTTTGGTGGGCAGGCTATTCCTGGGAAGGTTCACCATGCTACACGTTTTCTTGATTCGTAAATAATGGCTCTCACTGGTTTGCTGGAGTCCTAGAACCTTAGAAGTGGCTTTGTAACCCTTTCTAGACTGATGAATGTCAACGACTTTGTTCCTCATCTGTCCTTGGATTTCTTTAGACTGGGGCATCATGTGCTGCTTTTTGCCTACTTCACATTGCCTGACAGGTGCTATCTAAGTGATGTTTAGATTCAGCAGGGCTGACAGTAATTTTGCCTGTGTTTGTCCAGTAAAATTAAAACCAATTATCAATTAAATTCATTTAATTTGTTGATTTAGTAACTATGGGGCAATTACTTTTTCACACATGTCCAGGTAGGGTTGGATTTCGTTCCTTCAAAAAATGAAATGGTTGTTTAAAGACAGAATTTTTGTTTTCTCAGGATATCTTTGTCAAATATTAAAAGATTGATGATTTGAAACTTTCAAGTGTGACAAGTTTGCAAAAATAGAATAACTCGGGAAGGGGTCAACTTTTTCATCGCGGTTAATGTTTAGAAGCAACATTGCATGGGAAAAGATCACTGAGCTGGATGATACGAGCCTGATATCCCATCGTGCACTGTTTCAGCGGGCAGAAGGCATTCTGGTGTCTGCTTGGGCCATGAGCCAATCTTTCCCTCGGTTCTATTTAATACACCCCACCCACCCCCTGTCCCGCCCGAGTCTTTGAACCCACTGTGGCAGTTTGTGGCTTTGGCTAATATTCAAAATTAATAAAAACCAGTGAGAGACTACAATTTAGACATTTATAGGGAAAAAAAAAAAAACTTTCAGATCTGGAAGTTCAGTCTTCAGCCAATTCCTTGCAGGGCTGTGAATGTCTTGGGGGGGGCATGTGGATGGGTGGGGTTTTATATTGCATGAATGGGTGTTCCGGGTCTGGGTGGGTCACGGGCCTTTGGCTTGGTCATGGACGATCCTTTAGCGATTAGCCACTGCTTTGATTTCGCTGCAGAGGACCTGGCTGGACAGTCCTGAAGTGGCCATGTCAAGCAGGGAGGTGTGGTTTGAAAGCTTTCCTGACAAATTAAGTTCTATAAAATAAAATGTATTAATGATTTAGCAAAGTGTCATTAAAATATGAATGGGGGAGGGGAGGGGAGGGGGGGGGGGGGGGGTCCTTCACGTGAAAATGTTTGAGCCGATATGTCTCTCATGCATTCCTGTCAAAAGGCAGAAAAGTACTGAAGATTATTAAAATTTGAAACAAAAAATGGATGTTGTTGCTTTCTTATTTTTAACTGTGTTCGACGATCAATCTTCAGTGAGGAATGACGTGCGGATTTTGTAGTGAAAATAGAGGCACTCGTAAAGTGCAAACCTCCGCCAAGGCAGCACAATCCAAATGTGCATGAGTGGGAGCAAAGTTGAGTTATCGCGTGTGATAGGATTTCAAGATGGCTGCCGTGGTGGCCATATTGTTTCACTGATCGCGGTCAAAATCAATAGGGTCCATCCTTGATGTAATAGCAATCCACCCACAAAGTTTCAGACAAACAAACAGGGGCAAAAACATAACCTCTGCCCCAACTTTGTTGGCGGAGGTAAAAAAAAGAATTCCATGTTTTGGTACTTCTTTTTGGAGGCGTGAGGCCTTGGTAAACTGGAGTGAGTGAACAGTGTGTGGTAGTTCCCAAATGTGTGCAGCAGGCCTTGTAACATTTTGTTAGCTGTGGACAAGGAAATACCCCACCATGAAACTTGTGCTGCTAACCACCATCCACTCTGTAATAGAAACTTATCAGAAGCTGCTTGGTAGTCTAGTTTCTGTGTAAATGGGGCTGAGGTGTGCCTGTTTCCTGGAAGATGTGACTATGTGCGTGAACTCACACACTTACCGTATTTGTTTTATACATTCATGCTTTAGCTGTAAGCTGCACGCTCTGAATTTCCCTGGCTCAGTGCAGTTGGTTATTGTGATCATGGCATCAGTTTTTATTTGTCTCCACATCCCCCTCTCCTTCACTTTTGGGGGTGTGTGTGTGTGTGTGTGTGTGTGTGTGTGTGTGTTTTACGTGTGTGTGTTTGTTTGTGCACTTGTGTTTGAACGTGTGTGTGTGTGTGTGAGAGAGCGAGTGAGAGAGAGAGAGATGTTTCTGTGTCTGCTTGCAAGCATAGCCTACAGGCAGATACCCTGAGTAAATGTTGGCTGGAGTCAGCTGTGTCTTCAGAGTTGCGCATCTGTCCCGAAGTCCACCCAGCCAGCGCTGTATGACCTAAATAGCCCGGCTAGTCTTCCGACAGAAGGAGTGTCAATGGTACAGCATTTTTGTGTTCGATGTGTTTAAGAGGCCGTCTCTTGGGTTCAACGTGACTCTAGACTCCCTGCCCACGCTCTGCGGGACCCACACACTTATCACTGCACCCTATTTCTTGTTTTATCTCTTTGTAGCTCTGGTCCCTTTACAACATTCGCTATACAGAAGCGCCGCTGCACCACTCTAGCTACGTTTAATTTTGCCAGTTCAATAGAGACGAAAACCACTTCCCCCTCCCACGCACCTGACTTGTCCCAGGGCGTTCGTGACATTACAGCCAGAGACGAGTACTTGGTCAGCCACAGAAAGCTTTATTTTGGAGCACCTGTCCGATCCTGGATCCTGCGGCTGGCTGGGGTCGGGTTAAAAAGACACAGGCAAGAATGAGGCGAAGTGGACAAGACAGGGGGCCGTGTGTCTGCCAGGTCACTGCTCACCTAGCTTGGTGCACAATGGCCCTTTGGCGCCCTCTGGGCGTCAGATTAGGCATTGCAGCGGTCTTTATAACAGCACTTGTATTCCGTTTTCTGGCAGTACTCCAGTGTGATGCAACCCTTGTCCCCATTATCTGTAGCAACGAAAAAGCTCAGCTCATCAGACATTAACCAGCTGCTAATCTCGGTGTTATTCAGTCTGCAGTCTGCTGCGCACAGCAGCAACTAACCCAGTAATCACAGCAGCACTGCTGTCTCCTGTTTTTGCAAAGCCGGGCTTTGTTAATGACTGTTTAATCATCACATCTTCAGTCCACCTTGTTTTCTGTCTAGTATCACATTAGCCCTACATCTATACAAAATGTTTATGACCTTTAGTGTGCGTCCGCATTCCTGAATTGCAGAGCATTGTCGGCTACTCAGCACAAAACAATTCCCAAAGTTTAGACTGAATACACTTCTCTGGCCGTCCCTCGATACAAGTAATATCGGATTTCTTAATGCCCTACAGCTTGTTTTAAAGGACTAGGAATCTATGAGACTTGTCTGGTCTTTTGATAGTTCCGCTTGCGGATCCAAAAGTAAGGAAAATGAAATATTTTCAATAATCTATCTAACCTGCAAGGCTGGCCCCTCCAGTTATATATTGGAGGGCCTTTTTGCCCATAAAGTCTGCGACTAACATCACTGGAATATGAGTTCATCTCTGGCCCAAATGTGATCAAAATGGGTCCTGGCTGCATTCACAGTAGAATGCCAGTTCAAATATTGTTTCTGCGGAAGTTTTTGTTCCATTGTGTGCAGTGTTTGCCTTTTGTTATTCGTCTGAGCAAGATTGATTGATGTTGTGCCATGGTGTGTGTGCACTCTGGGGAAAGTGTGTCCTGGCCTCACCTTTTTTGTAGCAGGCCTGGGGAACTTTACTTCTGCAGTGAAGCAACTGATTTCTGACTGTCAGGAAGTCCTCGCCGTAACAGTCAATTTGGTATAATTGCGCTGTGTGACAGAGAGAAAGTGGGAACAAATGAAGAAAAATGAGTCTGTAGACAAGTTTACTCTCAATTACTCTATCTCTCCACCTTTTTATGCCCCCGGAATTGAAGATTCGGGGGCATATAGTTTTTCACCTGTCCGTCTGTCTGTCCGTCTGTCTGTTTGTCTGCAGCGGGAAAAAAACTTTAACCTGCAATACTTTAACCTGCCACCAGGGGCATCAGTGTTCCACGAACACAGCTTGTTTTATTTTATGAGGTGATCCCTGTGTCACCCTCTCCAAACCATTCTTACCCCTCAGCCCCAGCTAAGGGGCAGAGGGGTATTGTCCTCATGCACGCCGTCCATCCGTCTGTCCGTCCACACTTATATTCCGCACATTAACTCACAAACGCCATCGTCGATCAACCCCACTTGGGGTGAGTGTTGGAGTCGGGTAGCTACAGAAGCCTATCGATTTTGGTGGCGCTCTGGTATCCAATATGGCTGGGAGAGCCGCCATCTTGAAGTTGCATTCCACGCATTAACTCAAAAATGCCGTCGCCCGTCATCGCCATTTTTTGTGTGAGTCTTGGGGCTGGGTAGCTACAGAAGCCTATCGATTTTGGTGGCGCTATGGTATCCAATATGGCTGTCAGAGCCGCCATCTTGAATTTGCACTGACATAATCTTGTTGTCCCCGTTCACGAGAAACTTACAAAGCTCCACAAAGCAGTTGAACATCGATGAACTGTCTTCATGACGAAATTCATGTCAAATGGTGTAAAGTATTAAACTCCCAGTCGCACATTGATATACTGCTCAATGTGGGCTGAAGGGTACTGCTCGCGTCAGCGTAGCTATTTTTTGGCTTGGCTTCTATCTCTGTGTCACCCTGTGCCCCATACAAGCGGTACTATATGAGGAAATTCAGAGTGTTGCTTTTTCAGCCAGAACATTGACTTGAATGGTATTTAAATAAGGAAATTGAAAGCCTGATTGTTGTAGCAAACTTGGAGGCTGCCTTGTTCTCAGCTGAAACCATCCAAAGCTCATGACGCTGGTTTTTGTCTGACCAAACTACCCGTTTATCCAGCTTTGATCCTCTTTGTTCAGTAACAGATCAGCTCCTCCCCATTAGTATTGTCAAAACACCACTTGCAGAGACACAGCTGTACAGCAAAGAATCCCTTAAGTGTTGAAAGTGCTGTAAATGAACTTTAAATGGCTGGCTGAGTAGAGGGAGAGGTGGACCTACCTGTGCACAGAGGCAGTAGCAGAAGAAGCGCTAACCAGGCTTTGTTCATGGTGAAAACCAGATTTGAGAGGAGGCAAACGCAAGTGAGAAGTCCTGAAGATGCCTAGATACTGTGGTCAATGTGCTCTCAGTTTCTGTTTTTATACTGCCCTGCTGTTCATGCAGGCCTGCGCATGCCTGTTTGCACACATGAAGAGTCAACAACTTCTATCCACTGTTTTGACTGAAATCCTTGATTTTGCTCTGGAATTAAAGAGAAATCCTGGAAATTCTTCATTTTTTCACTGAAATGGGAATGGAGTGAAGCTGAACTTATTGGAATAGAAAATGGACACAGGTACACTGTACTAGGCAAACTTGCTCAAATGTCGGACTTGCTTCCTACAAATAGAACTGATTCCAGAGATGCAGAAGTTGCATAGTATCTATAACCTTTTTATAAGTCTTCCCTAATGTGAATAACATGTAAAACTGAAGTTGACCTATGGCATTTCATTCACATTCAAACACATTAAAAATGCTTCAGAATAAGATTATTTATTGCTGGTGTTATGGCCCCAATTTGTTATGGCGTCAATTTGTTATGACGTCACGGACAGCAAGGGATGACAGACAAAATTCTTAAACTTCAACAGATTTAATTAAACAAACACTTAGAACTAATCTACACTCTACCCTACTGACCAAGATTGAAAAAAAAAAAAAAAAAAGATAGTTACAGTCCCTTGGTAATTGAGATGGGCTGCTGTGTTGCGATGTCCTGGGACAGGAAAATGCTCCAACACAGGCAAAAAGCTTCACAGGTCTTGAAAAGAGTGACAGGTCTGGTCAAATGTATCCTTCCACAATTTCTCCTTGCAATTTCTCCTACTACTCCACTCTCTCAATTTTTCTCCTTATATACTCTTGTCCAGCCCCCTCTGAGGCATACCCAGGACATGCCCAACCTAGCTCCAGACTGAGCTTAACAAAAAAAAGTCAATACTGCCATCTAGTGGCTTTTTTTTCCCCCCATTACACTGGCAGAAACATGCTAAAGAAAATACTTCATGATTATCAGATATTTTCTTTTGTTATGATTTCCAGATGATTGAATTTTCACCGTCATAAGAATAAGACTATTTTCATCTGAAAGAAGAATTTTCTGATGTGGTTCTGTAGTACGAGGAAAGCAGGATAACATGTTCATACATATGTACACATACATATAGAAAACAAAGAAAAATGTTTGAACATTCTGCAACAGTGTGATATGCATTCAATATTTATTTTACTTTTTAAGCAGCCCTTTCATGTGAAACAAAATAATCTAAGATATCTAAATAAATTTATGGAACTGAAATTCGACCGTCGGTTTCACTTTAACTGCAAGTTCTTTTGTTTTCTTTGCAGTACTGGATGAGAACGGGATTTTGCGAACGGTTTACTTCAACTTTGCATTTCTGTGAAACTGGCAGTGATGTAATAACAATATATTTCCTTAAAACTCAGATGAACTTTAATCATTTGAATGTCAATCCAGATTAAAATATGGTACATGTTATTATGTCTACTATTATTTGTTAAACCTTGATTTGGAGGAAATACCCACTACCCATTTTTTGTCAGATTTCTTTATATGACTAACCTGGGTCAGTATAATGCAGGACTAGTAACAAAATTTATATTTAAGGGGTCCTTTTGCTCTTTTGGGGAGACGCAAATAAGCTGTGGCCTTGATTTATCTTCATGGAGAATCTGTTGCTAGCTAACTGGGTAAGTGTTTCCGATTTCTGGTGATATTCAAACCGAACTCCAAGTGTAATGTTAGTTGGTTGACAGTGTGGCTACTTACTCAAAACTACTTAGCTGGTTGACAGCATGCGTATATTAGCTTTCCATTATAATCATGTGGTGAATTAGCTAACTGGCTTGCTAGCTTCTAAATTGACTATGAATTTAGAAAGTTTTTGCTTGTGTAGTACAAGGCAACATGTGAGACGTGTGAAACACATAGGAATTCAGCATTGCCATTCACAACAAATGGGATGTTAGCAAACGGTTGCTACTTAATGTTAGAGACTGAATTCCAAGTGTAGTTACTTTTATGGTGACAGCATATCACACTATTTTGTGAATGTTGCTAACTCTCATTCTTGCTTAGCCTACAGATGTTACCTTTCCATGCTCATTGTGTAGTTCAATAGCTAAGTTGGTTATGGTATGGTATATATTTGGAGAATTGCCAGTAGCCGGAGATTATGACATTATCATTGACACACGGGGCCGGGGGCTCCATTTGCTGAACAGAGCTCATTTCATAGAGGGGACACCCAGTCAGAACAGCTTGTTTTTCACAGGTTTTAGAAATGACAGTGATCAAATTCCTGACAATTTGTGGATTTTTAGGTTTTTTTGCTGAAAAGCTTAGAAACCTCCCTTTTGGCCAAGAATATTATACCTTGGGGAAAAAAAACAGCATAATTGGTCCTGATCTCATTACGAGCCCCGTGATTAAATCAGCATTAAAATAATATTCACTGGGAAAACCTGTGGATCAGCAATCATTATTTTACTATAGACACTGAAGTCGGGCAGATCTTCAGGGGCTCAGAATTTTCAGACATGCAGGGTGAGAAATATGGAAACAGCTTCTCTGTGAATCTGTCCTTGAAGGTGTGGATATGTGATGCGTCGCTCTGCTCGAAGAAGGACACCTGTCCATTCTCATAGTCCAGCAACACTTTAATCCTCTGTGGATTCTTCTTCAGAGACAGAGGGATCAGGAACTGGGTTCCAGCTTTGTATAGCTTGCCATCCCTAAATGCCAAGGCCCAGTAACCCTGAGTCGCGTCCGTGTCCGCGAAGCTCTTCCTGCAGACGGACTCCTTCACAACTCCGATGTCCCAGTGGCTTTTATTACCCACTTCCACCTCCCAGGTGTGCCTGCCATCCACGAAGCCCTCGGCCCCAAGGACGCCATCTTTGCAGCGCTCCGGGTTGTCTGGGATTTGGGGCTGCTTGCCCTGGTAACTAATTTCTGCAAGGTCATTGGACACAGCTAGCCAGCCTGCTGCGGTGTTGGGGTCCAGAGTCACCGGAGCTGGGGGAAGAATTTCAAGCAACGAGATAAGGACAGAAATGGTTAGATGATTGCGATTTTGCTACCATCTCTATTCTGCCACTTAATGGTGGATTTATTGAATTCTTTCACAGTTGGGGAGCCACTTATGAGTGAGTGCTTGAGGGACATTCTCCTCAATTCACAACCAGAAGGTCATCAGGCTTGACTTTATCAACAACATGCACAAAGTGGGCTAATTGCCAAATACTGTGTTTTATGGCCTAAAATTGTTGTGTCTGAGAGGGTATTGCAAACTCAATCATGGAAAATCTATGTAATAGTGTGTGCAGAAAAAAAATTATAATTTTTTTGATCCTTCCACAACTTCATCACTTTTTCCACACCTGTTTGACCTGATAACATTCTTCTTGTTGCCCCAGCTGCAAAGACGTTAAATTAGTCTGGAGCTCAGTGTACAGTATTTTATTTTGCAGCTTTGGTATACAGCACTTACTGTACTGCACTGTATCCATCATCTTCTCCCAGACCTTGAATTTCAGGGAGCCCAGATGCGTGACCACGTCGATCAGTGCCCGTTGTACTGGTTCTGGGTCCTGCAGTGTGAAGTTCGTCCTGCAGTAATGGGTAACTGTCAGTCACTCTGAGGTGTTGGGGATTTGAAAAACTAAGCACAGATAAGATGAGTTTGCCTACCTTCCTTTGGTCTGTTTGTAAGCCTGAAAATGAAGATGTGCAAGAAAAAACAGCATGCAAATCAGTTACAGCTGAAGTGCTAACTTGCAGTATCTTTGCAAATCTATCTTTGCCATCATGAACTCAGTTCACCATATGAAATGCACAGGTTAACTGACATCTGAGGAAATGCTGAATTCGAGTGGAATCATTTTCACCTTGAGAAATGAAACATCATCTGCTTCAATCTCATTCTCGATGTCCCTGATGGTGTCGGAGAGCGATGTCATCTTCAGGGACAAGTGATCAATCTTCTCCCTCATGATCACACTCTTCAGTTCTGTTTCGTTCATAAGGGCGGCGATCCTTCTGGACTCTTCCAGCTGAAGAAAGTGACGGAGCTCCTCAAATGTTTTCCTGATCTGACACTCTGTCTGACGAGCCTGGCTCTGGTGTTATTGAACAGTAAATGCAGAGCAGTCTTTAGCTATCCTGACATTGGCACAACCTTTGTTCCTTGACTCTTAAACCCTAGTGCATTGGATTCCAAAACAGTACAATGGCTAATGTAGAGACTACCTTTATTGATGTGGGGGTATTAACATCTGTACTGTGTGAGCTATAAAGGATTTAGGCCTCCAACACTGCAAAAAATGAAAGATGAATATACTAGGTGAGATTAATTTACTTATTCTAAGGCTTAAAACACTTATTTCTCTCACCATTTTTCTTAGTAAGACAAAAAAAAATTTGTCCTGATTTGAGGTAATTTTGACTAGCTTGCCAATGGAATAAGAAAATTTTCACTTGTTAAGCAAATAGTAACTTAAAATAAGCTTGACAAGTGAAAATGTTCTTATTCCATTGGCAAGCTAGTAAAAATGACCTCAAATCAGGACAAATTTTTTGTCTTACTAAGAAAAATGGTGAGAGAAATAAGTGTTTTAAGCCTTAAAATAAGTAAATTAATCTCACCTAGTATATTCATCTTTCATTTTTTGCAGTGAAGGACTTATGGACCCTTTTGCAAGACCCTTAATCCCACATTGATCCAGGGAGATTGGCCCCTGCTTAGTGTACACAACTGTAAGTCACTTTGGAAAAAAGTTTAAGTAACTGTAGACTACTTCTACGGGGCACTGCAAATTCTATATTTTAACTTGTTGTTACTCATGAAAACACATCTAAATTGTCTGTTATGCTACAGAACTGCTGTGATCGATCACATGATTGATTGACCAGATCAACTGACGCTCTGTTCTACCTGTATGTGGTCGGCCATTTTCAAGCATTGCTCTTTCATTTTCAGAAAAGTTCCCAGCTTCTCCCTCAGTGGTTTGAGACCTTTTTTCACTTCCACCTGAAACAGGCCAAGAATAACAGCATCAACGTGATGGTCGGAAACTTGACAATCATCAGTTCAGGAGAGTGCTTGCATCTTCACTAACCTGCCTTACAGTCCTGTTAAAATTTTACCCCAAAATTACACTAATAATTTAATGCGGATCACCTTTTTTGCCAATCTTTCAAACTAGCTGTGTCAGGCTGGATTTAACATGTACTTTCTACCACTGATGGACTGGCTTTCAGTCAGTGCACTTTGAATTAATCTAGAACTATTTATGGAGGTCTAAAGTCCTCTGCTGATTGACTCTCTTTCTTATTTGTTTCCTTACGCTGTCAGTGCCTTTAGCTTAATTGCATGTGTTCATGTGTGCTATGAGTATTTCTGCTTTTCTTACGAGTACATAAGTAAAATGTGTGTCGCTAAATTCTACTCACAGGTAGTTTTGTTTGTGTTATCTTTTTGTGTGCGCTGTAGGGTTTTAATTAGCTTAACATTCAGGCAAAAAAGACTATAATACTGCTATAAAAAGGAAATTCAACATGGAAAGTGGCTAATGATGTTGGTTGTACCCAGTCAGCAGAGTCTAAAATTTGATGCAAGTCAACAAAATGGGAAGGTTATAGAAGGACAACATACGGGTAGACCACAGAAGATGTCAAGGTGTGAGGACAGAAAACTCTGAGCAATATGTTTTGAAAATAGAACATGTACAACAAAACAAATGAAACACAAATGGGTAGAAACAAGAGTCGATATTTGCGACAGAACTTTAAGAAATCGGCTGAATGAAATGGGATTTACATATAGAAAACCCTGATGAAAAACCAGCACTAACACTTAAACAGAAGAAAGCAAGGATACAGTGGGCTGATGAGGTGCAATCATGGAGTGTGGATGATTTGATGAGAGTGATACTCAGTGATGAATCACCAATCTACTTTTGCCAAGATGATGATGCTGGAACTTTGTTTGGTGTCATTTCAATGACACATATAAAGATGACTGCTTGAATAAAATAAGCTAATTTCCCCATTTATTCATGATATGGGGTTGCATGTCAGGTAAAGGACCAGGGAGGATGGTAATCATTATTTCAACAATCAATGTAGAAATTTTGGACCATTTTCTGATTCCATTAGTAGAAAATAGGTTTGGTTATGATGAGGTCATTTTTCAGGATGACAATGTATCTTGTTACAGTGCAAAGAGAGTGAAAGCTTTTCTTCAGGAAAGGCATATCAACTCAATGACATGGCCAGCAAACAGTCTGGATCTCTATCCACTCGAAAGGTCCATGACAGGGTCCCATCCAGCAAAGCTGATCCGTCAACCGCTATTCGAGAAAGTTTTAACCAGCTTGACGGAGGATATTGCTTTTCATTCATGAAGTCCATGTTTCAAATAATTTGGGCCATCATATAAGCTCAAGGTGGACCAAAAAAGTACTAATTCAGATTTTTTTTTTTTAACTATTATTGATAATTCCAGAATTTTTTCCCTCAAAACATTGTGTGATTCCATTTTTTTTTTTTCGCTACTTGATCTGGAAACAAATATCCCATAGATAAAAGAACAGCATTTAATTAGTTTGAGGTATATTTCATGGAGCCAGACTGTTCAGCTATAGAACGAAAATTATTGTGTCATACCTGCGATTGGTTTATTTGCTTTGAAGTAAAAAAGCTGGATAAACAACCTCTAAGTGTGGTAATTCCATCATTTTTGCCAGGGGTTGTAGAACTTATTAGTTTGCCACCAGCTCATTTCACCATCTGTGTTGTCTTGAGACACGAGCAGAGGTGGACAATCCAGCCCCAGAAAGTAAAAAGTCCGTCCCAGTATTTTGCTGCAACTGCCTGGATCTAAGAATTGCAGCAACTCTTTGGCCCAGAGGTTGAACTAATTAGGAAAATCAGCTGCCTGAGCTCATGGCTGGAGGTAAAACATGGCCGGACTTTTACTTTCTGACCCCTGGAATGTCCACCTCTGGACGCGAGGCATAGTTATTACATTAAGTCAGATATTGCTGTCTATTTTTCCATCCAGACTGGTGTTAAATATGATCCTCCCCAAAATAAATTCATGTTTTGTTGCTTCTTCACCCAAGACTGGTTTTACAAATTGAATAGGATTGGTGTGTGTGTGGACTTAATGCACTTATAGACAAAAAAACCACATAGGCATTCTAATTAAGCTGCTTTCCACTGGAAATGAAACGAATTTTTCACCACGACAGATTACATTCAAAGTCAATGCAAAGGCGAATACACGCGTTTGGCGTGTATTAGCGTCTTTGCATTGACTTTGAATGTAATCTGTCGCGCGAAAAATTCGTTTCGCGTCCGGTGTGAAAGCGGCTTTACACCGAGGGAGATTATCAGACACAATGAATGCCTTTGCCTGCTCGTACTGCGTAAGATGCGGAATTACTGCAGAATATAAACACACAACAAGTAACCTATCAGAACTGAAATTGGAACAGGTTGTAAAATAAACAAAGGAGCACCTTCAGATCTTGCACAGCTTCATCGATGGGGGAGAGGTCATGGCCGCGATGTTTGCGTGATTGCTGGCAGACCACACAGATGGGCTCCTGGTCGTTTGAGCAGAAGAACTGGAGCTTCTCGCCATGTTGGCTGCAGAGATGGCTGGCAGTGCCGCTGGCCTCCACTCCCATAGCGGTCTCGCCCTCGCTTCGCTGTGGCCTCACATTAGCTCCATGACCCTTCCCCCTAACCACAGGGCTAGTAGTCTTGCCTCTATTCTTACTCTGTTTCTTCTGGTAAAACTCCACAATGTTCCTCAGGGACAGATTGGCAGGAGGCTGGTCTGTTGAGGACCTCCTCCTGCAGGAGGGACAGTCGTTGACGGACTTGTCCATCCAGTACGTGCTCAGGCACTCCCTGCAGAAGCTGTGGCTGCACTTGAGGATGACAGGGTCTCTGAAGACATCGCAGCACACGGGGCAGGTCAGGTCGTCCTCCAGTGAGCTAGGTCTGGCCGCCATCGCGGACCTCTTCTGATTCGCTCTTATCCGCAAGGTCACATACGGGCAAATGATTTGCTTGTGACTACTTTCACTGCTTTTATTTGCATGTGCTGGCAGGCTGTATGAGAATGTTGTTTGGCCAGTTTAGCCTCTTGAGCTTCCCAGTTCCTTTCCACTTTCACATTCATCAGATCTTGACTGTATCAACTCAACAGCGATTATTACCCCGTCCCACCCGAAGGGTGAGGGCAAGGGGTATTGTTTTTGGTTCGGTTTGTTTGTGTGTTTGTGTGTTTGTTTGTTAACACTCTAGCGGCAAATCTAATGGCCAGATTCACCCCAAATTCGGTATAGGGATTGCCACTGACCCGGAATAGATCCCTATTGAATTTTGTGCAAGTAGGTGAAAGTATGTGCGAGGGGCGGGGTTTGTTGTACCTGGCACCACTTGTTCACTTCTGGACTTGGGAAATGTAGGAAACTGTACATCCCCATTCCCGCAAACATTGGGACAGCATGGATACTGCAAGTAAAAAAAAAAAAAAAAAAAGCTCTGATTTGTAAATCATCCTCTTCCTGTATTTACCCCATAAAACCTACTGATCTTTATATGGGTTTGTTGAATGCAGCTGCTGCAATCAAACTTTTGGATCTTCAGGCCCATTTGAAATTTTAGTAAAGATCCCAAAGTTTCCAACAATGCCAAATATGTCCTGCTGAATTACAGGGAAATTAACATAATGCATATAAATGTATATAAAGTTATCTAAATATTTCCGTTTTGATGTAATGCTGTGGGCATAAAAACAAGGCGTCCTGGGTTGGAATGTTTCTCTCAGAATAATTGTGATGTAGCTTCAGAAAAGCACTGCAACCAGCAGATTCAGGATATACTGTTGCCCATAAAGTTGGAATGATATTGTACTGAGACACTTTATCTATCAAGAATGAATCACATTGTCAAAAGTCATTTCATGAAAAGAGGTGAAAAATATTTTATTACAACTTATGAGCAACAGTGTATAAGTGTGACATTGTCCTGCAATAAAAAAAAAAATGCTTTGAGTGACTTTTACCCTGGTTATAAGCTGTACCTTATTTATTTATTTATTGGAAACAGATGCTCATCTCAGTTTGACCCTTGCAACATGTTCCAGAAACATTGGGACAATGTAAGACCTGGAAGCTGCCGGGATGCTAAAAAAAAAAAAAAAAAAAAAAAAAAAAAACTGGTTTACAGGTGTTGAACTGGTGACATTATCTTGCTTGGATTTAAAGGTGCATCCAAAAAATTCTCAGTAGTTCACAAGTCATTAGATGTGGAGGCTCATCAACAAATGACTGTGTGATTGAATAATCCATCGGTTTAAAAACAAAATCTCTCAATGTGCTGTAAGTAACACTTTTAGGGATCACACCCTCAACAGTGCATAATATTGTCATAAAATTCAAGGAGTTTGGAAAAAAAAATATTTGGAACGTGCTGCTGGCATAAATTAGTGTGTTTGAGCGTTTATTTCCAGAACAATAAAGTTGAGGGGGAATTAAATTAAATATCTTGTCGTTATCTTTATTTTTTAAAGTCTGTTCAGCACCCTAGTGGCCCATTAGGCCAGTGAACTGGTTTCTGTGGGATGAGGCAACTACGAGTATCGCTACTCCCCCTGGATGGGATGCCAGTCCATCACAGGTTACCCCTATATATAGATAAAATGTAATGCATTTCAAAAATTTGTTTATATGCCTATTTTGTTGCATTATTCTGTTTTTTAGAGATACCCTTACAATGGCCAACTCACAGAGCACATGAAAATGTAACAGCACACGCTGTGCAAATGTGTACTGATATTGAACAAATGGGGTCAGGTGAAGTGACCATTCATCTTCTAGGTGAATAAGACAGAGTACCTGTCCCTTTAATGTGGTGGAAAGCAGGAGCAATAAACTGCCAATCTCTCCGTTAATGTTTAACTGAGTAAATCATTATTTGTCACGGATGTAGATCGATGTATTCCTCCCCCTTCCTCTTATTTAATTTCTCTTTTAATTGACTTCTCACTGGACTTGGACTACCCTGGCATTTTCTCCCACACACTGAACCCCAGGGAATGCCTGTGTGGAGCCACGTCTATCAGTGCCTTTGATATTGGCTCTCGGAACATGCTGGAAATGTCACGACCACCAAATCTCAGTTTTCTCGCAACGATGCTGCCATGTAGTGGTAATGTTGTAACGTTGACAAAACACTCCTGTAACATTGTGTAGATGTTTTGTATCAGCTTACGAGCAAGTGAGAATTTGTCCCATGAGAAAGCATGTTTTGCATTTTAAGTTTTGAAAGGACTGTCAGTTCTATTCCCATAATGCTCTTGTACACTTGTAATAAAAGAGACAGAAAAGTGCTGAATTAGTGCTATATAAAAATCTCAGTGACTCTCAGAGGAAAAAAAGGCTTTTGGGATTTTTTTATGTAGAGGAGTCCCTTCTGTTTCATTATTCTGAGTATTAGGTGTGGATGAACTAAGCCCCTCGGTTGCACCATTTTTTACTGCACCACAGCAAAGCAGGGGCCTCACCTTAACTAACTGACTGGCTGACTGGCTGAGTGTGTGTGTGTGTGTGTTTGTGATGAAGTCACCCATTGGTCAGTTGAGGGCTTGTGTCCACAGGCAGTGTATTTTTGAGCTGGAAGCGCCCATAACCTCATTTTCAGAGAGCTCTTCTTCAGCTCTTATTGTTGCTAAGTTACAAAACTGTCTTCTTAGGACTTCTGCAATCTTTTGTTACTAACGAAACAAATCTGTTGTTTAACGTTACGTTATCTGAGCAAGGTTTGCTACTTTGCAAGTCCATTGCTGCAAATGCTGCAAGTCCCTTTCTTTTCTTGATTTTGATTTGCCAATGAGAGAGAAGTGACATTGACGAGTTAGGTGCTGTTCCCAAAAGCGCCGAGAGTGAAAATTTTTTTTTTTTAAAAAAAAAGCTGAAAGTTCAGGGCATTTGTGCGTTGCCAAGCGCTATCAATGCTGAACTTCATAAAATTTGTAAAGAAGATAGACCCTTCTAGCACAAAAATGCTTCCTGTGGAAACAGGCCCTGAATGTTGGAGTTTCGTCATTGACCATTGCTTTTTCAAAGTTAATAGCTGCAAACATGGTTCAGTCAAATACTAGCTTTTGACCAAGTCATGTTCCTGACAGCAAATCCCAGAAAAAGATATGAATCCTTTATAGAATTGCAGGGTGGTTTTTGTAACCATTTTTTTTTTTTAGACTGATGGAGAAATTCTCGTTTAATTATTAAGACCATAGCAATATTGTTTGTTGTTTGCTCTATTTTAGAAAAACTGTTGTACCTTGAATAATTATTAGAATAATGATGATTTCCCCTTCAGGAATGAGCCGTCCTTGGTCTCGATCCTGTGCTCCATATCCGTGATTGTCTCAGTTGGAGTGGCTATCAACCCATCAAGATGGCCGACCTTCTTTTTGTCAAGTGCAGTTTTCCTCCCCTTTAAATGACGCTATTCTGGCCTCCTCTTCCTCTAACAGGAGCTGGTGGAGCTTTGTGAACTCATTGATCTGACTGCTGGCATTCTGGACCTGACAGGTAAGAGGGGAACAGTGTCTCTAAGTGATGTTACTGTAATGAAATGGTCTGTTTCATAAGAAGCATGGTTAGCATCATTAAGCAGCTTGATTAGCATGAATATTGACAGTGGATCGGATTGTTAGGGAGTATAATGAGTATTACAGCACATGGCAGGAATTGTCATGGACTATGGATGCCATCGTCATAGATGTTGATTAGCTTCATCATGAAATGTGGTGAGCACTGCTATGGACCATGGTTAGTATTACCATGGAGTTTGGGTTGCTTGATTATGGAGCATGATTAACACCTTGAAACATTGTAAATGCTGGTATGGAGCATGACTATGCATGGTTAACATTACTATGACTATGGTTCAGTGAGCATCGTTAAATAGCAGTGTTTTTTATGGAGCACAGTTAGTATTATTGAATGTCATTAGCACTGCAACAAAGTGAATTGGTGCTTTGTATCTGTAAATTAATCTTGTGAAATGTGACTAATTAGTCTCAGAATGTCAGAATTAGCAAAGTTGTAGAATTTAATGTATGCAGCCATAATATTAAGGGAAAACCATTGAGCAACAGTAACGAAGCCGCACCTGAACAGGCCTGTATAGTCTGGAACTGCATCCTCATGTCAGTACCATGGAGGTAATATAATAGAACTGGAGAGAGCGAGGAAGTACCACCCCTATTACTTTCAATGGGAGATGCTAGGCTAGCTACCTCAGCCCAGGAAGAACGGAATTAACCGACGCCATCTATAAAAATGGCGTTCCAATGGGTGCTTATTTCCAGCACCATTTCATAAGATTGCCAATCTGATTACACAGCACAAATGGCCAAGAGAGTGTGTCGGCTGTGCGGAGTTACGAATGTTTTCGAGGGGAAATGACGAGCAACGCTGTTAATTTGGAATGCGTACACACTTTTCACTCTTTTCGTTGAATTGCTGGAGTCAGAGCAACAGCTGGGCAACCGAACTCGTGCACGAGCTGTCATCAAGCTCTAAGTATCAGTTCTTATTTTACAGGCCCTCTTGAAAACATCGAACAGTTGCATCAGGCAAAGAGCAAAATAATGAAGGATTACCGAATATATTTTCTACTTTTTTCGCCTTATTTGGCAAGAAAAAAATGCACGCTTTTCAATTGGTGTCTATGGAGCCGCTGCGTCGTTGGCCATAAAATTGTCTCCAGTGGGAAACACGGAAGCAGGAAGCTAACTGGCTGAAGCAAAGGTACTTCCTCATTCTCTCTGGTTCCATTCTATATCTCTATGGTCAGTCCAAACAATAGATTCAGTGAGGTTTGTAAACATTTGGACAGTGATGCAGTTTTGAAAGGTTCTCTATAGGGTTCACTCCTGATGGATACAAATAGGATCAATACCGTGCTTCTCGTGGGAGTATGTGCGTTCATATTGAGCGAACCTTGTAGGTAATTGTTGCCCTCTAAAGTGAAGTTGTTATTATTTTCATACAACACTGTACACTTTTGGAGGTACCTTAATGTTTTGCGATGTATTTTTGACTGATGTTTGGGTGTGCCATGTCTCGCTCTATCTCCAGGCTACCTGGACAGGACATCAGGCCACAGTTTTCATAGTGCAGCCTGGAATCTTAACCATGTTTCAGGTACACCTCTATACTTGCCCCACTAGCCAAGAGCCCCCCCCCAAAGCCCCCACTGGAGCACCTCCTCAATGTTGCGGAGCGCGAGGTTAGGTGTGCGGAGATCGAAAGACGGGGTGCTTCTTTTCAGGCTGCTGAATGAAACCTTGCTCTAAGCTCGCCCCACCGAAGCTGGGGAGGCTGATGGGGTCCTGGAAGAGCCCAAAACAAATGGGACAGGAGAGTTATACTTCTAGGGTTGTCGCTTGTTGAGCCATTGCTCGCCCCCCCTCACCTGGGCACGCTTGTCAGAATCACAGTCAGAGGTGCCGAGGTCCTCGACCGACCAGCTGCCACCAGAAGCCACTGTAACTTGCAATCTGCCTCTTCTTCAACATGAAAGCAAAGATTGTGGCTTCTTTTTAAATATTAACGCGAAAACATGATCAAAGTTTGCCCTTCAGTCTTTATCTGTGTACCAGAATTCCAAAGGTACAGTTGACAGTTAGCGGCAGTGACTACAGAACCCGACGGACAAAAAAACAATGAAGTTCTTTCATCTTGCATCCAAAAAAGCCTGAATTTGAGCTTCTTCTTGGGCTCTGATATAAAAAGGAACGAGAAAATAATTTTTCATTGGCCATTACAGTTATGCAAATTATACAAGTTTTTAAAATATGAACTGCTGTGCGTACAGGGTGAAAATGAAAGACTGCATCAACGTACTTTCATGCTGTGTCACTCGATGCGTATTTATATATTCCGTATCGAATAACTCTATAACAAGATTATTGTGTTTTCTAATTAAACCTTTTGCTGGTATGATTGCCCGTTGAAGCCATTGTCATGTTCTCAGATTTATTTAAAGGCCCTATCCCGTGATGTGGTATGAGACTGCCTGCGGTGACATCAGCTGGGGCTCATTACCGCCACGCTAACTTGTGACATCTCAGCGGACTGTGAGAAAACTAACGCCAGGACAGGGAGCTAATATAGACTTTGATTCGACAGGCCGACTCCTGTAGGTGCAGAATCACCGTGGTTTCAGAAAAGTGAGAAACATGACGCTAATATCACTGCCCCCCCCCCCCCCCTCCTAAGCCCCCCATTCCACACCAAGGCTTTAACTTCAAATTAAAGCACAAAACTAGGCGGCTATGCTAGCCTAGTCCCAAGATTTAAGAGAATCGCGATTGGTTATCATTCAGCTCATGAATAATGGGACTAAAAGACCAGTTAAAGTGTCAGGAAATTGGCTTCAATCTGTTTGGATAGTAGCCAGCGCAGAAAATGAGCATTGTGCACTGAATAGTCTCCGCGAACTGGAATCCTCGAACCGTTCAAAACTCAACCGGATATTAATTTTAAAGAAATATAAGCAAGTCACATACAGTAAATTGAAATAAATTAATTCTGAGCAAGCAACTGAATTTAGCAATTAAACATTAAATGTCCCGCAACGAACAGCAATAATTTACGCATGAAATTGTTTTAAAATTCATTTTAGATCAAGAAGGCAGCTGAATTAAGCAACAGACATCCCGAGAGATTTTGCAACATTGCTATATTGTGGATTTCTGAGATATTAATAATCTCATTCTATTGACCGCATATTAGACTTTCTGAAAGGGAACATTTCCACTTCCTGACAGTGGGCGGCACCAAAGCACCGCTTCATAAGCTCCATGACCCATTTGCTCTGACATCCCTTGTCGTCAGACATGTAAGTGTGGCATGGCGCTCATATTAGATTATAAATTTGCTTCTGTTATATCTGGAGAGGGTGTCCTATATTAGTTTTAATCTTCAGCTTGTTCAATCTGATAGCTGGAGGTGCCATGGGACTGGTGTGGGGCGTGTCCAGCTGCTGTAACGATTGAAGCTGAATCAAGCCAGTTTATGAATGATTGCAGGGCTGGTCTGTGCAGCCTCCCTCTCTTTCTCAAAATCTATTTCCATCTTCTTCCCTCTCTGTCCCTCCTCCCTCCCCCTCACTCCATCCACAGTCTGTGCTCTTCCTCACCCAAACCCACCTCTGTCTCAGGATTTTTCCATTTCATTCGTTTTGATTGCTGTGAATTTACATTGGGCGGCTGAAGCAAGGGTTAACGCTAAATGCAAACATAAAAACAATTACATAACAAGAATAATCAGCGGCAAGACTGCAATATGGGAGTATTTTTCTCCATCAGAGTCTGGCCGAATTCACTTTCTCCCTCTCTCTCCTCTCTCTCTATTTCTTTTCTCTCTTTCTCTAGAACATAACTGAAAGGCTGCAAATAACCTTGGTGTGAAACCTAATCTCCACATTGCCTGGGTGTTGCCTAATGGGGTCTCATGTCACATGATTGGCGATGACACGCATGCCCTGACACAACCTGCTGGTGGATGTGGTGTGGTGGGGCGGGGCAGGGTGGGGTGAAGAGGATGTGAGCTGAGCTGTTTATCCCAAGGGATAACAACCTCGAATATCAGTTTTGTCAAGGAGACCACAGATAATTAAGTCAAAAGGTAAGTAACATCAGTTCCTTTTCTTAAAATAGCAGGTGATGACGGGTGGCTTTTCAGTTACAGCTGCTGAAACATTGATGAGTGTTTAGAATCGCTGGAGCTTACAGCTTGAAATTGAAAAACTGCCCAGAACAGTCAGGTCCCTCTGCACTGGGCCCAAAATCCAGCTTATCATGCCCGACAGTGTCAGCAGGGCAAAACTCTGAATAATCACACTTATAACACATTATGAATGCGAACTGAGACTTATCATATGTAAAAAGCTTTTTGGCATGTATAAAACTAATAACGTGACCTCTGATTAGCCATGGTATGTGCTTTGCCCCAATCAGTAGCGATGTGACTGGTTTTGTGTGTGCTAAAAACGTAATGCACTTTATGAAGATGTCAGTAAATCAGGCCCATGAATTTGAGGTTTTAAGCTGAACGGTGATGTTCTAACAAAGTTTTAGCCTATCTTTTTCCTCACTCGTAATTTAGGGAGTCACTGGAGGAGATCCCCAAGTCCTCTGAGATATTTCCGAATCCAAAGTAAGAGCTTTTTGGAGGAAGGCTTTTGGATTTCATTTTTTGGCTCAGAGGAGAAGGGTATATGGTCTCTGACTGCTGACTGGCTGTTGAGCTCAGGGGTGTGTCTCTCCGGATTCTCACCGGTTATTCAGTTCTCAGTGGAGTACAGTACACAGTATCGAGCGTGGCTTGTAGAGAGATGATTTGTGGCCCCGCATTAGGTAGACTGAGCGGAGAGTTGATGTGGAATCGCGCCGGGAGACGCGAGGCGCATGTTGCTGCCGCCCGGACGCGCGTTACTCGTAAATCAAACTTCATAGGGTCACGCGCATATTTCAGCACAAATGACCCATTTGAAATTTATGGAGCCATTACAGAGAGAGAGGGAGAGAATGTGTGTGAGGGAGAACTCGACGGCTATAGGATGATGGAGTAGAGAGTTAGTCAGCCTGCGGGAAGAGAGAATCCTGGATCACAGTGAAGATGCTTCCGGATGAATAAATGAATGGCCTGAGTAATGGAACTGTGATGATATCGGGGAAAGGGCAACTCTTCATTGAGTTTTGTGTTCTGTGTGTGAGGGGACTTTGATTTACTTTCAAAAAAATTGAAACAAATGCGCGTGAGTGTGATGGGCATTGTCAATACTTATCAACCAGACCCCGGCTTTGTTTGGAAAAGTGACCAAAATCACCTCACGCTATCCACCTAAATCCCAAAGCAGAGCATTGCTCCCACTTGACCCTAAGTCATGTCTTGAGATACAAATCTTTTCTGTCTGATGTACAGTATATGTGAAAACTATTATTAGTAACAGAACTGGGTCTTGGATTACTGATTATAGTCCCAGTCTGCTGGGCAGCAGTGTGTTTCTGTCTAAGCTATGAGCCGTAATGGCAGCTTATATGAGGTCTCATCATAGTGTCTTTCTTGTGAGTGTTTCTCCAAAGAGCCACTGTAAGCACTGCGACACTAGTGACACTTACACCCCGTCCACACAGAAGCAACTTTCCCCGGTCGACAGTCAGTGTGAGAGAGTCGACCCGGGAAATTAGTCCTGGGATTGAATCAAGGAACTTCACTGGCTGCAAAAGGAGATGCTTGCTTTATAAAAGATAGACATTTTACTTATTGTGTGACTGCTTACGCAGTTTCAGCTGTGTTGTGAAAAGCAATATTGATTGGCTTTATCTGTGGCTTTTATCTATATTTGTTTCCATCCTGATACTACAATATAAATGTCACAATCATCCAACCACTCGCATTATCTTGGCTGTATTGATTTATGTAGTTTTTCTATGCTCATTCCTAATCTGGCATATAAAAATATAGATGATATACCTCCAATAAAACAATAGCATGATTAATGTTAGCAATTAAAACAGCCTGGGTGGAAACAAGCCTGGTTTGATAGATGAAGGCTGCCAATTAATTTGTTGTTTTGCGAAGCATCACTACTTCCTGTTTACTGGAGGGTTCGACTGGTTGCCCTTTTTCTAAAGAACAAAGCATCACTCCATCCTGTGCTCATTTTCGTCCTCCTCTCTCAGAAACCCCTCGCATCTCTCTCTAGCTGCCTTTCCATCATTTAAAACCCTCTCTTCCTGTTCCTGTAATATTCCCTCCATTAATCTCCTCTCTCTCTTTTATCCTGTTCTCTGTCCACTTCTCGCTTGCTCCATTTTTTTTTTTTTTGCCCGTCACTAATATTCTGCTCTTAAATCTTCAAGCTCTCTGCTCTCATCTTTCTTATTTCCTGTCTACCCTTCCACCGCCACCGCCACCCCCCCCCCCCCCCCCCCCCCACCATGGTCTTTCTCTTCTTCGCTCAATGTTCTCATCTGCGCTTCCTTTGCTTTTCCCCTGGCCTGTCCGTTCCTGACTGGCTCTGTTCCGCTGCGAAACCCGAGCAATTGTGAGAACCCATGTGAGAATATTGTGTGAGAGTTTGGCTGGGAATTTTCAGCTCGCGACCAAATCTGCAGTCAGTCAGTAGTGTAGTTTGCAGCAGAAAAGGAACTGGGCTTTAAGAAGCTTGCCAGTATGTCTTAGTCCACTGACAAAATGATGCCTGCAGAATATTAAGCCTTGATGCCGTCCAGAGTCATAAACTGGTTCTAATACGTATCTGTCATCCTGTGTGAGTTAAAACTGAATGCGTTTTATCAGTCCTACAGCCTATAACAGTGGAAAACAGGAAATGTATTTTGATATGATTCTGCAGCATTTTGAGAAATTAGCTGCAAATGTAAACAGTAGCTACCAATACAGTACTCAGTGCAAATGATTATTTGCATTATTGTGAACTGTTGGTTAGCAAAAATACCATTTAAAAGGTTGTCTGTTGGCTAAACTAATGTTGGCTTGCAAACTGCAGCAGATACCATGTCACAATCAATGCCATTACCAGTAGCTATTTAGGGTATTTACTAAAGAAAGTATACAATCTGATGCCTGTCTGTGAAATATTTGGCAGCTAAATTGCCTAAAGCTTTAAAAAAATATATGTTAACATTGCATCTTTTCAAAAATAATACCAATGAATTGATTTTACGTGAGGTAGTAGAAATCTCTGGCTGCGCGTTAACCAAAAGGTTCCATTATAGCACACGAAAGGTGCACGGGGTACTGTGAGTCCTGCTTATTAGTTGCATGGCTACATGTCCAGAAAAAAGATGACATCTGGTGTGTTTGTTCCAGGGACTGACTGAGTCACACCTTGGGTGAGAAAGCTAGCTAGGAGCACTGTGGATAAGACCTCACAAACAAGTTCCAGCAAAGACTGGATCTGTCACCCAGTCCAAAGATATTTTCAGGAGCTTTTCTGCTTATCTCCATGTTTGTGCGCCTTCTATCCCCCCTGTTTCTCTCTTTCTGGCTCATCCTGCCCATCATCCTCGCAAATCTCTTTTTTTTTTTTTCTTTGTATTTGACAGGCAACAGCATGATGAAAGTAGAGGAACCATGCAGAGAGAGAGAGGCCTGGCTTCTTGTCTTCTCTTAAGAGACACAGACAAGGACCCACTGTGAGTTCAAATTCATGAGATCTGAGAGACCAAATGAACATTTTGTTTGGAGATTGTATAGATGTTAGAAAAGCCTTTTGGTTTCCACTTAATTTAGCTTTTCCTCATCCTGATAGAAAAGACTCTTCACATCCTCAGCTGGTACTGCTGCATTGCTTCTCTGTATCCCTGCTCCTCCTGTCTTTCCTTTCATTGTCCATTTTTCCTTCTGTCTCTCTTTCATCTGTGATAGAACTGCATTCATGATACAGTCCCACGGCAACCAAGGTGCTAAAACCAGTTCCCCTTACCATATGCACATCCACTGTATACCCAACATCTATTAAGACACTCCTGCACATGTTTCCTCTCTTCCATCAATAGTGGTTCTGGCAGTAAAGGCTGTCGGTGTCATATTTCTGTCTGGAGACGCTGGTTTAATAGTAAGGATGTGGAAAAAAGTGTCTGTTAATGCCTCTTGCTGCTTGTCTCTTTGTAATCTCCATAGAGACTGAAGTGGGGGAATAAAACACCACTCTGAATCAAAAACGACCCCCCCCAGTAACACAATATAGCTCACAGTTTCTCAAAGACTTATATATAGACTTCAGACACACAGGCATGGAAGGACTGCTTGAATGGGCAAGCAACCATTCAAACACCCACCCCTACCCTCTAAAAAAGTGCATTTTAATATTAGTCCAGACTGAACCATCACAGTCATGATTGTATAAAGTAAGGTGATGAATTATTCATTTTGAAATATTAAGTCATATTTTATTGAAAGCAGAAAGTTTGGCCCAGATGTACTGCGGTTGAACAATTCAAATTTGCAGCAAAGCTGCTAAATTCGCCCTTAACCCTTTGAGCACTGAACACATTTTCAAGGAATTAAAAATGTAGTAATCCTGAGCTGTTGAAAACCTATCATGTGGCAACTTGTTTAAAAGAGCTCCCGCTCTTTTAAACAAGTTGCCACACGATAGGTTTTCAACAGCATCTGATTTTGATATCTTACATCATTGGGCATCTACAGTTGCCTGTGGCGCTGAAAGGGTTAACTTCACTTGAAGGAATTCCCCGGAGCGCAGGAAAAGCAAAATATAAACGTGTAATCCAGATGTCAATTATTTCACTGCATTACCACCTGTAGACATAATGTATTCTCTGACGGGATGGTTCAGAGAATTTAATTGCAGTTAAAGGTGTCAAGATGGTGGTGCGGTTCACAGTTACATCAGGAACACGTGGGCACAAGTTTTGCTCGTGAATCTTGCATATCTAATCCAAAAACAAACGGCTTTTCTTCTGGAATTTTTGAGATGCACTGGTTTGGCTTTCAATGCCCTTCAGTACTGTCAGTGTTTCACTGATTAACAGTATTAAATCTAGAGGCACTCTTAGAGTGCAAACCTCCGCCAGGGCTGCACAGTCCAAATCTTAGTGAGTGGGAGCAAAGTTCAGTTATCGCGTGTCATACGATTTCAAGATTCAAGATTGTTTGACTAATCGCGGTGAAAATCAATAGGGTCCATTCCTGATGTAATAGCAACCCACTCACAAAATTTCAGAGATATCCGTTCATTCCTTTTTGAGTTATCTTGTTCACAAACTAACAGACAAACAAACAAACAAACAGACAAAGAAACGGCACCAATCGCATAACCTCCTGCCGACTTCGTTTTGGCGGAGGTAATAATATGCGACTAAACATCTGCAATTAAAATAAAATAATAGAGTAATAGCATTTTATTTCCCCAAAAAAGTTGCCTTTTTTCTTTTTTGACTCAACATTTTTCCCTTATTCTCTGTGTGTCTCTGTAGAAGCTGAACTGGTAAAAGTCTTGTCACGAAAAAAAGTAACAAACTCATTTCTTTCTGCCTCTCCCCGCTGTTTGATGTCAAAGTGAACTTTTCATCGAGAACTTCTGGGATCACATGACTTCTGAGACCGAGCTGCTTTGCTTTGAGCTTAATCTCAGAGGCCAGGCCTTTGATAACTGCACAGTGGCAGACGGATTTTATGTGCGGAAGAGCCAGTTTACGAGCGGTTGTAACGCGCAGCCATATTTTACTGTGTCATAAATGCATTCAAACGGAAAAACCCACAAAACACGC
The DNA here is from genome assembly GCA_029692085.1 of Gymnothorax javanicus. Lineage (NCBI taxonomy): Eukaryota > Metazoa > Chordata > Actinopteri > Anguilliformes > Muraenidae > Gymnothorax > Gymnothorax javanicus. Next base: position 38,962,661 of record CM056208.1, on the reverse strand, counting down.
ACGTAAACATTTTTCTGACTTACACACTGTTTCTCTTCCCAAACCTTGCCCCCTACCGTTTTAGCTTCAGGTGTCCAACCAGAACAGTTACTGCACTATAGCAAAGACAATAGGACAAAGATAATGTGGACTCCCGTGTTACCATGTTCTCCTGGGGTTACATAAGAACCATTCAGGATTGCTTCTCTTGATTCCTGACACTGACCCATGTTGGTACCATTCAGTACTCCAGCAGTCCTGATGCTTTGTGGTGTTTGGCAGTCCATGTAGTACTCCGCCAACATCACCAAATGATGGGTACATGTGCATAAGACATTACCAACATATGAATTTATGAATTTGAACACAGAACGTGTAATTACTTTTATTTATTCATACAAGTGGTATTGGTGATATTTTGTCAAGGTTTACAGTTTTTCCTCAATTATTTATGACAACTGTGAAGCCTCTCTTTCTCTCTCTCTCTCTCTCTCTCTCTCTCTCTCTCTCTCTCTCAAAATTGACAATACCCAAATTCTGCCTCTGTCAGAACACAGGAGCAAGCTCTTCCCTCCCAAAAAAAGAAAGGGAGTGGATTTGCATTTAGATTGAACCGGCCACATTCCCTTTGTAAACAGTCTTTCCTGGTCGCCCGTCCATGTAGATCTGTTTAATCTGCACCGATTCAGGGTCAGCACTCTTCCTGCAGTGGGGCGCACAGAATTTGAATCCACTCTGACAGATTGGTTGCTAAGCGAGCCAGCAGGTAAAGTCATGCCGCATGACTCACTCAAGCACCTGTTTGTAACGGTTCAGGATGAGCAGCAGAGTTTCACCTGTTATTGCTGCAGCCCCACCTCCCACAGTTTACCTCACTACTGTAGCCCCGCCCCTCATGGCTGTAGCTCTGACTGCGTCCAAAATCACGTACTACACTGTGCACTACAGACTGCATATAAAGACACTGTCATTCTAATTGCCGAGGGAGGCTATAGTACGCAAGTCAAAACTTCATCATAGTAACACGTCACTTTAAGCTCAGAGAGCGTTGATGAGGGTATCCAGTGGATATGACAGAGTAAAGAAAATTGAAAATAGGATTGAAAACATAAATGTCATAATTTACTGTGACTTCTGGGTATGCACTAGGAAGGGAAATACATACATTTAAACGGTTGTTTCTTTTTCCTGCTTGGGTTCGGGTAGTGCACTATCACAATGAACTGGGCGGGCACTTGTGTCAGCACTTTTATTGAATGTTTTATACTACAATTTTTGATTGAATGTAGTATGATATTTGGGTTTCTTTTGCATGCTATGTTGCATGCTAAAAGCTTGCATTTTTTTTAACTCGCTAGATGTTCACATACTATTTTTAGCATACTAATAGTGTACAAGTTTGCAATGCTAATAGTAGGCACATTTGTAATTTAGCTTCTGTTTACTGTTCTAGTCCGACCTCTCCAATTTATACCCTCCTGCTACTGCCCTATCTGAAACCATCAGAGCTGTTATGCTGTATGTTCAACCTCACATGACTCTGACCATTTGTCTGAGTAAACAGGACCAAAAAGGACTCATTAGGTCAGGTGAGTTTTTGATGCCATTCTTGAATATACAAAATTATTTTTTTTGAGTGCTGGTACACAGTCAGCTCTTCTTTTGATTTTCACTTCAGTCTGACCAATAAAAAGCAGCGCAGGTAACCAGTAGAGAGGGACAGCAGTGCTGAATGTGCTGTGGTAGAGTACTGAACCTCCACCTGCACAGAGGAGCTATTGCTTATTTTATTTATTTGTTTTTTATTTTTTTTTTTGATAGGGACCATGCAGATAAACAGCGTTACGCAGCAGTTGTACTGTGGATATGGCCTGTAGGCATATGAGGTTCCTGTCAGGTACCACACAGGCTGCGCTCCACATCTTGCCAATATTGCTCAGTAATAAAAAAATTTCTTATATTTTTCCTTAACTTCAAATACACATTCATCCAGAGCCTGCTTAGTGGTATGCCAAATTAGTTGCTATTTAGCTTTTTTTTTTTCAGTTTTGTAATGTTGAATTTATTTTAAATGCAGCAGTTAATTCCATTTTCTATGATTTTATGAGAGCTCATATTGCCATTATTACTGGGATTTTATTTTGTGGTTATGATACAGTGTTGTATTTTTATTACGCAGTTACACATGGTTTTAGACAAAGGGCTGTGTCCTTAAAGCTTGTATATTCTGTTGCCTAAGTTTGCAAAAGAGTTGTTTACTTTCTTCCCAGATACTTGTGTTATAAACACATGGGCTCGAAAATAGTTCAGAGTACCTGTGTCAGAGAACGCAATTTATTGTGACACCATCAAATGCAAGTGAAGACTCCACTACACAAGGAAGAAGCCATATACCAACACCATCCAGGAGCACTGCTGACTTCTCTGGGCTCAAGCTCATCTGAACTGGACTGACAGGGAAGTGGAAAGGAGTACTATGGTCTGATTCGTCCATCTTTAAAATTGTTTTTGGAAATAATAGACGTTTGGTTTTCAGAGCCAAAGAGAAGAGGGACCGCCCTGACTCTTACCAGCAATATGTCCAAAGGCCAGCATCTGCCATGGTCTGGGGCTCCATTAGTGCTCTTCGCATGGGCAACATGTGCATCTGAGAAGGCAATACTGAAGCAGAAAGGTACACGCTCATTTTGAAATAACATACGTGTGTTCCAGGAGTTTTTATTTTTACAGGGATACCCCTGATTTTCCCAACAGGATAACACCAAGCCACACTCTCGACTGCATGAATTACAATGATGTGGCTTTGTAGACACAGAGTCTGGGTATTGCCTAAAAACCGGACCTGTTCCCCACTGAAAACATGTGGCAGGTTTATGAACTGCAAAATACAACAACGGAGAGACCAGACAGTTGACCAACCGTAGTCCTATACAAGGCCTGCATGGGAATAAATTCTGCTCTTGAAACTCCAACAATTAGTGTCTTCAGTGCCAAAATGACCTCTGTTATTAAAAGGAAAGGAGATTTTACACGGTAGTAAACAAGCACCTGTCACAGCTTCTTTGGAACTTGTTGCGGACATCACATTCTGAAATAGCTATAATCAAAAAAATCCAACTTGTGTTGGCATTCCAATAAAATCAAATATGTTTAATGTTATCTGAAGTCTTTAGTCTGGGCTCATGCACATAGTGACGTTGATGTGAACATTATTAGCTACCAACAGGTGCACTCAGCAAGATCCCCAGTCTTTGCTAAATCTTATAATCTGTGAGTAAAAACTGTGACTCCATAACACGTCTTAAGATTTGAGAAGGTGTCAGACAATTAAAAAGCATTTTCAAAGTCTTCTATTGTGTGGTAGGCATTACTCATTTTCCCAATACCTCCGGAATTGAGGTTGCATATTATGTTGAAGATCATATTTCAATATCTCTCATCATATTCATCTGTAAATCAATAATCATACTATCATATTATGTAAGCAGCAGTAACACACATACACACACACATACGCACACACACACACACACACACACACACAAGCAGTTCACACACGCAGGAGCAGTAAACACACACACACACACACACATACGCACACAAACACATGCACACACACACACACAAGCAGTTCACACACGCAGGAGCAGTACACACACGCACACACACACACACATAAGCAGTTGGTTTCTGTAGCTTTGATTGACATCTGTTCAGTTGATTCAGGCAATATCTGTTCAGTCATCAGCATTATTCACCATCATTCATCAGAAATTATGTAGTTATGCATGCTCCAATATTACACAGGAAGAGGGTAGTTATCTTTTGGTTGCAGTTTTCAAGGCAAGTTGGCAGTGTTTTGGTTTGCCTGTCTCTGGGAAAACCTGTGACCCAAAAGCCTGTGACCCAACTAAAAGTCCTCTGAAACAAGTCGCCTTGAAGTTGTTATTTTACAAAGGATGCTAACTAATGATAAAAAGAGAAAAACAAGTAAGAAGCAGACATTACATTATTGAACCATTGTACCGTGAGAATGAGAGGGCGGAAAAACCATATTTGGAAGAAATTTCCTGTGATGATGGTATAAAAACTGGGTGTGAAAAGCAGAATTTGTGGTCTTGCGCAAAAAGAACTCGGTTTTATATTTATCAATATGCCACAATAAAGCCTAATTTTCTGAAGAATCTGTATCTCTCCAATTGCTTGAGGATGGGGGAACCTCATAATATGAAAATATGTCTGAATGAAAACCACAACAATTACATCATATTACATTGCAGATTATTACAGGAATTTAGGAGCAGTTCTTATCTAGTGCAATGAGCAACACGAACCACCAAATTACAAGAAAATCTTTGCAGGAAGTAACACCCCAAATCCTAGAAGAGGCCTTTTAGAAAGGACTCTGACCCTGTAGAGTTACCTGTAAAAAGAGAAGCATCGCTAAAATAGATCCTGCTGGCAAAAATAAGTTCAAGTATAAACAAGCAAAAATGGACTTTTACTTTTTTTTTTTCCCACCAAACTGCAGTGTGAATGTGCCTCAGCATGGGGGAACTTGAGTATGAACTCTCGAACAGATGTGTGAAAAACAACACCTTAACACCATTTTTAACATATCACAATGCCTACACAAGGGCACCACATTTTGTGTTACTTTCAGCACAGACTGCTTTACAAAGTCTCTCAAAAAGCTTAGATTTGTAACGAGGAAGTATAAAAATTTTTTTTAAAGTTACCAAAAGTGGTAGCGCAAAAAGTATTTTGGTATTACCACATCTTTTTTGAGAGAGTCAGTGCGTTGCACTACCTGGCTCGGAGTGATCCTGCCCACGGACTTACCAAAACATTTCATCGCAGCAGCCAAGTCTCTTTGACGCAGACATGCTGGCAGTTCGGCAGCACCTGTTCTAACGTGTTATTACCCCGCCCTGCCTGAAGGGGGAGGTCAAGGGGTATTGTTTTTGGTTTGGTTTGTTTGTTTGTTTGTTTGTTTGTTAACACTTTAGCAGCAGAACTAATGGCCAGATTTACCCTAAATTCGGTTTAGGGATTGCCACTGACCCAGAATAGATGCCTGTTGAATTTCGTACAAGTAGGTGAAAGTATGTGCGAGGGGCGGGGTTTGTTGTGCCTGGCACCACTTGTTTTCCAAATGTAATCCCAGCGCTACACTTTACATTTCATTCTACAGTTTCTTCCACCCTGGAGAAATGCGAATTCCGATTTTTTTTGTTTTGTCAGGAAAATAAAACCCTTGCTTTGCATGGCAGAGGGTGGCTCAGGCCAAGGACCAAAATCCAAACGTGTCAGCAAAGTACACTGACGGGAAGAGAGGGCGGGATGTGAAAGGGAAAAAAAACTGTATTTAGCACTATTTTTCTGTTCCATTCCTTCGCCATGTCTCCTGCCCCCACACGACACAGGACCCACGCCACATCTGTCAGATTCAGTGGGCTCATCTCGTTACGTGTCATTTAATGTATGCCGAACAACCCCGCTTGGTTAACCTGCTCCTACCCATCCGAGAATCTGAAATGCCAAATTGAGTCTGGGGAATCCAAATGTAGGATGCTTTTATGAAGAAACAGAGGAGGAGGCATCTGCTGCCAGCGGCGGGGAGGGAAGACATGCCTGTATAAAGCCGCTTTCACCCCATTTCACATCATTAATACGCGTGTGTTCGCGTCTTTGCATTGACCTCGAATGTAATCTGTCAAGCGAAAAATTCGTTTCGCGTCCGGTGTGAAAGCCGCTCAAGCCATCATTCTCCCACCTCCTTCCATCTAAACCCATCATCATCACCCCAAAGTTTACCCACTGCTCCCGTTCTGCATCTGAAAAAGAAACATCTTCAATAGGAACTTTTTGCGGCTTCCTGTCAATCAGGTGTACAGGCGTAAGTGACATTTGTGACTTGCATAAAAACCTGCTCCAGAGACAAAACACACACACACACACACACACACACACACACTGCTTAGCTCCACTGAAGTATACCAGCCAAGAATGCCTTGGTTTTTTAATGAACAGATCATATGCTCCTCAAAAACTGCAGCTACATGATGAGTATTCATGGCAAGGAGAGATAAAATGCCAGAAGTGCACAGAGCAAGGCACCATGGGAATTCTTCTGCCGCTGAGACATGGGCAAGCTGCCTCCTCAGGTCATGTTGTCTAAAAATTCTCATCGTCAATCAATTACCTGGCCAGGCTGGCCACCTTCATGTCGAATCACATTTACGTCAAGCAAAGCTGCTTTGTGCCTGAACGAAATCGTATGCAAGGTGATCAATCATATTGTATGCCCTCTGGCATCCATTAAATATTTAATTTTATTTTTTAAACCTAGTCAATATTGAGCATGGCATAGTCATACAAATGTCAAGAGGAAATACCACCTATATCTTGTCTGTAATCTGCCATGTGAAAACACTATTGAAAGAGACTTAATATGAACTGAGAATCAAGCTTTCACAGAAGCTATGATGTATAATGAACCTCCTCAAGATGATGAGAGATGGATTTAAGTTTGCAGTGAACCTCCGGTAGAATTCTGACATCGGAGTGACATGATTGCTCATGTGGCCTGCAATTGGACGATGTCACAGGTTGTTCTTGCCTCAACTCACTGGTTGAACATCCCCCCCCCCCCCCCTTAGCCTGAAGTTCCACTTAACCTGTCCCCTGTGTCACACTGATAAGACACAGAATAGTTTTACAAACCACGGACTTCTGAACGATCATTAATATTTCTCCTATAAGTCTGGACTGGGTGAAGATGAGGCCATGGTCTCTGGGGCCTTTCTCCGTCTGGACCTGTGTAGCCTTAGGAAGGCAGCAGACTCGACCCTGATCATTTGCATCCAAAGTCCTAATTCAGATTTTAAAAAGAGTAGTTGGTGTCATTTTTTTTCAATTGTAAGTTTTGTTCAGTTATTAACAATACTGACCCCCGCTGAGCATTGCTGTAGTCTCGCATGTTCAAGATTTACAGCAGTTCATTAGCAGGTTTTGAGACCATATGGATCCCAAAAAGCCAATAACCTCTTAACACGGAGACAGTCATTAACAGCAAGTGCTGACCATTGTTTTGATGTGCTGGTCTCTGTCCTGCAACATGATGACATAATGTTCATGTAAAAAGCAAGTCTTGCCGTGGTTAGAGGACAGTAGCAGACAGTTTTATTGCAATACTTGATGTCATTACAGTGCTTAGTGCTGTAAAAAATGAACCGGAGGCTGTTAATATCCTTTTGTCTCAATGGTTGACATTCATAAAATTTGTAATTATGTTTCTATTGATTTCATTGAAATTACGCTAAATTATAATGTTGTCGTCGATTACGGCATAATAAAATGTGAATTGAGTTCTTTATACAAAGTTATGGTGCCATGCAATTCTGTAATGAGTCGTCAGCTCACTGAAATAGACTAAAGCCATGGGTGAACAAAGGGAATTAATTTTTGCTTGCTGTCTTTAATTATCATATTCCTTTCATAAACGTGGCGAAGAGCTCGACAGAATGATACATATTTCTAATACAGCCTATTGCAATGGTATTTTGCTCGTTATGAAAACGGACATAAAGATTTCCTGATTTTTTTTTTTTTTTTTGTGGCTTATATCGCCTGTCAGCATACGCAAATAAGGCCTATAATGTTTTCAGCTGAGGAAAAGCTTCATATTCTTGATTTGGCCTCTCGACTCTAAATTTATATGTATCATCAATCAGATGACATGCAGAGGAAAGCACATATTATTATTATTTCCATGTTAACACATTTTTTATCTCCTTCGGTTTCATTACAGCACTCTATGCAGGACATAACCCCCATTTCAGGCCACCACAACAATGCACAATTGAAATGCAACAGACATTGTTCACTCAAGGTTCACATTTCTCTCCTGCCTCTGTCTGTCTCTTGGAGTGGGCTGCTGTTCGCCTGATGTTTGGCGGGTCGATGAGAGTTTGGAATAGAAATTGGAGAGCGATGTGTTCCTGATTAGCACTCCTACCCCCCGCCGCTCTCTCTACCGCAGACATTACTGAGGAAACTCATCAGAGGCCCCTGCCGCCATTACGGCTCAAGCTCCCGCGGAGAACGCCTGCTCCTGTACTTTTGGATGACTCTCCCACTCCAGAACAGCCATGGAATGAAAAAGAAAACATAAAAAAAAATGTTTTCATCTAAAAGGGATTAATGACACTGATAATGTACTGTATCAACCAGTGTGCTGAGCTACTTCTCTGGATGAAATAATCATCTCCAGATTTGACAACATTTTCACTATCACGTTGGCATTTGAAGCATATTTTTACCTCAAATGCCTAAAACGGCTTTTTATTGAATTGTATATTTTTTATAAATACTTTCAGTGTTTTAGCCTACGAGTCCTGAGACCAAAAATTGTGGTGCGAGCAAATGAAAAATAGAAAAGTTGACAGCACTGGCCATTTTAGTTTGAATGTATATCCTTTCTTTGCAGTGCCAGCAGTTTCAGTGAGTGTGCGATGCAGTTATGCAGCCATCTTAAATGATGTCACAACTATGTCTGACACTTAACTGTGACTGCATGGTTGAAAGACAAACTGATTGTATGGATTATTTCCCCACAACCATGTTACTATGAAGTATTTTCTTGACACTTTGTATCAATTGGCCGGCTTGATTTCCAGACTATGTCTGACTGTCCCTTTGTGTAACGGAGTGAAGGCCAAAAATAAACTTAAACAACAAGTTTGAGTTTTCGATATAACAACCAATGACTTTGGCAAGTATGGTGATTATGACAGCTGGGCGAGAGTTGTATATTAGTAAGTGCAGCTCTAGATTAGTAACAGAGTGAAATAGAACTAATGCAAAAAAGGATTTAAATGCAAAAATTCAGTCCGTAGATTAACAGGTATGCATGGTAACCATGGTATAAAGGCAACGTACAACTCCATGCTGTTTATTATACTAAATTGACCATATTCCTAAGTGGTCAATGGCTTTGCGTCGGGCCAAATTACTCCACTTGTGGTTATCTTCATATAATTACGACCATGTTTTTGTATGTCGCTTACTTAATCCCAATCATTATTGATTAATAATTTATCGATTAACTGACACCCTGATCCCACCTCGCTCTCAAGATGAATTGGGGTTCTTTCACAGCTGCTGGTAAATTGAATTCACCCACAATCTGTAATGCTCCTCTCTGACAGAACACCTTAATACAGCTATGCTGCTGACCAACAGCCTAATCACTGTGGCAACAACCTTTCACGTCTGTTCAATGTAACTCCGAGCTCTCCACAAAGTATATACACAAAGAGCTGTGTGTGTTTGAGCTGTGTGGGAGCCAAATGTGCGTGATTGTGTGTGTGTGTGTGTGAGAGAGAGAGAGAGAGAGAGAGAGGCAGAAATGGAGAGAGAGAGAAAAAGAGGGAGAGAGTTTTCCTCCCCAGTGACCTTGCAGTAAATGAAAACAGGAGACTCACAAAGTCTCTATCCCAGTGAGACCATTCATCCATCAATGTGTCTCAGGTTATTATTGATCCCGGCTGGTTCTTTCTCATTAGATCCCAGCATGTGTGGCGTGTTCAGTGCCTTCATACCCCAATCTTTCTATATGTCATTGAACACCTTGAGGTTGCAAGTCAATGCGGACATCAGGCACATTAAGTGCGCGCCACCATTTGACCCCTCAAGGATAGATCTGCCATTTTCAGTTCATATCTGGTAATGTGTAACATTTGTCTCCACACATGGCTCCTCAAACCACCCCCAACCCTCATTTTGAGCCTGTTCCCCAGTGAGGTCAATCAACCTGCAACATCTGGCCTGTTCATCTCCACCCTGCTGTGCACCAACGAGCTGTGCGCTTTCACACATTGTGCATCTCGCCATTCTTCCCACCTCCGAGCATTCAGGCTATCAGCCACAGGTTACTTTCCATTTTCAAAGAAGGTTCCCTTCCCCCTTACTTGAGTCATACATCGGTTCTCCAGCACAGTCTTCAATGAGCTGTAACAGTGAAGTGTGCACTGAACATTAGTCGCAAAATGTCTCAATCCAAGCTCTCTGTGCTTGTCAGAGCGCTAGCTACGGCTAATACAAGAGCTCCATTATCCGTTACACATTGATTCTGTTACCAAGAACCAAGACTGGATTCTGCCTAATGTGACTGGCATAATGCATTCATAGAATTTGCAGTGAATCTTTCCATTCCCCTGTAATGATTAGAAAACTCAATTGCCTTTGCTTTGTAGTGATCATTTAAACAGCTGCAGTAATAGCTAATGTCATAATGATGCTAATTTGCATATATGATGCAAAGCCTCTCGCCGTTCAAGCTCGGCACAGTAATATGAAAGTTATCACGACTCGCTGTTTGTCTCATGTAAACATTTCACCACCCGAGTGGAATCCTAATACTTCAAAAGCGGAGATTATGCAACCAGACGCGTGTTGGATTCTTGGAAATAGCATTTACATAAAGTGATGTTTTCATGTGTAAAATGTTGAGGATAATTTAATGTGTTGTATGTGTGTGTGTGTGTGTGTGTGTGTAATGTTCCAGCAAGCTGCTGTTTGCATCTCTCTCTCTCCCTCCCTTCCTCTCTCACTCTCTCACACACCCTCTGTATCTCGATATTTCTCCCACACTCCGTCATTGTCATTCTCCATTTTGACTTTCACCATTTCATTGACTGTAATTATTTATTTCTCTTTGATTCTTTCCGTCTCTTCTTCACTCGACTTTTTGTCTGTCATCCCTCTCTATCCACATTTTACATCCCTCAGAATGTTGCTGTACATTTTTCTTTTATTTAATTCTTTTTTTATCCTGTCACATTCTATCTCTTTTTCTCCATCCTGTCTCTCTCTCTCTCTCTCTCTGTCTCCATGCCCCCGGCCCCGAGCTCTGATCTTTTATTTATCAGCGCGGGTACATGAAGCCGTGCTTCCCCTGTCTGTGTTCCTCAGTGCTAGAGATGGTAAAGAGAGGAGCCCCCATATCGCCCACTCCCCGCGTTTGGATTCACCAAACCCCCCCACAATGAGCAGGGAACCCCAGCATCTGCAGCTACACTCCCCTGGTACAGTCAGACGGCTTTCCCCAACACCAGGCAGTCTTGCATGCTCATACCGCTGCAATTACATACCCGCTCTTCTACATAGACGCCATAGATACCCAGTCAGTATAGCAGCACAGCCTGTGCCAGAGTACAGACGCACACACATAGACCCATAAACTCAGCCTGATTTATTTTATATCTCTTTCACACACTCAGACACAAACACATACTCCCCTAGGGTCTTTCGATCTGTAACTAGAAAGTATGTGCTGTAGCAAAAGACTATTGTACAACCCGAATTACAAAAAAAAAGGTAAGCAAATCATAATAGATGCAAATAAAATTAAAAAATACAAATTTGAAAAATCTATTCATCCTCTGCAATATTGAAAACTGTACTGCACATTCATCAATGTCTTAATTCTACTCAAAATATACAATCTGATGCCTGCAGCAGAGGCCAATAAGGTTGGCACTGTTGATTGTTTACCACTGTGTAACATCGCCATGTCTTTTCACCGCAATAATGAATCATTTTGGTCCTGAAAACACCAGTAGGTCAAGTCTAGCAAGCGGAGTTTTCCCCCCTTTCCTCCATTATGCAGATATTCAGCTGTGCGATAGTACCGTTGTACAAGGCCTTCATTGCCATATATTTTGCCATATATCTATATTGGCGAAGCTCGACCATCGTTGCTCTTGAGGGACAAGGCTTTTTTTAAGGCTTCTTTCATATATACTACAACACGATTTGCTCACCGAGTTAACATCAGCTGTTTCATATCGGCTCATATTTCTTATTGGTTGCATCATTATTATTCCTAAATTGCCCCCGCACCAACTTTTTTTGGGGTCGTTGCAGTCATCAGATTTGAAAAAAAGGTGTATATTTTCGATAAACAATTGAATTCAGAGGTTAAAACATCAAATAACGTGTTGTAGTGTTTCCTTTTTGATTTTTTTAATCATTTTCCATTATGTGCAAACTTTTTCAGAATTGCAACTTGACAATGGTTTTCTCCTGTGAGAATGATTCTCCAACCCTTTCACAACCCTGGAGCAGTGCCCCTGTAATGCATAGCCCCCTCTGTTAGACTCTGCAACCACACAATTCTGTCATGACCATCACTGACCTGGACAGCAGACTGAGTTTAAGGCTGAAATGTACTCCGCTTAATTACATGGAAAACATGATGCTGCAATCCTGGCATGGGCTGATGCATGTGTGTGTGTGTGTGTGTGTGTGTGTGTGCGCACTGTATATGCTGTGCGTGTGTGTGCATGTGCTTGTGTTTGTGTGTGTGTAGTGTATGCTGTGTATGTGTGCGTGCACGGGCGTGTGTCTGTGCGTGCATGTGCGTGTGTCTGTGCGTGCATGTGCATGTGCGTGTGTGTGTTGTGTATGCTGTGTGTGTTATTTATGCTGTATGTGTGTGTGTGTGTGTGTGGTGTGTGTGTGTGTGTGTGTGTGTGTGTGTGAGAGAGAGAGATGCAGTTTGATATTGGGTAAGAGGGTACTTGTCTTACAGGCAAATAAGAGCAGGCAGGTATAGTGGGCAGTGTGATAATGAGATGTGAGATTATTTTTGCTGTCCTCCTCCTGTTCCAGAGAATATCCCTGGCAGAGGAGAGTGAGCTGAACCAGGATGCATCATGGCTGAGTGTCTGATGATTGAGAGGGACAATCATGCTCCACACCGGGATGTGTGTGCGGTCAGTGGGGGGTGAAGAGGTTTTTTCATGGTCCAGTGCCTCTAAAACACCACAAACGGCTCTGTTTTTGTACCATGTAATGCAGGCAGCCCTGAAAATTAGGGACATCCTCTCATCCTTCATGGACCTAGTGAATACTAGTGGCCAGCGAGCATTTGGTAAGTCATGTACCGCACAAAATCTGATAGTTGCATATTTTGTTGAAATAACCCGCATATTTGCAACTTATTAAATTTGCTTGCAGAGCGTGCAGTGTTCTTGCACCTGAAAAGCCCCAATGAGTCTTTTAACTCGGAATATGTAACATTAGACACCCAGAGTAATTTTGTTCCTTTCTGGCAGCTTCCTCCTTAGGAAAATGATGCAGAATCCTGTTTGTGCACAGAAAAGAGCAAGTGTTATGACAGCACTGGCTGATGCCCTGATTTACCAGCACTAATGACCTGTCCTTGGCTGCATCATCTTCCTAACAGCTAGCTCTATTTTACACACCACTGCCCCTGGGAATGGATCCTTTCATCTTTATAAAACTCCTTCTTTCTTTCTCTCTTTCTCTCTCTCTCCCATCCCCAGAAAAGGATACGAGGTAAGGCCTCCTCTGTCGTTTTTGTTTGCGCCACCGATTTGCTAAACGGTTTGTTTATCGTGCCACTCGGTTCCGTGAGTCAGCGTGTTCCAGGAAGATCAGCGTGTCCTCTCTCTCTCGCCGTTACACTCCAGTGGATTAGCATTAAGCGGTGTTCCCTGAATATTAATCTAATCATCATCTCCTCAGGTGTTATTTAAGTCCTCTGTTTCAGATGTGCGACGCCTGAGCTGCACATGCAAGACCACATTCAGGAGTCCCTTAGGGACTAAACATTCAGTGTATGCTCAGTAATTAAAGGGATAGAGCTCCGGATCAATTTGGGTAATGAGTTCACGCAGAATGATCGGGTGATCTTCTCAACGGAATAGATGAATTAATTAGTTTGAAGATCCAAAAACAAGTTGAGGTGGGGTGGCGTGGGGAGGGGGGGGTCGAAATGTATGGGTTTGTCTGCCCCCACCCGTTCTGGCTTGCTCATTGGGTGCAATCTTGGCTTTCTATTGCGCCAAGGCTTTTGTTTATTTAGTCTCATTAGCACTCCCACACATTAGCACACTTCATTACCGCCAACTTCCTTTTGTTTTCATCGTTGTCTCATTGAGATGCTATCCTTATTAGTATAGCATCTTACAATCGTGCTTTGATGTGCATTGATTGATCCTCTGCGTGATGCATGGAGTGTTGCCTTAGGGTGAGCTGTATATCGCAGAGAATATAGAAATGGGTTTTGTTCAGTATATTTATCTTTGCACGGTCCCAAGCAAGCCTTATTCTCAAACATCTCACTGAACGCCACTCTGTCTGTTCAATCTGCCAACAATTGTGGCCGTGCGGCAGCGAACGATATGCAGTCAGTTTACGTTTATGATTTGTTGTCACTGTTTGATGATGCCAGGGAGCGTTTATGCTAATATGGTGGCTAATTAACAACCAGGACACATTCCATTTTTATCACTGCTGCCGCAGCCTCCCATCAACAGATTCACTGCCATATATTATTAATTTGTGAAACTTTTAGGATAATTTACAGCAACATGTGGATTTGGTTGGACGCTGACCCAGTTTTTTTTTTTTTTTTTTTTTTTTGGCTTGATATTCAAGCACATTGGATTTAAAATATTGAATATAATGGAAGATTACAGACTGTCATCTTTAATTCAGGAGTATTAGCAACCACATCATATGAAAAATGAAACTGTTCTCCATTTGATCCACGTTCATTCAGTGGCATGGTCCAAATGCTTATGGAGTATTGTGTATATAGCTTTGCAATGTCTCAACCATATTTGTTATTTCAATATATTGCAGTGTATTCAATTTCACTAATAGCGGGGGCACCCAATAATAGCAGAAGTGATCCACTCAGGCAGAACAGATCAAATCATAGAGCTGTGGTACACGGTGAAGGAAACATAATATGTATGATGTGGGAAAGGTAATTTTTCATTGGGGAGAAAAATCTATTTGTTTAGTCCAAAATGCTTGATTGCTAATATGAATGCAGTCGTGCAAAAAAAAAAAAAAAAAAATTAAAGCAGTTTAACGATAAGACCTGTGGCTCCTTGCAGTAGATTGTTAACTGATTGATTTGTGGTTTCTATTTCCACTTGGATGCAAATGCATAATTGGGCTGAAAAAATCTCCCATTTCGTCAACAGACTACTTAGACTAACCAACAAGACTAGACTGCACAACTGAATAAATTTAAAAGTGTTTTAAACATTCAAATTTAATTTATTTTGACAAAAGTAATGCTTTATTTTGGTGGCTGTGGATGAAAATCAACAATTTCCTCTGTTTTACTGATGCCTTCGAACCATGAAGCTCAGGCTGTCCTCCCGAACTACCCCTGCGTACAATTAAATTTTGTTTTTCCTGCTCACAGCTTGCCACTGTGGCTTTTGTAAATACTCATACGGCTGTCATGCAAATCCATGTGCCATGCTGTCTTTCTGCGTCCTAGGACCAGTTTAATTGGAAATATTCTCGCAAAATAATCAATCAACTGTGCTAACGAGATTACAAGTTCATTTTAAACAGTTTGGCGTGATGTAGCACATCCTGTCCTTGGAAAAAAATTTGCAAGCTTGTCACAATGCTGAAGGCAGACAGGATACACGGTAGTTTGAAACATAGAATATACCATCATTACAAGTTCAGTCTGAGCAGATATTTGATAATGGACAGTTAAGCCTGCAGTAGTCTATGCTTTTTTTCCTGAACTTTGATAATTAATTAGAGGACCTCAATTTAAACACAGCTTTGACCCCTAAAATTGCAAAACGCTGTTAACTTTTCTTGCCTCCACTTGTTGTCACTGTAGAGGGAGAGGTGTAATTTGTTCTTTTAAGCCACAGTATTTTGGAAAATAGCTGTGCCTGACTTGAATAATGGATGCCCAATATTCACATTTTTAATTGGTATGAGCTGACCTTTTGCTTCCAATAATTGCTGCACGGGAAGTGATTCCTTTATGTTGTGGTCGTGTTTCACATTAAGTTTTAGTGTTAGGTGAGTGCCACCAGGGTCCTGTCATCTAAACAAATTAACTCCATGTGCCTGAAATTCCCATCATATCTGAATCGCAGCTTCTTCGGCAATCTGTCAGTAGGAGTACTTTTTCTGTGTAGATTTAAACGTGCGCACATTATGCAATCATAACAAGAAAGTAGGATGAAAAGAGCAGCAATATGTCAAAAGAGGTTGGCTGAACTTCGGCAGCACTACTGCCACCCTATGTGTCAGGTCTTTGATGTACGTACAAGAGGAAGGTGCTCATGTAATTGATTTTTTGTGTTAAATGCAGTTTTTGGTGCATTTTTGTTGTTTAAAAACTATATTTAAAAAATGAAAGCATGCAGGGTGTTCACTAAGGAAACAACAGCTGTGTTTGAAATAGCACATTTGTTTACTACCGGCATACAGCACCAATGCATACTGGATACCTCATGCTGTTTTACATAGTGACATGCAATGTACCCGCCAGTATACAACAGTAGCCATGTCCTGCAATATGCAGTCACAGGACCACTTAGTTATGAACCCCTCTGCGCAGATTTAAACGCCGGCGTCTGTAAATTCTGAAATTTAATCACTAAATAATTCTGTAATTAAATTTTGAAATGGCTTGCTTCACTAGAATAATTTTCCACAGTCCCTGTGACGCAAATACTGACTTATAAAGCCTTAAATAGGCTCATGCACAACAGGAAAAATTGGCGATATTAGTATTCTGCGTAAAGGAGTTAAGGCCACCTGGGTCTCAGTGGGATGTTACCTTTGATAGCGCTGTATTACAGAATACAGTACATCGCAAAGCTCTGGCTGCATGCTATGCAATTTGGCCAATGTAGTATACCAATCACAAATCATGCATCTTTTGATGTACTAGTAAATTTCATATCTTACCTTGCTCTTTCTTGTAAGTCCTGTGCAACTTGTGACCAAAATCCATTTTGGGAATTGAAAAATATTTCTGTGTAATTCTAGAATGAATTTAAAATGAGTATATACAGCCAGGGCAATTGTTACTTTGACTGCGAAAGTGAGAGTACTAGGATTGCGTAGATCACAGATGTTCAGGTCTTCAGAGATAAATGTCTGCAGCACTCCTGAATAGTTAGGTTGGAAATAAATGTCCCTGATAGGACACTCTTTGTCCACAAATACTTTTCTACCTCCTGGCATTATGTATTTTATATTCTGTAAAGCAATGCAATTGTAGGCCACAGTGCACATTCATTATGCCAAAAATTACTGTTCTACGTTTGTAAATTGAGAAGGTAGAATCAATTAAAATCCAGTGAACAAATTATTTTTGATTCTCTCTTCATGTCATGACTAACATGTTTTAAGTATTCCTCAACCATGCTTTGGCATACACATCCAGTAGGGTGAAACTGGCTGAGAAATAGCACTCTGGCTCTACAGTCAATTTTAATTATTATTCATTCCAAATGTATGCCAACACTAATTTACATTGATGATACAATCAAGAACAACGCCATCATGATATTTATACATATATTTGATTATGTGATGCATGATTCTGTTATTTGGCACCTTATGGTGAATTTAGAAGTGTAGAGCACTTCAGTTTAAATGTGGTTCCTGCAAGTCACATGCAGATCGCCTTATTGGCCTTAAGTTTCAGGAAGATACTAAATATTGCATTGCAGGACTTAATTTTAATGCTACTCCCACTGGTGACATCTAATTAACATGGAAACACCTCCTGAAACAGGCCCACGCCCTCAATATTTATCCGGCCACCCAGTTGCGTGTAATGCTGGCAGGAAGTTACCAGTTTGTCCTTGTAACTGGTGGTTAATAGGAACAGACACAATTATCTGTCTGCGTGCAAATCATCAGATGTAATGCATTCAGAAAATTCAGGCATCAAGTCATTAAATTAATGTTGTATGGAAAAATTCAGGAAATTAACACTTTTAAAGAAATATATCATTGCGCTGATAACTGTAGTAGTTGAATAGATTAGCTGCAAAAAATACTTTGAACTTAGGTATCACATTTAAGGAGCCTCCAATTTTCAATTTGTGAAAAATTACCCTTTTAAGAAAATACTTCATGAATCAATAGACTTAACAGGCTTGACTGGTGGAGAGAGGAAAATGGCTTATTTTTATTCGGGACCGAATGCTCTGAAAAAGATGTTCATCAATATCTTTATTGCTTTATCAATAGTCTAAGATGGCAGTAATGTCCAGGCTGCGAGTTCAAGCTCAGTTGAGTCAATGGGAGAAGCAGGTGATAGGAGACTGTGAAAAAAGGATTTTCCGGGCCCTGAAAAATATACTGTTGCCAATTCATAAGCTCAACCTCCTCTCTGGATCTAGCTTTCATCAATAATTTAATGCTTATAGACTACCATTTGGACCCAGCTCTGAAACAACATATGGCACTTTCCCTTATTGCTCTTGAAGCCACTATGTCACCATGTTTGTTTCAAGTCCCAAAGGACATGTTCTACACAGCTCTAAAAGGATAGCTTCATCCATTGTTTGGAAGTACTGTGGCCAGACTGTGGCAATCTCAAGTATTTTTTGGAAAAAAACAGCCGCCATGTTTTCCAGACCAGAGACCAAATGGACAACCCTGCCGATTATTGGGGGGTGACGTTTACTCTGGATGATGGATATATGACTACTGCTCATTCTTGTGCCCTTTTACTTTCACACGTCACTTATCCAGGAATAACTGTCATGCAAGCAGAGTGGAGCAGTGTTGAGAGCAGCAGTATGGACCTGTGGTCAGAGCAGCAGTGTAGAACAAAAAGGCCAAAGCCAAAGGCATAATTTTTCACTCTTTCCCTGCAAATACAGTAAAGGCAATAAAATATCAATGGGCCATTGCAAACAAAACATATATAGCAGACATGCTCGAAAAAAAAAAAATACAAATGCAAGAATGTGCAGAGAGAATTTTCTTTTGAGGACTATGCAAGAGATCTCCGATTGGAATTATCAGGCCGTCTAATCAAAAATCTGAACAATGAGGCCATCCAATCCATTTCCTGGCACAAGAAATTAGCATCAATCAAGACTCAATTTTGCCCTTGTAACCAACCTACCCCCCCCCCCCCCCCCCGCTGGAGAGAAGAGGATGACCCACACAGTCGCAGGTGAGTTAGCTTGCCAGATAGGAAGCTTATTTCTTGTGTCATGTGATGCTTTGGTAAAAATGTTATGACTGGCAAAATTTTCCACTCACTTGCTTGCTCTGGCCAACTCACATTACAACTGCAACATTACTGGACAGAAACGAACCTGACCGTGCTAAACCAGCAAGGCTATGTCGCCAAAATTGCTGGGGAAATCTTCTATTTGCAATCTTGCCCTAGTCTGCTACAACCACAAGCTAACAATACCCTTTGCAAGCTGATCAAAAGGTAATACTGTATAATAGAGGGCCGGTTATGAAGCTAGCTTTGTGTGGCGAGGATACATTTTATGGTACCATTTCTGCTGTTGGAAATATTGCAAGTTTGTAAGCGAAAAAAGTGAAGCTTCTGGGACATGCACCCTCGCTAGCCAGAGGCAGGGACTAGGATTCCAAGCTGAAATTACTTGTAGTTCTTCCTTACCTCCAATTACATCACTGTATACATCAAATGAATACATTGGAGGGGGAAGTAGACAAATTTTGCCCCTAATTTCCAGAGATATACTCTTCAAGAAACTGGCAAAAAAAAAAAAAAACTGCATTCATTTTTCACACTATATCCCTAACTCACACAGATGGGGGTAAGGTTGAAAATTGGTGAAGCCCTTTAAAGCATCAAATAATGTATTCTGTTGTGTTTTCAGTGTCAAATTTTCAATATCTCTCCCTTTTGATTTTATTTGCGTTTTTCATTTTATACCAACTTTTTTTGGAATTTGGGTTGCATTTTAAAACCGGGTTTAGTTTCAGCGTGCAGTTAGGACTGAAAACATGTAATTAAGCATATTAAACCAGTGTTGATCACAACACATGAAAGAATTCCTGTAGAGCAGCTTCATATACAGTAAACCTCGCAAACAAATTAGCTGTCCTCCTATTAGCAATGCAAATTTGTTTTGTTTCATCAGCATTTAGAGTTCAGAATGCCATCGTGCTTTCTAAATTAAAATGACCAGTCATTCTACCAATTCATTTTAGTTATTGAATAAAACTATTTTGATTGCTAATTAGAATTTAAATGAGAACAGGTTCAGCGTAATCATGCATTTAAAGGCGAGGATTCTGATTATTCGAATTGGAGTGTACAACCGACTACACCTTGCATCCACGACCTGTCACTTTCATCTGCTCTGGACTCATTTGCTTTCGCCTTCCTGTCCCTCCCATCTTCCCACCTGAAGTCAAATCTCAAAGAAAATTGTAAGTCTCTCATCGCAGATCTCTCTATTCAAATTAGTAAATGGGGGATGTGGTCAAGTATGCTTGACTTGGGACTGTAAGGTCCAGAGTTCAAGTCCTTGCCATGGCTTTCGCGGTGAGTTCTTGTCCAAAACATTTCAGTCCCACAATGCCTCTCTCCACCCAGGTTTATAATCAGATACTGACAAATTGTCAGGCAAACCTGACTAAGAGCTGGGGAGGTAACCTGCGATGGACTCACATCCCATCTAGGGGGAGTAGCAATACTTCTAGTTACTTCATGCTGCTGACACTGGGGTTAAGCACCAGCCTGATGTGGAGTCATCTACTGTGGCCTATTGAACGTTAAGGTTACAGGACTGGAACATAAACTGCAATGTTCACCTGTTCACCATTTGTTTGTAACTACAACAAATGGAGTGTAGTTAATATTGGCTCACGTGAGTCTAGTGAGCTAACTAGCTGGCCAGTGTGACCATTTCAGTCTGCAGTCTCTGTTATTTAGAAAGTCAAGAACATTTTGAACTTTTCTTCACTAGCGAACTTTTCTACACTGGAAAACTTTTCCTGTCTGACACTATCTGTCTGACTCTGTTTGAGAGATGCCCCCAGGAGATGCATGCCAGGCACAAACACGAATGTTAATTGAACAGCGAGAGGCCAATTACTTTCCGCCTTAAGCAAACTGCCTCGTATTCAGTCAGTTTAGTCATTGAATTCAATTGCCAGAGCACAGACGACATCTGAGTGTCAAGATCCTGTGTTTATTAATCAGAAAAAAATTAAATCGCCCTCGGCAGCATAACCTTGGCCAAAGCAATGGCTGATATTGATTGGCATTGTGATGTCAGTTAGCAGCATAAAACCTTTTAAAGAGCACTGCAGTCTACATGTTGGTACCCTAGTTCATTTTTACCTGTGATTAGTTTATTCTTTGGTGGTCAACTGTGGTGTGGAACATCCATAAACAAGGAGTAGCTGGCAATGACTTATGAATTTCACTTGACATCCCTGTTTATATGGCTGTTTATATGACTTTTGTTAGAATTTTTTTTTTTTAGGTTATGGTTAAATCCATTTAAAGCTGAGGTTGGCAATTTTCGAGAAACTAGCAAAGGCAAGGAAGATTTTGAAAGTAGCAACACCACCCCCCCCAACCTGAACCCCTCTTCAAAGCCAACACCCTGAAAGACATAGTGAGCTCCCCCACTATAGCCAGGTTCCTCCTGCAATTTCTTCCCACTGGGGAGTTTCTTCGCAGCACTGTTTGAGGATTTTTCTTCCCACTGGAAGTTTTTGCCTCATTTGGTATTTTGGATATTAGGCCGGGGCATAGCCCTTTTTTTTTCCTTTTAAAGTGTCTTTGTGATAGTCCTTCTGTTAAAAGTGTTATACAAATAAAATTTAATCAAATGAATTGAATTGAAAGACATGATCACGCACAGCCAGTGTTGGAAAGAGGAGGGCAGTGCTAAATCTCAAACTGTATTCACAGATAAATCACAGATAAATAACCAAACACATAATATTACATTGATCATAAAAAATAAACACAGCTGCGCTTAGTGCTCACAGCTATTATCTAAGGTGTAGTAGTATTGGCTAGTTTGATTAAAAACAGAGTTGCATGTATTGCTAACAAGCTCGTGGTACCAGGCTGCAGAAATGTTGGATGTCTGGCAAAGCTTAAAACACAAACAATAATTTAAGTATAATCAGTGTCAATATCAAGCTCTTTGTAGCGCATTTCTTTTTCACTTGGGGGAGCATAAGAGATAAACAATGCTCTGTTCCACAAACATTCAGCCATGTCAACTATGGCTTGAATATTAAGTCCATTGTTTGATTGATCAGATGATGACTGCTGATGTATTAATATGCCCGTCATTTCTGAGGCAATATGAGGCAGTGTTCTCCCATTTCCTGCGGCTCATTTGAATTCATGGAGGTGCAGTGAAAACCAATCATGGTGGTATTCTTGCTCCCAAAATCTTGTGCGCTTACAGTGGCTTCGACACCTGCGATTTCCGTAAATAGGGAATCGCAGAGTTGGCAAAGGCTGCAGAGTTTCACCTGGACTCATGCGAGGGAATGTAGCCAAATCAGAAATAACCATTTTTATGCATGGCGGAGTTGCTACCTGGCTCCTGTCACAGCTTGTTGATCAGACATTGCACAATTTTCTTTCCCATTATTGAACTTTAAAATTGGAGCTTTGTCTGAAGGCTAAAGAAAGTACTCCGCATTCAATAATAGAGCTTATTCTGCTTCTCGTTGACTGATATGATCTGTGATGGTCTCTCATCTGTACCATCCACCATTACATCTTAACCCATTTGAGCACTGAATAAATTTTTGAGGAATTAAAAATGTAATTATCCTGAGCTGTTGAAAACCTATCATGTGGCAACTTGTTTAAAAGAGCTCCCCTGCGGGAGCTCTTTTAAACAAGTTGCCACATGATAGGTTTTCAACAGTATCAGGTTTTGATGTCTTACATCACTGGGCAACTATAGTTGCCTATGGCGCTCAAAGGGTTAAGTGTTTAGCATCAATACCGATTAGAGCAGCTCACTCAAAAATAGGTCAGTATATGCAGATCCAGCACTGGACTTTCGGGGGTCTGAAGGCACAAACAAATTTTGTGGCCTTCCCAATGTATTGATGAGTTCCAGTCCTTCTGCTTGGAAACCAGTGTTGCTGCTACAAATTCCCTTGCCTGATCTTCCTTATTAGAGGGACTAATCTGGCATTTTCAACACCGGTGGACTACGCTTACTCGGGTCGTCAAAATAATATAAAACAGACCAGACTGACCGGTGCTAAGAAAGCCAGTGTGATTATTGCACTGAATTGGAACTGAAAAAGATGTAAGCAGGCGGCGGGTCTCTGGGGTAAACTGCGACTTCGAGCTTCGTGTCCATTTCGAGAGTTTTATTTTATTTTTTCCTCTCCTTGTCAAGAAATCTCTTGACAAATGGATGTCATTGTGAATGTCTGTGAAGCCAAATTGGCTTTTAGTCACAAAAGCCGAGGCGAAGGGAGGATTTTTGCCAGTGAATCGCAGGCTCGCTGTGACCTTTGCCCCCCTGTGCAGACGCCGACCGCCTCTTTTCCTCCTTTTCCTCGCACAGAGATCTCGTGTGGGCTACACGGCCCTCCAACACACTCGGCAGCAGGTGGGAGATGGCACTCAATCTCTGTTTTGGCTGTTTGAAAGGTTTTGTTCCGATATTTCAAGAGAGTGAGAGAGAGACACAGAGAGAGAGATGGAGGTAGAGAGAACGGGCAGCATTTGTGATGTATCCAAACCCATTTATGTGATTTCCATAAACAGAATCAAGGTTTCATGCTCAATCACACAATAAAAAAGAGTTAAAAAAAATTGGTTTCAGGTAATTTCACGAGTAAGCTGCTTTTTGTGGCTACAACAGAATGGCTGGAGACATTTATTTCACTCTCTTTTTCTCTCCCTCTCTCTCACTCTCTCTTTTTATCATTCTGTATTTCTTCTTCTTGTCTTTCTCCCTCTCTCCATCTCCCTGCCAATTTTTTTCTGACCTGCAGTTGTTTCTGTTATTGTAAAGAGGAACAGCATTTTCAGTCCAATCCTCCGCAGTGACTCTCACACTCATTTTTAAAAAGACTGTGGCCAGATGAGGTCCTCTGCGCTTGGAAAATTGACCCAAAGTCCAACTCTTTAATTGGAGAAGAATGTATGGAATGTGCTGTTCCATGAGGCAATTTGCTGGTCGTTTTTTTTTTCTTTTTTCTTTCTGTCCCATCTCACAGACAAGATAATTTTGTGCACTGGAGAAAATGGGGAGAAAAAACACTAGAGCTTCACATTTATTTCAGCTTGCAGTATGCCTAACACCCTAAACTGGCACGAAGAGACCTTTGCAAGAATCTACAGTTGCCTGGCTGTGTTATTTCACAGATGTACTATGGTTTATTGTGGTCATCAAAACCTAGCTCAGTCCCGAAAGATTGAGAATAGGATGATGTGAAGAGTGAGAGTGAATTGCCTCTTTCATTTTTTTAAGAGAACAACTGGTCAAAGAATGAATAGAATTGGGTAAAGAAAGTATAAAGGTTAGCTATATTTAATTGCTGAAAAACTTAGGCTAAAAAGATGTTAGATAAAGGTCCCCCATCATGTCTCCAAGTGCACAGCTAATTAGCCTCTACAAGTCATTTTTAAATCTATCCTTTGTGACATCACAATGGGGAGGGACCACTTCGAGTCATGAAGGAACTGCATAATGGGTTGGCTGTAGCTGATAAGTTCTTCTTGCCTCTGGATGGTCAGTTCACCTTGTGATATCACTATGAAACAGGTTTTGAAATGGCTTGTAATGGCTAATTGGCTGTGCACCAGTTGACATGATAGGGGACCTTTAAGCGCATAATGCTCGCTTAAATACCTGATATGTATATGGAAATAAAGACCACAATGGAAAAATTATCAGTCACATTTTCACGTTGTGGAGAAATGATGAATTAAAAATTCAAAACAACTTTATTATTTTGCCGGACTTAAATACAATGATATGTCACCTCTTGAGGGAGGGAATTAACAAAGGAAATACAGAAAGGAAAAAGAGAAAAAAAAAAACATAATAAAGCAATGAAAGGAAAAAAACCAAGAAAAAAGTACGTAACCACACACACCAACAACTCTCAAAGCTGTCAATCCTCCTGTAGACCCCCCAAACCTCCTAAAAAGCCTCATCATTCCAATGCATGATTGGAATTATATTTTAATGCAATGATGTTCCATAAGAAGAAAAAAGAACAGAGGAACAGATCACACAAACTTATTCACGCAGATAAGATTCATTCATATGGTGAGTAATGCCCATCCCTCACCTGTACTTATTTTCTGCCACACCCTTAAAAATTCTGATGCTCTGCCCAGGTTTCATAGCTATACCTTCCAGATTATAGCTGTTTTTAACAAACATTTTGAAATTACTTAATCTTAGTGCATTCTTATTTTGTGTATTAAAATAAAGATTTTTCCCAGAACTATAATTATATTATTTAATTTTGGACAAGTATCTTTCAGGTCCCCCAGCATAACTGTAAACAAGGTCACCTCGAATGGAATATTAAGTGTTTGTAGCCATTCCTGCACCTGTATCCAGAAATGGACAATACCAAAATAAATGGACCAATCGTCCTCACAAAGTCTACATGTATTGATTCCTTTATCCCCCATATTTGCAGCATTTTATTTGTTGCCAAGATTTTATATAACAATTTGTATTGAAAATTCCAAATAATAAAGTTGTCCTCCAAAGAGGGGGGTGGTGGCGGCTAGAAAAAAAAAAAAAAAAAAAAAAATTCAAAACAATCTTAGAAACAAAGCACTGAAAAAATATGCAAAAAATATATAAATAATGATTATATATATATATATATATATATATATATATATTTATAATGTATTATTATAAATACAATAATAATACATAAAATATAAAATATACAAAAATGCTAAATTTGGACTCTGATCGTTGTTGCTTTGTGGTCTTCAAATATACGGGGCTTCTGACTGGATCAGTAGAAGAGCAATGTTTCAACAGCCTAGGTTGGCTTCAGATCGTTATCTGTCTGGGGTCTTGGCATTCAGGGTGGGTTTAAGTCAGCCAGTGCTTTTATGGTTGCTGAGAAACTACAGATTTATGGTGACCATCAGTTCTGATCTGGGCTGTCCTGTTCCATACTGTAAATGAAGTAACATGACGTGTGGGAACTAATCATTGGCTTTAGGGTGATTGTTTGGGATTAGTGTACACCCTGAGCTGCAGTGATTCCTTTGTGAGCATGCAAAGAAGCACAGACTGTCGCAGAGCTGTGCACCATAAGTTTCCCAAAGAGCCCTCAACCCTGTCCCCTTCAAGAAAGGAAATGGATTCTCATTTTTACAATGTGAGCCACGTTTGTGGAGGGTGAAGGGGCAAAACTGAGGAAATAGGTGTCAGGGGAGAGGTGAGCTTAAAAAAAAATCAAATGAGACACACTTTATAAAAGTGTCTGTCTTAACCTTTCAATCTTATTAAGAGATTGAATTTCTTACTCTTTCTGTCAAGTAGAAAATAGCTTATTTTAAGTTACCTTGTAGTTGATAAGTGGAATTTTCTTATTAGCAAATCTAGAAATGAGTCAAAATTATCTCACCTCATTGGCAGAATTGTTGGCTTACTGAGAAAAAATATATATTGCTTTAAGTCTAAATACAAGATTAAATGCTTGATAAGATGGACTTATTTTTCATTATGTGCAGTGCAGTATAGTGTTTGTCACTAGTATGCCTGCTGGACATTTATATACTTTTTTCCCCAAAGGATTGAATTCCTTTTTTGATCATTCTCTGTTGGTCTACACTAGGTTGTGATTGGCGGTCCTTGTTTCCACAGCTCATAAGGTTATTAAACTTGCCATTCTTTGAATAAAACCCCAGCTAAAGAAACTAATCTCACGCTTATTGTGCCTATTGTGGTATTGACCACCATCTGCTCAACACCTGCGTCTAGATGTGATTTCAGGTAAATGAAATGAAGTCTATCTTTTCGGTGGCACAGTGCAGCAGTTTTGGATCAGAATGGCCTCCAACTCCTGTATTAATTCAAAATTCAACATGGCATGTTTTTGAGAGAATTTCATTACTCTCTAAACTGTGAGTGTGGGGCTCATATGCATGCCAATTCCAGTCTGACAGCACTGACTTTGGGCCAAAAATCGGAACACAACCAGCCCAGAGTCACTGGCTATCTAGATGTCTGCTTGAATTTCTTATTGGTGTCATATGTCTGTGCCCTTTTCACATTTGTAATGGCCAGGGGCCGGTGTAATGAGGTTGGCTGCAACACTGTTATCGGGATGTGCTAATTAGTCTGCCCCTGAGAGAATAGATTTTGCAGTGATGAGAGCGGAGCTGGTCAGGAAACATGACAAAAGTCGGGCTGTAATATTTTAAATATATTTGCTGATGGGGTCATTGCGATAGATTTGGGTCGTCGTGCAATAATATACAAGCTTTAGGGACAGAAACCTCAACAGGGTAAAGGAGCTACGACATTTGAAGAGCAATAAGAGATTGTAGGAAGGTGACAGCAGGAGCTCAAGGTCTTGGTTGCGGCACAGGAGAGCTGTAGAATGGAAGGGGAATCGGTTAGAAGTGGGCGCAGCAGAGAGATATAAGTGGTCATGGAGAAAAACATTATTGAAAATTAAAAGTAAAAAAGAGAGGCAGAGCACTATAAAATACTTCTACATGCACTAGCACTGTGACGGCAGCTGATTCCATATGAGACCTTCAGCAGTCAGTGTGAAAACTGGACTTTAAATATTGTTTTGTGCAGAAATCTTGAAGACAGTCATTCTTGTCAGAATAGCTATAACTCTGCAGTAAACACTATGAATTTCTTAATGACTTTGCTTTGTAAATGTAACGGCATGATCCTTCCCTTGAAATAAAGAAATTAGCATTGCTGCTGGAACATGAATCCTTGCAAAGGCATTATGCTGTATATACGGTCCATGCTCTGGGCCATGTGACACTAAATGTTCTCTATTAGACAAAGCGGAGCCTTTAGCTCTATATTACTCTTGCCTCTCTCCGGCTTGTGCGGCAGCAGGGCATTTGTGATCTTGATTTTGTACTTAGAATCAACACACAACACTAGATGCAGTTCACTTAGCAATATGTTTGCAAGCCCAAAGCAAGGCGGAACAATTCTCTCTTGAGAAATAGACAAGCCTGCATTGAAATAACCTTTCAACTTTTTATATACAATGGGCTATATACTGAAGCTCAGGAACTTGGGGAATGGACTGAGGATAAATTAGCATGTCTGCATGTTTGAAGGGGAGAGAAAAAGCAATTGTCGAAAGTTTTGAATAATTCATAGATCTACTGGACAGAAGCCCTTGAAAGTCCCAGTCCTTATTACTCCTACCCTCCCCCTACACACAATATTATAAAAAGCGTAGTCTTCAAAAACAAGAATACAATTATTTCCCTCAAGCAGGGGCTGGAAGCCTGTCTCTCTCTCTCTCTCTCTCCTCTCTCTCTCTCTCTCTCTCTCTCTCTCTCAAGCCTTAAACTGAGATCAAAATTACACCTTTTATAAAATACATCCTAAACTGAGTGAATTTTTGGAAGAGTCCGTTTCCTGGCATGATTTTAAAAAATCCAGAATAATTGCCAGACAATTTTGATCTGATGGATCCCAAAGGGATCGAACTCACAGTCTGGAAATTGCCTTTGATGAAAAGGTTGTACTTTCTACAGAATCTCAGCGTGTCTTTGTTTAAGGCTTGTTGTGTGTGTGTGTGTGTGTGTCTGTTAGCTAACGCTGTGGTTATTGGCTGCCTGCTGCAGGCAACCGTGCACGGAGAGGGCTGAGACTGGATATAGACAGTGTGAGGTGATTGAAAAGGCTCACTGAGGTATGTGTTCAGACAGGTCAGAATAATATCTTTCAGAAAGCACATCTCTGTGCCATCCATTGTCCAATTGCTTGACAACCTGAGTTGTGAGGGTGTTGAATTGAATGCCCTTTCAGATGCCCAAGTTTTTTGAGAAGTTTAATTCCCCAAATGAGGTTGTAACCTTCAGTGGTTTGCAATGTATGTCTGGTTTCGTCTTCAAGCGGGGGCTTGCAGCATGAAGCAGTATTATTGAGTTTGCTTGAAAACCTTGCTCCTGATTTGGGAGGGTTCTTCAGGCTATGCTCCTGATTTTTGGTGGTTCTTTAGACCGTAATCCTGATTTGGGAGGGTCCTTCAGGGCATACTCCTGACTTGGGAGGGTTCTTCAGGCCATATTCCTTATTTGGGAGGATTCTAAAGGCCGTACTCCTGATTTGGGAGTGTTCTTTACGCCATGCATCTGATTTGAGAGGGTTCTGCAGAGCATGCTCCTGATTTGGCAGGGTTCTGCTGGCTATGCTCCTGATATGGGAGGATTCCTCAAGCTATGTTCTGATTTGGAAGATGGGGGTGGGCGTGGGGTGGGGGTTTCAGGTCTTATCCAGTAAAGTTATCCAGTTAACGCAATATACTTATTCATGACACAGTCCACAAATCTGAACAGACTTGTGACATTTATGTTTATTTTATATCTCTGCTGACTGTCATCCATAATTTTGCAACAAGTGGGATTTACTGGTATATGGGACTGTTTCATCAAATGAAGCTTAGCGAAAGTTCAATCAGGAAGACTCTCCTGCGCACTTCAAATCCATTTATTTTCCTATCATTCATATGCATGCTCACTCGTAAATCTCTGCAGTCATTGTCTGGGGCTGTCAATTGAGCTGTCAGCTGGTGTAGCAGCTGATCTCCTCTATCCAATCGTGGCTCACCACATTCACATCGCTAGCCAATCGTTCGGCTGCTGTCTCTTTAAAAATGTCATTTTCTCTGCCCTAGTTTGCTCATGCTGCCGTTCGCTGGCCCTCCTCCTCCCCAACACTACCCTGCACTCGTCAGACCTTCTGTACTGCCACTCGGCTCCGACAGCCTTCAGCCATCACCGCCACCAGTGTCTGGACTCTGCAGGGGATTTTCCTGCTGCTGCTCTGAGCCGTGCTCCTGCTCTACGAGTCTTCCCGAAGAGTCCAAGTGCCAAAGACTTGTCTAATTCTAAGCATGTGTTGCATCCACTTATGCTCAACACATAATAAATATTTACTGGTTTCACTTGAGTCTCTCCTGATTGAACGGACAATATCACATGGTTTCTGTGACCTATTTTTACCGTAAAATTACCTCATCACAGAATTACCAGTGAATTTATGTGGAACACTTTCTAATCAGAATGTATCTATTAGCACCGTTCATTCTTCATCTCTGATCCATGCTCATTCAGAGACCATTCAGAGCAATCTCTCCTGGCTTTACCCACTAAGGAGCTGATTGATCTGCATTTCCCCAGAAGCCTATCAGGTCATACATGAATGATTTAAACATCCCATAACTCTCTACTGCAGCCATTCTACAAAATTAACTATGGAATATTGTATTGATTCATTATTAATGTTACATGAATCAATTCTGCATTTAAAGTTCAAATAGAAAAAAAAAATTGGGGAATTGTTATGATTCATTTCATTGGAAAAGGATAATAATAAAAATAATAATAATGAGGTATGACCATGGGAAAAAAATTGAGGCAGGCTCTGTAAATACAGTTTTGTGCTGAATTGAGTGGGAATGATCGATGATCCTCGCGTCTCTCATTTAGATGCATAAGGGTTGCAGTAATTGCTTTTGGATCATTACTTTGGGCTGCTCATGCCTTTGGTCAATCATTAAGAGACTGTTCAGAACATTGCATTACCAGTCTGTATGGCGGTGGTCAGAGAGGAGGTCATGAATAGGTCCACAGTTCTTAATTTAAGCATTAGGAATGGATCTGATGGGAGTCATGGTGCTCAGACTGATGGCAGTGGAATAGTTTTGAAATGTTTTTTCTATAAAGCATGATTTAGTGGTGAATTATTTTTTAATTGATTTCTGAGCATTTGATTGACCTTTCTGTCAGCAAAGAGGCCGATCATTGCCCGCTGGCCAGGGTTTCTTGTTGAAATCTTATATGTGGTTTTGCCGCAGCTCATTAATTGATTGAGGTCTTCAGGAGTCACCCTTTGCGTGCAGCAGCTTGAAAAGGAAAATAAATGCAGTCAGTAAAAGTGACATCAGTGCTTGAATTTCTATTATTGATTTATTTTTTCATCTAAGAACATGGTGGTTTGATAAATAATAATGCATTTCTGCATATAATTCACATAGTGTTTACATCTGTCAAATAAATTGGGGTTTTTTTCATTGTTTTGCCTAGTGAAAAGGCATAGACTTTCACTAAGACATCAAGATACAGGTGTACAGCATTTTTTTTTTACAGGATAGTTTCAAAGTACGAGAACTAGTAATGTCACAAGGTTATTTCTTCCCTCATATTGAATTTTTAGGAAAAACGTTGCCTGCAAAATTGTATAACAAAAGGAAATTCAAACAGGGCTTTGAGCTAACAATGGATATTTGACAAGGACATCATGAAGACTATTATGCTACCAAAATATGATTTAAAACCTGATTTTCCTAATACAAATGGATAAAATTAGAGTGCAAATGTTCTGTTTGTTTGGCTTATTTATTTGTGTGGTGTCTGACTTAAGAATGACAATAGCAAAGCTTTAAAAGTTGGACCATCTGCTCTTGCGAGTCAAAACCATTCAAGTCTGCAATTCGAAGGAAGTAAACTGAAAATGACGAGCCTCACTCTGACAGTGAACCCCACTCTGTTGCTCCCTACGATGGTATTTTCATAGACTTCAGTCTCCCCTAAGCACACCACTGTTTGTGAGGTTGCTTGCTCTCTCTCTCTCTCTGTCTGTCTCTCTCTCTATCTCTCTCTCTCTCTGTCACATATGTAATCACAGACAATTCAATTCCCTTTGCTGCACACCATCTAATTCTCCTCTTACTGAAACTAACTCAAAAAAATGACAGATGCATCATGAACATGCACCCATTTGTTTTTCCATCATGTCTTTAACAAATATCCATTCTTTGCTGCAACTGATTCCGTTTTTGCACTCGATGTTTTTTGATCGCACCCATCTGCTTGGTGAATAATTCACATGCGGTGCTGTTTATGTGAGGAAGTGTGCATGCGTAGACTGACCATGACATAAACTCGCAGAAGCAGTGCCATGCCTCTAAATACCATAAACTGGCTCGCAGTCGGAGGAGGGAAGCAAGCCTTTCACCTGTTGTAACACCGCGGGAATTTCTAAAGAATAAAACTGGGTGCCATTTTCTGTTTAAAATCTGGCAGTGACTCCCAGAGGTTGACATCCCTCAGGTTTTTTTTCCTACCCCCCCACCCCACCCCACCCCACCTCAATTTTGATTACTTTGCGTCCCCCCCTTCCCCTCTGGATGTTTATTAATGACCTGCTAGAGGGTGATCAGCGGTGTGACATTTGGCCCTGGCCACTGCTGAACTCTGTTCTCACACCTGAGATTGTGCATTCAGCTTTTATCTGAAGTTCGTGTCCATTCAGATTGCTGCGCCGGTATTCTTCCCGACTTCATACGACGTCCCTTTGTGATCGGGAGCATAACATCTGAATTAATTTTTGTGACTTGGTGGACAGTGCTGCGATAACCAGTCAACTCACATGCAGATGACGGTAAAGGGTAGCTGAGGGTGACATTTAGCTAACAATGGACAGCCGAAAGGGTCTGATTACGGTGTAAGGTTCTGTCCCTGTTGTCTTTGCCCAACTGCCTGGTGCCATTTGGTTGCTGCACATCTCTGTGAATTTCTCCATTATTCAGGCGAAATGTCAAGAGTACATTTTGTATGTAAATAAAAGATATGTAAGCTTGACATTTAATGCTTTTAGTCTGGTTTAAGTGCTCCAATTTGTCAACAGGCTAGTAGATATGCACAGGTGCTAGGCTAACTTTGGGCTTCCCATCAAATAATAGAATTCTTTTTGTCATAACTTTCCATATTTAATTTTGGCACCTGCACAAACTGAGAAGTTCGTATGTCACCACGGCACAGGAAAGCACTAAACAGAAGCCTACTGTTTCAGTTAAGCTAAAATACAACATAAGCTGGCTTCTGGGTAAACTAGCCATTTGGCTCAATCAACCTCCCGATATGCTCCCGGTAGGGTACAAATAAGTGGATATAGAATGTGATGGTCTTTATTTTCATTCCTGATTTCTTTGTGCATTTAATTGCCAAAGCATGCACCATCCACAAACAAAATCATATTTTATTTTAAAGGATGTACTTCCTCTCTCTGTTATTACCATATTCATCTCAGCATATATAGTAATCACAATGAATGAAGGAAAAATGATATCCACTCGAAGGCAAAAAGAGATGACACAAGAGGATGATTAAAGTTGTGTGCAAGGAGTACCTTTGAAGTGCGAATGAGATAAAATCAGCAGTATATGTGTCCTGTAAAGAACTGCAGTACGACTGCAAATGAACTGAGATCAAAGATGATCTGGGTGACTATTGCATTTCTTTTTTTAAATATAAAGAGGCAGTTATGGTGGGAAATGGGGATTCTTTGCCTTGTGTTTGGTTTTTGTATCGAGCATATTACAATTCAGAGATAATCTTTCAAGATTCAAAGTTTCCACGGTCAGTGGGAGCTCACCTCATTCAAAATGCTTTGACCATCTCCTGTTGAATACAAATCCTGACCAATCATGAAACTCGTTCATGTAACGCTGTGACCCATTAACCTGTCACCTGACCTTTATTGTGGGTGGATGATTGTTTTCGGACTCAAGGCGCTTTCACACCGGACGCAAAACAAATTTTTCGCACGAAAGATTACATTCAAAGTCAATGCAAAGGCGCGAATACACGCGTTTCACGTGTATTCACGTCTTTGCATTGGCTTTGAATGTAATTTGTCGTGCGAAAAATTTGTTTTGCGTCCGGTGTGAAAGCAGCTTTACGCTGTCAAACATGATGAGACAATGGTGGTGTGTAACCATAAAACCTGGCAAAAACAACCATATCTAATGTTGCCTTGTTATTAGGATAGCACTGCATATGTTCTACCCAGTCATTCATGTTCACAAGGAACGTTAGTTGTCTGTGAAGCAAGATTCTCAAAGAGACTTACAAAGTGGGTGTTTTTCTTGAAATTGAGAGAGAGGGAGGGAGAGGGAGTGTGTGCTGTGTGTTGAAAGTGTTTGAACAGCAGGGTATCCTCGGCATTAATTTTTCTGTGTAATGTTTTGCCTCCGGGGAAAGAGGAGCTGACAGCGGTTAGAACTACCGGTCAGAGAGTCGGTCTCTGTGAGCGTGAGGACAGTGGAGTTGCAAAGCCTGGAAAGATCCAGGACCTGCTTTGAAGGACCAGCTTCACTCGGATTAGTTCTGTTCCTCTGACATATCTTTCACTTCAGGAGACGACCATGAATCATTCAGGCTGAACAAAACCAATTTATTCATGCTGTGTATCTCCCAACGGTGAGCCATTCTTGTGGATTTTTACTTTTCTGCGGAAAACAAATACTGGCTTCTGTGGGAGAGCTGTTTTAGAGACTTACAACATGCAGGCAGCTGGGTTGACTCACCCATTTAAGATGCTGCTAAGGTGACCACCGTGGCCTCGAATGGAATCCAGCTGCGCCTGTGCTGACTGTGGCCAGCAGCCTATAAGGGAGTTGCGTAAATTGACTTTGTGCTGGTTTGGGATATGAGAGATACACCCAGTTTGGGTTAGCATCGTTTGTCGCCCAGACACCTCCAACCAGCCATCTGGGAACCCATTGGCTGCTTTCTGAGCATATACATATTCAGGTTCCCTCCCCCCGCAATCACTGCATGCTTGGACTGTGACCATGGGTGAAAAGAGGCAAACGCTGACCAGTGCCTGTTTCCGAGAAGGGCAAACTCTCTGCTCTCTTCCACGATGGCAGCAGGAGTCACGCACGAGCATACTTGTAAATAGTTCAGTGGCTGGACCTTCCAGATACCAAGGCAGATTGGGGATGAAAAATAAAAATTAAAAAAAGGAAAAAAGGAAATTACAAATATGCTCACAATGTAATCTTCTCTGTCTCTGACGCTTTCCAGTCTGGAGTGGTCTCCAGGAAATAGATTGTGTTGTTTGTGGTTCTGGCGGCACTCGGCCAGGTTCCTGTGTAAACAGGCCCTCCGACATATTCATCTGTCTCTGATGTCATTCCCCAGGGTAAACAGCATAGCTGAGAGCGCAAAGTGCGTTGGAGCAGGAGATAGCCTCCCGAAATAGAGCAGGAAAGGCACTTCGTTGTCAGAGAGGCGCTGGGACTCTCCGCAGTGCCCAGTTTGACCCCGGAAGTTCAGTTCCAGGGTTCCTCGCTCGGTCAGGGCCTCATTTCCACAGATTCACCAGACCATTTGAAGTCAGTATTACAGTTTTCGCTCTCAGCTCCCTGAAGACCCTGCTGTTTACAGGCTATTCCACTGTGGCGGCACACGTGTGGGAGACGAGCACGCAAGGCTGAAGGCAAGCAGTAAAGCAACTGTTCATGGCCAAACTGCATTTTCTCTCCATGTCTTTCTCCTGCTGTCAATTTCTCTCTTTCACTGCCTTTCTATCTCTATTCAATTCTGGCGCATTCAGCTTAATTCAATTCAGTTCAACACAGTGGTGCTTTATTGGCATGGCAACTGCAATAGTACTTTCAGACCATATGAAATAAAGATTTTGACCCCTTGCACTACATACATTCAGTTCAGTTTTATTGCCTGAACTGTTTTCACCGTGAAATATGGTGACTAAGATAATATGCAGTGGAAGTGTAAAATGCCCAGATAAAGTAATAGACATAATATTTGTCTAAAACCAACACATTCGCTCACATAAAGTCCAAGGGGCTCACGGTCTCTTGAAATGAAATGATATAACACAGCCTATCTGTTTACCATAATTAGAACAAATGTAGTCAGGGTGTTATTGCGGCTCTAGCATGGTGTGAGCCTGGAGACCACCTTCGTGATGGGAGCACACAATGTCCTAGGAGAACAGCTCCAGTCACTGAGGGCAGAAGATATCTTACACCACCTTCACCCAGACAAGGTGCTTACTGTGAGCACCCACACAAGCCTCTCAGCGAGTGATAAACATTACATTTTTTTTTTTTTTGCTTTATACCATCTGTGGGCCTGAACACCTCTTAATGTACAGGTTCCTAATTTAACCATTATATTCTTAAATATGGGGTGAGTTATGTCACCCATTAATTAAAGAGCATTAAGAATGCACAAATTGTACTGACATGCTAATTAAACCTGCAATGAATTTGAATTTGAAAGAGAGGAGATGTTGGCTGACGGACAAGAAGAACGTGGGAGGCGTGACGGTGATGTGGACCGGGCCGAGTGAGGAAACATTACGTGCTCTCTTCTCTTCTTTTGCGTCTCTGTCCGTGTTCTTCTTCTGTCTAAAGAGCAGGACGCTTAACGGCGAACAATGGGACAGCCCCCCCCCCCACCCGACAGCATGTCAGGTCACAGGAGCTGCTGAAATCGTTGGCAAGGCCACCGCTGGGTAAGAGCGCTTTTTCAAGGAAGGAAAATAGGAACCGAGACCAAGGATGGAACCATCAGCTTCAGTCCGCCACAACACAGCATCTCAGCAAGACACAGGCAAGCCTGTTTCAGACGGGAAAGGCAATTAAATGCTGAGCAATGAGAGCAGAGAGGAAAGGAGACAGAAAAGCAGACGGAGTTTCAGTTGGATGCGTCCCTCTGATAAAAACAGTGGTAAAACTCTCACCCAAAATGGTGTTGATTAAGCGCCAGTAATCAAAAGGGAAAAAACGGGAAAGCTGCAGACATCTCTCCATCTAATTAAAAAAGTTTTTTTTTTTTTTTTTTTTTTAAATTGAAAATTCAGCACAATCAAAATATGTTGACTTTCAAATGTAAGACAAAAATGTTTTAATTGCAGGGAGAGAACTATGCAATTTTCAGTTTTCCATTTGAGAGTTCTTTTGTCCCAGTGTCGAGGAGGAGAGGTTTAAATGAAATGGGTGCCATTTCTGAATCAGGCAGTTTTAACGCTTAACACCCTGGCTTAACATTCTGCACTCTGATTACCACACATGAGTGCATAAAATATTAAAGGGCCTATAATATGGAAAATGCTTTTTCCCAGTTCAGTCCACCTGTACAGCGCTCTCCACTGTATTCATCAGCCTAGAGAAGGTTGACTTTGAGGAACCCCTGGTTTAGTTGTATAGGCGGTATGAAATTCCTGCTGTTTCTACGTCACAGATTTGATCTGCACAGTTTACACCTCCCAGCTCTAATGTGTGTTCTGCTTCCTACAACAGCTTCACTCAATTTTCCCACCTCTCTTTCCTTCTTAGCAGTAATGTTTCCTTTTTCGCATTCAGCTTTGTTTACAGGCAAATCAGATAAAGCTTGTAATCATAGAGGGGACGCCCACTCTCAACAGCCTGTTCTTCAGAGGGGAGGGAATGACTGCCAGCAACTGGCCAATAAATATCAGGTTTTTATGGATTTTTTTTTTTTTTGCCATAAAGTTGATAAACTTGCCTTTTTTACATCCAAGAAATGCTTGAAGGAAGAACCACATAATATGGGACCCTAAAAACCCCTCATCCAACCTGCAAAATGAATGTACTAAATTAGTTTGTCAATTATTGTTTTGGATAATAAATATCAAATAAAATGTTGAATTTGTTGATTGGCTGAGCAACTTTTTGGATAAGGCTTCATCAGAAAGCACAATTCAGAATCAAATTTAAAATTAAGACATTCATTGAAGGCGCAACCAAAAATTCAGTGTCTATGTCTAAAGAGGAGGGTCAATTACTGTGAGCAACGATAAAATGGACATGAGTAGTTTCAGACACAAGGAAAGAAAGACAGAAAACACCAATCGAAGTTTGTTTCTCCCAAAATAGTCCCAGGAAAGGCCAAAATCAGAGTTTCAGAATGAAAATACAGTCAGATATGCAAATGGCAACAGTAAATTCTGCCAAACTGTCTCCCATGAAATTGACAATTTTTGAACTAAACTCCCTTATGCTGTCAAGTTAGCGGCAGGCCTGAGCATAGTGGACTTTTTCTATCAAGAGATTAATGACTTTAGTATCTTCCGACTGAGACCAAGTATGAATATTTCATGAGTTAAAAAGCTCAATTATCAACTAACTCTAAAAAGTTTTCCACTGCTTCTAATAACATAAGTGGTTTATGCAAATCTTGGACTTTATTCGGCCTTTCAAAAAAATAAATAAATAAAAGTATGACATATATGAATAATATTTAAAATGAAATGAAAAGGGACATGCTTGTTACACGGCGCCTGCAGTATCAGGAAGTGATACAACTTTTGGCAGAGATCAAAACCCACATGACACACCTACAGTAGTTCATGACTACGGCCTCTGTTTCACTTTATCAACCACTTGGTAGGTCTCCTTTGTGTCCTTCGATGTCTGTGGAGGAGGGAGCCAAAGTAGAAACAGACCGGAACATTCCAATGGATAAGCACTACATGAGGAGTCCCTTCCCTGTTGAAGTTTATGTGGGTTAGCATGCGCATGGAGTGGAGGCAGAGGGGTGGTCAGTTTTCCAAAAAATACTGCATTGCTGAAACAGGTCTGTTTCAGAAAGGGGTAAGAGGCAGCTCCTAATCGCACCTGCTGTCCCTGGGGCTCACACCAATCCTTTATTGTATCCTTCCTTGTGTCCTTGTTCTTGTAGCTTGTCCTGGAAAAGAACTGAGGTCCACCATCATTTGACGTAGCTTCAAATATGAAATTGGAAGGAAATGTTGTTATACCTGTGCTACATCTCTTTGATTCCTCTGTCTTTATAACTTGGTCCCTCTACCTTTCCTTGCCTCCCCCAATGATATGGAGCAAGTACTCAAGGAAAGGAAGGAGGAGCCACTGGAAGGAGCCCAGGGGCATGGCTTGGAAAAGCTGAAAGCCTACAATGTTATAGCATATAAGCCTACAATGTCAAGAAATAAAATGTTTTCATTCTAAATACAAGATTTACCCTTAGGGCTCTGAAATAAATTTTCAACCCTTGAAAATTTAAATGTCTTGAGCTTTTGAAAACCTATCATGTGGTGTCTTATTGAAAAGAGGAGCTCTTTTCAACAGGTCGCCACCTGATAGGTTTTCAAAAGCTTTGATTCTATTTCATGATGTCGGTGAGCAGCAAATGCTGCGTTTAGCGCTTTAAGGGTTAAAATGCTAGGTAAGGTGGACCTATTTTTCATTTTTTGCAGTTTTTCCGCAAAACATTGAAGTGCAGCACACTAAATGGGTTTACATTGCACCTAAAGCACAGAATGGCTTCAGATTCATTCTCAAGCATTCATTTTCTGCTACTGGCTGCAGCAGGGCAAAGAGAGACGGCGAGTCACATTCAGACACGGAGAGGAGCTTGTGCGCAGTAATTAGGCTGTGGGCAGGTTGGGAACAGGAAGTATGTGAGGCAGGACTGTGTGGGAGCTCATGTGCAGGTGTCCTCAGACATAAGTGCCTCTAATACAAAGTTTTCCAATCTCAGCCTCTGAATCAACACATCATCCATCATCCAGAGCTATTCCATTCAGAGACATCTCGGAGAAAAGAGGGTCGCACCTAAAAAGGTGGTGTATGGCTACGTGCCTAAGAGTCCATGGCTTCCTGAAAAAAATAGTGAAAGGTTATTTCCACCTTCTACCCTTCATGGAGTGAGAGGACAAATATTCAATTAAGCTGTTCCTAAATAAACATTCTGATGCTGATCTAACAATCACTCCCGCAAAGTGATAGCCAGAGCCGGTAAGAATTTCTTTATACTTACTTTATACTTTTAAAATTTTCCAGACTCTGGTGATGACTATAAAGTTCAGAATTTTGGGGGGAAAAATTATATAAGGGTTAAGAGTATCTTTTCATATTTTTCAGTTTTGTAAATTTAATTTTTAAAATTCATTACTCTGCATCCCTGGCCCCATTATAATAATTGTAATTAGCATCCAAGCTAATTAGCTACAGGTCTTTGATAGACTAGACCCTTGACATAATTGTAAAATTATGTCATAATTCTGGTCCTCATAAATAAATTTAATAAGAACCGGTTTGCTGATTACAGAGATTGCTTGAAGTGCCAATCACAAATCATTTTATTGATACAAGGGAATAACTTTCAGGCCCTTGATATAAAACCATTGCTAGCTGCTAGCTGATTAAAAATAATAATCCAAATGAGAAACCATGGTTGAATAAGAGCACTCCACCTCCTCAGGTGTTTACTTATATCAAAGCATGATGTATACCCAATTAATCCTTCTTTCATATCATGGATTTATTTTCCACATTTCCAATTAAGCAATGATGCCAGCCATGTCAATGAAGAATCGTAGCACTTTGAAGGGGCGATAGCCTGTCGTGCTGTAT
The DNA here is from genome assembly GCA_029692085.1 of Gymnothorax javanicus. Classification (NCBI taxonomy): domain Eukaryota; kingdom Metazoa; phylum Chordata; class Actinopteri; order Anguilliformes; family Muraenidae; genus Gymnothorax; species Gymnothorax javanicus. Next base: position 38,922,446 of record CM056208.1, on the reverse strand, counting down.
TCATGGTTATGTGTGCGTGCTGTCTGTTGCATATTGTTACTGTCTCTTCTGCTACCAGATGCTGTTGCCTTTGAAGCAGCATGTTGCTGTTTCCTTGTCTTGAGAAGGAGTTAATCTCGGGCCATCTGTTTGAAGAAAAGTAAAAGAAACAAGGTAATCTATTCGAATCCTGAGCCAACAAAACCTTCTCAGTCGTTCCTGTCAAGGAATTTTTCATTAGTTGTATATATTTTTCCTGGCTTCCTCCTGAAGTGCTACAAAATTTGTACAAACAATTTGGGTGCGTCCCAATACTACAACCCCAATTCTGACAAAGTATGCTCATTATGTTCAGTGCAAACAAAATCATAAAGGAGTTATTTGAAAAGTCTGTTCATTGAAAACATACACTTATTTCAAATCCAAAGACTGTGACAAATTCCAAAAACATTGGCGCAGGGGGCAATGTAGGACTTATGATAATTTGCCAAGTTGCGATATACAGAGATGTGAAAAAAGTTCAGCTGAACTGGTGAGCTGATTGTGTTATGGTACAAAAGCAAACTCCAGAAAAGGTCAAGTCCCTCAAGAGCTGTAATGGGTCGAGGTTCAGCAGTTTGCTTGTATTACTCCCAATGGACATACTGGCATGAGTATGGTTATTTACTTCTGTACATAATGTGATTAAACAATCAAAGGGATGCCAGTGGATCTTGGCGTGTTCTGGGCAAGGTCAATAACCGCTTGTGGATGCGTGTGATCTCACCTCCTTCAGCTGCAACTGTCTTAAGATCTGGGATTTAGCAGTAATGGGTATCATGATGTGGTCTAGGAAATACTTTGTTCCACCTTTATCAGTCAACACCATTCACTCCTGCATCCGACAGATGCCACTTAAAGCTTTACTGTGCAAAGCTGAAACCATACATCAACACTGACTAAAAATGCCACAAACTTCTTTGGGCTTTATATCTTCGGAGATGGCCAGCAGCACTGTGGAAACTTATTTTGTGGTCCAACGAGACTACCTTTCAAGTAGTTTAAAAAAAAAAACAAACAGCTGCCATGTTCTCCAGACCAAAGACGACAAGGACAACCCAAGCTGTTATTAGCGTCAGGTGCAAAAGCCCCAATCTGCCATCTGTCGTGGTATGGGGTTGTGTCAATACATATAGCCTGGTTATAGGGGACCATTAATGCAGAAAAACATGTTCAAATTAAGGACCAACATACGCTGCCATCTAGATGTCGTCTGTTCCTGGGATGTGTCTGCATTTTCCAGCAAGACAACACTAAACCATATTTTACACAGATTACAAAAGCATGGCAGCATATTCAGAGAGTGTAAGTGGTAGATTGGTCTGCCTGCAGTCCTGTTCTGTCTCTGGTTGAGAATGTATGGCACATTATGAAGTGAAATATGCTGTAACAAAAGCCCTGTATAATTGCACAGCTGAAGACCTGCATAATGGAGGATTGAGGGAAACTTCCGCTTGCAAGACTTGACCAACTGGTGTTTTCTGTGCCCAAATGCTTAATGAGCATGATTCAATGCTTAATGGGTGTGATTAAAAGACATGGTGATGATACATATTAGTAAACAGTTGACTACGCCAACATTGTTGGACTCTGTTGCAGTCATTACATTGTACATTTTCAATAAGCAATTAAATTCATGTTAGAACTCAGAGCACTGTGCTGCACTGTTTTCAATATAATGGAGGGCGAATGCTCTTTTCAAATCAGTTCTCTTTATTTTACTTGCATTTTCCATAATGTACTGAGTTTTTCTGAATTAAAAGTAAAAAAAAGGTGTCCAACTGTCCTCCACTCGTACAGTATCGCTCTCCTATCTGGAAATGTGAAGGGGAGAGATAAGTAAAAAGATGGGTTTATTTTTCAAGTTTTGAGCGATAAGCGTTCCCCTCTCCTGTGGTGCTAAATCGGAGCCATCTGCGTCTGTAGTTACTGGGGAAACACCTACACCTGTTTTAATTAGAAATATTCATTCTACAATGTTGTGTATGGATTTAAAAAAAAACCAGAATATGATTTTTTTTTTTTTTTAAATCTATATATTTGCTAAGATTGTGGGTAAGCCAAACTGCATACAATGTTAACTAAGTCGAAATTTTGCTCATGTGTGCAGTCCAATTTCATTGACATTTTTTAATGTCAGGTTTGTTATTGTAAATCCGAAATCCACAAGCACTGTGACATACACATCATTTTTTATGCATATGCCTTGTTTGTAAATGAAGCCCCATGAGTCAAACAGTGGCAAATCTCCTTTCTGTTGTCCTTGGCTTATTAGGCGGTGCTAGAGACGGTTTCCTTTTCTTGAGTATAGGCATGAAAGACTGCTGTACTGTGCACAAATATGCTTAGTGTTTGTAGGCTTCAGGCTGATTGAGAATAATTCAGTTCCACCTGCGTAGTTTGGGGAGGCCTGAATTTCTTTTTTTTTTTTTTTTTAAAGGCCTAAACATTCAAATAAAATGAAATGTTTCCCAAAAAAAGTTACCAATATAGCTAAAAATATTCCAAATGTAACCATTTAACTAAACATTTATAGCTTCCATCATGCCCAGAAAATTTTCTGTTCCAATTATGAAATGGGCACTAAAATTGATATGTACCGTGGACTGTCTTTTTAAAAGGAAATCTAGAAACCCATATTGTTTGTGTGCTCCAGTGAACCACATTATCATTCATTTTAATACATGCTGTAGCCTGCCACCCTTCCTCCTGCTGCTCACTATTCAGGGCTGCCACATAGACTAGGATAATTTCATTAAATGCCATTACACGCCATGTATCTATCAGCTTGTAGGTTTCCATTACACAGACAGTCTTTTCTCCTGGCCCAGAGATGACCTGTCTGCTGTTGTATAACTGATGCCCTAATAGACTCTGATCATTGTAGCGCACAGAACCATGACTCCCATTAAAACCATTAACAAGCGACCGGAGAGGTCACAGCTGGTCTGTGCGCCTATTTTTCCCCATGCTTCTATTTCCATCCATTTCACAAAGCTGGAGACTGCACAGTCCTGCTGGCCTGCAATGTGCTTTCACAATGCAGCCATCTGTCCTGAGAACAAATATCTGTGGACTAATTGCTTAGCTATAGTGTTAAACATACAGTAATCATACATCACTTGAAGAGCATTGGACATTTGTATCAAGGTGTCCATTCCTTGATCCCCTGAGAGTAGTCTTTTTGGGATATAAGTTTGTTTTTTTTTTTTTTTAGATTATAAGTCAGTATGTTCTTGGATTTTGTTGCCATCAGTTACATGGAGCGACATTTATATTAGAAATAGAATGTTGAGTTCCATTCTAATCACAATGACACGTTCCTGATTTTTACACTGCAGAGGGGTGTCTTTCATTTTGATGCTTTTTGGAGCCGTCCAGCAACATAAGCTGCAAACAGTCACTTCATCTCAGCGCGTTAGTGTGCTCACCATCTGTATAAGATTTGCCTACGCCAACGATGCTCACGTATTGCACTCTTCCAGTGTAGTGGGTGGAAGGCACAGCTGGTGGACGAAGGTGTGATAAGAATCTGCAGCCGTTTACATACTTTACAGAGAACCATGAAAAATGACCTTGCAAAAAATAAGACAAGACGGCAACAATTGCTAGAAAATGGTGGCATGTTTCACCAAATATTAGGAATGTGTGCAAAAAAACTAATGCAATCAATACTGTATGTTGTAAGATAACGAGTTATGTTAAAAATTATTACTGCTCGAGCAGCAGAGAGAGCACGCACACTCTGTGACCATGGCATAAATCTGGAAGAATTACGTGTATTTGATTGGTTGCTGATGACTTTAAGAAGAAACCTGACGTATCACTGCCTAATGATCACTTAGGAGAAAGTAACAATAATTTCAGTTAGAAGACCATTTTTTCCGCCAATAGCAAATTATAGCGACCTCTCTTCGGAAAATCTGACCACTAACTCCTCCCTCTTGCTCCCTTAGGACCAAGATGACTGTGATGGCATAACACCAGACCATTAAAGAAAGGTATTGTGGAAGCTGCCTGTAGATTATCCTTCCTGGCCAGTGTAGACCCACCTCCTCCATAATCCTGCTCTTCATATCTCTTCCATGTACACAACTGACAAAGGGAGGTCTTACCACAAGATCCACACATTACCAGGCAGTGTCTCCTGCATGAAGATTATTGACCATATGTGAGCATCATCAGTTCCTGTGGCAACTTTTAAGTACATAATATTTTCTGTGTTCATGACACAGTCAGAGTACAAAATGGCTTACTTGCCAACTGTTCAGGACAGAAGTTTTATTTAAATAGTATAGTTGGCAAGTAAGCTGTTTTGACACTGCAATAGTGTGCCTGTTTTTAAAGTGGAAAAAGCTGCTGTAAAAAAAATACACTTCTTTAACTGTTGTCTGTAGCCTAATTGAACATGATGCACGCTAATGGCAGCCATGCACGAAGCAGCAAATGTGGGGCATATTTCTTGAGAGCATATTTCATGCTGGATATTTGATATTAACAGTATTTCATGCAAATCCCTCTGTGCCTGCAGAGCCCTTAATGAGAACTAGCGTTAATCCTTCATCGCAGCCTTGGGAAAATGAGATATCATCTCATCATTAATCAAGTGATACGCGCTAATTAATGATAATTCTCCGGGCAATCTTGTTTTCCCATGCAGTGTGTTGACTAAGATCAGCTGTGCGAGCCCCACACTCTGATTAGAAATGCAATCGGCCAGCTGAACACAGAGGAGAGGTATGGACAAGAGGAGAGAGAGGAATATTATGAAGTAGCACAGTGGCTGGCATTGCCGCCTTTACAGTACGAGAGTCGTGGGTTAGAATCTGGCCTGGGGCCTTTCTGTGTGGAGTTCGCTAGTTCTCTTTGTGTTGGCATGGATTTCCTCTGCGTACTCCAGTTCCTCCCACGACCTAAAGTTCTGCATGTTAGGCTAATTGAAGGCTCTAAATTGCTTATTTGCGTGAATGCATCATATATGATTTGATTCCATCTCTTTTGAAGAGTATGACAGGTGACATGAGATAGCTGAAAAATTGCTGAAACTTTTGTTACACAATAGAGTATCAATCATAAAATCTATCTACGGTACCTCCATCCTGTATTCATATTCATATTGCTCAGGTTACTACTTTTGTTTGAAGATTTGAAATTAAATTACATAATGGTCGTAAATCACACAATATACTATGTACGTACAGAATTGGAGCATAGGGGGATGTAGAAATAGTTCACAAAAAAAGTAGTCTGAGGAGTGAGAAGAAAAATAATGAACTAGGGTGTGTTTGGCTGGCAGAGAAATGGACAACCCGAAGTTAAGCATCCCAAAGCATTTTAACAATTAGTGGTCACTAATTAAACAAATTATGACGAGAGGGTGGGGGGGGGGTTCTAATCACTGAGCTCTGAAGTGCGTTATTTATAACTTCAACCCGCTGCTCTTTCCAGGCAATTACCAGTCTGAATGTATGAATATTTCAGCACGAGAGTGACTGAAGCCAAGATTTCCACCCACTCTCCAGTCACAGTGATGTGGATTGGGATGCATATTTTTTTTCCTGTTTGACAGAGAGGTCCCAGCTAATGCATAACATTAATGTAACCCTGCTGCCGGGTGTTGCAATGCCATCCCAGTAGTGAGGTGTCACTGAAATGAGGCCAAATCATAATGAGTTGACTGGGCTGACCCTGGTGAAAAGTTACTATACAGCCAAAGACATCAGAGGCCAAAAAAAAAAGATGGCGACAAAACTGGATCAAAAACCGAATTCGATGCTACATTGTCCAACCAACACACTTTAATTACCTTTTTCCTGACGGGTGTTACTCCTTGTGCTTCACCTAAGTCGTCACACAAGGGACTGACTCCTCTTTGGAAACTCAGCTCACATCTTTGAACTGCTCTCTCTCCCCAAGACATATTTTACCTGTGGGAGCACCTGCTGCTCACTGATGGCCAGCGAGATATCCGCCAATAAATGGAGACAATAGCAAGAGCACTCTATTCTTATTTGCCAGACTCTAGCACCTGAAAGGTCAGCGATCTTCGAGAAAGCTCCCCCGAGAGAGTCGCGGCTGAATACTGCACTCACTGTACTCATCCCAGCACAGATGTGGCACATCAAAGAGTCCCCGCAGTGAAAGTACACGGCCCAATTTGACCGAAACAAAGGGCAAAAACAAGATGGGGTTGAGCATCTGCCCTCCCAACCCAATAAGTACCACTCAACCCCGCACCCCCCCCAGCTGCTTGCTGCAGTCTCATATTTCTGAAAACCAGACGCAAGCAAACAGCCCCTGGAAAATTAGATCTCGTGGAAAGTGGCAGCCGCGGTGCGAGCGCTCGCCATCTGTGGCCGCGTCTTGGGCTTCCAGGAAAGGGCGAGCTCACCGGAGGTGCACCTGGGGATTACCGGGCCGTCATGAGCACGCCCACCTTTATTAGTTTCCTTCAGGCCCCCCGAGCTCGACGATATCTACTCGGCGGCTCGCGAAAATCCCTCATAACCAGGGTGAAAGGCTAAAGGCAGGGCAGGATTTCATATATGTCGCCAGGGGACACGAGGAGCCTTTGCTTTTTCATTATGTTGCGACAGCAGCGTGTACACGAGGAGAGGACATTGCCTTGATACCTGTTTGAAAAAGAATAATACGAAATTAAAACAGATGCGATAGACAGCAAAGCCCTGAGAAAGGGAGCCACAGAGGGCATCAGGAGACTCTGAGGGGGACCCACACGACACTCATAAATGCCGTCATCCAGCCAAGGTTCCCAGCTTTGATACGATCGAAGCAAGGGGCTCTCCCAAGCTCCTCCCCCTTCATCGGTTCCAGGGTATTGATTGAGTGATCCTGTCATGTGTTTTGTAATTACATTGGTAGGTAACAGACTGGAGGCGATGCGAGTGGATGGTGGCTTTGCTCCACTGACTCAATGGATCAATTTCAGTCCCAGTAAATCTTTTCCCTTTATTCAATGACCATCATTCCAACCTCAACTGATTTGATTTGCCGGTTGTAGGAGACGGGGATTCATTAGAACATTATTGTCTCAGTTTCCAATTCACGAGTAGGTAAATGTGAAACTGTTTCGTTTAGAACAGGTAGTCTCCTGCCAAATGTGGCTGAACTCAGGATCTGTAGCTCTTATATGATGATCGCTTCATCGGGATCTCTAGTGCTGCAAAGAGCAAGACTGAGAAGGAGAGAAAAAAGAAGATAGATAAAGATAAATCATTGCATCCAGTAAGAGTGTCCTATAGCAGAGGACTAATGTACTCTCAAGGCCACTTGCCTCTGTTCTCACGCTGACCTTGTTCCCCTGAAATTGGAACTTCTGGAAATGCTGCTGTATATAAAATATCGCTGTAATTCTAACTTCTCTCGAGAAAAGAACCCAGCGAGGAGAAATGAATCAGTCAGTATGCTGCATATACCCTCACCTCGAAATCAGTTTTTGTGGCTGAGTTCATCTGTTCCTCAACTTCTATGTCAAATCAATGGACCAATTGCAAAAAAAAAAAAACACCCTGAAGAATTCCATTTCCCATCCTGGACAAAAACTTTGATGTGGTAGCAATGCATAGCTGAGTCATATAGAGTCATCTTTAGGATGCAGAATGTGCCAGAATATCGAGACAACCTTCAGGTCAACTCTACAGAAGTATTTTTAACCTTCAAGCAGTGGTGGGATCAATAGAAAAACCATAACCATGCATTAGGTTGTTGTGTCCTGTCGATAGAGACATATCCGTGACCTTCGAGCACAAATCTTTGTTGTTTAGAAAAGATAGCTTGCAGCATGTCAGATCTGTCAACGCTTGGTACGTTTGACAAACGGGGGGGACAACTGTACCAGGAATGATTGCGGCGAGAACTGTACGGTGCCCGGCTTCAGCGCTCACGATATGGGCACGCTCATAAAGAGCTTTAACGGTGCTTCTTTGATCGGTTTAGCCCGAGGCATCTCTGTGGGAGTGTGCAGAACTGAGGTGTGCTTTTATAGCTCTCAGAAAACCAGATCCAAAAACGAGGCTCAGAGGGGAGGGCTGAGGATAAGAGGTAAATACTGTCGAAATCCGCCTGTATCTCCCTCTCTGTCACTTGCAGCTAACGCGATGGAGCAAGTCTTTTATGTGTTACCAAGTGTTTAATAATGCTAGACTCTGCTCTCTTGCATAAACGGCATAGCTTGTGAAAAGTCATGAATATTTAGATGTCATAGTTGTAAGTTCTGTAATCACTATCCAAGGTGCAAACCCCTATTCCTGGTCAAATGTTCTTCGCCCCACTTTTTATTCCCACTTTCCCTTTCCCCTTTTGTCTGTTCCTCTCCTCCTTAATATTCCTCTCCTCAGTTTCTCTATCTCACCTCCTCCCCGCCTTCTCCCTGCCCAATCATATTGACCCTGATGTGGCTTCTATGGTATATTCTTTATTAGCATTTATTAGGCAGGCCAGGAAAACATCTGCAGCATATCGCGACCTTAGAATGACAAGGTTCTAACATAGATTTTGGTCAAAATTGAGTTAACTTTTGCACATAATTGGTAATAAATAGTTCTATCTAATGATTAATTGTGGGTATTCAATTCAATTGTTAAATTGGGTTCAGATCAGAATTACAAAGTTCCAGTTCCCTAAGTGTACACTGAGTGGCCACACTTTGCAAGCAAATTCCTCAAAACTTTGTAAATGTTAGTTAGAACCCTGTAACTCTAAGGTCTCGATATGTTATTGCATGTGCATTCTCATTACATTTAAGGAACGCATGCAGATACTAATGTCCAATTTTAGTCAACGGGTACCCAGTTTGTTAGCGATGCTAACTCCTGGGAGAGAAAGCACTGGTCGAGGAGGCACTGAGCTGGCAGTAGGTACAATGGGGGTTAACTGACGAGGCTGACAGGTCCTGGTACCAGGGGGATCCAGGAATCTGTTTCTGGAGACCTGAACAAGCCGGCTCATCCTCTGTCTGAACCAATGTAAAGCTGGCGGTGGAGGGGAATGCAGCGCGCTCTGAATACGAGCTGCTCTCCTGCAGCCGCTAGGCTGAGACAGTTTCATCTGTGAACAGTGGGGAAGCCGCTGCCTCTTTCAATGTCTCTAACCAGGAGAGGACTCTGGGGGCGTAAGGAGTCACACAAGTATAACACAACCAAAGTCTCCGGAAGAACCTCAACAGAACCCAAAACATTCAACCTTAGGCTGATAAGCCAAGAATTTTCATCTGGTATTTTTACTAAATCTTTTCGTCTACAGCAGGGGTTGCTAATTCTGGTCCTCAACGGCCCCAGGCTGTGCTGGTTTTAGATCTCACCACCCTCTTGAGACCCAAGAAACAACTTGAGGTGACTTACCTTGTTATTACCTGCTTAAATTGAATAATTCATTTTAGAGTAACACAAAAAAACCAGCACACACTATGGTCAGCACTCCCTTTTTTTTTTCTTAAATAAGGCAAAGTGTATAATGTGAGACAGTTTTGGCTTCTCTGAGATTTACTAACAGGGTAAGAAAATTTCATGTGTTAAACAAATGCATACACCATAAAATACCTTACAATGTCTTTTGGCAGGCGCAGAGCGAGGTACGACATATCCAGACCGAGGTACAATAAAGTACTTTGACCGGACAAGGAGTGCTGAGATTCCCAGTTAGGAAGTACCATTTACCAAATATATTCTACTAAACAGAAATGAGAAGAACACTTCAGAAAGACTTTTTGCTGTGGAGAGCAACATTTAGCATCTCAGGAAGCAATGGACGCGTCTGACTCAAACGGATTAAAACATTCAGATACAAGTATGCTTTATTGGCATGAGGGTGGCTGACATCGTATTGTGATGCCAAATGTTAATCAGTGCTGACAATTCAAAGCATTTGTCTGTTGTACAGATGTGAAGCCACAGGTTGGCAAACAGTTGTCTCTCCCTCTTTGATGATGTCAGGACTCAGTGGGGTAGAGGATGCTGGACATTACACTCTTCAAGCAGAAAGAAATAAAAATTTAAATAAATAAATGATGGTAAAGATATTAAAGAAAGAATCGCTGGCTGCAAGCTCTGACAGATCTCCTGGGGTTACTGAAAATGTTCATTGCCCCCTTACGGCCTGCCATCACACAGTCTGAAGCTGCAATCATATTGAAGAGGGCAAGCTCAGACATCAGACTGATTGAGTTATCCATTTCTGAAGGACCTGTTCTCACCCAGACTGCTCTCTTTGCAGCCACTGTATCAGTGGATCTTGTGCAGAAACCCAGTTGCAATGCACGGTCAAGTGGACTAAATATAAATGGTTACATTAATGTACAGGGAACACTCTAATGCGTACAATGGCCAAATTTTATCTTGCTTGGCAGTCTGTCTGATATCACCTATCAGTAATAAATTACCATCACAGTGATTTCAACCCAAATTTAAGGTTTTGTTGTTGTTGTTGTTGTTGTTGTTGTTGACATTATTCGCATTGAAAAATTTTAAAATGTCTTCAATTGACCTTGATACACTTATAATCGAAGTATTCGGTTTTTCAATGTGGTCAACACAAAAGTGGAAACACAGCAATTGATTTTTTTTTTTTTTTTACTTTCTTTGTTAATGCCGAGGCAGCTGAGAATACCTCATAAATGATTTCACTATTTTGTATTAGACATTTTCTCATGGTGAAATTTTATTTTATGTAAGGGGAAGGAAAAACTTAAAGTTGCTTTAGAAAAAAGGAAAACTCTTGAATCAATAAGTAGGCCCACCGTCAAAAGTACTTTTTCCAGAAATGCTGAGAAGTCAGCAAACTTGACCGATCCTCCAATTATGCCAACGCTGTTTAATCAAATTTAGGACCGAATGGTAGACTACACAGATCTTCGCGTTGCTTCCTCCTCTTAAATGAGAATCAGAATAGGCTCGGGCCGTTGCCATGAGAACCAGCGCAGCTTGGGACTTCATTTTCCGTTTCGCACGAGCGCACATACGGTGTGTGGTATTCTCCATTCACTGGCATCACACGCGGACGTTAAGTTTTGGCAATTTTTTTCCTTCCTCCGCGCTAACGGTTCTTTAATGAAAAATAAACCGCTGTCACCATGCCATTATGTTTCATTTAGGAATATCGGCTGATAGACTATTCAGTGCGTTTTCGCATGACGCACCGTCTGTAATCTGATCAGAGTGAAATGAGACAGGGTTTAGGACTGACAGAGCCGTGTCCTTTAAATAAACAGTGATAGGTTTGTCATATTTTGTGCTGTGGTCTTCAGTTCACTAATTCCCGAGAGCCATAAACGGTTAACGCCAGAATTTCCATGTTCTTAAGCAATCCACCCGGTTGCACTTTGCAAATAAATTTGGCCCAGCCGCGAAGCGCACATTTTTCTTAGAGATCGGTACACAGTGCTCGGTATACTCCTTCAGTGTTTACGCTCTTGGCGCAGGCTTGAGTGTGTGATTGATGGTCTGTTCTCCACATTCTAAGAAAACAAACTGTTGAGTTGCAAAATCGATTGTTGATTACATTTATTTTCACATTTTAAGATCTAGTCTAGGATGGCGGTTTTTTCCAATTTTTAGCGGTTTTCCTGAGGTTTCATGTGTCCGCCCATTAGGCCAGATCAGGTGGCAGTTTACTTTTTCCGTATTTCATCCACATGAGGATTTATGGCATTCATTTCCGTCACTCTGAAATCAGTCAACACTGCCACTGTTAATATCAATATTCACTTTGTCTTCTACGACTCCCACGGGGCTGAGGAATTACCGTATGTAGCGAATCAGACATTTTTATTGCAGTTGTTTTATTAGTGGTGTGGGGGTGGTTGGTGCACTGTTCTGGATCCGGTTTGCCCCGCGTCCTCACACAAATTGAGAGGAGTCAGCCTGCAACCTGTACATGGGTGTCCAATTTACTCTAATGTCCTCCCCTCTTCCTGTCTCACGACAATGTCAGTTGCTTCAAGTTACAGTATGCTTTAAAAAAAGAAAGCGTACGGACTTATCTGAACTACCTCATCCCATCGGCCATTTTCTAAGCATCTTCGCTGCCCCTCCACCGTCCTTCCCCAACTCGGAAGAAGATCAAAGTTTTCCAGAGCCCACGCAAGTGGGTCCACCCACTTAAGTACCTAACCACATTTGCCTCAGAAAAGGTTGCGTGCTCTATTTGAATGTCAATGCACCCTTACGTATGTGGGATTGCACACATGCTTGTTAACGTGTTGAGAGAAGAACTATGATTGAAGGGGCTCCGGAGACGGCAGCCACCTTCGGGCAACAAACTTAGTGGAACGGGTAAACAAAGATTTAAAAAAAAAAAAAAAAAAAAACTGGAAATGCTTGAGGCTTTATGTATTAAACAGCCGATTTTAAACACCACATACAACTAAAAAATAGCCACATGCCAAATATATCATCTATGAGGGTTCGTAATCACTTGTATGCTGTGTAATTATATTATGACAAATAATCGTTTGTTTTGAATTTATTACACGTCCTTTTTTAATTATATGTTTATTAATATGGTGATTTGGTTTCATTCTAATCCATAAAAGGTAGCCCTCTAATTAATGTTTATACTCTTGCAGTGTAATATTCACCCATAAATATTCAGTAATGGATCAGAGCCGATATTGCAGATTAAGATGATTTTTATTTACCACTGAAGACATCCAGAACCTACAATTCATCTGGGTATCCAGGATGCCTTTTTAATCAGGTTTTGTTGAAGAGGGTGAAAAGCAGGTTGCATCTTTTGTAGAGAAGAAATCCACATACTAGAAGTGGGTTTGATGCTCTACAGTTATTAACCTTTGTGTAAATGAATCTGTCCTGATCTCCTTGAATATCAATAAGCCAATTTAAATCATTAAATCTTCATACAAATTATAACCGCAAGCAGTAATTAATGGGGTCCAAGTAATAAAATGCAATTATGAATTTTGAAGAAGTAAAGACATGCATGGAATGAATTTTTCTAAGACTTTCCAGTCATGAGACCTGATTATTCATCCTTGCCTTGAAAGTTTCTTGATGATCGGCCATTGTTCAGCTTATCAAATACCTGCTAACTGGTTGTTGAAGGCCACAGTATTTAAGATATCTGTCGTTCATTGCAAGGATTGTAAATAGCTTTGATACAGATGCAGTACACAGAAAGACAACCACATTAAACAAACAGCTGAGATGTAAACAGACATTTTTATGGCTTATAGCCCCATTCATTTTCAGAGACACCAAAATTGACACATATAGATGAAATCTCATACTGCATAAGTGTTAAGTGAATTTTGTCAACTTTGAACAAGTTCACAAGTTATAGCACTTTAAATAAAACTGGCCACGCCCACAGTGTTCGAGTAAAATTTGACAGCCACTAATGGAAAAACAGAATGGAAAATCAAAATTCCGCCAAAGTACTTCTTTCTGGCTCGGTTCTAAGATGCTCTATACCAAATGTGGTGATGATTGCTCAAAAATTGGAGTGGCAAAAAAAGACAGTTTTAGGCAAAATTTGAAATGGTGAAAAAACTACCAGTATAAAAATGGGCATGGCTTATATGTATCGATTGGTCTGTACCCATAGACTCCAGAAAAAAATAATAATTTTCTTCCTGAGACCTACAGTTCAAAAGATATAGGCCAAAATGTGAAGTTTGTTGTCATAGGCCCCATTAATGGCTGATTTAGTCCAAATTTGGTACCTCCTATTCAAGGCCAAAATATGTACACCAATTCTTATGTTGATTGGTCATTGTCAAGCCTGTCAAACAGCAGCCGTTACCTGATTGGCTCATAACGACCATGTTTTTTAAAATTTCTCGTGCATAGGAACCACTTCTAGAAGCTTACTCAGAGTTTGCAAAATTAAAACCATTTCGGACAATTGGTTGAACAGACACAGGAAGTTATACCTTTCTGCGTCTTAGAACGCCACCTATTGTCCAACTGCAGTGAAATTTTTAAAGTCCACACAGACATAATATCTACACGTCCCCCAAATTTGGTTGCAGTAACTCTTCAAGCAATCAGGAAATAAGACTTTTGGGAAAATAAGCCCCACCCACAGCATTTGAGTGAACTTTGACAGCCAATTATAGCGAAATGGAATGAAAAGTCAAAATTCCTCTCGGAGCAAAGATGCTTGGTTTCAAATTTTGTAATGATTGCTCAAACATTGGAGTAGTGGAAAACCCTGTTTTGGACAAAATTCAAAATGGTGTAAAACTTTCATATACCCAAATAGAGGTGGCCGATATGAATAGATTTTACTGGACCCACAGAATGAAGAAAAAAAAAGAACCTAGGCTGCGTCCGAATAGTTAAGAAAATACGTCCTATCGTCTAATTCCTAAGCACTTTTCTTTAACCTCTGTGTAAAACGTCATGAGGTAAAGGAAAGGTGTAAAGGGGACTCTTTCACAGCTTAGGAAGAGAACCGCGCTAATAAGAGAATCCGAACGCACTTACACTAGGCACAGTGATCACCCGCCTCCTGCCCGTCATGTTTGTTTGTTTTCATGATTGGCCGGATGGACAGTCATCACGGAATTGCGGGACAGCATTTCCTCTTTTCTTTTCAAAAAGGATGGTTCAGTGTACCCTATGCTAAAGGTGATAAATTAGGAAGCATTGTGGCACCTTTCTGTTACATTTGAAGAATCCCAACACACTTATCATGGCTGCTAAATACTTCCGGATCGTTTTCTAGGAGTTAGGAACTTTCTTAAGCAAAAAAGACTATTTGGACGCAGCCCCAGTTTCCATGGCCAACAGCTGAGAAGTCAGAAGCCGAAACGTGAAGTTTATTGTGACAGTGCACCCTGTGGTCAATTGATGTAACTTTTTTGTCCAAGTTGGGGATTTGATTTAGAAACTCTCAGCCAAATTGGGAACACGAACAATAGGTTTTATGATCACGGAGATCCAGATACTTTTAGGTTGTAATTTGTGCTGAAGAAAAATAAATATCGCAAGAAACAAAATGGGGTTCCCACACTACATGCTTGGACCCCTAATAATTCAAAGCATCATATAGATGGCCAGGAATGCAAAGTTTCTTCAAAGTAGTCACGCGTATCAATTAAAATAATCTAACATGACAAATCCTTCAAAC
Source organism: Gymnothorax javanicus (assembly GCA_029692085.1). Classification (NCBI taxonomy): domain Eukaryota; kingdom Metazoa; phylum Chordata; class Actinopteri; order Anguilliformes; family Muraenidae; genus Gymnothorax; species Gymnothorax javanicus. Next base: position 38,907,320 of record CM056208.1, on the reverse strand, counting down.
TTTGTCATGACTCAAAATTGAACAAATGAGTCAAAATCTTTAGTGCAGAATTTTCAAATCCTAAACTCGAAGGAACAAGGTTTGCAAGTCACTGACAACACTCTGGCAACATACATACTCCATCAAACACTGACACCATTATATGCGTTATCTTCGATCTTGGCACAGTTCCATAAATATGATGTGTTCCTCAGTATAGAAGCATTTCTGCACACATATCCCTGTTCTGATGCCAGCAGAATCGAAGCCAATCTCTGCAGCACATCAAAGATGTGTACTTTGTGTACTGATACAAGTTACAAATATGGGTGTTTCAGCTCAATATCTGGGTGCAGCCTGAAGAGTAGGCACTTGCTAAAGAGCAGCCTCACTGACAAATGTACATAGTATGTTTCTTCTCTGAATTGAGGCCACATAGTTATTAAAAAACAAAGACTTTAATTAAACTTGGCCCAAATGGTTGAAAAAGCCCTATAAGCAACTTTTATAAGAGCCTTGGTTTGGTACCATAGCGCAGACCCGGCTGATACAAAACGTTCCATAATGTCTTTGTGGCCATGCTTTAACACTGACAGAACATCAAGTGAACATTTTCTGCTGGATTGGGCTGCTTGGAGATGCGAAACCGCAGCAGGCATTTCCCCCACACGTCCCAATCACACAAGGAAGAGCAGGAAGATAAAAATGAACTAACAGGAAATCTCGCCAGCGGGGTTTCCGGTAGTGTGAGAGCACCCACCTGCCACATCCTCAAAGCAGGCGAAAAAATTGAAAAATTAACCCTGTCAGTGCCATCGGCAACTATAGTTGCCCAATGGGGAAAGATATCAAAACCAGATGCTGTTGAAAACCTATCATGTGGCAACTTGTTAACAAGTTGACACATAATAGGTTTTCAACAGCTCAGGATAATTACACTCTTAATTCCTTGAAAATTTATTCAGTGCTCAAAGGGTTAAAAGAAACCAGGATTTTTTCTTTTTTTAAACACACAGAAAATATTTTATTCTTCTAAAGAAAAAAATAAAACAGAAAAATCAGGTACGTGCTGGTAATTTTAATGACAAAACATTTCTGTGAGGGTTTACGCGAAGTCTCACGCTATAACCACGGCTTCACTGATCACCCTGTGGACCCTCGGTGCCGGCCACATAACGTGCTTGTGTCACATGAAGAGCCTACACCACTCTGCAAAATGACTCATTCCTTACTCATGCATACAGTTCTGAGGTATCACATTAAATAGACAGAGGTTTGCTTTTGTTATACATCCAGACACATCACTGGTTATGCAAAACTGCTTATCTCACCTATATCTGAATGGAGCAACCAAAACGATAGCGACAAAGCTGATGGAACTGACATCCGTTCAGGAATGCCTGGACAGACATTTTCCAGCTGGTCGAGGTTGACTGAGATGTGAGCGGGGCCATCTGTGCTAAAGAGTCTGTCTAGATTGTCTGCTGGTATTGGCTTGGCAGAGAGACTGCGAGCGAGACGCGCACTGCTAACTGTGGGTCCCACTCAGTTTTACACCAGTAATAAATAACAAGGTCAAGCCTCCGGATCATTAGGGGTCAGGAGAGGGGATAATTATGATTCCTATAAAAGTCTGTTGTCATATTCGTCGGTATCAGTATCAGGGTCATTTGCGGGGCTGCGCTGCCATGTACAGGGCCACCAGGCAGTACAGGGCGCCCCCTACAGTCAGAGCCATGGTGGTGCGGTACAGCAGCCTGTCTGGAACGCCCCGCTTCAGGTGCACAGGGATACCATCCGAAGTCTGCAACGACCCGTAGGAGGGGACAGAGAGCACCCATTAATTAAACCATTATAGCACAAACTTTCCATCCTCACGCAAAGAAACACTTCAATAACTGATGTTTGCCAGGGTTAACATTTACAGTAATTACCATGTATTTCATGATCGATACAATAACTGGTGACAGAGAATGGAAACAGAGAGTAAAGTCCTCCCAAGAGTTTCACTACAATCTCCAAGATTTGCAAATCTGCCAAGTAATTCTTTGATGAGAAGGACCATTCAGTGAAAAATCAGTTGGCTCGCTTAAAGGGCATCTGAAGTCGATTCCCATTGTTTTTGTTTATCGGCCAATCAGCGAGCCGCACCTGCGCAAACGAACCGAAATAGAAGGATTATCTACGCATGTACACAAAACATTGGTTTATATGAATGAAATTGGTCGTGTGACAATGCAAGATGTCAACAAAAGCAAATGATTTGTTTGTAAACATTGGACGTTCAACGTCCCGTCTGAGAGTCGACTTTAGATGCCCTTTAACAGGTGAAACAAACACATGCCACAACTGTTGTGTTCTGACCACTGAAATTTTCACAGCTGAAAGCTGTGTTTAACCCATTAATGTTCTGCTCAACAGGTAGAGCAAAATAATGCTTTCCCATTGATTTTTTTTTTTTTTTTTTTTTTGAGGACATTAAAGGGAAAATACTTGAGCATGAAGCCAATATCATGCAATTGGCCTCAATCTGTATTGTTCATGGCAAGGTAATGGTTTCCCCATGAGAAGATGCAAAAAATTTCAAGGTATTGCCATTGTTTTGGTTTATGACCAGGAAATAATGGGACTCCATACCTGGAAGAGCCTCTGTAGGTCTGGGACTTTGTTGGCACCCATGTACTCCACCACAGATCCAGACTCAGACACCAGCTTGGTTGGCGTGGCAAAGATCATGGTGTTGGGCTGTGAGGTTGGCGCGGGACTCAAGCCCTACAGAGAGACAAATCTTCATAATCACCTCAGAACTCTGAAGTCTGTTGTTTCACAGTGCAACCACAGAACACACACACAGCTCAGTTTCTGTTCCAAACAGCATGCTGCCACCAGAGGACTGCAATGCTGACTGAGCTCAAAATGCTGTCAGTTCAAAAACATCAGTCCTATCTTGCAAAACTTCAAAGTCAATAACTTGTCTAAATCCACTCCTCAAACAGAGACAAATTAAAGCTCTGTCTGAAATGGTGCACAATCCCCCATATGATGGACTACTTAGGCCAGTGGTCTCAAACTCCAGTCCTTGAAGGTCGCAGTGTCTGCTGATTTTTGGGAGTTCCATCTAATCGTCTGAGACGTCAGACCTCGAACAACCTGTGAAGACTCCTTACTCAATTAATGGCTTAAATTTAACACTTAGGTACAGGAACAAACCAAAAACCAATGGAAACAACTGGATTTTAGTTTGACATCCCTGACCTAGGGCGCCAGCTAATTTCAAGCAGCCTTCACAGTCCACCAGAAGGAGAACCAGTCAACTTTTTGGATTCAGATTATACTTTTAAAATTGTAATACATTTAATGTTGTATTAATTTCCCATTTCAGAAACCTGCACTCAATGTTGTAGCAGATGGAGACCCTGTTGGAACCATGCCTGCCCTGAAGGTTGGCATCATGTGCCCTCACGCCTATTCCTGTACATTAATCTACCCAGTTAACATAAGGTGACATTACTCAACTCCTTCCACAGCTGGGGACATGAAGCTATGTAGAACACTGGAGTGAGGAAAAGTATCATTGTGCATCCAAGTGTACGGGTTACAAGAAGTTACCATTAAGCGGGTTCTGGCCTTGGTATCTATAGAGGTTAAATGACGAATGTTCATGACCAAATTATACTTGTACACCACAACAAAACAATGAGCTGACTGAAAATGTCACTGATGTCCAGATTGTCCAAATTCAAAAATTATCTGAAGGACACATCTGGAATAAATAATGCCATTGTTACAAGGAATTTAGTGACCCATCAGAGTGTGTGACCAGCAGTGAAGGAAAAAGTTTAACGGCCTGCATCTAATATATTATATGAACAATAAAACCCTGCTTATGCAGTGGCTCATCAGTATCAATATACTACTTTGTAAAATCTATGTAATACCTCAGTCAGAGCTTAATTGTCACCGTAATTACTACTCTTACATTGGTACACTAAGTAAATTTACAAGGTAACATTTCAACAATTTTACTATGATTTTAAATGCAGGATTTCTACTTGTAATGAAGTATTTTTACCCAGCGCTATTGATAGTTTCACTAAAATAAACGATCTGAGTACTTCTTCAGACACCTCTGGTCACGGAATCTGATGGATCACCATATTCGGTGCAACACCCGCATTACTTTATGTGTTACACTCTATCAGCCAGTCACCAAGGAAGGGTCACAATGTAATCTTAGAACATTTAACCTTGAATGCTGCTACCAATGTAATGCACTGACCTTAAAGTAACCCATATGAATACGGGTTACACGTAAATCGATTAGCAAGCTAGCTAAATATGTACGCGAATGAATTATGTACAAAAACTAGCGAATAAATTCAGCGTAACCTGTCATAAAAAGCCCAATCCATCGAAAAGTAATGGAGAATTAGTAACACATTTGAGACCACATAGCTAAGGAAGCGTAGACTAACGTGCAGTCCAGCCATTTAACAAGCCATATTCACAAATATAATATGATAATTGTTGTCTCATAAATTGCATCTTCGTGGGCAGCTACTGTTTGTGGCTTTGTGGTCCATAATGTAAATAAGTCCTGAGACTTTTTTGAGCTACCCTCGGCTGATTTCGCGTGAGTCAGAATATAATTTACTTATGCTTATATTGTACTGTACCATTTATTGAAATTTGCCAATAAACAAACAAACAAAAAAAAATCTTAATTTTCTGATCACAAAGAAAACCGTCGATCTAACTCCCGTGTCACTATTTAGCCAAAACCAAAAGAAAACTTCAAACTTGTTAAACTGTTTTCGTCAAACGGAACAAAAAACCTGACACTTGCCCCAAAAACTTCACATTCTACTGCTGTAATCGACTGATAACTTCCATTTGGCTAATGCCGTTTCCATTAATCCTTGATGACTGAAGGTCATTCCTGCCAAGCAAACCTATCCGTCTACGTAGCTACCGAGAAAATCCTTTTTGCAACTCACCTGCGGGGTGTAGGCGGTTGAAGGCGCCGATCCCGTCAGTCTTTGAGTAAATCCACTGAACTTGTAGTACATTTTATATGGAAAGACAAAAAATTACCACCGGTGCTTCTCACTAACTTCGGAACTCCCCACCAGGAAGGACCAAGGACTAGATTTTGTCCTGGGATGATGACGTAAAGGGCTGTCTCCTTAGCGCCTGATTGAAAGACAGTTGTTAAATTCATATAACAGTGGCTCACAATACATTGATCGGACTGCTCTAATATTGAAATTGAAAAAATATTTTAAAAAATGAATTATATATATATATATGAAAAATAGCCAAAGATAGAAAACACATTAAATGGAAGTAAAGCAGCCTTGTGATGGATTGCCTCAGATTATTGTATGTCGCTGAACTGGTAATGCTGGTATTATTTACTTTAAACATATATATTCTGTCTGTACATTCCGTATAAAAGATTTTAGCATACTGATTTGAAAAAAGGAATTCTTATGTCTATTTTTAATTAGTGAATGTGCCTCTATTTAATACACACGCATCACCTTCCTGCTTCACGATAGATGTTCCATATTATGCTGTTTTTTCCAGTTATTACAAAACCCAAAACCAGTGAAGTTGGCACGTTGTGTAAATCGTAAATAAAAACAGAATACAATGATTTGCAAATCCTTTTCAACCTATATTCAATTGAATACACTGCAAAGACAAGTTACTTAATGTTGAACAGGTAAACTTTGTAATTTTTGCAAATATTAGCTCATTTGGAATTTGATGCCTGCAACATGTTTCAAAAAGCTGGCACAAGTGGCAAAAAAAGACTGAGAGAGTTGAGGAATGCTCATCAAACACTTATTTGGAACATCCCACAGGTGAGCGGGCTAATTGGGAACAGGTGGGTGCCATGATTGAGTATAAAAGCAGCTTCCTGAAATGCTCAGTCATTCACAAACAAGGATGGGGCGAGGGTCACCACTTAGTGAACAAATCGTGAGCTGATTGTCGAACAGTTTAAAAACAACATTCCTCAACGAGCTATTGCAAGAAATTTAGGGATTTCATCATCTACGGTCCGTAATATCGTCAAAAGGTTCAGAGAATCTGGAGAAATCACTGCACGTAGCGACAAGGCCGAAAACCAACATTGAATGCCCGTGACCTTCGATCCCTCAGGCGGTACTGCATCAAAAACCGACATCAGTGTGTAAAGGACATCACCACATGGGCTCAGGAACACTTCAGAAAACCACTGTCAGTAACTACAGTTCGTCGCTACATCTGCAAGTGCAAGTTAAAACTCTTCAATGCAAAGCGAAAGCCATTTATCAACAGCACCCAGAAAACGCCCGGCTTCGCTGGGCCCAAGCTCATCTAAGATGGACTGATGCAAAGTGGAAAAGTGTTCTGTGGTCTGACGAGTCCACATTTCAAATTGTTTTTGGAAACTGTGGACGTCGTGTCCTCGGACCAAAGAGGAAAAGAACCATCCGGACTGTTATAGGCGCAAAGTTCAAAAGCCAGCATCTGTGATGGTATGGGGGTGTATTAGTGCCCAAGGCATGGGCAACTTACACATATGTGAAGGCACCATTAATGCTGAAAGGTACATACAGGTTTTGGAGCAACATATGTTGCCATCCAAGCAACGTCTTTTTCATGGACGCCCCTGCTTATTTCAGCAAGACAATGCCAAGCCACATTCTGCACGTGTTACAACAGCATGGCTCCGTAGTAAAAGAGTGCGGGTAGTCCAGACCTGTCTCCCATTGAAAATGTGTGGCGCATTATGAAGCGTAAAATACGACAACGGAGACCCCGGATTGTTGAACAACTTAAGCTGTACATCAAGCAAGAATGGGAAAGAGTTCCACCTGAAAAGCTTCAAAAATTGGTCTCCTCAGTTCCCAAACGTTTACTGAGTGTCGTTAAAAGGAAAGGTGATGTAACACAGTGGTAAAAAGGCCCCTGTGCCAACTTTTTTGCAATGTGTTGCTGCCTTTAAATTCTAAGTTAATGATTATTTGCAAAAAAAAAATAAAGTTTCTCAGTTTGAACATTAAACATCTTGTCTTTGCAGTGTATTCAATTGAATATAAGTTGAAAAGGATTTACAAATCATTGTATTGTTTTTATCTACGATTTACATAACGTGCCAACTTCACTGGTTTTGGATTTTGTATATTCTTAGATATCTGAAAGGGAAATTTTTAAACACACATTGCAAAATCCCCATAAAAGACTTTGATGGATAAGCCATTCACTGTCTGTTATTCTCTCCCATCTGAGGAATAGGCAATTTTGAGTGAGAATCTCCTCTGTGATAATGAGCTCTGCTCTAATTGGCTGGCGAACAGAGGAGCTAAAAGTGTAAAAGTAATGATAGTACCTCAAGGTGGAGAGCTGGGGAGGTTGACCAAGGCTATGGGACAGAGCAGGTTACACAGACAGAGCTGGATTGCATGAGCTATGCAGAGCAGGCCTATTTGTGACATACAGAATTGCGTGAATTTTGAACAAAGCTTCTCAAATGCTGAAGTGGAAAAGAGAATCTAACCAAAACTGGGGAAGTTTCAAATTCAACCCTCCCAGGGCTGTTAGACACCCGCAGAGACCTCTGTATATGTGGACCGAACTGGGAAGAAGTTATTTTCATAATATGAGTCCTTCAACAAACTATCTGGAATTCAGCAATGAACATCGTAGAGCATATCAGCAATTCACGTTTTCTTGGTCTCTGTAGCTGTCTATTAATTGGGAGATGCCGAAAATTAATTTGATAAAACTTTTCAAAGGGGAAACTGGATGAAAAGCAGTAAGTGTGATTGGGAGAAATAATGAATGATAGTTTTTTTTAAAATGTATTTTTAAATTGTTTGGGGATTGACAAGGCAGCAAATGACTGCGATACTTGCAAATCAATCGTCAAATGCAGCGTGAGAAAATTATGAACAAGAGGGTTCTTTTTCTATTGAAATTTCCCCATGACTGTAGTTTGTTTCACCACTGAAAAGTTGTTCTTTAAAGACACCAAGACAACAGAGTAATGCTGACATGGAAATGCTGAGACCTAAGACCTAGGCTATTAATTTTTAAATGGCTTTTTATGTTTTTTTTTTTTCTGTTTTTCATTACTGTTCAGGTCTTGATGGCGTAGCTGGAGCCAATATACGAAATGGGAGACTTTAATCACCTGTCAGCCTAGACGTCAATGAGGTGCTGGACCCAAAGGACTGGGGATTTCCTGGATTAGGGCTGAACAGGACTACTTTAATTATGTTGTGCATGCCAATACAGCATAAAACTTGCCAGTAAGCCTACTCTTTGGCCAAATAGAATGTATTGTTTTCATTTTTACAGCATTGTTACTGTTATTTTCCACAGCATCCAGGTCCAGGATAATATAACAGTTGGGGGGTGCAATAATAATAATAGAAACAACCACAAATCCAAAATATTCACTGTACGCCAATCATCTGTAACCTGGCAACCATGCTGACAGTGATGACTAAAACATAACTAAAACAAGGCAGGTGAACATTTTCTCAGGGATAGTTTATGGATAATAGTAAGGCAAAATAATAATAATAATAAACCACAAAACCAGCCATTCAGAACTCTTTTTAACATTTTTATTCAAAGTATTTCAGCCATAAAGCATTTCTATCTGGAAACTTAAGCTCTATATAAAATAGATGTTATCAAAAATTTAAAACTATATTTTGTGATAAAGAAAATTGTTTCTGCTCAAATTCATGTTTCACAACGTATATTTAATACACATAGAATAATAAGTTCTCTATAGAAGCAGAAGAATCGCTAGAAATATCCACAAAAAGCATTTGGAAACATTTTACAACAGTTTACAGACATTTGAGGGAGGGTACAAAGACTGAATTCCGTTGGGTTCCCAGCTTTCTGCAAACAGGCAGTTAAATTGGTTTGATATAAAAGTTTATCTGAATACCCTTTTTATTAACAAAACAATTGTTCTATTCAATGAAACATTTTCAAGTTTTGTTAGCTACTGATAACTCTGAACGAAAAGTTTATGAGGGCATTCGGACCGAGAGGTCCTGATTAATTGTGGACAGACCACATAAACCAGGCAGTGATATCATTATTATTCAGTGATCAACAATGTTCCCATCTTTTTTTTTTTTTTTTTGCTAGGACGAAATTTCATGTTGCCATAAGGAGTTACTGGATACGACTGGCCTCAAAATGGCTCAGTAAATATTTGTCTTAGAAGCATTACATGACATGGTCAGAATGGAAACATTTGTCAGAGAAGGATGTCTTCCAAATATTTACCCCCTGAAGCAAAGCTACCTCACAGTAATCTAGCCTCTTCTCTGTTTCACTAAACGTCAGAAGAGAAGTTGTCAGGAAACAAGCATTTCACATGGTTACATTTCATATTTGCATTCAAGTGATAACTTCACAGCCTCAACTAAAAATTTACATTTAGATATGAACTAGAACTGACAGATAAGAGAAGTATCAACAGTGTATCGATAATTTATGAGAAATGCACTATGTATACTATTGGCTTTGCTAGTGATCTCCCCCATAGGAAAATGGTTTCCCTTCACAATACTTGTACCGTGAACTGTACCATCACTATCTTTTACTCCGTTACCTATGGCTGGCCAGGGACTAATGAGTAGTCGGCAACAAGTGGGCAGTTTGGGTCATTATTCTGGAGTAGTTTAAAATGAGTCCCATGAAAATGGAGTCCTGTGTTACACGGTGATTCAAAACTAAATTGAATTTCTATAAAAGTACCAATATAAAAACTATAAAAGTTTCCCATTTTAGTGGGAGGAATACTCCTGAATATCTTAGCAACAGGCTGACACACAGAATTTCTTTCACATTGCATGAGACTCGCTTTGGACAGTTAATTCCAGCATGCACGTTGAATGCCAAAATCTCTTCCATGGTTAGCACTGTGCGTAAACTCCACTGAGACAGAAGTGTGAACTTGATAAAACACATTAACACTTTTATCGTGTTGCTGTGGCAACCCCCTGACCCAGTTGAAGCACAGTCATCACCCAGGTCTTCCAGATAAGTCCTGCTAGCAACTCCATTTAAAGAAAAATCTATGGTGGGTGCCAATGTGACCTTATCAACCTCTTCAACTCTGCCAATCCCATATATGGGTTCGCCAAATGCAACTGCTTTATTCAAATGTGGAATTTTAGGCATATTCTAAATTCTAGTGGAGATCCCAGTGTAATCCAAAGATCCCAAATATGTGCGGCTGAATTACAGGGAAATGTGGATGAAATACTGCATGTGATCTAAATATTATCTACATTAATTAATGCTGCGGACATAAAAAAAAAAAATCTGTCCTGAGATTAAATATTTAACTCAATATAAGAGTGATGTCGCTTCAGTGAAGTGCTGCAACCAGCAGATACAGAATATGTACCTGACATTATCCAACAATATGGGGAAAAATGTTTCTTTTTTTTCCTAACTTTTAACCTGCTTAAGGGGGAATTCAGGCAAAAATCTGAGTTTATGGGGTCAATGAATTCAGAAAATAATGCTCCATCTGTGTTGTATCCTGCACCCTGCAGTGTTCGGAAACCGCGTAAGAAAAACCATTGGATTTCGCAGCTTTAGTTTCCGTTGGGAGGATAATTGCTTATGGATATTCATGTTTAGGAGAGGAAAATCACTTTTTTTTTCTGATTCTCTCGAGTCTTTCTGTGCGAAATGAAGCTCCAGCTTGCACTCAGTCAGGGAGAATGGGGGGAGGGAAAAGCTAGTCCGCGCTGAAGATGAGTGGGTGAAGTGTTGTTAATCAATTTGGTAAACACTTCTCCTTTAGGGAACTAAATCTTTTTAAAATGTATTGGCAGATGGCCGTAAAGCAAAGTCACATCGTGATGGCCTCCTCAAGAAAGTAATATGACTGCAGCTGTGGTGGCTGATGCTGGTCATCAGCTTGGTGACAAATAATGCGCTGTGTTCATTCGCTGAATCTTCACAATGGAATCGCTTTCTTTTTTTTTTTTTTGCAGTAGGTCTGCAGGTAATTAAAAAATGACCGAAGTAGCTTAATTCTAGAGGTGCATTCAGGCATTCAAACAGAATCAAATTATATCTTAACAGATGTCACAATTGTTTAAACCAATTAAAACCCCATTAAAATGCATTCAAGCAGGAGTAGGCATTTAAAGGTAGCATTTTGGCCATCCAGGGGACAGGCCTGCTAGAGAGAACTTTGCATGCATAACAACAAATGGCTGTCTGGGAAAACTAAGAGGGAGATGTGAGATGAATCCTGCTCATCGGGTAGAACTGTTCCTTGGCAGTGACCCTCACAAACACCTCACTCAGAATAATGCCTGTTTCCACATATAAAATCTATTTCCAATCCTGTATCATGTTTCAACCACCTACAGCCACCCATTTACTAGCGCAAATAAATGTAAATGTGCTCTATCTATCCACCAATCATCATCCTTCAACTCATGAGATCTGCCGTACATTTACATACTATGTTCAAATTTGACCGAGTGACAATGAAACTCAGGTAATTCAACAAAACAGTCTCACATCAAAAAAAGATAAATAACCCTTTGACCAACTGGTTTTCTGTGAATCGAGGCCAATTCAAAGAACCAAGGATATCTTAACTGTCTGACCAGATGATGTGTACAAGCATTTCCGCAGATGCACTGAGCACTCTACAGTCCTTTTATTCCACTTCTTAATAATGTGTTTTGAAGCAGAATAGTAATTAATTCTTTTCTATAGCAGTTTTTCCTGAGTATTGACTTGTCTCATAATATTATTTGGAACTGGCATGCTGAAATGACAAATAATCTATTAAGGAAGTAAACTCATTAAAAGTTTTGTAGATTCATTTATTTTATGAATAAATTTCCTGTTTGTTGATTAAGGTGATTTATAGCTGATCTCTGATTAGATATGCAAGAATGAGTGCCTTTGTCCCGATGGACCAAGTAATAAGTGGCACACTCTCCAAGCTGAGAAAGAGACCTGTCACTCTGCAGACTGCAGGCCATGAAATGACTGAAATCGACTATGAATCAATTAAATTGAATCTAACTCATTGGTATTATAAATCTCACACACCATTGTACCCTCAGTGCTTGTGAGAAATCACCATGCCATGAGGGACGGACGTGATTTTTGTAAAACTACAGCAAGATTAAAGTGAGGAAAAACTTTGTCTCTGGTTACACTGAGGTTACATCCAAAAAGTCAGCTGTACAAATATTCAGACCCACACTGGCTTCAACATTGCAGAGAACTGTCATGGAAATTCACTGCGATTCTGTGAAAATTTCTAAAGCTTTGGCAGATTGGTTTGTAAAATCACAGATAGCGCATCATCAGAAGAGCGGAGAGTGATTGAAACTGTAGAAGCAATGCCCTCAATCACTGAGTCTCCGGCAGATGGCTAATGATGAGGAACGCTTAAAACTGGGGGAAATCGATGCAGATTGACGTGGTGAGTAAGTGAGGCTAATGCCGGCCTTCGGTGGACCGAGCCGCGGGCTTGTCACATCTCAGGCGTGCGGTGGAGGGCTAATGCGTCACACGGCCACCTAAGGGAGAAGTGACGGCGAATCGGGGAGGAGACGGTGGCACAGCCGACACCGAAGAGTGCGCATCAAGGTCGCCGTACAGCGCTGTCCCCTCAACAATTAGCTCCCAGGAGCCTGAAAGGTTTTTAATTATTTATGTACTTCCAACATACTTTATGCCAGCTTGATAGTGTTTCAGCTAAGTCGTTCTACAAGTACAGTAGCCTGAAGAGATCCATTGTTGTGAGGTGAGGACAGCGGAGAGCACAAGCCTACCTTGGCTGCTCGATGTCAGCCATACCATCAACTCCTCCATGAAATGCTCTCACTCTGTGGCACTCGGTGTTCCACATTACCCACCTGCCTACACAGCCCGCAAGCCTGCTCTGCACTGCTCTCTCCTTCTACCTCTCTCTCTGTTCTTCTCCCTCTCCCCTCTCTCGCTCTCTTTCCCCGCACCAAACTCCACAGAATTAATCACTGAAGCGCTCACTGAATATGGATCTTGTCAGGCACCATGCCATAGACTGGAGGAACTGCAGTACGGGGATGGTTGGGCCATAATCTGGCCTCGCTCTTCCCACAACATTTTCATTCTGCCAGGAGTATGCTGGCGTCAAGCTCGCACAGTTCTTCAGACAAACTAAAAATCACATAACTGCTAAAAACTGTGAGTCTTTAAACACGCTCTCTTGATTTAAATGCACAATTTAAGTATTTTGGTGATGTAAGATCATCTTGATTCATTAAAGTTTGGAGCACATATTTGTCCAGAAAGGGCACACAGTGGGTTATGAAACAATAACAATTCTTAGCTTTTTCCAAAACAATTCAAATGTCTCTTGTACTTCAAAGTGAGCCAACAGAAGTATCAAAAATGGGTATGAAGAGGTCCATCTAGTACCTCTACTCAAGCGAAAGGTACTCCATTTCCCAACATAGAAAAATATATTGTGATACAATTGGACGATATGTCTGAATTTAGGGTGGTACTCCAAATACCATTCCAATACATGCCAAATTGTCACTTTTTCTAAACATTTTTTTTGGGTAAATTCAGATATATGTCATTAGTACCAAAGTGGAAATGGTTAGCCTATAAATAAATTTTATTCAATGTATATTTCTGTATAAATTACAATATTTTTGTACAATTCGAGCAATTTTTTCTAATTTTACAAGCAAATGAGGGACTTTACCACTGGTTTGAGTATTTGAATATACAAAACAGTTTTGTTATGTCAGGATAGGCCGTTATGCAACATTAATACGGACATATGAACCCCAAAAAGAATTTAAAGGGAAGAAATAATTGTTGTTTGTCATGAGCAGATACTATCTGTACAGGACATTCAATACCAGCTATCGGTAGCTCAGTACCATTAGTAAAATAAGATCAGTTGTAAGGCTGTGAGAGGGCGTCAGAGTTGATTATGAGGAAAAGTCCTTGAGAGAAGAATTTAATAGCGAAAGAGACTGTCCTTTCTTTGAGATAATGTATTTCCCTTCCTGAGTGTCTTCTCATAATTAGCAAGTAGCTCTCCCAAAAGAAAACCACCGCAAGTATCTCTGCCGCACTTTCACAATGACAACCTCCTCCCATTCAAATTCAGCTTCAGGGCATTAAGAAAATCCAACATCAAGCGAAAAGAAACGATGTGCGAGAAGGGAGTTCAGAGATCCGAAGAAATCTGGGGTGACGGCCAGAGAGAAGGGGTAAAGGGAACATTGAAGGATGTCTGAAAAGCAAGGGGAATTGGAGTGTGTGGGAAGGGCGGGGGTAGCAGGGAATGGGGACCTGGGTCCCAGACGGCAGTTGAGGGGCCGGTCAGTTGAGGAACTCGGCGGAGATGCTACGCGTGCAGCGGGCCGAGCGGAACTTGAGCTCGTGGTAGCACTGCACGAAGCTGTGGTAGATGAAGGTGATGGGCAGCGCCAGCAGGACGATTCCGCTCACCACGCACAGGCCGCCCAGCACGCGCCCGGGCATGGTGATGGGGTACATGTCTCCATAGCCCACCGTGGTCATGGAGATAATAACCCACCAGCAGGCCGCCGGGATGCTGGCGTAGTCCTCGTTGCCCATCTCCAGATCCAGGCCGTGCTCCAGCAGCTGGGCCAGGGCCCCAAAGATGGCCATGGCCACGCAGATGAACACCAGCAGCATGACCATCTCGCGGTAGCAGCGCTTCAGCGTGAGCCCCAGCGTCTGCAGGCCCAGGAAGTGCCGCGCCAGCTTGATGACCCAGAAGATGCGCATCATGCGAAGCACACGCAGAGTGACGCCCGCCCGCTGCAGCTGCGAGTTCTCGCCCGTCAGCACCGTCATCAGCACCGAGACGTAGTACGGCGTGATGGCCAGCAGGTCGATGATGTTGAGCGGCCGTCGGACGAACTCACACTTGTCCTTCGACACGATGAAGCGCACGATGCACTCCGCTGTGAACCAGCCGATGCAGACTGCCTCGATGATCCTGCCCGGTCGGCAGCCAGCCAGGAGAGAAAAGAAGGAGTGGAATTTACTGGGAGCAGGTGGAACGTGTCCTCTCATCTACTACACAATCATCAATCATCTGACAGGCAACTAGCAACAGCATGGATTCACTCAAATGGCATAGTTTTTCATCATGTCATCACTCAGTTAAGTAGCTAGCAGAATTCCTTATTAATAACTATTCATAATATTACGCTGCTGCTACTTACGGCTGTCAGGTTACAGGTTTGTCCACACAGTTACTTGACCCTTTAAGAACCAGACACCACATACCATTTTCCTTTTTTTGCGATGTCTTAAAAATTGATATTAAAGCTGAAAGAGCAAGAACATAGGAATTTTAACTGACTAAAAAAAGCAAAAAGTACCATGAAATATCTGACTCACGGAAGGTATCTGGGCCTTTAGGGTAAATTTAACAAAGAATAGTAACTGCTCAGTACCCAGTCTGGAAGAAAAAAGGACAGGCATTCTATTCCTTGTCCTAAGTCAATTGCTGGTACTTATCAGTGGTCAATTAGCACATCTGCTCGGCGTAACACGATTGGTATGGACACGAGACATGGGATTGACTGAGCACTGAGTGTGACCAATGGCGTGGGATGACACAATACCAAAGTGGAGCTGGGAACATGAGGAGCAGTGGTAAGCCATCGAATGCCAGAGAACTCCAGCCCTTCCCTAGCGCTCCTCTAAAGCGAGCCTGAAACTGATAGCTCAGAGCAATTACACATAACACGAAACAGAACTGTAAGATTCTGCTACATGAAACAACCCATTAACAAATTAACCTTCTCTGAACACTGTGGCAGATCACTTTGTTGCCCTGTTGACAGAAGATTTCCACATCTAACGGGGTTTGGTTCAACATGTACACAAGAGAGAACTGAATCAAATGTAGCAGCCTGGAAAAAAAAAATTATTGAAATTGTTTTCCGGCGTGCGGCTTAAAATTTTGCATAATTTAGATGACATCCTTCTCTCTTGTGTAATCTCCATTCCACCCTCATTAAAACATGTAACTGATAGCAGAGATTGGGAGGGGGGGTTAATCTGTGGAAACCAATTCAGCTCAGCTGCAGCTCAAGCTTACTGGCATCAATGGCTGCCCCTTGCACCCCTGGGTAACAAACCTGACCCTTCTGTGACTTCAACTCCTCTTAGACCCGCCAGTCACCAGGTGCTACCTCCCACCTGGGCTGGGCCTCAGCGCTGGCATTGGCCAAGAAGCCAAGGCTTGTGCTCGCTGACGGCTGGAGGCTGACCCACATACATATCCAGAATTCTGATTTAATTACATCACGGCGAACACTGGCCAGCAGAGACCAGTGTGCCTGGCGGTAATGGCGACAAGACAGACGCTGTTTGAAACGGAGATAGTGGGGAAATGAACGAACAACAAGAACACTGCGCCAAAACAGAAGGTCCCGACACTCCATTGCACTTAAATAAGGCTTTTCTTTTTTGCCTTTATATTATGATCGTTGATGGTTATTTATATTTTTCAGCTCATTAAAGGTACATTCAGCCATGAAAAACTGAGAACTGTTATTGAGACTCTGTTTGTATCAAAAATGCTGGCCATACCAGATAAATAAAAACCATGGGTGCAACAAATATAGCGTAAACTACTAAATTATGCATAATGAGTTTAAAAGTTTATGATAATGGCTACGTGGGCCATGAAATAAATGAAAAAAATTCTTACATACAGTTTTGAAATATACTTAATTTCTCGAATATAAGGAGTGAGTGCAATTGCTATACTATGGATGGCCAACATGCACATTGCTTGCACACTGTGCATCAGTGATTTGTGTTCACTCAAATGTTTGATCCTGGTGTTGAGTCTGAGGCCTGAAAATATGCTCCCACTGTAGGGGACCGGGAAAAGAGAGATTTAGATCCAGAATTTTCTCCAAGCAAGTGTCTTCAGCAGGGCAGTTCGGTACTATGGAAGGATATTATCAGTTTCAAAATGCTCACAAAAATTTTTGGAGGCCACAGTGTTAACTTGGTTCAGATAAAATTAATAATTTTGCATTCTGGTGTTGAGCTTAACATAGTTTACACAATCTGTTTGGATGAAAGTATGGTGTTTTCTTTCATAAAACACAAATTTAGCCACAAAGAGAGAGATTAAGTACAGACTACAATTCGCCCATTTGGGTGGCCTACATTCAATCGCTTCATTCCAGTTGGAATATTGGAGTGATTTGAACATGACTGACTGACCTACCCTAATAAGGCCATTTGGATGTTTTCAATATGTAGCAACTTTGATTTAAGAATCAATCAGGTTATTCATACTCCGAGTATGGATGTTGGAGCTTCAATATTAGTATTACGCTCCGGTCATTCAGCATAGGTTACGGTGAGAAGATCCCAAGAAACAAAATGGCAAACAAAGATGCACGAAAAAATAGCTGGCACTATAATTGACCATTCTGTAATTGAGTGGCTATTTATTCTTCATAGTTCACTTTGAATTGCTTTCAACCAGCTTTGGTAATGTTGGTAAAGGTTGGTTATGTTATAGGCAACATGTCTTTGTAAAGTGAGTGTGCTGAAAAATAAAAGACAGAACATTTAGAGAATTATGACACATAAAAAGACAATATGACATTGGACAAACAATTTCAATGGCGATCAACACATAAATATTACGTTTGGAGACACAATTTACATTTCTGCCTTCAACAAAGGTTAGCAAATGATTTAAAGCAGATTAGTCAATGTGATACACAGTAATATATATCATTTTCGAGACACTACAGGATTTATCTCATCACTTCTGTCTTCAGATATACCTGTCATATGTCTGTTTTACGATATGGTGTAGTAGCTGTGGTGTATTCTGCTCAGTGGATTTGTTTTTTCTCAACTTCTTAAGTTTATCAGCTGCAAATATAAAACATTAATTTCTTGTCCAACTTCTCCTTAAGTAGATTATGAGCAAAACAGAAAGGGGGCTGAAATGTTTGTATAACAGATCCACCTAGCAGCCTTGGAATATCCAAAATCTCAATGATTCGTGCTTTTGGATTTCCCTCTGTCAGTGTATGGAATTTTGGACAGGACTGACTTTCAACAAGCCTGGAAGTGACCTTAAAGCTACGAAGATTAACAAATTACACCTAGTTATGACCGCAGGCCTGCATGCACAAATTGGCCACACCAATAGATACCATGCATCCAACGCCATGCGATTGTGGGAGAGTGAGAAGAATTAAAAATAGACATAAATACCCCGATGGATGCTCTAAACTCTCTGTGTACCTGTGCTCCTCCACGCTGTTGTTTTCGGCAGTTTTCCAGTCTGGTAGTGTACTTGCACAAAGTATTACCATGGACACTATCACGAAAAGAACAGACACCGAGGCCAGAATCTGCGCAGCAATAGATGAAGTTGGCTCCTCAAAAGTCCTCCTCATTCTTTCCAACCACTTTGCACTTCCCCTTCCAGATCCAGCAGAGTTCTCCTGCACGTCTTCTCCTCTCAGATCATCATCAACTTTGGTGTCCTCCTCGGAAAAATAGGTGTAAGTATCAGACATCCTGTCGTCCAACCGTCGCTGGCAGCAGAACTCCAGGTGGGAACTCTCCAGCCCCCAGTAGATCATTTCATTATAGAATGACAACTCGCACATCTGCGGAACAAACCTGAGCTTACCATACTTCACGTACAACATGATGAACCCAAAAGCTTCGGAGTGTCTGTCGAAGAAAAACTCGTTCCGTTCCCGATCGTAGTCATCGCAGACTTCCAGCACTTCTTTCTCAGAGGCGCAGTTGTGCAGGCGACTCACTCTTCTCAGAGGAAAATTCTTGATAACGTCTCTGGAAAACGCGTATTTTGTGCCACCGACGTTTAGAATGCAAATTCTCTTTCCAAACTTCATCTTAGAGCAGTGTTTCCGCCGTCAGATATATCGAGATCAACCTGCCCCTGATTTACAAAAAATTGAAAGAGGGGGGACCCTCGCCGCCACAAGCATCAATTTCCATCATCATTTCCCGTGAAGTCCAGTTTCAGACATCCACAAGTTTCCAGTTAATATGTGTCTGGATGTAGATGAGGTGTAACTCATTGTTCACGCGTCCCAATGAGGCACTTGGCCAGCTGGAATCGATTTAGAAAGTCACTCCAACAGCGCGCATTTTCCGCTCGCGCTGCTCCGTGCAGAGGCTGGGTTATGGCTCCAATCCACCGTTTCCAACTCAACTACTCTACAGCGGGCAGCCCCAAGCAGTGATGTCACACAGCACGCCCCCAATACGCTGAGAAAGTGGATCAACTTGCACGCAGCTTTGCGCACGTTTGGGACCAGAGTGGCACATACCTGGTAAGGATTTTTTTAATTTTTACTTTACAAGACATGCCACTCATCCAAATGCGTTCCCGTGATCTTCTGCACATCTGGATTCATTAATCAATCATCAAATGACATGAGAGTCGATATATTGTCATTTGCTCTCTCCATTTTAGCCGTTTTTTGACTAACTAATTTAAAAATGAATTCATAAAATGCCATCGAAATATATGAAGTATGTAAATTGCCAAGTAACTACCAAGAAATCGTAGGCCCTAAGGGGAACTTTTTGGCCAGAACAGAATAGGTTTTATCTGATCAATATTCAACCATCGGTGCTTTATTTCCCAATAGGCCCTCACCCAATGGATTGCTTGCATACTGGCATTAAAATAGCCACATGTTATAATAATGCACTGTCATAGATCTTGTATTAATATAAGCAGTTATGCCCATCTATATGTTGTAAATTGACAGTTCCAATGCTGTGTTGCTGTCGTCAACTAGTTTATTGTTCTTTCCCAGCAATAAACTGTCACCATTTGTACCAATGAACCTAGGCTGGAGCATACCTGTGAGATCCAAACTTTGGTAGAGCACATGCAATTGAAAGGGGATTTAAATGAAATTGGACATTTGTCTCAATCATAAATATGTCCAGCTCAGCGTCATAATGTAGGCTATATACATATCCTTTGCTTCTTCTCAGTCCGATTTATTAGTCAGTTCAGTTGATGTGTGGAACATAATCATTTTTTATGGTTGAGTTTGTATCATCTTGGTGAGCATGTGAGAGAAAATCAAATGAACAAGTGACAGCACCCTTCTGTCAAATTCTTCTGAATGGTGATGACGGTATGGAGAGTAATTTGGCATGGGCGACACGTGAAAAGCTCAAATGCCAAGCAGAAGAGAAGTTTTATCCTTACCGAAGTTCAATATACTGCAATACATTTGAGGTTTTGGGGGGGAAAAAATAAAATTGCTGTATATTTCACGGCTCAGTCAGTCAGAATGATAACGTAAGAAAAAATGAAGCATTGGTATATCTGCTCATTTACTATGAAACACTGCATCAGATCTATATTGAGAGTACTGCTATTGAAATATATCCTCAAATACATTGTACTTTATAACTACTAATGGATAGTTTGTAGCTCATAACCATAAAATTACAAGGAAAAACCCAGTATGATCACAATACTTTGAGGATGATTATACAATGTGAGATATAATATGGCAATCTCCCTGAATCAGGGCATCAACTAAGAAAATAATTATATTGAAATCAAAAGATACCTTGTTTTGGACAGTAGTATGAAATTAAAGATTGAATTGTGACAAAGTGTGTATCCCAGTTTTTCCAAAGTTCCTCCTCACATGTTCACTAAGAAATAGTATATGTAAAATCTGTGCATGTTCTTTCTCTTGACAATGTATCAAACAGTTGCTTTTTGACATCAGTTATTTTGTGTGCATATTACAAAAAAAAAAAAAAAATGTTATGGGACATACCTAAAGTCAATACCAGGCTCATAGAATCAAGGTCATCTTTTGCATACTTTGAGACATGGTGTATTATCCAGCTGAAAGTACTGTTTTGGAAAAAAAAAAAAAAAAAAAATGGGCTGAATTTGAGGTGTGCCTGGTAAATATCCCCCACACCAATTTAAACCTGATACTGTAATTTTTTTCTTAGCTGACAGGAGCAGAGTCTGGTGTTTCCTGCAACTACTGTTGCACATCTTGCTGTGAAGTTCAGAGCATTGTGCCATCGCTGATGTGCACAGCAGCAGCTCTTCTATCAGCTTAGGCGAGTCAGCCCATTCTCTTGTGATCTCTCTCTCTCTCTCTCTCTTTCTCTCAGTCATTATCAATGTGATTTTGCTCACTGGTCATGTATTGTTTATGTTCAATACACCACTCTCAGTGCACTCAAGAAATTGTTGATGCATGGAACATGGAAACAGTGGGCAGCATGGACAGCACATATATATATATATATATATATATATATATATATATATATATATATATATATATTCTTGAGGTCCTGGAACCTCCACGACACTGGCACCAATAATTATGCCGCGGTCAACGATGCTTAGATCACATAACTCTCCGTCTGGGAGAGCAGTTGGGTTTACTGCGCGATCTCTTTGCATCACTCGGGTATAGAATATTTATTTATGAAATAATACAATCACTCGGGCACTCCTGCACAAAACAGTCAGCAAACCTTCGATGGACGGAGTACGTAGCGTGTAGTGAATGCGTTTCACTACGAGGGTGTCTGAGTCTTCACCAGCGCCGCCCTCCCCGGCTGCCCTCCCCTCATCCTCCTCTTTCCTCCACCCCAACCAGGAAACACAGGCCCGGCTCATCTGAAGCCGTTTCGCGTGTGAGTTGCTTTTGTATCCTGAAAACTGGGAGGGGGAGTTTAAATATCGGCGGATCAACTCCCGGCTAGCCTGATCCCAGCAAGCAAATCCATTACTCTCTGTTTTATCATTATTTTGGGAAAAAATATAATAATATTTATTTGTTTGTATATATGTAAAATAGGGTACATTTTTGTTTATGCTTTGACTTCATTTTTTTACACTCCAGGAGGAGGGCAGAAATGGCGGCCAACATGTACCGGGTCGGAGGTATGTCAGCCTCGCTTTATGAATTACAAACGTGCCATTATTGTGAAACATGGAGGAGATAAGCAAGCGATCCACACATGCTTTCGATTGCAATACCACTATTCACACTCCCGTACCTGAAAGTGCGTTATTTTCGTCCGATGAAAGGGGTATTTATTTGAATGTTTCTGATCAGTTAATATGGGCCGGGCCTGCAATCACCCAAATAGGGGCTATCTGGCTAACTAGCTAGTAAAATGGTCTACGCTATCAAAACAATAGCATGCATCAAATTATTCATACCAGCGCCACTCGTCGCTTTTTACAGTCGGTTTTTGAGTGTGCTTGAATTTTCAAAGAAAGTTTAGCTTCCGATTATTTATTTCTGCGGATCTATTGTTTTTGGACGCGTATACAATTTGTGCCCTTGTTTCTGGCGTATCCCAATGGCTAATAGGTCCTGATTCGGCTCACCATGCTTGGGTTATGTGCAGTCACGGTATGTGCGGTTTTCCAGCCTCTCGATGTATTTACTCGTTTTACTTTGCCATAACAATTGCTTAGGTGATACAGATAATTTTCACGAAGGTTATATTGTTTCGTTCAGTTGTGTTTAAAACTATAGCAGCTGCCAGTTATTGTAGTATGTCGCGCTGTGCTAGCTAATGTGTCGTACATTAGTGTTTCCGAAACCAGAATGCGTATTTGAATATTAAACGCAGTGCCATTTGTATGTAGCGATTTTAGTTATGTATTATACAAGACCGGTCAATTTGAAGTTTATTTACGTTATCCTCCGGCCACAAAGTATCGGAATGTAAGTCACGTGACATCAGCCGCAGTTTTATTCGGCCTATATGGTTTTATTAGAAATGCTGTTTAGGATAAAGTTATAGTTTGTCACAATGATCACGAATAGCCTATTTATGCTATGTGGATCGATGTCATCATCCATCTCGATGTCCTCCGTTGTTCTAATGTCGTATTCACCTGTACTGAGGTAAAGTTATATCTAGCTTGTTGGGTGCCTTGTCAGATTTGAGAGCAGAATGATGTAGCGTCTTGAAGTGATCATATCAGGCTTTGTCAATGATTTATTGAATGAGCCTAAGAGTGGCTCGAAACGGAGTATTAATCGTGATTGAAACGTAAACGGTCAGTAGTGCAACATATCTTTGCAAGTACCAACTTCTCCGTGCTGCTGTCTGCTGAAAGTTCTGCCCAGTTTTCAGCAGTGGTGCTTCATTCATCGGTGATTTTTCACTGGTGAATAGTTTGAGCTCGTTTTATAACGGCTTTCATTTCTTCAAAATGTGGGAAAAAAAAAATCAGGCAGCGTATGTCCTTTGCCCATCTTTAAAATACACATATCATATGGTTGTCCCTCATAGATAATGACTCATTGCTTCAAGGCTGTAATTCCTTAATAGTGTTGGGTATGACACATGACAGTGTTTCAGATGAAATAATCATGGTATATTTGTTGATGTCAGTGAACATTCTGCATTTTATGCTGATACACAGATCATGTTTTGTTTACATATTTGGACTATATAACGTTTAGTGAACTGTGAGCATTTTGTTTTTCATTTGCGTGGCTTTTACTCCTCTGCACAGTGCAATTGCATATTTTGCTTAAATGCATTTTTATTGGTTATACTTCTAAGCACTTCTGTCAATATTGGATTACGTGCTGTCAATGAAAGCCAAAGCCAAGATGTCTGACTTGTGTTCTTGTTTTGTTATTCCAGATTACGTCTTCTTTGAGAATTCCTCTAGCAACCCTTATCTGATCCGGCGAATAGAGGAACTCAATAAGGTAGAGTGTCCTGGTGGGTGGGGTGTATTGGGTGGAATGAAGGAATTAGCCCGAGTCTGGGTGTGGTGCATGTTTTTTTTTTTTTTTGCTCAAGACTAACAGCTTGAAGCATGTTATTGTACACGCACACTGGCAGAAGTTATACCCAGTTATACGTGGACAAATACAGGTTTTTCTTGTGCTCTAGGAAGATGTGCTCCTTGGCTGGACTGATTTGGGCAGCTACTGCACGCAGGGTCCTTCTTTGCATTTCTTGTGTAAACATGCACATCTCTTAATGACCAATATTTTAATACATTTCATATTCTGACTGGAAAGGCAGGATAAGGCACGTGCAGATTTTAGAGAATATGGCCACACTCTTCATCGACATTACCGTGAGGACTGTCGTAACTTGGAAAGTAACTAATTGTAAAGGGCTATAATTCCTATTCAGCTCAGTCCATATAGATGTAAATAAAACTGCAGTCTTTCTACTTTAATTTCAGTCTGTCCTTCCATGTTGAATAAACCATGTGGACATTGCTGCTTTTTCGCTCTCCGCTTACTAACAGGCCTCTCTGTGTATATACATACCGAATGTATATGAATCATAATTTGTTGGTGATGTGATTTTTTTGTTCTGAAATTGCATCCGTGTTATTGCGGCCATATCCAGTTTGAATGTTGGTTTTTCACTGACTTTGTGCTGCTGGGTGATCGGACCTCATTCATGTGTAATTTGTCATCACAACTTGCCCTGCTCTGTCACTGGATGTGAGGCCTTTTGGACACGGCAGCCAAATAGTGTTGAATCTAATTACAGTGATGTGTGTTTATCTGAAAGGCTTCAGGTCGCTCCTTTAAAGGTGCTCATTAAATCTGATTATCTGCGGCTCTCCCTGGGCGTCTCGGTCGCGAGAGAAACCCAAAATCTGTGGTTTCTGTCTCGTCTGAACGCTTCACCTGGAGCGAAGCCCTGTCTGTGCCGTGGGCCCTTCCCACAAGCTGTGTGCTGATGTGTGTTCTGTCAGATTCAGTGAGTCAGAGTTATTATGCCACAGCTTTGTCATTACCACATCTGCTGATGTTATTTGCCTTTTTGAAATACCACACAGAACGCTTGCTTTGGATAGACTGTTAAAGTTGCATCAAGTTCTCCCCCCCGCTTGCATTTTCATGGGGAAGAATGACACTTTCCTTGTAGCCGTTGAAGGTTATTTGACTGCATAGGGAAAGCTCCCCCCAGATGAATGTGCTGCCATATTTCAACATCAGTCCTTGAATTCCAGCAATGCTACGCAGTGGTATTGGAATATTTTGCATAGCACATTGTTGCAAACTGGAGGGTGATTAGTCAGAATGGGTTCATCCCATTTTATCATTATATTTTATTCGATGGAAGCCAGTGCCTGTTTTTTCCCCATTTCTGCCCCGGAGCTCTAATGTACAGGTTGCGCCTCTTGCTGTAATGCTGGGGCAGCACTGTAAATCCTTCCTGGTGCGCTGGAATGTAAGGAGAAACATAGCTGGGAGCACCGTAGCTACACGACCTGAAGAGCACGCTGAGGACTATGCGATGTTAAGAATCAGATTTGTAACAGAGGTGAACACTGAGATTGGTACCCATCTGAACTCTGTCTTTCCTGACCTGGGAGGATGGGTATGGATTAAAAAGATTCTGCTACTTTGTAGCTGCCGCTGGCACCAGTGACCTCCACCTCCCCAATATGCACATCTTGAGACCCCAGTGCATTCATTAACAGCATGGATTTTGCCACTCTTGTATCCAGAGTGCGCATTTGATTGCAGAAACGGAACAAATGATGGAACCTCACGATCCGTAGTGGTTCCTCTCTAGTTTTTTTTTTTTTTTTTTGCAAGGCTCATTTTCCCCTTATCCCTTCTTCCAGATGCATTGTATTTGTGCCAGGGTGCCCTGACCTAACTGGAAAGACGGCCATCTTAGCAGTTTTTCAATCAATTCAATCCACTATCTCATAACGCTGATTCTCTCTGGCTGGGTCCATGCAGTGGAGTCTCATAAATGTCACGATAGTCTTCACAGGAGCTGCTAAGATACAGGCTTGTTGGCAATGGACCTGATTTCTGCCATGGGGAATAGAGTTGGACTGAATTCTCAACCACAATAAAACAAGAAGAGACTACATTCCTCTTCGCATGGCTTTGCAGGACTTAATGTTGTATTTGTGTAGAGCGAGAGTCACAAAGTCTGGCTGTTCGGTTATTGTTCTTGAGCTCCATGTATTTTTTACCCCTGGACCCCCGCCCTACAGTTATTCAGGGAGTTGTTGCCCTTATCGGTCTGCCCTCCAGAGAATGGACTCATAATTTATGGGATGTGTGAAGTGAAAGAGGGAGGTATACCAACAGTTTTCTCCCGCTGGGGGGTTCCTGAGAATTGTGTGGACTGGGTATCTGTGATTAAACCCGTTCCCATGATTCACTTCCCCTGATTACCTTAAGTCTTCAAGTTACTTTTTCCTCTCTGGTTTGAACTCTCGGAAAAGCTGTTAAGCACTGACCTCTGAATGATCTCCATGCAATCCACTTTTTTTTTTTTAAATTGATTATCATTGCACACCTTAAATTGAGCTAATTCAGTTTTGAAAATTTGACTTGAAATTCACCTTTGGTTGGTACTTGCCGCTGTGATCGTGTTGCCAATTCTCAGCAGGCTGTATACGTCTGTGTTCACAGCTGTACTTGTGCTTAATAAAGTTATGGAATAAGTCAAGGGCATTTTTTTTCTTGAAGATTGCATGAACTGAGCTAATGTGATGTCTTTGGCATGGTTTCACTAAGTGTGAGTGTGTATGAGAGAGAAGGTGAGTGATCACCTGCTGGCCAGTTGTTTGTGTGTGTGTTTGTGTGTGTGTGTGTGTCTGTGTGCACACGTGTCTGTGTGTGTTTGTACGCGTGTGCGTGTAAGACAGTGCACTTATTGCACATAATTTTTTGCCGTTCTGTCTGCGGACAAGTCTTTTCAAAGGAGTGATACAGGGATTATGCTGCCATAATCAGTGGTGTTGTGTGAGTGAGGGAATGAGAGTGATGGAGTGAGAGAGAGTGAGCGAGAGAGAGAACCTATTGACCATTGTGTATATGCCTCACTGTTTGTTTTGGACTGATGTGAATTATTTTGCTGCTAACATACCTTGTCCTCTGTAGATGGGCTCATAATTTTGTAACGGAGCTGAGATTTCAGAAGAAGCAGTGCTTCCTCAGTGAGCATTTAGGTCTGATTGATCTGCAGTGTCATTTTTCCATATCTCCATTTTCCAAATCGTGCAGTTAATCGAATCCTAGCTTTGAGGGTCTGGTAGTTAAAGTGCACTGACTCTGCTCTTGTCTTTCAGACTGCAAGCGGGAACGTGGAAGCCAAGGTGGTCTGCTTTTACCGACGAAGGGATATCTCCCACAGTCTCATTCAGCTGGCGGACAAACATGCAAGTGAGTGTGTGTGTGTGTGTGTGTGTGTGTGTGTGTGTGTGTGAGTGTATGTGTATGTGTGTGAGTTTTCTATTTTTCTCTGGCTGTGTCTCTGTGTCACACTTTTTCTTCCTGACTGCGTGTGGCTGGCCATGTTTTCACCCTGTGTCAGTTTTGTACGCTTATTCACGTCTGTAGTTGTGGCCCCTGTTCACCTATTTTGTGCAAGTGCATGTGTGTTTGCTGTAGTTTTCATTTCTGCAGTTGCAGTGCATGTTTCTGTGGAAGTGCATGCGTGTCTGGTTGTATGTGACAGGTGTGGTGCAGAAGAGGCGGACTTAATGGAACCCACAGTTGTGTGATTTATGAATTCTGTTTCATTACATGTAGTTCAGTGGTATTGGTTTTGTGTTTGGCTGTTGTACAAATGAGACTTTTATAGGGTGGAGCAGGGGCAATCAGTTCATCCCTGCATTGGAATTGAAAGACCAAGGTGGCAGGAAATGTGGCCATTGATTTATTAGTATTTGACCTTATTTCTGTGCTTAATAAGCTTTCGCTGCAGTGAAAAAATGAACCATGCCCACATAACCGAGCAGAGACCCCATCTTTAGCGCTGTTTGAGCTGTGCTGGTGTGTGTGTTGGCCTCAGTCCTGTTCTGTCCTTGATTAAGTTTGGAGGGTGAGGACTACACCTGGATCCAGAATGATGACTCTGCTCCCTCAAAGGTGCGGCCTGTATCATAGAGGCTGGCACATACGGCTGCAACTCCGATAAGGGGCTCAATCATACCAGTGCTGCTGTTGGGCTCTTCAGCAAGGCCCTTAGCCTCATTTGGCTTTTTTTGGGGGGGGGCGGAATTGGCCTTTGCTTTGTCTAATTGACAATAGGTTGCTTTTAATGAAGGCATATACTACATATTCATAAATATGAGTATTTCAACAGTGATGCAATTTCTGTAATGTTGCCTCTCTTCACCACCACAATGGACTTGAAACAAAATCATTAAGATGTGATTGAAATGCGAGCTTTTAAGTTAAATTCTAGGGGTTTCGCACAAATCTTGCATTAACCGTGTAGGAATTACAGCCATTTTTATACATGCTGCTCCATTTTCAGGAGCTCAGTGGTAATTGGTTAACTGACCTACAGTCAGTTTTATGACCAGATGTGGCCTGTTACCTCGTTATATCATTGCAAATGAAGCAGATAAAGGGTCTGGAGTTTTTTTTCCAAGTGTTGAACTTGCATTTTGTACCGGTTCATGGGAACTCTCACTATGCAGTCGAAAGAGTTATCAGTGCAGGGGAAGGAGGCCACCATTAGGCTGAAAAAACACCGATAACAGAAACTTTAGGAGCGGTCAAATCAACAGTTAGTTGCATTCCTGAAAAGAGGTAATGCACTAGAGTTCAGCACCACTAAAAGACCGGGAAGGCCACAGTAGACAGCTAAGGTGGACGATCACTGAATTCTTTCCTTCGTGAGGAAAAACCTCCTCGTAACATCTAGCCTGGTCGAGAACACTCTTGAGGCGGTAGACGTATCATTTTTAAGGTCTGCAATCAAGAAATGCCTCCGTGAATTTAAATACAGAGATTTTACTGCAAGGTGCACACCACTGGTAACACTCAAGAACAGAAAGGCCTGATTAGACTTTGCCAGAAAATATGTGTGCAGGACTAGGAAAAGGGGTCAATTGGGATTTTTTTCCATTCTGAGATAAACGGGATATCCCAGTACTACTGTACTGTCAATTTACAACACCTTGCTGTGCACAATTCACCCAATTTTTTTTCTCAAAATGAAAAACTTCGATCACTCTTTGATTTTGTTGGAAAATCTCAATTTTCATAAAATGACCCAAGGGACCCCTTTTCCTAGTCCTGCACACATATGTAAAAAATCTCGAACAGTTATGGAACCAAAGTCTTTGGACAGATCAGCCCGAGATTAAATTTAACCAGGTGGACTGGATGAGAAGGGTGTGGAGAAAGAAAGGAACGGTTCAAGATCCGAAGCGTACCACATCCGCTGTCAAACATGGTGGAGGCAGTGTTATGGTATGGGCATGTTTGGCAGCCAATGGGACTGGGTCACTAGTGTTCATTGAGGAGACTGCTGATTGGAGTAGCAGGATGAATTCTGAAGTATACGGGGCTGAATTTCCTCCTCAGATTCTTTCAAATGCTGCAAAACCGATCGGACGGCACTTCACAGTGCAGATGGAAAATTGCCCAAAACATCCTGCAAAAATAACCCAGGAGCTTATCAAGGCAAAGGAATGGAATATTCTTCAATTGCCAAGTCATTCACCTGACCTCAACCGAATTAAGTATACCGCACACTTACCAAAGACAAAACTAAGGGAGGAAAGACTCACAAACAAACAGCATCTGAAAGCAGCTGCAGTATAGGCCTAGCAAAGCATCTCCAGGGATGAAACTCGGCATTTGGTGACATCCATGGGTTCAAAACTTCAGGCAATCAATTCCTTGAAAGGCTTTTCAACCAAGTATTAAAAATGAATCCTCTGATTGTATTAATTGGTCCAATTACCTTTGAACCTCTAAAATTAGGGGACTACCTATAAAATTGGCTATAATTCTGAAATAGTTGATACAAGATTTTTGTGAAAGGCCTTGAATTCAAGTAAAAAGTCTGCTCTTTAATTTCATCTTGATGGTTTCATTTCAGATCCATTGTGGTGGTGTCCAGAGGCAAAATTACAGAAATTGCCGTTGGCCAAATACCTCAGTATCTGACTGTATATGATGTGGTGTGATGTCGCTATAGTGTTCAGCAGCTTGTGAGACGCATAGAATACATCAGGACTGGTCTGGCTGTGGATTGTCTGGAATACCAATGGCTTCTCTGGCTGGAAAGACCATCTGACCGACCAACGCAGTGCCTGTTCTGAGAAGCATCTGATTAGCTTTTCTGTCCTCATTTTCACTTGCAGTTTCACATACAGTAATCATGTATTCATTATGTGTATACTACAATTTCCACAGAGTTCATGCCAGAGTCGTGAAGTATTTGGTGGATTGGTGGCAGTTTTAACCCTTAGAGTGCAGAAATAAATTTTCAAAAAATTATTAGATCATCGTGTGCTGTTGAAAACCTATCATGTGGCGACTTGTTTAAAAGCGCTTCCTTGCGGGAGCTCTTTTAAACAAGTTGCAACATGATAGGTTTTCAACAGGTTTGAATTTGATAAATTAAATCATTGAGCAACACTGTATTTAGTGCTCTAAGAATTAAAATTCTTCCCATTTAAAAAAAAAAAAAAAAAAAAAAAAAGTTTGAATTTTTTGAGAAGTTGGGTATACTCGGCCACAGGATTTCGAGTGAGACGCGGGGGATGCTCCAGCGAGTTTCTCTCTCTCTTTGATGTGAGGTCCTAGGCTGAAGATGGCCATGGAGGCACGCGCCCCCAACGCTAATTAGCCTAACGACTGGAATCCTCAAACGCTCGTTAGGACGCTAATTATCTGGACGTTCTAGCGCTCGTCTCGCAGGTTCCCCGTCTTACTCGGCATTGTCTGGAGTTAATGAGGAGAATCTCCGTGAGGTGCTACCTCGGACTGGAAGGGGGGGTTAGTGGATACTGGGAGGGGGGTGTCACCAGTTTGAGCCCTGCCGATATTGTCGGCATGGGTGCGTTCTCCGTTGTGATGAAGTGTGTTAATCAGTGTATGAGAGGAGTCTGTGCTCTTCTCTGTATGTGTCGTGTTCCTATACATATGTCGGAGACGTTCCTTGCTGTCGCATATGCAATGGATGTCTTTGGCATGCTTTTCAAGCGTGGCATTGCTGTTGCGTGTGTTTGTGTGTGTGTGTGTGTCTGTATGTGTGTTTGTAAAGCGTTTTAGCGTTTTTTGAGGTGTGTCCTGATGGCCACACGTCTAAGGGGTGTTCTTATGGGCTAATATGCACAGATTGTCTGTGGCAGGTCTGCACTGTTTCATATGTTTAGCGTGTTTAGCGTGTCTGAGTCGTGTTTTCTCTGCACGTCTCACCCGCAGAGGACCTGGAGGAGGAGAGGGAGAGTCCGAGCGAGCCAGAGCTCACAGACAAACAGAAGCACCAGCTGCGTCACCGAGAGCTCTTCCTGTCCCGGCAGTACGAGTCACTGCCCGCCACGCACATCAGGTGAGCCTCCTGCTCGCACTCTGGTTGGCTTGCGGGCTTATGTGGCACTTAACACACGCAGGTAAAATGCACGCACTTGTGCAAGCATGTAGATAAGTGCACCTATACACAATCAGTACTTTAAGGTGCATAGTGGAACACCGTAAACCCTGACAAGTTTGGTGAACTCAAATGTTTTGTGGAAACCGATTACCTCAAAAAAATTGAGTATGCCAACTTATTGATTTGTGTTCACAGCACTTAAAAACATGTAAAAAATAACTAACTTATTTTCCTTTAAATTCCTTCCACATAATGCAATTACGTCGGCCTGCTCAATTTTTTTGAGGTAATCTGTTTCCACAAAACATTTGAGTTCACCACACAATCTGGGTTTACAGTGAACACTTGCGTGTGCAAGCTAGCGAAAGTGCCCGTGTTCTCATGTACTCATTCATTCCTTCAGCTGACCTCCTATACCACATTTATACTCTCCACTCTACAGTCCCAAGTGTATCTTTAAATCCTGACAGCACTTGCTTGAGCCCTTAAATATGTACAATGCAATCACTTGATTTGTGCAAAAGTGTGTGGACCAGCCAGTTGCAGGTCCTCCAGGATCCTCAATACGCATCCCTGCTGTGAACACAGTCCATTCCCTCTGCTCTGTTATGGATGTCCGTTTCTAGCTGTGGACTTTGCCTGTGATCTGCCATTGTCCCCATGGGTAATCGTGATGAATCCCGGCTCAGTTAGCTGCTGTTCCCATTTTGGATGGGGAGTTCAGTATACATGGAAAACAGGAAGTTATGAAGGTGCATTAGCTAGATAGCTCAGTGCCTGGGGGGTAGTCAGTGCTACACAAAAATTGAACTTGCCATCTCTTTAATTATTTGTTTTTGTTACAACTTTGCTACAGCATTGCAGCAACATTGCGTTAGCTGAGTCCTGGAAAAATATAAAATATAGACGAACGCCTTACTTGGGGGATTTGCGAGTGGGTCAAGCATGCAGTCCCCCCCAGGTAATGTTCTCATCCCTCTCACCCCTCGCCCACCTGCACCAGAGATGTGCTAGGCTTTCCTACACAGCCAAGGAGAAATACGGACTTAAACCCTTTTGTCTTGGGTTCGTTATGTCTGAAAACACTGTTCCATTCACTCTGGCACCAGATGCAGGTGTTTGGTACAGCCCCCTAGCCTCTGTAAAACTAACCAAGGATTTGCTTTCTTCACATCTCTCCCCTTCATCAAAAGCCTTTAACCATGAAGAGATCACGTCTACCATCTATAATTTCCACTTTCACATCGCCTTTCTTTCTTTGAATGAAATCATTTCACACCTTTTCGGCATGTAGCTGTCGCTCTTGTACAAAGAGTGACTTGCCCGTCCACATTTTCACAAGCTGTACATGTATGCAGCCACATTATGTTGAGGTAGATAAGGTGCCAGAATGGCACTGCAGCTGCAGCTCGCCTGAGAACGAAGCCCAGTATCACAGTTATAAACACAGTGTCCTGCAAATTTTATTCCTGCAGACATTATAAAAATAAACCGGCACAGCATAAAATGAGCAGTGCTGCTAACGGGTGTGTTGGAATGTGCTGTGGTAGACAGTGGAACCAGAGGCCACTGTGTGTGCTAGTGGATGCTATTGATCAGCTCATTCGCCCATGTGTGTTCATGACTGTGTGTGTGCAGTATCACCTGATTCATAGTGTTCTTATGTCTCTGTGGACGTGCTTCAAGTGAGCCCAAATATGTTGGTGAATGTGCGTGCGTGTGTGTGCGTGAGTGTGTATGTGTGTGCGCGCTTGCATCTGCAGCTCTAAGGTGTGTGCATGTCTGTTAGATGTGGCTGCTTGGTGTCAGGGCCTAAGGTACATATGTGTGGGTCTTCATGTGTATGTATCCATGACCCATGTGACCTGCGTGGGTGTATTTATGTTTCTAGGCACCAGTATGCTCTTGCTTGTGTATCAGTGTTGTATGGAGTGCATTGCTTAAGGTTGCTCAACGCATGCTAGTCAGCACCTGCACAGTGATCTCCTCCGCACAGCTCTCCCCCCTTCCCTACAGCACAGTCCCCTCTCACCTGCTCTCATTAGCCTCGCCTGAGGTCTCCTCCCAGGGTGCTACAGCTTCCCCTGTCTGTCTGCCAGCCAGCTGGTCCAAGACACAAATGTGCCTCGACAGGAAGTCCGCTCCGCTGGTGCTGCAGGTGCACGGCATGATTGAAGCCTTTTTCCCTGCCTCTGGTCTGAGCTGTGCGGTTGGGTATGCCCACGCAGCGCCCCCTGCTGGGGCACAGGCAGTTCCCATGAGCGCACCCTCACTCAGCCGAGAGAAGGAGAAGCAGGGACAGGAAGTAACGCAACTGTGCCGCGCTGTTTCGCTCTGTCTGCGTCCATCCATGGCTCCCCTGTTCTCCCTGGCTGCCCCGTCTTTCTGCTGCGGCCGTGGGGGACGGCGCCCCTGTAGAGGGGGCTGAATAAGATACAGGGCTTTTTGCTTTTGCTCATATTTCTGCAGCCTTTCCCGCTTTTATTCTTAGCGTTTATTGCTCTGGGCTCCACTTATTGGGAGAGGGGAAAGGAGAGTGGTAAAAGCGGGGTGGGGGGGCATAGGTATTAAAAAAAAAAAAAAAGTGAATTAGCGGAACGGAATGCTTTCGGTCCTTCACATCTCATTTCGCAGTGACGTCAGTTCTGGGTAGTTATAAGCTTGATGGATTTGTGGCAAAGGCGGAGGGGTAGATATGCAGAGTCAGACATTTATAGGACAAGTATTCCCTTTTAGTCCGTACTGGCATCCCATGTGGGTGAGATATCAGATTGGGCACAGGACTTAAAGGGTTAATGATTGCAGCCCTCAGTCAATTCCTTGGTCTGTTGCAAGAAGGGGAGGATCGAAGTGAGTGGAAAAAGAAGTGATTGCAGTGAGCTGAATTGGAAAACGGTGGAATGGAGATGGAGGAATGAAGGGGGAGGCAGTGGTACTGAGGGAGGCTCGAGAGGAAGGCTGTACTGGGGCGCGTTAGGTCGTGTGTGGGCAGATTGGAGATGCTGTTGCTGGGTCATCTGGTAGGTTACACATCTCATTCAGAACACTGAATTTACTGCGTGTTTCTGTCTTTTCAGGGGGAAATGCAGTGTGGCGCTCCTTAACGAAACGGAAGCTGTCCTCTCCTACCTGGACAAAGAGGTAGGGTGAGACGCGTCGCTGCCGTAACCTGTAGAGCTCCCTTTATGGCCATACACACTGTAAACCACAATGCCTGCGGTTAAAATTCAGCTCCTTTCCCCCTCTCTCGTCAGTATACTGCCCAGCAAAGCAGATAAAACCCTAGAAGTATTGATTTACAATATTGTGCAAAAGTTTTTGGCACCCTACATTTTTTAAAAATTTAAATCTGGCTGTAGATGTTTACTTTTTGTTTTCCGTATTAGTGCTGCGGAAGATAAAAGGAGTATTTGAAATTCCAAATGCTAATTTGAAAAATGGTTATATAAATTAATGTTTGTATTTCATTTAAAAACAGTTGATACAGATAGTACAGCCTTGATAGAGCCCTGATGTCAACATCATCATGGCTGTCTGCAGTTACTCGGAGGGACAGACACAAGTGAGACAGTCAGTTTGCAGAAGAACGGTGGGAAGTTTTCCACTCTGCTTGGAAGAAGCAAAATGTCAATCATCTTATAAAACTGTAGCACAACAGGAAAATCTTCCAAATTTCTAGGCAAAGGCTAGTAACACCAAATATTGGTGTGATTTAGTTTTTAACAGTTTACAGCGCTGGGGTGCGTTTCCCAAAAGCTTAGTAACTTACATAGTTCGTCCATTCACAGTCAATGGTTCCAACTATGTTAGTTAGCATCTGTGATGTCGGGAAACACACCCCTGTATAGTACATTTCTCAGTTATTAGAAACTTTTAATTAAATTATTTTTGCAAGCATATTTGCCCTACAAAATTTCTGTTAATGTGCCTAAGACTTTTGCACAGTACTGTATGTGTGGTAGTTGGGAGTGCTGAGCGATGTCTGAAGCTCCACAGCTGTTAGCATCGGTCGCTTTCAGGCTCTAACGTCCCGCCCTCTCGCCCCACCCAGGACACCTTCTTCTACTCGCTGGTGTACGACCCCACACAGAAGACCCTGCTGGCGGACAAAGGCGAAATCCGTGTGGGCCCTCGATTCCAAGCCGACGTCCCGGACATGCTCCCGGAGGGTGAGTCTACCCTCCGCCCTCCGCTAAAAACCCATCTCTAAATACACACTTCCTACATCCATACACTCCCTAACGACACCCTCGGCGCTCTGCATCACTGCCCCCACACCTCAGCTCCGCCCTATCCCTGCCTGCGGGGTCCTCTTACACCGAGCACACACATCTTCCTGGAGCTGCGTGTCACTAGATCCCACGGCACACTGCTCCTGGCACTGTAAATAGCCCTGTTAATATGCGCCCATGATTCCCATAAGCCAACCGCACATTAAAATTCTGTTTGGTACTATTAAAGTAAATCGGGGACATATCCCCTGGGTAGGGAAAGCAGGTGTTCCTCCGCACAAGGTTAGGAACATCCCCCCCGAACACCCTCCACCCCTGGTTTCTAAGCAACATCTCCTGCCTCTCTGACAGGGCACATCACCCACCTCCCCCTGTTTCATATTTCAGCTAAAGAGCCACTAGCATAGGTCCAGGCCCATGATATAATCTCTGTGGATCTTGTTAGTTTCTCCCCGCAGGTGAGTCAGGGAGTCGGTGGTTTTCTTTCATTACTTACCATCAGCCATTAGCTGTGAATGGCAGCACCACTGACTTGATTGCGAAATTGCGCCTAACAAAGTCATCGCGATGTCAGCTTTTCACATTGTAGTCAGGGTTTCAGCTGTTAGTTCTGAGTTTTTATCTGTTACCGTGAGGTTTGCAGTCAGAGGAGCCAGTTTTTCGTGTTATTGTCTGTGCCTCTGTGAAAATGCTGAGAGGACGTGCGTCAGTGTGCTCTCGGGTTCTTCTCGAGCTCCTCTCGTATCCGAGTTACTTTCAAAAATGACAGTTATTTGGCATTTCTCGCAAATGAATGAAGTTAACACTTCGAGATGCGCAAAGCTTTGTGCCCATCAAGACATCAGTTTGAGTATTTTTTTTATTTATTTATTTCAGTGGAGAACAGTCATTTGGATGTTTCTTTCTGGGAGCTGGCAATTGCTCTTTTAGTGCAGGAAGTGTAAAGTAACACAATGGCGATTTATCTCTGAAATGCAATGATGGTTTTTATTTGTCAGCATCGAGGCATCCATTGCTGAATCAGATGCATCATCTCACCGGCACATTCGGGGAAATGGGGGGGTGACAAATTGTACCACTATTTTCCAGAGGATTTCTTACCGTATTCCATCTCGTCAGACCTCCCATTGTCCTCTTATTGCCCAATTCCCCTGATTGCCTGGCTTCATTATGTCTCCCCCCCCCGGTGGGAGAGGGGAGACCTATTGTTTTAGGCTCGGTTCCTGTTCACGTTTGTGGCAGCGTTCCCACTTCGTTTCCGGAGCGTAACTGCCAAACCGTTTGCATGATCTTAACGAAACTTTGCGTACTTACTACTCAAGTACTGCACTGATGCCTTTTGGTATATGTGTGTCTGTCCGTCCATCCGGTGGGTTAGGCAGGGAAGGGGGCCGGGGGGGGAGACCTACGTTTTTACAAGTAAAAGCACATTTTAGTTCAAGTTTACCTGTGTTCACGGTGAACAGTACAGTTGTTATGGTTTCATCCATATTTAAACTACATATGGCCATATTTAACTCCTTTTCTGCCTACATTGAGTTTATGGTCTTGTGCTTTGGGTTACTATTTTAGCCAGTGGCCTGTGAATACCATGGAATTTTCCCTTGAAAATAGCAGAAAGCTGTGAGCATTACTGATGAAACCCTGTGGCAGATGATATTTCTCTTTTCTACGGTTTGACAATAGAAGCGGACACCTCCCTGGTAGGCTATTTTTTGATTCTCAGACACACTTTAGTGAGCAATTTTGACACGACTGTGGGGGCGAACTGTACAGTCAAAAGAGAGACATCGCCCTTGTTTGAGTCATGCTCAAGTGATTCATGAAATGAAAGGTAATGCAGAGTACCACGCAATGTACTGCAATACTATGCGCGAGCCGCTAAGATTCGGTTCGGTTTCATCGGTGCAGAAGGTTTGATTAACTATGGTCATAAAATTGTGCCTTTTTTTGTTTAATCTTTGATTTTACTGAAAATGTGGTTTTCAGTCCCATTTTGCAGTAACGTTATGTAGTCATATTTTATGCATTTGTTTAATCTTTTCGAAAAGTACTTCTGCCATTAGCTATTTTACATTAATGTGCTGTAATGGTGTTCTATTGGTTTTGTTTACCTGCATCTGAAACAAGAGTCATCAGGATATGGCATATACTCTCCGCCCCTGTAAAATTTGAAATTTGAAAAATTCCAGAATGGCTTAGGACAGTACTCCTGCATATGGTTGATTCATTTTTCATAAATCCTAAATAATTTAGCAAAGTCCATGATGCTTTGTGATTGCTTGGAGAGTGGAACGGATGCTGAAATAGGATTGGCTGATGGTGGCTGTGGGACCCTTAAGTGCCATGAAGTATTCAAAATTTTATGTTGATTGAGCAAGTGCGTTTTGGAGTTACAACTATTTGTTTGCTTTAGCACCACATACGGATGGATTTACCTCTAATTTGATGGGCTTGAGTTTAATGGCCTGTAGGTGAGGGATCTCAAGTTTTGCAATGATTTAACATTGCATGAGTTAGCAGTCAGAGATCATTTCAGCAATAGAGGCCAAGCCCATGAAAATCATTGCCTTACTGTAGCCACATCTTTTAATGTTGTAGTGTAGTGTATATTGCGTGAAAAGATCTCGCTCTGAAGATGTCGAGGACTCATGTGTCTTGCTTGCACTGCGTAGTAGGAGTCACAGTTCCCTAACATTTAAAATTTGTAAATGGGCAGGACTTGTATGGATAGATTAGTGCGTACCTGCAGAATCCATATTAAAATGAATATGGCTCTGAGACCTACGGCTCAAAAATTATGGGCCAAATTGATATTACACTTTCAAAATGGCAAAAGGCTCCACTCCAGTACTTCTTTTTGTTGCTTGTAGAAAGTTCTGTGAAAAAATATTCCAAGGTTTCTGAGTTCTGGTCTGGAAATAACGATTATTACTGACGGACATACAGAAAGATGGACGTGCTGATGGCTATATCTCACTGCATTACATGCTGGGGGGAATAAAAATGGCACCTTCTGTTTGAATTTATATATTTATATATATATATATATGGCGGCTGGTGAACTGGTGATAGGGGAGGCTCAAAACAATCCCTTAAAATTAATGATTGGTCATGACCTGTTTTCAATCATTCATTTAAATTACCATGGTGTGGCCAGTTTTCATTAATAACGCATACCGATTATGACTCCGGACTTCTTGCGCTTTTCTTTACTCATCGGTTGGAGGCAATGCATGTGTTTCACGATCGTTTAAATTAAATGAGATCATTTGAAAGGTCTTAATGCAATTCCATTGCTTCCAACCCCTCCAGTGCACAAGGACTTCAATTCCGCGCGAGAATCTCTTCCATAAGCGTTGATTGAATTATTGCTGACTACAGCAGAGGAACGTAAATATGCCACTTAAACTCACACCGAATGCGTGAGAGTTGACAGGTATGCGTTATAAATGAAAACTGGCCACACCTGATGATGTTGAGAGTTTTTGGAGTTTCTGTAATGGTAATTTAAACGAATGATTGAAAACAGGTCGCGACCAATCATTATTTTTAAGGTTGGTTTGAGCCTCCCCTATCGCCAGTTCACCAGCCACCACATATATATATATATATATATATATATATATATATATATTTTTTTTTTTTTTTTTTGCTGGAGAATGTGTTTCATGGTGCAGTGCATGCAAATGTGTTCTTCTGTTAAAGGCTGTATCAGCGATGTGACGTCACCATTGTTGACAGTTGAAACACTCTCAAAACACAACAGAGCCGCTCGCCCCTCCCCTTCAGGAGCTTGGAACATGAACGAGCTTTTCTTAAAGTGAAACATCTGAGTAAAGCTGCTTTCACACCGGACGCGAAACGAATTTTTCGTGCGACAGATACATTCAAAGTCAATGCAAAGACGCGAATACAAGCGAAACATGTATCTTAGCGCAGCATTACAAAATGAGTATTAACAATGTCACATAGATCACCACTTTTAGCTAAACTTATCACGCGGTTCATCAACTTATTCATCGACGAATTTCAACTCTGAGTACTAACCAGAGAAAAAATGTTATTACACGAACACAAACTCTGGTTTGATCAGACAGAATTGGCAAACTCACTAGCTTGCCAACTGAGAGTTGGCAAAGGTTGCTAACTCACTCCAAAGAGGAAATATCAATCTCTCT
Organism: Gymnothorax javanicus; assembly: GCA_029692085.1. Taxonomy (NCBI): domain Eukaryota; kingdom Metazoa; phylum Chordata; class Actinopteri; order Anguilliformes; family Muraenidae; genus Gymnothorax; species Gymnothorax javanicus. The sequence goes on along the minus strand of CM056208.1, from coordinate 38,867,470 downwards.
ACGGTTCGATTCATTCTGACCAGCATGATCTATGCAAGATAGCCTTACAAAAACAATACACGGGCTTTCCTCAATTTTGCTTGGGATGACAATTTACAATTCACATCCAATCGAGTTAGCACCAGCTCTACTCACCTGTCCAGTAGAAACAAGGCGACCTGGGCGTCAGAATTAAAACCATTCAACTCCCGGAATTCTCTCCAACGTTGCTATGCTTTCCCTATGTTTATTCGGGACTTCGCATAGCTGCGATCGTGTTCCTTTTTCCTCGACATGCACTCGTTCGAGCGTCTCTTTTTCAGTTTAGCTTCCACCATTCTTCACCAGTGCCACAGCTAGTTTGTTTCGTTGCTCAGTCCCACCCGCCCTGCCTTCCGATTCGTTGGAACACTTGTTGATGTTTTTGGAGGCGGGTAGGTCACCTCGAGTTTGTGTATCTTTCTCAGTGTCTACCTGGCTGTAGGTGGACTACAGAGACCAGATTTTTTCACCGCTCATTCATGAGACGAGCTGCTAACAGTTCGTGAGAAAATATCTCCTGTACGTGACAAATTATGTTTTGGCTCAGAATCGCTGATACAACCTTTAAGATGGAAATATAGTCTCGGATGGATCTGTTGGGATTGAGGTGGGAGTGAAGCTGGCTCATTAGGTGCGAAGACCCCACCTCGCTCAGAAAAGAGCTCCGTGGGCTGCAGGGGGGTGGAATTTGAGCAGGGAATTATCTCATTTACAAACCATTCCCAGTGGCTTATATCAATTTGAGTCGTCTTCCTGGAACGGTGAACCTAAGTGCCCCTGGGCATTCTCAGGTATGTGAAATTCAGTGGATTTGGTCAGGTCATATGCAGCGGATTTGTAATATGCAGAAATGACTACCTGCTAATGGCCTAACAAATATCACTAAAAGTATAGTTTTGCGGGGAAAAAGTTTAAGTACAAAACTTTTCGTACCTGAGTAGGTTCGACTGTCTCATGAGGGGTTCGAACCCTATTGCATTTTTATTGGGATTATTATTTTTTCTTTCGCCTCAAATGACCGCCGAAAAGTATCTGGGTCTTAGAAATTGTAATTCATACAGTTTTCAAACTTGACTGATAAGTGGTAAATCGCACCTCTTGCTCCGACCAAAAAAAAAAAAAACAATTGATTGATCACAAGGTACCGTTTTGAAAATTAACTTCACATTTTTTCTTGTATCATTGTAACCGTAGGTCTCAGGCCTCAGAAGTAAATTTTTTTTTTCCTGGATTATGGGTCCAGACGAAATCAAGCCAGGCTCATTTGCGCAAGGGTGGATTTTCCACTATTTTTTTTTTTCCTCCACTACTCCTGAAATTCGAATAATCATCACAATGTGGTGTAGAGCGTCTTCGGACCAAGCGGGAAAAAATACTCCGTCGCAGTAAGGCTTTCCAGTCCGTTTTGCTACAAACATGCATTCAGGAAACGAAATCGCGTTGAACTAGCTAGTTAGGTTAATAGGCATTTAAGCTTTGTATGAAGTCTTCTTATTGGCATTGAACGGCCAAAGTGGGTTGAAACTAAACTCAATGTTTGTCCGCATCGCTCTGTCGTAGCTCTCCGAACAGCCTAACGGGAAGCTAGCTGTATCTCAGAGTATTGTTAAAGGAGGTATTAAGCTACGTTGCATTGCTTCACTGAGTTTTTATCTGCAAGGAAGCTTGCTAATACACTGCTTCACCGATGTTTCAGTTTGAATTTTATTGTTACTAAAATTGACTTTGATGTCTTAAAGTTATAAGTTACCTTGGCTAAAGTGATCAGAACACACCCTACTACTCTGTGAAGGTATAAAATTCTTCCTGTTGATCCTGGCGAAGAGCCTAACCACATTTTTCATAGCTTGACTTGCTTCTTTTGTAGCCTCTCCTTCGCGCTCTCTTGCCAATGGAATTCTGTAGAAACGAAATTGTTTCGTTTTTCCATAACTGGATTTGTTTTGACAGCCAATGATTACAAGAAAAGCGACCATTTTCTCCGTAAATACGCATAGTTTTGGTTTAACTCGTGAAATAACGATACGTCGCCCATATGTCGCCAGTTGTTGCAGCCGTGCATAGCGGACAAGCACAGCATGGCAGACCGCCTCCTCTCGTATCATCGGAATGCTATCTATATTTAGGTATTGTTTCGATGTTTGGACTGATTTCACCATTAGGGGGTGCTGTTGCCAATTTGCTTATTAAAATGGATGTGCCATTGGCTGTTGCTGCTGCAAAATCAAATCACATGCATCATTAGGTCAGTCTCCTGCTTAACAATTTGGCCTCTGGAATTAATGGCTTTCCTTTTGTTTCATTTTGAATTTTGTTCATAACTGTTTTTTTCCATAACTCTTCCTATAATGTTTGAGCAATCATCACATTTGATACCTGCATCTTTGGATTAAGCAAGAGAACGGTACTCTGTCAGAATCTTGATATTCCATGCCGTATTGCTGTAATTGGCTGTTAAAATTCACACCGATGATGAGGACATGGTCAGTTTTTACCACTATAACTTATGAACTCTGGGTTGACAAAATTCTATACATTTTTGTAACATGAGATTTCATTTATGTCAATTTTGGTGTCTCTTTGAAAGTAGGTGGAGCTTTAAGCCAAAAAAAGGTCTTTGCATTTGTATCTTTTCCACTGTTCTGGCTGTTATCTAGCTCACTGTATATACACTGGATCTGTGTCAAAGCCACTAATAAGCCTTGCAATGAAAAAAAAGAAATCTCAAAGAATATGGTAGTCAGCAACCAAACAACAGTCAGCAGCTATTTGATAGGCTGAACAATGGCAGATGATCATGAAACTTGCAAGGCAAGGAATACCTTGAATAATTATGTGTCATTGACTGGAAATGGTTTCAAAAATTCATGCAGTGCATGTCTGTTCTGTTTCAAAATTCATGATTTCCTTGTGCTCTTTATATATTTTATTTCATTTTTCATAAATATGTTTTTGAAAAATTACGCTTAGGCAATTTTATGCTTGCACAGGATAGTAATTGCGTAAATACCGAGGAAAATAAAATGTAAAGACCACTGAAAACTCATTAAAAATGAACAAATACACTCCCTAAAGCTGCTGTGCACACCTTACTGTGGCTAAAAGATGCTGAAGAAACGACAGATGAGGATTTTTTCTAGTCATACCACCCTTGGCTAGCTATGCTCACAGTTGTAACCAGCATCGAGTGCATAGAGGTCTTGCGGTTTGGCAAGTGCCTGTTGCTGGTTGAACAGACTGCTCAGTGCATTCTCTTCTTCTGTGAAATGATACCGCTAAATGCTTCATGAATATGCATCTGCTTTTATCCGCAAGCGTAGTGTACTGTAATGGTACACCGGGGATCTTTGGCACTGCTCTACACTTCCACGGTTTCTTTCTTAACGAAGGGAAAAATGAATTGTAGGCTCGCGACTGCATGAGACTAATGCCTCCCTCGCATTCATTCCAACCGTCAATTTGCTGATTGGAACCTCCGGTTTTGTTATCCGTAACCCGTAATAAGTCATTCGGAGGAAGATGCCAATTAAGTGTTCCAAATGTGCTAATTATCAAGTTTAGGGCTATAATTAGTAAATTTAGGGCTTTAACTGGCGATTTCTGGGGTGCAGCATAGTTCCACCGCTGTCTTTCTGTTATGAAACAAACGCAGAGTAAGTGCGTATCACTTAATGAGGCTTTCATTTTGTCTATGAGTTTTAGTATGAACATTTGGCTGATGGCAAGCATGGTGTATGGTAGTGGGAGCTCTTTAATAATTTCTATGGAGGAAGGGGAGAGAACTACTCTCTGCGAGTGCTAGAATGTCCTCTGAATAGAAATGAGGGGGGGAACAGTTTATTCACGTAATATGCAGGTGGTAAAAGATTTAAATAGTTTGCCTTCTGTGCCGCTGAGGTCACTTGTTTCATGTAATTTTTTTTTCCCTCCCAACCTGATGGTAAAAGGGGAGAGGTATCTGCATGATGCATCCCTTTTAGATGGCATTGCTCAGATTGCCAGACTGGTGGGTGGTATTCAGACAAGACACGTTTGTGGTATTTATGGGATTGTCTTGCTGTATTTCCTAATTGCCACCTACTGAACATCCTTTTTTGGGTGCATGACTGCCTGTTTTGCATGACAAGTTTTGTGAATTGGCATTTAATCCTCCATTGATACGATTGCAACTGACATAGTCTCCAAGAAACCTGTCAGCGATGGGTATACTTGAACCACCTCACTGGTATGTCCAGGAAATGAGCAATTAGGAATGTACATACATTATTTTATGAATGGTGTGTGCACCCTGCGATGGATTGGCGAGCTGTCCAGGGTGGGTCCCTGCCTTTCGCCCACAGTCATCTGGGATAATCTCTAGCTCAACCGTGACCCTAGTGAGGAAGAGGCGGTATAGATAATGGATGGATGGATACATTATTGTATGCTTTGGATTTCAGAAATGAATTAATTCTGTTTTATCCTATCATAGTTTTCGTTACTGGGGATAGGTTTTTTCCACTGGTTTTGATCATTAATCATTCATGATACACCTCACATTAATTGGCATGAGATCAACACATTAGTCAAATGTAACTGATCTCTGGTGATGGCTGTCTACTCCTAGCATGCCTGTGAGAGTCATGCCTGGTTTGCTCTAAAGGGAAATTTCAATGCGCTTAACTCCTCCTTCATTATTTATGGTTATATCTGTTGTAATCTTGGTAGACTCGCATGCAAAGTAATGCATCTTATTTCATTGTGAAAAGACATTTAGAAAAGGTCTCAAATAAAGCGTACAACGCAGGCACTTTGTTACACTATTCCCAATTGTAGCCACACAAATGTAAATGAGTAAAATTTTGCCCTATCTTTTAGTGTATTTGTTATCCTCTTCTTTTTTTTTATTATTTTGGCATCTCCAATCCCACCTGAATCTGGAATGCCCAATTCGAGAACTATGTACAAGCCTTGCTTGCATGCGACCCCTTGTTACCAGCTCAGGCGAGAGAGTCAGTTCGCGGCTCTCCTCCGAAGCCCACGCCTGTCAGCCCCTGCGTCTTTACACTCATTGGTTGAAACTTTCGCAAGTTCAGAACGAGGGCAGAGGATACCCGAACATGAGCAAGCTTAGAATCTCACTGCCGAGCGCCCGGCTGACCAACAGGAGGCGCCTGAGCAACAAACAAGGCAATTTTTAGTATCCCTTCCGGCAGTCCCTTCCCAATTTTGCATACCTGCAGCGCTATGCCCAATCGTGCGCTGTTCTGAAAAAGCTGCGGACCACTGCCGGTTGGTACGACCAGGGATCGAACCCACGCCGTGGTAGTCACTACTGCTCCGCAAATGCGGCGCCTTAACCGAGTGAGCTAACCCGGCAGGTCTTTGTTATCCTCTTCTGAAGCAGAACACTGCTCATATTAAGTTCTTGTTGTTTGTATCTTTGGCAGATGGCAGAAAAGCCTTTATTGTTCATAGTTTGAGTGAAATTTCCTTCCAACTCACTGATGGAGGACTTGCAACCTCTTGCTCAGTGTGTTGAGTTTTCGCAGCAGATTGTGGGACTTCGGCACATATTTGTGTGATGTGCTGGCAGGGCCGAGAGCCATGACGCGTTTGTTTGCACTGCGCCTTTATAGCACCTTCTCAACTGGGGACACTGTGACGTGTGAGGTCCGCCTGCTGTTGAGGGAATCAGAGGACAAGCAGTTAAAGTTTGTCCGTCTATAACCTCCTCCGCCTGTGCCCTCTCGCCAGTCGGAGCTGATCATTTGAACTGCCGACGTACCGAACGACTGTTGAGCTGATCGTGTTTGCGGCCTCCTGGAGTGTCCTCTCAACCTATTCCCTCCTGAGTTTCCCTGAGAACCTAACTCTCAAATTTTTCCAGTTTCAAACAAGTGAGCAGAGCACTTCGTGGTTAAGTTTTAAGCAGTCAAAATAATGTAAGCATATTTAAATACTTTGTATTTAAGCTTTCAAGCTACAGGTCACTTGCACAGCCTGACTAGTCATTTAACCATTATGTCCTGTCAATAAAAAGAGTGGGTCTCGGAAGAGAAATGGTTATGTTGTGGAGTGACTGTGCTTCACAGGCAGGCTGTCAGATGCCCTGCTTTGATCTCTGCGGAGCTCTCCTCTATATCCAGTGATACCGGCACCCCAAATTTAGTTGTGGGCTCATGAGCGCCGGAGATGAGATGGTTATAGAGCAGAGAGCGGCCCAGTTTGAGAACATTTCCACGGCGGCCTATGAGTGATGACGGGTGCTACTCTTAAATCAGCCGATAACATTGTTTTATTCCTCTCAATCCACCAATTCATCAGCTCTCTCTCAGTTTTAAACTCTAACGGGCGCTTGAGAGTGCGATATTGGCGGGGTCATTCCGAGGTTCTTTGAAAACTCGGTTGAAGTGTTATTTTTTTGTGGAGATGGAGGAGCAGATGCTCACTTATCCATAATTACTTTTGCTGTTGGCTTAGTGGTTGCATAAGCTGGGTGTGTGGGTTTGTTAGTAATAAGGGTTTATACCGTGATATCTTACTGCGTGGGATTCTGTACTCAAAATACAGTGTCCTCTGGTCACAGACAAGTTATGGAGATTTTGCCCTCTCATGGTTCTTAGTGCAGCTTTGTCCGCTGCCCTTTTTGAGGCTACCCCGCCATTTCCATGGCGATGACCTGGGCTGAGCATGGTCTAACACTGGGCCTGCTGGCTGGGCTTGGTCAGACACGCTTACAGTGCCCCTTTAGGTCCACTTTAAGTCGTAACCTCGGGTTCACATTAATATTTCAGATCAGTTCAGACAGAAGAAGCTTGTGCAATGAGCTATGCCTAAAGCCAATTTGGAGAAAAACATTTTGCGCATGGCTGTTCGACAGCTAGCAATATTTTTAGAAAACGCATACAGGCCTGATGAAATCCTCTGGTTTAATTGATTAGTAAAGTGCTGATTAACTGCAAAAATCTGCAGACCCTCCTGGTTTCTGGGGTCCAGAAAGATGTTCACTGGTCTGACCATTATTATCGATTTTTGTGGTAAAATCTGCTCATAGTGAAGACTGTACATGTTATGGAAGGAGAGGTGTCATGCTAATTGAGATTGAAGGAAGTTTCTCGGTTTTTCTTGGCTCTGTACTTTCTGCAGAAAGGATGCCCTAGGTTGAACGTGGCAGAGAAAGATTAGCGGAAAGGATGACCCATTACAGCTATTCACTTGTCTCTCCCTCTTTTCTTCCTTTCAGCCATCTCTCCACCTTTTCTCCTCGCTCTGAATAATTCAGTCTTTGGAGTCCAGAGTGATTATATACCCTCCAGGGGATGTAAATCAATAAAAAGACCTGTCTGTCTCGGGACAGTGACCGTATGCGACTCTGGTATTTTCACGGAGGCTTTTGTGGTCAGAGAGGGTCAAAGCATCGACAAGCCTTTTCCCTTTGTCGTCATCGCTCGCGCTCTGAAAGGGAGATGCACATTTTTAATGCTGTGATCAAGATGCTCCCCTTTGTTTTGTCTGAGGGTACAGTTACCTTGACCTGAGGAGTGCTAACAACTTAGCATCGTTCACCTGTTAACAATGGACACTTTCACAGGTCTAAGGCGGATACTCATGCAGTTGAAAATGGCTTCTGTTTGGCTGCCATTATCTGTTTACTCCAGCAGTGCCAAATAAATTGGTAGGTAAATTACTATGGGTGTATTGTATGTGGGCTAGACTTGATTATACATTTGTTTAAGGCTGATTTACTGTGCTTTTGGTATAAGAGAAGCCATTTTGTCCTTTTGCTACCTTTAAGAGTGTTGCCAGAAGGGGTGAATGGCAGCTCAGTGCTCAATTTTTGCATTTACTCATTTAATTTGATGCTTTATAGCACAGTGTACAATGTTTCTCTGGATGGTTTTGCTGTTATTTTTAAATGGTCTGTACCGTACTTTAAAATACATCTATATATGCATGATTTGTCATAGGTGTGTTTTTGGGTTTTCACATCCCTGGACTTGTGGCCATTTTCAGCCTCTATAAGTGTGCCGGAGACCTTACTGCTCACTGAGCCATGGCTGCGATAAAGAAATGTCATTTCATGCTTCTTGCCCATTTTATATGCTGTAATCCTTTGAATTTTTGTCTTTCACTCTTCCAGTTTTTGCCAAATGCCAGTGCTTGTTACAGTAGTTCAACCGGTGTGCTGCTTGAAGGCTTTCTTTCCCCGAGATTTCTTTATAACTTGTTCCTGAAATGACTCGCTAACTCCACTGCTTATATTCCATCATGGAAGTATTTGTCTTGAAGTTTAACTTCAGAATGTAAAAAAAAGATTGGACTTGTCATTAGTCTTGCAGCCGTGTCCTGAATCAGTCAGTTTTTGCCTAAATTTTGCTTATCGGAAGGATTCTCTCTTAAACCCTGCCGACCAAAATGAATGAGTTTTCTCAGCAACTGGTGGTCACGCTGAGCATTTACATACATTGGTCAGAAAAGTGCTCATCTCGACCATCACCAACATGTATTACCCAGGGAGTGAAGTAGGGCAGCCATTTTCTGCCGGAACGCACACCACACATCAGCTGAGGTAGTGATGGAGACAGTGATTTCATTGTCAATCGAGTCAGGACCACTTGGGAATTTCAACGCAATCCCCTTTGTCTTGTGTCCCTCTGTTATCCTCACTTGTCAATAAAACATGGCAAATCGTGTAGGCCGCGGAGCGCATCAGCTTGAGTGCCGCACTGCTGCGAGAGCCGATGGAATTAAAGTGGATCAGAATGTGCTTCTCACAGAGAGGTGTATTTAATCACAGCGTTCCCAGACTTACTTATTCTTCAGATTTAACTGGCTGTGCCTGTGCTCGGCTCCTGCGGAGATGTGCTAAGATGAGCAGCTTTTAGCGTGCTTAAGCTAAGATGCCATTGTGGTGCATGTTTGGGAACCGGTAAAAGGGCGGCCTTATTGAAGCTGACCGCATCCATTTTGATCTCATTCATTTGCTTTCAAATCCATCATGCTGGAGCACCAAGCCAAAATGTAAAAATTGTGTCCCTGTACAAATAAGTAAACATACGGACTGTGTTGTGTCTAATTCTTGGAGAGTTTTCATTAGGAAATTTTGGGGTGGTGGCAAATTGGGGAACTCAAGTAAGGCTTCTAAAGCAAAGTATAGCAATCAATGCTGAGGTCAAGATTCATTAGAATTGATGTGCTCCTTGCCGATGTCCTGACTGCAGAGTCCTTACTTGGACAGAGATTTATTTAAACAAGTCAAGGTAGCCGTCGCAGCGCTTATTGAATCTTTCTTTTGTTTGGGACGACGGTTTTACACGCACCTGCCAATGATGAAGATATCAGTCTCGACGCTTTAAACAGCCTTCCTGTCTAAAAGCCCAGCGCGGCTGTCAGGTGTCCCATCAATCACTGCGCCTGGCATCCGTTTGATTGGCTGATTGAATCGTGTCTCCCTGAAGACCGGTTCACTCGTGGGCGAGAGATATCTCGGAGGAGACGAAACGTTTTCGCTCTGCTCAACATTAATGGTCAGCCGCAGTCCTGGTTTGATGGAGTCTTGTCGGCATGAAAAGCGGCGTTGCCTGTCGGCTGTAGTTCAGATCATGACTTCCTGTCAAGTTTTGTGCCCCCACCATTATTATCAAGGCTCAGGCTACAGGGTACACTGCCCACAGGACTTGAACAAAGCTGCCGATCTTTGTTTAAAACTTGGTTGTTGAAACGTTGGACACATTTTAAATGCCCTGCAGTAGCCATGTCCACCTGGAGGGTTTGAACTTGTCCATTGGAGATAATTTAAAGCCTGCTTTGGGTTGTCACCCTGGCGATTTGGTTTGGAGAATCGTGGCAGTGCTTTCTGTCTGAATGAGTGAGAAAGAAAACTGAGTCAGAGCAATGCACTCTGGGTAATTTCCTCATATGAGCTGTTTAAGGCAGGATTGTGTGTGGGTGTGTCTGTTTGTTAGCATGGACTTGTGTATTTGTTTTTCCTGAAAGCACGTAAACAACAGAACAGTACATCTTGGCTCTCAGCTGGGCCCCTCTCTGTGAAAGATGGAAACTGAGCCTTGTCAGAGTTCGACAGCTCCACCCTCTCTCCCCTCCCACCGTACAAAAACTGATAAACATTTCAGCGTTGCGTCGGTTTTAGGCTTTACCTCCCTCAGCGCATTGCACACTGAGGCTTTAAACACCCGTTTATCGCAGCCCCCTACAGCGGGTGCCCAGGTGAGGGAGTTGCTTTAAGACCTCGGAGGTTATGCTGTTTCTGTTCATTTTTTGTCAGGCTGAATATGTGGGTATTTATAAGATGCATTTTGGAACCGTCTTTGCACACATCAACAAAGGCAGTCTTTTCTTTGGTTGTAGGCAAATAAATGTAGGTGGACGGAATACTTAACATTATATAAGGACAAGAACAGGCCATTCAGCCCAACTAGGCTCGCCATTTTCCTATCAAAAAAGTCAACCTAACATTGCAGATACTGAAGGACTAGACGGTGTCTGGCTCTGTATCAAGGTTGGTCTTGAAAACTCTTTGGCTCTTCGATATGGCCAGGCAGGCTATTCCACACTGATGTGTGTGAATAAAGTTTTTCCAAGTATTTGTGCTTAAGATACCTTTGGCTAACTTCCATTTGTGACCCTGAGTATTGCAAACAAACGGAACTGTTTACCTAAAACGGACGACCACTGTGGAATGTAGGATTGGGCCTGATGTACCCTGCCTGTCTGCATCTTCTTTCTCTGTCTGCACCACCACCAACGCATGGGTGGAAATCCTCATGTTCCTGGGCAAAAACTGCAGAAGACAAATTCATCCCTGAATAAGTAAATTGACAATTATCAGTGACTCGGCGCTAATTAAAATGGGCATCTTGGGCCATCTTTGATTTTAATTGAGGTTTTTTTTTTTTTTTTTTTTTTGTGAGCAGATTTAAAATAGAATGAAGAGTGAGCAGGTGTTGGGAGGCGAGTGAGCAGGTGTTGGGAGGCAAGAGTGAAATTAAACTGTTGCCGCTAATTTTTATGGGGGTTCAGGTCAAAGGAAGTTCTGGGCTGAGATTGGTGGAGAGGCTAAGGGCTAAGAGCCTGTGTGTGAGGTGAGGGGGATGATGGGATATTGATCTGGACTCTTACCAGCTATGTGTACGGTTTATTCAAAAGGAGGCACGTTCTGATTTGTAGCGCTTGTGGGCACCTTGGCACCGTGCGCACTCCTCACAATCTGTGCAAGTATTTGGCACGATGGCACAGTGGGTCGCGCTGCTCCTCCTGCAGTCCTAAGGGACATGCATACCTGGCGAACTGGGGACTGCCCAGTGAATTGCCCATAGGTTAGGGCTGTAACAATTCCAAATTTTGCTGTACAATTAATTGTCTGAGAAATAATTGACAATAGAAATAGAATAGAAATCTTTATTGTCCACTCATGTGGAAATTTGTCTTTGGCCCCACAAAAGAACATTTACCACACATATGGACAAAAATTGTGCAACAAACATATTACACACACATACAAGAGCTACTCATCCCATGGATAAAAAACACATGAGACATGAGACAAATCCGGTGGTAAATGTGGTACTGGCATGGCATTGAGCAGGGTATAAATACATACATAAATAAGTAGATAAATTAGCAATTTAATTGTCTCTTTTGGTCAAAAAGTTATTATTTTTCAATCTAGTTTCAGTGTTTCCCACAGACCAGGAAGCAATGTATGGTGGCAGACCCAGGGGGGAGATGATGTGCATTTTGTTGAGCGGGGGGGACGTGGCACTGTTATTGCGCAAATTCCGGGTCTTCCTGTACTTTCTCATTTTTTTTTTTTTTTTTTTTTTTTTTCCCAACGTGCGCATACATTATCAACAGGCGGTGATTGTGCATTTCCTCAGAATTAACGGGTATCGAATTGTGGCGGTCTGAGTTGATTCTGTGGCGGCCAGCCACATAATGGTCTCATTTTGAAAAATTGCGGTTTAACCATGAAACCGCAATTATTTTACATAATTGACAATTAGACAATTATTTAATAATTGTTACAGGCCTACCATAGGTATGAGCTGATAGTGTGTGATCCCTACATTGCTTTGATAAGAGTACAAGGTCTTGCACAATATGATTTTCAATTGTTGAACGTGCCCTTAAATGTTATTAATCAGTCCTCAAGAATTTGAACCATGGCAAAAATGGCTGCAATTCCTACATTGTTCTAATGTTATGAATGTAAATGCCTGCAAGGTAAAGGAGGGCCAGCCTTCATATAATTCTCATTTAGATTGGAATCCAGTGTGCTGGTGTACTGAGCTCAAAATCAACAGGGCTAGAGCTGGCTTCTGAAACCTATTCGTCAAATGATTCGCAAAAAAGCAATGTCAATTAGTCAAATAACTTTACCCCTAGTCACTTTTTTTTATCCGATGTCCAGTTGTGAGGGTCTCTAATACCAATCGATTTCTTGTAGGTTTTGTTGCACCGTCGTTGTATTATTTTGATCATGCTTTTACTTACAACCATGTGCTGTTAAATGTCCTATCTGACTGTGTGCTTTCCTCTGTCCTTTCTGACTTAGCCTCGCCTTCCTTGTTTCCTGTGCTAGTAGCATGCTTTTTTTAGTATTAACCCCACCTCACTTGGGACTTTCTCCCTTAGCTTGCTTCATTCGGTGTGCTTTTTTTGCATAAATCTTTTTTTAATCTGCATGTTACTGACACAGGTTAAAGAAGCTGGTCCTAAGTCCAGAAGAAGAGGAAGGGGGTCAGAAGGCTTTGGCAAAACAGAAGCTACTGCCTATGAAAGAAATGCAAATAAAAAAAGATTTATGCAAAAAACAACTTGCTTTTTATTCAGTACAAAGGACCAAATATTGATAACAAAGTACTTTCAAATGTTCTTTACTGACCATTGAGCTTCAAGGAACAACTGTAGTGTTATGCTGAGTGAGAACTGAACACTTGGACGTGGTAAAATTACATTAACATGGACTACATGTGCAACATCACAATGTTGCATAAATCCAACCACATCAACTTGCTTTTTATTCAGTACAAAGGACCAAATATTGATAACAAAGTACTTTCAAATGTTATTTACTGTCCATTGAGCTTCAAGGAACAACAACTGTAATCAGTACCACTAACTGCTGCGAAGTCTATTGGCTCGAGCATGAGCTGGTGGGTGGAGTATTCCGTCCGAATAATGCTGCATTCATATGATGTCGGAAGGTCGGAGTTCCCAAGTCGGCAAATCGTTCTTCCGACTTCGTTGTGTTCATGTGCTTTGAAGTCGTAATGTGGGAAAAACATGGATGCTGCAAAGACGCTGAGTTGTATTTAAATGCTCGGAGCGTTTAAAGAAAACACTGACGGCCGTTTCCAGTTTTTTCGTGACACTGAAGAACAACTGAAACCGATCAGGTGATCCATGAAATATGATTGATTTCATACATATGTATTTTAATCAGAAAACGTCCGTATTTGCTTAAAAAAGTAAACTACACATCCGCCATTTTTTTCGGTGAATGTGACGTCAAGTCGGAAAATCAGAGCTCTGAAATGACACCCGAGTTTCCGACCTGTAATTTCCGAGTTCGACGCCGTTCAATTCATTTTTGACAACTCGGAGCTCGTTTTTTTCCGACTTCCGAGTTGTTTTGAACGCAGCATAAAGGGTACAGTAGGCTACACGCGTTCGTTTCGCGCTTCTTCATGACGTTCCTGGAGCTTGCGCCCCGGACGGAGACGGAGTGCGGTACGCTGGAGTCGGAGAGCCAGAGTCGGCTTGTGAGTTGTGTTTTCTCGGCCGACCCTATATTATATATTAACCCCCCCCCAAATATTATTGCAGATTTGCGCGAATCTCGTGACCCCACTTTTGAAAGGTCTTCGTCAAATTTATCGTCAAATGTGACTTACAGATCGTCAAACTGCAGGAGAGATCGTCAATTGCGAATTGACGAACGGGTAGCGCGAGCCCTGAATCAAATATCGGGGATTAGAGGCGCAATGTTTTCTTGTGTATTGGGTAGACAGTGGAACTGGTTGTGGTATCGGAGTACGGCGCTGGCCGGATGAGTTGCAGTTCGAGGGTGAGGTCCGGGGCTGGCGATGGATCAGGGTTGGGGATGCTCACTCCGCTGGGTCTCTCCGCTAGCTAACCTGATGCCCATAGGAGCTGTGCCAGCCCACAGCGGCCTGTGCTACAGCCTGCCGCCCACCCATTGCAACGCACCACACCTTTCACGTCCAATTATCAGAGTAGCTTTGAGACCAAGCATGCCCTCTTTGCTTGATATTCAATAAAGCGCATTGGCCTGTTAACTGGCCTTAAAATGAAGAAACCTAATTACACAAAAGTGGGAGCATTCCCTTTAATCTCTCTTATTAGTGTCCAAGGCAGCTTTAAGGGCATAGCTAATCAACCGCATGTGATTGTGGCTCGGGTTAAGATGGAGGGCAGCAATTAATCCCCTGTCTCTCTCTCACCAGGGAAAGAAAAGGACAGTGGTTATGAGATGGGGCCTGTCTGAGGTGTCATAGAAACCCTCCTATTCCTGTTCCATCTGCTTGTGGTGTCAGTGATTTATTTGTTTATTCTTGTCCGCTACTGCACTATAGGTCCATAACTTCCCATAATTATAATAACCCTATGGCCATTTAAACGACTGCCAGCAGAAGCCGGGAGGCTGGAATGGACTCGGCAGTAATCAGGCGTGATTCCTTCCTTCGCTTGCCGAGGTTCAATTTAGGAGCATTTGGGGAGCGTCTTTTGTTTGTTAATTTTATCCTCGCTGTCGCTTTCTTCCATTCGTCTCCCTCTCTCACTGCTCCTCACTTCTTCTTAATCCTTTAATCCGAAGCACGATGCGTCACAAAATCAATTAATATTTCCTCCTTTGCTTGTTAGACTTTTGTGGTAACGGAAAATCCGTGTCGGTGTTTCTCTTCACCTGAAGAATTTTGTCGCATTAACTTTTTTTTTTTTTTTGTGTGTGTCAAAGGTTCATGCTGTTTCTGTGACTTTTTTTAGTTTCGTGTTTAAGTTGCCGCTCCTGCCGTACAGACAGGCTGAGACGGCCTCGATCAGATGCTGACCCTGGACACTAAACTTGTTGTTTTTCCCCTTACAGTCACTGCAGATGATAGAGACCTGTCCAAAATGGAGGAGAAGATGTGGGACCCGCACTGTCCACTCACCAGCAAGCAGATCGACCAGTTCCTCGTCGTGGCGCGGTAAGGTCCGGACGACGCTGCCAAAGGGTCCCCGACACATCTAAACACTGCATCTCAGGACGAAAGCATTGGGACAATGAGTTTGGCTTTTTGACTTTGTAGTGCTGCTCATAGGATTTTAAGAGGATGAGCATGCAGATTTATGACTTAAGTTCAGCTTGCATTTTGCAGTATTTTGCTAACATAGATGAGAAACATGAAGCACTTTTTCTGCAATGTTCCTCTTCAACCATTTACAAACTTCATACAGGTTCAGTAGGTGAGTGTGCTCCGTTTCAGGCACACCTTGCGTAAGCTAAGTAGGCATACTCCTGGTGTGCACTATGATGTAGGGGATTGGAATGGCACTAGGTGCTGCTTTAAGAAATGATGGAGGGCACAGTAGGGGCACGCTCTTCCCTGTGGTGTGTATATAATGGCCATGGTACCTCAGTGCTGCACAACAGACAGACCTCCAATTCACCTGTCAAACTCTTCTTCCTTAATCATTGTAGTCGTGAAGAAAGACGTGTACTTTTTCGAAAAGTAAGGGGTTTTTTTACACTAAACGTGCTTTATCAGCGTCGAAACACAAGACGAGTCTGTCCTCTTTTTTTTTTTTTTTTTTTTAAGCCTACAATGTAAAAAGTGCTGGATGAGTCTTTTCCGCGGTGAGCAATGTTGAAGGCTATGGCAAACTAATTCCGCCGCGAAGTCTGGTGTTTTGTCCATTTTTTTGAAGTAACTGATAAGCGGTTGGCCCGCGCTTTTGCTTTAAAGGAGAGTTAGGAATAAATTACTTAAACAACTTTTGTAAAAATCGCTGTTTTAGAGCCAAGACCATCTTGACAGCAACAACAGATTTCTCGGCCATCTTCGTCTACAATGGAACTTCAAACTCCACCCTTGCTTTCAAGTAATTTGACAGCGGGGAAATGAATTGACAATTACGTTAGCATTTTTTTTTTTTTAATCGAGGCGCATAGCACTCAAAAGCAGTGTTCAGAAGATTTCAAATCATTGAAAATACTAACAAGGGCGCCCCACACCGATAAAGCGCGTTCGGTGTGAACGGCCCCGAAGACTTAACATAAGTATTCTTGTCAAATTCCGCAAACTGGGCTCTCTGCATCTGACCTCTGAATCACACTTAAATCCTTAATTATATTAAAAAGGTCAGAGAGTGCATTTTCTCTGCACCCTCATTATCTGTGTTGTGGACTTGAGACTTAGCTATGCAAAGTAGCCTGGGGTGCTAGCTGGGTCATATTGACTAATTTGTATGCAATGCATGCTGTGAATCTTCTTATTTGTTCCCCGATGCTTAAGAATAATAGTTATAATAACAGGACAATTGCACTCTGTAATGAATATGTTGAATAACATATTTACCAATACACGTATTCATGTCGGCTTGGACTACATGCAGGGCTGTAACGAATCTGTGTTTGTATTGGCAATGCTGCCATCGTTCCCTTCAGCAAGACTTGTAACCTTGTAAGTCATAAGACTTGCTTCAATTCACCTCCATGAATATTCCGTAATATGTAAAGATGGAGGCTTTGTGCATTGCCTTGAGTAAAGGTGTGTGTTCTTGTATATGAATCTTAAATACAAATAAAATATTCGCTCCAATCCTTTAATTAACATCCAGTTGGAAATCATTTAATCAGATAGCCATTGTACCTCAGATATTCGGATTTTCATTTTGCAATTTGAATAATTAATGAGGCAGAATGAAAGGCCAATGCTCTGAGTAGAAAAACGGCGATTATTCTGCCGTTTCAGCTCCATTAGCCTTGAGTTTGCCAGTTGGGCGACTGCTAAAATGGATTTAGATTCCTACCTGCCATCAAGCGCATTTAAAGAGGCTGAGCTGAGAGCTGCTTTTGTAGAGCAGCTGGAACCATTCAGGAGGGAGTGCCAATATAAAACATCTGCTGCATAAATGGATTGTACTGGAGCCAAGAGAGGTACCCTTGCATTTTACCAGGAATTGGGGAAATACATGGGTATACTGTATGTGGGTCACAGTGTGGTTGTAAAGTAAGGTTTTGGGTTTATGTAGGTCAAGCTTAAGTATTAAGTGAGTGGTACAGCTAAACCGAGGCCGTGTTTGAAAGGTATAAGGCCATGCGTGTGTAAAGATAAGGTATGAGGCCATGCGTGTGTAGAGATCAGGTGTAGATGGTAATGGAAGTGAATTGGTTGGAGAAATGGAGAGAGGGAGAGGTTCATGAATTTGCTTGCCAGAGTTTGGCATTGATCATCTGATGCATGTTAATCAGATGACTTGCTTTTGTTATTGGGTCTGCATGAATAGACATGCTTGCTGGAACACACGCACACAAAACACACACACACATACACAAGCTTGCGCACGCGCAGTCTCACACTCCTGCTTTCATTCCCAATGTTGTTTTAATATCCTCGTAGTTACCAAAAAATACTTTTGCACCAAAATCTTATTTCCATACGCCTAAACCCTAAAATCAGCCCTTATCTTAACATTGTCCTGAACCCAACCCTTATCCTAATCTTAATTTTAATCTTGACCCTAGCCTACAAACCCCACCACCAAAAATAATTCAGTTTTTAACCTGAATCTTACACCTCACCTTAACTTGGAACAACATTCCAAAACCTAACATTGAAACTAGACCTGGTCTTAACCATTAGTAGAATTGTAACCCTTGACCTAATCCTAGCCCATGTACAAACACACATGCACAAATGCTCTCACACACACAACTTTGTGCTGATTGTGCTGAGTCCATAAGCTGCAGTAGAGCTCTGGTGCTTTCCTTTATTACCTGTTCCCATGGCAACCTACCCGAAGGTTACACACACCAGCTTTCGGAGCTGTGTTTGCACTCAATCTCCTTCTGTTTTTTTTTTCTTTGTATTTTATTACTTTTTTGCCTGTTGGATCTCACCCATTTGGCCCCATTTTATTCCACTGTAATTATAATTTGTCAAACAGGCTACAATTCATATCATCTACTCGGTCAAAAATATCCTTTGTGTTTAGTCTCACTGTGGTGTTTTGTCCCCCCTCATTTTTTTTTAACTTGAATTCTGTGTGGCAAACAGTGCAAATTCACTGCCTCCCATATCTGTGCTGACAAGCCAGAGGGATTAACAGTACAATGGAGAAACACGCAGGTTTTTATCTAAGGGGAGCAGTCTGTTAATCCGGGCCCTGGGGTCAGCGAAGTCAGCATGTCCACAGCATGGACTGTGTTGAACGGCCTCTAGGCTGAACCGGCCCCAGCGGACACTGTGTTTGATCCCGTCCAGCGGGATCCGGACTGACTCCGAGCAGAGTAGCTTGGGGCTTTTTGGCCCCTCTGGGGCACTGGAGCTCCCCGGGCTGTGGCAGTGACTGAGCCTCGCTCTAAAGAGGAATGATAGTGTCCACTGTCCCCCTCTTTCCTCCGGGCCCAATGTCTGGATGTGCTTGTGGCATCTAATAATGCATCTGTAGTTTTAAATTTTTGAGAAAAAAATGTACTGCGCACAAAACAATTGTGTGACACCGTGTGGACAGTTATTGAAAAAGCTAATTTTTCAGTGTCTCTCAGCCCTTTTTCCTCTATGGATACCCACTATTAGGGACCCAAAAGATAAAACTATTTTTGATTGACCGGACATTGACAGGTTGGGTATGTGACCCTAAATTTTGAATGCTGAACTGTGCAGGATCTGAAATACACATATTTTTTAGAAGTGTTCTGCTGACTTGGTAATTTCCCCTCAGAAACCTTGGGCAGGAAAGGTTTAATGATTATGTTTTAATGGTGGTTGCTTATGGCGCTGTTTCAATGCAAAAATTTTGGCTGCCATGCCCGTACCATGTTTGTGGTGTGGAAAAGAACTTAAAAGGTGTTTTCATGAAATGTGGTACATTGTAAAATGGCAGTATTGCATTGTTAGTTTTGTTCCACCCTACTTTTATTTTTGCAGCACTGTGCCACCCTACTTGGTGTTGATGTTCGTTTTAATGAAGGTCATGATATTTTGGTGGATGATATTTTGTGTTATGGTTGGGATGACGATGATGCATATGATTACTGTATGTTGATGATGCTGATGATGGTTATTACGATAATGACGCTTATGATTATTATTATCATGATCATAGTGATGATTCATATGATGATGATGATGATGACTGATCTCTTGTTGGCAGTGCTGTGGGGACCTTCGCCCGGGCGCTGGACTGCAGCAGCTCCGTCAGGCAGCCAAGTTTACACATGAGCGCCGCGGCCGCCTCACGTGACATCACACTGGTGAGAGAACCGGCCCCGCTCTGCACCGAGACACACTCCTCCACCTGTTCCTGCATCTCAAGTAGCCTCAAAACCCTCTTATATCTCCTTTAAAGTGGACAGAGTCCCATTACCTCACATCCTGTGATCCAACCAACAACTGACGCCACACTGAAGGAACAGTTATGCCTGTTTACTATTGGCTGGTTTTAATGTTCCACAGCAAGTGCTTTTGCAATTATGAAAACTTTCTGTTGCTTGGTAATTATATTCCCGAAATACGAGTTTCGGGAATATCGTGGTTTCGCCCCACCCGCCGCTGCCGCCACTGCGTCCACCGCCACGTCCGCAGATTTTAGCCGTTAGCGCAATAACTCACAAAATACTTTACATTGGCTTCGCATTTTTAGCATATGGGTAGATATGGTAGAGAGGATGAACTGATTAGATTTTGGGCAAGTATGCACTCCTAGGTTTGCCACCAGGTGGCGCTATATATGGAAAAAATCAGTTTTTTAACCATATCTCTGGAACAATTACTTACACAGACCTCAAATTTGCCTCATATTGTAGGTCTAGTAAAGGGGAATCTAATAAAGGGGGCTTCGAGGATTGAGGAATTTCGGGGATATACCCCTTGCTGTCGGCCGCCGACAGCGTAGGCCTGTTTTTTTTTTGGGTATTGGCTTAAACTAGATTGTGAGAGGTCAATTCCTGCGCAGAAAACTTTTGCACTTGTTGACCTTCACTAATTTATTGTCATTTTAATCACCATGCCTGACGAGAACTATTATTGATTCCTTGTTGGTAGAGGGGACATTGCTTAGGCTTAAGGCACCATCTCACTGCCCAAGCTTGAAGGACTCTAAAATTTAAATCTAAAATCCTCCATTGCCCCTCACTGAACTAATGAAAATGTTCTACTGCTACTCAATTAGCTAACAAATGAGATATTTGGAATCGGTCATTCCCTGGGGGTGTTTGGCTCTGAGCTGACTTTTTAATCTGAATAGGACATCAAACTAAATATGCCTGTCGGCAATTCTCTGTCCCCCACACTGAACAAACCTTGTTGTTTGTGCCCGGGGATACAAGCACCACTTTATCTCAGCTGAACAAAGCGGTGAAGTAGGCAAATATTTGGTCCGTTTTTGGGAAAGAAGAGCGGAGCCGCATATTTTTGGACTAAAATAAGCACCCTCTCAAAAGCCACTCATTTATTCTCACACCACTTTTTACTGGCTCATAAACTCGCATTTAAAGTCCTCTGTGATTCACTCCACTGAAAGCAGCCTGTCCTGTTTTCTAAATTTAGAAAGGTAAAGAACACCAGCTTTGGCTAAAGTCTCGCACTATAGCATGTAAACTTTATTTAAGTCATGCTTTTCATTTAACTGTGTCATTTTTGGTGTTACATGTGTTAAGTGTGCACAGAAAAACCATCTGCATAATTTAGTATTTTTGTAATTAAGGACACGATAAGCCTAAAATTCGTCCTGCATGTTGAAAGAACAAGCAGATGGGGTATGCAGAAATTTTTATAAATACAGCTAACATTTGGGGGGGGGGTTGACATTATGACCAAGCCCTTGTGGCAATGTCATGCTCCACTTCTGTGCCGTCTTTCCTGAATCGAAAATAGGAAGTTCTCGTCACTCTGATATGTCTGTGTAATCCCTGGCTCTCTGTTCTGCATTAAACACATCACTATCGCGGCGAGAAGCTTTTAGCTGCTGTTAATACTGCCTTGGGGAGTGCCTGTGGCCCTTTTTAATTTCCAGCAGTGAAGCCATTTAATACTCAATATATTAAGAACTGCTCAGTTGATTAGGTTGCAAGCTTGTCCAGCTGTCTTCTGATAGCATTAGCACCCACACTCAGCACCGTCGAGGTACTTCTGTGTTTCCCCAAGAATTTTTTTCAGGCCTCGTGGTACCCTCCGAAAAAAGCACTACTTTGATGTGGCGGCCATTTTTACAGGGTAGCAGGTTGTCCACGATTCATATTTGCATTAACTCAATTTTTTTGCACTGTGCATACATACACGGTTAAAAATATACAGTTGACTTGGCTTCAAAAAGAATACCAGGCTAGGTTATTGTGGAGACAAACTGCCCATAGTTGTGAGTTTATCTGTGAATGGTTTGTGTTCCCTGTGATAGATTGGCGACCTCTCAAAGATGTATCCCTGCCTGTCCTCCTACCCAGTGCATGCTGGGATAGGTTCTCAAGTTTTTAACCACCCTCCCGACTTCACCGGTAACCCAGACCAACAACAAGCCAGTAAATTAAAGGATAAATTTTTAGTGCCGTGCGAATAACCTAGTTTCCGATCGTCTCCCTGTGCAGTTCCACGCCATGGACACCCTTCATCGGCACGGGTACGACCTGTCCAGCGCCATTAGCGTGCTGGTCCCACAGGGCGGCCCGGTCCTGTGCCGGGACGAGATGGAGGAGTGGAGTGCCTCGGAGGCCAGCCTGTTCGAGGAGGCACTGGAGAAGTACGGCAAGGACTTCAACGACATCCGGCAGGACTTTGTAAGTCACGGCCAAGCGCTCAGCACAGAGATGCAAATGCGGTTTGTAGGGGACGATGTACAGTGAGTCGAGCAGTATTGCGAAGTAAACCTCGATAAAGTGATGCTGGACCCTCAACGTGAGGCAGAGGGGTCTTTATTTTGCAATAACGACTGGCTCACTGTACATTATTACACTTACTACACTGCTACTTGCTAAAGAAATCAATAAATTTACACAAAATATTGATTTAAAAGCTATTTTATTGATTTAATATTGATTTTGTCGCTTCCACTAAGAAAATTAGGTTCTGCATTTGGAACTGCGTCACGCCCATAGCAATGGTCTGTTTTTCATAAGAGACATCTGCGCTCCAGAAATGACAAACCGTGGAATGCCGTAATTGAACAATCAGAACTGAGTATTCAAAAAAGCCTTGTGATAAAAGAAATTAAATTTCTCCCCCATGTTTTCTTCCGACCCCTGGGATATTGTAATCAGATCCGTAGCTGGGAGGGAGAACTAATCGCAGTGGTCAGCTGGTTGAGTCCTTGGCTTCAACAAACTCATGACCTGACATTTACTGTTTGACCTTCTAGACTACATGCCTGTGTTTGTTTGTATCAGGGGTAGGGAAAAAATGAGATGGAAAAACAGAAAGGGGGGTGTGTGTGTGTGTATGTTTGTGCGCGTGTATGTGCGTGTCCGCCCGTGCGTCCTTCCAGGAGTGTAATGCACTGTGAATTAAGTTGTGCACTGAGAGTAGAGGTAAAAAAGCGAGATAATGGTGTTGACAATATTTGAAGTCTCTACTGGCCGGGGAGTTTACGGATTCATTGATAAATTTATCCAGCACGCTTAGTTTTCCCAGGAGCTGTTTAAATGCTTTTTAATTAATCCCTCTTGCAATTGTTTAAACAGTGCGTTAGGGTTGATGCAGAGTTTCCAGTTGCACAGAGGAAGTGCAAGCCTGGAGATCCTTCCTGCGACGATTGTTTACGGACTGCGCACTCATGAACAGTTTTTGGCCAGCAAGAGGCAGTATAACACTGTGCCTTTTGCAGTGTGTCTGTGGACTCTGAGGGGACGTTAGTGCCGGAGAGTCTCTCCTGTGCAGCATTACAACCATTATTTTTCAACGTCGCAAATTACCCAAACTGCTGTGCTCTGAAGAAAGCCGTTATCCAATTAAATATGTACTGTCACAGTGCTAATGAGTATACTGCTGTGTTGTCCCCTGTGTGCACAGTGTGTTTCTAATCTGCTTTCATTTGTTTGGGGTGTGTGAGGTAGCAGGGGGTTGTTGTTTTTTGAAAAAAAGATGGATGTTGTGAGATGGTGGAGAGAGTTATGGAGTTGTAAACAGAGACCAAGAAGGATCTCTGTAGTACAAGAGTTTACAAATTTCCCCCTGCTGATCACAGAACTGACAGCCAAGGCATTGATTGGCCGGTTAGGGGGCTGGGGAGATGGGTTATCAGTTTGGGGAGCGAGTAGTGGATTAGCTAGCAGCCAGCAGTTGTTTTCAGGCTATTTCAGCGCAAGGTTAGCATAGCGGGGCATGACTTCAGACCTGGGGCACCCCAAAATCAGGGTCTGCTGCTCAGGCCTCAAGGACCCTCGAGTCTCTGAGCCAAATAAAGGTGGACAGAGGGAACAATCTTTCAGTGCGGACTGGAGTTCACTGCCAGTTAGCATTGGCGCTAATTTGTCTCTGTCTGCTCGTTAGCGAGGAAGCTAATTGAGTTAAACAGTTTGATTAAAGCCCGAGTCAGGGCACAGCCCTTGGCTTTCGGGAGCCCATTAGAGCCAAATTAGTGTCGCTGGTTCTGGGACTGCGAGCGCTCTCGGAGTTTTCGGTTCGGCCGTTTAAAGCAGACGAATTATTCTCCCGCTTCCCTGCCTTCACTGTGCCTCCCACACCCTGAGGAGCAGCGCTAGATGGTGCCTCGCGTGTCGCATCCGTTTTCCCGTGTGCTGCCTTGTACTGATGCCTGTGGGCACAGTTCATGCGACTCTTTATCCCTGCGCGGCTGTGTGTTTGCTCAGGCGCTTTGGTGAAGTTCTCTCTCGAGGCTGCAGTGGCTGTGTGCCGCCTGGGATTCAGAGCCCGTAGGTGGAGGGCAGACCCAAAGGGAACAGTGCCCCCTACTGCCTACTCTGGTACTGCAGCTTCCATGTGTTGCCTAAAAATGGCTCAAAAATTAGCTCTAACTCTAGTTCATGGCCACCTATTTCCACACACACAAAGCACTCTCTCAGATATGCTAATTGGAATAGTCTATGTAGTACAGTTAATAAATGATTGTTGTAAGAGTGTGCTGACTGGCGTTACGGACATTATATTTTAAACTAATCCACATTTCCCATCTCCCTCTTTCCCCCTCTCCTTCAGCTTCCATGGAAATCTCTGACCAGCATTATAGAGTATTACTACATGTGGAAGACCACAGACAGATACGTACAGCAGGTGAGCTAATGGCTTGTTCACTGGCCTCGCCTATAGGTTACGTTGTGTTGTTGTTGTTGATTTTTGGGTACACTAAAATCGCTCACTGCATTTCAGGGATGGCACTGTGGTTCAGAGGTAACCAACCCTGTTTCTGAAGATCTAACATCCTGTATGTATTCATTCTGACCTCAAATTTGGCACAAGTGACTCTAATAATTCGGACAGCAATAAGTTCTACAGCTGTAGGAGAAAGTGTGCTTTGTTGAGGTCGCTTTGAAGGCAAACACGATGGTAGATTTCTAGGAACGGGGCTGGTTACCACTACTGTCGCTCATATCCTTGCACATATGCCGCCCAGCAGAATCATGCTGAGAACTGTAGGGGTAAACAGGAAACTGTTTTAATGGCGGTTGGCATTTGCAAAAGTAAGATTGGCTTCTCACTTCTGCTTTTGTCTTTGTTGCTGTTCTCAGAAAAGGCTGAAAGCGGCAGAAGCTGAGAGCAAACTGAAGCAAGTTTACATCCCGACTTAGTGAGTATGAACTGACCCTGCACTGTGAATGCTCACGTTGGCCCCATGTCAGCGTGTCTCCACCATCCTTCTCCATCTGAACTGAATTTGCTTCAAAAATGAATCAACACTGTTATATGAATGCAGTTAAATTTTTTTTTTATTCGGATACATATTCATGCATTTGCCTGTCAATTGTGACAGCAGGGCAGTGATTGTGCCAGCCTCGTGTTTTTGCAAAGTGTATGTCCATCCAATGCTCTCTCTGCGTGCATGTGTTGGAGAATCCGGCTGGGTATATTGATATAGATAGTGTGGGGACGTTACACTGCTGTACAGCATTGTCCTCTTTCTCATTTTGCACATTCAGTGAACTCTGTGAGACTAATTCCTGGTGAGAATCATTTATGTCACATCTACCACATCTCTCATTGACCAGACTCACATCAAGTCTCTGCTCTCTTGTGTTTGATTGACAGTAATAAGCCAAACCCCAATCAGATCAGTAACGGGAAGATGGCCACCATGAACGGAGCCCCGGGGGCCGGAGGATACCCTGTGCCGGGAACTGGGAGAGCCTGCGAGAGCTGCTTCTGTGAGTCGCGCCGATTCACTGTTTATGAGGAGTTACGCACTCAACAGGGAGTTACTCAGGGAGTGGATAATACACTGAGTTACCCAGGGGGTGATTACTACACTGAGTGACCGAACGAGTCATTACTACACTGAGTTACCTAGGGAGTCATTACTACACTGAATTATTGTTGTGATTTCACTATAGAAAGGGGTGAATGAACTTCTCATTTCACTCCATTTTGATTTTATTTGTATTTTCCGGAATGTTCCATCTCTTTTGGAATTGGTCTTGTGAATGGAGTGTCGAGGTGCTTGACTGGGATTAGAAAAGCTGGTCCTTTACAGTCACTGTTGTATGACCCTCTGCCGATTTCTCGCCCTCCAGCCATGCAGTCACCCCAGTGGTACTCGTGGGGCCCCCCCAACATGCACTGTCGTCTGTGTGTGTCCTGCTGGCTGTACTGGAAGAAGTACGGGGGCCTGAAAATGCCCAGCCGAGCCGAGGGGGAGGAGAAGATGCCGGCCAGCCCCTCCCCCAATGTAAGCCCCGCCCCACATTAGAACACTCATCTGTTTTATCAGTGTGGCTGCTGAGATTTTTGCCCGCGCGTCCATATCTATTTACAGCTGGTGCGGAAATGAATTTTCTCACTTTTGGATTCAGCTGTCACATTTCTGCAATTGGCCTGAAGATTATCAGAAATGGAAAAGAAATATTAAAGGAGGACTATACAGAACTACACGTTTTGACTTAACCTTATAGTAATTAACTCCAACATAATATCCACGGGTCGATTTTTTTGTCCATACATATCCCCTGTTCTTTTAAATGACCATTAATTAGCGGGAATTGCTGTTTCCAGGAGGCCACCATTAACGCCACGAGTGGCATGAGAAGTTGCGAGATCATAACGTCACTGCGGCTGCCACATGCATTCATGTGCATGATGCATGCGATGTCAAAATGTCTGAATACATGGATATCTAAATAATTTAGACTACCAACCAATTTAAAATTGTTCATTGAGCGAATCAACTGTTTGATTGCAAATTGAGCAAAGTAAATGAGAAGGGGGTGAAAGCAATTGTCAAGTAGAGGAGGATGATTTTGAAGACCTTAACTTTGCTTAGTTCAGCACGCAATTTGCCTGAATGCGTTTGCTTGATTATTACATTTGGCCATTGTGTGCGAATCTTGTTCAATTATTGAATAAAAAATGTTCAAAATTTGCAGCACAGATTTGCCTGAATGTGCTTGCCCAGTCTTCGGTGCATTTGTCCATTGCTTGCAATGTGAAAATAATTTCTCTCTCACATTCACGTTTGATGCGCTTCACACAATGTTTTTTTACTTCGCGTATATTTTTAGACGCTTAAAAACCAGGGCCATCTTAACATGATTTTATTTTTAAGAAATCTTTTTTAATAATACGTGAAAGTTTTCCGACGAGAGGTGGAATTCAGAGGTCTGCTTTTTATTCAGATTACTGACATTATTTCAATCTAGCACGGTAGCCTGGTTCGGTTTTTCTGCTTCTCATTATCTCTTCTAAATCATTATTGGCTTGATTTTGGTTTTGATTGGTCAGTTGGCTGAATAAATGGCTTGATTACAAGTTAGGCAAAGTACACGGGAATTGATTTAAGGTGAGCTAATTGTGCCAAGGTGACAGCAGCTGTCCAGCCTCGCTTGTAATTAGCAGACTTCAAATCACACTTTTCTTTCCGGAAGCATTTCAAATGGCCTCTGATGTTAGTTCACCTCTAAATTAAAGTTGTGTCGGATAGAAAAAGGTAATAATCAAGCTCGTCTGTCTGCCCCATAGAGGAAGCGGGAATATCTCGGTCATTCAACAAACACAATGCAGGACCGCAGGACAATGGACATTCATGGCGCTGGCAGCCGCACTGACGTCACGATTAGGGGCGCCCCAAGCGGATCGAGGGTGAATTTTCGTCTGCTGTGGTGAAAATGGCGCGGTCCACTAGTTTTGTAAAATCGCTCATAAAAATTTAAGAAATCGCAAAATAAAGGAAAAAAAAGTCGCAGGAGCTTTTTTCATGATATATTGAAATAATATTACCCACTTGTCCCAGCTATGATAGTCCTCCTTTAATGATCATCTCGCCAGAATAATTGACCGAAGTGACTTGAAGAGTGTTTTTGTTATTGTCGGACAAACGGGAAGATAAGACTGTGTGCTGAATCTGTATGGTCTCTCACTTCTGCAGTTATCCGTTGTGGTCTTTTTAACACATGAAAAAATGTTAATGGTGTCCATTTCAAAACTTAATTTCCCTTCTGTCTGAGGTACTTTGATTGGCTTGCTCAGTGTTATTTAGGACCCCCGTTGAGAGGCGGTCTGTGCAGTAGAGTGTATTACGGTCGTTCTTCATTCTCTGGCTGCAAGTACACACATCAGTGCTTTTTAATGAGCAGTATTTGAATGGCTGAAACTGAAAATAATGTTTTCAAAACTCATCTCGGCTGTGATTGGAGTTCAGCCATATGGATATTCAGAGCTGCATTACACGGTCAGTGTGGGAGCCCTGAATGTGGCTCTTTCATTTGTTTAAATGTGTATGTGTGTATTAGTGGACTTGATGGGCTGATTGAAGGTAATTGGGGCTTATGAAATGAAAATCACTGTTGCCCTCTTTCTCTGCCCTGTCACGCTCACTTTCTCTCTTGCTCCCTCTTTCTCTTACTCCTTTTTAAATTTCCTTTCTACTCTTATCTTTCCTTCTCTGTCTCCTGCTTTTGCCCTTCCACTCATTCCTTCCATGTTTTCCTCACTTCTGTCCTCCCGTCTTTTGTCCTCCATTTTGTTTCTGAATACCTTTGTCTCCTTCTGTCATGCTTTTTCTCCTCCTCTCTTTCACCTCTCCCTCTCTCTCTCCCCACCTCCCTACTGCTCTCCTCGCTCTGTCTCTTTCCATCTTGCCCTCCCTTCCTCTCCCCCTCTCCCTCTCTCATTCTCTCTCCCCCCCCCCCTCCCCATTCCTTCGTCCCCTTTCCTACTGCCTCTCTCTTTCTCCCTCTCCCTCCATCTTCTCTCTCCCTCTCCCTCCCTCTTTCCCCCTCTCTTGCTTGGCTCTGCCTTTTCCACCCCCCTCTTCACCTCCCTGCCCTTCTGTCTCCTCCCTCCATCTCTTCATCCACTTGGACCCTTCCCTTCCTCCCTCCCTCCCAGGAGCCTCGGTCCCGGGGCCACGGCCCCCGTCAGGGCCCCCACATGGTGCCCATGCGTAACAGCGGCAGCCCCAAGTCCTCCATGAAGACCAAGCAGGCCTTCCTGCTGCAGGCCACCCGCCTCACCAAGCTGGCTCGTCACATGTGCCGTGACCTCATCAGGCTGCGCCAGGCCGCGCGCCGCCCCTTTGTGCCCATTAACTGTGGCGCCATAAAGGCGGAGTGTAAGAGCTCTTTAAATTCCTAACTCACACCCCGCCCACCTCCCTCCCCTCCACCCCCCGCATCGCTCGCTGCCATTCCCTCCCCCCACGCCCTTCTTACGGTCTCTTTATTTTCCTCATCATTGTTATTATATTATTGTTTTTTTTTTGTATTTTTTTGTTTCCAATAAAGAATACCTACTCCCCTCATTTTTTTTGTGTTGCATCATTTACGATCTTTTTGTTTGGTCTATTTTATTGCCAAGAAACTGTTATCGTAATTTTTATCACTGCTTAAGTTGTTATTGGTGCAAATCTCAATTGCACTGTCAGATTTGTGTTTGTCAGCGCGTCAAGAAACCATTTTCATTCCCCTGTCACTGTCATCTTCGCCCATAGCTGTCTTCTGCAGACCATGTAGAGAATGTAAAAATGTAAAACAAATGTATATATTTGGGTGTCGAAACTGTACAAACTTATATTTTTTACTTAAAAATAAGAAATGTTTTGCAGATGGTAGAATGCAATAACAGACCTGGAGGGGCACTCGGAGAGCATAGACCTCCGCCAGTGTTTCACTGTACTAAATTGGCTTTGTTTTGTCACTATTGAACTTTACTTCCATCTACTGAATTTTAAGGTATATGGCATTCAGTCCGTCAAGACCCAAATACCCAATCTCGCCATGTTAACAGTAGTGAAAAATAAATTGTGTCTGCCTGGTGAATGGATCCGCTCCAGAATTTAATGGGTTCTACCTGGGCCTATGGTGCACCGTTCCACCAAGTTTCAGGAAAATTGGGCCCTTGGTTGTTCTGTAATCCTGCGATCAGACAAACAAACCGAGCCCGAAACATAACCGCATTGGCGGTGGTAATAAAGTTTTACTTCATTTCTACTACCTTTATTATGCATACATTACATTATAGTAAGCCAGGGCTATTCAACCAGGGCCGGTGTGGGTGCAGGCTTTCATTCCTACCAAGCACTTACACACCTGATACTACTAATCAATCTCTTTAGCCAAGACTCTTGGGGTTGATTAGTGGTGTCAGGTGTATAAGTGCTGGGTTGGAATGAAAGCCTGCACCCACACTGACCCTTGCAGGATAATGTTGAATAACCCTGTAGTAAGCGTTACAATAGGGCAGCAAAAGATATGTTTTAAGATATAAACAACGGTATACAGTGTCATTAGTAAAAGTGGTGCTACCTCAGAGTAAGCTGGTGTGTGGGTATTGGTAATTAGTTTTCTGCCTGACCGCATGGCTTATGTCATTTGAACTTTATCGGTCTTAAGTCATTTGAACTTCGTGCTATGTAATATTTTGCACATGTAATAGTATGCTGAGCATATATTAACAGAGCTTATGTGCCATTCATATTTGGTATCTATAAATATGAAGCCCACATTATGAACTTGCAGGTTATTTAAATGATCAATGTTCTGTGGCAGTGATTATTTCTTCATGTATTTTTTTTTAGTAACTGGTTCCTCTATTGTGGTGGCTGTTGAGCTAAAAATTGAGGAAACGTAAAACATTTTCATAAACGGGATTAGTCATGGCCGCTTCTTAGTAATTTTTTTTTAACAAGTTTCCAAATGATTTGAATAACCCTTTGGCAAGTAAACATGCGGCCTCTTCATGCAGTATTGGGGAGAGTAAACAGGTTTAGAAAAATGTACTACTCAGTCTTTTTTATGAAAAGTGATAACTGCTTTAACATTTGCTTTATTTTTTGCCTCATCCTACAGTGATGGCTATATAACCTGCATGTCTCGATTGCTTAAATTAAAACGAGAAGTGGCTACATTTGTCTACAATTTTGAATGGAATTGATTGACTTCAATCTGCTCACTTCTGTGCAGATTTCTTCTCTCAACTAATTGAGACTAACTGGTTATATTCGATAGAAATGAGTTGGTTTTACTATGACTGAAACGTATTGTTAATCTTGGAAAACATGAAACCACTTGAGACCAGTGATCAGTTTAAGCTGCTGTTTTCCGCCTCCTCATATTTCAGCTCCTTAGCCATCACTGAAACATTTTTGAAGCATTTCCATTCAAATTGTCCAGTGCAATAGCTTTTGTTCTCCATTATTTCCTTTACTCTTATTATTTGAAAAACTATTTTTATACATCATCTTTAGTGGCAATTTGAGTGTTTCAAGTTTAAAAAAAAAAAAAACACCAGTCGTTCTAGGGGAATGTGTTGAGGAATGGCCATGACCTCAAGTGCAGAGTGCGGTAAAATTTCCACGCTATCAATTATCTTACAAAACATGTCAGAAATGTATGGTTTGTTGATGCATATGCATTACATGTTTTATCACGTAACTGTAGTACTTACCATTCATCCCAGCTCATTACATAATTTTAATATTACCCTAGGTGCATAACACTTTTGCAAAAATATCACTGACAGAGTGTGCAAAAAACATTGCTCCGCATTACATCACGGCAAACGGTGACGGGTGGTTCCTCCCGCAGCTTGGGGTAAAACAAATTGTCATGAAGGGAATGGTTTCCAATCTCTTAATATTTAGCCGAGCTGATTACCGAGTGTAACGTTAGTTTAATCAGTATGGCTTCATGCTATAGCGAGCTAGCTATGTGCCACTCTCATAATGAAGTTAATGTTGCACAGCTAGCTAGCTAGTGTGCATGCAGTACCTTTCCATAATCATTTTGTGACATTACTTTGCTAGCTAGCAAGCTAATATCAGCTTGCTACTCAGTTGACTGAATTTAGAAACTGGCTTGTTCAAATGCAAATGTCTATAATTCACTGAGTGACTTTAGCAGACTGATGGAGTAAGCTCAATGCTAATGTGTAATGGGAATTGCAGTTAAGGCGCTATTGAAAATTACGTTTTTTTTTTTAATTATGTAATTCAGTTATGTGATAAACAGAATCTTTTACTCTTGGTTGTCTCAAAGTTATGCAGCTCACTAAGTAAACTTGGGCTTTGTTGTGGCCTGAAGCTCAACAAACGCCAAATTTACTGAACTCATTTCATAACTTTCATATGAGACAGCCACTCATGCAAGATCCTCTATGTGGCTCTTGAGGTGTTTGTTTTCATGCAAAGTTGTGATGGCGGAGGAAGTCGGATTCGGATTTCTCACGTGAAGTATTTGCACAAAGAATTAGTCTGACTGCTGATGTGGGTGTTAGTATCACAACAGAGACAACAGTGCACGACAGTGCCGTCTTTATGCACATTGAAATTCTTTCAGATCCCGGATCGAGAATATGAGTTGGATCTTCACCAAAATTTGACAACTCCCTCCTAAGCAAAGTATTTGTCAAAACACAAAATATCATTGACATTCATCCTGAAATTTTTCAGAGACCTTGTATACTTATGAAAAAACAAATGCTGGTGAAAACGTATTTCTGTAACGTAAGGAATACTATCAATGACATTCAGCTTTTTGAAAGATGAAATTTGTGAGCTGTTGTGGCATTAGTCTGGTCTTTGTGTACAAGCTAGGTGGACAAATATAACATTGTCAACTTTTAGAGATCAGATCTTAAGACGTGCTGCGGCATGTGCGCAGCCATTTGTGACATCACTTCCTGTATGTCAGCTTAATGCTTTGGACATTGTTGTTTCTTTTCCTCCCTTTGTGTCACAGTTCTGTCCAGTCCATACTCCGTCAGACAGGCGAGGGGAAAGTGCCTGAGTAATTGGATGAGAAGGCACACTTCATTAGTTTGGCTTTTTCCCCGTGATGAATGTACAGGGTTCGTTTCTCAGGCCGAGTGTTATTCAATGCAAATGAAATGTCTTGAGGTTGTTTGGGTGACACTGGAGTCTCACTCTGATCTTTTTTTTCTTTTTCTTTTTTTTCCCAGCACTCATTCATTTTTTTCCTTAGACCCTGACCTGGCCTACCATCATTCTGAGTTTCCAATCTTTTAAACCTGTTAAATGACGATTTCTGCAATGTAACTTCAGTCCCCCACAGCATGCATGACATAAAAGGCCTATGAGTCCATCTCCCCATACTGTAACCTTATTTGTAGTTTTGACATTTCAAGGAGCAAGGACATTCCATTTAGCCATTTATTTTATTCGATCCCCCATCCTCTCTGACTTTTCTTTTTTTTTTTTTTTTTTTGCCTTCTGGTGAGAGGGGCTAAGAACAAGAAAAGATGCGAAGGCTCTTAAAAATAGCCAGTTAGAATGAGATCCAGGACTCCAATCTTTTGGTCTCATTTGGAAGTCATCAGGAGGAATGCTTGACAGCATTAGCATAAATTTCAACTCTTCCTTTAGGCATCTCTAACCGTGGAGAAGCTTCATAATTTAATTTTGAACTCTTGACTGTCCAAATTGTCATACTTTTAGCTGATTATGGAAGATTTGTGGGTCTGCATAGTGGTGTACTGGCTAAATAACTGTTCTTTAAAGAGATGCCTTCATAATGGAATTGCAAAGTGGGCTGGTTCTGCCTGCATTTGCAGAGTGAGTACAAAAAGCACCCCGGTCTAGATGAACCTTCAGAAACTGTGATTTGTGTCTTTTTATCCTTTTAAGAGCCAAGATAAATTGTGCAAACAGGTAGACTTCCTCTGGCCCATGTAAAATGGAATGGACTCCCATAATCAATTATTTTGTTTTACCAAGATAATGGAAATACAACATCGCCTCAGAATACATTGACATATGCAAATCATTGCCATTTTGAACTAGTGCAATTTAATTTAACAATCGTTACTTCAAAAGAAAGCAATTGTGTTTTCCACAGGATGCTTTTCCCAAATTGCATATATTACTGTATGTTTTTCAACTAGTCAAGGCTCCAAATACTAGTTATCTGTGCAGTTATAATCACATTACAGTCTTTATTTTGCAAACCATTTGCAAATTGGGGGTGACTTTAGTGCCATTTAGTGTCATTGTGTCTTCTCGTAAGGTTAGTGGTTCAGCATAAGCTGAAAATATTAGTTCTGTTTCAAGAAATAATCATTTGCTACTTTCCCATTGCATGTGTTACTCTTGCTTGTGGAAATGTAAGCTTTCAGACTTGACACCTTCAGAAGTGTTGCAGTAAAATCCCTGCCGTATTTGCCCCAGATTTGTCTGTCATGAGCTGGAGGCTTGTGCTTCATTCCTAACCAGTTCCTATTATGTCTTGCATCAGGTGAAATCCTGCCAGTAATGCAAATGTGCTTCACTTTTATTTCTCCCACATCCATTCAGTAATTCCATGTTATGCATAATCCAGCATTGCCTTACTTTGTTTAATTTCTCGTTTTATATTCCTGTCTTGTTCATTTTTTGTCGTCTTCTCACCTTGTAACCTTGTCTCCTCACTTATTCCTGGGGTGTTTGTGTGCGTTTTATGCCAAGTCACAAAACCTATCACTGAAGATCACACATTTCCGTCTCTGTGGCAATCCTGAATGACCTGCCATTTTGTGTTTTTTGATTGTCATGTGAGTGGCAGTTCTACTCAATTAGAGATATAAATAAAACCATAGCTGAATGTATTCTGTGAGTCTCTGTAATTTCATGGAGTACTTGGCCATCTGTGGTACCTGTTCCTGATTGGCTGGAGGTATGGTGCTGAACTTTGAGAAACCTGCATAAACATCCCACTCATGGTGTGTTTACCACATTGCAGATTGTATTTAACATGTACCATGATGCATCTCTACACACTTTGTTTAAGCATGACTGTTCCATCTGTCTACAATCTTTGTGATCTCCATTCTGTGTAATGATAGTGTCCAGTTGGTATCCACAATCCAATATTGGCTTGTCCATTAATATTAATCCAATGCTCCAGAATGTCAAATTTACCAACAACAAAGAATATTTTGGGAAAAAAAAACCTTTAAAATAGTCTCAAATTTTTGAAGTGCCCACTCACTTGGAAATGCAGTGCGCAAGAATATGGTTAGCATAATGGCCATATAAAAAAAAAAAAAAAAAAAAAAAAAATTAGTCGGTGATCATCCCTTCCCGACTGGCAAAAACTGTGCCGACTTTTTTTTTTTTTTTTTTTTTTTGTTAATCGTTTTTTTAATCGAAAAAATGTCTGGAATCGCGTAAAAACGTGAAAAAACAGCGCGTCAGTGATTCAAACTTCGCGGTATTTCGAGCGTTTGTCGAACCACGCCGCGCATGCGCAAATATCTAAACATTCTTCAGTTGAAACGCGTTTCCACCAGTTTCAGTCTTTAAAAAAAAAACTCCCCCCACCTCACTTTTTTATGCTCAGAAGGATGATCACCAACTTTTTTTTTTTTATATGGCCCAATTTAAGTATTACAGAGTAAATATGAGTCCAATTCTGACCATATGTGCACTGTAAGAGTCGCTACAAGTTTAGTGCAAGTGTAAGAGCTGCACTGCATGCTGTCTGAAAGAAAACCACTAAAAACATCTAGCTTCCATTTGAGACAGGATGCCTAAAAACAAGCCATTCTGCTAGTCATCCTGTTTTCTAAACTTGGACATGGGGTCTATAAATCATTAAGTGCCGATTGTACTATTTTATTTCAAGATTGCTGATCACAAATACACTGTCACAAAGACACTTAACAATCCTAATAAATGGAAACCAAAACCTGAAATCTCCCCCCAAAGAAAGCAGGCAGTCAAACAATTCATATCACATATCAGTCTATCATCACATTTCACACTGATGGACGTTATTGTTCAGACACTTATACATGGGAAGTACAATTTCATTTATAGCTGATACTGACAACAAAATACAGTATTTTTAAGATGATTAAGAGAATCTTGTTACATGTTTCCAAAATTTTCCCCCATCTTTCTCATCCTACAGCCCAAATAAGAGTCATTTTCTTTTAAAGACCATGAATGGTGCCTGCCTTTGGAAGATTTCTCTCATAAAAAAGATTTAACTCCTAAATAAAATCTGAATAATCTAACAAATGAAGAGTTCATTTGCAAAAGCAGATAAAGGCCATTCTTAAAATTAATAAACCAACAGCAGTTTGATGAATATTCCTTTGACTACACAATGCAAAAACATCATTTAAGAAAAGTAAAAAATTTTGAGATATCTTTCTGAAATAACCCAACTCTAATTTGATTGCTATTTCATGATGTGCACAATTAAAAAACATGATTTAGAAAAATAAATCAACATGCACATACGGTAACTGTTTTTGCAAATGAACTCTTCAAATGCAACAATAGATCCAAACAAATGCTCCTGATATTGTTTCTCCCTTTAAAAAGGAATTAAATTTATTTGCTGTTGAACTGTAATTGTCTGGATAGCCTTCCTGCAGGGTTGACAAACGAGATATTCTGGTTAATGTATTTCTCAGTGTCCCAGGACAATGACATCCTGAAAAGCATATCCATCACCTCAAGTCACCTGAAGGTGCATCCTTCTCAATGACACACTACTTTCAGTATTATATTCCCAGAAGATGTAGGAGTGACATCACTGGGGAAGACCCGAGCGAGACCTCAATTTTGCTTTATTTAGCTAAAAGAGAAGATTAAAGTTGGTGTCCTGGTGTGGCCATGTCTTCAGTTGGATTGATCTGAGCAGGCAGTATAGGGATGTACTGCTGCAGGGGGAATGGACCCACCCACCAACCTCCAGACACCGGACATAATGCGAAGATGTTTTACTGTATCTGTCAGTGAGTTGTGTTCAGTGACCCCTATATCACCCTGCACTTTCCAGTAAACCTCGATTCCACTACTCCTCTGCCTTGTCCTTAACAGCGGCCTCGGCGAAAGTGTTTCATGGATGTGGGCATGTGCGCCTATGACATCTGTGGGTTTTTGTGTGCGTGTCTGCCTATGTGTGTGCGTGTGCATGCATGGGGTTGCGTGCGTGCTTGCGTGTGTGTGTGTGTTTGTGTGTGTGTTGTGTGTGCTGGCTATCATTCTCAGAAACTGGCCGGCTTGGGAAACCCTGCAGTGCTGAGGTGCTTTTCTATTTGATTTGTGGGGGAAACCATGTCATAGAACCACACATTTGCCTCAAAAACGACTCCATCATCTGTTTAGCACGTCCTTATCTCTTCCTTTGTGCAGATAAAGACTGCTTTAGCCTTCCATCTCTTTAACACTCTTTAACTCAAGGACAAGCTGCCGTACATAATGCACATAGCGAATGAAACCGGGCACCTCTGTGCCCTCCGGCAGCTGATTTATGCTCTGGTCGTCCCCGCTGCTGTGTCACCTTGCCCTGTGTGTGGATGTGTCTCTGCCTGCTGCTGTTCTCACCGGCCCGGTGGGTTTGTTTGATGCACAGACCTGAGCAGAGTCCCGGACGGTGCGGGGCGACCTGCGCGATTCAGGGCCTCGCAGCGGAGCACACTCTCCAGCATCCTGCAGTACCTAGGTGAGAAACGCGCACACGCACACACGCACGCACATATACATACACTCACATGCAAACACGCACATGCGTGCACACACTCTCAACAAGTCTATCCCGCAGATTGGCGTACATGGATAACACTGCTACTCCCATTCATGCATGCACGTATGCATATGCACCCAGTGTGCTTGAATATGCATGCCTGTATGTATTCAAGTAATCATAATCCTCTGAATCCACAAATAGATGTACAATCAGGAGCATCAACACTCGTATTTACCGTGTGGGAGAGAGAAACAGGATTGGGTGATTGCTCAGAATTTTGAGCTTGGCAGGGATATTACGAAGCTTTGGGTTGGCGCACGTGAAGATACATGACTGGGCTTTGTTTATTGTTTGCATGACTGAGGGTGGTTCTGTTCCCTATTGTTTGATTGGCATGTGCTGTCTTCATGTTCCAGAGTCTCGCCCAGTCCCCCATAGGCCCCGCCCACCCCGGACTCCTGGCCTGCAGATCCCGCCCCCGAAGACCCTGATCTCTTCGCTGCCGAGCCACGGGCCACTAGGAATGCTGGGAAAGCGCAGCTACCAGCACCACGGCAGGATGGACACTGAGAGGAGAGGAGCTGCGACTAGCCAAGGTGAATAACAACACACAAACACACACACACACACACGTATGCACTTTCGTGCATGCATGCGCACACACAGCCACATTCATGAATACTTTATTTACTCCTTGAAGCCCTGTCATATTCAACTGGCAGAGCATAAACCACAGGCCGCGCCAAGCGTCTAATGCACAAACACATGCGCACCAGTTGTCACAGTAGAAGCTGTAGCTGCTTGACAGCCTGTGGAATTGATTCTGGCTCCGTCTGCAGCACTCAACACTGTCCCGCTGTTTCCAAGGACACATGGCCGCTGGGCTGCAAGCACAGTGACTTTATCTTGGCTCTCTCTCCTGTCCCAGTTTATGCCCCCCCACCATCTGCCACCCACACACACACACACACACACACACACACGGACGCACACACGCGGATGCACACATGCACACACAACTGTGCGCAGAATCAGATTGATCTGTCTTCAGAGGACAGCTACCGTAGAGCTGATCCAGGTGTCATGTGGCTGTGGCGGCAAACTATTTGGCATGTAGCGGAGAGCAGCTTGTAGTTCATGTATAAACTAGCCATGGCCCCCTTTCTTTGCGCTGTCACCGGTCGTTTAA
Organism: Gymnothorax javanicus; assembly: GCA_029692085.1. Classification (NCBI taxonomy): domain Eukaryota; kingdom Metazoa; phylum Chordata; class Actinopteri; order Anguilliformes; family Muraenidae; genus Gymnothorax; species Gymnothorax javanicus. The sequence continues at coordinate 38,828,960 of CM056208.1, read as the reverse complement.
GCGGTTTTGCTGCGAGTATATGCTAAGCACCATAAGTATCTGTGCGCGTGTACCTCCTTTTTAAGTGGAGTATATCAGTAATTTAGCAGTTTGGAAACGACATTTTTTGGTAACCTGCTTTTCCAATCTTGAGCAAATGAGGAGCACCAGAGTCCTGTATACGACCCATATCTTGGCACTTCTCTACAGTTAGCACAAATTGAGGGTAAATAACTTCTAAGTCTAAATTCCATTGCTACAGTGACTGCTGTTGTCTCAGGGGTTAAATTTCGACACTATCAAAGGTGACTTATCGTATATTAGTTACTTGTTGTAAATTTGTGGCAAACACAGCTGGCTGACTTGGTTACAGAGCTCTTTCCTGCACAAGTTGGGGTCGACCTGTGGTGACTTCTTCTTATAAAGCAGCACTTTGCTGGTCCTGGATTTCAGTTGGGTCTTTAAGCGATTATCATTCTTTTTGTCATGCTATAGGCCTATATTATGACATAATAAAATGTAAGATTTTAGAGCAGAAAGCATGTATTGTAACATTCCATAATATGAAGACCACAAAAGAAAATTTTATATATTATATATTATTATAATATTTATTATAATATATAAAAATGACAATGTATAATATTATATATTATGATAATATTTTACGTATTTTATATTTTTTGCATATTTTTTCAGTGCTTTGTTTCTAAGATTGTTTTGAATTTTTAATTCATCATTTCTCCACAATGAGAAAATGTGACTGATCATTTTTCCATTGTGGTCCTCACATATTTGTCCATTATTTCAGATTGTTATTAATATTATCATTTACACGGTAAAGTGGTACATGATGCGTATTTATCGTGAATAGCTTGAGAAATCCTTATATTATTCATTCATTTGGGGGTTCATTATATTTCCACAAAGGGGCAGCACTCGGCAAGGCTCGCTGTAAGTAGACCACAGTCTCTTGAATTCAGCTGGGGGTTTCTGTCATCGGAGTGATGAAAGTCTGCTGCTGGATATTTTTACATTTTGGGTTTGTGGGCTGGGAGATGTAATTGGCAGCAGAAGATCCGATGTGGCGGGTGTGACATCCCTGCCATGTTCTGAATCAGACAAGGTCTTGTAGGCGCTCGAGCCCTTTGTTTCCATCCATCAACACCAACCCCACCCCCCATCCACCCCCCCAAACCTGAATGTTACCCAGTAATCCAACACCTGTCAAAAATAAGACCAATTAGTCCAATTCCCACATGCAATTAGGTGAATGTGGTGCCTCAAATTCATACGCTGATGACAGTTTTAAGACTTCCTTCCCCTAGTAAATTGGTAAGTAGCGAGGAGCAAAGTGCATCAACAGCACCGGAGGTGTTCCTACATTCAGTTGTCACCATTGTCTGCTTGTGATTTATTACCACCAGTGGACAGACTCCACCCTCTCTAGGTGCTTCTCAAGGGTGTGTCTTGAGCCAATTAGAGCCAGCAAAAGCTTAGATCTTGCCTATTGGTTGCTGGGAGTTCCAGGCACTCTACACATTCTCCAGTGGAAATTTTGGTGTTTTCTCTTAAAGAGCATGAAAACCCTTCCTTCACTTTTGCTCTGCTTTCATGTTCTGTTTGAGTTCACACCCAAAACCATTTTGGAGACATCTGTTCCATCTGGTGGTCCTTTGTTGCCGTGTCACCAAGCTTTGAAAGTCACCATTTTGTGCTGTCTGGCTGCCTGGCTAAAAATAGGACAGCGCTCTTGTTAGAGGCATCAGACGTCAGCTCTAGAACACAAATCAACGTGCAGGTGGTCCCAGGCGCACATGAACAGCCATAATTTGCGTTCAGCCATTGACTCACATTGTTTTCATTGTTTATCTAGCTTTTTGAACGATGGTTCAGCGTTGTGTTGTCAAATTCTGTAGAAATTCAGAAAAAACTGGACATAGTATTCACAAATTTCCAACCTACCCCTCTCGCCTGTTTACCTCTCCTGATTAGCAACAGTTACTCAGACTAATTGGTAGAACCGACGAGAGTCATTTATTTTTGAAAGCCTCGTTATACAGTACACTAGGAAATTATATGATATTTTCTTCCGCACATCAATGACAACGAAAAATATCAAAGTCGTTATAATTTCTGCACTCGTGTAGCTTATGAAACAGCACATATTTGCGTAAATTAGTTTGCGAGGCTCATTGCGCAATAAGCCATGAGAATCCGTTCTACAGTCTGAATGAAGTGACAGCTAAATGGCCTTGTTAGGTATGATGCACAGCTGAGTGATGGCGAAAATAATTGCTGCGAAGTCAGCCAAAGTTTCGGATTTTTTTCAGATTGTCATCCTTGCGGAGTCACATCAATTATATCAACATAGCCAACAGGCAATCGCTTTGTCATCAGCATTTCTTTATCATTACGTGTCATGCATTAGCGGTGGTTGTTCAGTTAATAAATTGTTTGATTGTTAATCAGGCAAACTTGATCGCCAACAGTTTAAAAAAATTTATGCGGGAAAGGGTGATGTTACTGAAGGGCTTCCTGACATCTGACGGCACACCACTGCAGCTAGCTAATAGTCCAATATATTTGCGGAGATCGGCCATGTTAAACTGCGTCAAGTCATTCCTTATACACTTGATTAATTTACTATTGTTTTCAAATAAATGCTACCGTAATTCAAACTATAGGAAAATAACATACCAAGTAGTATTTCCAACGCGATCTTGTAATAATAAGGCATCATGAGGAACGGCATCAGCTGCATGTCCCGCATTGGTCCTCCATTTCTTGCCTTGCTGGTGGCCCATACAGGTCGGGTTGAGGACCGTTGTATTCCTCCGTATCTGCCAAAGTAAGAACTAATGTCTCCTGATTCCTCATCGCTCCAGTCGTGAAAACTCTCACCGGAATTCCCACTAGATTCACTGAAACTGTATGACGACATGTTGACCTTGCCTGTTTGTGTTCTAGTGCTGATGTCAATCATACTTCGGGTGCGCTTGCGCCGTGGTCGGCATACTCCGCCGGCGGTGATCAATAAATTTAATTTGCAGCGATTCGCGATCAACTTTTGTAAAAAATAAATAAGTTTTGCGATCTTTGAGTAATTCTCTATCATATAATCATTGCCTATCCCCTGGGGTATTCATGCTATTTAAATCACAGGTTTCTCCAGTGAGGACAGACCATCTTCGCTCTGCCCAAACTTGGACTCGTCCGTTTTGTTGTCTATCCATACCGGTACTCAATTTGCCATTTCCTTTGTTTCTTTTTTCTCTGTTTACAGATAATTCCAGTCACAGTTTGGGACCAGTTTTGGTAAGTTTCTCTCTTTTTTTTTTTTTTGCATAAATCGACACACAATTATAACAAACCGTGCTTGAGCGTGCCAGAACATTTATGTAACCTGGAGCAAAATGCCAGATTTCGAGGCCACAGTCATCTGAAATGCCATAGTCTCCACAAAAGAGTGTTGCTTGTTTCAGGGAAAACAGCCAGCAGAGTTTCTTGGTGTGCACATGACTCAAGCGAGAGTCTTTGAGCGGAGATGATAACCACAGTGAAAAGACATGGATTCTAATCCAAGTCTGCCTGTTGTCATGGTGAGGAGACTTCAGACGGAGGGTCCAGATCTTGTCAGATTTTTCTCATACTCATCTGGCTTCATGCCCATCAGTATCTGTGGTAACACATTCACCTTGTGGGGATGTGTTCACTATGGGCAACCAAAATGCACAATAATTCAATGTGCGTGTGATGTCCATCCTCCGTGTTTGTCCAAATGCCATGTAACCCAAGACAGCGCAACAGAAAGTGATCAAATAGAAAGATAAAAACGTAAAGCTATTGCTCAGCCTCTGATGGCTGTTTGTCTAAGCGAGCAGAAACAGGAACCAGGCATAGCAGAGTCTGCGAGAGCCTTTTGTTAATTAAATAGAGGTTGTTGACTGGAAACGCATGGCTCTTGTCCTTGGAACAAATTAATAATCAACACCTGTTAGTCACCATTGCTCTTATCCTCAGCTCCACCTCTATGCTCTCATTGTCCCCACTTATTCAGAACCTTGACTATCCCCTCCTCTTATCCCTAATGATGCAATAACCACAACCCCCATGCCGTTTCACTAATCCCTAATTACCGTTTATACTCTCCGTATCCCCTACAATGCACTCCTCATAACTAAAACTGTGTACTCTCCATATCTCCATGACTCCAACTATGTGCTCTTTAGAATCCACACTATGTACTCTCCATACCCGACTCCATGCACTCTTCATAACCCAAATTATGTACTCTCCATAATCAAGGACGTGTACGCTTCATAACCCACACTATATTACAATACTACTATAGTGCAATATGCTTAATATCTACATCTGTGCAATATTACTATTGTGCAATATTGTCAAAATTTCATGGTGCCTTGCTTGCTGTTACACCTATCTGACTGAAGTGTACTTTGTTTTCTTTGCTTAGTATGCTGCCGTTTAATGTGCAATAACGCCTACTACACTTAGCTCTGAATACCATCTACCTCTTTACCTACTGTAAATACGAGAGTTTGTAGCATTTTTTTTATATACAGTATATATACCTTAGAGCATTGTTTCCCAAACACAGGTGATTCAAATGATCAGGCTGTCATCAATCAGCTTTAGGGGGTGATTAATGAGCTGATCATTTGACCCACCTGTGCTGGAGTAGGGAGAAATCTAAAACATGCAGGACAGGTGGGCCTCCAGGAGAGGTTTAGGAAACGCTGCCTTAGAGTTTTCTATATCTCTATTTATATTGTACTTTAGCACTTTTAATTCTACTCTTGTGTGGACGTGACTTTGAAAGCCTGTATTTTCGTGTAAGCACTGTTCAGTGGCAGCTGTCAAATTTTCGTCATGTACCCAATGTATGATGACAATAAAGGCATTCTTATCTCATCTTATATACAGTCCATAACCTGCACTTTGTACTCTCCATATCCCTCACTATATACTCTCCATAACCCTGGATATGTACTCTCCATAACCCACACTGTATACTCTCCATAACCTACACAGTGTATTTTCTATAACCCACTCAATGTAATCTTTATAACCAAGCCTATGTACTCTCTATAACCCACACTCTGTACTCTCTGTAACCCACACTATGTACTCTCCATAACCCACACTACGTACTCTCTGTAACCTTGTCTGTAATTACTTCTTAACCCACCCGCTGCAGCACAATGGCAGAAGTAGTGGCACTGCTCTACGATCTACTGGACCCATGCTGCGCAAGAGACGTCCCAACTGGATCGATGCTCCCAACGACAGTTTCTTCCTTGTGTCCAGGGAGACCAGGTAGGCAAGGCTAAGGTACTGTGCCATACAGTTGGCGCTGCTGATGTGCTTATGGGTGTGTATGTGTGTGTTAATGTGTGAGTGGGTTTGAGTGATATCACCTGCCTGGCTGGCTTGCTCCTGTACTGTGTTAAAAAAAGATTTGGCTGACCTCAGAACAGTTTACCCACCCTCTACATCCCTGAGCATGCTCTTCGGACTGCAGAATGAACCCACTACATGGGATCAAAGAGACACTGCATTACTTCTCGCACAGAAAATGGCAATATAAATCACTTGGGTATGCATTTAATAGCTTGTTTGTATGGCCCAAAACTACTAAATAGAATGCTAAAATTATTCATAAAGGCATATAACGCATATGCAGTTTTTGTTGCATTGCCTGGAATGTAAGCAAACTCCAACTCAATCTAACTCGCACTCGCCAGTTTTCTCTCTCAATCAAACACACAGGCACACGCACTCAAAAGCAGCCTAACTATTAGAGACTGGGTGGAAATGATTGACACTTGAAATGACTATCTTTGTGAGATGGCGTAGTGTATCTGATTAGATGTTTTGGCCCATGCGGGGGTTGCTTAACGAGGAGTGGCAGTGCTTAATGACTGGTTCATTGTCCCACAAAGTGACACATTCTCAATGCTGAAAAAGCAGGACACCCAGTCATTATCAGAATGGGAGTTAAGGGGCTGAGATAGTCGGGAGGCGGTTCCTATTTTTGGGGTGAAGGGCACCACCAGTAACATTCATGTCACTCATTAGCGGATGGACACACGCACGCACGCACGCACACACACACACACACACACACACGTTAACGCAGTTATCCTTATTTGGACATTGCGCTGACTTCTATTCATTATGGACGGCTTAAACCTAAGCCTAACCCTAACCCTCACCATAACCAAATCATGTCTTACCCTAACCTTTACCTGACCTCTATTCACACCTGACCCCAAACCTCAACCATGACCTCTGAAATGACATTTTGCCTTATTAAACCAGCCTTTGGTCCCCTCAAGGTCAACAGGTCCAGAGGAGGTCAGTGTTTATACCAGGAAAGGTCCCCAATAGGAAACAAATATGTGGCCCCCCAATCACACACACACACACACACACAGGCACATTTATATTATTCTATGTGAGTATTATAAATCTTGTTAGCACAACCGAGTCCCTTCCACCACACACTGATGGCCTTTGATCGATCTAAATCCACATCCCAATATCTGTGAGTCCGTTTGCTCCTGTTGGCCTTCTCCGGTTAAGTTTCAAGGCACTGCAGTTTCCTATTTTTTTGTCCGAGACTGTGCGTGTTTGGTTTTACAGACAGCAATCTGATCGAACATAAAGTAATTGCATTTCCTCCGGAGGCAAGAGCCCATATTAGAGTGATTGACAGGTTAGCGAAGCCCAGCACTTGAGAAGCCTGTATTTGTATCTAGGGGACCCCATTTATAGGAGGAATTAGCTTGGAACATGAGCATCATTAGCTGAGCAGGTCCCTTCTCTCTCCTGAGCAGGGTATTACCCACACGGACGCAATTATCTCGCTAAACTGCTCTGCTCCGATAATTAGACGCCAACTGAGAAACCATCACGTAGGATGAAACAGCCCTTGATTTTTAGGTGCAAAATATTTTTTAAATGCCAATCAAGTCCAAATACAGATTAAAGTGACAATCTTTTATTGACCAGTAGCTGCAAGCCCATGGGAAAATGAGCAATACTTTAGTTTTTCACACTAGGGAATGTCAAACTCATAAACCTTTTCTCACTTTAAATGTGTATGAGAATATAGATGTAAAGCACAATAAAAAAAAAAAACACTTTTTTTTGCAGGGTACACCAAGTAGTGGATGACTGCTTGCTGGCAGTGAGCCATCTTGATTATTCATGACCTACACTGTTAAATTAGGAGTTGACGTAATAAGGCCAATCTGATTACATTTAACTATTGACCCAAGCCGTTTTTTGGTGGTGCGGTCCCAGTGCTTTATGGAACTTTAAGTGGAGGGGGTGACTGTGTTTTTACAGCCCCCTGTGAGTAACTGGCTGCTTGTTTCATTTCAGTGCCCCAGCCGTTGGGCAGCTTCTTATGGTAAGTTGAGCTTCAACCTGCCCTTCCAACTGGTATTAGCCTCTGTGCTTTTAGATGCACTAAACGTAATGTACACAGTGGCAGATCACCTCCCACACATGACCTCCCCACTGTGGAGGGATTTCATTTAACACTATGGTTGTCATGTTTTACAGTACTGTGGGAGATGAAGTCTAGAGTGTTTTTTTTTTTTTAAATAGTTTTGGACTACATATCCCATGATTACCTCCTGAGGAAGGGTAGTGTGTGTTACTTGTGGGGCCTATTTGTCCCTAGCCCCTAACACTTCCCAGTGGTCACTGATAGCAGGATTACTGGTATCAGTGTCTTGATATTTAAGACCGACTTGCTTCATGGAGTGGCTTGGGTGGATCTGGATGTGCGTGAAAGAGAAAACCAAATCCATCGAAATCCACTCCTCACCTTCACCGTGGGACCGCCGAGCACCGAATGAAATTACTACCCCAGAACTAATAGCCGGTTAAAAATCTTTATAATGTGCGCTGATGAAGAACATAGTTTGGGAGAAAAATGCTTTTCCATTACCGCGATGTCCACATGAGGCATGACTCTACCCCCCCCCATTTTCCACCCTCCCACCTTTTCTCCCTCACCCCATCTCGAAGTCAGGGCCAAATTTAGACCCCCGGCCCTGATTAATGCATGTTTAACTGCGGCGAAACCCAAGACAAACGAGCCTTCGTCAGAACAGGGCTGGAGATTCATGTTTTATGATAGCGATGCTCGCTAAGCCATTAGTCTGTGATTAATGGCATGTGAGGTTTCTGCGAACTGGAGATGCACCCTCATTTATACGTTCATGAAGGAAGCCCAGTTTAGGCGTCACAATAGGCACCTCTCTACACATTGTGACATCACAACTGATCCATACTCATCCTGAATACCTTTTCTCTAGGGGAAGGGGGGGGGTTAGCTTATGTCCTACTGGGTTGAGAGAGTTGTTAATCTACACTTCTCAGCCATTGGTCTATATTCACTGCTGAATGATTAATAGAATCCCATTAACTCCTTCCTCTAAAGAATTAACTTAAATTTTCAGTGATCTGCAAAACCTGATCAATTGCTCATTAGTTACCTGTTACAATGTACCGTTCTGCACATCTTCTGGACCAATGCTGGTCACCTGTGCGGAATATTGCAAAGGAGCAAAAGCATCTTACTGCCTGAAAACTCATCCTTTTGGATATAAGGTTATAATAAAAAAGAGTTGGTTGTGAAAGAGAGGTCAAAGTTCAGATACAGGGTTAGGAATCTGATGGGTCACTGTGAGGAAATCTGCAATCATCCAATACAGTGTTCAGCGTTCATATTTGCACAGTTGCTTGGCTATTGTTTTCATGCAATGTGAGTTGCAGCTCATTTGATCACAGAGGAGCGATCCCAATGGATCAGTGTGGGATTAAGGGCCTTGCTCCAGGGCCCAACAGGTGCTCTGATCTTACTGCAGTCACACAAGGGTTTGAATGCCAAGCCTTCTAAATCCGTGTTAAAAACTTTAACCACTAGGACAGGGATCACATACTCACGGTTCCTGAGGTCAGAGAACTTAAGGTTTACCACCCTCCCTTTACCTGGGAGTCAGGTGAAATGACAGAAAGGCCAATCAGAAGCTCTAATTGTTGAGACAATTAGTTAATTTTCTTGGAGGAAAAAAAAAATCCTGGGCTGGTTTTGGATTTGTGGAGCAGGTTTGGTGATCCCTGCGCTAGGCTGTAGAGCACCCTTTGCTTTTGTTTGCCTTAGTTACAAAACCACAGACCTTTCGTACTTCAGAAAAGAAACTTTTGTAACCTTTTTATTATCCAGGTCACCATGGTGACCTTTTTTATATCCAATGTGAATATAAATAGTGGGCAACTTTATATAATACAGTTGAATTTGAACCTTAGTCGCAAATTTAAATGTAGTTGGCGCTTTTGTAAATGAAATATCTACACAGCCATTGTTCAGCGAAAGTATTTCCTGCCAAAAGTCAAAGTGCTTACACACATCCATGCACATAGATTTATATATGTTTGCAGCAGCAGTCAGACTGAGAGCATTACATGCACCCATGCACACACACATACACACACACACACACATCTTTGTACTTATATCTTTGTGAGGACATTACATAGACTTTCATTCTTCCTGTGTCTCTACAGCCTGTCACTAATCTTAACAATACGCAATGTATGCCTAACCCAAACCCTTACCCTAACCTTAACCGATCCCTAATTCTAACCTTACCCCTAACCTTAACTATTAAGTGACAATTTGCCTTTGTAGTTGTGAGGACCGGCCAAAATGTCCTCACTTCCCAAAAAAGACTTCACTTTGTTGGTAAAAGACTCATGCCGGTCCTCAGTACGTAGCAAGTACAAGAACACACACACACACGCACAGGCTCGCACACACACACGCAACACATACGCACAAGTGTGCACGCACACACACGCGCACACACACATGCTTGTACAAACTTGACCTGCATGTAAGGTGTTGAGACAAAACCACGAATATAGATGTGCGCGTAATGTGTGGTAGTCTCTCGGGAGGTGTTTGGAGAAAATAGTTTGCTTGTTAGTGCCACTCATTGTTCTCAGTAACGAGGGTAATGTCTGCGGAGAGCTTTAGCAGGTTCATACATCTTTCATGAACAGATCATATGTGCTATTCCTGTTAGCCTGATGAAAATGGCCTTCCTCGCATGCAACCCAAGAACCAATAGCTGATTAGAAATCATCATAATGTGAGCTGATGAAAAACATGGTTTAGAAGAAAGATTCTTTTCAAATCCTGATCAATATCTTCCAATCGATCATTATCAAACTATATCATGTGATATGCACAAGTTCTGGCTCATGCACAGTCAGATTTTTCGTATTCTGATAAAAAAAAAAAAAAAAAAAAAAGAAGCGTCAGTTTTAGGTGCATTTTGACTTTGAAACTATAAAACTACCCTTTACCTTGATTCAGATATTCTCTTCCCTCTTGTCCTGGAAAACATAGCTGAGGTTTTGTTTGTTGGTGTGTTTGTGTACTGTGTATGAGAGTGTGTATGTGCATGTGTGTGTCTGCTTGTGTGAGCATGCGTGTTCATGGGATAGTGTCTATAACTGTGTGAGCGACCACATGCATATGTGTGTGTATTTCTGTGTGTCAGCATGTGCATGTGTGTGTGTGTGCTATATTTATACGTGCATGAGTGTATGTGTTCTATATGAGTCTGTGCTGGTGTGTAAATCTTTGAGTAAATCTCTCTGGACTATCGGTCTGTATAGTATAATAACTCCCAGGAGGAGATTACAGACAGACTTGCAATAATGAGCCCCTGATGACAAATTCATAATAAAACAAAATTATGCAAAATGAGAACATTCTAGTACAATGTAAAAAAATGTCATGCAATACGTGAAGGCTAAATGATACAGAACTGTTATTGTGGGGTGCTCAAAGTATTTTAATGGAAGAATAAAATGTTTAGAGATGTATTCATTGCTTCTGAGTAACCAATAGTTATCCAGCCAATTGAACATTCTAACAAGAAGCCAAATAGAAAATTACGCTTTTTCAAACATCTTTGTTGTCATTTCTTCAGTAAAAAAATTATGAAGAAACCGAAAACAGAATTGCTCATTCCTTTGATGAAAAACTCTTTGCAAACGATTTAATGTTTGTACTGTTTAAATTTCCAATAGTGTTAGAGCAGTATAGTACACTGTGAGTGTGTCATAAACACTGAAAAGTCTATGAGGACAATTGTTTGGAAAGCCACCACTGTTGAAAAAATAAAAGGCCTGAAAACTTGATTATTTGTACTTGTTTTTGTCATTAGCGCGAATAGAGGAAAACACCTCTTCCAGTGAAAGATTGGTATTAAAATTGGCCATCACTTCTACTGCTAAGGTTTTTAAAAAATAATGAATGACCCCATTGCCAATGTGTTCATAACTATAAGTTTCTACTTTGTACATGCACACATTATTGTCTATATTACTTTACAAATCTGACAAATATCACAGCACGGTAATGTAATGTCTGTAAATAGTTGCCTGATGCTATTTTATTCTATAGAAAATGTAAATGTCAATACTCACATGCTCCCCCCATTTAAACAATCAATTATAACTTCATAATCTCAGTCAATTGGCATTATAATTATACATACATTCAAAACAGAGAATGAAGGCAAAGTATTAATTAGGGCAAGTACAACAAGTTAGCTCATGTGATTGGAAGGCATATCCAATGTGTCCAGTATGGGTGTCCTGCTATTCAGCTCACTCTATTCGGGAAAGTAATAGTGCTTGTCGCCCCATATCCTCAGTCTGTTCAATACTTTTTTTGTTGTCCCAACACTACTTTTTGCCGGCCTCCACAGTTGTCGATGTCATGTTTGAGGACAGAGGCATTGTGGGTAATGCATTTCTCTGTCTCTGACACCCCCCCTCTGCAGGAGAGTCCGCAGATTTCTGTCACGCTCCCAGCTGAGGAGGGCCTGTAGGCAGCCGTGTGAGCAGATCAGTGTGCGCCGGGCCCTCCAGGGGCCTCTCACAGGGATGGCCCCTTACCCCAGCCTGAGAACCCGGGGCCCCATTGTCATTCAGGACTGAAGTTTTTCCACATCTTGCTCTCCTCACCCCAAACCCCATTTCCTTCTTATGCATCCCCTAGTGACCACCCCTGCCCCCTCCCCCTCACCCCCATCATGCAAACCGCTGCAAACTGTTGTCAAATCAACACCTTGATAACATTGGTCATATGAGGGGAAACCCTCCTCGCCCTCAGGCTCCCTCTAGTGGCTGAGACCTGTCAATACACCTTTTCAGTGGCAATAAGATGTACAGTGCCTCAAAATATTTGCCAGCTCTTTTTTCTTCTTTGTTGCTACTGAACTCTTTTAGCTGTGATCTGTTTTTGTTGTCTTTTAAGGTACTGGAAAGTGTACATAGGAATTTTTTGCCACTATCCTCTCCTGTCAGGTTAAAATCTCTGTAAATAATTATGTATGTGCTTTTCCAAACATTGTTTTAAAATCTGATTTATTTTTTATTTTTATCTTCCGGGATGTGAGGCATGATAACTCACGTTTGCTTTGCGCACCTCATACTATATTTCGACGATCACTTGGAAGTAAGCGCCAGCGATGGTGAGCGAATCCACAGAGTTGACCACAGAATCCGTACGCACTGCGGGGTTTGACAGAGTGTGTAGTTTTCCTGGCCATTGTCAAAAGTTGCCTGTTGCCCTGAGAGTTACTGCAAATATTCATGTACTGCTTCGTCAAAACACCCAGCATTATGGTGTCGCAAGCGACGATCCTGGATCCACTCTGCAGGAGTTAGTGGCTGAAGTAAATTTCCACTGCATATGTATTTATGTTGTGTTTTCCTGTCCGTCACCATGAAGTATACACAAATAAAAAGAAACTTGTTGACACGTGTACCTTCAAGTTATTCCTAAAATAAGTTATAAAAAAGTTTTTTTTGAAGCGCTGACGGTAGTTCTCGATATAAATATGCGGTGAAATACTTCAGGTCTGAATCCTTTGAGGAGTCACTGAACGTGGAGAGACGTCACTATGACAAATCGTTAGTGTGCTCCTCACTGATACAGAAATATAGAACGAATGATGATTTTTGACCATTTGTCACACTGAGGTGGACAATAAAATGAATCATATTATCGATCTGTAAACATTTTTTTAAAATCTGTACTGCTCTGTTTATTTGGCCTGCAGGTATTGAAAATTCAAATGACAACAAACCAAAACTTTTTCGGTTTCGGAGGGGCCTAATTTTTGGGGCAAGTCATTCAGCAATATTACAAAATAAACAAGCACAAATTTTTGGCAGTGAAATCCACATCAACTTCAACAGCATAACAGCCACTATTTTGAGGTGTCGTTTGCTGCAGAAAAAAATGTGACCTCTCTCCCCAAAAAAAATGGCCCCTGCTTTTAAGCTCTTAAAATAAGTATGAATATCATGATTTAAATTATAAATACAAAAATGCTTCAATTTCATTAAAAAAGTTTCATGCAAAAAAAAGAAAAAACAATGTGCTTATTAAAAAACGACTGAAGTAACATCTACACACGTTCACTGGAAACTTAATTTTAGTTTTTACGGGGAATATAGTCTCAGCCTATTTGGAAATTCTGTGTTGGTGTTCAAAATAATGAATAAGTATGACAAATTGCCTAAATGGGACAGTCTTCGGACATCTACTATTGGTGGAAGGGATGATTACTTGAAGAATTAAACGTTTTCCCTGAAACTTGCATGCTTTTTTGATAACTATTTATTCTCCACCATTACTTTGATTCCACATTATTTGAGCTCTTCAATTTGGTACATTAATCAGAATGTCAGACTGACAAAGTTTTGCAATGTGCCAATAAAATGTTCCACGTAGCCTTTAATTCTTCATTTTACGTATGTACAAACTACCAAATTGAGGTTTTTTACTCACTGTAGCATCACTGACTTAACACAGGTAGTAATAATGAAAAAACACATCACTACTCATAGTGTACATTCCTAAATTAACATATCGCTAGTTATAAAGGTTAAAATTGTTCAAGGAGAAATTAGAATATTCCAATTAGAAAGATGATTGTTTTACAAATGGTACCGAATACTTCGAGTCTATGCCAGGTTTTCAATATTACCGTTGAAATTAAACGTAACAGACATCAGTCAGTATTGTTCACACTTGAGGTGCCAGCCAAAAGTTGACCTTAGATTTTTAATGTTAACTAAGGCATTTGCTGAATAAAACCATGTCCCATTCCAAATATCCCTCAACATATTTAAGGGACTAAATGCATTCAGAATGAGGAAGAAAAGTAGTTGAAGGTCTTATGGTAGCATCAGAGGTGGACAATTCAGACAATCCAACCTTGTTTTCACAATTATTTTATGCCAGTCGCTGAAGTTTTTTGACTAAAAAAATTTGTGTACCAGGAAGTGAAACTAAGTTGAGAAATCACTTGACTGAGTTCTTGGCTGCAAGAGAAATTGGCCGGACTTTTGCGGTCCCTTGGTTTGCCCACCACTGAGAAGTATATTTTATTCGCAGATATATGACACAACACTGGTCTTGAAACCTGTGGGTTTTAACCAGCACATTTTTCAAAAATGTTGGGTTGCTGCGAAAGAAGTAAATAAGAACAGAATGCAATGATTTGCATATAGTATAAAAATAACATACCAGATATTGAAACTTAGAAATTGCACAGGTGTTGTTTCTGAAAAATATATGCTTATTTTGAATTGGATGCCAGCAACACTTTTCGTAAAAAATGGGACTGGGGCATGTTTACCACTGTGCGCTTCTTTTAACTACTCTTCATAAGCATTTGGGAATTGAGGGGACCTTCTGCTGCAGTTTTTGCAATGTTTTCCCATTTTTGCTTGATGCAGGATTTCAGAAGCTCAATGCTTGCGGCCCCTTTTGTCTCATTTTTGTTTCATAATGTGCCAAAGGTTTTTCGTTGATGGCAGGTCTGGACTGCAGTAGGCCAGTTTAACATCTTGATATTTTTAGTATGGAGCCAAGTTGTTGTACAACCCCAATTCTGAAATAGTTGGGACGAAGTGTATATTGTGAATAAAATCAAAATGCAATGACTTTCTGATCGCATGAGCCAATATGTTATTTACAATAGAACATAGATAACATTTCAAATGTTGAAACTGAGACATTTTACATTTTTATCCACAAAATGAGCTTATTTCAAATTTTCTGGCTGCAACCGGTCTCAAAAAAGTTGGGACACAGCCAAAAAAGGCTGAAAAAGCTATTAATATATAAGAGAATCAGCTGAAAGAACATTTAGCAAGTAATTAAGTTGACTGGCATCAGGTGTGTAACATGATTGGCTATAAAAGTGATGTCTTAGAGAGGCTGAGTCTCTCAGAAGTAAAGATGGCTAAAGACTCTCCAACCCGTGAAGGCTTGCGTAAAAAAAAATTGTGGAATACTTAAAAACAATGTTCCACAACATCAAATTGCAAAAGCTTTGAAGGTCTCATCATCGACAGTGCATAACATCATCAAAAGATTCAGAGAAATTGGAAAAATCTCTGTGCGTAAGGGACAAGGCCAAAGACCTTTGCTGGATACCAGAGATCTTCGGGCCCCCAGACGCCACTGCATCACTCACCGGCATGATTCTGTTATTGACATTACTAAATGGGCCCAGGAATACTTCAAGAAACCACTGCCCGTAAACACAGTCCGCTGTGCTATCCACAGATGCCACCTAAAACTTTATCATGCAAAAAGGAAGCCATTGTTGAGCATGATCCAGAAGCGCTGCTGTGTTCTGTGGGCCAAGGCTCATTTAAAATGGACTGTAGCAAAGTGGCAAAGTGTCCTGTGGTCAGATGAATCCAAAGTTGACATTCTTGTTGGAAATCATGGGTGTCGTATCCTCCTGGATAAAGAGGAGAAAGCCCACCCCTCCTGTTGTCAGCGTTCAGTTCAAAAGCCAGCATCTCTGATGGTATGGGGATGCATTAGTGCATAAGGTGTGGGACAATTGCATGTTTTAAAACGCACCATGAATGCTGAAAAGTATGTAAAGGTTTTAGAGCAACATATGCTCCCCTCCAGACAACATCTATTCCAGAGAAGGCCTTGTGTATTTCGGCAGGACAATGCAAAACCAAATACTGCAGCTATTACAGCAGCATGGCTTCATAGTAGAAGAGTTTGTGTGCTGAACTGGCCTGCCTGCAATCCTGATCATTCACCGATTGAGAACATTTGGCGCATAATTAAACGAAAAGTCTGTCAAAGGAGACCCAAAACTCTCCAGCAGCTGGAAGCCTGTATTAAACAAGAGTGGGATCAAATTATAATGGCTAAACTCAAGAAACTTGTCTCCTCAATGCCCAGACGCCTCCACTTTGTTAAAAAGAAGAGGGGATGCTACACCATGGTAAACAGGCCCCTGTCCCGACTTCTTTGAGACCTGTAGCAGCCATCAAATTTGAAATGAGCAAATTTTATGGATAAAATTGTAAAATTTCTCAGTTTCAACATTTGCTTTGTTATCTCTGTTCTATTGTGAGTAAAATACTGGCTGGTGTGATTTGAAAGTCATTGCATTTTGATTTTATTCACAATTCACACTTTGTCCCAACTATTTTGGAACTGGGGTTGTAATATGTGCAGAATGTGGTTTGGCATTGTCTGGCTGAAATAAGCAAGGTCTTTCCTGAAAAAGGCATCTTCTGCAGCATGAGTGGCTCCAAAACCTGCATAAATCCATCAAACAGCATTAATGTTGTCTTCACAGATGTGCCAGTTACCCATGCCATCTGCACAAATGCATCCCCACACCATCATACTTGCTGGCTTTTGAATCGTGCACTTACAAAAAGTCAGATGGTCCCTGTCTTTTTTAGCCTGGAGGATATGGCGTGCATTATTTCAAAAACAAATTTCACATTTTGATTGGTCAGACCAGAGGATCCATCTTAACCCATTAATGACCACTGTCCCATTTCTGGGACATGGCACATTTTAACCTCTGTAACCCAAGTGAATGCGTTACTGTGACTAAGCTGCTGTAGCTTAATCAAGGGAAGTAACTCGCATCCAGGAAAAGTGCTAATGAGAGTAGTCTCCTTTACAGCAGTGGTGGGGGGCCGCCATTTGCATGAATTTCTCGAATCTGTAACAGCACTATGTGACGCTCCAAGAGGTGTGTCGTCATTTTTTTCTGACTGAGGCACATTTTTATATCACACTAAAGACAAGAATTGGAGATTATAGCATTGTCTAAATATGTTTTTCTCAGAATGATGATTTTTATGCTTTCAACAATCTGTGTACATTCGTAAAGGAACATACATACTTGGGGTCCTCGATGACAAAATAAATATTTTTCCCCAGAATATAAGTGTTGAATGTTCATTGTACGCCATATCCGATAGTAAAAGGTAACTTTTACTTTGAAAAGAAATTTGGGCATTAATGGGTTAAATGACTTCAGGTCCCGAGAAGGCGGCAGAGTTTCTGGATCGTGTTTATATATGGTTCACATATCATTGCATTCTGCTTTATTTGCACAGTGCCCCAATTTTTTGGGAAATGGGCCAAGACTCCCACTCTAATTTAGCTCACATGATTCTGCTGCTTAGCAGCTCGTGAAGATCTCAAACCTGAAAATACAATGTGCTTCACGTTGGTTGGAGTGAAACTCTTCAGGGTGGTAGCTGTCCCAGAGCACGGTTGGAGGCCACTGATATGCAGTATTCACTGAACGTGTGTTCTTCGCGAGGGAAAGTGATTCACCCTCACTTCCTGCCAGCCAGTCCCAGCTAGCTCACCTGGAACTTGTATATGTTTAGTTCATTGATGGAAACCTTGAGGGTATTGGGAAATATAGTGCCAGAGCAGCAGTAGATGATTAGGTCCAGCGTGCTGCCAAAGTTGGTGAACCCAGAAGACAAAAAGAAGAGCTGGTTCAGCAGGCAGTAAGTGGGGCAGCTTTAAGGGTACAAGTTCCGTATGCTGAGATCAGTGCCAATGCCAAGTGAGAAGATGGCCACACTGTGCATAACCAACTCAATGACCCACTTCATCGGCTGGGCCTTGTTTGTCTGGCAGCCACTCAGGACGCAGGTGATCCTAACTGGACAGAAGATCAGCAGAGGAACTGCAGGATGAACTCGAGTATGTGCATGGTATAGTGCAGCCTGATGATCAGCTGCGGGGTGTTGTGGGAGTTGAAGCTGCGATGCAGGGAGGTGTTGAGGTTATGATTCTCTTGCCAGAGGGGAGCGGCCAGCAGGGGGAGCTGCAGGGCCAGCAACACCAACCATGCTGCACCTGAGAGCATCTTCGCCTGCACCAGGGTGATTCGGGGTAGATTACTCAAAAGCTTAGTTTTAACTTACATTCTACTCTCTACATGCCTCTGGTTCAAACTATCTTTTTTTAGCGACTGAGCTTTTCGGAAACGTATACTTGGATGATGTTATAGTACAGGTGGACCACTTTGAAGTGTCTTTGGATGGCCAGGATGGTCATGAATGCAATGTTGGCCAAGCGGTTGAACGTCAGCATGAAGAGGTTAATGCGGCAGGAGACCTAAAACTCAGTCTCCATGCAGCAGGTTTCCACGTGTTAGGGTACACTGGCCAGTACGAAGAAATCTGCCATCAGGCAGTGCGTGGAAGAGGTCTTCATTACATGACATCCTGGTTCTGAGGGCTGAGAAGCTAAATTCTGAGAACACCCACACGCAGAAGCTGTGAAAACCTTTTCTTCTTTTTGTTTCACCACTGTTGGAGAGATGCTATGGTTTCAATTGAGTTCAGAAGAGAGAATAATCTCTTTAACACTGGAATGAATGAGAAGAAATATATATATATTTATGGTATATGCTGGTTTGTCTCCCCGTTCTTGCTTTGGGAGGTGGACGAGGAAGAGCAGTGGTTAAGTGTGCTTGGCAAGTCCTCATCAGAGCCTTTGCGGTGAGTTCTTGGGCAAAACACTTCACTCCCACAGTTTCTCACTCCACCCAGGTGTATAACTAGGTAACAGCAAATTGTCATGGATACCTGATTAAGTGCTGGGGGTTAACCTGGGATGGACTTCCATCCCATCCAGGGGGAGTAACAATACTCCTAGTTGCTTCATGCCACTGAAACTGGGGTTAAACTCCAGCCTTATGAGCCACTGGGCTCTGAACAGACTTACTCTCTTGCTATGGGAACCTGCTGAATCCACTGTGTGTGATTATATTGCTATGCATTATGTATTTAAAGATATGGTGTGAATAGATTGTATATTTTGGTTGCTATCTTAATACAATCGCATGAGCTGTCATTTGGAATGGGCAGAGGAATTAAAACAAAATGTGTCACTTTTCGCAGTAATTTCACGGTGGATTCCTCTTTCACTTCCTTCTTGGTTGCAAAGACAAATACAGATGAATATAGTACATCACACATGCTACATTTGTTGCTCACACACAGCAGTTGATTGAGCTGCAAATCCAAAGACTGCACTGGAAATCATAACCGCTAGCTGGTCGATCCCTGAAAGCAAGGAAAAGCTCATTTATGAGAGTCAAACAGACTGATTCTCATGTCCTGCATGAACTATGACTCTTCTCATTTCCCTCCTTCTCACTCATGAGTCCTTCATCACTTGCTGGATAGCATAGCCACAGGACTTTTCAAATTTACAGGAACAGCAGTTGCTTAATCCATACAGAATTTCTGTGGAGTCATAACAAATGTTGCACATTTGCAATCAGCGATCTCTGCCTTGAAGCATCTCTTTTGAAGTTTTTCAAAATAAATTTACCAATTAGAAAATGAGCAATTTTTAGTAATGCATTTATCCTGAACCGTTTATTTTCTTTACTCTTTACTTCACTCTGCTCTCTTGAGTGTACCACAAAGTTTGATAATACTATTGTGGTCTTTTTTTTTTTTTATGAAGCTCTGATCATCAGTCTACAACTAAACTGGCAATCTTAAACTTCCTTTAACCATGTAAAGTGAGGATCCTGCATGATTTCACAATGATCACTTATACAATACACAAGGATTTAGTAAAATGTCTTCACTACTCAAAAAGAAGGTACTGTTTACAAATTATTGCTGTTCTCTATAATAGTATCTTTTTTGTTTAATGCATGGATACAGTAACCTCTATGTGCTGCATGAAATAAATTAATGCCATCTCTGAATTCCCGTTTTAATAAAAACTTAAGTGGCTTTGCATATTAAGTGTGCAGGTCCCCAGATGTAATGACAGTCTCTAACTTGTACCTGTATGCAGCTCTAATTTATACTTTTTTATTTTTATTTTTTTCCCTGAATATACAGGGAGACAACTCAGTAAGGTGAGTTTCTGTAACGTTATGTCAGTACATTGGAAGAGGCATATGGCTTTAAGGTCAGTACAGTTTCATTCATTCTGCATAAGTAAAAACTGTTATTATATTGTATAAGGGCGAAGTCAGAAAGCATTTATATATGAACTCAATGTCCTATTTTTGCTTTCTTTTCCCCCAGGTTCTGTACTTCCTAAATGCCTTCTTTTTTTTTCAAATGGAGAATAGCTCCATGTATCCTCGATAATACAGTTTGTTTCCTCAAGATAAAAGGAGTACAGTGTCTACTTGCATGTAGCCTGCAGGTACATCTCCAGCAAACAACATCTGAAATGGTTTATGACCAGACTGCTTCCAAAGAAACACTCTCATTCAAACACATTTGAGTCATTATACTTTGAGGAAAATCAACTATATATTTCAAATTATCAATAAATTGATGAATAATTATTTTAACTTTGCGCCAATAAATTGGAATGTAGATTAGCATGTTTTAAAAAACTGATAGTAAGATACCTTTGACACATCATATCATCGAATATCATGGCATATATTGAGCATAAATAGCAATATACGAGGACGTTTTTGGAATCTGCTTGTCGATAAACTCAATGTCAAATATATTCATATTTTTAGTTATTTACAAAACATTGTGAAATTTTTCACTGTATCAGAGCTTTTTTCTTGATTTTAACATCAGAATTCTTCTTCTTTTTATTTCAGTTTGCAAAAATTAGATTGAGGGAACACAGGGCACTGAAAACATACAGCGTACAGTGTGCACCTCAATTTAAAGAGTGATTTTAGACTAACTTTGTCTTGAATTTGTCTGTGTACAGTATGATGCCAGTTTTCCCGTTTTTTTGATACATTGATTCATGCCTATATTGGGCTTAAAATATATTGAGATAGTATATGAGCCACTTATGCACTGCAGCAGATTATACCATTATTTAAAGTACTATTCCCCATTGATGAATGTTTTTCTGATGTTAGATTTAATGATTTTTCGCATTGCTTTTCTAGTCTTGAGAGGGTAAAAATTCAAGGTCAAAATTAGAATTATGCAAAACCTCGAATGATTATTCCCTAAAGCAACAAAACGACAGAAGAATGGATCTTCCACACACTTAAAAGCAAACCATGATTTATTATCGTGAGCAAAACATGCGTGCACATGGCCCCTACAGAAAACCCATTTTTTGCCCATCAACAGGAGTAGGAACTCTTCACTTCTGACTGTGGGCACCTGCCTCTGCGTAATTTTTTGGCACTTTATTTCCCTGTTTCTGTCAGAGAATGGAAAACAGGGACTGTCACTGACCGACCACGGTAACGGCAGCAATGCGTAATTGGGCAAAAACTGGGTTTTCTGTAGGGCCCGTGTGCACGCTTGTGTTGCTCACATAGATGGCGTCAAATGGTACTTGCGCTCACCCTCAATCGTCTCGGACCCCTCATCTCATGATCAGTTTTGGTTGCTGTCCGGAATCTGTCACGTACAGGCTGTAACCAGATGCGGCGCTCTTGAGCTGCCATCGTCACTCGTGGCTGCCCTAAGCGGGGTCGGTCAGTGACAGTGCCTGTGTTCCATTCTCGGATAGACAGCCGACTGATTGTTGAACGGTGACAGTGCAAATGACGCACCACCTCTCGGCGGCTGAGATCTGCCCGTAACATGCCAAAGGCTCTTTTTCTCTCTCCGGTGTCACAAGCCGTTCCATTTTCTTGATGCAGTAGCATTTTTTGTTGGCTTTATGTAGGCTATTGACCATACCAAAAAGAATAAGTCAAGGGTCACTGTACGCGATCACTTAACAGCTCAATGTTTGTTATTACTGAAGTGCATGGCGGCGTGCACTTGGTGCGCGTCAGGATTACAATACCACGCGCTTTTCTTTATTTCCTCTTGTGCCTCACTGGAAAAGCAATAAAAATCAATCGATTCTTCAATTTGCCGCAAATACAGTACAGACCTCACCTGTGCGTTTTTAACGGCGCTGAGTATATGTTGAGCTGAATCACAGGGAAATCCACATAAAATGATGTACAACAGCTTCATATTTCACATTTGATGTAATTGATGTAGTGGCCATAAAAACATGGCGTCCTAAGTTTGAATAGTTTTCTCAGTTTAAGTGTGATGTAGCTTCAATGAAGCACTGCAACCAGCAGATATCGGATATGTATGTGACATTGTTCAACAACACAGAAAAAAAAAAACTTTTTCAAACTTTGAGCCTACCTCAAGGGAAATGTAATCAAAAATCGGAGTTAAAGGGGTTAAAATCAGTGTGTTGATGAAGATGTGAATTTGCAATGCAAATTTGATTTGCAGCATTTTCCCCAGCAGTAGACTGCAGCAATTTTTTTTTTTTTTTTTTTGACAAAGCTCTAAGATTTTGCAATGGTGGAGATAGTAAAACATTAATTCATATTCTACTGACAATATATGTTACCAAAAAAAAATCATTTTTATTTTTTTTCTTTTTTGCGGCAAAATCTCTGCTCAGAAGTGAAGCATAAAAAGTTGACATTGTTGAACAAACATATGCATGTGTACAGTATATACAGATTTTTTTCATTAAGCAATACTGCCCAACCATGTCAAAAAGAAGCAAGTATTATACATTTCTATGTAACTTGCTTCCTTTTGCCATCGTTGGGCAGAATACATTTAGCCAATTCTGTCATTTCATATCTTTCTTCAGCTCATATCTCTCTTTCTCTCTCGCTCTCTCCCTCTGTCTCCCTCTCTCTTTCTCTCTCACCCCCTCATACTTCAAGTGCATACATTCTGCATCATTTCACAGATTCAGTTGTTTTCCATATTAGTCCCATTCCCCAAAATTCGTACTTTTAAACATTCCATTCTGCATTGTTTTTTTTAACACTTTACGGCAATTCCCAAAACTAGTCCATAAAACAAAGTTTTGGAACAAATTCTGAATTTCATGTTCATGGATCATGTCTTGTTTTTAAAATCTTATACAGGCATATAATTACTATCCTCAATAAAAAGGAAGTCTGTTTGTCAATACGTTCCTCCAACCTACAGCGCACTTTTGACCTCTCACATGCTGTTCCTCAGTTGAACAGATTGCCAACTCGATAATATGACTGCATATGAAAGCGACAAAAGTATATTAACACCTTATTTTTTGGCAGTTGCTGTAAATGGACTCCAGGGCGTTCATTTACAGGTCGCTGCTTAAACTGCCCCTGCGGCTCACTTGCATGTGGAAGATGCCCATTAAATTCAGGGAGGACTTGAGGGTGTTCCGGAACATACTGCTGGAAAAGCAGTAGATGATTGGGTCCAGGGTGCTGTTGAGGTATGTGAACCCGAGGGACATGCTGAAGATCTGGGCAGCAATGGTGAAGGAGATGCAGTCTTTGGCCGCAGCTTCTGGATGGACAGGGCGGTGAGGCCGCTGGCGATGCCCGGCAGGAAGCAGATCGTGAAGACGGCCACAATGAGCAGCACCACGTGCATGGCCCGCTTCACCTTCTGCTTCCTGTCCAGCTGGCGGTGGCGCAGGAAGCAAACAATTCGCAAGGAGCAGAAGATGAGCAGCAAGAAGGGTATGAAGAATTCAAAAAAGTACAGGCCGTAGTGCAGCTTGAGGCCCGCGGTCAGTGTGCCGTATGAGCTAAAACTGCGGCAGAGGGTGGTGTTCAGAAGCTTGTCCGGGTGCAGGAGCTGGT
Organism: Gymnothorax javanicus; assembly: GCA_029692085.1. NCBI lineage: Eukaryota > Metazoa > Chordata > Actinopteri > Anguilliformes > Muraenidae > Gymnothorax > Gymnothorax javanicus. The sequence continues at coordinate 38,804,958 of CM056208.1, read as the reverse complement.
TGGCCAGCAGGGGGAGCCGCAGAGACAACAACACTGTCCACGTCAAGCCCGACAGCATTCCGGCCTGCGCCTTTGTGAGCTGGTTCACCATGTGATGCGGGTGGACCACCTTGAAGTATCGGTCGATGGCCACAATGGTCATGAACGCGATGCTGGCCGAGCGGTTAACCGCCAAGGCGAAGAGGTTTATGCGGCACCAGGCGTCGCCGAACACCCAGTCCTCTACGCGCAGGAAGTAGTCGATTCGGAAAGGTACGCTGGCGAGTAAGAAAAAGTCTGCAATCAGCAGGTTGAGCAGGAACACCGCGGTGCTTCCCCAGGTCCGCATGCGGCAGCAGAAGATCCACAGGGCTAGCACATTAGCTGGGAGCCCGATCACAAACTCCACGATGAAGACAGGGGGCACCACTTTAGAAACCAGCCCCTGGGTGGACAGGCAGTGCATGGTTGCGTTCTCCATTATTTCACTGCGTCAGCAGATGTGGCACTGACCGTTGTTTCAGGAAACTCAAATGTCAGACACACCGGAAAGCACTTTAAGAGCTGAGAAAGTCTTCTTCCTCTTTACACTTTGTTGATGTTGAACCGAAGCTGTAGTTTAATGAAGTGGAGGAGAAAACAAAGTTATGTTAACTAAACGGTGATGATTGCATTGGAAAAATGTATCCTGTGATTACCATCTGTGAGGTTTATGGTAATCTTTAGGGCATCACATTCAATAGCCCCCAGGTGTACTTGTTTGTCCTCTCAGATTGTGTTTTTGGCAATGACAGAGAGATGTTTTAATTATATTCAGTCACCCTGCAACTGCAAATGTTAACGCTTTCTTAGTTTCAGGACCATTGCACGATGAGCTCAGCTATGACGAAGACCATGAAGGTTAGCGTTAGGTTTAGTAATCTATCACAGACAATTTACACGCGCAGAAGAGGCAGCATTACAATTACAAGTTTTTATGAACTGATTAATAATTTTCTGAATAAAAAAAATACCTTTTTGATCAGTGCTTGCTTTGATTTTATGATGTCTATTTTGTGTATGAAAATCAGAGTTAATTTAGCTAGCCATTGTAGTGGAGATGTGAGCGCATAAATGCATGCACTGACCCCTAAAACCAACAAAAATATTTCATTGTGAAAAACATTTCTTACCAGCAGGTATGGCTCCAGGCTTTAGGACTCTTCCAGTGGTAGATGTAGTTGAAGTGGCGACTATGTGAAGAAACCTCAGGAAATGTATTCAGATGCCCCAAGGGTTGACTTCCTCAGAAAAAGACATGTAAGTGCTGTACTAACAGTGGGTGGAGAGTCAAATCACTTCGTGATAAGTCTCTTGACGAATCAAAGCGAGAATCTCATAGGATTTTTTTTCCTTAGGAAAGTTTAGCAGAAAACCTGATGTTCCATGACATGACCAAACCACAAGATCTACAGCGCCCTCCATAATTATTGGCACCGCTGGTTAAGATGTGTTAAAAGCCTTAAAATAAATTCAATTTTTATTGCAGAAGCATACTCTCACACTGAAAATTGTAGAAAAATGTAACCTTCAACTCAAGTGAATTTTAAGGGAAAAAAAAAATCCCTGACTAAGAAATAATTATTTTTCATAAAATCACCTGTTCCACAATTATTGGCACCCCTAACAATTCCTAGGAAATAAATGTAATTGAAGTATTTCTGTCATTTCTACAGTAGTTCACAAAGTTGATCAGAGTATCTAGGAACATTTAATTAGTAATTCATCACTTCCTGTTTCCCTGGGGTATAAATATGATGTGACACAGAGGCCATTTCTCTTATCCACTCTTCAACATGGGAAAGACAAAGGAACACACCATTCAAGTAAGACAGATGTGTATCGACCTTCACAAGTCAGGCAATGGCTACAAGAAAATAGCCATTCGCCTACACCTGCCCATATCTACTGTCAGAGAAATCATTAAGAAGTTTAAAACAACTGGAACAGTGGTAAACAAGCCTGGACGAGGACGCAAGGTTATTTTGCCACCACGCACAGTGAGGAGGATGGTAAGAGAAATAAAAAGTTCTCCAAAGCTCACTGTTAAAGAATTGCAACAAATGGCAGCATCTTGGGGTCACAAAGTCTCCAAAACAACCATCAGGCGCTATCTACATGCCAACAAGCTGTTTGGGAGGCATGCACGGGAAAAACCTTTTCTCACTCACAATCATAAACGCAAATGTCTAGAGTTCACTAAGCGGTACTGGGACTTCAACTGGGACCGTGTGCTTTGGACAGATGAGACCAAGATAGAGCTTTTTGGCAACAAACACTCTAAGTGGGTCTGGCGGAACACAAAAGATGAATATGCAGATAAGCACCTCATGCCCACTGTGAAGTATGGGGGAGGATCGGTGATGCTGTGGGCCTGTTTCTCTTCCAGAGGCCCTGGGAACCTTGTTAGGGTGCATGGCATCATGAACGCTTTGAAATACCAGGACATTTTAAATCAAAATCTGGTGGCCTCTGCCCGAAAACTGAAGATGGGTCGTCACTGGGTCTTTTAGCAAGATAATGACCCTAAACATGTGGCCAAATCTACACAGAAATGGTTCACCAGACAGAGAATCAAGCTCCTCCCATGGCCATCTCAGTCCCCAGACCTCAACCCCATTGAAAACCTGTGGAGTGAGCTGAAAAGGAGAGTGCAGAGGAGAGGACCCAGGTCGCTGGATGATTTAGAGAGATTGTGCAAAGAGGAATGGTCGAAGATCCCTCTTTCTGTATTCTCCCACCTTGTGAAACATTATAGGAGAAGATTAGGTGCTGTTTTGTTGGCAAAGGGGGTTGTACAAAGTATTAACATCAGGGGTGCTAAAAATTGTGGCACACATGATTTGATGTAAAAGAATTATTTCTTAATGTAGGATTTTTTTCCCACTGAATAAATGCACTTGAATTAAAGGTTGGATTTTCCTCTTTTTTTTTCATTGTGGTCCTATATTATTTAGAAAAAAACTGAATTTATTAGAAGCTAAAGAACACATCTTAACCAGGGGTGCCAATAATTATGGAGGGCAGTGTATCTAGTCCTCCTTCGCTGTTAAAACAGCTTTATGGGATTACTGTCCTCCAGATGTCAGAAATACCCAATAAGATTTCTTTCCTTCTGATTGAGAAAAGTGTAAGTGAGGTCAGGCAGTGATGTTGGGTAAATATGCTTGTCTTGTAGTTGATCACTAGGTTCACTGCAGATTTTCGGTACATTAGTGTGTTGTTATTAATTGCTGTGTATCTTTTCCCATTTTTCTTTAAATAAAATGAGTATCTTGAAACATAATAATTGTCACAAATTCAGAACACAGAAGCTACATGCAGATCACAGACAAGCCACGATAGCGTTAGTAATAAATATCAGATTGGTGTTTTCAATAATGCAAATGTAGAGGATAATCAGAAGACGGTCCAAGTACAGGCGGGAGCGAACAGGAACACTTGGAGGTCAGGCTAGTCCTAGGAGGAGGCAGTGGTCCAAGGTCAGTAGCCGTGAGGTCAAGCCAAATGGATCTGGGCACAAAGGGCAGATACGCACTCTCAGACTTGGACAAAGAAGAAACTGAGTGAAGCGCCACTCGCCAGGACTGCTGGCAGGGGAAATGCATCCCCTGATAAATAGTTAGTTACAGCCAGAATATAAACACAGCGGACTGAAGACAACAATCTAGCAAAAGGGAGATGAAAACCAAAAATTTAAATACACAAACACAACAATTAACAAAGTGGGTATGAGTGTGTAGTCCACAGGGTGGAAACATAAGGGGAGAGGGATAAAATAAAACAATTATATAATGACAATCAATTAACAAGACAAAACCAAAACCGACAAAGATGGCTAAACTGCGAGGGAAAAGAATTTAGAAAACACCCAGGATGTGCCAAATACTAATAAGGCATCATATTCATAATAAGGAAGGCTTAACTAGTAGATAAACTGTTTTGGAGATCAGTCAGAGGATGAGTCCCAAGTCTAGCCAAAGTAACTTTTGTGATGCTGATCATCCTCGAGAAAATCTGTGGATGCTCAGCAGGCCATCTGAAAGGCTTTTCGCCTGTCATGGCTTTATGCTCATTGTTTAGTTTAAATTACCAAAGGCATTTCACCCATTGCAGCTTCCTTTAAATTCAAACTTGTTCAAATGAAAACAGAACACAGCTAACTTTGTAAAAACGCAACTTCATTGAGAACTGACGTTTTAGTCACGCAACCTTCATCAGAGTAACCAGTGAATTTCAAACTTGTTCCTATCAAACTTGTTACCACTTTCAAGAATTTCTGTACTCTGTGTTATGCTATACAAGAAAAGACTTTCAGTGTTCACGCACAGGGTTGGCCTACAGAAATTACGTTTGTGTTGGTGTTTGCTGTTAAATAAGGCATTGTAACATACAGTAAATGCTTTCTTAAGAGTAATGTTACTTTTTTTAATTTTTTAATCAGCAATATTGAAATTTTAAGGAGTTACTTCATCACATACTCAGTCGTAACAAGAACAACAAGCAGCGATCTATAATAGGAAACTGTTTATTGTGCGTGTTGAGATGGAAGAAAGGAGATTAAAATAGACTAGAGAGAGTAACGGAACACAAAACCTAAAGCACACTAAAACTAAAACTTTTAGATCAACACGGTAATATCAACAAACAGTTTAAAAAGATGTGAAAAAAAAACAATTCCATACTGTTGTCAAAAGTAATCGAGGATTATGATCTGCAGTATGGACTGTGTGGGTAGAGTGGGTAGATTAACATAAAGCATTGCTGCTGCTTTCTAGCCATTCCTGTAACATGTTACAGTCTGGAGGGGTGACGTCTCTGAAACTAATCAGAATACATTATGCGTTGGGCAGGACACTAGTGAAAATGTTTAAACATGCATAGAGAATTACATTTTATTCATTAAAATATTTTATTATAATATTATATATAACATATTATATATGCAATATATATATATATATGTATATATATATATATATATATATATATACACATACATACATACATATATATATATATATATATATTTTTTTTTTTTTTTTTTTTTGATCTTTCTGCCAGCAGTAATAAGCTCAGTAACAACAATATGACTAATTTCCTTTTGTAGAGAGTTGCAGATTGAACTTGTGAATTGCACAGGCTTGGTTTCAGCAATAGCTTATGCATTTCTCAGCAAGTTGTACTTCCTGTTTCTATGAGAAAGCTTGAAGTCTTTTCGCAATCTTTCACGCAATCAATCAGTGGCAATCTATTAAAAGGGTCTTTTCAGTTTACCTACATTTAGAAGAATTTCTGGGTGGGCGAGTGGTCTCTTTGTGTCAGTCTGTTCAAACATGTTTTCCAGTATCACCCCTCTGATTCATAATTAACCAGTAAGTAATCAAGAGTGTAATGCTTAATCCTAAACCACAAATCTGTGAGAGAGAGAGAGAGAGAGAGAGAGAGAGAGAGAGAGAGAGAGAGAGAGAGCTTCTTACTGCGTCACTATCAGTATAGTGGACTCTGAACTCATCAGTTTTCATGTTTTATTGCCCAGTGCACGAAAGCAAACAAAGAGAGCCAGAGTGTAGCATTACCATTACGGGGCTAATGTTACCCTATAGCCAAACAATACCTCTAAAGCTGCTTTCGCACCGGACGCAAAACGAATCTTTCGCACGACAGATTACATTCAATTACATACAGATTACATACGCGTGTATTCGCGTCTTTGCATTGACTTTGAATGTAATCTGTCATGCGAAAAATTCGTTTCGCGTCCAGTGCGAAAGCGGCTTTAGTGACCCATCAGATTCTGTGACGTGCAGAGTAGGGAGATGTACCCAGATCGCTTATTGAGCTGTAGCCGATATACCGAATTAACAATAAAATTCTGCTTATGCATTGACTCGCAAGTATTAATAGTGCACCTTATTAAATTTATATCATATACCAGTCACAGCCTGATTTTCTCCAAAATTAATATTTTTATTTTGTACTTCAAGTACATTTGGCTGGTATACATTCATATAAGTTAATGGATTTTAAATGCAGGAGTTTTATTTGTGAATAAATACATTTACACTGTGGTGTGGATAGTTTTACTTCAATAAACAATCTGAGTTCTTCTTGCAGCACTGCAGGTCACAGAATCCGATGAGTCATCAAAAAAGGTATAACATGCCCAGCTGTTGCAACACTTTTTGTGAGAGAGAGTGTGGGCTTACCAGCCGGGTGCTGCCTTGGGTAAAGTAACTGATTTCAGAGTTTCATGGTGAGCCTGCCAAAACACAACATTAACTTACGGGACACATCTGCTCCAGACCAAATCTTCTCGAACTTCAGGTCATTTATCCACAACCTGTAAAAGTGTGACACATACAGCTACTTGTTTACACGTTTGCATTTTCTATTTTTTGCCGCAAGTTTCTTTGCGAGGAATAAGTCCCACTTAAGGAAAGTCAAGACTGATTTATGAAAATATGAGATATTTCATGAGCTAAAAAATATTTTAAAAAGAATATTGCAGTAGCACAGCCAGAAATCAAATGATAATCCTTGATCGCATGCATCTTGGCATTTAATTTTTGAAAGCACTGTGATGTTATGAATGTGGCCTTCTTGACAAACCCTGTTGAATAAATGAGATTTCTGCTGAGAAGAGCATGTATTTTAGTCCTAGTGGACCAAACCTGTTCAGCAACAGAATCACATTTCCTCTCCACTCAGTCCCTTTGTCTGCCCCTCTTTATTGTCAGGTATATTTTTAGCCTGTGAACCACAATGATTGCTTATTCATTGCTCACGGGTCTGCTTCTGCACGACACAGTGCTGCAGAACAAGACAATGAGTTTCTCTGTGAAGGTGAAGTTTGCTTTTGCATCGACCCTCTCTGTTAATGACCCATGTAGGCTAGATAAGGGCATCCCCCCCCCATCCTGCTTCCCATTGCCATATGAACTGGTGCAGAGATGTCACTGTCAACCACAGGCTTAATATTTACCCCAAGACAAACTATGATCTATACATGAATAAGGGAACTATGCATGTCAGTTCCACACAAGCTCATTTCGGCTCTCCGAGATGGATGGGGGAGCATTACGCCCAAGGAACATGGGGACCAAAATTCAGGGTGAGATAAATTGGATTCATTTCATAGCTCAATGGAAAGATTCATGTTTGAATACATTTCTTTTTCAAATAAATCATGCATTGTGCACTGTGATAGCATGGTCCTTATCCCTTGGTGGAGCATATTTTGAGTCACTGTATCTAATTGGAAAATGAGTTGAACTTAACAGACTAGATTTTTCAGCATATCGTATCTCAACCAAGTGTTAGAGATGGCGGTTGAGCCAAGTTCAACACATCTTCCGGTCAGATACAGTGACTCAAAATGTGCTCTACTAAAACGTTGAGGCAGTGACAGAGTTATAAAGCCTTTAACTTGTTAATTTGTTGTATACCCTAGGTAAGACAGTGACCGTGCCAAAACTCTGTAGTAAATCTCCATTCATGATGCCTCCAATACTTTGAACCATTTAAACTTTGAAATTGTGGCATTGCAGAAATAGGTCTCCATTTCCAAGTCATTTCATTATTGGTTTTCCATGATCAGAGTTTAATGGTTTGCCTTTATCAGAGTTTGGATCTGTACGTTGATGCAAAATGCATCAGCCTGCACTTAAACTATTTATTTCTCCTTCTGCCATCATATAAACTAAAACCCAGTTTGGAAAGAGAAACAGTTTAGGGTCTTTTTTTTACATAAAATGTTGTGTACTTCCACAGTTAGTCGTAGCTAAGGAGGTAAGCCTCACCACTTAACAGCAGTTTCAAAAGTTATGTTTGTAAACTGTAAACTGTATTGTTGTGCACGCAAATGTTTTGTGGAAATATTACCTCAATGTTCCAATGTTTTTTTAAGTATTGTCCACACCAGGCGCACACACACACGCACACACACACACACACACACACACACACACATTCCCTACTCTACTGTCAGATTATGTGCATTCTATAAATAAATCCAAACATATATTGCGCATTTATTCTTACTATTACTCAAATGTGGCTCTTGCAACAGGGACATACAAAAACGAAAACAGCTCGCCCACAGAACTCCATCCATTAATGCCTGTTGCCCGCCTTTATGTGTATGCCCTGCATGGCTGCCTATGCGAGGTCGCCTTCACGGCCGCCTGCAACTGGTACGAGCTTGGCGACAGGAAGCTGGTTGGTCACACCAGTCTCTGGGCGCTCCCCATCTACGGCTCTGCCATCTTCCTCATCGAGCGCCTGCAATTACGCCTACAAGCATGTTGCCCCCTGGTGGTGCGGCTGACTCTCTACACCCTGCTGACCTACCTGTGGGAGTTCTCCACTGGGCTCTTACTGAGGCTGCTCGGGGCCTGCCCCTGGGACTACTCTTCCTTCCGCTGGAACCTGATGGGATTGGTGACGCTGGAGTACGCCCTGCTCTGGGCCCTGGCCTGCCTCATCGCAGAACGCCATGTCATCAGGAACACCCTCAGAATACAGCTGGCGACCCCAGGTGACCCCTGACTGTTGCCTTCTGCAGGAGCCTAAAGGGATCCGCAGGGCGCTTCAAGACATCCTGATTTTACTATGCCTGTTCGCATATGAATGTACTCACCAGCGACGGCTGGCTAACTGAAAATAGAGGTGGTACAAAAAAATCTTTTTTTTAACTATTAAGTAGTCCGGACCTGTTTTCAATCATTTTCCTTGATTAACAAGTTTTCAAATGATTACAATAATCCATCGGCAGTTAAACTCTCAACTTCCTTCTAAATGTAATACCGCAGCGAATTAAAAGTGAATGCAATTTAGAAAAATGTTTCATCCATTTTACAAAAAAAGATGAACTACTCTGTTTACCTCAATGTTTGCTTTTTGGACATCCTGCATTTCAGGTTATCTAATCTGAGCTTTTTTTAAAATTACAACAAAGAAAAAAAATAGCGACTGAATAAAATTGACTGGAATACAATTCTGTGTCGAAGTGAAGCATGCTATTTCTCGTCTTACTTTAACAAGGAAAACTGACCACACCTGATAGAACTGAGTGTTTTTAGAGTCCACATAATGTTAAATTAAAAAAAGTGATTGAAAACAGGTTAAGACCCATCACCAGTTAAAAGGCATGCTCTGACCTCCTATACCTATATTATTAGTGCTGCAGCCGGCACTGCTACTTATCCATTCCAAGATGTAATGCTCAAAGTCTATAAGGCTCCCTATTGAATTTTACAGTCACTGTAGAAATATTTTCTTCATCATAATGTGAATTGAGGGGTTGGGGGTTGCATCACTCTCTCCTTGGTGTTGAAATACGCACAATGGACCTTCCACCACTTATTCTACCTCTGTGCTAGTAGGAATGGGTAACGCTGCTGCCTCACAGCAAGGAGACTGTGGGTTTGAATCTGGCCTGGGGCCTTTCCGTCTGGAGTTCCCATGTTCTCCCATTGTTTGTGAGGACTTTATCCAGGTGCTCCAGCTTTCTTCCACAGTCCGAAGACATGCATGTAAGGCCACTTAGAGACTCTAAATTACCCGGGGGTTATGAGCACATGAGTGACTGGTGTGTGAGCCCTGCACTTGCTTCTGAAAGAGCACAATATGTGGCTCGATAATGCCTTAAGTGCTGCAGATATTAAATGCGGAATAAATAAATACATTAATTAATTAAGTAATTGATTGATTGATTAATTGATTGGTCAACTAATTAATTAATTAATTAACAAATAAAGCAATACATCAATAAATAAATAAATAAATAAAAATAAGCATTTGTGCCAAATTACAATGAAAGAGAATTGACACAGATTTTTGAAGAAGGTGCTCAGTGAAGTTGTGCGATCGCTGTTATAAATGGACTGAATTTAACAGTTAAATTAACGTATTGTCTTCTTGTTATTTTAACTGTAAGTGGAGTCCCACGCGCATTTAATTGTGGTTTACAGTTAACATACACAGAACCTCTGTTATAAACTGATTGTAAAATTACAGTTAAAATGACTGGCAAAAAAGGTGCCAGTAAAAATAACTGGCAAAAAAGGTGCCAGTAAAAATAACTGGCAAAAAAAGGTGCAAGCTTATGACAATGATGTTTCAACATGAAATTGTGTTCCTGAGCTTAACGAAACAGGAAATCATGTACACTATGTAATATTTCACCTGCGTCACTGTTACATCGGCAGGAAACCATGGATTCAACTGCACATTCTGATGAAGGCCTTAACTATGCAAATGTGTGCTAGTAATTTCTTTGGAGGTGTACTAGAGCAAATACACTGCAGAATCCCTCCATAAAATCTGTTGTTTAATAATCAGTCTGCAAATTTTTACTTGATCAGTTTATGTTTTATCTCTGGTGATGGCATTGGCTACAAGCAGCATACTTCCACTGGCTGAAAATGTATGAATACACTGAAGTACACCAGAGATTTTGTATACATAAACTGAAAAATTTTAAACACAATAGCTAATGTTCTGGAACAAAACCAGCATACACTCTGACCCTCTAGAGCAGGAATTGTGCCCTCTGTCACATCCTAATTGTTTCCCTAATTGTTTTCCCCTTTCCAGCAGTTCTGCATCAGTTTGCATTTTTTTTTTTTTGGAATTTTTCCTTTATTTGATAGTCATACAGTGTAGAGAGAGACAGGAAAGTTGGGGAGAAGAATGAGGGAAGACATGCAGCAAATGACCCGAGCCGGAATCGAACCCAGGTCGCTGCGGGAAGGACACAGCCTTTATGGTGCGCGCGCTTGGACTGATGAGCCAACGGGGCGCCCCCAGTTTGCATTTTTGTCTTTCTTAATTGTTTAACCCTTTGTTGCATGTTGTCCAGTATTTTGGACATAAGTTAAGTGGGGTTTATTTTCTCTAGGCTCATAGATACCCTGAAAACACAAAATGTATATTTTACTGGACATTTACAGATAATAATTTCCTCAATAGGTGCCTCTCTGATTTGTCACATGATTTACCACAAATAATCACAATGGCTGCATCCACAAGTAAGAGGTAAGTTGACGAAAGTCAGAAATAGTCTTATATTGTTCAAGTTTTGATCAGACTTTTTTCTGTTGGGGGATGGAAATACATTATATAGCACAAACTGAAAACACATAACCTATGTAATGCATGTCTTTTTGTTAGAATACATCTTAGTCCATGCTCTATCAAAAATATTGGACATTATGCATGCCAAGTAAATAGCTCAAATAAGCAATGTCCAGATCATCATGCATATCAATGACCAGGTTTCTTCAACTTCACATTATTTCTGTCACTCCACATGCATAATGTCCAAAATACTGGATGGCAGTGTGCATCCCACAAGCATAATGTCCAAAATAATGGACAGACAGACCACCAACTTGCTCCCCCCCCCCCACACACACACACACACACACACACACAAAATATTGCACCAAATCCCAACAAATGTACTTTGTATGTACTCTATGCATCAAAAGGTTAACTATTGTCCTGTTTATTTTCCCACCCTCATTGTTTCCCTTTGGACTCCCGACCCTAAAGTTGATTGGTTTCTTGTGTATATAAGTTTCTGCGTCTGTGTCAGTCCTTGGTGGATTGTTCTGCCTGTCTGAAGTATTCTAGCCAGTTCCTATCCTGAGCCTAGCGCTCTCCTCCTTCTTTGGTATTTGCATTGAGAAACAATAAAGTGCACCTATTATGGTTTTTCATTATTTTAATGTCCAAGCATGAATCATATCGTTTTTATGCGCATTTAAGAGGTCTGCGTCAGAAAACAACTCGAAGTCACCCCTAGAAGAAGCGCTCTCTGCAGCAAAAACTCACTGCTCCAGAGCCGACTGAAGCGCCTAAAACGCTTCTGGCCATTTTTTTCATCAATTGGTGACGTCACCATTTGAATTTTCGCGCCAAGCAGATAGTTTGGCACGCCCTTGAATCAAGTGGGTTTGGCCCAAAAGGCTTAACCGGTATTTGTTGATAAAGCGGAAATCCATTTATGGTAAGGGGCATGACAAGGGGCGCGAACGGTGGACCAGTCACAAGTGAGTTATCAAGTTTACCAATCACAGCACACTGGGGTTTTCCGGAGGGCGGGGGCAGGACTTTCAATGGAGCGTTTCACAGACAGATACTACAGAATTGGCAAGCATGAGAAAACTCAAGTGTTTTTTTTAACAATGACACATTTAAACCTTTTTTCGTAGAGTTCAAGAATACAAGAATGATCAGTGAAAAGTCACATAATAGATGCACTTTAAGTGACGCAACTTGCGGCTTTTTGTTAAGGACACACTCTCCCTGGACAGACCCCTCTTTAGCACAGTCCTGGTGCCCTGATGGGTTTGCCAGCGCTGCAAATCGGCTTGGCTACCCCGCATCTGACCCTTGGACTGTTTCTGACCATGGTTTGGAACCTAAGACAACCTTTGGAGTCCGGCAATGTGCAAACAAAATCAGAGGGGACTCTGATTTTGTTTGCACATTGCCGGACTCCAAAGGTTGTCTTTGCAGTGGGACAATGACCCAAAATCCATACAGAATTGGTTTTGGGACCAAAAACAGTGCTCTAATTGCCAACTCAGTCCCCTGATTTCCAACCAATTGAAAAACTAAAACCCAGGAATGTGACTGATCTTGAAAAGATCTGTGTAGAAAAATGGTCCAAAATCCCTCCAAATGTGCGCCTTAACCTCGTCAAACACTGTCGGAAATGGCTCCATGCGGTTGCTTGAGTTAAAGGTAGTTGCACCAAGTAATAAACCAGGAGTGTCATTTGGGTCATTCTTCACTATTGGTGACTTTTCAGTGTACTAACTTTTGAAAAAAAAAATAAAAATACATTTTTCATGTTTTTAACACTATATGTGGTAAATCGTATGTTTAACCTTCAGGAACTTGTGCACCTAAATAATAATAATTATGGATGGATTATTCAGACATGGACCACGAGAGAGTTCCACCCTGTTAGGGACATATACACAGGTATTACAAAGTGTAAATAATGTAAATATTCAACAATACTTAGCTTTTCTTGCACCTTATGTGCCCCTCATTCCATTGTATTAGTATTTTCTTTGAATAATGTAGAAAAAAGAATTTTTGAGAAGAATATCTGTTCATTCTTTAAAACGGTCACATTTTTTTGCACCCAATTTAAATGATAAATAATAACAGAAATTTGCACAAAATTACATATGTCTGCTGCTGATCCCTTTCAACTCTGCAGTTTAACATTAACATATGCATAACATTTAATATACTTGTTATGTTATTTGGGAAAAAAAATGTGACTAACAGGGTGGAAAGGACCTTAACAGGGTGGAATGACCAGCAATAACTCAGTGAGTTTCAACAATAATTTTATTATTAACTCGCAGAACATTTAACTTTAATTGAAAATACAAAACATTCAACACTTTTTAACACGTTGACTGCCAACTACGAGATAACTCGTAATGGCGGGTCAGGGCCAGCGCCAGAAAAATTCGGGGGAAATTATCCATCCCTTTATTGACAACAATTGGTCCTGGCTAATTCTAGATGGTTTTCCTTTATAAGCACGTTTTCTAATTCAAGAATAATCAAGTGGCAATTGAAGACACGGCTTCTCTCCCCCATGCGATCTAACAGCAAATAATGGGCTACATTCAGTGCAGAAAAATAATTTAATTATAATTAGGTCAATGCCCTGGCACTCAGCAATGGTAATTTTTTTTCCAGCGAGAGCGGAATTTCAGAACTCTTCGCGAATGAAGGTAATTCTGGTGACAAGTATACGTGGTTTCCTCCGTTTTCATTTTCCAGTCTAACAGCTGGCTATTTTTTACAGCAAGTTCGCGGACGTGCTGCAAAAACAGGTGTAGGTACTTGCCGTAATTACCTTCATTCGCAAATGAGTTCTGAAATGCCGCTCTTGCTGGAAAAAAAATTAACGTTGCTGAGTGCCTGTGCATAGACCTAATTATTTTTCTGCACTGAATGTAGCCCATTATTTGCTGTTAGATCGCACGGGGGAGAGAAGCCGTGTCTTCAATTGCCACTTGATTATTCTTGAATTAGAAAACGTGCTTATAAAGGAAAACCATCTAGAATTAGCCAGGACCAATTGTTGTCAATAAAGGGATGGATAATTTCCCCCGAATTTTCAAGTCTGGCGCTGGCCCTGACCCGCCATTAGCTGGCAGTCAACGTGTTAAACATAAAAACATAAAAAATTACATTACAGTACTAAACATAAGTGCCTCTACCAACAAACAAAAGTGGCCCTCACCAAACTTTCTTTATGGGCCAGAATTTGTTTGATTTCATTTAATCTTATTTTTAACTTTATTTCATCTTTTTGTGTGCATGTGTGTTGTGGATGTGTGTGCGTAAATATGTGTGTGTGCGTGCGTGTGTGTATGTGTGTGTGTGCGTGCCTGAGAAGGTGTTTGTGGGGTATGTGTGTGTGTGTGTGTGTGTGTGTGCGTGCCTGAGAAGGTGTTTGTGGGTATGTGTGTGTGTGTATGCCTGAGAAGGTGTTTGTGGGTATGTGTGTGTGTGTTTGTGTGCGCGTGCCTGAAAAGGTGTTTTTGGGTATGAGTGTGTGTGTGTGTGTGCATGCCTGAGAAGGTGTTTGTGGGTATGTGTGTGAGTGTGTGTGTGTGTGCGTGCCTGAGAAGGTGTTTGTGGGTATGTGTGCGTGTGTGTGTGCATGCCTGAGAAGGTGTTTGTGGGTGTGTGTGTGTGTGTGCGTCCCTGAGAAGGTGTTTGTGTGTGTGTGTGTGTGTGTGTGTGTGCCTGAGAAGGTGTGCATGTGTGTGTGTGTGTGCGTGCGCGTGCCTGAGAAGGTGTGTGTGTGTGTGTGTGTGTGTGTGTGTGCGCGTGCCTGAGAAGGTGTGTGTGTGTGTGTGTGTGTGTGTGTGTGCCTGAGAAGTTTGTGTGTGTGTGTGTGTGTGTTGTGTGTTTGTGTGCGTGCCTGAGAAGGTGTTTGTGGGTGTGTGTGTGTGTGTGTGTGTGTGTGTTTGTGTGCGCGTGCCTGAGAAGGTGTTTGTGGGTATGTGAGTGCTCTTCTCTTTGGATCTGCATCTCGCTTCGCTCTGTTGCGGCGCTGCATTTCAGCTGCAGTAAGTGGGGGAGCCATTTCCTAACAAATATATACAATTTAACATTACATTAGCATGCAAATTGTATCAACAACATTTTATAATAATGATCAATTACTGTTTAAATATACTTAAGAGGGTGTGATCTGTTGATATTGGATCATAGCTGTTATGCGGTAGGACAGCGGTAAACCAAGTAAATGCCTTGTACCCTAATATAATAATAAAGTTTTACCTTTTACACATATTGATAAATTAGATTAACCGTATAAGTAACAACTAAATATTTAGATATCAGTATTTATAAGCATTTCCCTACATTTTGTGATCGATTTTCCACCCTGTTAGGTGCATGTTCCACCCTGTAAGGTTTACATACCTAACAGGGTGGAACCTAACAGGGTGGAAAATTTCAAACCAAATTAGCCATTGCTCAGTGACAGAAAACTTTTGTTAGCTAGTTCTCCACAAATAAACAGTACTTTAGTATAAATATCAAATATGTTTTTTAATTTTAAAAAATGTGGTTTACTTTCTTCATAAATTAGGCTAACAGGGTGGAAATTTAAGAGTAGGACATACAGGTTAACATCATAAAACATGCAAAAAAAGGCAAACCGAAAGTTGTCACTCACCTCACTTTGCTCCTTTTAAATTTCCCTCTAAAAGTGTGATTTCACAACCAAAGTGTGAGAATGGGAATGGTAGTTTTTTTGTTCAAACAGCGAAAACCCTCAATCTAACAGGGTGGAACGTGATTTTGGGGACATATAGTAAATTATTTTTTAAAATAATCATAATGACCATTTCCACTGCAAGAGATTAATATTTAGGGATATTTTAACATGATCTATACAATAATAAAAACAAATTTGCATGAATTTATAAATATTTTACAATTTATTTCACTGAAACTGAGAATTTGCTTTGGGGACATCATAAAAAGAAGTGTATGTGTCAAAACAAAAGGCAATAAAGATTAAAAATATATATTTACAAAAATAATTTTGTGTTAATTATATAAAGGAGACCTCATTGTATAATAAAACCGTTTTGTATTAAACATATTGTTTGTTTTAATTAAAATATTAAGAGTTCTTTCTTGGGGACGGAAAAGTCACCAATAGCCAGGAATGACCCATTTACTGAGAAACCTTGGAGAAATTTTGTTATTAAATGTTTTATATATACAGTATATATTTAATTTTTTCTGCCCTGAACTCATGTCATGGTATGTGATTCCTCCGACTCATGTGATGACTAGCCCTCATTTCTTTGCACTATGCAGTCGCACCACCAATTACACTGTGCATAGAGACGACCGTCACATCCGGGTACTTCGCCAAATGTCTAGGTCACGCACCTTTTGGGGGGATAAAAAACCTCAGATCCCATTGACCCTAATAGAATTTGATGTGTTTTCAGGTGTAAAATTTATCCTATTTATTTCACTAAATTTCCTGTTTATATTCATTTATTGATTTATTGATATGTCTAGCGATTATTTTGCTACCTTGCCCGAACCTGAGCGTTCGCGTTATCTTAATAAATTAAGGTTGATCGGTCCACCCTCTTGCCCTTTCACTGCCGCTAATTTCGAAGTCTGTGTCAGTTTGGGGTTAAGAATAACTAACAAATGCATATAACGTTAGACCGCAAACCTCACTCGGTTGGCTGACGCTACGTTAGCTAGTTAAGCAATTAAAGAATACATAATGACACGAGACATAAATCGTAGCGAATAAACCTATTAAAGTATAGTACCGAGTCTTACATATTAAAGGATGCTTACGTTACTTTCTAAGTTTAAAAAAACCGTGGCATAGCCTGTTATGAAGCGTTTACCACACATATAAACATGGGAAGACACTGGATACATAGCTTTTACTCTTCATCTTCTCTTAACTCTCCTTTTTGGATTCTTCCCTTTCCCAGGTAGGATGGGGAACCTGAGGTCCGGACTGGTCATTTTATTGGAGGTGCAACCCGGCACACAACAACTTTTGGGCATTTTACTGCTCAATTATCGCGCTTATTTCTCATTGATTTCAATGCATAAGAGCGTTTGTTTTCCCCAAAAAAGGGGCGCGGCCTTTGCGCTGAGCTCTTGATGACGTTGAACCGGTCGTCTCTATATGCTGTCGGAGGATCGCATAGTCAGAGTGCAATTTAGTTATTGCCGCAACATGCACCTGGCTAACCAGAAGTGCTATCTCTGGAGCGATGAACTAACAAATTTCAACCAGTTTAGCCCCTATTATCCCCAGCGAGGCCGCACAGATTTCTGTTTCGCCCATGCGGACCTCCGGCCATAACTGGTAATGGCGTGGCTATGACTCAAACACCCGACCACAGGGTTCATAGACGAATGCCTTAGCTGTGAGCCACCCAGAGGAAATGAATAAATAATTTGGTTGATTCCGCTAAAACTGACATGTTGGTAGTTGGAATTTTTCTCTCTGATGTTTTTATATATTTGTGGTGCATTTACAGTCTGGGGTGCCAACAATTCTTTAATCCACTATTTACTAAAATTGGACTTGTACTACCAACTTCTGGAGTTGGAGACTGAAACCTTAACCACAAAACAGAAGACTAAACCAAAAAAGGGGAAAAAAGACAACAGAGCCCAAGACAGTCCAAAATGTCTGAAATTCTGAAGAAATTATAATTTTTTCCATGTCAATTAATGTTTCTTTTTTTCATTCACATTAACTTTACAAACTTCTGGAATTAGAGACTGACATCTTAACCGCAAGACTGAACACCAGACTACAGAAGAAAACATATATATGCATTTATATTAATAATAATATAATCTATTGCACAAAGTGTTGAATGTTAGTTTTTCTATTTTTCAATTTACTTGATATACAATCATGATTATTTCAAAAAATAAAGAAATACCATCTATTTAATTCAATATTTGCATATTTTTTGTTCAAAATATTTTTTCAATTTATGGCTGTGTGTTGGGGAAAATATACAAAAATCATGATTGGGCCAACCCATTTCAACTTTTGAGAAAAAAAATAGCCTCCTGTGTCATCTAGAAATACCATCTATTTAAAATTCATATATATGCACTTCTTTTTGCAGGTTTTGGATTTTTTTCATTTAAAGTGAAAAATACCTCCTTTTCATTAAAAAATGGTCTCCATTATCTTCCACTTCACCATCATCATCAATCATAAAATCATCAGTGAGATACCTAGCCGCCATGTTTACATTGAATTATGGAAAAGTTGTGGGATGGTCCACTATGGCTAAGACAGTCACACTGTACAGTGGCAGAGAGGATGTTTGCTTGTATCAATCCAAAATGGGGAAAAATTAGTGACAAAAAGTGCGGGATGGCTATGGTTCAATTCTCTCAATAAATAAGAATGTGCATTTAGTAAAAATGAACTCTTAAGTTAGCTTCTAGTCAAAATTCAGTTTGAATGTGATGCAAGGTTCTTTTTGGCATATTTGCGGTAGAAAATGTACCTCAAAAAAATTATCACAATAGATAGGATTGCAATCTTTTGGTTGTTTTTTTATAATTTTATTTTAATTTCATTGATAAATAATAATTTGTTCTCCTTAAAAATGAAGAAATATACTACATTTGAGACATTTGCGCATTTTTCTTGCTGGGGTCTAAATTCGCCAAGTTGCTGAGTGAACTAACATACAAGACAAGTTATTACAGCAGTTGCAAAATGATATTTCTGCTTTAGTCATTATTCCAGGCACTGATCACACTTGGAGCAGCTCATAGGTGGAGATCCACTCTTCCATGGATCCTGGCCTAAAACATTCATCACCAGGAGGACAGGGATCCTCACCACTCACTTTCACACTAATGAAATACTGATCGAGATTCTGACTTTTTTTTTTTTATAAAAAAAAAGTGGCCATTTACAAGGCACTGCCAGACTATGGATACAAAACTAGGATAATTAATATAATTACAGTCATGGATTTTTTTCCAATACTAATGACAATGCCAGATACGCATTTCAAATCTGAGTATTTTCCTATTTTCAAGCTCAGTTTAAAGAGATATCTCTTTTTGGTCTTTTTCTGCTTGAATTCAGGACAAGTTCAGTTATAGGTGCTCTTCCTCTCTGGGTTCTGTGTGATGTACAGAGCGACACATCCTTCCTTCCTCTGCCACTGGTACCTAGAAAATCCGCAAACAAAAAACATCACACCCAAGCACTGTGGCGTCCTAATACTGAAGAATATAATTATACACACAAGGCTTTGCACGACAATTTTGTCCAAGGGAGCTCAAAAACTCTATACATGCATTTACCAATAGACCCCCGTTAGTGAGTGTCCCTAAATCATTTTTCTAGAGAGCACAGTTTCTTGGAGCATGCATCCCTTGATTAGGCCCTTAAAAGACCTGTTCAAACGTGTGGAACCAACGTCATGTTGTCTCACAAAAATGACTGGCCTTCTCACTCCTTGTTGTCGCCTGATTTTGTGCTTCACCTTTCCTTGGTTCCCCTTCTTATATTTTGTCATACAATTTTCCCGCAAACGCTGTTGGATTCTGAAATTCCTCCGGTCAGCGCCTTTGCATAAACCTTCATTCACGTGCACACCTTTCCTTATTCTTTCACTCATGACCTCCCTCCATCCCTCCCTCCATCCCTGCCCCTGTTCACACTCACTCGCTCTTTTCAGGAATGAGCAGGCTGTCTCCAGGAGAGAGAGAGAGCACCTGACCGTCCATCGTAACCTGGGAGGCTCCTTCCTAAAAGACAGGAGGGGCACGAACGATAGGGTGAATATGGAGGAGCCAAATAAATTGGAATAAGTCAGGCAGTGGAAAAGATCACAATTTTCAGGGAGTACAGCATGGGGGGGGGGTCACGAGGTCAACACCTACCAGCTGCCATATCCAAGTATCCGAGTTCTGTAGAGATTTCTCCGTCTCTCCTGGTCCATACAGTAGAGTCTGAATAAAAAAGGGCGGGATTGAACAAGGGCTAGCCGAGAGCACTTCCTGCCTCCACCATAATTTACCTGATCTTAATCAACCCCTTCAGGACATTAACCAGAACTGACTCACTGCTATCAATATCAGGTCAATGGCACTGATCTCAAAATAAACTCTGGACCAAGTCTAGACTTCTTATTGACAGGGAGAATCCAATTAGTTTCTGACTGGCTGCCCATTCAGGAAGCACAGTAACCGATGGCTCCCCCACTCCCCGATCCCAATGGTACCTCAGTCTCGAACTGTGACCCGAACACATGAACGGGGTGCCCTCCCGCCAGCTGAGGGCGATGCTGCTCTACCCACTCTCGGAAGAGGAAGGGCTTCATCATGTTCATGCCGTTGAGGGAAACTGGCGGCTTTCTGAAGGGCTTGTCTGCAGATAACAAACGGCAATAGCGTGTTAATTCATAATGCTGATGCAGGACAGGCCCCAGTCATCATGTCGAACACGAGCGTACCCTCAGTGCTTATTTCATTCATGAACAAAGGTCAAAAAGTGTTATTAAGTTATCATAATGAAGGCTGAAATGTCACCTTGATAAACTGATAGTCTGAAACCAATTTTTTCAATGTGGTTTGGATAATTGTCACTCGGTCAATTTGCTACTCCGCGTCAATTCCTTCACCACCTGGATCTCGCCATTCAACCCTTTGGCTTTGCACCAAGAAATGCAGTCTTATTTTCCTTCCTCAAGTCTTCGATACCATAGAGTGCAGAAGGACCACAGATTCTATTGTCCTTTTGTTCCATAAAAGATGTCAAGGGCCATTCTTAGTCACTTGTGTGACCAAAAAATGTAACAAATAGTAGAAAAAAATCTCCTCCAATACAAAAGCATTGGAGGTTCATGATTGTGGACCTTATATAGAAGTACTACATATCCAAGTCTATCAAGTAAAAATTTTATTTTTGACATTAACTTTGACTACTTAAGGTCAGAGGTCAAACACGACCGGTCACGTGTGTAACTTCACACAGAAGCAGGTTTTTTGTAACTCCGACTTCAAAAACTCTGCGAAATTGAAAAATCTAGAATGTTCATAGTTTTGGGGTATGGAAAATAGCAAGGAATAAATTAAATATCTTATATTAATTTTTTAAGTATTTCTTTATGTGACGACATCTGGTCACGGGTGTGACATTTTGGTTCACTTTTCAAAGAATGGCCCTCAACCGTTCTTATGCATGGCTCCAAAAGCTTGTGTTAATTCTCATTCATCATTGTGGGAAACATCTGCATATTCTCTTTGCATTTGCATAATCCTCCTTAGCAAATTAACTTAAACAAAAAAGCTACATTATTCAAATATTTATATAAAATGACATCAAGATTTTTTGTACTAATCCTTTCAGAAAAACAGACAACCTGTAAAGGTAGGAATATGGCCCAGTGGATTTCAAGCTCACAGGCAACAATTGAATGCAGATCCCATGAAATTCAGAGACATTCACCTTTGCTGGGTTTCCCTGTTCGGTATTGCTCAGAGTTGAAAAACCTGAGTGACAAAAATGGGTGCCATTATCACCTGTCAGGTCCAACAAAAATTACCACAAAATACTGTAGTAGAAATACTATAGTTTTCTATAGTAACTATGGTATTTTTGCGGAATTACTATAGATATACCACAGATATACTATAGTAACTCTGTAGTTTACTATACTGATGCTAAATTAAATCACAAAAGTCAAACTCTACTATAGTAAACTATAGCAACGATATTCAATTACTATAGTATATTTGCAACAAATTATAGTTTACTGTAGTAAAGTGTAGTTTACTATAGTTTACATCAATTTTACTGTAGTAAACTATAGTTAACTGTAGTACATTTTTATAAGGGAACAGTCACCAGTTTGAATAATGTTGAATCGTTTGAACAATCCCACTTGATTAAACATTTCCTATAATTATCCACAGCTACAAGCAGGGATACTCCTCTTGGAAGTTTTGAATGGGTAGGGTAAAAGTCAAAGCAAAGTGCTCAGTTGTTACAGGACGTGTGGTCATGAGGCCAGATAATGAATTCAACAATGCAATCAGGGGCTTGGGCAGGAGTAAACCTCTGGGAGTCCAGAATTAGGTTTTCTTATTGACTCTGAGGAGCAGGGAACAGGGCTTTGCCCAGTGTGACATGACTTACTCCTTAATGACTGGCACCAGCTGTGTTCCCAGGTCTGTGCAGTGAAACCAGCGCTCAAACAGCAAATCCGTGCTGTTTTCTACATAATACCTGAAATCATCCCCCCAAACACTCAAATTAATGTCAAAGCATCTCAACACAGCACTGAAATTTTTGTTTATTAACCCATCAAGTTTTCTATTTAACATCCCTCATTCACAACTTAGTATTATCTTAATTACAACATTTCACACAATGCAAATCAAAAACAACAGGAAAATCTGACAGATTGGTAAAAACGTCCTTATGCCGGTTAAAAATGCGGGGGGACCATCCCACAACTTTTATAATCATGCATCCTGTATAAATAGTTTGAATTCGAAATGATCTGCGGAAAATGAATGCCATGGGTTTGACCCCAGAATGAGAAGCACTCAATATAAACAATTTTTCTAGAGAGAGAAAAAGAAAATAATATAAATAAATATTTGTTTATTTATCTTTTATTTACTAACCAGGGAAGTCCCGCTGAGATCGAAATCTCTTTTTCAAGGGAGCCCTGGGGGTTGAGGTGGAGAGGGAGAGGACAAGTTGCGCAGTCAATGAGATCAGGGGATGATTAGGTGGCATTTCACACAATGCAAAAAAAGCCAGGCTGGGAATTTAAAAATGACATCGGGGAACTCCCTATTCTTATCAATAGAAAGTCATGGGATCTTTAATGCCTTTCAACCCCAGATATTCTAGCATCAATATAAACCTTTTTCCCCACAGCCCTCTAATATAAATAAATATTTGTTTATTTGGACTTTTATTATCTTACTGTTATCTCTCTGGAATCCTTTTAAATGTAGCCCTGATATGTTCCAATGAATTAGTCAGATTGTTTGAATTTTGAGATCAGGAATTTAGGGGGTTGAAAGGAATATGTTGGTCATGACCCTCTGAACTCCCTAGGGCAATGAAAGTGATGGGATCTTTAATGACCACAGTGAGTCAGGACAACGGTTTAACGTCTCATCCGAAAGACGGCATCTCCTTCAGTAGAGTGTCCCCATCATTGGACTGGGACATTACTCCACCGGTGGGAAAATTGCAACCTACTGGCCCACCAACACCAACTTGGTTTTCCCAGGTGGTCTCCCATCCAAGTACTGACCAAGCCCACACCTGCTTAGCTTCAACCACATGGCTGAAGCATATCCAACAGTGGTAGCGGCACAAGCTCACCTCAGACAATCTATCTCTGAGGGAAGCCTCCGACGCTCCACCACCAGCCCCACCGTGTTAGCCTGTCTCTGGGGGGAGTGCGGGATCCGGGCTGGGAGAAGGAACATCTGAGTCCCCACAAACAACACAGACATGACACAAAAACTTTTTTTTTTTTTTTTTTTTTACACACACTCCTGTCCACGAGCCCACACACTGTATGCGCACGTGCATGTACCACACAGGGGCAGGGATTTTTCAGGGAAAGTACCTCTTAAAATTGGCTTCGACCTTGAAGTCTCTAAACCACAATTACAAAATTATTTATAAAGGTGATTGTATTAGCTTCAAATTAGCAACATGTGTCTGTAGGTAAGAGGCCTCGCTAACACCTATTCGCTCAGCAAGCCTCCAAAGCAAGATAAGGACACTAGCGACAGTCAATGTAGCAAGGTTAAAGGGCAAAATAACGGTAGATGGTGGCCAAATTGCAGGTTTGTCCATCGGAAAAAAAAGGCAGAACAGCAGAATAAGCCAAATGCAAAAAAATAGCAACATAAAAAAAAAAAGAACGGTACCGCATGTTAAAAGACTCCAGCAAGATCAGGACAGACACTTGCCTGGAATCCATACATATCAAGTGCTGGTCGCTCCCAGCGGTCACTCACTGATATGTCTGGCCTCAGTTGGTAGGCCAGTGTTTGACTTTTAAATATTTGCACAAAATCCATGCGAGATCTGTGATTGGCTCACAGTCGTAAGGGTGCCCCGCTCCTTTAGACAAACTTGCAGCGGGTCCTGAATAAATTGATTCCAATGGGGAGAAGTGAAGTGAACGTGAGCATAGATTATCACCAATTATTTTGCCCCATTGTCACAGAATTGAATACTGGACTTATTTTTCACAGACCACATATCTTCCAAATATTCTGGTGCTGCAATGGCATTTTTAAGACCAACAGATCAGGAGAAAATGAACTTTGTTCGAGACCTGTGTCTCTCTCAGCAGCGCTCACGTAACATCTGGCAATACAGAAATACAGTATGGACTGCGGCACACTACGAATTAAACTTTCAAACTGAAATAATGCTTGTGTTTATATGTTCAGTGATACTGTTATTGCCATCAATGTTTAATCGTTTTCAAAGGGAAAAGGAATATATTTGATCGCTATGATCTGGTACTGGATTGATAGCAGATACAAAACAAGTGGGGAAAAGCAGCAAAATAAGCGTTGGCCATCCACATTAAAAATGCAGAAACGTTGTGCAGCAATAGGTTGCAATAATAGGAACAAGCTATCCATCTTCTCTTTTCCGAAGAAAGTAGACAGGCAAGGAATAAATTAGCAACTGTCGTATTACACACCAGCTTCATAGGCTTAACCTAGCCGATGGATTCATGCCCTTCAAACTATAGCTAATGCCAATTGCAGTGAAAGACGTTATATAATTTGAGTATTATTAATTTAGCCTTCATTATACCGGGGAATCCCACTGAAAAAAACAAAATGCAGATATGGCCAAACATTATCCTGTTCAAAACCTAACAACCACTCCAAGAGTAAACGCAAGCAAGCCACAATCTAATTTTTAAGCTCATGTCAAATAACATTCACGAATGCTGTAGCTGGCCAGCTAACTCATATTCGTAATGCTGAGTACAGCCGTTAGTTGCGTTGTAAAATGCCTGATGTCGCAAAGTAAAAGGAAATATACATGCAACATGCAGATGTAAGATAGATACTTGCATATCCCAACGTTTAAATGCTCGCCTACTTAGCTGTCACTTCTGACAACAAGATGCGACGGATAACCCGGTCAGCATTCATTCAGCAAATGGTGCCACGCGATTGGTGGTTCTCGCCAAAAGGTCACCCAATCAGCCAAGAGCAGAAAACATGAATATTTATACAGTGCCGTGAAAAAGCATTTGCCCCCTTCCTGATTTCTTACTTTTTTGCACATTTTTCACACTTAAATGTTTCAGATCATCAAACAAATTTTAATTTAAGACAAAGATAACCCGAGTAAATATAAAATGCAGTTTTGAAATGATGATTTCATTTATTAAGGGAAAAAAGATATCCAAACCTACCTGGCCCTATGTGAAAAAAAGTAATTGCCCCCCTTGTTAAATCATGAATTACCTGTGATTGACCACATTTTTTTGAGTCCAATTTCACCAGCCACACCCAGGCCGGATTACTGCCAGACCTGTTGAATCAAGAAATCACTTAAACAGAACCTGTTTGACAAAGCGAAGTAGGCTAAAAGATCTCAAAAAGCAACATGTCATGCTGCAAACTAAAGAAATTCAAGAACAGATGAGAAACAAAGAAATTGACATCTATCAGTCTGGAAAGGGTGGCAAAGCCACTTCTAAGGCTTTGGGACTCTGACGAATCACGGTGAAAGCCATTATCCACAAATGGAGAAAACTTGGAACAGTGGTGAACCTTCCCAGGAGTGGCAGGCCTACCAGAATTACTCCAAAAGCGCATCGACGACTCATCCAGGAGGTCACAAAAGGACCCAGAACAACATCTAAAGAACTGCAGGCCTCACTTGCCTCATTTAAAGCCATGTTCATGATTCAACAATAAGAAAGAGATTGGGCAAAAATGGCATCCATGGGAGGGTTCCAAGGCGAAAACAACTGCTGACCAAAAAGAACACAAGGGCTCGTCTCACATTTGCCAAAATACATCTTGATGATCCCCAAGACTTTTGGGAAAATATTCTGTGGACTGACGAGACAAAAGTTGAACTTTTTGGAAGGTGTGCATCCCGTTACATCAGGCATAAAACAAACGTATAATTTCATAAGAAACACATCATGCCAAAAGTCAAACATGGTGGTGGTAGTGTGATGGTTTGGGGCTGCTTTGCTGCTTCAGAATCTGGACGACTTGTCGTAATTGATGGAACTATGAATTCTGCTCTCTATCGGAAAATCCTGAAGGGGATTGTCCAACCATCAGTTGGTGACCTCAAGCTCAAGCGCACTTGGGATATGCAACAGGACAATGATCCGAAACACACAAGCAAGTCCACCTCTGAATAGCTTAAAAAAAACAAACTGAAGGTTCTGGAGCGACCGAAGCGAAGTCCGGACTTCAATCCGATTATGATGCTGTGGCATGACCTTAAACAGGCCGTTCATGCTCAAAAACCCTCCAGTGTGGCTGAATAAAAACATTCTGCAAAGAAGAGTGGGCTAAAATTCCACCACAGTGCTGTGAAAGACTCATTGCCAGTTATTGCAAACACTTGATTGCAGTTGTTGTCGCAGAGGGTGGCACAACCAGTTATTAGGTTTAGGGGGCAATTACTTTTTCACACCAGGCCAGGTAGGTTTGGATAGCATTTATTTATTTATTTACTTATATATTTAGGATCCCCATTAGCAACACACCAGAGTGAGCGCTAGTCTTCCTGGGGTCTGGACAAACAGATACAAATAAATAATCAAATCAATCAAGCAAAACAATCATAGGAATGATAGTTTTCAATGAGATATATCAAAACAAAAACAAATTGGAAATTACCCAGAAAGGAAAAAAGATAAGTTACTATAAAAAGAATAAAAAGAAAAAGAATTAAATGAAAATGCAAAGAATTAAATGAAAATGAAAGAAAGATGTGCACAACAAATTTGAGAACTGTACTGTCATTCAGCCATTTTAACCAGATGTTTTTTTGCTTGCTTTTTAAAAATGTGCTTTCTATTGACACTTGACCTGATGAAAATTGGTAAAGCATTCCATCATGAGATTGATCTATAAATAACAGCATCTTTAAGTGTGTTGGTTCTAGGTTTGGGTAGTATTAGGAGTCCATTGCATGCGCCCCACGTATTATAACTATGCCTGTTAGACATACCTGTTAGGCTATCTGCAAAACAGGCTGGAGTACCAGAGCTTATAACTGATCTCAGGAACATCAAGAGATTTAAAGATATCTTTTCTGCAATTGTCAGCCAAGAGAGGCTTGAGTGCATTTGTTTGCTTCTAACAAAAATAAAGCAGTTCAGTACCAACCGAGCCGCTTTATTCTGAGCAACCTGAAGTTTTTGCAAGTCCTTATTGTTTGCTGATGACCAAATGACCTGACAGTACTCAAGGTAAGACAAGACCAGTGTTTCAACAACTTGCTTACGTAAGGGAGAAGTGAGATAGGAAGAACATTTTCTGACCATTCCAATCCCTCTGCCCATTTTAGATACTATGATGTCTATGTGATTGGACCAAGACAATGACTCTACCAATGTGATACCCAAAAGTTTTATAGTCTGAACTTGTTCAATTATAGCATTCCCCATTACTAAGTTTAACTGCGGTTTTTTTGCCAGTATATGTCTAGGTCCAAACACAATGGACTTTGTCTTGGCTGAGTTAAGAGCAAGTTTATTACTCACAACCCAATTGTACACATCTGTCAATGCATCATTCAAAACAATAGTTAGCTCATTGTCCGACATGGCATCACAGTAAACAGTGGTATCATCAGCGTACATTATAACTTTGGCATTTTTAATGCACAATGGCAGATCATTGGTAAAGATTGAAAATAGTAGTGGGCCCAGGCAACTACCTTGTGGAACCCCACAATTAATGTTCTTAATATCAGACAAGCTGCCATTAAAAAACACCCTTTGTTTCCGTCCAGTGAGGTAATCTTTTAGCCAAGCAACTGCAGTACTTGAAAATCCATAGCACTCAAGCTTTCCAATTAACAAATCATGGTCAATAATATCAAATGCAGCACTGAAATCCAGCATGAATGCTCCTACTAACTTCCCAACATCAATGCATTTCCTCCAGTCATCAGTCATTTCTGCAAGTGCTGTGTAAGTGGAATGACCATTTCTATAAGCATGCTGAGATCTAGTTATAAGCCTATGACTAGAGAAAAAATCCTGAATCTGTTTCTAAACAATTTTTTCAAAAAACTTACTCAGTACTGGCAAAATACTTACAGGTCTACTATTAGGACCATTAAAAATGCTGTTTTTATCCTTAATGAGTGGAATGATTTTTGCTTCCTTCCAAAGGAGCTGGATGAAGACTCTGACTTAGACATAAATTGAATATATGCGCTATTGGAATAGCTACATAGTTGGCGGCTAGTTTCAGCAGTTTGCCATCAAGGTTTGTTGTCCCAGAGGTGCTATTGTCAGGAAGCTGCATTAACATTTCCTAGACCAAGTCACTACTAATGTGATAAAACTCAAAGTGGCAGTTATGTTTCATCATTTCCTTACTTATTAATTCCTTAGATGCTGCGCCATCACTGGATTGCATGTTATTTCTTAATTTTTCAACCTTAGTTATAAAATAGTTGTTAAAGTGATTTGCAATTTCATAAGGTTTTGTTATGAATACTCCATCTGACTGAATAAATGAGGACTTATTAGAATTTCTTCCCATTATAGTATTCAATGTTGTCCACAGTTTCCTTCCATCATTTCTTACTGAATTGATCTTTTGTTTGTAATATTCTTTCTTTTTCCTTTTATTTAAGTTTGTCACACAATTCCTTAAATTACAATATTCTCGTCAAGCAAATGGACAACATAATTTATCAGCCATTTTTTAGCATTATCTCTTAAAATCATCAAGTCTTTCAGCTCTTTATCAATCCATAGTGCACTTTTAGCTTTTGCAGTAAATTTTGTCAGCGGAGCATGATCATTCACAATCTTCATGAAAAAATTTGTGAACATTAAAAGTGCAGCATTAGGATCATTCACTTTACACACATCGGACCAATGCGCCTGTTCCACATCACTCTGAAATTTCTTTGTCTTAAAGTGTTTGTAAGATCTCTTATAAATAATCCTATTACCACCCTTGGGGATTTTAGACTTTCGAGACAATGCTATCAAGTTATGATCACTGAAACCAACTGAGAGAGAAACCGCCTTTGTGCACTGCAGAGGATTATTAGTAAAAATATGATCTATGCAGGTCTTTGAAGTATTGCCAAGGTTATTAGTAAAAATTCTGGTTGGAAGTGACACAACTTGAGTTAAGTTACAAGCTTGAGACAATGACTATAACTTGGATTTCAAAGGGCACACAGTGTCTAACCAATCAATATTCAGATCACCCAAAAAGCACAATTCACGGTTTTCATCAGAGGCTTTGTCTAACATGTCTATCTCATCTAGATAACCAATATCAGCACTCGGAGGTCTGTAGCAGCAACCAATAAGAATGGGTTTTAAATGTGGAAGGTGAACTTGCACCCACAATGCCTCTATGTTATTGATCATAAAGTCAGCTCTGTAAACAGCAGGAATGTGACTTTGGACATAGATAGCAACCCCTCCACCCATTCTATTTCTGTTTTTTCTAAATATATTGTAACCTTGTAGCGATATCTCTTCATTTTCAAATGAAGGGTCAAGGTGTGTCTCTGATATGCTTAAAATGTGTATATTATGTAACTGTACTAAACAATCAAGTTCATGTATTTTGTTCCTCAAGCTGCATACATTCAGATGAGCAATTAATAAGCCTTTAGTTGGTATCACACTCATAGCAACAAGATGAGATCAAGCCCATCCCCTGCAGAAAGGTTTGTATTAAAGCCCATTTTAAAATACATTCATCATATTAGGACTGTATGAGGAGTATTAGAAACATCACAGTCCTCTCATTCAATTTAAATTTCTGCCCTCCAGTTGACGACGAGGACGAGTGATGAGCTTGTCATATCTTAGTACAGCATAGTCTCCATTCTTTCTTGCTTCCAGCATCTTCGGTATCAGCTCCCTCCTCTTCTGTCTCATGGCCTCAGGATAGTCCTCAATTATGAATATATTTGTCCCCTTTAGTTTGTTGGCATTCCACAGGACTCTTTGCCTATCCTTAAACCTAAGAAATTTAACAACAATGGGCCTTGGCCCATCAGCTTTCCTTCCAGTTGTATTAAAACGATACCCAGTGTTTGACTGGATTTTATCTGGCGCCTTCCCTGTACGATAGGCTCTTTCGATTTTCACTTTGGCTGGGTCTAGATCCAGTTTTTCGCTGAGTAATTTCAGCACTTTCTGTTCAGTGTCTGCCCAGTTTTCACTCTGACTCAGAAAGACCATCAATAATCAGTTTACTACGTCTAGATTGACCTTCAAGATAGTCTGTTTTATAATCCAAAGAGAGTAGAGACTCAGCCAATTTATGAATATCATTCTCAAATGACTTGCTATCAGAGGCAAGTTTACTATAAGACTCTTTCAGATGATCAACGTCCTTTTGTGTGTACTGAAGGCTGACTTTGAGGTCTTCCACGTCTTTCGAAATGCCATCCAGTCTACTATTAATGTTATCCATTATTGTCTGTACAAAACTCTTGTAACTGTTCACCATTTGTTGTAGGGATTCCTTAAAGAAGTTTTTGTTGATCCAGGAGCTCATGCATTTGAGCCAAAGACATATTCTTTGACATATTGAATGATGGCAAACAACAAAGCCAAATTCGTAAAGATATTACGTTCGCTCAGATAACTGTTAGAATGGTGTTTCACTGTGGCCTCTCTATGTGGATTAGCTCACTCAACAAAACGCCGTATCGCACTTTTCATGCACCCTTGTCGTTCTGTTGCGCGACAAATTGAGACCAATAACCGTAAACAAGAAAGAATACAGATGTAAGGTCACAGCGTCTGAGTGTAATAACTGCCACACTAGTTTAGTATAGTTTGACTGTTTAATTTTAATTTCGTTGCGCCAAGCCCAGCCGACTCAGAAACTCTCTTCTTTCACGGAGGCACCACGCTCTTGCCCCAAACGAACCCAACGATGAAGAAACACCGACCAAGAAGCAGTCGCTTAAGCGTAACAACTATCCGCCACACTGCGGCGAGTAATCAGCACAAATCGCGCAGTAGAACTCACGATCTGTGTTTCAACTAACGTCCAGCTGGACAAGCAAATGGAGATTTACTCACCAGCGAGGACACACCACCATGGCGGAGAGATGAAAGCCAAGCTAAACAACACAGTCGGGTACTACGCAGCAGGCCGTTAGCACGCAGGCAAAGGGCAATCCACAATCCACAATCACAGCAGAGTTGTGAGCCACTTCCTGCATTTTCCCCTTAATAAATTAAATCATCATTTAAAAACTGCATTTTGTATTTACTCGGGTTGTCTTTGTCTAATATTAAAATTTATTTGCTGATCTGAAACATTTAAGTGTGACAAATATGCAAAAAAATAAGAAATCAGGAAGGGGGCAAATACTTTTTCACGGCACTGTATGTCCAGTTCATTAGTGACGTAAGGGCTAAACGCTGGCCTATACGACTGAGGCCAGACTATATCAGTGAGTGACCGTTGGGAGCGACCAGCACTTGATATAGATGGATTCCAGGCAAGACAGACTGAGAAGGATAAATTTTAACAAACGCACAACTACGACTCTACGAATCATCAATTAAATCAATCCATATCTGAACCAGTTGTGAGTTCCACAAAAGTGGCATTTACAGCAGCATTTGTCATTTAACCACCCCCTATATATGCATCAATTAGACTCAGAATCAAAAACACCAGCCTAATATTGTGTAGGTCCCCCTAATGCCCCCAGACCAGCTCTGATTGGTCCAGGAATGGACTACACCAAACCGCTGAAGGTGTCCTGTAATATCTGGCACTTCAATACCAGTAGATCCTTTAAGTCAGGGCTGCCCAATCGTGTTTCTAAAGATCTACCATCCTTTATACCACGGTCTGGGTGAATACTCTTTTCTGATTGGCTGGGAGGTATGTGTTAAAACCGTGGAACGCACAGTTCTTCAAGCCACTCCTGAAATATTTTTGCAGTGTGGCTGGGCGCATTATCCTGCTGAAAGAGGCCACTGCCATCAGGGCATGAGGTGGTGCTCTTGGTTTGCATCAGCGCTCAGACAGGTGCTATAAGCAACATCCACAAGAACACCAGGGCCCTGAGTTTCTAAGCAGAACATTGCTCAGGGCATCATACTGCCTCCGCCAGCTTACCTCCTTCCCAAAGTGCATTATTTTCATAAAATAACACATATTAAGAAAATATAAAACACATTCAAGGGGCAAATTTGACACCCAGGGTCTGGTTATGTCAATGCATTTTCAGAGTTAAAACAATCATTGCATGCGAAGGAGACGCTATCAACTGTTGAAAATGATTATTTATTTAACACTGTTTTCAAGGCCCAACATTCTTTGATGCAGCCGGAAATGGGAAACCATGAAAAAAGGTGCTTCCATTCATAAATGGTTCCTCGTAGGTGGTTTGAGACAGAGAGTAAGCCTGTTGTCAGCCTAGTGGCCCATCGGGCCGGTGCTTAACTCCAGTGCCCATGGCATGAAGCGACTAGGAGTATTACTACTCCCCCTGGATGGGATGCCAGTCCATCACAGGTACTGCCCCAGCTCTTCGTCAAGTTGTCCTGACTATTTGCTAGTACCCATTTATACACCGGGGTGGAGTGAGGCGTGGACCGTGGGAGTGAAGTGTTTTGCCCAGGAACACACCGCGAAGGCCGTGGCCTTACGATCCCAAGTCAAGCCTACTTGACCACTGCACTATCGTGTCTCCCATAGGTGGTTAGAGGCACCCATACATTAGAGCAGAAACTCTGAACCTCAACCCCCTTGTCATTGTAACCATTCAAGGCCTGAAAGCTAGAACCAAAATGAACAATGTGCCACAGTCCATTGTATTACAATGCTCAATGTACGTACACCAGCTTAGCCACACAATTACATACAGCTATTCATGTATGTGCCGGCAACAGGGGCACACATTCACACAAATGCAGTTCCTTGCAGTTAAGAACCAATATGCACACAATACACTAATACATCCCATAGTGCAAGATAAAGAGTCTGCCACTGAATAGGTATGCCGGAGTAACTGAACAGATTTCCTGGTAATTATAAATCCAAGGTTAGTGCAGTTTCAATGGAGTTTCTGTCGCACTCACCTCCCCCTCACGGATTGGCACATCTTTGTGTTTGCCGTTCTCAATAACCTTTAGACACATGTCCCCGCGGACCTGAAAGAAAAGCTGGATCGGAAGGAAAAAGCAAAGGAACTGAATTCTGTAAAGGTGTCATTACATATGCAGCCTCTACAATGTGCGCTTTCCTTTCCAGCAGAAGCTAACCCACAGACTAAATACAACCACCAAGTCGACTATTATGGGAAAATGCTAGGGGAATGACATAAATTTGCCTTTGCAATAACTTGCTGGTTTTGACAAACTCAGGAATGTCCTCGCAGTGATTCTTGACAGATACTTGTTCAAACAACAGTTACTCATGCAGTCATGTCAACCTGTCAAAATAACATGCATTGAGTTGATTGTGCAAAAAAGGCACCAGCTGACACTAAAGAGGTAAATAATGTAAAGCAGAAATCAACTATCTGCCTAGGGTGATATGCACACAGCAATTGGCTCTGCCATGGGTGAAACATAAATATGGGATATACAGTGCTTACCAAATTTTTGGGAATCACCAAACTAAATATTTCTTTAATGGTTAATCCACCAGTATGTGCAAGCTCTTTAAGTGAAATGATATTTTTAATGCTAAAATATAATAACTGTTTTTATCCATGAATTTTCTAATTTACCATTTTACAAAAAAGCAGAAAAAATAGTTAAGCACATTATTATTATTTTTTGATTAAGATGCTAAATAACAGTTATTTTCTTGCATTCCTGAACATAAAAATTAGCTTTTAGCGGTTGAATGCAAGAATGCAAGCTGTTATCAAGGCCAAAGGAGGCCATACAAATTTTTTTTTTTTTTTTTTTGGTTTTAATGTGTGAATAAGGACTATTCAGTGGTTTCAGTTCATTATTTGCCAAAGAAATAACAAAATAATTTTTCGTTTTAAACAAGTCTTTGACAAATATCTTAAATATTCGTGTATTCTCATTTTTTTATGACAGGGTATTAAATTTGTTAAGCATTGCTCATTAGTACAAAGTACCCTGGGATTTGTAGTTTCTGCACAGATCACAGAGAGCCCCCTGCATTCCCACTTCCTGCCTGTTCTTTGCGACTGAGATGGAGAAAAGTGACACTTTTGTTGCCTCATTGCAAAGCCATTTGGGATCCTGAGGATCCAAGAAGAATTCTGGGAACTCAATTCTGAGCAGATCTTGCAGCAGCCTGTGCAGCAGCTATACGCCACGTCAGCATCACGGATCCCTGGACATTCAGCCAAATCGCTGCAGTGAACTTTGTAACAGTTACAGTTGAACAATTTCAGTTTGAAAAATTTGTTCTGTTTGCAAAGGGGGGGTCAAAACTAACAAGAAAACAAGGCCGATCACCTGAACAAGACTTTGTTTTCAGAGCTAGTCAGAAAAGCCATTTTAGCCACACGTTTTCAAAAGCAAACCGACTGTGGTAAATGTGTGGGCCACGGGAGGAGGGGTATCTCTTTTACATAAAAGTAGTTTTTGTCTCCATAATTTATATCTAAAATGATGCAATATGTGCTAATCTCTCAGGGCAAGAGTCACAAAATTGAGTACTATAATGCACTGGCAGACATGAGTGAATAAAGTTGTTCAGCACTTGCAGTTTTGATGGGTGTAGTGGGGGGTGGGGGGGCTTTGTGGTAGGCTTTGAAATGACAGAAATGATGGTGTCATGCCTTCTAAAAGTGATACAACCTGATACTTATGTCTCACCTCTTCCCCTTCCTCAATATGATAGTCTTTTCTGGTGTTTGGGCCTCCAACAAACATAATGTTCAACTGGCGAAAATGCCTGAACGCAATGTAAGAAAAAGAGTAAGTAATAGAAATTCACAGTTCTGGTGATATTCGCCGATATACTAGGTTACTTAGGGCGACAGTGGGCCTACAGAGCAACCAATATTTACAAAGTCTACATATTTGAACCCCGTGGGATCATTTATGAACTATAATAGAATATAATATAGAACCATTGTGATATAATATTGAGGGTTTGGAGCGCAATGGTTATATGTCCATTTTAGAGGTTTTGAGAAAAATTGATTTTTAGGTTTCAAAGTGTTCTATTAAATCAGGTATTTTATTTCATTTTTTTTTTTTACCAGTCACTCTTTTGCTGCATGGTTCTGAAGTATATTGACTCCCTAAGTTTTCACAGGAGTGTAACCGCAACATCATGGTCAAAATTGCCAAAAATGCACGTCACCTCAGTGCTCCAACAATTCTAGCACATGATGTGACCTAACACAATGGTGATTGGTTGAAGGTAAGTTCGTTTGCAATGGAAAACAGACTATTCTGTATTAAAATTCATGTTTCTTCATCAAAATGTCAATGTTTAATTCAAAAGCAGATTCTGTTGAACATATCACTAAATGAAAACGTGAATTCAGATTAAAAATGAATGCAGATGGACATATAGTTATTGTGCTCCAAGGATTAGCTGATAGACAGCTGTGACAGGGGGTAAAAATCTCAAAACCACAAGATTTGGACATATAACCATTGTGCTCCAAACCCTCGATATAAATTACTAAACTACTCCCAACAAACAAAAAACACAAATAAATGAGCAGCACAATATATCGAGATGCTATACTGGCACAGACCGGGAAACACTCGGTATGGGTATACTCATACGTACAGCAATGTCCTCTCGCTCTCTCTTTTTTCATTTTGCCTCGTTTGGTAATACTCTCAACCGCGGTACAGACAGCTTCGTCATTAATTGCGCATGGACTCCGGAACAACCCTCTTTTGCAATTGTACTTACATTAGTTTGTTGCACACAGGAGGGAGGAAAGATTTCTCGTTTTCTGCAATCCATTTGTCGACATTCACCAGTAGTGGCGCATCCATTGTTGCAGTGGGCTATGTTTAATTTTTATTTAAAGACGACAGCGGAGAAATTGCCGTTCTCCAGGTGAAAAGTAGAAGCCTATTTGAAAGTCCGTAACATGAACAGAAAGTTGCAACCCTGGGGAGGAGTTTGACGCTGTAGCAATGGTAGTGTAAGGCAACATTGCCGTCAAAAGTGCAACCCAGAAAGTTAATGTCCAACTTCAGCCCAGTCACATCCCCACGCGTCATATATTGACGCTACCTGACCAAGCGTCGATATACGACGCAAAATGACACTTCTGGCGTCCTTCTTTTGACGCCAGTTTCAAACAAACCCTACCCCCGAACCCCTAATCGTCAATCCTAATCCTTTTTTTTTTTTTTTTTTTTTTTGGGGGATATTGTGATATTGTAGCCGCAATCACCGGTGGCTAACGCTAAAGCTGGCTCCTGCATGGCTAATGATTAAAATAATCATAATCATTCACGTCATGGAAAAGCATCTTACAGAAAGGGGCATCTTTCAAGATGACATTGGGTCTACCCTCTAAACTGCAGTTCATGTAGGTTTGTAAAGGATTGCAAAACCATTATCCATAAACAATGGCCTTCACAATCACTAGATTTGGAATTATTTGTGAATGTCTAGCACAATTTTTTTTTCCAGGATGCCGACTAATGTTCCTCCATCCATCCATCCATCCATCCATTTTCCGCTGTTTATCCTGGGCCAGGTCGCAGCAGGGGTAATAAACTAAGCAAAGGGGCCCAGTCGTCCCTGTCCCCAGCGAATTCCTCCATCTCTTCCTGTGTCCCCCTCCCCAGCTAGTTCCAACAATTCTTCCTGGGGGACCCCGAGACTTTCCCAGGTCAGCTGAGAGATGTATTCCCCCCTAGCATGTCCTGGGTCCAGCTCTGATGTTTCTTTCTTTCTCATCAAAAAGGGCGCATGACCTGATCAATCTTTCAAGATTTGTAAGCACAGACTCTTCATGGATATTGACTCTCACCAAAAGTCATTATCCTCACCTCCAGTTTCAGCCAAAACCAAAACTCTACAATCCCAAAATCAGTTAAAATTTTTTTTATAGTAATTAGTTACAGTAAACATAGCCTTTGCTTCGCTGAGTTAATATTTTAAAAGAGAAATGGTCCAAGGGTAATGGAAACAAACTACTGACATCAGATGAGCAGTGTTCTCTGATGTTGCCCGTGATGTTTCTGAATATGATTCAGGCAATCTGTTGCGGTCAAATACCGACACCTGGTGGCATCATAATAGATTGCAACTAAGGAGTTTCTGAGCGTCGGGAACGTCGAGAAAGCGCAGGGTGCGTGCATGGATGCTTCCTCTTAATCAGTACAAAATTTTTTAGACACTACGTACAATGCTCGAATGAATCGAATTTTAATTTTCAGTCCATACACAGGGCCAATAATGCAAATTACAGAATTAAGTTCAGTGTTAATTCAACTCCTGCAGAGTACAGATTTCATCAACAGCAGATACTAAGGTTAATCATTTACAGTAAAAAGGAGACTAACAAAGAAAACAGGGTAAACAAAACAAAAGCGGAACAGGTAATAAGATTACTGGAACACAGTAGTAGTTTCAGTGATTAGCCTCGACCTATGTACACACTTGCCATCTTCCCAAATCATACATTTGCATAACATGGATCTAATGGACAAACAAACTCAGCACAGGCGAAGAGGGTTAAAACGCCTCTGACAGGCCTAGATGACATAATTATGTGACCTCTGAACAGCAAAGTGTTTGAACAATGTTTTTCTATTTTTTATTTTTTTTAGTCTTGGACTGCTGTTATACGATGTTCAATAAGGCATGAAAGTCGCATAAAACTGATTAAAATATAGACTCAAGTGAAACTCAGCTGAATTAAATTGCTCATTAAGTAATTAATAACTTCTTTAATAAACACAGCTTCAAATTCAAAATGTGTTTACTATTCTAAGTGGCTCCAGAACTTTTTTTCTTTGGGTGCACTAAAGGGGAAAGCAGTCAATACATTTGATTTTGTAGTCTGTTTTATCCCAAGACCAAAAAAATAGGGTGGATGGCCTCAGGATTTTTAATGCTATAGCGCTGACATACATTAGTGCTGCCACTAATTACTCTGTTTTTTTCTACTCGCCTTAAGTATTCGCAACTGGACGACGCACAACTGTACACATTTCAATGTTTTATTTATTTTAGAAATTATTTGTTTGCTTAGGGACCATTTTGTTCCTAGCAACTGAAAAATCAGTAAACCTGAATTTATACTTGCAATCATGATCATGCAATAGATGTATTCATATCATAGGCAATCAAACATGAATTCTATATATGCACAATCCCATCAGGAGAAACAGATGTTCAGTCAGAGCCTTCAAATGAATCCCTTTTGTGTCTCCTCCCATCCAGCAACTTGCGTGTCTTTAGATGGTTTGCGTGCCATTGATTATTTTATGTCCCGTGTACCTTCCCCAACAGCTCTATTGCATTAATGTTTTCCCCCTCCCTCACGTGTGTGTTAGCTTATGTACAACCCCAATTCCGAAATAGTTGGGACAAAGCGTAAATTGTGAATAAAATCAAAACGCAATGACTTTCAAATCACGCCAGCCAGTATTTTATTCACAATAGAAGAGAGATAACATAGCAAATGTTGAAACTGAGAAATTTTACAATTTTATCCACAAAATGAGCTCATTTCAAATTTGATGGCTGCTACAGGTCTCAAAAAAGTTGGGACAGGGGCCTGTTTACCACGGTGTAGCATCCCCTCTTTTTTTTAACACAGAGTGGAGGCGTCTGGGCATTGAGGAAACAAGTTTCTTGAGTTTAGCCATTGGAATTTGATCTCACTCTTCTTTAATGCAGGCTTCCAGCTGCTGGAGAGTTTTGGGTTTCCTTTGACGGACTTTTCGTTTCATAATGCGCCAAATATTCTCAATCAGTGAAAGATCAGGACTGCAGGCAGGCCAGTTCAGCACACGGACTCTTCAGCTACGAAGCCATGCTGTTGTAATAGCTGCAGTATGTGGTTTTGCATTGTCCTGCAGAAATACACAAGGCCTTCCCTGGAATAGATGTCGTCTGGAGGGGACGCTCTAAAACCTTTATATACCTTTCAGCATTCATGGTGCTTTTTAAAACATGCAAGTGTCCCACACCATATGCACTAATGCATCCCCATACCATCAGAGATGCTGGCTTTTGAAATGAATGCTGATAACAGGAGAGGTGGTCTTTCTCCTCTTTAGCCTGGAGGACATGACGCCCATGATTTCCAACAAGAATGTCAAATTTGGACTCGTCTGACCACAGGACACTTTGCCACTTTGCTACAGTCCATTTTAAATGAGCCTTGGCCCACAGAATACGGCGACACTTCTGGATCATGCTCAATAATGGCTTCCTTTTTTCATGATAGTGTTTTAAGTGGCATCTGTGGATGGCACGGCAGACTGTTTTTACAGACAGTGGTTTCTTGAAGTATTCCTAGGCCCATTTAGTAATGTCAATGACAGAATCATGCAGGTGAGTGATGCAGTGGTGTCTGAGGGCCCGAAGATAACGAACATCCAGTAAAGGTCTTCGGCCTTGTCCCTTATGCACAAAGATTTTTCCAGTTTCTCTGAATCTTTTGATGATGTTATGCACTGTTGATGATGAGACCGTCAAAGGCTTTGCAATTTGACACTGTGGAACATTGTTTTTAAAGTATTCCACAATTTTTTACGCAAGCCTTCACAGGTTGGAGAGCCTCTGGCCATCTTTACTTCTGAGAGACTCAGCCTCTTTAAGACATCCCTTTTATAGGCAATCATGTTACACACCTGATGCCAGTTAGCTTAATTACTTGCTAAATGTTCTTTCAGCTGATTCTCTTATATATTAATTGCTTCTTCATCCCTTTTTTTGCCTGTGTCCCAACTTTTTTGAGACCTGTTGCAGCCAGAAAATTTGAAATAAGCTCATTTTGTGGATAAAAATGTAAAAGGTCTCAGTTTCAACATTTGAAATGTTATCTATGTTCTATTGTATATAAAATATTGGCTCATGTGATCTGAAAGTCATTGCATTTTGATTTTATTCACAATTTACACTTCTTCCCAACTATTTCAGAATTTGGGTCGTATATATTCCTCATTTTTTGAGTGCAAGTGGCTGGATTATCACTTGCTGTATGCCCCTTAGCTACTAGTCAGCATTTCCTAGTAAAAGTTTATCTTCCTTGGAAATTATTCGTAATCTTTAATGATAATTAAATGTGGAAGTTCTCCTCTTAATTATCCCAATAGCAAGAAGCTCCCAAGCCTTACTCACGATCTCCAGGATTAGGACTGCGATCCTATTAATCATCCCAAAGTTTGTTCCTCTGCCCAGTTCGTCTCCCAGGCTTTCTGCAGTCATCAGGATTAGGACTGTGTTCCTGCTAAACTCCCTGGTCCTGCCATCTGACAGTTCTGCTCTGGCGAAGTGTGCACTCTCTCTGGCAACTGTCCTGGATCGCCACTGGCCGGGCGCAGACACACCCCTTGCACCCATGCTTGCACCATGTTAACTGAGCTGTGTCATTCTGCTCTGGGCTCCGTCCCTCTGCCAATACCTTATTACTATCAATAAACCCTACTATTGGATTGTACTCTGACTCCGCATATGGTCAATGGTCTGGATTATACCATATTCATTCCTTACAGAGGCTTTATTAGATAATTTTTTGGAGGACAGAGCTCATTAAATGCAATATTGTAATTTCATTTTTTAAAATAAGTCTAAATTTCCTTGGTAATTCCCTGTGTAGTTGTAACCTTTTGTTCATCACAGATTATAAAAGTCGAATGATAAAGAACTCAATTTTTTTTTTTTAATTACACTTGATTTAGTTTTAATCATTAAAAACTGGATGTGGAAAACTTAATCTTACACTTATTGATCAAGCGCTGAATAAGACATGAAAAAAAGGTTTTAAAATTCGTTCGAAATGACATTCCCTTGGCCGACTGTAAGCCCATATAAATACTGCATATGCAAATCTCTGCAGTGTGGTGAAAATTCCATGCAATGAGCAATAATCCAGTGGAAATATAAATATATTGGTGAATTCAATAAGGAACAAGTGGTGCCAGGCACAACAAACCCCGCCCCTCGCACATACTTTCAACTACTTGCACGAAATTCAGTAGGGATCTATTCTGGGTCAGTGGTAATCCCTAAACCGAATTTGGGGTGAATGTGCCCATTAGTTTTGCCGCTAGAGAGTTAACAAACAAACAAACACAGAAACAAACCGAACCAAAAACAATACCCCTTGCCCTCACACTTCGGGAGGGGCGGGGTAATACTAAATTGGGTTGCACTGCT
Organism: Gymnothorax javanicus; assembly: GCA_029692085.1. Taxonomy (NCBI): domain Eukaryota; kingdom Metazoa; phylum Chordata; class Actinopteri; order Anguilliformes; family Muraenidae; genus Gymnothorax; species Gymnothorax javanicus. The sequence goes on along the minus strand of CM056208.1, from coordinate 38,763,306 downwards.
AAAAAAAAAAAAAAAAAAAAAAACAATGCTAAAACTGGAGGTGAATTTCAAGGACAGTGTCTGATTAATTAATTTTTTTTTCATACTTTGATATTACCAAGGTCAACAAGCAACTGAAAGTCCCGTAGCCAGCGCGCTACTCCTACGAGGACGTTGGGGTCTTAAAAGGATGCGTCACTACTACTGAGCATCAGTTTCCCGCCGTTGAAACAGATTTTGCTCCATTAAAAAGAGACCGCTCCATTAAAAAGTCAACCGGTTAGTATACATTATATATCTCTTATAGTAAAAAGAAACATATTCAGTTGCTCTAGCACTTCTCAGTTAGTTAGTAAATGGAGGATCTTACGCGTGTAGTTGTCTGAAGTTAAGAAACGAGTAAATTTTGGGTTTGTTGCGAGCTTTAGCGACAGTTTTAGCGAGACGACCAAGAGTTTAGGATTATGACATAACTGAATCGCGGAATTTCATAGAATAGAAATTTAATTTTCATCAGCACATAAATGATCATTCCCAACAAATGTTAGTATTGAGCTAACTACATCACACTGCTACTCAGTCAGTCACAGTCACAGTCGCGTTTACATCTCACTATTCTTATGCGCGTTTCGAAAGTTCCCATTAGGAAAAGCTGATGGAAACGGCAACATGCGAACAAACTTCTTTTAAGTCGCATTAAAAAAAACAGTTTATACGCTGGCTTGAGGTGGTTGTTATGCAACGAAGAGTTAATGCGCATAATATGAGATGGAAACATGGCTAGCGTTTGAACCAGCTTTCGTTAGCTCGCTTGCGAACAAACTAATGTTGCTTAATGGTATGGAAAGGTGCTGCTGGGTAGCTGGCTCAGTAATGTTGACTTAATTATGAGAGTGGTGCTTAGCTAGCTCGCTACAGCGAATCATACCGATTCAGCCTATGCTATGGTATTCAATTCGGTTAAATATTAACAGTGTTATAACAAAGTTTGCCGTTATTTACAAAGAGGCGCAGCTGAATAAAGCTTTATAGCGAATACTTTTAGGCCTCAGTGTGGTGTTTCTGAGCTTGAGTAGCTCATTCCCTGTTACAAAATATTTTGCTCTTTAAAATTAATGTCATCCTTCAAATTAAAGCTGTAAAAAAATTTCTTGGGGAAAAGGACATCTGGTTTCTGAAATAGTTTTAACCCTATGTAGTACAACGGCATAACAGAATTGGTGAAATTCAGTCATGGATTTTGGTGTTAGTGTGCCACCCCGAGATTTCCGGTGGCCCAATCTGGCCACCCTTAAGTTATGAAAAAAAGTCCTGGGGGCCACTGATCCCGACCCCATCAAACAGAATAACGTTTGCTAAAGCATAGGGAAATGCGGGCGAATGCCGAGTAGGCTTCTGACAGGCTCTAAAGTAGCTAGCTAGTAAGCCTGCTTTTTTTATTTCAGTTTGCAGCTCATACAATCAATGTCGACAAACATTAACATAACATACAGCACAAAAACAAACAGAAGAATGTCAGGGGACTACAGCTTAATCAACAAAAATGTTATAAAAAAAATACATATATTAATAGTTCTGATAGCTTTACGGTTTCTAGAATATTTGACTGCGTCAGTGTATTGTTTGAATTCCTATTTGAAGACTAAAAATGACGGGCTTTGTTTGGAAAATTTGGATTTGTGTATATGATATTTTGCAAGTATTAGAATTAAATTAATGATATAATATTGGTTGACTTAATTGGAGACATACGAGAGAAACCCAAACGATACATTTTCATAAGACAGAGAGAAATTAGGATCAATATTATTAGAAATAAAAGTACCTAAATCTTGCAAAAAAAAAAAAAAAAAAAAATACATGATATGGGACAGGACCAAAATAAATGACACAGGTCTTCATGGGATTGACTGCAAAATGAACAATTCAAATCAGTATTTTCTGTATTTTTGTAAAAAAAAAAAATAATAATAAAATAATTAAAAAAAAAACTTTGCAAGGTTAAAAACGATGAATTATTATACACTTTATGTCTTTAATCTTATTAATAATCAGAAATTTAGAAGGTTGGCTCCATATTTTCTTCCAGTTAAGATTAGGGATAACGTTATTCCAGTGATTGCATCCTCGGTCTACCAGCGCGCTAGTTTACGTTGGCAAAGTTAAACTGTGTTAATCCGAAGTATATTTGCTAAATTATTCCGCTGACTCAAACCTACATGCTGCTCTTAACGGGCGTAAGACTGCGCCAGGCTCAATGGGCTTGCTGGCTTACCTGCGGTCTCTTGCCCGTAACATACGGGGAGCGAGAGATCTTTAACGCGTTTCGCGTCTTTGCATTTACTTTGAATGCAATCTGTCGCGCGAAAAATTCGTTTTGCGTCCGGTGTGAAAGCAGCTTTAGTCAGCAAACTTTTTTTAGCGAAAGATTAATAAAAATGTCGCCGCTAATGGTCCGCCAAACGCGTTCCTGCGAATGAATGCAGGAAGCGCCCTGACGGTTTGCAGCGTTCACCACTTGGCGAAGTCAATGTCGATACACACAGCTAACTTGTTTGGTAAATATCGAATTCGTCCCGATGGCATCATGTTATATATTTTGTATCACACAATGCATTTTTCTTTCATAATTAAACCGTTCAATATGCTAAATAACTGAAAAACAACCTAACAAGTTGGGACAGATATTCGGCTGTGTGCAGCAGCTATAAGCGCACTTGTCAGCGCTGTCTCTCAGAGCTCCAGTGGCGCAATCGGTTAGCGCGCGGTACTTATACAGCAGTACAAAGCAGAGCAATGCCGAGGTTGTGAGTTCGAGCCTCACCTGGAGCAGATCTTTTAATAGCCAATGGCTGGTGTAGGGTTATGAATCTATGGCAGATATAAACTGCAAATGAAAGATGGCACTGTCAGAATAACTGTCGCAAAGGGTATTTAAAGTTCATAAGAAACTACAGCACTGTTGAGCATGAGCACTTTATGTGTAAGCCTTATTACACTAAGTTGCTGTCAATTCCATAAACAGGAAAACAGTGTTTTTAGTTTTAAAAAGGACATTTTTGGATTGTAACCATTTAATGTTCTGTGACCCGCAAATTTTGCCCTTCTCTGTCGCCCTGATGGTGGTGCTGGGGAGCGATCAGTCTGAGAATCAGCTGAACAAGTAAGCACTTGTCACGGAGGATCTTGGCGTTTGCAGCTGTATTTCGACGCACGGGGCCATTCTGTCCCTTATTGCCTGTAGATGGCAATAGAACCTCACCTAACCTGAATTCTGGAAGGAAAAAAGGTGCATTTTCACACTTATTAAATCCTGTGCAAATTGAACACCTGTATAAGAAGTGCCTAAGTCACAAAATAACACGACATTTTAGAGTCAAAGTTTAGAGTCTAAGTTTTCAGAACGTTGTAGATTTTTTTTTTTTTTTTTTTTGGTAGCATACTATGATGCCAATTGCTGTTCCCGGGGGCTATACAGACCTAACAAACCCTTTAAAAAAAAAAAAAAAAATGCTCATGTATTAAGAAGTAAATAAGAAAATTAGTTTTATACTTTAGTACTTTTTTCTGTTGAATACCTGGACCTAAGTACATTTTACCAATAAATGGATGGACTTGAGCACAAATTTGGCCAGCTCTCCAGCCTCCATGGTCACCATTTTCACAACTAGTCAAATGAAACATACCAGCATTTTAATTGGACAGTCATGAGCTTTGGTTCCTCTTGCTCAAACATTATGGACTTCAGTATTTCTTGCACTACAGTTTGGTGAATTTGACAATGATAACACACCAATACACAGGACTTCGGTACTTCCTCTGAGAAATCTTTGGCATTAGATTATGCTCTGGCCATTGTGGCTCATAATGCTGGTGTCAGCTCTTTTTTTTTTTTTTGCAAAATGTGACTTAAGTACTTTGTGCACGCAGGTCTTCAATTAGAATATTTAATGACCACAGGTGTTATATGGTTGAAGCACTGTTTTACTGTTTAAAGGATAAGCGGGTATGGTGTGCTAGTGCATTTTAGAAACATTTAGGCAAAACCTTTTTTTTTTTCTCTCCAATGAAACATATTTAATTGAAATTTAAGAAAAAATATTGAAAAATGTGACACTTTTTCATTTCTGGGTAAATTATCTGACTGCAGTGTCTTCCCATCTGTTATTAATATGCCGCCTGAACATTAAGGTCTCAATCAACAACAGGGCCTGGGTTAACCTCAGGGCTATGTCTGAACCGAAACAAACTGTAAGCTGCTCAGATGTGTGTGTGTGTGTGGGCACACACGTGTGTGCGTATTTATAGATGTTCTTTATCACAAATGGAAAACCTACATGGAAAAATAAGTGGTTGAGTCAGTTAGCAGATGATTTAACTTGACATGCTGTGTCTGCACTTTCTGATTGCATCGCTCTGAATTTGCCTGGAAAAAAAAACAGGTTTATTTTCACTTGATCCAGATTGCTTTCCCAGCAGCCTTGTGTTGGTTGTCTTGGTGATTTTGCGCCAGAGGCAACCTTGGCCTAAGAGTCAGATACTGAATATACAGCTGCCTCACAAATACCCTTTACCTCCCCATATTATAACCTTCCTTTTCCCCTCACCCTTCAAAATCCAAAAGGCGAATCAAAATTAGTCTGATTGTCATGTATGTGAAATAGCAGTCATTGCATTAAAATATTACAGAGCAGCCATATCGCCTAAATCTGTCTCATTATGGCCCATCACATTATAAAGAATCAAGATATTGTATTGACCTTCCTACTGAATTTAAGTTAGGGAATACATTTGAAAGACTTTTTTACCTTTTTGTGGCCAGTTTGTGACTTGGGTTGAGCTGAATACAATTTCAAGGAAGCTTTTATGACTTTGCTAAACTCAAAATGAGCGTCTGACATGCCATAGACATGGCTGACCACTTGAGGGCAGTATTGTCAGTAGTTTCACAGACTTTTTTTTGTTGTTTTTTTTTTTTACTTTTTCTGAATGAGGTTACACAATTTGCTGTGAGTGGCTCTGCCAGATTTTGAATGAAAACACTTCAGATATAGCCCCATTTCCTCAATCAGTGTTGCTTTATTTTTGTTATTACCCCAGGTAAACTCAGATAAGCAAAGTTAATAACACTCCTATTGATGTAGCTTAATTAGTATTTTACAAAATGTAATCCCAGATAAGTAATGTAAATAACTCTTTTTTGAAATAGTCTGCAGTGCCTCTACTTTCTGATGAAGTTTGAGGTATAGGCCAGCCTGCTGTCCATGTAGGGCCAAGAAAAGGAGTAAACATGGCAACGGAACAGTGGGTGATCCCCGTGACCCGGTGTGCTGTGGTTACCGTGGCAACGATCAGCTCTGGTCACCAAGGTTTGCGCAGCTGTGATGTTCGTGTTCTTGACTCTTAGATTCAACTGATTAAATAGAGCGAGTGTGCGTGTGTGTGTGTGTGTCTTCAGTTTGTGTGTATATCGCTATAGCATGATCCTTGTGGGCTGTGACCTGGTTTTGGTGCGATCCCGACCCAAATCCTTGAAGTTTAGCTCAGTAACTCGCTCTCCTGCCGAAGGTCTGATCCTGATCCCGGCTTCACATGCTCTTACTCCAGTGCCGATGGCAGTGTTACCATAGAAACCTCCGGCCTGGCAGTAATTAACAGCAATTATGTTCAATAAGGGACTCTGATGTTAGCCAAGATAAGTTAATAATTATTGCCACCTTTGTGAGTCAACTTTCCTGTATTATTTATGCAAGCTGATGCAGGGATAGTGTTCTGCTCAAAGACTACCTGGCAACTGCCCAGCAGACAAAAAAAACAAGTTCTTAGATTGTAGTGCCAATGTTGTAACATTGGAAAACGTTCCAGTGACATTGGGTGAATGTTTTTTGAGTTAGCGAGGAAATGAGTTTAACTGTACCCTCTCTCAGGTATGGAAAAAGCAAATGCCTTTCTTGCAATTAATTTCTTGCAGAAAGTTTTATCATTTCTGCATTAAAGTAAAGCATTTTCACACTGACAATGTATTACAGGTCTCCTGCCTGTATTCTTGATAATCATATCATTTTGAGGAGACTGAACATTTTAAAGACACTGCCTGCACTTCAACTTATTCCGTACAGCCTTGTCTTACACTGGTTTTTTACTGTTCATGGGAATGCTCCACTATTTACCAGTTTAATCATTTAGTGCATTACACATGCATATTATGTTTGTACATTCCTGGATGGTTTTATCGTTCCATGTAATCGTACCGGTCCTGAACACAAATATAATCACCATTTTTACATCAGCGGTTCCTTATTGTTGCAAATTGAATGCTCTGTATCTATGGACATACCTCAGAAAAATTAGGTTTTACTGAAGATTTAGGTTGAATCATATCGACTGCAAGGAGTGTCAAATTTCCATTTGCTGCTAAGCTCTGTCACATGGTGTGAGGCTCGTATTTGTTTCAGCCAGTGTTTGTCTTCAGCAATATTGCTTTTTTTGCACTTAGCAATCCCCTCTACGACAGTCCAGAATTTAATATTTTTACTCTATAGAGGTGACTGGGGTCCACTGAAGATCATTAGATATGTGTCTGATCGATTGTATTCTTAATGTAGCAATGAAAGGACATTATGAACCTATTTATCAGCCGCAGTCGTGCAGGCTAGAATTATTTAGATTTTGTGAGTCTGTTTGTGTGTGAGAGTGTGTGTGTGTGTGTGTTATCTGGCAAAATGTGGTCCTAGAGACACCGATTGTAGCAGGAACTACCACAGAAGCGGTTTTGAGCGCTTTGCCCAGTTTTTATATGTCTCTCTGCCTGTCTGTCGACAGATTTTCTTTTTTTAACACTATGGCGTCAGAACCGTGCAAGATTAAGTCACAAAACCTTACAGGTGTGTATTTGAGATCACAATGAAGGCTGAGTTCGAAGCTGGGTGTTGGTCCAGGCAAGGGCACTGGAAGTAGGGGGTCGGCCAGGTGTAGAGTATGATCCTATTTCAGATTGATTTCTAGTTTTTTCTGTATTTGTAACTGCCATATTATTTGTCCCAAGATCAACAGGCGGCAGTACTGAATGCTGTTTCGCGGCAGCAGTGTTCAGTGAAGGTCAAAGAGGATCTTGTTATGCAATAGTGCTATGAGATAAGGGCCACCAGTCTCAGTGCAGCATTGACTGAATTGATTCCTGCTGCAGGGGATTCAGCTGCTGGGAACTGTGGGAATATACAGTACCTGTCAAAAGTTTGGACAAGCTTTGCTAATGTCACAACACTCTGTTTTTAGAGAAATTTAAACTGCTTAACTTCTCTATATAATCTCAAATGGAATCTTGTAAAAGGTAAACAGTCGGAAGTGAAAAGAGAATAATTTACTTGTTTGAATACTGTCCAAAATTTTGGAATTCTCAAAGAAGCCATATTTTGCAAAGTAAACAGACAAATAAACTCCTTCTATTTTCCAACAGCCGAGTTAAAGTCAAGCGGTTTTGGGACTTATTGGGCGAAAAGGTTGATGAAGAGAACAACTCAAGTGCAGCACGTCTTTGGGAAGTTGGACAGCCGTCCAGCTGCAAATTCATTATGGTCATATGAGGGTCCTTGTTAAAAAAAAAAAAATGTGAGAATGCTCTGCAAATATGACAACGAATGGTGGTTAGTTTGATGGATTTAAGAATTAGATCCTTTTTTTTGCAAAATAAAGGCTGCTAATTTCTTTATTTAACATATAATGTAAGAAAAATGCGGGTGTTTCCAAACTTTTGACAGGTACTGTACCTCAAGAGGTAACAAGCATGCCCACAGTGCAAGGCTATACAGCTGCATCCATTTTTGTTTTCATCATGCAGTCTATAGATGAAAGCAAGATGTATGCCATATTGAAGAAACCTCGTCAGTCAGTGTTCGCTTTAGGTAAGAAAAGATGCTACTTCAGTGTTTATGCAGAAGCCAAGTAATCCTAGTCTGCAACGTCAAGCTCTTCAGCTTTTTACGAGAACCTTCTCAACCTGGCTTCTCCTATTCAGCAACAAATCTCAGTTGCATCTGCTCAGGAAGTTCAAATAAACCCAGAGTGAAGGCCGCCTCATTGATCAAACTTATGTGATAGTAGGAGAATTGGGAATTTCAGTGCAGCTGAAGTACGTTCCCAAAGCTACGTATACCTCTGTTAGTAGAAATACACGTCATCATTAGTGGCTCAGTCAGCCTAACTAACGTTGCATAACTTACTGTTTCTGCTATCTGGCACGTCCTGTTTAATCTCATCCCATTTCACACCCTTAATACCAAAATAAGTCAGTCTCAATGCATATGTCAGGCTCATAAGTACTCTTAAAAGGTCACATCTATGTCTTTTTTTGCTTAGTAAGACAGAACTATTGCCAATGAGGAAAGATCATTTGACTCATTTCAAGGCTTGCCAATGGAGCAGGAAAATTTTACTTGTGGTACGAGTGGTAACTTAAAATAAGCAAAGACACTCTAATTGGAAAAAAAAAGTCCTGTTACAAGACCAAAATACATGTTTCGATGTTTTTTTTTTCTGGTTCAGTGAGACTTCAGTAGCTTGATGTTCAGTCTTAGCTGGAAATCCAGGTGTGCCTGACAGCAGGGGGGCAGGGCGTTCAGACCAGCGCCCGACAGGACGGAGACAGGGGAGTGTAATGGGATGTATAATGGATGAGACACGCGGAGCGAGGGTTTTTGGGGTGGGGAGAAGTTGGGGGGGGGATGAAGGTTCAAGCAGCTTGCCGGCTATCTCGGCGTTCTCCGCACTGGCGCAAATTAAATGACTAAAATTCATACAATCAACTGTTACGAGCGAGGAACGCGGCCGGTTTAAAAAAACATGGCTTCTTGGGGAATTAAAGTCTGTTTTTTAATGTCCTCCCAGGAACAGTCAAGGCCAGATGCAATTTGCATGAGATCAGTGGAAACGGGGTAATGGGAGGGTACAGGCTACAAGGTCTCCTCTTAACACTCTCGGCTCCTCCAATTACAACACCGAAATGGAATCTTTCCCCCTTTTTTTCTCTCGAAACAGACAGGGAGGGATGAAGAGGTGGATTCTGAAACCGCTGATACATATCGTATCCTATGATTCACTCCTCAGGTTTATGGCAAGTGTAGCAGTGAATCAGAGTCCGGATGTATCTGGGTCACGGAGAACTAAGTAAACACAATGTACAGGAACACCGTATTGTATAACAATGAATATGGTCCAGGCTTATCCAAAGACTGAAACATTATCCTTTTACAGTATGTGTATGGATTTGTTTGTGCCGTTACATTTTACTGAATTATGAAATGCTTTTTGCTTGTGCTGTAAATTCATTGATAGTTACGATGCCTACTTAAGTATTAACTGTGCAAGTAAACTTTGTCAACACTTGCTGAGTCTTTCTTAACCCCTTTGCACAGAATACTAATATCGCCAATTTTTCCTGTTGTGCATGAGCCTATTTAAGCTTTATAAATCAGGGTTTGTGTCACAGAGACTCAGGAAAATTATTCCAGTGAAGCAAGACATTTGGAAATTTCATTGTAGAATTATTTTGCAATTAAATTTTGGAATTTACGGATGCCGGCGTATAAATCTGCCCAGAGGGGTTAATGTTCTATCATCTCGTAATGTTGCTAAAGTTAAAAATACCTTTAAATAATAGGGGAGGTTTTAATGTGTTTGGCTCACAGCACAATAATCCAGATCTGAGTTTGCGCTCCATCAGAGCACAGTTTCCATGTCATGAGCATGGAATAGGAGATGGTTCCTGGTTTCGATTGCATCAGTTAGTACAGAGAAAGACTGTTTCATCCTCAGACCAGTGCATTCTGGGAAAAGCCACTTAGTTTAGACATATCGGTGTATTGTCCATGCAGGCCATTACCCAACCTGGCGATATGGATTTGTGGGAGTCATTGGGGCGCATGACAGTATTTTTGAAATGGAGCTGGGTGAGGTTGCAGTCTGCCTGAACAAGTTTAAGGGGAGAGCAGTTGGTAGCCAAATAATGCAGGATTTTAGCAGAATGGAGAGAATGCATGACAGAAAAGGAAATATAGGTATCTGACCTAAACTCCCCTCTCCCCTGCTTTATTTAAAAGAAAACTTCCTGCCCTAATGTTTGTTTCGATTTGCTTTGTTTTTTTTTCTTTTCTCTGCGTGCTATTGCCTTCTGTATAGTCTCTGCTCTACATGTTCATTACTTCAAGTGACTGATGCTCAATATGAATTGTACCTTGTCCAGTCTGTTTGGCTACACCGTCAGTGACCTAACTGTATGAACTTGCTTTAAGTCGCTTTGGATAAAAGTGTCTGCTAAATAAATGTGATGTAAATGTAAAGTAGAGGTCTATTATTCCCGGAAGATTCTTCACTTATGATGGCGAGAGTTTGGGATAGGAGGCCTCTAAATGTTGGATTTGGGGTATCTGACAGCAGCAAGGTTACCCCAGCCCAGCTCCCTGTCCCTCCGGCCCTGTGCTGAGCTGTAGGAGTTCACGTGCAGTGTGCCTGACCGGTCTCGAATGCACATGGCTTTCAGTGGACTCCAGCCAGTAGCACTATCGTCATCACAATGCGTTCATCTGTTCTAAAATTTTCAGGAGAAAGATTAATTAAGATAAACTTATTTTGTGTTTTTTTTCCGCTCTCTTTTCATCTCAGATCAAGTCTGTTTCCCACGGTGGATTAATGTGCTGTAGTGTGTGTGTATGTGTTCGTGTGCGTGTGCGCGCATTAGAAAGAGTGTTTTTGTTCGCCGCAGGTCGCGTCCAACGACCTCTCATCTTAACAATAGCCATTTGTCCGTAACGTTACGCATGTTCAAGGTGTTGTCAGTGAAATCTGCTGGATAAACCTGGGTATTTCATTTCAGAAACCTGTTTTTGGTTTCATCCAGAACCAAGGCACATATAATTGCTCCCAGGTAACCTTAAAGTCTGAATGAATCCACTCTCTAGTTTCTCATGAGATGAAAAATATTGCCGCGCTTAAAAGTCCGACTGGCTAAGGGTACATACCGCATCCATCATCTCTCCGGCAGAACTGGCCCAGAGTCCCAGCTCTATATTGCAGTTTCAGAGCTAACAGTTGATATATGGCAAGCGCTCTGACTCAGAATGGCAGCTGTAAATCTGCCAGTTCGGTGACAGTGAGGAGGCGCTAGGTACATTCAAATTCATTTTTACAACAGTTATTATAATGCTCTTCTCTCCCCTTTCATTCAGAAATATCACATTATTGCATGTTTATTGTCTTCACGTTGCAGTTATTTAATATTTTGTACATGCTTGTTGTTATTGAACACTATTATTATTTCATATGTATTTTTTTATTGTTACTCAAGATCTGCGGACGAGGTGATTTCAGTCATGGAGAGCCAAAGAGCTCACTTAGCGATTGAGTGCACAATTTAAGACTGAACAACTAACTACAGTTTTGTTTTCCCTGGTCAGGCCCGCCCTCTTGCTTTTATCTAATCTGCCATCAGCTGACAGACCTGTCTGTCACTGGGGAAAAAACCTTCATCATCTCTCAGCAGTCAATCATCTTTTTGCCCAACCTCTTTAACTGAGTCACTGTTGACACAGATTTAGCCTGCAAGATTCTAGTGAAGTGGAACGGGCAGCTCGAAAGGCCTGTTCCGCGAACTAGGCCCCAGAATGTTAAATAGCACCCCCCGGTTGTGACTAATGGCGGAAAAATGTGTCAATAGGTAATTTGCACGTGTCAGCGGCGAGGGCCTGACTGTGAGACGATATTTATGCGGGGAATGACAGCTGACGGGGAGGTTGTAAAAATGGGACGCCAAGAGCCAGTTGCGAACTGAAGTAATTACTGAGATTTCTGTCTCCCACGTGATACCTGCCAGGCAGGCTGCTGACGAGAGGAATGTCGGCACGGCCAAAGGGAAGGGATCGCGAGGGGAGCGACAGAATGGCGGTCAAAGGTGATGTCTGCAGTCTCTGCAGTGTGGCGAATCTTAGAAGTTTCTCTGCTTCCTGTTCTTTTTTATACGAGGGTGAGAGTTGTAATGAATGCCAGCAGAGGAATGAAAATCAGGAGGGAAGAATAAATGAGGCCTATGAAATTGTTCCCGAGTTAATATTAGGCGCGCACGGGCTTACTCTTGTGGGGCAGGAATTGGTTTACATTGTCCTGCCCAGAATAACATCCGCATCACTGAACTGTGTGAAGAAAGCAATTACCTGAGAATACCGCTTTCTCGGCCACATATCTGAAGTTTTCTCGTCCCTGGACAGTTGTTTCGCTCAGGTTTATTCAATGGTCCACAAGTACTGACCATGCATGGATCCAAGGCACAGTTGAAGCCAAATGGAAGAGTGCCTTCAACTCTACCCAGCAGTGCTACAGCTCACAGAACTCACATATCATTCAAAAAGTTGTTCCTTGGGGGAAAATATCATTGGCTTTGACAAGGCTTTTGTCAATGAAAACTGTGGTTTTCATGAGCTTTTGGTGGTAGAACTTCTGGGAACTGACACGCTCTGAGCGTTTGGAAACAGCACTGGAAACCAGCACACACCCGGACCTCAGTCTCGTGGCCCACAATGCCGTTAGTGTCCCGTTGGTTCTGGCTCATTGTGAATGCTCTTCCTCTTTGGTGTTCCCAGCGGCCACGAGAGCACATGTGCTGCGTTCAGAGAAAACAACAGGAAGGCCAATGTCTGCTGGGAACCCTCTGAGCCGTGCTGGCAGTGGAGCCGGCCGAGACGAGGCGAAGAGAGAAATGGCCCTGGAACGCTTGAAGCAGCAGAAATGCAGTGGAAGGTTCCAGAAAAGCTGAAAAAGCTTCTCGCTCTGTACGCTGTATCTGGAGCAAGCAGCGAGGTCAGGAGCACGGGGGGGAGTGCTGGTGATTACGTTTTCCTCTCCTTTCATTATCGTAATTAAAAGAACAGAACTCCTGTACTCCTGCCAAGTCATGGGGGGATGAACTGAAACAAACTTATTTGAACTTCAGTTGTTTTGTAAGTCTTCATGCTTGAATATGGAGTGACTGCAGATGCGCATGCACTCACATGCACTCAGTCTACGAGGTCTTACAGGATGTTGTGTGTGTGTGTGTGTGTGTGTGTGTGAGCTCCACTCTCTTCCATAATGTGTGTATTCCAGTTAGTTTGATATCTATGATTAAAAAACAAAATGCCAGTCCAAAGATGGATGACATTGAAGCCTGCGTCCATATGATTGCTGTACAAGCTTATGTGCGTGAGCGCACGCAAGCATGTTTTGAAAACACAACCATTCATTCTTCAAATGTTCTTTCTTCCTTTTTGCATTACTACTTAGCGTGTCTGTCTCTGTTATGACATTAACCAGCAATGAGATTTAAATTACGGACTTTAAAAGTTGTAACCCATTTGGTGGAAAAGACTCTTCTCTTTATCAGATAAAGCCGAACTGCACTGCCAATCTTCCATTCCAAATCACTACACCGCCCACCACCATTACCCATCCTAGGAGGAGCCTTCAGTTGTGAGAAATTGCCTCTTGACCACATCCTTCTGGACAAGTTAGCTGAGCAGGACTTACTCTATGAGTAATAACATGCCTATTGGAAGGACTGCTCTTGATTAATACTTGTATTATTTTACTGGCAGGACAAAGCTGTCCACCCAATAAAGGAACTCAACGCTCCCTGATTTTTTACAGAGCTCAAGCCTAGTTTGGGAGATTCACAGGACTGAACATTAGTCTTCGGCACCCTACACTGCTATAAAATGGCAGCTTTTTTTGCCAGTTATTTTAACTGTAATTTTACAGTCAGTTTATAGCAGAGGTTTCGTGTATGTTAACTGTAAAGCACAGTTAAATGAGCGCAGGACTCTACTGACAGTTAAAATAACTAGGAGACAATGCATTAATTTATCTGTAAAATTCAGTCAATTTATAACAGCGTAGATTTAAAAAAAAAATTGGGCTTTGATGGTAATTTTTGTGGTTTACAGTGTCACAGTGAATAAAAACCATATTAGAGATACCAAAAGTTAATAAAAAGACAAATAAATGGTTGTGTTTTGTTAAAAATAGTTGGAATGGATGATTTATGTTGACGCAGCCCTGTGCTCAGCATCATCAATTCTGTCTGGGACAAAATGGTGAGACAGACATATATTGGACACTAAATTTGCAGGAGAAATGTGGCAAGTTCTCCAGTGTGTTTGGGGCCGCTGCATATCTGAATATTTAATAAAACTATTAAACTACAGGGCAGTGAATATGTTTTTTTAGATTTGATTTGGTTTTCAACTGTTTGCAGCTCTTTGTGGGGTAGTCACACCAGCTATTAATTTGATTTAGTTCTCAACAGTTTGTGGCTCTTTGCTTTTTTATTACATTTTTAGAAACCTTTTATTTCCTGATATTTTTTGGAAGTTTCCTCCCCTTACAAAATAGTTTTAAATGTGCCATAACTTTAGCGCAGTGCTGGTTTTGGCCATATGGAGCCATTTCAGAAGTCTGTGACAGACTTTTATCTTGACTTGCCAAGGCCTTCTCAAAGTCGTAGTTACAGGAGGGTGCGATGGCTGCCACAGAATTGCTGTCCCCCACCTGCTGTGCTCCAATGCCTGGCTCACCTCGGCGCGCACACCTGTTTCACTCTGGTGTGGAAACAGACAGGCGCCCTTATTGCTGGTCTTTGTAGTTCTCAATTATTTTCGTTGTTTTCTGTGCTCATCCAACTGTTGCCCATTAATGGCACGCAATGCTGGGCTTCTATTACAGACGCGTCAGCAATATTTTGACAACCACGAGAGAGACCACGTCTACGCCAACCTTTAATAAGTACAGAAAGTGACATTCTGCTTGAGTTGTTTTAGCAGAGATGTACTGTGCGGTCTGTATTTGGACAATGTCATTGGCTCTGCACTCCAGCTGATGAGATTTGAAAACAACAAGGTACAACTCATCACAAAGTGTTGGTCGCTACACCTCCACCTGCCATGGCCTCATACACCCTAAAAGTCGATTTTCAGCCCCCGCTTACAACTGACCTTATATGACCTTGGCCTTTGACCCCATGACCTCCAAAACCTAATCAGCTCATCTAACCCCTGTGGGGAGTTAACATGTCTGATTTGGTGAAAATCCCGCCAGTCCTTTAATAGATATAGTGCACAACAGATACTCGTGACAAACGGTTTGACAAATGCACGCATGAACGGACAACCGGAAAACAGCGTGCCTCCTGTCGACAGTGTGTGGCAGAGGCTCAGTGAAGTAATGACACACTGATGGAGACCATCAAGTTTAATTTGAGGGCATGTATATCCATGTCATGCAGGAATTACTGCCCTTTGATAACAGGGTAAATATCTAAATGCTTCTTGACAGCACCGCACATGCTTGATTTCCATTGACTCACCTTGGTTCTCGGTGAAACCCTGTGATGCTGTCATGATGGCTAGCTGGCAAACTGCTGTCCCAGGTCTAATCTCAGAGCAAACGTCTCCAGCTCACCTGTGGACTAAAAAAGGAAGCCAGTCGGTTGGAAAAGCTCCAGGCTGGAAGGGCCAGGGAAGGCGGCAGCCGGCCTACAGACAGACATGCACACTGAGTGAGTGAACAAAGTAGGGGTGGAAAACATCGGGGAGGGGGGGTGAAAAACACTTTTTTTTTTGCGGAGGAGAAACGGGACGCGCAGGCAGACAGCCCAGATCTTTCCGCACTCCGTTATCACTCCTCTGCTGCAACATCAAGGCCGCGGCATGCCCATGTCTCGGGACGCGCTGACACGGCGGCGGGTTCAAAGAGATCGGGCGCAGGATCCTGGCTGCGGACGGCCAGCGCTGTGGGGCCCAGGAACAAACCCCCTTTCAGAGCACGGCCTGGGAAAAACAGGGCCCGGCCAACAATCCCCTTAAACATCTTCAGACTGCAGGCAAGCTGTGTTACAGGTGCTGAGGGCACGATCAGCCCCTTAACTCCACCCCCCTTCCCATCCAAACCCCATAAGCCCACCCTCCCTCCCCCCTTATCTGACCTGAGGTGTGTTTCCCAAAAGCGTAGTTGCTAACTAGGTTAGCAACTTACATTGTTCATTCATTCACAGTCAATGGGTCCTACCATGTAAGTTAGCATCTGAGATTTCGGGAAACGCGAGCTATGACTGACAAACTCAAGGCAGAGCAAGACCAGAATTAGAATACAAAATCACACCGCAAGTCAGGGGTTCTCAACATTATCAAGGGCCATTGTGGGTGCAGGCTTTTCATTCCAAGTTCCAACCAAGCTGTTACTCACGTGATTGTGCTAATTATGGTCCTGAGCAAAAACTGTACGGGTTTATAAGTTCAGTCAGGTAGAATCTGAACAAGGATGAGAATTCCTGCCATAAGGATATTGTGCTGTGCTTTACCACAGATGTCGAACAGGAAGCCTTAAAAAGAGGCAAGTCATACTTTTTTTCCTCCATTTAAAAATCTCACAATGCTTGGAAAATTTCAAACTTTTCAGAGTCCTGAATGACCACTGTTTTAGCAACGGTGGTATTGTAATGGGCTCCCAGCTCTGTCATCAGCAGTGAATCACCTACAGTCATCACTTCAGGAGCCGTCAGTCTGCGCTAGTATGCACCTGTAATTAATCTATGCGAAACATTGCCTAGCATAAATGCATGAAGAGAAGTCATTAGGCACTAAGACACATTAAAGCATATTTCACACTTAAATCTTCAAAATAATAGCCAGCAAATAGTCATGATGGCAAGTAATACAAGTGTAAAAATAATACATTTTGCCTGGCTTAGCACATGCATTTTGATGCTTGTGAGCATGGAAACTTAAATGCATTATTAGTAAGTATGTATGATATCATTTGTGTATATTTGTGGTCTATATCTGAGCACAATATACCTGGACAAAAATGACTAGACATTCCGGTCACCCGTGACTACATGGGTGTAGCCCCCGAGGGCCCACACGTTAGAGCGTTCACAAGCCGTGCACTGAAACGGGCACATTTTCAGCATGAAATTGTGCTTTATTTGACTAAGTCTGTTACCTTGGCAACCAAAATCGATAGGTGTTGTGACCTAACTATAACCTAAGCCCAGACCAAATGTCAAAGGGATCGGTTTAAATTTGCTGCTTGTAGAACATCTGCAAGAAAATCTGTACGAACGCAGCAGAGATGACCACCACGAATCCATGGTTGCCGCCCGACTTTGTCCATGGGCTATGATAACAATATTGTTTGGGGAAAAATTTCTTCAGAATGAAAAAGTACGACTAACACCTTGGATTGACTTCTAAAGCAATCATGAAACATGAATAAAACAACCATTATCACATGTATGGATTCTTTGACAAATCACTGGTATGACTAAAAATGATTTATAAGTATGTTATTACATGTTAATGAATGCTGTTGGTTGGCTTTCAGAGCGGTAGGGCAATCAATAGCTCTTGTGAAGAATTGTTAAGCGATAGAGATTTAAGCTGCACTTTCTCAACTTGAACCTTTGCTTGCGTACCCCTTTTTCATAGTACAGTTGATAGTACGTTCACCATCTGTTTTATCCCTGTTCATATGATTATCTTTGAGGTCTGTACGACTCACACCGGTTAAGGCCTGCTGCTAAACATACGCAGGCTAACAATAACATACTGGGGATCTGAGTTACTTTCAGGCGTGTTGTTCGGCAGTATATTGAGTTGTCTGTTACGATACGCTTATCCTCAATAGACCATATTTACTTGCAATTTTGTTTTCATTGTTTTATTTATTTTCATGAAATTCTGTACTGTAGAGAAAACATTTTACATGTGGAATATAAACAGCTGGTGAAATTGTCATATAAAAAGGTGTTAACTGCGGCAATATTTCCATCAATTGCACCACACAAGATCAAGCGGTTTGCTTTAGAAAAGTAGTTTTTCCTGTGCTGAAAGATTTAGCTTACAGTTACCTCAGTTGCCCTCTCAGTTAGTGGCTACAGTTTCTGTAGAAAGTTGCCACTAAAGTCCCATGAAACTTGCATACACACACACAGGCAACAGGGGCTGCAGTTTCCTGTCGTCTTTTTGTTGGGAGAAGCGATTTCAGCTGCCGTTACGTGCGGCACTGGCTTTCAGTCAGGACAAAATCAGACATTTCCTACGTTTAGCTGTAAATTCTTTTTTTATGTAGTCAATGAATGAAGGGATTGAAAAACACCTTCGAGACCAAAATTTTGAACAATTTATATTATTTGCAAATCAGAAAAAAAACAGGAAAATAATTTAGTAAAGTGCAAAGCTGGAGAGTTCAGAGCCACTGCTGACATAAGGCCCAAGAGACTTCTTCTTCTGCACTCAGTGAAGCCAACATGTACCACATGCATTAAACTTTCACATTTTTCCGTTCCATTGAACTGCAGGAAAGTAGGCTAACTTTTTTCGTATGTATGGTGCTTGATCCCAGCAGGCACATTGCAGAGGACAGAAAGTTCTAGGGCCACAAAAAGTAGTGCGAATGGAAATATAGCTCCAGTGTTGTAGCAGTTTCTAAGACATCAGGGCGAGTGGGTGACATCATTCCTTCCAGGCAGTGAGGCTGTTTTTGCTGCCATCTTTGGAGGCCAATGTGGAGCCGGACAAACATTCCATTGACTTCACAAACGCTCTGTCATTACGCCACAATTACATTAGTTTACACCAGCCAAGCTTTTGCAAGCACACAATGAGTAATTTTAATAACAGTGTCCGGGCTTGTATCTGCCCGTCGAATTATTACTCAAAGTAAACTATCAGTTACGACCCAAGATGAGGTCAAAACCTGCTCAGCAAAGTAAATTTGATTTTGTAAATCCAAACCCCCTAAAAGCCTATGTGTAAAATCCTCTCATACACACACAAACACACACACACACACACACACACAAGCATGGATTGTCACCTCTTTGAATCACTGGCGGGGAGGACACAGAGACTGTGCTGGAAAGACTATGGCTAACTCTTTTAACTCAGAACCTTACAGCTTATTTTAAAGATGTTCAAAAAAGAGCCAAAAAGACCTGACAGAAAAGAGAAAGATATAGCATCATGCAGCTGTCAAGAGGATGAATGTTTGACCTGGGGCGAGGGGGGTGGGGTAGAGACCTACACCAACAAGAAATGAGAAATTATTAGGAAAAAAGGAGCAAAAAGGCAATAATGATGGCAAAAAAACATATTCAACTTAAAACAGTTTATGTGTATCGTAAAGATGGCAAGTGAGACAAAACATTAGCTTGTGGGAACGTGGGTGGTTAATCCTATTAAAGCCCTGTTCTGGCAAGCAGATATAATCTGATATTAAGTCTATCTGTGCCACTGCTTACAACGGCATGCCAGACTGCGGAATTTCCCAGGGATGAAGCAATTCAGACAGCAATGGCTGTCTTTCATTGCTCAGCAGTGCCCTCGCTGGTTTATTTTGCACCTGCTGTGTCTCTATTGGTCCTATGGGAAATAAGTTTGATGTTGTGGAAGAATAAAATAATGAAAGTAATAAAATGACAGACAATGTAACAAAAGCCTCCGCTACAGTGTACACGTAGTGTTAAGTCGACACTTTCCGACTGCATACGGGCCCTGTTGGACTAAAACAGTGCTATGAAAAGTATTTCCCCTCTTCCCAATTTCTTCAATTTTTGCATATTTATCATCTCAGATCAACAAACTCATCTTAATGTAACACAAAGATAACCTGAGTAAACACAAAATGCAGTTTTTAAATGACAATGTCATTGATTGAGGGAGAAAGTTATCCAACCCTGCCAGGCCCTATTTGGAAAAGTATTCTTCCCCTTAGTTACTAAATCAACCCAATTAAATAAATTGATTGATTAACCCCTTAAGCCCTGAGCCTCTTTTTCAAAAATGGCAAGCCCAAAATGGAATGAGTATATCTCTGCGACTGCTTGGCCATTTGAATAATCTTGGTATCATAATAAAGGTAAAACCATTTGGGATTTCTGCCCTGGTGTAAAAATCACTATATATGTCACTGAGTCAGAGTAAATGGAGATGGAACACAGTATAAATGAAAGATCTCATTTTGCACCTAACATAGTTTTACTTCTATCCCTTGTAAATTTGTTGAGTAGGCAAAAAGCAGTACATGATGCCACGACCTAAAGAAATTCAAGAACAGATGAGAAACAAAGTTGTTGACATCTATTAATCTGGAAAAGGTGACAAAGACATTTTTTAGGCTCTGGGACTCCAGGGAACAAAGGCGAGAGCCACTATCGACAAATAGAGAAAACTTGGAACAGTGTTAAACCTTACCAGGAGTAGTTGGCCAAAAAAAATTCATCCAAGAGCGCATGGATGACTCATACAGGATGACATAAAATAATTAACATCTAAGGAACTGCAGGCTTCACTTGCCTCAGTTATGATCAGCATTGAGGATTCCTCAACAAGAAAGAGACAGAAATGGTATTCATGGGAGAGCTTTGAGGCAAAAACCACTGCAGACCAAAAAGAACACAAAGGCTTATCTCTCCATTGCCGCAAAAACATCTTGATGACCCCTTCAAGACTTTTGGGATGATATTCTGTGGACTGATGAGTCAAAAATTGGAACTTTTCAGAAGACATGGGTCCCGTTACATCTGGCATAAAGCTAACATAGCATTCCACAATAAGAACATCATATCTATTGTCAAACACGGTGGTGATAATGTGATGATCTGGGGCTGCTTTTCTGCTTCAAAACCTGGGAAACTTGCCATTTCTGATTTAACCATGAATTTTGCTCTCAATAAGAAAATCCTGAAGGAGAATATCTAGCCATCTGTCTATGACCAAAAGCTCAAATGCGATTGGGTTATGCAGCAGGACAATGATTCGCACCACCCAAACAAGTCTACCATTGAATGGCTTAAAATGGCCTAGTCTTGTCCTGACTTGAATTTGATTGATATGCTGTTGTAGCGATGTAAAAAACTCAGTGCCGGTTATTGCAAACGTTTGATTGCAGTTGTCGATGCCAGGGGTGGCACAACCAGTTTTTTAGGTTTAGAGGGGCAGTTATTTTTTCCGCAAGGGTGATTCAGGTTTTTAATAACATTTTACTGTAATAAATGAAAAAGAAAAAACATTTAAAAAACGCATTTTGCATTCACTCACATTATCTTTGTTTTAAATTAAAATTAGTCGGATGATCTGAAACATTTAAATATGACAAATAAGGAAAAATAGAAGAAATCAAGGATGCGGTGAATAATCATTCATCGCACTGTATCCAGTGTGATCTCCAGGAGAATGGAATCAATGCAACACATTTTACAGTATGTGGGCAGAATCCCGGTAGGTTTGCACAGGTGATAGGCAGCGGTTAGCCCAAAGCTCTCTGCTCAGGTGACCCGGCCTGCTGGTCCGGCCCGGCGCAGTCGGCAAGTCCCCCTGCTGATGGCTCAGTGATGCAGGAGAGACGGGATTGTCCTGAGTCCACCCCGACTGCACTGTTTCTCGCTGTGTGTACTTACCACTCGCGGCAGAGATTACAGGGGCTTTAACAGGGGGCTCCGCTCCCTAGGCCACCACAGCACCCCCCCTCCATCCCTCCACATTCCTGTCCTCATTTACCCCTGCACTGAATCAACTCCCCCCTCCCTCGTTACACCGTAAACATCTACGCCACTCTCCGTCGCCTGCTACCTAAATGCTTTGAGCTTTACTCATTGGCTGACTTCACCCCTGTCTTCATATCCCTTCAGCTCTGGCCGCGGCCTACCCACCTACAAACCTCTCTCAGCTCCCAGGGCATCGCCAACAGCCCGGCCCAGATCCGTTAAACCAACACGGGCCCCTGCCCATTGTTCTATCATGCCCAAGGCCCAGTGCTGCTTTGTGATCTCTGCTCAATTCTGACAGCCAGTGATCTGACTTAATCTCGGTGAACGAGGCTCCGCTAAGCCACCGATTCGCTTTCAGCGGGAGATTCCCGCGCTCTGCGGGTCCGCACTTATGGGGGCAGGCGGCGAAGGTAGGACCCAGTGCGTTGCAATAAGTGTCGGAAATCCAGAAATCATGATATACGGGGAGTAGAATAAAATGGTTCATAGTTTCAGTCATAGTCACGTCCAAAGCATTTAGTGACAGTTATTTTATCTTCCACTTTAAATTCAGCGTACTCTATGTTTTATTGGAATAAGCCGGCACCAATCCTCCTTGGAGCAATGTGAGACAAGGGCCTGGGGCACAATTTGTGCAGTTAGTTCTGGCAGACAACTCGAGACGTGCACACAGTCCCATTGACATTCCTATTCATGTCAGACACTGCTCTATCTTTATGTAGGTGGGCTACATAAGCTCTCCAGCTTTGCCCCTATCGCAAAGTATGCCTCTGCCTGCTACTGCACTGCATTGTATCACTCTTGCTTGCTGCCAGTTAACATGTTAGCTCCTCCCCAGCATTCACCTGTGGGCTCTGAAGCTCCTCAGGGAAGGGGTAATCCTGACATTTCATGGTGTCTCATCCTTCAACACAATAGGCAACTGGGCATGTCAGAGTCAGAGCCTATAAGTCAAGCCATATACTTCTCAATACTAGAATTAACACTTTTGGTTACATTTATTGTGGAACTTGAGCTAGTGACCTTCCAACTCCAGGCCGTTTAGGCACTATGCTAGATTTGGTCACAAATTAAACTCTGCAGCTTCACATCTGTATCCATCTATATAAGCACTTAATTTATACTCATTTTTGAGCTGCTTCCTTACCATAATGCTTCAGCTTATTCTCCTCTGCTTTTGCCTGTCCCATAATGCAACGGTACATCTGAAAAATGCAGTCCTCTCCAAGGCTCCGCACCATCCCACACCCTCTAGCCATGGGGAAGATATCTGGGTTAGAAAGCCAAGGAATGGCTTATCCCTTTCTTCCCCTCCAAACAAAGAGTGTCAGTGGCACCAGCGTCTGTCCCTGTTGTGCATGGCTCAAAATACTTTTGAAGGGCAATGATTTATGAGCTCCAAAACGCTGTTAATAGTCATTTTCACAAGAGCGGCCTGCTTAGAAAACAACCGCTTACAGACATGGCCTTTGGACAGTGTGCCTGAGACACTCCTTCTGCGGGAAAGAAGTTTTTAAAATTATTATTATTATATTATTATTATTATTAGGCAGCTATTCCAAGTTCAACAGCAGTGCCTGTCTTTAATTATTCAAAACCGCTTTTCATTCTTTGGCCTTACTTTTGACTGGTTTCATGGAATAAAAAGGCGAAAGCAATCCAAAGTGTTTCCTTAAAGAATTGCTTTCGTTTGTGATTTGTGCTTTCCTTTCTCTCTCTATGGGAGTAGTCCCAGAATGAGGCAGCAATCACATGCATTTGTCATGCTTCCTGTTGCTCTTCATGAAAGAAAATACAAATTATTGCCAATGAATTTATGCTCACAATGTTGGCACTAAGTACAGAGCAGAGAAATCCCACGTACACACACACGCTCTTTGGTGGAGAACAAAAACTATTTTAAAGAGACAGTCATTTTGTGGAACATTGTCATTACAAATGCAAATGCTAAATGACATTGTAGGGCATGTATGGATGTGTGTGGGAGCATGCGTGCAAAAGATGGTGACAGAGAGGGAGAGTGACAGAGAGCTGGAGAGAGAGAGAGAGAGAGAGAGAGAGAGAGAGAAGGAGAGGATCAGTCGGCTTGATCTGATTACTTTGAGAATGGGCTGGGAGGGCCCTGCTCTGGAGCTGTTGCTCGAATAACACATTCCAGTGCGGAAACAAAGTGTGACCGCTGAACATGCTCAGACAGGACCCCACTCTGAGGCGATACTGGGAGGATGGGAGGTTAGCACAGAACTGAACAAAAAAATGGGCTAAGTCCAAAATGGCAAAATATGAAGCTTTTAATGGTCTTCACAACAAATCATTGATGAGACAGTGAGGAAGAAATAAATAAATTCCATAACTTAGGATGGGATAGCTTTTCTGTTTGATTCTGTTGGGCTTTGTTGAGCCTTGAGGGAAGACTCGCAGAGAGGTTTTTACAGAAAGAAGAGTCAGTGTTGCTCCGCTCAAAGTTGACGGCTTCAAACCGTTCATGAGTAGTTGAAAAACATTCTTGGTTAGTTTGTCTTGATTGTTAAGACCAAATACTCTCTGTAGGGTTCAAATCTGGATTCTGAAACCTCTCGCTCCATGATTAACTGATAGCAATGCCCACTTGGTCCATTTTTTCCCCCCAAGTACTGTATCTTGTGTCAGTGCCACTGGCTACAACACACTGCAAAAACTGCCCACCCAGAGCCCTTAACTCAACCATTGTGGGTTACACCATGTGTTTTAGTGGTTAGGAGAGTCTGTTTTGGTGTTACTGTATGTTATTATATATACTGTGCATACAGTGCGTACCGTATACAGCTGTACTCATTCTCTGTGAGTAAAGACCACTATTAATTACGAAGAAGATGACCTGATATTGATATCAGTTCCCTCAAATTAACAGTTTGTTTATTGATTCATGTCAGTTAGCTGGGGTAGAGGCCCAAGAATGTGCAACATAAAATGCCATGCGTATTACATACAAAAGTGCGTTTGTATGAGAGTGTGTTCTCAGTGAAGAATTAGTGTGTTTGTGCTCACAGTTAAGAGCAGATCAGGTAGTTTTGAGTGTGCTCCAGTCTGTCTGTGTGGTTGGTCTGTCTGCATGTGTGCATGGGAATTTTTAAGATTCGTGATTCATCAATACATTTTAACGCAATAACTATCACAAAGTACAGGCCAACAAATTCACACTGTCAAATCAGACCTTATCAAAGGGTAGCCGAGCTGCAATAGTCAGGCTCAGGTCTCTGAAGAAAAGTTTAGAATAAAGAAAGGAAATTGTGGCCAAAGTGCAGGGTGTGACAGTTGTAGCATTTCTGCTATTAGCTTTAGCAGGCAATGGCCCCCAGGATACTACACAGAACCTGTTCACCTGGTTGCTCTCCTTAGCGTACTTAGAGCAGAGATTTGAATCTAAACCTCCATGTAATTGAGTCTGTGTGGGAAAAAGCTTACTGCGAAGACAAGCCATGTGACTGAACTAAATATGAACCTTTTTTTTTTGTTTACACGAGTACCTGTCCAATTTATGAGCTAAATGTATCAGGACTGCGTAGCTTGTAAAGTGCAGAGACGCTAAACAAGTAAGCCTCTGGACTAGCATTAGCATTTGTACCTCTTGGTTAAAAAATAAATAAATTCCTGTATTGCTGTAGCAATGATTGCACTCTATGCCTAAAGGTATAAATTAACTCCTTTTTGTATTTGCAATGAATTTCAGTGAACAGCTGCAAATCCCCACAGCATAAACGGAGCAGCTTGGTATAGTATACCTGAGCAAAAAATTGTCACGGGGAGGCCTGGGAATGGTGTGATATGGGGTTGGGGGGGAGAGTGTTAGGGAAGAGAGGAGGTCAGTGGTTTGAGGGTGTGAGAACATGACGAGCGGGTGGTGGTGCATTTTGGGGGACGAGGGGGGTCGAGGTGGTCGGCGAGCTAGGGAAGGAGAATGTCGGCAGTGGCAAAGTGGGTACAAGGCTCCTCAGAGTTCAAAGTCAGGCTCATGTCTGCCAGTGTGAGATCAGGAAATAGCAAACAATTGCAAAAATATGCCTTAAAAAGTAAACAGCTGTGTGCCAGTAGCAGACCGTGCCTCGACTTGAGCCACATGGAAAATTCTGTTCTGTTTGGCTGAGTGAGCAGCTCCTTTATCGGCCCTCCGATCTGCACTGGCCTTCGCTCCGGCACCGCCTCAACTCAACACCCCAACTCGCCTCAACGAGCCTCCCACTCGCCCTGTAGCGAACAGCCTCCCAAACACCAGTACTGGCCCTTAGTGCTCTACGCTCCTATACACACTTCGGCACTCTACACACTCTCCAACACGTGAACTCCTATATACGCATGCACATCGCCATCAAATCCTCTCACCTCTCTAACTTAACATACTCATACAAAGACACATCCTAAATGTGCCAACCCATGTCGCCCGCTGCCACTAGTAGTTCCCTGCCTGACTTACACAAAAACGCACACTCCCTCCCACGTTGCTTCACACACTCAAAAACACAAACACACACACACACACAATCACATACACACATAAAAAAATACCCTCTTCCAAGCCCCTACACTCCCACACTCTCAAAAAACCATTTTTCAAAACACATTTTCCACAAGCACCATCCCGACCTGCCTGCCGGCCTCCACCATGCCCCAGCCCCACTTGTGCTGACTGTCAGATAAGCCCTGACTGATGGTCAGTAGAGATTATCTCTGTCTAAGTTTAGGCCTGGCTCTTACACAAGCCGCCCAAATAATGGCAGCGTTCCCATCTAAAAATGAGATAAGAGCTTTCCTCCAGGCTCTGTGATGCTGGCGTTTGCGGGGAGGGGGGAGTCTACTTCTTTGTTCTCTCCCTGTTTTTACTGGTAAATATCACTCGCTAAATAAATCTGTAGCGCTGTTCAATTTACTGCGCATAGGAAACAGCGCAGAGCTGAACTTTTCTTTCTTCGCCCGCGGCCTGTTTACTATGAAGCCCATGGAAAATCCGCCAGGAATGCAGAGGAAGAAGGCGTCTCCCGTCCTCTGAGCTGGGGGAGGTGGGTGAGATGAATGAAGGTGTAGGTGGTAGGGTGGGGGGGCTTTATTCTGTGGAATGGAGTGACCCAGGTAAAAGGGGGGGTTATAGGGGGAGTAAGGGAATTACAAATGAAAGGAACCCTACTCTTCTGGGAATCCCCCAGCTGCTTGGATACTCCAATTATGCAGGAGGCAATTTTTAATAAGCGCCCAAGGACTCAATAAAAAGCTCTCCTCTTTATCTCCTCACCTCTCATTTGGCAGCTGGATCGTTCACTTCCTCCCCTCTCCTATCGCTACACTCCCCGACCGAACGCAAGCCCCCCCACACGCTTCAGACAACCAGGCGCTGATTGAAAGGGAGGTCAGGAGGGCACTTCCTGCATCCGCTTGTGTGACCTCTGCCCCCTATCTCCACCTGAATACACCTGAACACACTTACATACGTGCACACCTGCAGGTTACATGCACACACCCACACCCACCCACCCGTGAAGAGCCTGGATGCAGTCTTAGAATCTCTCAAAATGGCCGCCGCGTTCAGCTTGTTTGGGAAAGGCCTTTTATCCTGGAATTATCTGGCTCGATGAGCTCAGCTTTTTTTTCTCTGTTATTCTTGAGCTGATGTTTGTGTGTCTGTTAGTGACCAAAATAGCAGCTCGCAAATGTAAATGAGGAAATGACTCCTTCCTGACTTTTAATGCCTAACTACAGGCCCCGCTAATCCTGGGTTGTTTGAAAGTAAAGAAACCTCTTTTGGGATTAAGA
The DNA here is from genome assembly GCA_029692085.1 of Gymnothorax javanicus. Lineage (NCBI taxonomy): Eukaryota > Metazoa > Chordata > Actinopteri > Anguilliformes > Muraenidae > Gymnothorax > Gymnothorax javanicus. Next base: position 38,735,981 of record CM056208.1, on the reverse strand, counting down.
GACTGTCCCATTATCTTAAACGTGGGCTTGTTCGGAATTTCCACTGGGAAGCAACCTCCAAGCCCCCTTCGGAGTTCACAGATTCCCACATCAGTTCAAAAGACGGGTTTCAAGATTCAGTGAAGTGGGCAGCCAAGCCATTTCGTCAGACCTGGAGGGGCTTAGATCCAGTCCCATCCAGAGTACCAGATAATTATGTGCAGCATGGGACAGTCTTCTCAGGGATCTGGACCCTTGGTTTTCATATTTACATAAAATATAGTCTCCCTTCCAGCCCCATCCCCAACCCATGAGCTGATGTTCTCACTGTCTGTTCCTGATTAGGAGTTTTCCTCCACTGTTCCGCCTTACTCCTCTTCCCCCTCGCGTCTCCATTTCTCCTCCCCCCTTCCCAAAGCCTTATGGTTTTAACATCGAATCACCTGGGACTCCAGACGCCACCTGTGATAATAGTCCTTTCCGCTGCAGTGTTCTGCAAGTGAACCATCTGTCATTCCAAATCGTGGCATTTATGCTCACAAAGGTACCACTGCACAGAATATCTGCTCCTCGTATCTGTATCGCTCACTGATGTAGAACCATATGTGTGATATATTCCCCGCCCCCATTGCCAATGCCAGTCCTCTATATGCACTGCCCTCTGGTGGATGGAGGTCAGAGTAACATGAGAATTGTACTCACTGCCCAGGAGTGCGTTTCCTGAAAGTGTGGTTGCTAACTAAGTTAGCAACTAACATAGTTTGTCCATTCACCGTCTGTGGTTCTAACTATGTAAGTTAGCATCTGTGCTTTCGAAAAATGCACTCCAGAACGCTGCCGAGCGACACATTCTAGCAATAATCTGTTCATCTCTGAGGCCTTTAGGCCTCCATGTTTTTCAGCATTGTGACATGGGCTCAGGGAAGTCCAATGGAGTAGAGGATACACACGTGCTGGAAGTTAGGAAAGCCTGCAGGAGAGCGGAGTGAAAGTTAGACGCTGACTCTGCCCTGCCGGTATACTTTGGCCAAACACTCGGAGTTCACCGGATTATGTTTTCCCCCACGGACGGGAAATAATATAAAGCTCAGGTCAAATTTTAATTTAGGTTCAGCCCTACCAATAAATCAAACTCAACCTTAGGGTTTGTGCTCAGGCTGCTTGTGGGTTTAATCAGGAGGTTATGAGGTTAATGTCGTTCCAAGTTCATACCAAAGAACCTAATACATCTGGATGCATTCAGAACCCGTAGGTTTGGAAGAAAATTAAGCATAAAAAAAGAAGCAAAGGAAAATGTATTTTTACACACAAGAAGAAAACCAAAACATATACCTGGCAGCACACTCAGGTTGTAATTGATTATTAAGTTATGACACATACAGTTAAGACCATATGTGTGTGGACTAATCAAATTTGAGGAGGAGCTGTAATGTGCTTATGCTCAAAGGTCGGCAAGTCATATTGGTTACCATGTCATTACCCAGGCAACCCCCGCCTCGCACCCCCGTCACCCGCTCCAAACATCAGGCCCCATCGCTCCATCTCCAGCGCACACGTCTGCAGGCTCAATGCTTTCCATCATCAGATGGACCTGTAATTCGAACCGCCTTATCTAGGCTGAGCCTGGGCTGTGGAGGCAGCGGGAGGGTTGGGAGATGTACAGGGACTGAATGGAGGGAGGCAGGCCAAAAAATTAGAGAGATGAGGGCAGCGGAAGGGGAACGGGAGGGGGGGGGGGACTAAACTTTGGTTTCAGTCCCAGGAGCCATTGGAGTCCAGATGGCCGCTCACCTAGGGCTGGGCCAGGTGTCGGGCGCGTTTGAAGGCAGGGAAAGGGGTAAGTCTCCCAGCCCGGGTCTGGAGTGGTGTGGTGTTTATACTGCCCGGCCAGGCGCAAGCCTCTCTGTTTATCCAGAGCAGTCCGGGAAAGATCTTCGGGGCCATTGTGTTTTCATCGTGGGCTGGGTCTAGGTACATTGACATTAAAGTACAACGGGTGTGTGTGTTCTGGGGAGGGGGGTGGAGTGGAGAGGAAGCTTAGTAGTAGGGGTTGCTGACCAGTGCGACTTCTGTTTGTTTTGCTATGTTCTATCGCTTTCCATTTTTGTCTAAGAAATGTTTTCTTTCTCTTCCAGAAGAATTATTTTCATTTCACAAACCAAATGAAGCAAATCTCTCACTACAGCGTAGTGTGGCCACAACAACATGCCCTCTCCTATACTGGTTTTTTGCGTTGCTTGCACTAGAATGATTATGTTCTACTGCAACCCATTGCTGTGTTTTGTTGTTGCAATACTGTCAGGTGAAATTTCTGCCTAGATTTTGCATTTACATCCAAAAAATGTAAGTAGAGTCTTGACCACTTGCTGTGCAACTCTACTTCAGCATGCTCAACTTTGCACACTAACAGGCATGTGCAGGTAATACAATATTCGGCCTTGGGAAGAAGTTGAATACATGTCATAAAGGCAATGTTTCAGATGCAACAAACCCAACACGCACTGAGATAATTATTTCACACTTCACCTGTTCCTCATATCTGAATTAATGTTACAAAACAATGCATACAAACTGAACATGCAGACAGTGAGGAATTTGCTTCTAAATAGGGACGCATATTAAATAGGGACTTGCCAAAACACAACCAGCCAGTCCCAGGTACCTTATTCTTGGTATTAGTGTAGAGGGGAATGTATGTAAAAATGAGTGGTTAGTAAAATGGTCACATTTGAATAGGGAAAGCATAGGCATTCTGCTGCGGTGAAGCTGTTATTTCAGTTGAATTACAACGTGAGAATTCCTCACGTCTTTTGCTAGCTGATTGATGGGGCAAGAGCAATAGAGTTCCAGAGGGTTGCTGAAGGGCTTCAGGGCTTGGCTAATTTACTGCCTAGATGCTGGAATGAGGGTGCAGGGCATGAATTACACACCGTCTCCCCGAGTAGCTCAAACTCATGACGAAAACTCTGTAAACTTAGCTGGAAGTGACACTGGCCTCTTTGAATGGAGAATGTGTAACACACACGCAGATACACATTTAAGCATTTAGATGTGCACACTCACGCAGATGAACATAGCCTTTCAAGATTACATACATTATAAAAACCAACAAAGTCCTTTGGGGCGTTGAAATGGGTAAGGGAGAGGCTGAATTTATTTAGTTTGCCTGGAGCAGGACGGGGATGCTGGAGTGTAGTAGTTTCGAGCACCTGAGGGCTGGATTGTTCCGCAGTGGGGGCTGGGCACTGGACATGCTGGGGCACATAAGGCCTCTGATGACAACACCAGTCAACAGCAAGGGGGCTGGTCATGAGAGGTTCACTCAACGCAGGCTAAGCCAAGATTAGAGAATGGGACAGAGACCATCTTCCCTCCAACTCAATGAGTCACAAGCTCAAACCCACCAAAGCAATGCTATGGAAGCTCTAAAGCAGTACAGAAACTATGTCTGCAAGCACACAGTGAACTTCATTATTACTGTCATTACACTCATGCGCTTTCATCTGTATAAATGCAGCCAAACTGGATCCAAATGGCCTGAGCACAAAGCTCTCTGAAGAGTTTTAAGATGCGGAGGGACCTGCTGACAGTGAGGGAATACTTTCCACAACCTGTCCCTCCGCCAGGACTCCCATGAAGTTCTGGGATGAGACGGCACGCCTCATTACTCCGAGCTTACAGAGGAGAAGAGGAGGAATATGATTGGTCCAGGACACAAGGAAAGGGGGTTTGGCAAGAGAGTTTGATAGAGTGAGCATATGTGGGGCAGACGGGGAAAAACAGGCGGGATGTTATGGAGTTGGGGGGGTGGTTTGGATGGGACAGGAGCGGGAGAGCGAGGAACCGCCGGTGACGTTTGCCGAGCCTCGCCACAGCGGCCTCGATGACATCAGAGAACAAACTGTTCTCACAACAATGCCCGTCTCTGTGGAAACGGCTGCTCCAAGAACCCCAGCTGAGGGGCTGTCATCTCCACGGCAACGCCACGGCGAACTCCAAGGCTAACCGCAACGCAGCATCGCCCTCCCCATGGGTCCAAGACAGCTTCTCCTCTTCCTCTGCTTGCCGATAACCTTGAAGTAACCGCAGCGGAAACACAGGCAGCTGCCCCGGAGAGTCTCTGTCATTAGCCGATATCATCCTGCTGCACTGACCCCGCGTTCCCAGCCTGTCTCCATATTTCCCCCACTGGACGAAAATGGTCCGATTTTCCATTGTGACATCAGTGCTTTTCCTCTCCTCTTGACACTCAAAATTGATGTGAGCGTGAGCGCATCTGGGATCGAGTGAATGAACTCATATCCGAGTGTACAACTGCACCGGTCAGGTCTGTGACTGAGTGTGAAATGTTCCTCTTAGGGAGCCCACAGAGGTGTTGTTTTTCGTGGAGGGGGTGGGGTAATGCTTTGGTTTACTCCCATGACCAGTCCAGTGATTTACGAGAAGGAAAAGGGTTCTGGCAACTCACAAAGGATCTGCCTTTATGTAATGATGTCTCTTTTCAGTGGACGCCGCTAATTGAATTAGCGGCGAACGGCACAGGTCGCATCTGGGATCCATTACAGTAAATGACTCACAGATAAGGAGCATGACAAACGTGCTGCAATGGCCGATTAAAAGTTTGGCAGCCCTCGTAATTGAATTAGACTCTCCGGTTTTAGCACTATAATTTTGGCAAGGAGCCCGTGTGTCGCCCAGGTTGGGGGGGGATAGTAGTGGTGGGGTTGTACATTACTTGCCACACAGCTCTCGCTGCGGTCGGCAGCCAGCAAGCGACTGCTCTCCCCATTAGTGGTCCAGTTACAGATACACCTCAGTGGTTCACCAAGAGGCTCAATTCTTTGCTTCAATAAATGCAGAATTGAGCCACTCTGAGAAACAACACTCCAGGTCATTGGACAGTTTTGGTTGATGCTGGGATGCAGGTCTTTTTTAACCTTTATTTAACCAGGGAAGGTTTCATGAAGAACATTTGTCTCCTTTTTATTAAAGCCCTGGAAGAAATGCCAGGGAGAACAGTTGCAAGTGAGAAGGGAAAGAGTGGGGTTAAAGCCCTTGGAGCAATTTTGGGGTTCAGAGCCCTGCTCAAGGGTAAAAGGCAATTTTCTTCCCAACTTCACCTCTCCAGATTGAGTTTGAATCCCAAGCCCCACTGTGAGCGCAAACCAGCAACTCTTCAGTTAGCAGTCAAGCTACTTACCGCTAGGCTTCCTGGCCATTCCAGGATGGGCAACCTCGTGGCTAATTTCTTAATTCTGGGTTCGGGGTTTCAGGAATGTGCTGCTTGTGAGAAATTCAGAGGTTCTTAGCCTGTTTAAGTTCAAGATCACAAATGTATGATTAAAATGCTATTTGTGGAAGATTTTAATGCTGCTATAATGACCACCATTGGTAACTGAAAGCTACGAAGTTCCAGAGTAGGAAACTGACATAGAATTCAGAAAAATAGCCCGAAGCACTAACTATTCATAGAGATACCATTGGTGCTTGGCAAAGTGGGTAGGTGAAGGGGTCATTTGGGGCTCCCAAACTTTTGACCTGCGGGATGATGGGAAGGCTCTTCCGGGCATTGAAAATGGGTGATGTTGTGTGAGGATGGAGACTGAGGACAGGGAAATTTGAAAAACACGTGCCCAGTTGTGTGGGGCCGCATTTGCTGGGTCAACTGGCAGGGCAAGCGCTGAAAAAACAAGCCCAAATAAACAGAGCTATGCATTTAATGAAATCATATCTGATACATCCTGGTGTTCTCTCTGGTGTGCACATCAAACCAAAAGCTTGTAATTGGAAGCAGACATGCTGGAATCGGAGGTCCCGCTAACTGGGTCAGCCGTTTGGCTGCAGAAGACGTGCAACCAGAGAAAGCTTCCCCATCTCTCCGCTTAGCAAGACGATATCCATTTCTGTTTGCGATTATTCCCTTTGACATAGCGGGAGAGCTGTCTCGCAATTAGCATCAGAACTTTCTCCTGGGGTTTTTAAAACCCATAGAAACATGTGTAGTGTTCTGAATTCACAGCGGCCCATTTCCAGTAACTCTGAAATTGTTTGGGACTGGAATCGCTTGCCTCACACGTCCAAAAGATTTTCATGAATCCCCTGGCCATCTTGAGGCACTGAAAGCTGGATTGATATTTTCACTCAGAAGTCTGAAAATGATTAGTTTTATGTGCGTGAGCATTTTAAAATAGAAAACTATGGAACAATCGAGTGATTCTCACGTGTCTCTCCGTGTAGGAGCATCGTCAGACGGAATCATGGCCTGAGGGAAACCCAATCGTCGTAGAAATACAATGTGCTTGGGCACGCTTGAGTATACGATGTGATTAAATTTGCCAGCACGCACAGTGTGTGTGTGTTTGGGTGCATTATATGGAGCACATACACGGACGCGTAGTTAAACGGCTGTACGTGCATATGAGCGTGAGTATGCATGTGCACGTGTGTGTATGAGCGTGCCTGAGTCTTGGAGAGTGAACGTGTAATGAGACCGTTCCCATTTGCTCAGTTATGGTTGACTTTGGAGTCCTGCCCGTGGAGTACTGGGGGACGGACTGCAAATACAGGCACTGAGCAACACCTAATCCTGCAAGCTGGCCTGGAGCAGTTTGAGACAAAGAGAATGGGTGAGAGGAAGGGAGAGAAGAAAGGAGAGAGAGAGAGAGAAACTGAGATAGATTGAGAGAGAGAATGAAGCGAGAGATGGACTGAGAAAAGTGCATGCGGAGGATATGAATTCCTCATGTACAAATAACTGAAATTTTATGCAGGGAGAAAAACAATTTTTTTTTTTGCACCAGGAACAAAACATTTAAAATATCTGAGTATTTATGTCATATGGCAGTTATGGAAGCACACGCTCATGTTCTCCATACCCAAATGCAACTTTCAGCCATTGAGAATCTATGTAATGACTTTCAAATGTATTTGTGATTAAGATAACACCTCACACACGTTGTTTTAGGGACTTCTCCCGGCGAGATTTCATATCACCTGACAGAGCAAAAAAAAAAAAAAGAAAATCCCCCTTTTAAAAAAAATCCTCCCTTTGGCACTCAGAAGGTAAAGCACTGCATGTTTCTACAAGGATTAGGCCGTGATAAACATGGACATGCTGGATCCTGTGATGTCGCTGGAGAGAACAGGCTCTGCCCGAACGGGTAAATCCACAGTTTAGGTAAGCGAGGGATGGAGTCATTTCCATGGGGGGAGGGGGAGGTGCAGTTACAGTCACAGGTCGACAGTACGGGTCAAAGCTGTGGCTCGACGTGTACGGCGCACCCTGAGGTCTGCCGCTCAGATGGGTCAAGAGATGAGGCCATACGCTGTCAGATGTAACCTCAGATAGTGAAATTCCCCGCTAACCAACTCACACACAAAAGCGCATGCAAACTGAGCATATCTGCTCTCACGCAATATGTATACACAGAATGTACAAGGACAGGCACACGTACAGTGCTTAACAAATATATTAGACCACCTGTCTAATACGAGACGAGAAAACACTAATATTTAAGAAATTTGTCAAACACTTGTTTAAAACTAAAAAAAAATTTTGTTATTTCTTTGGCAAATAACGAACTGAAACCACTAAATAGTCCTTATTCACACATAAAAAACAAAAAAATTATATTTTATATGGCCTCCTTTGGCCTTGATGACAGCTTGCATTCAACCACTAAAGCTAATTTTTATGTTCAGGAATGCGAGAAAATTACTGTTATTTGGCATCTTAATCAAAAAATAATAATGTGCTTAACTATTTTTTCTGCTTTTTTTGTAAAACGGTAAATTCAAAAATTCATGAATAACAACAATAATTATATTTTAGCATTAAAAATATCATTTCAGTTTAAGAGCTTGCGCACCATTACAGAAACATAAATATGATTTTGGTAATTACCAACACTGTTAATTTAGGGCAGCTGTGGCATAAACCTTACATTGGATGGTGGTCTAATAAATTAATTAAACACTGTATATAGACAGTTTTGGCAATAAATACATATATTCTCAAAAGCATGCGCCCTGCACACATGCATGTGCACGTACACACACAAACATTGATGAATGGAAGATGGAACGCATGGGCAGATATCTGTGGTGTTCAACAAGCGGACTGTAATTATAATCAGATCAGTGATATGAAGAATTAATCAGGTTAAAATAAAGGAGAGAGAATGAGGCACTGTTGAGCTGGAGAATGAGAATCTGAGCGTGTTTTCGTGTGTGAGTGCACATCTGTTGAGGTGCGCGTGTTTATATTCCTCTTCTGTGTATTTATTTTAACCCATCGTACACACAACACTCACAGAAACCGCATTTACAAAAGTTTGGGCAAAGCCTGGCTTTGATTGGCTGCGGGAAGACAGTCTAATCCTTACTTAAACCCACTTTAGCCTCCTGATACTGAGAGAGAGCGAGAGAGAGGGGAGGGAGAGAGTGAACGGTACTGTGTTTAGCGCGTACAGTCGTGGAGCGCGGGTTTACTGGCCGTTAGCACTCGTCCCTGGGATTAGCCTGAATACACAGCCCCGCTTGTCTCAACAGAGAGTTCTTCTTCAGGATTAAGCTGCAGAGCTAACATGCTAACACAACGCAGCTGCTGTTGCTACATCGACTCTTTCAAGCCCAACGCCCCATCCCACAGGAGTATAGTTTTATATCATACGCAAGCAAGGCTGCTTATGGCTGCGTGCAGTGTTCACAGATGCACTAAATGATATTTTTTTTGCACATTTTCTCGCCTTTGCTTTTCCTTTAGGTTTAATAGATGTTTGTGTGCATGCTAGCAGCTGTCGTGCACACGTGTCTACACATTGAGCCAATTCCAAGTAAGCATTAATGTATGTTCTCTCTGTTCCAGGACAGGATGTTCTAGCTAGTTGTGTGAATGCATGTGTTCTCAGATGCAGGATGTATGCTTGTGAATCAGGAAAGTGCTTTGAAGAGTTTCACCACATTAACTGGTTGCGCAGGTCAGGATTACATGATATTTGATTTATCTCTCTTCCTAGGCTTCTATAAACCCAAGAGGTTAGTCTGATGTGACGATCTCACCCTCCCTGCTGTAAACAAGGCTCTCTCTCTCCCTCTCTCTCTCTCTCTCTCTGTCTTTCTCACGTGATTAGTCAGATCTTATCGCTCCCTCTGCAATCGTTCCATCTCTCTCTCATCTGGCGGGGAATGTTTGCTTATCTTTTGCTGAGCTGATATCAAAAAATCTTTTTTGTGCTCTGACATTGCTTCAGGCATAAAAAAAAATGAAAATGAAACAAAAAAAGTGGAAATTAGACTGAAATGTGCTCTTGTGTGCAAGTTGCATGAATGTGTGCGTGTTTGTGCGTGTGCGTGTGTGTGTGTGTGTGCGTGTGTTTGTGTGAGTGTATGTCTATGTGAGTGGTTGGGGCTGCATTTGTGTGGCATTAATGTGAGTGTTTGTCTTATAAGAGGATGTGTGCTATCCTGCTGTAAAAGATGGAACTAAGGGAAAAATATGAAGTTAATATCCCACAAACACACACACACACACACACACACACTCAAAAATGCACTGTATCTCCTGCACATGAGAACCTACACACACAAGCACAAGCATTCACACATACACATGCAAACAAGCACAAACAAACACTTCATGTTACCAGGATTTATTACATTTAACCATAATTACCCTCTCACAAGCCAATCCCTTTCATCTGTGGCAAGACGGATATACAGGCAGCAGGGGAAAATATTTAGCCAGCAAAATGATTTTCTGAATCGTGTGATCATTCTGTTGAAACGGCCTTTTCTTTGAAACTGTCAGAGCCTGTGGAGAGTAGATGGAAGCAGTAGGGGAGGGGGAGAGCGGCATGGAGAGAGGGATAGGGAGAGAGGTGAGGATGGAGAGAGAGAGAGAGAGGGAGAGGTAAAGGAAGGCAGCATTCAAAGTCTCTGCAGTCGAACACAGACCAGCTCAGTTCCACTCCAGCTCGGCTTATTTGCTGTTTACCTGTGTATTTATTTAAAATCACTGAGAAAACATTCTTAAGTAGCTTTTTTCACACGGCTGAGATAAGTGGGTCAGTGAAAGGCCTGATCCAGTGGCCCACAGGAGTGTGTTTGAGAGAAAGCGGTGAACAGACCGTACCGGCCGTAACTACTCCCCAAGGCCTCCCCTACAGACACCTACACTCATTAATTAACTAGACTTTGAATGAGGGTCTGTACAGTATATTCAAAGAGTAAAATATTCACATAGACAGACACTCGCACACGCTGACACAAGCTTCCACTCTCGGGACTGGCATAATTAGTAATACACACTGGTTTAGACACATACAGTGCTAGTAATACACCTGCAGAACATACGCAGAGGCACATGACCATGTTCAGCACAAACCACCCTGCAACATCATTCATAAGCTCTGCACTGTTCCCACACTTTAAGCAGCACTGCGAGTCCCAGGGCAAAAAAAAAAATACAGTGACTCAAGTACCACAGGGCTGTATAAGGGTGGTGTCCGCGTAGGGGAGGGCGGGGTGCGTTCGGCGTACTCACATCAATGTGTCCATGCAAATGCCACTTATCATCCACACCCAAATTCGCCGAACACTCCAATCTATTTTTAAACAAATTATACCCGCTTTCCTCCTGTAAATGATTTGTTTAGACCTGCCTGCAAGGATGTGACTGTTATACACCAGGCCAAACAGTAGACCTAGTATCCATTGATAAAGAGGGAAATTTCTCTTGCAGCCTCTGGATATATCAGCTAAGTTGTACCAAGTTGGCTAATGACCACTTAGCCCTAGCTGGGATTAAGCAAAATTTGCCCTACTGGTGCAACCTTTTTCGTCAGTTATTGCCCATTTGGATAGTCTTGCAACTGACATGTACAGGCTCGAACCTGTTCTAGGCTGCAGTCCCCGCACTCACAATCAGAGCCAGTACCTGTGTCGAGCTTTAGCTGACCTTTCACACTTAAGGCTCGTCTGAGGTGTGGTCAGAGCTGTAAAATCCAGGGGTCAGAAAGTAAAAGTTCTGCCAAGTTTTTCTCCCTCCCACAGAATGAGCTGATCACTCATATTGGCTCTATCTCCTGTCCGAAGTAAATCCAGGTGGTTGGAAAAAAGTTCTGGGGAGGATTTTTACTTTCTGAAACCGGACTTTACACCTCTGGGTGTGGTCAATGGCCATTTCACAAGGAAGGATAACTGGATAGCTGGCTGGATATGTGCACCATCTACTCAGCGTACCACAGAACATGGGTAAAGTTTCTATACAGTGTAGTGTTCAGGCAAACATAGTAATCCTACTTTTTGAAATACCCCCCTGACCTCTTAGATCCCCATTCCCCAAATCGTGGTCCTCCAGACCCGAGAACTGCTGATTTCTACCTTCCATTTACCTGGGACTCAGCTGCTATAACGGTTTTGTCAATCAGAAGCACTAACTGTTCATGAAAAGCCTGGATGGGAGGAAAATCAGGACTGGATTTAGATGTGAGGGCCACGTTTGGGGATTCCTGTCCTTAACCTGCCCTAAATACAGTATATAACATTACTGAAACTGCCAAAATACCGCATATATAACTCCAAAGTGCATAAAAGAAAACTTGACTTGATTTTGAGAACTCATCTCCATTTTTGTTGCTGCCAGTTCATTTAAAAATTTTTTTTTTTTTTTTTTTAGTCAAAACAGGGGAGTTCATCACACAGATTCTCTAGGAGAATTGCAGACCTCAGGACATGACCCCTGGACAGAATTTTAATTGACAACTGATCCCCAGCCCAGCCGCAATGTCAGCAGATCCCGCATATCTGGCCTCTTTTCCCGCACCCTCAAAACCATAGAGGCACTCCATTTCCTCTTCCAGGCAAAGGACCAGGGAGTACATTTATATTAAAAAATGATAAAACAGGGAGGGTGGGGTGTGGAGGGAGAGTTTGTCGGGGAGAAGGAGGAGATGAGGAGGCCAGGGAATGATGATTAACGAGCTCACAAATCAGGAGGAATTTAACAACACAGCGAGACAACGAGGTTTGCAGCAGCAGTGAGTAGCAGTCACGCAGAGTCCAGACCCTGTTTGTTTTCTCTTCTGATCATTTAACTGCGGCCTCTATTTTTAGGGCTCTTTCCCACAAGTTTGTCAGCCCCATAATTACCTTCCCCCCCGCCTCCCCCCACCAAAAAATAAAAACTTAGGGCCCATTATTTTTATTGAATTCGCAATAATATGCTGCCATTACCAAAAGTGGAGGGTTTGAAATGTTTATTGAGGCGTTTTGGCCATTAGATACGAAGTGAGTCGCCAGGCCTTTAAAAAATGGCTTGGAGAGGAATGGGGTACATGGGCATAAATGATTGTCTTTTATTTGCAAACTCAGAATCCTTTCAAATCACAACCGTAGTCCAAGCCATTAAATGCTCTGGTGGTGATAAAGCGGCGCATTCTTCAGGTAAGAGAGAAGAAGAGATTCCCACTCAGGAGGAAGGACTTAGAAACTCTAAACACTAACTGATCTTAGCATTCCCCAGAGCATTCCTCCATTTTATGCGTGTATGTGTGTGTGAGCGTACCTGTATGTGTTTGCATTCAAATGTTGGGCAGCATGTATGTACAGTCTTTTTTGTGTCAACGTCAATGGTTTTCAGGTTTTTTAATATATATAGGCTTGTATGCGCGTTCCTAAGTGTACATTTGCTGTTTTATTGAGGAAATCAAGGACAGTTTGTGAGCTGAACTAAAAATATTAAAAGACAAGGATATACTTTTATTGCGTCGGATAAACTGCGTACTTAGTGCTTGCTCCATAAAAGCCACGAAGAGCTGGTACTAAATTAAGTCATAGGCTCCCAGCCAACCTGTCTCTCAGCCTGGATTTTACAAGAGTTGAATGTGAAATATGGGAGGCAGTGAAGTTTTACAGGGATGAAGGAAAGATGATTACACCATTGGAATGGAGTGGGGGGTTTCTCTAATGTTACTGAGAAAGCCTGAGCGCGAGTGAGCATACTTTTACGAGCGGGTCCTTCCGCAGGTACGTGTGGACGCGAGTGGCTGCAATGGTTGAAACTTTGATGGACTGAACACCATCTCATCCAAGATAAAGACTCTGAAAATCACATGGTTAACCAATTACAGAGGGAAAAAAAAGCAAAGCCAAATGTCAAAGAATATTTCAACACAGCATAAAGCAAATCCAAGGCCAAACAGCCTTTCAGAAAGCCAGGCCCAGAACCGCAGCTTGATGACTGAGACAGAATGGGCCTGGGAAGGTGATCCTCCTGTGAGATCTTCACATTGTCAGAGAGAATTACTGTCACTCACTGGCACAGCTCCAGCCAATCACTAGCACTCACCATTACGCAGCGCAAAGCTGGAGGAGTTGCCTGCTCCAAATTGCCTCCCAAGGGCTCAGCGAAGAAACTTCAAGTTTCGCAGAGCTGCGTTCAATCTCCGTCACGCAAAAGCCTTCCATCTCGGCTTTCCTCCCCTTTCTTTAGACACAAATTTCTCTCTGTAGCTCACGTGCAATCAGTGTCGAAGAGATACTTGAGACCCTGATGAAAGCTGCTTATTAACTTGCCAAAAATTAGAACTTAAATTACTAGTTAATTTTTAAAAATGTAATACATCGGTTGCTTTGGAGTCACAGTGCACAAGCCATTTCAATTTATCATCATTATCATACTAAAAAGCAAGGAATCTGTAGGCGCGTGTGTGTATGTGTTTGTGTGTGTCTGTCCTTCATGTATCTCGACAGCCGTTCATCCGATCGACTTCAAACTTGGTGGATGTATTGCTGAGGGCTCAAGGAAGCACATATTTGAGTTTGTAGTTGTTTGGCTGAGCAGTTCTCAAGTTTGAGAAAGGTGCAAGTGCTAAAACCACTCAAGCAGCAGTTGAACTGTCAATACACTCTGCAGTGCAAGCAGCAATAGAAAGAGCACTGCACTAGTTTTATAAATGTCAAGTAAGTCAATATTTTTACAAGTTCAATCAAAAACCCCATCTGAGCAACAAGCGCATCCTCATCCCGACTCATTATATAGTGACGCTTCCTGAGCAAGCGTCGTTATACGACTAAAAAAAGCGACTTTATTTGACGCCACTTTAAAACGAAACCTACCTCCTAACCTGAACCCTAACTTTAATATCAAATAAGGATGCCAAATGCCTCCTTTTACATCATATATTGATGCTAGGTCAGGTAGCGCCACTATCCGACGAGTCAGGATGAGAAGGCGTTGGACCAACTGTAATGCTGCCATGGTAAGTGCCGTAAAGATCCCGAGTTTTGTAGTAAAGGAAATGCTTTTGTTTGGTGAGAGACAGTACCCAGGGCTTTTGGCCGTCATCATCATCAGAGTGGCTAATGGTGGCCTGAGACAAAACAAGGCCAAGCGGTGCTGAGAAAATGGCTTAATGATGGCATTTCCCAGGCCTGCTGGGGATCCCCGGCTCTACACTGCCGCACAGCTGCCCACCACCTCCGCCTGGCCCGGAGACCGGACCTCCCTCTGATCCCCCTCGTTAATCCCCCATTAATGACCGCAAGTCTGAACAATACCCTAGTTTTAGGGGCTGGGGCGGGGCGGGGGGGGTGATTGGCGGTTACCCCCTTCCAGCAGAGCCAGATGCCAACGCGCACTCACAAGACGCAGCTGTCGACTTGTCATGGGACAAGAATGAGACCGGGCTGGTCACACGTATTGTATGAACCGTGGGAGGACAAGGTATGATCGGGGGTGGACAACGCAAATCTCTGGGGCCAAAGAAGTGTCGGGACTGAAGGGATGCTAGTATCATGACTGCGCCTAAAATGGCCACCATTCTGGGACCCAACCGGAAGAAATGTCCTCCCTCCCTTCGTCATCTTTCTGATCAGAGGTGTTCACTGAATTTCAAGAAAAAAAAAAAAGCTACACGCTTTTCACTGCTCCGAAATTTGTAGATCAGATGAAGGGAAAGGAGTGATTGTCGATTTTTACAGACGTAGGCACGGTCTTTGTTCTGCCACAAGCTCCTATTAGACATTACAGAGATTAGTTGGCAGTATCCTGTCTGAGACAGCAATTAGTTATCTGCACTTGCTAATGTTTGTGTACAGTCTGTGAGCCTTTTGACATATTTGACACACTTTTACTATGGCCGGGTAATTGCGTCGATAAAGACGGGATTGCATTTGCTCCACAACCAAAATTGTAAACTTATTCTCATAGATGCAATTTTCTGTATAAACTGGCTAAGCATGAATTGCGTCTTATCAACACTTCCACTGTAGACAGTGACTGATCAGCTGCTGGTATGTACGTGCTACATGGCTTAACAGAATTCACATGCATGCCTGAAAACCTAGCCTTGCCTTTCGTCAACACGACCTCTCTTACTTAGCCCCAAGGAAGCAGGCTTAAGCGGGATGTAATGCGCGCGACACACACACACACACACACACACACACACACACACATCTCTCTCACCATCCATGACTGCTGATCTGGAAGATTAGGAGCTTCCTTCTACTCCAAATGTATTCCCACCAACATACAGCAGAGAAGATGCCACAGACAAGAGGGATATACACTCATAAATGTTAAAAATCTGCAGCATTCAGGGACTAAGCTACAATGTAATTTAACTTCCCCAACACATTACCCCCTCCATGTATCATGCTTAATCCGGTGATGCCTTCTTGAGATTTGAGTAGCAGATATCCACGCGATAATTCCTATGAAATGGACAGCTGCATTGACTTCGGAATTTCCCACAGCAACCCCGGCCATGGGTGTTGAGAATTATGGTAAGGATGGTGTTTTCCACTGAATCATTTGGGAAAGATGTCCAACAAGCCTAGGACAAAAATAAGCATATGGCTGGACTGAGATCGTAACCTGAATGACAGGAATGGATGTATATTTCCCAATAAAATGAAACTAACCAGCCAAAACATGAAATATCTTGTCTTCATGCTGTCTGCATTGAAGTGCATTTTCCATATCATACCATCTTTTTTTAAAGTTGGGGTTGTACATCACTGGTTGCATCTTCCTGGGTCAAAAGTTGTTACTGTGAACACACACACACATACATCCAAACGTATAAGGAAGGCACACATGCACAGCAAAATGACAGTGCATCTGAATCCTTAAACTAAACTCGTTCTCAGACTAATGGTGACTCTGCAAACCACGTCTGACTTAAGTGTTTTTATTTTGCATTGCAACTTAAAGAGCATCGCGTTTAAGTAACTTTTTTCTACGTCAGTTTGTCTCAACCTACTGAATTTGTAAATGGGCGAAACTATACCTCAAAACATTGGTATCCTTCTTACCTTATGAATATTTTGGCAAAGATTTTGGAGAAGATTTTGTGTCTAAATATGGTAAAATACTTAACATTGGCTATTTTTTTTTTTTTTTTTAGTTGCTGCCAAAATCCTAAAGAGAAAAATATCAGGCTCAATATCCCAGTGCTTTGGGTCATATCCATGTCATCAAAGCAAAGGTGGTTTTGGGGTGAAAAAAAAAACACACGGAACACTCCCAACTCAGTGGTATGCCTTCAGGCCTGGAACTGTCGTATTTCACACATCAAAATAAGCTGTGCAAGGTCATTTCTTAGTTAGCTTGCGAGTGGCAATTTGAATACATTACACACTGACTGAGTTACACAGTGCAAGGTCAGATAACCTCAGATTGTGTTTGACACATTTTACAATGACACCAGTAACCCACAGCGGCCTCTCACCTGCCATGTTTCCAGAATGTTCCTGTATTATCGCATCTTTCCCGTGGGCCATCCATTGCAGTATCACGGAGCAGAAACACCACCACAGAGTTTACACGAACACAGCAGTTTCTTGAAGCCCAAAGAATGCTAACTAGTCTGCATAGGCCTTTAGCTGAACTGTGTGTGACCATAAACATCGTAAATATCACTCCACTCCCAGCGCAAGGCTCCTGGTCAAAATGACCTCAGTCTCAAGAGGAATTCTTGGTAATAGATTTGGCCGTTCTTCAAGGCCTTAATCCCCCACCCTCAACTAGATAGAAAACAAAAACACTCAAAAACAAAAACTTATGCAATCAAATTAGACCCAGTTTGAAAAATGAGCAATAAAATATGATGCAAACTGTTCAAATGAGATCCTTTATATAACAGGATTGTTGGTTCATAGCCTACATAACCTTGGATGCATGCTAATTCCCAAGGTCTCTGTTCAATTATATTATGCATGACACTATTTCAGGGGCAAAATAAGAGAGTGATTGGGAGGGTCAATACAGGAGAGAGAGGCTGAAGGTAGGAGAGAGAGGCTGAAGGTGGGAGAGAGGGATAAAAAGATGTGTGGCTTGATTCCAGATGTAATTTTTTCCTCCTGCTGGCAACATTCTCTGTTCTCCATCTTAGCTCCACGTTTAATTTCTCATGCATATTTTCCTCAGTCCAGAAGTTGAAGTTACAGATCTCACGTCTGCAGTGATTAAGTGGACTTCATTCTGGGAACATTTGGTTTGCTTATCTAGAGAGACCCTCTGGTATGATTTATTAATAGTCTGTTAAATAATAATGATAATAATAATAATACATATAGGAAAATGAAATGCGCCTTGAATTAATATTATCCGTTATGCAAGGCTGCTCTTTCCAATCTGGAGAATGTTGGCAGGATTCAGTAGTGTAGTAGGTCAGGGTAGTTCGAGGTCATTTAGCTGGCAAATCTTTGAAGAAGAAAGCTCATCAAAATGATTAACGACACAGTCCTTTTCACGCCTCATTACGTTAACGGTTATAATTGGGATTTAATATCCTCAAATCAAACATTCAACTCTTCAGAATCGAAGAAAAACACTTTGAATTTGTGATTCTAACGTGAATGCTTTAAAACGGCTCTCTTTTGTACATAACAGTGCACTGAGTGACACTGTAGCAAACAACGCGGTTCATAAATACACCACTCAAAACACTAAATATATAAATAGACATAATCATACTGAAAACATGCAAAAAAAAAAAAACTGCAAGTAGCAAGTATTTAGGAAGTGTTTTAGTCTTGTAAAGTAATTACTATTTTTCTCTCGAGCTGAAAACATCAGCTTGCATTGAGTTTCAGTTCACAGGTGAAATATTCCTGACTATTCCACCAGAGCAACAATTTTTCTGCCTCATTTAGCAAGTAATATAAATAAGGGTTTAAGGCTAAATATAAGACTTGTTGAGAATTTGTTTTTGGTTATTGCAGCGTAGCACAAGAACATGGCCTCAGCTCCTCATAATATAACTGTTGAACTGCTTGGACCCCTGCCCTCTACACACTAGCGCCTCTCACAGTCAGCGAATTCTGAATCAAAAATGAAAATGCAGGTCCATATGGCCCACAGGACAGATCTAAGATGTATGATATGTGAATTATTCCCATGATGCCGCAGGAAGGTGAGTGGGAGGACTGATTAGACAGGTAGAGGATTAGCACATCAGTGCAGATGTTTTGGTGGTTTTGAGGAGCCTGTAAACCGTCAGGGCTCCAGGTTAGATGGATGCGGGGGGCGGGGGTGTTATTATCGCATACCTGGGTGGAGGATGGGGGGGGGGGGGGCGGGTGATGTATTTATCTACCCTTTTTAACTGCGCGCCCCTCTGGCAGCCCGGGCTTTTGCCCAATCTCCCGTCACATCTGCGGGTTTGGCAATAACAAGCCCAGATCTGTGCGTTCATCCTTTCTGTTTTGGGTACGTGCTGATTGCTGTCATGTTCAAACAAGACAGGAACGACCGCTAGAGCGAAATCTCTTTCGCAAAACACCGCGTGTGGTTTGTGTGTGTGCGCATGAGCATTCATGCAGGCAAGACTTATGAAATTTATCGCTTGACTCAAACTGATATCAACACACTCATTAAACTTTGAAATGAAAACACCGTCAATTTCCCCGAATGTCCCACACCATCATTTTCTGCCGTCGGAAAAGCTGCGGTTTGTTTTTATTTCTTCGGTTGAAGTTGCGTTGTGGCCTCAGGCCACAGGAAGTGATACTTGTGGGGGCGGGTAAATGTTGGAGGTTATGGAGGCTGAGTTTGAAGCTGGGTCCAGATGGCTGAATATAAAGTAACACAGGTCAGCGGGAACGTATCCGAAGACAGATAATGAACCAGAGAACGGTTTCTTTGGCGCGGTTGTTGTCAGTTACACGCATGAATGTCCTTCCAAAAAGGACAGGAAACATGGATACCTCACTTTACTACTCCTGTATCCCACCTCCCCTCTGCACTCCTCCACCATTCACTTCAGCAAGCCACAACAGGCCTCGGCAAGCATTCAAGAAGGTGTTTTAGCCAATTCAACGTGTACGATGACAAAACGTGATTAGAATGGCTTCACAATGTTCAACTTACTACTCTCTCATACCACACTGACCGCTGGTAAAAGAAACGGAGCTCTCAAAGTTCTACGACAACGTCATCCCAAAACCCTGCATCCGAGAGGCTTAACTCATTCCCTACGGCAAGCCGCTGCCAACTGCGCGGCGAATTCTACCATTCCCTACGGTAAGCCGGTGCCAGCGGCGTGGATGACCATTCGCGGTCCGATGAAAACACGAAATCAGTTGACGATCACGGTGATGGGCCATCTGTACCTCAATACTTTATGTTGTGTAATTTTCGGGAAAAGTATTCCGTACAAACGCGACAATTTTATATAAAAGTATTCGGTAGGGAATGAGTTAAGGACCAAGAAAAACGGGAAAACCTAGCTCCATGACTGTCAGAAAACACAAGAAAGTGGAGAGACACATTCCGGCTGCTGCGCAGTTGCAGCGGCACAAGACACATGAAAAGAATTGGGGTTAATGCAGTCCTGAACCGTGATTCGCAAGGGTGCTAGCTCATTTTTCAGGGAATGCAGGGGACAATGCCATTACAACGGTAATTCACGGCAAGCAAGCGAGGACATGCGGAAGGCTTGTTTGTGCTCTCTGTCAGGGATGTTTTAATGACGACGATAACCTTTCAAATGGCGATAGAGCAGGGACTAGCCAAAGCCACACCCGTACTTTATTTATGATGTAAACAGACAGTGGATACAAATGCCCTCACTCATTCAGGCGACAGACGGGAAGAGAAACCCGCTGTCACAGCAGTGATAAATCTAAAAATACGTCCAGCGCAGCCACCTCAGGTTTCCTGGAGCTGGATTTGGGAGCAGGTGAGTAGGAGAAGCAGCTTGGATCTTTCCTGGCGCTGTTTACTCGAGCAGGATGGGGAAGAGTCCCTGAGGATTCGGGGGGTGAGTTGCTCACTGACCCCAGTGCAGCGCTGACCCACAGGGTCCCGGGCCCAAACGCCCTCCAGCCCCCCCTGCAAGCACTTCCTGTTGTTCCAGCGGTACACCGGTGGGAGGGAGGGGGGGGCTTGCTCTGACAGCCCGGGCCTTTCCTTGTCCCACCCTGGGAATGGTTTAATTTTAGGCGCGTGCAACAAAGGCTGCTGTGTCCGGGCCGCTAGGCCTCGTTAAAATCCAGGCTCTTGCCTGCTGTGGCCCGGCAGGCCTTCCTGCCTTCCCCCTGCTGTAATGGACAGGCAGCCAGCTGCCCCGGAGCACACAGCCTGGAGCTCAGCTCTCACAGCGAAGAGCAACAAACCCCATCTGTACCTCCTCAGTGTGTCTTACTGGGGAGTACAATGTGTGTGTGTTTCTGCAAATTCTGCACTTCTCCGTGATCTGTTTATGTATGCATGTGCTTGCGTGTGTGTGTGTGTGTGTGTGTGTGTGTGTGCGCGTTTATGTGTGTATGTATGCTCCAGTGTGTTTGCACGAATGTGGCACGCTCCTATGCATGCGTGCACACTCCTACACTTTTATGTGTGCGTGTGTGCGTCTGAGTGTGTACGCACACTCTTTTGTGTGTGTATGTGTATGTGTGTGCACATTATAAATCACTGTCTCACAGTTCATGTTTTTACTGGCAGCGGGTAGATGAGATTAAGCGCTACAACGAGCAGTCACACAGCGGACTCCTGCGATTTCTTCCCTTCTATATGCAACAGACTAGCCTCAAAGAATGTCTACGCAAACACTAGCGCTTGTATTGTTTTTGTTCCTCTTCTCAGCATTAACGAAGTCAAAAACATTGAGGCTTTTATTAAAACCAGAAACGCTGCATTCTATATGCGGATAACGGCTATAAAACCAGCTTATTTGTCTGGTGAAACTTCAATGAAGTTATTATGTTCTGGGAGCAGAGTGGGGTGGAGTTTTAATTGAAACAGTATTTGACCGTAGTGAGGCTTTCTACCAGGGTTTTGCAGGCCTGTGGACCGGAGTTCCAGGCATGTTTTCCATCAAGGATGTGCTAATTCACTGGGCAGTGGGGAAGAAGGGGGCTCTGTGCGGCTCCCCCAATCCTGACACAGCATTTACCCCCCCGGACCCTCACGCTCTCTGCAGCCGAGGCCCCATGACATCACAGCGCTCATCTCGATAAACGTCAAACATTTTCACGCCAATGAGTCTCGGGTTCCGGGATTAATCGCTTCCATACCAGGGAGAAAGTACCAAAATCCCTCTCGAGAGAGGGGGGAAGGAGGATTTTACGGGGGCGTTTGGATGGGGGGGGGCTATAGGGGGAGGGTGTTTTCAGGGAGGAAGAGGTCAGCTGTTGCATGTGGATGAAGGAGAGAAAGCAGCAGGTCTAAGGAGAAATTCAGTTCTCTACTGCACACAGCAAGACTTCAGCTGTATGTTTGATTTTTGACACTCGTTTTAGGGTTCCGCGGTCCTTCAGACAGCTTTAGATAATTCTCTCGTATGTACCTGTCTATCTCCTCCAGTGCAACTCACCATCCTCGTCTCTCGACTCGCCAGACTGCGCTCTGGGTCTCTGCTCTCCTCTCGTCTGCCCCCCCTCCTCGTGGCCCCTGGCATCACACAGCACTCAGGAAACAGAAACACGATCTGTGTTTCCATCCCAGCGCTTCTCCGGTTGCAGCTCTGGCAGGTTTGGTTTGGCGGCCGTCCAGCCAGCTGCCTGTTTCTCTGCTCCATGGGAACGTCCTGCAGACTGTACAGGGGTCCGCACACACACACGTACACACACACATGGGCCACACATCTACCCACAAGCAGACGCATGGCCCACACACAGGCCTTGCACATCTACCCACACACACACGCCCACCACACACACTCAAGCACCCCGTATATCTATCCAGCACCCACAAACTTGCACCCCGCACATTCGCCCTCTAACACCCACATCCAACCAAACACATACACGCACACGGCCTACTTGCAGACCCTCAACCCGCATGCAGACAAACAGCCCACACAACTACCCACACATACAAACACCGCACACAGTTAAGCACTCCGTATTTCTGTCCAAAAACACCCACAAGTTCACACCCTATACAACCACCCACAAAAATCCCCACACAACTACAAGCAAAAGCACAGCCTACATGCACCCCAACACATTACTTGAACAACAGATTCTCCCAACACATGTACCCCACACAATCCCCCACAGAGCCAACCCCAGCTGAGTGGGTAATTTGACTGCACCACAGATACACATCCAGAAACATACAATAAAGTTATCTGGCTTAATCCACTATAAGGCACATAATAGCACAATGATCCTGACCTGCTCATAGGTCTACAGGTCAGGGAAATTAACAGTGAGTAGGGAAATGGCTGCTGTCGTCAATCAAATACCAAAGCGTACACAAACCCATAGAATCAGTTGGTACTCTGATCCACATCAATCCAAGAGCAAGGACACTAGGGATAAGCAAGGAACTCTCTGCCATTTTGTTCAGAGCGGGATGTGTCCAGGCAACTGCTCAGACACGGAGAATGTGTTTGCCTTCGCGAGTCTTTGCAATGCAAGACAAAGAGCCCTTCTCTCTGCACACTAAACTGAAGACTTCTCAACTGGCCAGATCTAATATCCTCCACTGAGCTGTTTACCATTCAGAAGATCAGCCCCAAACGCCACAGGGACGGACGCACTTTCCAGAATCTGATCTGTGCTCGGGCTGCAAAATAAACCCTCCCGAGAGCAGCACAGTGAGCCAGCGCTCATCTTTATAATCCAGTGTCAAAAAAACAAGTTACAAACCCCTCCATATTTCAAAACCCGCAGCGGAGATGGAGATATTAGAGTCGCTGTGGACACAAGCTGAAAGAGAATTATGTAAAATATGGTTTCATTTATGAAATGACAGTGTAAGTTAAAAATACAAGCATTTCCATCTGCAAACATTCACCTCTGAGTACCCATGATTGCTGCCAATTTTCTTTGACTGATTTTTACGGTTAACTTCTTATCCCTGGTATTATTTGAAAGCTAATACTCGGAGCACTGCTGGGCTTATTGCTTTCACATACGGACACACCCAGGAAGAAACTGGCAGCCGACAGCACACCCCACCTGCTAGCTGATTGGCCCAGTGTTTATAGTCTACATGTTGAGTAAGGGAGTTTATGCTGGTCTGAGCCCATTCTGGCATGGCAAGCTGTAAAAATTACGCTACAGTGACTTTTAAACCTACCACTGCTCACAGTTAGTCTTTGCTGAAATATGCTGGTTTAAATGTAATTTCCTGGGCAAAAAACTGGCTAAATCTGTGGCCTTCGTTACGAAATGTTGCGGCTCCATTTCTTCAAAAAAGTAAATGCAGGTGGTCAGATGGCTGTATGCAAACTCTCACTGTTGCATTGTTGTGTTGAATGCCTAAATGCAGAGTCATGCATTGGTTTATTAGGATTGAAGATTCTCTGCCTCCAAAAATGGATGCCAGTTTTTACCTGCGAACAGTTAAACAAGACAAGCGAGCGGTATATTGTGCAGGGGCGGTATCTTTTCCACTTCCCTTGCCTGTGTTGGCTGCCAGGTCGCAGTCTATGCTTTACTGAGGGTGGGTATGAGGGACTAAACTGATGACAATCGTTGGGTTTGTAAATGGTTTAAAGACACAGTAAAACGATAGTGTACTTCCACATACATCTGAGCGAAGCAAAATAGTTGCAGAAATTTTTAAAGGGAGGGGAGTGGATTTTATTGATGTGACAGTTGGACCCACGTTTCAAAAAGTGCTGGATTTGATTGTGCATAAAAAGACACTACCTGCAGATGAGCGGATAATTTAAAGACATATTTAATGAAATAAAAAAATGTCGCTGTCAACCAATAATGTCATACTGAAGGTATAATCCGGCAACCATTTTCCAGAACATAGTACAAAATGATTTTCTGAACATAAATACACAGCTTTTACTACGTTAGTTTCATATGGTACTTAAAACTTAAGATGTAGTCCAAAAGTCCATCAGATCAGACCACGATGAGAAAAAATTAATTTTGATTTTACTCTTTAAACAGAGGAATTAATTAGGGTCCAACCATTTCAGGAAATCATCCCAGCTTCAGCACTGAGTCATTTCATTTTTTTCAGTACGGTTGTGAACTACAGTTGCAGATAGTGCTGGTGATGAGGGCACTGTGCCATCGTCCTGAACATGTGAACGAACTGGCACGGCCACAAATAGCCGTTCAGAAAATGATGCCAGTCTGACTAAAGTTAGAGCAGTAACGCACACACACATGCACAGACACACACACACAGTGCTTTGGACTGCCTTGCAGACAGTTTTGTTTATATAAACTGTCACGGTGATAATGCTGACGGGGCCCAGCTGTTCTCCGAGCAGCGCTGTTGAGCAGCTCATTCGCAGTAGGACTCTCGCCTTTGTAGATGCTAGCCCATGAAGCAAAGGCTGCTCCCACACTCCAAACTCCAACATGGCCAGTGGAGGCCAAGACACACAGCACACACACAAGGGCATTTGCATTGTGCAGTATGAATTCAATGCATCAGGAACTCGATTACGAACGAATTCCAGGACAGGCCAGTGATACATCTGGCAAAATACTAACAGCCACAAGAACAGCAGTATGGTCCAGAAGAATGCAATGTGGTTTCATGTGATGACGTTTGGTTGGGCGCAGTAAATTGCACTCACACAGACAAAAATACAGTGTACCTGTACGCTCACACAGAAGTTCATGTACACAAGCAAGCACTCGCATACACAAAGAAAAATTCTACACATCGGCAAAACGTTAGTAGTTTGCCGAGGCCAAAATTGCCAGACTAACGGCAAAAAAATCCCGGCAAAAGAACTTTAATTAGTTTCTCATGATTACAACTTCCTTCTGCAAGGTAATATGAACGTTTAAATTTCTCTACAGGTTTCCTTTCACTGAAAGAACAGTTTTGCTGACCAACTCCTGCAAACGTTTTGAGGTTGTCCACACCTCCTCAATCATTCCGATCTTTTTTTTTTTCAGCGAGGACGTGGAAAGATAGATGAGCAGTGAAACAAAAGATAGACAGGGACAGGAAATAAGCCAAATCAGCCAGACTGCGTAATCAGCCTTAATTATTCCATTATTCACGTTAACCTCCATTTGTTTCTTTTCCCTGATTGCAGGCCAGACAGTAATGAGACTGTACTTTCATACTGAAAGCAAAGATTAATGCAAAGCGCCTTCACCCTTCACCCCCACCATCCCCTCTGCTGATTGGTCGATTAATTGATTAGTGTTGATTGTTTCAAATTTTCAGCCATGAATGTTGCGACTGATCAAAGCGTTCCATGGATTATTCTGTCGGAGTGCAAGTCAGATTAATAAATTCTTGAGTGTTATTATACAACAATGCACAGAACGGGATTGTGGGCAGGGGATGACCCCAAGACGACCATTAGGGTCAGAGGAAAAGTGCCAAGTGTTAATCAAACCGGCTTACAGCCATGTTTTTTTTCTGTCCGCAAAGAGAGCTCTTTGTTTCACGACAGAAAAATAAATGTGCGCTTAAGATAAATATTGTTTCAATGGTTGCGCTTGGAAAAATGGAAGCCATACATTTGCCTTGCTTTTCTCAGACACTGAAATCCTTCTTGAGAATACAAAGCCTTAAAAAGTCATTTTTTAGCGGAGCATGTTGCTTATTGCCAAGCTAAACAAGTTCTATAGCAGGACCAACACGCAAACTTGAATTAATACGTTGGGTTACGCAACGGCTCACGATATAAAGAGGGTGGCGTGCACCTGCTTGGCAGCCGCGGAAGACGAATTCGTCCTCAGGTGAGCGATCTCCGCATGGCTCCTTGGCAGTCTCTCTGCACCTCATTAATCAATCCAAGCCAAAGGGAGAGAAAAAAGCGAGGGATTGGGAATGAAAAGAAAGGTCTGACACAGCAGTTATTGTGGGGGGTCCGACTCCGTTTGCTTTCTTTCTCCACTGTACGGTGAACTTCGACCCTGAACATGCCCCATGTGTCACTCCCTGTCAGAAAAGTAGTAGTGTCAGGTCTAAGTGAGCTATCTGACCTCCAAAGAAAAAAAGGCACAATGTTCTGAGCAATAATCAAGACGACCTTTCTGCACCGGAAGTAATTGCAGTCAGAGAAATCCAGAATCATGACCATGTCCAGGTCTGGAAGTGCCTCTTATTACACCTCACAACAGCTAGATATTTCCAGAGAACAAATACGTAACACACATGTAGAACACAGCTTCTTGATGGTTGTATAAACAGCATGAATGAAAAAATCTGGCCAATGTGCACCAAACTAACACAGAAGGCTTACACCCTCATGAGCACGACATAAACCAACAAAGATGGCTCAGTTATGCATTTATAAGCATGACATAAACCAACATAGAAGTCACAAGCCTTTATAAGCAGGACATAAACCGACAAAGAAGGCTCATGTTTATATAAGCACAACAACAACAAACACATAAGTCTCAGGTCTTTATAAGCAACGCAGGAGGCTCATGCCTTTCTCAGCCATGGGACTAATGACATGATTAGCGACGTGTTCTGCGGCTCCCTGAAGAGAAAAGCTCGCTTTCACTCAGGTCACAGCTATCTTCAGAGCCCCTTCAGCACTCCATGGTTTTTGCATCGCATTAGCATCGGCGGTTTACATTCTATTTTTGCCCGTGACTGTTCTCCGCTTCTATGGGAAATGAAGTCCAGCTTTCGTCGTTTCGGCGAAGCCGACGAGGGAGCCAGTCACGGGTGACTCCGAGTTTCCACTATGACATCGTTCCTGGATTGTGTGGGGGGGAAGAGAGGGAGAGAACCCAGCAGTAAGATAATGAGTGTTTAACATCGTCTTAACTAATGTTTGCAAGCCGTAAAAGAAACAGCATAATGCCCGTCACAGTGTATACATTTCCGCTGTAAAATGATGCCTCTTCTTTTTGTTTACACAGGAAAAACAAACCTTTCATTCTGTAAGCTGGTTAAATAACAGATTTCGGCGGACAGCGGAGGCAAGCCCAAGTGTCCTTAACAGCAAACATCTGTGCAGCTCTTCACAGCAGCTTACATATTGTATTGGTGCTTGTGATAGCACTGCTGCTCCAACACTGTCTGCCAAGGATCACGCATTTGGCATGTGACAATATAAAAACCGTAATCCGTGACACAATTCAGCGGGTTACGGCGGTGCGCGACCGTTTGTGACAGGCACGGTGCGTGGGAATGAGGAAATGTGTGGGAGGAGGACGGTAACTAAGATTAAATCAGGTAGAAGAGAGGCGTGGGAGCACTTCGAGACAATTCATGGCACAATACAAACAAAATGTTGCAATACATTGCAGACGAGCAAACGTCTGGTGGAGATAAATTGATAAATACTTTTAAATAGCCTAACCTGAAAAGGCTGTTGCTATTCTTTGAGAAAACTATTTCCTTTAGCAGATATCGGAATGAGGAGTTTTGGTCAACACACTTAACGTTAAAACTAAGGGTTGGAGCCAAGCTCATCGTTTATGCATTTGTCTCTCAGAGAAAAACAATCAGAGGAAGGAGGCTCGTTGGACGTTCCTACTCGGTGACGGTTTATAATTACAATGATAGCTCTTTGTATAGAGTAACCGTCTCTATCCTAACAAACAACTTGACCAAGCAGCCGAAGTCATAGCAAATTTCAAGCGATAGCTTAAATCACAGAGTAAGAAGCGTAGGCGAGAAATTACTATGCGCATGAAAGCTCTCTGCGCAAACAAGAGGCAGCGAACACTCTTTTATGGCAACAACTGAGTAACACATTGCTCTTACAGGCACGGTATTGCTGAAAGGGGACAGGAGTTGATTTTTGGGATATGGGGTTTGTCTGGAAGCACACTGTAGTTTTGGCGGCACTAAAGGGCCAAGGAAACCTGTGTCTGCTTTGTGCGACACAAAAATGTGCTGACATGAACTGCGCTGAGGGGACAAGAGATTAAATACTCTGCCTGTAACTTACCCCCCTAAATTCAGTCTCAGATGCTTCTCATCCTGCTGTCAAAGGATGAGTGTAGATCAGGGCTCCCAAAAGCATGATCCTGGAGGGTCCAAAAACTGCTGGTTTTCCTCTCTTCTTTTGCGTGGGAGTTGGGGTTGCTGACAGTCCGGGCAATCAGTGGCAATAATCGTTCACTTAATTACCGTAAAGGTGAGAAAAGCATGGCTGGATTTGGATTCGAGGGACTGATTTGGAAAGCCCTGGTGCACATTTTGCTGGCCATAAACTCTGCTCACAATGCCACACAGCCAACAGAGTGTTCTCAAACGGTGGAGCTCATAGACTACAAGAACTTTTTTTGCAATCAAGTTACCCTTCTAGTAGCCACATTCAGCACTTTCATTCCAGTGATAAATAAGAGGACAAGTACAGGACTATGCGGATCAGAATCAAAACACTGACACTCGAGTCATGTCTACCCCTTTGTTTATGAATACACAAGGAGTAAAGGGTATGGGTCTTATTACTTAATTCACGATTAAGTCGTCATTTGTTTCTTCATTAGAGAACATGAAGGAAAAATGTTACATCTGGTTTGCGAGGCCAATTACCTCTGCCTCAGGAGAAAGTGTGTTTGGACAGACGGGGGTGTAGCTTAAATAATGAAAAGGTACTTCAGTGCTCCCTATTTGCGCATGATCAGGGGAGCCGCAAAACGCAGTGATTTACTGCTGTCCTGCTGATCCTGCACAGCGGAGCTACTTCCTGTGCGACCGCGGCCCGGGGACAGAGGCCAGGGTCCACCTGAGGGGCCACTCCCATCAACCCAACATCTGGCCGTGCAGCAGGGGAACCCCAAAAGGCATCCTACTCAGGGTCAAGAGTCACATACGAAGTGAATTACAGCAAACCCCCCAATCCCCACCAGCAGCACTGCAACAAACACACAGACACACATGCACAACATTCACCACACAAAAAACAAACACACGCACAACATACACCACACAAAAAACAAAAACACGGACAACATACACCACACAAAAAACAAACACATGCACAACATACACCACACAAAAAACAAACACACGCACAACATACACCACACAAAAAACAAACACATGCACAACATACACCACACAAAAAAACAAACACACGCACAATGTACACTACACACAAAACAAACACATACACACAACGCACACTGAGCATATTACACACAAAGTACACGCACAACATACACCACACACAAAACAAATGCGCACACATAACACACACTGCGCACATTACACACAAAACACATGCACAACGTACACTACACACAAAACAAATACATACACAAAACATACACTGCGCGCAATACACACAAAGCATATATACATACACATGTAAGCACAACATACACTGCATACAAAACAAATGCACACACACAACACACTGCACACAGTACACAAAAAACACACAGACAACATACACTATGCACAAAACAAATACACAAAATGCACTGCACACACTACACACAAAGCCTGCACACACACACACACACACACACACACACACGCACAACATGCACTATGGACAAAGCACAACATACACAAACACAACATAGACATACATGCACAACACAGACTCCACACACAATGTGCATACATACTCAAAAACATACACATATACAAACACCACACAAACACTGCACACAATGTACACATATTCTACACCCAAAGCATACACACACACATATAATATACATACACAACATATAAACACTCACTACACGCACATACACAATACAGACAAATGTTGTTGGATAAAGTGGATCAAAGTCAAAACTGTGTACATAGCAACCCATTTATCCTAACATTAAAAGTTATGTTCAGTAATTGAGTTTTTCCATGAAGTAAAATACAAAGGATGCCCAGTCTTTTGCTTTCTGGTTTTGAAATCATGTAAATGCAGCCGTTTGAAACCGCCACCACTTGCATAACCGTTACACCGACATGCAAATGCCTTCCTGTTTATGGCAATATAAGCATGCCTTGGTTGACCACTTCTACTTACAGAATAATTCATGTCCATGACAGTTATACATGGATGGCATACTTTGAAAACACTGTTATAAAAACAACTTGTCCATTACAACAAATATGAGTTAAATCTACATTGCATTTTAAATTATTCACCGATTCAACAATTAGCAATAGCAGTTCCACCACTTGGTGTAAGTTCTATTTATTTACTTTTAAACAAAATGAACTGGTCTGGGTCAGCCATTTCCCTCGCTGAAACTAGATGAACTACACAGTGCTCATGTAGTACAGTAACTGGCCCAAAGAATTGCACAGTAAAGCAGTAAAGGTCTCACCAAGACCCCTGGCGACCCTCACTTCAAACAGAGGCCTCCCCTACACATCCCCCTCCCAACCCTCTGCTTACATGCTTATGTTTTCCTGGCCGGGTCTCGAGCCCTGACGAAAACGAGCAGCCCTGGCATGAGAAGAATCCATGAGAAAATGGGAGGCAGCGGAGGGGCAGAACAGAGGTGGGATTGTGAGGACCGGGGCTCTTTGTGGCCCCTATATCGTGTGCTTTAACGGCGTGGGACCATGAACTTCCCCGCTGGGTAAGGAGGGTGCGAGGGGGGTTGTGTATCTTGGGGGGGGGCTAGCCAGATCTCTCCTTGCTCCATTTACTGTTAAAACCTTGCTCAAATGAGGACCACATGGCAGCTGTTTTCCAACACCCCCTCCCTCCCTGCCTCCCCTCTTTTTTATTTTCTTCTCCTCCATGCTGTGGGGGTTCATCTAAATTTCCTCCATGTTTTTTCCTGCCTTTTGATTCGAGCTGTTCGAGCGGAACCGGCCAGGCCACGGGCCCTTCGCCCTCTCTCCGCCCGGTGAAACAAATAAAGCCCATCCACTAATAAACAGAGCTCTTTCCAGCGACAACGTTCGCCCCGCAATCTCGGCCTCGTCACGGTAACCATGCTATGCTTGGCACAGCTTAAAGTGCTTAAGCAACAGAAAAAAACAGAACTGTTGAGCGGAGGGGGGCAGAGGTTACCAAAAAAAAAGGCGAAAACCGTAACAATGCAGCGAGCCAGCCTGCAGTACGCGCTTGAACCTGAGGTGATGTTCCAGATGGTTTTCATTTTCATATTAAAGGAGGGAAGAGCTCTGCATGTGTCCCATGGACTACAGTTGAAAATTAGCCTGCCGGCTATTTACAGTTCAGTTCATTTTTATCTATGCAGCACTTTTTACGGAAGAACTGCCCAAGCTGAGAATGCTTCACAGAGATGCGGCAGGGCAGGTGCCCAGCCTAGGTCCCAAAAATAGCTGGTATGAAGAAAATCCTCAAAAGGTGGTGGGAAAAAACTCCCCAATGGAGAGGAATCTCAGGAAGAGCTCAGCTATATTGGGGGATCCCATCTGCCACTGGTTAGCGGAATGAATTTTAGGATGTCAATTGCAGTCCATTTGTCTCTTACAGTTTATTAGTTTAACAATACAAATGGGCATGATTACGAAAATGACTAAAAATCAAGAAGTAGAAATAATACATTAAAATTAATACAGATGAAGATGGCAAAGTAAGAAGCCATTGGAAGAGGCTTCCTGGTGCATCTGAAAGACATGGGTGCGAGGAACAGGGCTGAAGTTGTACACGGGGTCGCGGAAAGGGCAGGGCAGAATCCCCCAGATGAGAAACAAAAAAAAGTCCAGCATTGTAGAGAACGTCAGCCCACTAAATCACATTTCTAACCCAGAAAGTTCTCATAGTCAATGACTAAATCAAGGTGCCTCCCTCTATCTGTACCACAGCCCAAGTTGTAGAGCAGACATCCTGCACACATGACACAAACCCCAGCACGACAGCAACAACATGCAGCAGTGTTCTTTAATGCGCGCTGACCTTGTCAAATGAATACATTTTTATTGTAATTTTTTTTTTTCTATTGCCTCTAAGGTTGCAGCTGCAGAATGGAGTGTCAGCGTTACAGTAAATGAGCTAAACCATGTGTGCTGTACCATCAATGCTTCTAAAACAGAGGTAGGGAACCTTGTCCAGAAAGAGCCACTGTGGGTGCAGGCTTTCATACCAACCAAGCTGTTACACACCTGATTCTACCAATCAACCTCTGGAATGTTTGTTAAGGGCCTTGATTAGTAGAATCAGGTGTGTAGCAGCCTGGTTGGTATGAAAGGCTGCACCCACAGTGGCTCTTTCTGGACAAGGTTCCCTACCTCTGATCTAAAGGTTGTGAGAGACAACAGGGACCCCAGCCACTGTAATGCCAGCAGAAGACAGTAATTTATTTCTTGTGGTTGGTTACTTTCCTACTCCGGCAAAAAGGAGACAAGATGGCCGCCGATGCTTTGCAAGTAAGGGATTCCACTCCCCGGCCATTTAATGGCTGTTTGCAATGGCTGGGGCTGGTTAAATTCTCTTATTGTATAGGATTTTGTTCGTTCCAGCCAAATACGTTCTAGCGAACACAGTATGCCCAACATTTCATACACACCACCTGGTAAATAACTAACCAGATTTTAGGGCCATTGCATTGTTTACATGATGCAGTAATTAAACTCATCTGTTAAACAACAGCATTAAGTAGAGTCGAATGAAAAACAGTTCACCAAGTCCATAGACACTTGTCCACAATAGCCTACTCACTCCGCCCACTACAGACCTGAGGAGCCTTGAGTTACGGAGTTGTACCTTGTGTTTGGGTACACAGGGAATAATGGGGACCATATTGAGAAGCGTTGCTACTGGCTTGTACATTCATTTGACATGCTCCCACAGTCCCAATAACAAAGAATATATCCAGAACGTCAAGGAGTGTTGATATACAGTCATTAGCCTCCACTTGACACGTGTCGGCAGTTTTCCCAGAATGCCTTGAGTAACGCTCTCCCTGGGGTTCATTTCGCCTTGTTGCCATGGCTCGCTCCCTTGAAGCCTAGCCCCCACTCCTGGGGATTTCTCTGCTCTGTTGACATAGCAACATTTGCGTTAAGCATTCCGTATTTTCCTTTCAGCAGTGGGTCCTAATATAGGACTAGTCTTTGTTTCCATTTGATGGGTGGTCTGGACCATAGCTGAGTTTGCTAGTTCAGAAACCCTTGTCCTTTTCAGAGGTTACGGTACTTTTAGCGAAGCCATGGAGCCCAACCGTGCTAGCCAGTGCCTGGCTACAAAACACGTATCATTGCATTTTGTGGGCACCAGGCCTGTAAACTGCCACTCATTTGTGTTTATTTCGAAAGGCTTATAACAACCATTGCGCAAAAAAGAAAAAAAAAGTTGAGCACTTCCTTCGTTGCTTCTCCATTTTGAAGGGGGAAATAAACGACAAGTGGTTTCGCTCATCAGCATGTCAGAGAGCTAAGGGGTTCACAGAGCAGACAAGGAAACATAAATGATGCACTCAAACTGTAAACAATTTATCCTCCTGAGTCTCTGTATGCTTTTCTTTTTGGACGGGCGCATTAAAAGGTTTATGACATGCTCTAAAAGGCCCAAGCTTTCTCCAGTTCCATGAAGATTACAGTATGGGAGGAGAGCAGGAGCACCATGCCAGCAAAGGGATTACCAATATTGTGCAAGGCAGTAAGTCTTGACAGGAATGAGCTGGGATTGACCGGGTTCACAGCACAGAAGGGTCGCAGGCAGTGTTTTTCAGGTGGAGGGCTGAGGGCGGGTGTGGGGGTGCTTTGGGGATTTGGTACGGCCTCTGTGCCCTCTGCGGTCATTGGAATTCAAACCATGCAGGCTTCAAGGCCTCCTGCCACGGGCTGACCCGAGTGAGAGAGGGAGCGAGAGACCAAGAGAAAAGGAGTAACTGAGAAAGAGAGAATTTGCAAAAGATGAAAGAACCTCGCTGCGGAGTGCAGGTTAATGGTGCTGTCTGGAACTCAATCTCCATGGAGGAATCTAAAAATTCTCTCTTTCACAGAGGTGTCAAATATGAAAAAATGGCTCCCACAATGGAATCCAGCGTGAGGGATATGATTTGGCAGGAGACCTTGCCTGAATCTAGACTTGGCTCAGACAAAAGCAGGTCTGACTTTGACACTGTAAGGACCTGGAGTAAACAAGCCACTTGCTGCTGATTTGACATCCCACCTTTTCCCCCAAAACGCACGTCACGTTTCAGCATTGTTTGGTTCGCACAATAAAGAAAGAACTTTTAAGCAAAAATGTACGAGCAGCTTAAAATGCAATAGCTCAGATTTGTTTGGGTGTGTGTTAACTCTGTGGGTGCGTTAGCGTTGCATTTGAATGTGCTATATCAGAAGTGGGCGAGTAGGACCGTATCTGTTCCCAGCTTTCGTGCTCATTTCTTATCTTTAAGTGAGACTAGGTAGCCCAAACATTTACAAAAACTCACATATTAGCTGCAGTTCTTCAAAAAAAAAAAGCTCTTGAATAGCCTCTGAAGACTGTTCTTTTGTGCCTAAATGAAACATTTTACTTTGATCTAATCTATACATAAATTCATGTTTGCTTGTAGAGTCAATTAGCTGGGATAATCGGTGGAGACAAAAGCTTGCATTCACACTAGCCCTCCAGGACCGGAATAGCCCACACAGGTACTATATGCATTAATGCATGTGGATGCGTGTGTGAAAACATGCCTTGATGTTACCTGACTCCTCAGCAACAACGACACATGTAATTTTCTCCTAAGGCTCTGGCCATTCCGGTTTAACGTAAAGAGCCGCGGATGATTGACACGCCGTGGTCTGAAGAAAGAGGTATGGGGATGACTGACAGGTGGAGTATCAGGTAACTGCTTATTACCAGTAAAGTACATGCGGTCACGTTCAGAAAGGGTAGCAAAGCCGGTTCTCTCCTCACGAACAGCATACTTGAAAACAGATTCTTCCTTCTGCCTTCAGTTGAAAAAAACACGGTGTTGTTACGTCCTGAATTTTTCCCTTAATTGTTTCCCTGCAATCTGAGTCTGCCGTCCGAGTCAGTTTCCTGTGCTGTCTTATTAACTGATTAATTATCGTCTCGTCTCATTCCCCTCCCTCAATGTGTCTTTGCGTGTTTGCAAGCTTCCTGTTTCCCGACTTGTTTGGTGTGATGTACAATGTATATTTAAGTTTCTGTGTCTTTGTCTGCTCTTTGCTGGATTGTCTTGTTCTCCTCTTTGTGCTTGTGCAAGTTCCTAGTGTTAGTCTTGAACTCTACCATCTTTTGTGTTTAAAGAAACATTTGACTGGTTAATTAAAGAATATCTCCCATTTCCCAGCGGCTACCTATGTGGTAATTACGCCCAGTCTGCCAGTTTTGAAATGCATGACTGGGCACAGCTAGCAGGTCTGTAAACCAACGGATTGCCCTCCCGGTACAGACTTCGGACCCCCTTCTGATTATGCCTTCACCACACCTCAGTGAGCCTGGTAGCCCATCACCCAAACCGCCCCTGATCATTCTCAAGCCTGAGCCCCTCTTGCGTTTTTATATTTCTGTCTAAGCCAATTACGGCTGTCTGTTCCTTTATTAAAGTGCCTAACGGCTTTTTGTGGATCTCTGCCTGTCTCCATCTCTGAAGTCTATGACAGTTATAAACCAGAAAATCCCATGAAATAATTTACCATGAACTTGCTATGCAATTTGGAAAAATTAATTGTTCAAAAAAAAAAACTCCCCTTCATGCATGTGAAGCCATGCCTTAATATTTTTGTATATGTATTTCATATTAATACACAACATTCACTTATCTACTTTCACATTAACATTAAAAAACTAGGCGTTAGCCTGTTATTTTGCCGGCACAACATGGAGAAACTATTGATATTTAACCATCATTATAGGTTTCGCTAATGCGGTTTTGAGTTGAAGCCTCGCTCTGTGGCTTGATCAGTCCCCTCACAGATGGAACACATGCATGTTGTCCCGCGAAACGTCTTGTAAATGTTTATTGCGCTCATTATCGTGCGCCACATTAATTTCTGCGGGATATGGCGCACTTCAGCGATGCCACTGCGGAGAGCAAGCTTCACATACTTTCCTCTCCAGGTCATGGGAGCTGGTTGCTGTGGGGCCCAATGAATTCAGGGACTCTAGCCGGGCCAAGTTTACTGCAGGGATTAGCAGCGCCACAAATAGGTCTTAAGAAATGAAGGTGTCAGACAGAGAGATGGAGGAGTCAGAGGGGGAGCTAGCTGTAGTGGGCAGTTGCGGGGGGCGTTGACAGGGTCTCAGGAAGCAGAGCAGGAGAAAGATACAAAACTTGGAGGAAGAAGGGAATACGATTGTGTGTGAGGGAGAGAAGGATCATTTACTTACATTTATGTGACAAACCCTTTTATCTAAAGTGACTAACAGTAAGTGCGTAGAAAAAGGGTAATTGTTATACGCAACAGATCACGCAAGGTATAATGCACACAAAGTGAGACGTAAACTACACCTACGCGGTTGGCAGACGTCAGCTGTATTTGAGTAAAACAAAAAGATAGCCATGTAAACAAGCTGAAGATGGCAATTAAAAGCAAACACTGCAGACCAAGAAATGCTGCAATACAGAGACTGATTTTTTTGAGAGGACAGGCAGAGACGGAAGGAGGGAGGTAGTGAAGGAGAAAGATGGGAAGGGAGAGGAGCCCAGATAGAGGGAAGAAATATGTGTTTGAGACACAAGAAAAGAGGGAGAGAGGGGAATAGAAGGAGAGAAGGGGGACAGGGATGGGAATAAAACTGGCAGAATGAAGAGAGCAAGTGGGGGAGTGTGATATTTAAATGTTACGTTCTGTATACAACAAATGGAGATTCCACTGGGAATTTCACACACAGGTCTCCGAGAGGCCCGGGTTCTCCTCTCTCCCTCTCCCTTATGTATTTATATTGCTCTGCTCTCATGTTTTTATGACTGTGCAGATAAGAGGATGCCGGGGGACCGTCTGGCCAGGCTCCACAGCCAAATGGAAACGCAGAAAAAACAGCGCCTTCCTTCCAAACGTCGGCCAAACACAAGTGGGGGAAAGGTCAGCAGCAAAAAAAAAAAAAAAAAAAAAAAACTGTGGAGTACAACGATGCAAATGCAATCAAATAAATGAACTGTTAAGTATGGAAAGCAAAAACTGGCATTCAAGAGGTAAAATATTTGAATACACAGAGGCACACCAAACATGTTTTCCAGAGCATGCAAACGTACTGTCTTTTTTACTTTGCGGCATATTTTGTTGAGCACATTCATATGAGCCCGTCGAGCCCGAGGTGGTGACAATTGATCTATTTTGCAATCCATCAGCTCACTCTAAGCTGGGATGAGCTCACAGATCCAGGTGTTCAGGTGTGCCCCTGGTATGCCCCTCCCATACAGGTCAGTTGTTCTGAAGGCTGGGGCAACGAGAGGCATTTCCCTAAAAATCCGGCCCTGTTTCTCTCTCTCTCTCTCTCTCTCTCTCTCTGTACCCTTCAAGTCCCACGTCAATATTTGCTCTGGCTTATAACCCGAGTGTTTACCAAGCTTTTTGCTCAATTCCAGGCATAGCATAAAATCGCCAGGCTAGCCGAGCGCGGCATCAGCGAAAGAGGACGACAAAGAACAAGAAGCATGAGAGGGGTATGGAAAATGGAAAAGTGAAAGCTGTGAGTTCTGCTGAGTTTGTCAGTCTCGCTTTGTTTTCCCGCCAAAACTCCTGCCCACTGCACAGGACACTAACAAACAACTACCATCCCCTTCACCCTCCCTGTTTCAAATAAGGACCCCTTTTTTTAAAAAAAAATGAGGTCCAATGTGGTCCAGGTTAAAAATAGCACCAAAGCTAATAAGTTTCTTATTCACCAGCGGGGGGTGGGGGTGGGGGGGCGTGGGCACTGTGCTCTCCCCACTTCGGCCCCCCTCCTTGAGTAAACACAGCCTCGCAGAAATTTGTTTTTGTAAAATTAGATACGAACCACATCCGCCGTGATTTAATCTCAACCTGGACCTCGGGTGGCTGGACAAACAAACTGAGTGGATTCATTAAAGGGACTTCTTCCTCACGTGTCTTAAAGGTGCAGAGACCGCAAGGCCTCTCGATGCCTCTTAAACCAACTCCCTAAGATTTATTAGCCTGCCTCACAGAATAACTGCACAGTGCTTTCATCCTTAATTGGGAGGTTAAGGAACTTGGCTATTTAAATGAAAAAAGTTTACAAAATATGGTTCACTAACAGCCCTGATTATAAAGATTTTTATGTTTCTGCATAACTGCATTTCGACTTGTGTTTCCCTAGGTCTGGAGTCAATCAACAAGTTGTTGTTAAAATTGCACGACTTCAAAATAAAGAATAATGGTTTTCTTTTTAAAATTGGTCTTTTCGGTGATCACTCAACTCAGCAAATCATGTTTGTCAAAGGAAAAAGACTGGAGATTTGCAATTGAGTACGAGTCAGGTAATGGATCATTTTTCGTCTCCGCCTTCTGGACATCGTAAACTTGCGGGCCGAGGGACAGGTCTCACTGCACGGATAAAGACAGCCGTTACATGAGCACCCAGACCACTGTAACTAAAAACCATGAAAATCTCTGGCTCAACCCAATAGTGTGGCAGTCTTTGGGGGAAAAAAAATCCATCTGAAATGCAGAATGCAAAAACATTTGGCCTCAGTTTCATAGTGCTACGGTCACCATATTCCCTTTCGGTCTGTGCAATGCCCCTGCGCAAGTGTCCCACTGCCCCACTCTGCCAGTATTCCACAATCCCATCATGCCGTGCTCTACCGCTCCCCTTCTCTCTTGCTTCTTCCACAGACAGGGCTGATGACTCAGTGGGTTAGTGGCAGTTATATAACTGCCTCGGCAGTAACCTCGGCCCTGGCTTTCCCAGGGCAGAGGCTCATTATTCACCCGCTGTGTTTCATGCGATCCCGAGCGCTTTGGCCGTGGGGAATCCTGGCAAGCTATCCGACAGAAGTCAGAGCGTGTCCTATTGTTCAATGCCACAATCAACACTGTTCCGCAAGCACCTCCTTCACATTATATATGTATGCACATGCACCATCAACCATTGTATATGCTAATCGCCAGTCACTCCCTTAATAAGACTGGTACAGAGAATGGCCGGCGGCTTTTTCTGCCATTGTGACTCACAAAAGCAATTACAGTGTTTGCACAGCAGGATTTATTACTACCTGCCATTATTACAATAATTAAAATGTGAAAAAAAAAGATTTTCATGCCTGGCCCATTCATCTTGATCACACGGCTTGCAACACTGAACGCAGAT
Organism: Gymnothorax javanicus; assembly: GCA_029692085.1. Classification (NCBI taxonomy): domain Eukaryota; kingdom Metazoa; phylum Chordata; class Actinopteri; order Anguilliformes; family Muraenidae; genus Gymnothorax; species Gymnothorax javanicus. The sequence continues at coordinate 38,696,481 of CM056208.1, read as the reverse complement.
AGTGTGGCAGAAACAGACGACAAATGTAAAGGAGGCCTTTCGCCAAGGTCCCCGCGTCCCCCGCATTGGAGGAAGTTCTTATTTTCAACAGGAAGCAGAATGGAGTTGGTTACCAGTAAAGGGGTGCGAGGGTGTGGGGCGGCTAAGTCGAGAAACGCTGGAGCGGCAAGTGAGCTGGAAACTCTCGGCACCAGGGCGCTCCTGGCAGTGTGGAAGTTCCCAGCCAGAGTTGGAAGACCCCTCTCTTTCGGTCGAGGCCTATCTTGTTTTTACAGCGACTTCCTCCGCTGGCCTGGTGGAATCGCGGAACACCCCCCGGCTTTTCACATCAGGTGAGAGAGCAAAACAGTGGAAGCAGAAAGCTGGTTTACGGGATCAGCTCGTGTATCATCTGTGGTTCTCATGCTGATAACACTAGAGCTTTCCCACCCCCTCCTCACAAAGGGCACGGATTGCCCACAGCATAATTCCTTTAGCGAAACCTCCACTCATCATCGACCCCACTTCAAATGTCCATTTCCCATAATTTCACCATAACTTGATTGGACACAAAGGGAAACTAAGTCCCGTAAAAGTGATGTCTTAAGCCTCTGTATGTGCGTTGAGGCCCTCAGTTCATTCTGTGTCCAATCTGAAATATGTCACTGCGAGGAAGATGGATACACAGAGGACCTTGGGTTTAACAAGACATACATTTAAGAAATCGGACCCATTCCATTTCAACTTAATGACAAAAAAACATGACTAAGCAAGCTGAACCCAACATTAGCGCCACTAAATTATTACCAGGTTAGTCTCACAAAATGGAGTTCATTGCAGGCACTGAGGTTAGCCTGCATATATGAAGGGTCCTCTCCAGAAAATCCTCAGGAAACAAGTCTCCTCCATAATCCACGCCTCAACTGCTGGACTACTTCACTGAATTTCATCAGAGAGCACCTCCCAACGGCATAACAGCCTAATCCATTGCCCCAACCGATGGTGTATATGATAGATAATGAATGGATATTTACACCCCACGCTCAAATCCATCTTAATTCCTATATGGTTTCTGGTGCATGGGGTAAACACTGAACAAAGAAGGCCATTGTGCCAAAGGTGAAATAATCCTGAGGCAAGTAGAGACTCAGGAATAAAAGCAGACGTTATTAGTGGTCTGCTCTCAATTATTCATCAGAGATCTGACGTATGCGTCAAAAGCTGCTGTATTTTAAATCCTGAAAGATTAAAGGAATTCACCCTCCATTTTAAAGCCAGTTGCGTGCCCAACGTTTCCATTAATCATGATGCTAATAAAATTTAAGTTCACAAGTTTTTTTTTTTTCCCCCGGTTTTGAATGTGAAGTACGTGGAGTACGTGGAGGACGGAAACAGGGAGGGATGTAAGGTTACAGACGTCTTATGCGCACAGCACTCAGCCAACTGTTAAATACAAACTGTGTCCCTGAAGAACCTCACGTCCATTTCTCCAAATAAAATCAGCTTCGTAAATTGGATAATGAAATTTATCTAACCACAGATTAGCGACCTCCGCCCACCCCTCCGTTTTACGTTTGCTTGATAAAGTTAACCGTAATTGAATTTATGAGTAGCAGTACAGTAAAACCCGGCTTTAACTCAATAAGCGGGGTGAAAAAATGAAAATGCGCAAAGTGGTGGTCAAATGTCTGCAAGGTTAATAAGAACTAGATTGGACTCGGCGCTATATACCCCCTCGGCGTGCCTTACAGGTAGGCCTGGCCAACCTTTGACCTGTAAAAAATAAGGTTAGAATTTGACCTATGATCTTGACATCAAATAGACTTCTCGAAACACCCAGTATGCATGACCTGGTAAAATTTGAGGGCTGTCCCCACAACGGTTCAGCAGCTAGAGCAGTAATGAGTTATTGGAAGACAGACAGACAGACAGACAGACATGCAGAGACGGACGAACGGTGGAGGGGACGACAGTACCTCATCGGCTAGAATCGCTGAGGGGGTAAGAAAAAAAACTAATATTTTTCAATCAGTTTTCCAGTCGGTCTTCAATGTGTGAGACGAGAGATGATAAAATATTTTCACTCATTGTCGTACACTTTGTGAGGCCTAAATTGCTGAGTGTGCTGCATTCAAATTAGTGTTAGTGCGTAGCATCAAGGACTTAACTGTAGCAGGAGTATCAGTTCAATTGCAGTATTACAACACGAGAGTGACGTAGCATTGTTGACCACAGTACACACAGGGGAAAAAAAAAAACACGAAGTCCAAGTTGGATAACTAAATAAAATGGGATAGTCAGACAAAACAGACTATGAGTATTACGGTCAAAAAGAAGAAAAGTACCAACGATTAAAGTCCTACACCATTCAGGAGGACTCCTGCCGTGGAGAGGATGGTGGGTGGTTTTCATCCAGAAAATGGAGGGAGGGGTCCTTTCTCCATAACGATGTTCTGCAGTTGGTTGACCCCACGGGCCGCTCGCTGGGTCGCGGTGAGCTGGGCGTTTCGGTTGGCTCGGTCCGACGCAAACAACAGCTGAAATAGTTTGCAGATGTTGATCGGCTAATAAATTCTCCATAAAGTCAGCAGCTATTTGGTGAACCTCAAAAGAGGCTCTGTAAACCTAGAACCTCTGGGTTGAAAAAACACCGGATCCTTGGCGATCTGCCATATTTAACCTCTTTCTGTAGTATTTTCCCATACTAAACCTGAGGCACTCGCTCATTCTGCGTATGGAAACCTTCTAAATTACCTGCAGCATCACATTTTGTATCGGCAAAAATCTAAATCAAATACTACAACTTAAAACCAGCATATCTCAGACATGATGTGAACGTATAACGCAAGCGCACTGCACGATTGGCGCGTCTACCAGCCAAGGAGATAAAAGCCCAGGAAAATCTTGTTTTTAGTCACCCTTACTAAAGACCAAAGGGCAAAGGGCGACCAATTCTGGAGGCAGCTATACAGATAGTGCACCTCCTTCCATATTTTGCATTGCTTTTTCTACAATTCTTGGAGCTTAACCGCACGTGTATATCGGTCACCTCAAGGAAAAGAAAAATTGAACAGTTCGCTAAAATACTCCCATGACACCGAAGCTCTCATCTGAAGGGATGTGCAAGCATCTGGTTTTCCTCACACACACACACACACACACACACCCTTCCCCCCTGCTTCACCTCACTCTCCACACACCCTCCCCGCTCGAATGTGTCAGCTTATGTAAAGCCTGTCTGTTGAAGGAAAACCTGCATGACATCAGACATCAGCGGTGGGAAGGCGAAGTGTAAACAAGACGAGCTATATGAGGCAGAACCATCAAACACGCAGCACTTACCAGCAGTCAAAGATCAACGTCTGTTTGTGAGAGGTCAGGGGTCAAGACGGAGACAGAGAGAGAAAAAGGAGAGAAAGAGAGGCAAAGAGCAAGGACGAGAAAGTAGAGGGGTGACCAAAACATAATTTTAAGATCTCTCTTTTCTAAAAAAAAAATGTGTGAAAATCAACATGATTCTGGCAGCAACATCAAGAAAACTACTTCTACTCAATAAGGACCGGGGGCCTTGTGCTGGTACGAGACACCACCATCAGCAGCCAAGTCTGACTAGTCTGGTGCTCTACCACTCAGTCAAACACATCTGATTGAACAAATGTTCTAAGCAGTTCCAGAACTTTCCGTGACTGGCGCTGGCACTTGTGCCAAATGCTTGATGGTTGGCACTTGGGCCATCCTGTAATCGTGGAAAAATGGATCTTGCTTTTCCAAGTAGAGTCACTTCCTCAAAGTCATGTTATTCTCAGATAAGCTGTTTTCAAAGTAGATAGGCAGCTAAGCAGGTCCATGAGAGGGAGCTCGTGAATACAACACCATCAAAAATCAGTGAACCAGCGAGTTCACTAACGAGTTTTTATGCCTTCAGAGTTTCCAGTAATTGTTCAACATAATCAGTCCACACATATTTTTATGGTAGAATTTTCTAGTCGTGCTGCTTCTGGTCTGTTGTACTACTTTACCCAAGATATATTTAGAATGGAGTATTTATTTTAGTTTTCGGTGGGTGCTAGCGGCAGTGCTCTCCCTCTGAGTTTCTCACGGCTCTACAGAGGGCACGCTAAATGCTCGTCATCTGTTATCCGGCGCTTTATGGAGACTCGACCCACAGGACATGTGTTCTTAAACACTCAAAGCCTCGCCGTCAGCGCAGAGCTTGTGATGCACTGGTGACCAAGACACAGGAAATTACATCAAAATCATGAGTTTATTACCAGAACCGAGTTCAAACGGCGACAGGCGTACATCCAAATAAAACTTGAGCTTATTTTCTTACCCCCACATGGATTCAATCGAGGATCTTACATCATGGATATTCATAACTCCATGAAGAAGGCTTACAGAATGTTATTATATGAACTCATAATTCAATCTCTCTCCGTGGACTTTATTTGAAAATACATTTTAAGCGGCACTAAAAACATTTAATGGCCATGCAGGGAGATCTGCGCAAGTCTGAACACACTTAGCCCAAAAATCCCAACCAAATCAGTCAGAAAAGAGAGCAAAAGTGCAGCGCCCAACTGATTGAGCTTAAAGCCTGCGAGAGAACTCCGCTAAAAGACGAAACAGATCTACATTTCAGCAATTAGGACTCCCTGCTGCAGGTATAACTCCAGGGGTTTGCTCAGATTTATGGCTCTCTACTCCAACATCCAGATTTAACTCTACTGTGACAGCGTGTTCATTCAGTTTGATTACACTACCACTGCTCTGTCCATAGCTAGTGCCTGAGGCAGATGAAATAAATAAGCAGTTTAGCCCCATGCTTTCTGTAAGCCCCACAATCAGACACGTGACTGCACACACACACACACACACACACACACACACACACACATATACACACACACCCACCACACACACACACACACACACACACACACATACACACACACATACTCTCGCACATACACACACGCCCACACACACACACACACACACACACTGATAGTCTCACACACACACACACACACACTCATACTCTCGCACATACACACATGTGCGCGCATAAGCACACACACAACTGCACACACACATGCACGCATGCACACTCACAAACACGCACGCACGCACACCCACACACACACACACACACACACAGGCATGCGCACATACACACACAGGCACACACACACACACACACACACACACACACACACACACATACACATACATGCACACGCACACACGCACAGGCACACATCCGTATGCTCACACACAAACACACAGACATGCAATTTCATGCACAGACACACAGGCACCTACATTCACTCCACACTCACAGACACAAACACATGCAAGGAACACACAAGCACACAAACTTTCACACATACACAAACAGGTGGTGTGCAGGCGCGCGCACACACACACTCACACACACACACGCACACAGACACAAATACTAATTCTAGAAAAATCATCATGCTATAGCTGTTTATGAGGAAGACCTTCAAGCATTTGTATAACTTCATAACATTTCTCAGTATCGCAAATGCTAACAGTACCTTCATAAGACTTGAACTTGTTTTTGTCAATATCAATCACAATTAATACTTTGCACAGAAATATTCCTGCATTAAGTCAACAAAATTCAAGGCAATTATGTACCCCCAATGACTTCAGCATATGGGGAATAAAATTAGATCTGCAAAACGTTGGCACCATGGACCAGTGTTGCAGACTTTATAAAAAATAGATACTAAACACACACGAGCCAGAGAGACATTATGACATTTTAAAAGTGCCCAGATTAAAATAGCTTTCACTGTGTGTGTTTGTGCAAGCGAGTGCGAACAACTCAACTCCTCTTACAGTCTGCTATCATGCAACAAAGAGCACAGGGTTAAAAAAACAGCAGCGGGAACATTTAGTACGGACTGATTTTTTTTAATCTCTTGGCAATTGCTTAATAAAAACAAGCATGATGAGTAATAATGACTGTGGTGCTTCTTTATGCAAGTCATTTTTAATTTAGAGGCCTCAAACAGCTGCCAGAAGGGACAGGATCAACACATCCGGCATTTATAACGATTAAACTGTCTTCCGTATCGGAAATATGCCCAAAATGATGAGTTTGCAGGAAGGTTCGCATTTTTCATTTAGTGTAGAGCATATTTGAATTTTAAATGAAGAAAAATTGATTGCAGAGGGGCACATAGCACAATGATTACTCGTGCAAGCTTTTGGGACACAAAGGGCTTTTCTAAATGAGGCTCTTCTAGGTCTGTATGTAAAGAGCAGACACACTCACTCTTCCGAGAAGGAAAAGCTCTCCAGTCGTACCTGTGCCTGCACGCAAGTCATCGAGCATCAGTATGCCAGATCTGGGGCTTTTTTCGTTGACAAACACAAAGAAAAACTCATGAGTCACGACTAAGAGCACAAACTGGGGCAGGGTGGCAGACTGGAACGATGACAGATGTGTTTTTTAACAGTCCTGCACGATGGTTACAATTCCGTGAAAATGTTTCAGAAGTCGAAAACCGCAGAACTATTGTCAAGTTTAACAGTAATTATCATCAAAAAATAGAATATACTGTAAGCACCATAATTCATTGGACAGTCACACGATTTTTTTTTTTTTTAGTTATTTTGATTCTGCTGGCTGAATCCAATCACCGAGTCTATATTGAATTGAACATGCATTTTCTATGCTGAAAAGGATACTGAAGGTAAACAGGAAACCAAAACAGGCCAGAACTAAAGATAACTGCAGTACAGGCCTGGCAGAGCATCACCAGGGAAGATACCCAGTGTTTGGTGATGTCTGTGCGTCACAGACGTCAAACAGTCAGTGCACGCAAAGGATATGAGACCAAGTGTAAAACTGATTACTTCATTCCACATTTTGGTAGACAGTCAAATATGTTTATTTACATCCAAAAAAATGGAGGGACTAATGGTGTCTTCGGTTTTGAACAGTTCATCTGATTCGGATGAAAACACAAATTAAAGCTGGCTGCACTTTTACCACATTGTCATTGTGTCCATTCCAACTCAAAGTGCTGGAGCACATAACCAAAATTAAAAAATAAATTAAAAAAAAAAAAAAATGTGCCACTTTTCCATGAATTATGGCGCTCACTGTATATTCAGTTTGACTCATTTTCTCCTCCTGTTATAATATGAGATTGGGGTTGTCCTAAAACTTCAAGAAATGGTATTTGAGCACGTCGGCAAAGCATATAAAACATGTACAGGCGAACACACAAGCATATGAGTACATTTGCAGGAAAAGAAATCATGAATCATTCCATCAATGCCCAACTCAAAAAAAACAAAAAAGCAATGTGGTGAATGTTTATGTTCCACAGCCATTGTGCAACACAACCAGTTGGAGCGGGGATCAGGGCTCGGCAGGAAACCATGTGGAACGGGAACACACTGTTGAGCTCTCACGCCCGTCGCTGAAACGCAGAGCTCGGTTTATGTTTGCGAGATTAGCGAGAGCTGATGATTGAATCCCTTCTCTCTCCCCCTTAAGAAGTGTGTAACCAGTGCAAGTTTTTCTCTTCAAATCCTTCTGCGCGCTTGTGCTTGTGTGGGCACGACTATGGGTATGAGCATGTCATAATGCGACTCGAATCTGTCAGTGATTGTGTGTGTGTGTGTGTGTGAGAAAGAGGTATAAAGAGAGAGAGGGACAGAGAGAGGGCGAGAGATGGAGTGCGCGTTTGTGAGATGTGTGCGATCTGCATGTGCACAAGTTCCTGGCATGCGTGTTAACGTGCGAGAAATTCTGCAATGGTGCATTTGCAAATCTGCAAGTACTCTATGTGCGTGTTTGTGTGTGCGTGTGTGTGTACGTTCTGTGCATGTTTGTGTTTTAGAGGTTACCCATGAAGGGAAATCAGTAGCAGATTCCCATCAGGGACTGAAGCGCTTCTGAGAAAGGCAGGCCGTGCCGGAGATCGTGTAGAGAAAGGAAAGCTCGGTGAGCGCAGTGATATCCTGGAGAGATCAGCACAGAGGCTCTGCCCGGGCCTGCACAGGGTGTTCAGTACTCAGCTTCACAGGAAATTGCGCCATTCTTGGGGAGAAACAGCAGGTTTGCCTGCAGACGCTCCGGGCTCTGATGCGCCATAGCGCAGACGACACATCTCACGATACTCTGCACAGGTACCAGTACAGCGGCCGATCCTGCGCTTTGTCTATTTACAGAGATTAGCACTCGGGCCCATTGTTCAGCTCTCGAGACCCCAGTGCATCCTGATGACGAGGCCTCGGCCACAGCTCTTCCAAACCGTTTCCTGTTTACAGTGAGCCCCCCCCATGACAAAAGCAGAGTCTGACCGACACGTCACACCCGCTTACTCCCATTATTAAACCGTTCTGAGAAGTTTAGGGTGACCCCAAAATCATAAAAATGGAAAATTCCATGAGCAATTCCATAGTAATGTCAACCTAAGCATGGAAAAACTAAACTTACTTCCCAAATAAATGTTTTACTTGTTCCCTTGGGTTATATACTTTGAAGTATACTTCGGACCACTGTATCGAAGAAATACTGTGTTATTACCATCAGAGTGTTGGATGACCATTGTAATGAAGTAAAAAAAAAAAAAAGTTACATAATGCGAGAGTGTCACATCCATACCACTGCTTTCATCCCTCTTCAAAATAAAAATGAAGAAACAGATGTTTTAACGTTTGCAGAAGAAGTCTCATAAAGTTGTCTCTTCAATATGCCTGTCTTTCTTGTCACAATGGTAATGCAGCATATTTGCCATTTTTTTCATGCTTAACTATCCTTTTGTAGCAATTTTCTTTGCCTTGCTCTCGTCCAAGAGAGTGAGATGAGAATATGCAGTGATAGTTTTGCTGTTTTGACATAACCGTCCTCACAGGGTAGGGGGGTAGAGGGGGATTGGGGGACTACAGTAGCCCCTCACACCTGTTGGACACACCTGCCTGACGCCGGATATGAGGGTAGAAGTGGAGGGAGGGGGCCTAAGTCTTCTCATACGGCCCACATTACGCTAAAGTCTCTCATGGGAGTGAGGTGGGGGGGGTGTCACGCAACATATCCGCCTTGCGCTCCCCACAGGTCGGCCCTGACTCGGGCATAACCACAGCCCCTGACACGCAGGGCGCTAATGAAGTCGGCATGTCTAAAACAGGAGAGTGTCCCGGGACAGTCAAAGCAGCCATATGGGAGGAATTCTTACTTTTACTCTGTAGAATATTTAGCTGCTCCTTTGCCTGTCTCACAACATATGAAGAGTTTGTTTCCAAAACGCAATATATCCATTTTACTGATTTTGAGTAAATCAGCTTTTTTCTATGTTGGTGCCTATCGCATTTTATAGAAAAACACAAACTTTGACCCTGAAAAAATACACCTTATAGCATGAATTTCTAAAAATTGATTTTTTGCACTATTTGTAAGAAGCACAGGGCTATCGCTTTATGGTATTATCTCAATTTTTGTAATTTTGGCACTTACTGCATTTTGGAAACAAACTCTTCATATGCATGCTGATGGGGGTGTGTGTGGATGCATGTGAGAGTGTGCGTTTGTGTGTGTGTGTGTGTGTGTGTGTGGGTACAGGCAAACGCGTAGGGGAGTATGATAGTGAATGTACATCTCCGAGCATGTAGGAATGCTAGCGTGCATCTATGTGCGTGCACATTGTAAACCACGCGAGTTTCCTAATCAGAGAGGAGATATTCGATAGCCGAAATAACGGGTCATATTTATGGAGGGGGACGGCAGCTCGCATCCTGAGAGCGAGAGAAAGATTAAACGCATTCCTCCGCTTGTTTCTCTTACCGTGCATTAGCGCGCCACGTCTGTTTTGCTGAAGCCGAAGACCGGGGTGCAGATGTTTAAATCAGAGTTGAATTATTTGAGCGCCAGGCCTACAGCGAGGCGGTAACCCCAGCTGGGGTAGCACGGTACTGTTGGAAGGGGCGGCGTCTGTTTATTCTACACTTTTACCGTAAGGACAGCATATGGAAAGGCACTATACATCTTATCGAGGCGCCTGAGACTGAGTGAATGTGGAGGGGAGGGGAGGGAAGCGAAAATCAACATTTTGGCAAACTTTTTTTCCTCCCTCACGCCTTGTGCGAAAGTCATATGATGCGCTCCCACCAGAGGACGTCCACAACATGATCCTCCTCGAGGTTCAGGCAGATGCGTGACTCGTACCCGCCATTACTGGCACGAGGAACTCTGACCCAGTTCGGTCTGTCAATGAGTCGGCCTCAACAAAAGCCAACCACAGTTCACTTCAATGAGGCAGAGTGAAAAACGGTCACTCAGCACTCAAACATCCACCACCTCCTCCCCCCATCTGGAAGAGCTTTAAACGCTGGTCTTGTCCTGCCAAACGCAGATTTACGACCGCTGAGACGGCTCGGCGACGACCCGCCCTCCTCACTGTAAGGGAATAGCTATGCGTGCATGCATGAAGGCCGTGTGGGCTACGGCTAATGCACTATCGAGTATCAGCTAATTGCAAACAACGAAACAGAATGACGCAGTGCGATCGCTGAATGGTCCTATAAATGATAGAACAACCATTTCTAAGCCGTCAAGGTTGGTATTAAGAGTGCTCCAAATCGCAGCATATCAAATTGGAGATTTTGGCAGGAAGTGTACCGGATATACGCTACATTTACTGTTCGTATTCTCGGTGGTATGTGGTGAAGCACACTGGTTGCGCGCCGAGCCCCTGTCCAACCAGACTGGCCTCCCCAGCCAAACCCAAACACCATCCCAGCACCTTGTCACAGAGAGCGCCCTCTGTCTCTCCAGAGTCATCGTACAAATGCTCCACTAGCGGTCAGGAGTTCAGCCGTCATTCTACACTGGTTACTTACTCACAGCGGCGACACACGTTATTCGCTCAACCACATAAGTACACGCACTCACCTGTACGCACACCGACGCACGTCACGGACGCACATATACTCAAAAACAAAAACACACACCACCGCACATGTACAGACACTTTTTACATGCAGAAGCATGCATGCCACACACACACACACACACACACACACACACACACACACAAACACACAAACACACACAGTAATACATTCACAAAGACTCCAAGCCTACAGTCCTTGAACCATCTAGAAGGAATCTGGGTAGGCAAGTGGGGGAAGAAGTTTAGAATCATTCTATGACAACCTCAGCTTCACTCTGTATAAAGGCAAAGACGCCTCTGGATGTTGCTGCTGGATTTTAACTTACATGCATTTCATGCCCTTGGTATGCTACTGAGCTCACGAGACAAACTACCCACATGTTTTGAAACTGAATCAAGATCAGTGTATGAATTGCACCGACATTATTTAAGCACGATGTGAAATTCCACTCCTTCCTGAGCATATGAAGACTGTGACAGAGGAATCCGAAGAGCCATCCTTGAATCAGAACACAACAACATTACTGAGACTGTGACAAATAATGTTTAAATCCTTATGGTCGAATGGGTCAGCGAGCTAGCTCACTTGGTAACACTTTACCATCAGGATACATCAGTTAGCACTAGTTATACAGTAAAAAGTATTAACTAACAGTTAATTTAGAGTTACCTAATGCATCCACAAATAATCTACTAATGGTGTTTGTGTTGAAAGAGATTAATTTATGCATGATCAAATAATTTAATAGTTTGTAGCTAGAGTTACTGAAGGGATATTAAGGGATGTTTTCAACAACACAATAAGGGTGACAAAGAGCATTAATAAATGGTTCATTGTGGTTACATCATGCTTATTCAGCACTCTGATGCAAAACCGTGAGCTTAATGATAGTAACTGCATATTACTGCAAAACCTAATGATAATCAATGTACCCTTAATGTTGGGTGTTACCTCTCACTTCTTGAATAATGGCTTAAACTTGTCCCACTATACAAACGATGAGCCCTTTATGCAAGGCACTCAGAACCATTATTTAAATAATGTAGCATTACATTACGTAATTGCTATTTAACATGTGCCTGCGCGACTTGGCACAATACAGAACACAAAGAATCCATTTTATAGCTGATTACATATAGGCCATTGAAGTCAATCAGGTTTAGTGCCTTGCTAAATGTTGGGACATGCCACAGAATCAGGCCCGGAAATTTTGCTTTACGAGTCTGGCCGACCAATAAACTTCCCTGAAATCAATCCTGCTTTCTAGGTCTACCCAAACAGCATGTAAATGTCAGTTAAGAGAGCTCTACCTTGTTTTACAACAGCTCAAAGCATCTGCTAATGGCCATTTGACAACACCTGATATTTTAATGCCTGTAAGTCTTCAAAAACACTTTTTATAGCATATTTAATTGTCCATATTTTCTCCGAAGACCACATTATTCATTCAGTACGTCAAAAAATAATACGCAGGCCTACTATTCATGGATGCTTTTGCCTTTTACTCAGCTAGTTGTGTATGCTACATAAAATCCATTTTCCGTGCACTACTGTAATTCTCACCAATTGGCTTGAAGCGGATTAGCCCACATTTTACAGTCAAGTAAATTGTCTATGCTGTCCATTGATTAGCTACATTTTAATAATAAGTGTAATATAGCATGATCCAATCCATTTTCTCTCCCTGCCACATGCAATTGTAGGCATTCTTACATCAAAGCAGCGCAAGACACCAGCGTGACCAGAACGTCCTGCAACATGAGCGGCATCGTTACTCGTGCGGATTGCAAACACGCACTTTTACAGCCTCGCAACAGGACGATTTCCTGGGAGGCAAACAGACCAGGAAATAAAACGGATGTAAACAACGCAGAGCTCCTCAGTAAACTGTTTCTCCAAAAGGAAAACAAAGCTCTCGCTCAAGGTACAATTTTTTTTACACATCGCGCGACCACAGCGTGTCAAGAAAATGCACCGCAGGAAACAGCACAGCAAGTGTTAAGAGGTACGGTGCAGCTCACAATACAAATGTTTCATTTCCAGATGTGGGGGTGGGGGTGTGTGTGAGAGAGCTATCCATCCCCCACAGACACACATTCATATACACTTGTACCCCAGGGGACACACATCAACCTCTACCATAAAACCCCATGGGGTCCCAGGTAAAATTTGGACACGCCGTCTGACTGAGAGGGTGTGTCCAGCCTAAAGACCCCAGTTGGAGGAGAGAGGGCCGTGGGAGGGGGGGGGGGTGCTTTTGGCATGCATCTGGATGCATTTAGCCCTGTGTGTTATATGTGACTGCGGATCTCGGGCTGTAAGGGGCGGAGAGCCGTACGGGGCTCTCGCATACAGATGGGCCCCGCACAGTACAGAATGTTCTTGGCACGTAGCCAGGCAGAACAGGCGAAGTGGATTCAGCCGCGTACGCTCACTGCGAGGAGCTGAGTGATGGCCGGGAGGAAACCGCAGGGGGTGAGGAGTGGGGTGGGGGTTTAGGATGAGGGAAAATTCTAACACCCTCTGTCCCAAAACCATACCCCCCAAACCTAATCTCTTGCCCCCCAACTCCTATGATGTGGGCTGCTTTACAGGCGACACCATCATCGGCATACTGTGTGCATGTGTGCGTACACGTGTGTGGATTCACGAGTGGGAGTGTGAATACAACCCTGTGACCGCCTTTGTACGCATCTGTGTGTGTGTGTGTGTGTGTGTGTGTGTGTATGTGTAAATGTGCTCATATAACTCTTGTATATGTGTCCATGTATGGGTACCTAAATGTGTGCATGTGTGTGTATGTGTGTATATACAACCCGGTGACCGCCTGTGTATTTGTGTCCATCTGTGTGCCTAAATGTGTGCATGCATGTGTATGTGTGCATACAATGCCGTTGTTTCCCGGGTATGAGTGTTGATGCATGTAAGTGCACATGTGCACAAGTGCATGTGTTTGTTTGTGTAAGCATAAACTGCAGTCACTGCGCTTGTGCATACATGTATGTGTGTGTACGTGTGTGTAAAAACACTGCAAACACCTCTCCATGTGTGTCTGTGTTTGCATACATGTGCGCATGTGTGCGTGTGCAATGCCGTGTGTGTGCGTGCATGCGTTGGGCCTGCATGCCTATTGCTTTACGTGTGTGCAAGCTCATGCATGTACTGAATCCCTGTTTTTGTGCTCATGTGCGTTTACACATCTCTGACTGGCTCTCTCAGTTCTTCATGGTGGAGGGGAAGCATTTTGACCAAAAGGAGGACCGCCGTGTGATATTCACTCACGATAAATGTTAATTTGTTTTTTGTCTTTTTCATTTTAACATATTACTAATATTATTTGATTAATTTTATTGTATTTTGCTCATTAATGACGTTATTTAGTTGTATTTCCAATGTTAAGTTTACTGTGTATTTTGCTGCATGTATGTTTGAGTATGTTCTATGGGGACCCCAGGACGAATAGCTCTCACTGTATGTCACAGCTACAGGGAATTCTGGTAAGCTAAACTAAACGCAAGCGCACAGACAAACCCCTGACAGGAAGGACAGGGGGTTTCAACTTTTGAACACCCACCCTCCCCCTGCAAAAAGAACCGGCGCCCCGGCTCAGCCAGTGATTAGGTGCGCAGCGCTCTGGGGCAGGCCGACGCAAAGCCCGCTGTACTGCGCTGACCCCCGGGGATACTGTAAATGCCTGAATTAATCATAACTGTATAAACAGCCAGCCACAGCGTGCACCAGGACCCGCGCTGTCCTCACACGCGCCTGTTTGTTCTCTGGCCCGGACCCAAGTTTACACTGCTCTGTAAGACACAGGGCCCGACTGCCAGCTTTTAGATTTCATATCACGGCAATGATATCACCACGGGAACCAGGGGGAATTTGGAGGATGATGGAGGGTTTATTAATTTTATTTTTGTTGTCTGGGACTTTCCCTGCTTCATCTGAGCATGCCCAGTGCGCAGGGTGTCAGAGATACGTCGTAGCACAGCGGGTGACCATATCTGGAGGTCACCAGTGTAACTGTCAGATCTCTGAGTAACTCACGCATCAGTCCTGGTGTACTATGTGCGTTATACTGCGCTATGAAATGCCCTGCTATCCTAGGATACGGTAATTATGATCTGGTTTTTCATGTCTATACAGGTACACACAATGCACGTCTGTGCAGGCACATGGACATACATTCAAATGAAATAGTTTTCAAAATGAGAGGTCTCATTGGATGTCAGTGGATGGTGCTTCCTGAAATGCATGCGTCCACACACACACACACACACACACACACACACACACACACACCTCACCTCACCTCCTGCACCATCTATTCTCTCCATTCACTTCTCTTGTTAAGTGCTTGAAATGACATCTTGAAAAACATACTAGGGTGTGGGCACACGAACTCACAGGGTCCCATGTCAGGAGACGTGTGGTCATCCCGAGCCACATCGCTGCGTCTCTCAGCATCTCTGTGAGCGTGCACCAGGTCACGTGCCAAGCCCTATACCACATGACCGCATAGGGGTGGCACTAAAGCAGAATGTAGCAGTTTTCCTACCACCCCTCTGATGCACATCTGTATTTTCAGAAATTTCCTGAACATTTCGAAAATATTTACTGAGGTACTCCCTGCCAATAAGGAGGAAAAGAGAGGGATGGAAAAAGGAAAAGGAAGGGATATAGAAAGACAAAGACAGAGAAAGAGAGGGAGGGAAGGAACAGAGCCCTTGTCCAAGCATATCCCAGACAGCATGCAAATTCTTCTGTGTTGAATCGTCTACTCAATGAACACTGGAGTCTCATTAAAGGAAGTGGCGGACGATAAAAGTGTGTTAGAGGTGAGAAGAACATGAACCATGGAATGAATGCAAATGCAATGTGTTCATTACCTGACAGTCCCTCAGTCTGTTTTCTGTATTTAGAGCATGAAGCCGAGTATTGACTCCCATTTTAAATCCTCACCGAAAGTTACCACAAATAACTGCCCCGTTTGAGGAAAACAAGTAAATAAGCAATAAAAAGTTGGGACTTGTCAGCACTCCCACCACAAGGGGGCGCTCATATACTGTAGAAGGTGACAGCCGATCTCAGTGAGAGGAAGGATGTGCATCAACTCTCCAATAAAGTGTCGTGTTTAAAAGGAGAAAAACATGGGCACAGAGACAGCTCCCACTGCCAGGGAGGAGAGGACTGAATCTTATGGGAAAATCCAGAGGAGATTACATAAACACGAGTCGCCGTCTTTATACCCTCTTCAGCTTCAGCCAGAATGGTTTGGTTTTTTTTTGGTTGCCATATATATTTTTTCCTATTAAGTAATTACAGGCCGAAAGACTATCATGAGGCCAGTAAACTGAGAATAACCAGGACCACATTCACCCATGTGGAAAAGTGCAGACACTCCGTCTCACTCACACACACACACACACACACGCACGCACACACACACACACACACACACACACACACTTAAATAATTATTTTATTTATGTACTTAAGTTGCAAGGCACATTCTTACTTTTCTATTTAATGTTTCTCATTTTCCGGGCTCTCTATCTATTTCCCTTCCTGTTTTGATGATGCAGATGCATGTAATGCTGTACTGTCAGTGATGGCGTGCTGTCCGACTCGTACCATTCAGCTCTGGAGTCATCGCCTGACAGGAGGAAAACAATCAACACAAGGTTCCTAATGCTAAACCTCCAGAACACACCGCAAAAACCAACTTCCTAAAACGGGCCCCATTTTCGAGCGCGTGCTCGTACATGAGTGTATTAGCATGTACACACGCGAACTGTGAAAATGGGTGGGATGTTTACATTCATGTTTGCGTACACAGCTCTTGGAGGGGGCGTGTACGTGTGTGTGTTTACATGCACATTTGGTGGTGAGAGAATGTGTGTGAGTGTGTGTGTACGCACATTTGCAGGCGTGTGCGAGAGTAGGCGTGTAAGTGAATGTGCGAACGTTTGAGGGTGTGAAAGACGGAGAGGGTGTGCGAAACAAGGCCATATGTGAGCAGCCTTGGTTTCACAGGCTGGCATCTGGGCGTCAGAGGCTCCTGGCTTACTGCATGCAGTGCTGTGGGTCTCTGGCTGGGGCAGCAGTGGATTCTGTTACACGCTGCAATCAATTGCACAAATAAACCTTTCATTTATGTTCTTACAGCGTGTTACTGATGTGGCTCAGGCTGGTGTAGCTCCAGTACAGTCAGAACAGTCATGAAATCATTTTTAACAGTCATAACCAGGCCTGGTAGAAGCTTCTAAGTGCCGCAGGTCCAGCAGAGCCTGTGTGAAGCAGCTTTATGAGCTCAAATGTGAGAGTAAATAGTCTTTGCAGCGGCCCTCACTCGGCGTATATGTTTGTGCGTGTGTGCGTGTGTGTGTTCATCCATGTGTGAGACAGTCTGCATGCAAGTGTGCAGCAACACAGCACTCATATAGCACCCCCTTCCCACAAGCCCTTGGGCTCCACTACCACTGGGAGCAACCGTCAAAGAAGAAAACATCAACTATCACCTGGCTGGGTGAGTATGCAGGGAAACACACCAGTGGTAGCCTCTCCAGACCCACCTGCCAGCCCGAGCCCATTAAGGTCACCTGAGAGGCAGGCACATCGCTGGCATCCACCCAGGGGCTAACCTCCTCAGTCATGAATGTGTTTACCATTTTTTGGGAACAGGCAGGGCCTTAGTGGATAGTTGAGCCATCATCACTGTCCTACAGTGGGCCTGTACAGAACACAAAGATGGCTCCTTGTTTGTCATCATGTTGCCAAACATCTAAAGAGCAGCCTTAACCCCCCCCCCCCTACCCCACACACACATTCGGACAACAGTTGGAGAAGGCATAACACGGAGAAACGTGCTTGACCGTTACCTAAGTGCCATGGAAAATGGGAGGAGGCCGCCGAGGAGGTCGCGAACGCTCACAGGGATCAGCGAGCCGGTGTGTTTTTGAGCTCGAACAGACGGCGACACGATGCTCTGGCTCATTTACACGGTCGAGGGTGAGGGTGCGGTGGGTTGGAGGTGTTAATATTTATAGGCAGAGAAGATGGTGCGGAGGGGGAGGCAGTGTTGAACACATACAGACCCTGACCTGTCCTGAACTGACCCAACAGCAGGTGACCACACCAGCCGGGCAGCAGATACGGGACAGGATGGAGAGGGAATAAACTCTAACAGGACAGGACAGGGCCGAATGTTTGTGCTCACAGCAGGACTGGATGGCTCAGGAAACACATTTGACAGGATAGCGCGGGACTGAGGATGTAGGTGGCTGGGATGTTTTTAGCACAAAAGTTGCCAACATTGCAAAAGTTCACTTTCATCATTCTGTCACACTAACACACACACAGGTGTTGCCACGCCCATACACAAATACACACTAACACACAAAAACGTGACAGCACTAAAACGGATTTGAGATGATTGAAATGATTGAGGCAGGAATCAAATGACGACAGAAGTTACCAATGTTCTCTCTAAGCTGCAGGGTAATTCCCCAGTAATGCTACTTTCCCAGCAATATTGTACGCTGTCTGACCCTGTGACCCAGCAGCATCCTGAAGTCTCTATCTACACGATCTTGCATTATCGCAGCTGGCCATCTGTGAGTCAACAAAAACATCCAAACTGACGGCTTAATGAACAAAATGTCTGCCAAGCAAACCAATGGGTGCATCTCAAATCATCTCAGCTCAGCTCCCTTCTGCTCCTTTCAGCTAAAATAAGAGCTTTGAGACGGCCAGCATGATGGCAGATCCGGTACAACTTTTGGTTCAAGCGCAGATCGAGGGACCAGGAAATATCAAATAAGAGAATTGAGATGCACCCAATGAGTGCATTTGTGTCAATTCGTGCAGAGTTTGAATGGACCTGAAATAATGCCCACTCGGGCAAAATGGAGCTCTGTAAACAAGGGTGTCATGTGACCAGCACAGACTGCTCCCCACTCATCACGTCAGCCATGCCCCATCAGGAACCGCGCCAGGGTGCGAAAAGCTAGAAGTGCACTTGTGTGTACCCGAAACCTGATAAGAGGACGGGGTGACTGTTGACTAAGCCCCACGGCACTGAAACTGACCTCTGCACCGGCCCGCTAGGTTGACGCACAACACCTGCGTGCCACCAAAATGTCAAATACATAATCATACCAGCGTAATTATTGAACATTACCTCATTGCTCTGCCGCAGAAACAGGTCATTAACTGCACAGCCAACGAAAGCAGCCATGACTCAGTGGCTTGGCCTGCTATTTTTAGACCCAGTTTAAAGATTGTCTGATATAAAAATACATGAAGATGAAAAGAACACATCAGTCACTCTTGTATTTTTTTCCTTTTTTATGACAATGTTTTTATGGTTGAAACACGCTCATTCCCATGCTTGGCAAAAGAAGAACATAGCCCTTTACAGCTGTCTACAGGCTTCAGAAATAGTCCATACATGGTTACCACATTTTAAGACCTCTGAAGGTCCATCCCATAAACTGTACAAATTGAAATCAATTCAAATAACTTAGCCAGTAGGGCGTCCGAGAATTCATAACATATAACAGGGTAAACAATAAACAACAAGAATGTGGCATGCAAGTACAGCTTAAAACTGGATAAAACTACTTGAAGCAGTAAGCAGTGTAAAACAACCACAAGTGGATTAAGTATGCTTAAAATGTCCACAAGACGGGTTTCACATACTGGCTATCTCAGGAGTTCACAAGTCGTATGGAAGTGGTCATGAAGCGAAACATGGCCTTCTTGGACTTCAGTGGTGTTGACTTGTATTTAAGGCCTGAAAGTAGGTGGGTGTAGTGTGTGTTTGGTGTCCAAGAGTATTTGTAATCCCTTCATTTTTGTCCGTCCGCAGTGGATGCTGCTCAGTGGTTCTTGGTCTCATTAAGTGATTTTCCTGCTCATTCTGATGATTTTGTTGAGGTGGATTTTGCATGTATCACCAAACTAGGCTGTTATGACGAAGGTGATAATGGATTCAATGAAGTACCGGTATGAAGCTGGTAGGATTGGTTGGTGGACCTGGTGTTCACAGAGTACCCTTAGAAAGAAGAGAAATGGCTAAAATTTGGAGGAGATCACTTTTGGGTCTGAAGGTGAGTCTTTGGTCAATGGTGGAACCCAGGTATTTGTATACCTCCACCCGCTCTAAGGTCTGGTCACTGACTTCAAATGTTAGAATGGTGGGCTGTTTGCAATGGAAGTCAATGACCTTTGTGTTGGAGACATAGCGGTCGAGGTAATTCCCCCTGCATCACTACAAGAACCTGTCCTTCTCAGACTGGAGCCGCCCCTCAGAGTTAGTGGTGTCTACAAGTACTTGATCATCTCTGAACTGGTACATCATCTCTGGACCTGAGCTTCTACAGTTGTTAGAATAGAGGGTGTAGCACACAGGTGAGATTACAGAGCCCTGTGGAGCTCCAGTGGAGCAGGCTTGAGTAAAACTGAAATGGCCTTTGATTCTATTCACTTGGTGTCTTCCAGTCCGAAACGAAATGACCCAGATGCGGGTTGACATCCATCTGGTCCAGTTTCCATCCTCTCTGGTGAGGCTTCTCTGAGTTGAAGGCCCTAGAGAAGCCAAGGAAGACCATTCTGTCATAGGCTTTGGGCTTCTCTAAGTGGGTACAGGTTCCATGCTGTAGTGACAGAGCAGCATTATCAACCCCCCTAAACTCTTGTATTAAAACTGGAGCGGTTTACTGAGGGCGCATACCACCTCGTGCAGCTGAAGAGAACAAGCCTTTCAAAGCTTTTCATCACTAGAGATGTTCAAGCGAAAAGGCAGTAATCGTTATCACGGGTCAGGTTGACCTTTTTGGATACCGGAAAGATAATAGAGGATGTCCTTGTTGCGGGGATGGAGTGCTCCTTCAGGAAAGTTGAAGAGCTCGAGGAGTTCAGAGTAGGCTGAGGTGGGCCTTCAGCAGGTAACCACAAATCCATTCAGGCCTAGGTCCTTTGGGTTCATCCTCTTCAGGGAACTTTCTACATACCCGCGCTGTAGTTCCATGTGTAATGTAGTTGTGCTGGGTAATATATAGATATTAGTATTACACTATTATTTCAAAGAGTACAATCTCACCATGAAGACTAGCACATTGAATCATTTGATATACCTTATTTTCTTAACTGCTGAAGAGATGACATTGATTAAAAGAATTGGTTTGGTTTTCGCAAAGAATTAATGAGCGAGGAAATAGTCCCAAGTTGTGGGTCAGCTGGAGCTGGTAAGAAGCACCCCTCGATAACTAAGTTAGCGCAGATCAATGTGCTTTGTGTTTGATGTCCGTGAATTTCCAACAGTTTGCGGTAATAAAGTGGTTATTCCCACCACCTGAAACAGACTGGCCATGGAACTCCTGTCTGTTTCAGAATTCCTCTTTAATTGCAGGTCATCAACGCCTCTACACCATCGCATCCACACCATTCTTGTTTATATTTTACTCTCTCGAAGTGGAGATATGTTTAATTTGGGTGCTGTGGAAGAAATGTTTTTTGAAGGGAAAATCCATGAAACCAGGAAATGCATGGCATCTGTAGATGGGTCAGTTGGTTTCGCATCAGGATGAGACCGAGCCATATTTGTGCTTACACAATTCCTTCAAAAACATTAAAAAAATTTTTAAATTGCTGCCATGCTTGTTCACGCACGTGAATAAAACATCATGGTTTTCTTCACTGCACGTAGGCTTACCGAATGCCGTGCATAAGGTTCCAATTGCAACTGCAATCCAATGGAGCATTTACATGGCTATCAAACTGATTATCAAATGGACTACATAACCTTGCTTGATTGGCCGAGATATTCAGTTGGATCGGGGCATTTTAATTAGATAAGGTGTTCAAATGAGGACTTATCATTTTAATATTGAGGTGCAATGAACCACATGAAAATGGTTTTTGTCTTCACTTTGAGAGGGACTCCCATTTTACTGATGCGTTCATAGAAAAAAATACCTCTTTTGAACCCAAGCAAGTGCGTGTCGCGTACGCGCCAACTTCCAACTGAAATTAGCGCAGTGTTCTGCGGGGGTGGGGTATCGACGTTTACACAGTGTGTTAATCATTCTCCGAGCCCGTCCAAGGGCCCTGCTAGCTCCCCGATAGCCTCTCCTTCATTAAAACATTAACTGGGACGTGTGGACAATGGCTCCTGTGTTCCTCTTCTTATCGGGGCTTCTCTGGCCTGAGAGAGAGGCCCGCGTCCCAGTCCGTCCCTCGCTGGCGCGCACCACTCTCGACTACACTCAGCACCGCACTGACCAGCAGCGAGAACTGGGCCCCACATCAAATAAGCGCACCCTTTCATCCCTCTCTCTCCCTCTCGCTATCCCTCACTCAGCCTCTCTCTATTCTCTCTCTCTCACCCACTTTCCATCTTCAACTTTACATTTCTGTGGTTCCTCTCTTCCCCTTTTTCTTCTCCTCATTCTCTCCTCACTCTTTCTGTCCCTGTATCTTATACCTCTGTCCCTCTCTAAAGTCTGCTTGGCTTCCCTCCCGTTTGCCTGTTCAGCTGCCTTTTTCTCATAATTGCAGATGGCAGTGTGAGCATAGCCTCAGGCAAAGCATTAGCACTCAAGAGCTAACTAAAGGGGTAGCTGGACACATACTTTGAAACTTTACTAATGTTGAGATTACAAGTCTGAACTCAAGTCTATCCCACGCCAATTAGCATTATTATTTGGCCTTAGTACTCTCATAATGCTCTTATCATTAGAAGAGACGCTGTATTCAAATTAGCAGCAATTATGCTAGCAGTGCGGGAGCTGCATTCAAATGAGCTGTAAAAGTGCTAAATGTCCGAATGCACAGCGCTTCAGTTCAGCTTCAGTTCATGCTGTGTCTCGGCTCTCCTCAGCCGTGGGATGTTTGCTATCGTCCCCGTCTCACCTGTTGCTGTAGATCAGAGCTTTACCAGTGTTTGGTGTGGGGGGGGGCAAGGGGATACACTTTGCTCCAGGTCGAAGTTTGACATGCACAGCAGTGCGCAAATCAAAGAGAACCTCCGGGGTGACCCCCCGTCCCCCCCTTCAGCACACACACCCCAGCCTGCAGGCTTCAAAGCGGCTATCGATCGTACGCCGCGGGCAGGTGGGGGGGGACCATCGCTGTCGGCATCCCGTGGGGCTTTTTTTGGATGGAGGGATGAAACGGCCTCTCCACACTGCAGCTGGGAGTGTATCTGCTAATGGAATGGAAAATGAAAAGACACTTCCTCATTTCTTAACCCCCACTTCCTCTCTGACCTCCCACCGCTACCCTCACCATTTTGCCACCTCACTCAACATCTGCTTAACCCCCTTATCCCACAGGCCCGGCCTAGTTACAACCCCCCCAATCCGGCTATGATGTGCAGGTGTGAGATTCGCCCAAATCCCCCTGACGCACGCACCCCCCCATACCCCATCCCAAAGCAGCTGTGGTCTGTCATGTCAGCCATATTCCTGATGATCTTGCCCAATATTTTATCACCCGAATCACTTTGGTGGCTGATCTTCCGGTCCATTCTGTTATCTTTGAGGAGACATGCTGCTTGAGCTGCCCGGAAGAGCTGCGTGGGTGAGGAGCACAATTATGACATTGTTGACCCTTGTTACGATTATCAGCCATAGATGTACGGCAAACCACGCAGCTGTCCATGTTCTTGTGCATTTATCAGGGCCTGAATGATCTCTACCCGGCATGCATACGTTCCTTCCCTTAAATTTTGCTGTGCTAGGCATGTGCTTTACAAACAACACCCTCACTCCATAGCAATGACACAGTTCACCTCAGCATTTTGGAAATTCAGCCCATCAAAGAGCTACACGATAGCCTAGTGTGGCTTGAGGTATCCGTTATGTTAGTGAGCCTGTCCTGGTCCCGTTCTGTGTGGTCATTTGTCTTCTGCTCCCACACGACGTTGTACAATCACCATTGTACGGAAATTACAGCGTATACGTTCGGCGACCGCAGCGACTGGTTTTCAAAATTCTACCTATCGCTTGTCTAATCTCCCGTTGCCATGCGGTTTCTGGGTCAAGGTGGTCATTTTCTCTGGTAGCCAGTATTTATAGCCGTGGGAACAGAGGACTTGTTGTCACAGTGGGCAGGTTGCCTCCCTGACACCCAGCAGAAGATAACAGTATTTCCACACTGTTAGTGACCTCTGCCTATATATAACTGCAGTACGCGCCATTTACGAGGTCACTCAATGTATGTATTTTTTCAATTTTCATTGAACAAGCTGTTTTAAACATAAGCAAAACACTACATTTCAGATGCGATAAAACTAGAGGCTATCCTGCAAAATCACCAGGCTTAACACTGCGAGGCACCTTTAGATCCAGGAGAAAATAATCACTGTGGAGTTCAGGCTATCCTTCGGCAGGGTCCCACACCCCCACTGTACAACAGCGACCCCTCTGGTCATTAACCAGACTGCATGTGACCAGCTGCCCTTGTGTCGGACATCACATTGTCTGTGCAGCCTTCCCACAGGAGGAAACAGCTGGCAGACAATAGGTACATCAGAAGCCTTTTGCACTTACTCACATTTTGTTCTCATTGGTAGAGGATGTTGCACCCGTGTACCAGGCCTATACAGGAAGAGCTGCGGTTTCTGAAATTAAACACAAGGAAGAACACATGAGCGAAAATATTCCATCAGAGGTGACATGCTGTGTGAAGACATTCAAAAAATGAATTAATTTCCCAGGTGTATGTAAGATTAGCACTTCTAGGTACGGGGGAGTGTAGGCATTTCCCAAAGTTTTCTCCGCACAAAAAGCAGCGCTTCACATTGAAAATGACAAAAAAGGAATTAAAGCCTTCTGCAAAAAATAACAAATGAGACTGGGTGTTTGGAAAAAAACTGCAGGCCCACTAAAGTATCAAAATATCCACTTCGCTCTGAAGAAAAATGTGTTGCGTATTAATCATTTGTAGTAAGTACAATCTACACTCTCTTAAAATTACAAGGTTGTCAGGTCTTGTAATGAGTAAAATGAACAGTCCTGCCATTAGTTTTCCTCTGGAGGCATTTTTTTCAGTTTGTTGATGGATTTTTTCCTCCATCCTCGGAGACTTTGCTGGAATCTGCCTTCTCACTCGTAACTGCAGTCTGCTTAATCACTGTGTTTGTGAGAGATAATCGCTGGTCTCAGAATGCCATCTGCCTGATGACCGGGATCCAGTAGAGTTTTTGGAGGAGCCAGGGGGCAACAGTATTCGATTTCCCCCTCCAAAACCCACCCCCACCCACCACGCTGCCACCCTTTAATACCCCCAAAGGCCAACCATCCCTCTGTATATTCCTGCAGGACACACAAACAAGGCAGTTCTTCAGCAGTTTGAGCGAGGCCTGCGCCATCCTCCACATTCCCAATGAAAGGAAAACAGAAAGAGGGCAGAAAAAAAACACCAAAATGAAAATTAACTCCTAAAAAGTTGTCTTTACAAAACGGCAGCCTTTAAATTATGATAATTACAAGTTTAACACCCTGTCGCCGAAAACAAGTGACTTGTACATGCAATGCACTGAGCTGTCCTCTCAGAAGGCTTGATGAAGATTCCATTTGTGACTGAGTGTGTGTGAGTTTTTGCGTGTGTGTGGCTCTGTGGCTCATGAAGTGTAAATACAGAGCTGTTATGTCAGAGGTTAAGTACTTGTTGGGAGAGTATACTTCAGGTTTGTGGGTAGTGCTCTGTAAGTTAGCGCTGTGATTGACAGTGGGGGTGTGTGGTTGTCAATTTGGTTCACCAGGTTTGGGATGGTGGCTGTGAGAGATGGTGAATATGGGCATAGATGAGGGTTCAGTGTGCTTGTGGGTACAGGTTTGTATGGCATTGGCTGATCTACAGACCCCCCTCCTCCCCCAATCACAACATCAAAGGAGGCCAGTGTCAACAGGCGACTGATAAACCCCATCACACGGCCAGGGCGGCAGCTCTGCTGTGTAGTGACGCCAGTCGAGAGGCTCCTCCCATCGTGACCTTTCCCCTCTGCATCGGCCCATCAAACACACCATTATGGGACTGGTGAGTGACATCAGGTCTGCATAACGTCACAGCCGAACTCACTCATCACCATATCGCACCCCGTCCCCCACCCCAATGGATGGATTCACTGGGTAACAGCCTGTCCCTTCACCAAACACAAGCCATAAAGCCCTCAAGATACTATTTCTCTATAATTCAACTGTTTTCGGTTTCAGCCACACTGTACATTTTCCTCTATATCTTTTATATCATTTGGAATTCACTGAACTGAACATCCGAACGTTGATTTTGCTACAATAAACATTGTGAATACCTACAGAAAGCAATAGACCTCTAGAACACTGATTTAAACCAACTCTTCAAAAAGTTAGTTTATGTGGGAGCTTAATGTATCAAATGCGTAACAAAAAAGATGCTGCTCAGTCATCTGGGCTGTCCGTCATCTGGGCCATGTGTTGAAAGCAAGGGCAGATGTATGAAACCAGCGGATATGAATGAATAGGAGGGTTCCACGGTTTTCATCTGTGGTGGCTAACTGAAGTGTCGCTCTTCAGTCTGTGTTCCGTTTTCTTGTAAAGGGGTCCCTACAGCACTGATGAGTTAGGACACTGAGATTGCCACAGCGCTGACATTTAAACCTTAATGGTCTGTGACTTATTCTGAGGAACTGTACCGCTGTGCTTTTTCTATTGGTCTCACCAGGACATCAAATTTTTTGCCCAGTATCTCCAAATGAAACTTAGCCTGCCTGGCTAACTCCAGCACAAGAACAAAAATGTTATAAATGTGCTAATTAACAAAGACTTTAAAATGACATCAAAAGATGTTGACTATCTATTTTTTTTAAGCTTGCCTTTTGAAGAAGCAGAGATTTGTTTCCATCTGTAGCTAGAGCCAAACCAGCATCGGCAACTTAGGCAGAGGCCTGTTTTCATCCGGTGATGAAACAAGATCCTCCTCTCTGCAGTTGCCCCATTGGCTGTCTTTCAGTAATGAAATTTCCATGTGCATCCTCTGTGTGGCTTTGGGTCCTAACCATCTCAACTAGAGCATTATGAGACACAAATAATTGAGGTCAACAAAAACACAATGGGGTTTGGTCCGTGTGGTTCACGTCAGAGATTCTGACGGGGTGCAGAGATGACTACAAATCCCAGATGCCTGAGAGCCAGGCCTCTTTTCAACAGCTTTCCTTCCCAGCCGGCACTTCTTTTGCCCGTCACCATCCGGCCTTCTCCTCTCTCAGCAGGTAACACGAGGTGGGGGGATGAGGTGGTCCTGGGGGACTAATGATGCTGGACCCACATACTAGAAATGTACCGTGCTGGATTGATGCTCGTAACCACTCATATGCTAAAAAATAATGCCAGAAATAAAATGGTTCCACTAGTGCAAGTGATAAATATGGCAGGGGCAGATCCTCTCTGATGTTATAGTGGTAAAACTGTCTTGGTAAGAGAGTAGATGTATGGGGCCTGTATTCTTAGGAGTTTGGAAAGTAGAGTGGATGAAGCAGTCACATGATCAGTCTGTGTACAGCTCAACCAGTCCCAACTTTAATCCACTTTCACACAGAGGCGCGCATTGGGGAGGAGTCCAAGGGAAAATGTTTGCTGGAGTACTGTAGGCCTCCAGAGTCACTGTACGCACTGCTCTGGAGTTACTTGATATTGAGCAGTTTGCCTTAAATCATAAATCTGTATTGTACCAGTCATGGCAATGGCAATTCTGTAAGTATCGAAAATATCCTCCAGACCTCACAAGATCATTGGCACATCAACAAGTACATAATCAAAAACATGTTAAAGCTGAAATGTCATAAAACTACTCCAGAAAGTGAACTATGCAACTGAGTGTGGTAGACTCATAGAACTTGAAATATAATAAAATATATTTACAGAATAAAATGACAATAAAACTGCAACTAAAATGAATTCACATTTTCCAAAGCTGCCACTGTAAAAAGAAACAACCTTTTACTTCATCTTTCATTGCAATTCTGTTTATCGTTAACCCCTTGTTTGAGGAGTACCATATTGCTTTTATTTGGAAGAGCACTTTAGATAACTGTGTCTCTGGTCAGTTGCCTTATCTCCCTGGCGTGTAATGTGTGTTTGATTGCATCTCAGTTTTATGGTAATTATTCTTCCTGGTTGACTGTTGAGCCCTGTTTGTTTGAGCCCTAATGGCCGTCTGCTGGAGTGCTGGGCCTGGTCTGATGGGAATCTGTGGCAGAGAAGCGTGATTAAGGTCTAGCTTGACCCCGTAAACTCGTAAAGATGTGTCCTATTGGTCCTGGGGAGGTGGAGGCTGTCGAAAAATTGCAGGCCCTGCGGTCATCCGACTACGAAACAGAAATGATGATGTTATGTTTGTGACTATATATCTCCATTTGGAAATAAGGTCTTTGGAAAAAGGCCTCTCTGTTTGCTTGTAGCTACTATTTCTGAGTAGCCATCTAAGAGGAAGGAGGGCATTTATCAGAGAACTGAACTCATGGAAACCGTAAACTGAGAAGCAGTAATGGGGACAGAAAGCAGGTCCATTCCGAAAATGGACTGGGGCATGTGCGAACGGAACCGCCAGGGAGGGCGCTAGGGCTCTCATTTATCACAATCAGCGCTGTCAGAGGCCCAATTAGGCCGCAGAATGCCCAGAGCCATGTGTTAATTGTTACCACTATGAAAACAAACAGGCGGACGGATGGATGGCCGGGCGAGTGGGCAGGAGGCAGGACAAAGGAGGGCGGCGGGAGGGTGGTTGATTTTTGGGGTGTTTGAGGGTAAACAGGCGCCCGGCACCCAATTTCC
The DNA here is from genome assembly GCA_029692085.1 of Gymnothorax javanicus. Lineage (NCBI taxonomy): Eukaryota > Metazoa > Chordata > Actinopteri > Anguilliformes > Muraenidae > Gymnothorax > Gymnothorax javanicus. Next base: position 38,667,745 of record CM056208.1, on the reverse strand, counting down.
TCGCTAATGGTCCTGGGAGGGTGCTGGTCACCCGTAGAGTTGCTGACCCAAGGCTAGGGGGGGTGCAGTAAAGGGTATTTCCTGACCCCCTGCCCTGAACCGCTCGTTTTGATATTATAGAGAATTCCAGAATTAAATGATATTTATCCCTACTGCTCCACCCCTCTCAGGAGTCTTCTTCACTACCTTAGGTCACAAATATTTTTTGAAGTTATAAATTCTGCTTTCTGTTGTTCTACTGCCTGTTCCTGGATCTAAATTGCATTTGTGTGTGTTGTGTGTGCGAGAGCATCGTCCCCATATTCAAAGTCTTGCCCTTGCGCCAACTGCTAAACAAAACCTGCTGTTCTGTCCACAGCAATATAAGTTCACTTCATTTCATTTATTAAGTGGAACCAACTGACTGGGGATTAGCCCGTTTGCTCGAGTATGGGTGCATATTCATGAGCATGTGCACGTATGCGCTGCAGATGTGTTTGGATGGCAAGATCTTTGTGTACGTGTGAGCGTAGATGTGTGTACATGTGTGTGCTCGCTGAGTGCGCTTGGATATTAGGGAATTAACTGTGACTAATGGGGATATTTTTCACTCGTTCACACGGCTCCCTGGAAGGTTTTCTCCATCCCCCTCCGCCTTTGTTATGTCCGCAGCAGAAGCAGGAGCGGAACACAGTTCAGGAGAATTAAAACTCCGCTCTCGCTCTGTGGTTTTTCCCTCCTTCGCAGAATGAAAGACTTCAAAGGACGCCGGACAGAGCGAGGATTGGCAGCGGCGATTATCGGGAGGGAAAATGTGACGGTTGAAAGCACGTGCGTGAAGGGTTCTGAATAGCGCTCGCAAATGTTAGCCCATGATCGCCCCCCCCCTCCCCCAACCCCCCAAGACCCTCATCACAATGTGCCCGGCTTCCCAGCACAGGGCCGTTTACAATGAGCCCTCTCACCAGAAAACTGGAAAAAAAGTCCACGCGGTCACACACACATGCATATACACACTCACACACACAGTCACGGAGGGGTTTAACGGTGATGGTCACGGTAGCCCGTGTTAGCGCTTCTTGAATGCAGAGCCTGTGACAGTGACATGTCTCGGCTCACTGGTTTTTTGTGTGTTCTTGTGTGTGTGAGCGGACGCTCGGCTCTCCACTCGCGCTAACATGCTGTCAAGGACTGAAACAATTGGGCCAGATTTACTGTCCTAATGCACTGCATTCGGATAGAGACCCACCTGTCCCCTCGGTCTTTGAAGAGCAAACACCCCCATCCCCGCCCTTTATCACACCCCACATATACACTTATCCAAACCCACATGGGCACACATCCGAACTCACACACACATGCACAAGCATACACACACTCTCTCTCACACACAAACAAACACATGCACTCTCTCACACACATACAAACACACACTCACACACTTACCCACACTCACAAACTCTCTCATTCCCACTCGCACCAACCCATATACACACACACACACACACACACACACACACTTACCCACACTCATACACAAGCACACATGCACACACTTACCCACATTCACAATCACACACACTTTCTCTCTCTCTCTCTCTCTCTCTCACACACACATGCACACACACACATACCCACACTCACACAGGAGCACACTTACCCAAACTCACATACACTCTCTCACCTTCTCACACCAACCCACACACACATACCCACACTCATACACAAGCACACACCTACACACTTACCCATATTCACAAACGCACACACTTTCTCTTTCTCACACACACACACACACACACACACACACACACTTATCCACACTCAGACATGGGCACACACACAACCACCCACATGGGCACACACACACACACACACACACTGCCTCTACCCGCTTCCTGTGGTCAGTGGGGTGCAGGAATGCCGAGCTGCAGCACATGAGTTGGGGAGACAAAGGGCTGCTTTCAGGGGTGCCAGCTGGATGGGGGGCGAGGGGGGGGGGGTTATGCGGTTGGGGGGTGAGGGGTGCCCGTGCGGACGAGTGAGAAGCAGAGAGAATCCCGCCGACGCTCCGTCCCAGAGTTCCGATCCTCTTCAGGCATTCCTGATCATTTCAGGAGCTCAGGGTGAGGAAGTACCACAGATACAACATGAGATTATACACCAGCCGGCTGGGATATGGGGAAACCCACAGACACACACACACACACACACACACACACACTAACACACGCACACAAATGCATAAAGATGCATACCAAACACCAACTCAAATGTGTATGCAACACACAAAAAGACACACACAAACACACTCACGCTGGGTCCTGGAGGTTAGTGCGTCCAGTTTCACTCTGTGTGTTGGCAGTAACAGAGTGTAGGATGACATGAGATATTTAAATTTTTCAATGTTTGCTGCTTTCTCAATGAGAGCGCAGGCACAGCTGTCCCAGCCATAACCAGGCTCAGTTATCACAGCTCACATCACCACCCACATCTCACATCCACATCATGAAGAGTTTTATAAGGAACGGTTTTGATTGCAGTGGATAGTGCTTTTTGAAATACGAACATGCATACACACAAACACTCCCCGTTGCATTACCAGATCGTTTTGACTGCTCTCAAAGTTGTCGCCCGTGTTTTTCTGCTCCATAAAAAAGAATTGCTTTCAGTTTGGCAGATATAGGCTAACGCTGATTTTTAGGGACAGTGTCATCACAGGCAGCTCCAGAGCTCCAGGCCTGTTCTCATTGATACGGCTGATTTAAGGGTCTTTCCTCCAGCTCGTCTGCAATAGCTAGTTGCTCCGGCAAAGTCGGCCGTGAAGAGCGGAGAGAAGAACACTACAGGGTCACCAGCCGCCTCCCACGCTGACCCCACCCACCCATCCACGGTTCGGCCGTGAGTCATGACCCTCAATGCGATTTTGCGATTTGGCAGGCCTGTTGAAAGGGGGATCTCCGATCTCTGAAGGTTATCAGTCTGTGTTTGCTCAGGGTCACGAGGCACCAAGGCGGTCTTTAATCACTCTTTTCCTTTGCCTGAGGAGAGGATGTGGATCCCTGAGAAATACAGGCTGATTCCCTCCACTGACGTCCCACTTCCTGACGTGTCCATACATCGCAGTCCACCCTACTAGCACAGCTTATACCAGCATTCACTGATGGATCCAATGTCCTACTGTGTCCCATATATGAGCAAATCCCACTGCATCCCTCATTACGTTGATGTATCCAATCTCCAAGCATATCCATCTGCATCCTATACTATCCAACTGTAGGGTGAAGTCAGGTAAATTGGGCCACTTTTTTCGCAAAATTTTGAAAAAGCCATAAAAATATAAGGAATTGCCCCACCCATCGAATCAAAACAGTTCAAATACATCAAGTTCCACTGTAGCAACAATTTAAGTCTATTAACAGCGATTGGGTATTAAGACTTAAAGATACATGACACTCCAACCGTGTTTGGCCCATTTTTGCTGATGGCCCAATGTACCTGACTTCACTCCATCTGATGTCCCAGCAAATCCTGCCCTAGTCCATACTATGCTATTGCAGCAAGTAGCATAACGTATCTCACATCCCACCATATCTGATAGTAGACATATTCTGCACTGCCCATAGTTTCCCATTCCATCCTATTGTACCACATCAAATCTCAGGCTGCTCAACCATGATCCAGAAAATTCCGTCCTGTCTTACAATACAAAAGAGAGCCAAAACCCCAGCTGTCATCACTACAACGACTGTACCGAACACTATCAACACCACACATCTCTTTAGTCCGCATCGCCTTCCTCTTTCTGTAGTTCATAACAAACTAATTACACCCTTGCAGTTCTAAAATGTGTAAACACACTCACCATTCTCTGTAAATCAGTATATCAAAACACACTGACTCATACCAACTCGCTTCAGCGCATCAGCATAATCTCCCATTAGGATATGACTCATTTCCAGACTTTCAAACGTCTAATCCTTCGAAAACGCCAGGTTTAAGATTGTGGAAGAGCCCCACAGTCTGGCCTGACCTTACTGACACCAGCAAGATGGTGCTGAATTAGCCGTAGAGAGACATAAATATACAGGGAGTCTTCAGGTGAATTCAGTGCACAGTTCGGCTGAAGAACTTACACTCAAAAACTAGTGGCAACTTTTAATTAGACGTGGACGAACAGAAAAGAAGAGGGTTTTATACTGGATTGAAAAATGCCTCCGGCCCTTTGTAGTTCTGGAATGTGACCGTGCATCAAGGACGGACAGAAAATGGATGATAAAATAATGTCAGTCTGTGGAAGCATTTAACAGCCTGATACCAGAGTGAATCGCTGTTATCTGTTTCCTGTTCACTGGTGGGGTAGATTCTGCTAATCATCACTGGTATTCAGAGGGGAGGAGACAGGGAGAGTAATGGGAGTCATGTGGCCAGGAGGGGACTGCTGCCAAGTGGACAGCGAAGACCTGGTCACGTCCTTAACCTGGCGCGAGATGTCTGTACATGAGTTTCCCATTCTCTTCAAAACAGGGCTGGGTGTGAGCCTGGTCTGCGACAGGACACACACACACACACATACACATATGCTCACTCACACATACGCTGACACAAACATCAACTCACTCACACACACAAAGCAAGCACACACAAACAATAATCATACGAGGACAAAACCATGCATGAATGATTGCATAAGTTCATGCAGTTAATCATTCACTCACACACACACGCGCAGGCATTTACACCCCACACACACACGCAAATGATAACCAAGGCAACACACAGCCATACCAACATACACAAACATACACCTGCACACACACATCCACACATAAACAACAGTCGTATACACACAGACATACACACACACACACAAATGCAGTCACATGCAAAACAAGCACACACAAATATCATACAAACCTATGCATGAATGATTGCATTAGTTCACTCACACACACACACGCACAGGCATTCACCCCCCTTGCCCCCACACATACACACAAATGATTGCGATAAACACACAGGCATACCCCCCCACACACACACACACACACACACACACACACACACAAAAACACGCACATACAAACACCCACACATATATAAACAACCCTAAACACACAGATACACACACACACACACACACATCCACACATATATAAACAACAACCATAAACACAGAAGTACACACTCGCATTCACACAGGCATACCCACACACAAACACAAACACAAGCACACACATACACACACACACCCACACACACATATATAAACAACCCTAAACACACAGACGCACACACACACACATCCACACATATATAAACAACAACCATAAACACAGAAGTACACACTCGCATTCACATGCATAAATGCAGCCACACACATGCATTCACTCAGAGACACGCACACATCTCTCCAATGTTGTGCATTTCTCCTTTCATGCCTAACCGCCCATGGTAAGAATTATGACCACGCACATCTCTCGCTGTCCCAAATCTGCACTCGTCGGTTATACCTCAGCCATCAGCAGCATGTCATCTGCGCCCCATAGCTGACATCAGTACACTCCTCCACTGCAGATGATTACATGTCTGCGATCTGACTCCCTTCAGCCTGTGTGACACATGAGTTTGAGCACCAGCACTTTTCAATAAACCCTGGGCTTAAAAAGTCCTCGCTCTTTTCTCAACTTTTTGGTGGTCTCTGAAAAGACAGGAGATTTCATCAAGATTATGATTTATTCTACTCTGTCAGCGTGTCAACTGGTCTGTGGAGTCTACATTTCTCTGCTGTGGTAGGCAGTGTGGAAGGAGGTGACCTTCGACCCCTTCCTTCTCTCTCCCTGCAAACAGTTCATGTTTACAAAGCACCAGCAGTGCGTTACGAAGCTGATCAGTTTTCTAACTTTTTTTTGTCCAGACTATGAAAAGGCCCCGTTTCTCTGTTTGCACGCATTCCCATCATGCCCTGCGCATCGCGCCCGACTGATTCGTTGTTGTGGAAATGCGGTTAACCTTGTGCAATCTGGTTGTGATTCAATAGCCGAATCACATGGCTCCTTCTTTTTATGCCGGACTGAAGAAAGGCATCTTTTGAAAATGAATGCCACACTTATCTGTTTCTCCCTCCCTTCCTTATCTGTATTTTTCCCTGGCGAGTGAAGGACTGCGTTTGCAATAGCGCAGTGTCAATGGAGTCATTAATCACTGCTCAATGCTCATTGGTTCAGGGTAAATTGTATAACTCAATAAGAATTTCTGCTTTAGCGAAATTGCATTTGAGTCAATAAGAAGCATTGAAGTCATCTGCTAATCTATTGTTGCGTAATCTGGTAAGAGCTGAAAGCAGACTCGCATTCTTCCCTTCAGTCTCTCTCTTTCTCTCTTTTAGAGCTTGGTTAGCGCCTGATCTCTCTCTCTCCTGTCTCCATCCCTCTCTTTCTCTCCCTCTCTCCACGGTTTCTTTTGTGAAGACCATCCCCGGGGCCGACCGTCCCCCGGTCCGGACTCATGTGATCTTTGATCTCTGGCTGGCCCTGTGCCAGGGCTGGAGTTGCCAAGTCTAATGAAGGGCCCCAGTAGCCCTGTCCAGCCGGCCCAGCACACAATGGGGCATTCTGCGCTAAAGGCCAGCAGCCAATGAGACAAAAGAGCAGTGGACCCAGATCGGGGGTGGGAAAGAGAAAGAAAACGAAAGAAGGAGAGAAAGGGAGGAATGAAGCGTAAGAAAAAGACAGATTGTGAGAGGGCAAGAGAGAACGAACGTGAGAGGGTGGAAAAAGAGAGAATTAGAGAGAAAAAGAGAGAGGACAGAGGCTCTACGTAGCACTAAACCAAACCAAACCTGCCAGCTCTGAATCTGCCCTACCATGGTCCCACTGTCTTGTTGTCTGGTAAGCAGCTGTCTCACTGAGAGTCGGGAAACAAGGAGCCAAGGAGCCCAACTTCCTGCATCTGGATTATAAAAGAAATCTATCCCCGATAGCCGTCAACCACTCATCAACTGTGAAACCACAGTAGAGACATCCCATCACATCCCCAGCCCCAGAGCTAATGGAGCTCTCTCAGTGGTCTGATGAACAGGTCTGACAGCTATAGGACAGATAGGAGGAGAATAGGATAGCATGAGGGCATGATGAGTGTCCCTCGGCCTGTCATTGACGTTAGACGTTGAGGGGCTCCCAGTGGGGATAGGCGATACCTTATTATGTCTGAGCGCCTGCTGCAAAGTGAAATTTCGAGGAAATGGATCGGTGGAAACTAACCCTGTTTTCGTGGAGGTAGTATCTCATATATCTTATTCTCAAGCCTACTTTGGCGCACCTGCCTGTTGGGTGCGATGTGATTGTTTGGGTTACAATGAAAATGTTCAAAGACAGAAGACCTGCGGCAATATGGCTGGTAGAACTGATTTGGATGATGTCACAATGTGATGTTGATGCAGCTTTTGAACATGTTACAACTTATTCTATTTTGCCAGGACAGACACAACCCTGTTCAATGTGGTAGCGCCTGCAGCTCCCCCATACCACACTGAGTTGGTACCCAATGCTTCCCAACTCCCGATTCACCATCGTGCTACTTCAAATAAACTTCACTGATGAGCATTTCCACACAGTGCAACTGTAGTCAGGGCCACCTATTATTTCAAAGGAACAGCATCTGGAAATCATTTCAATCAGGCAATCTCGGAGTCACCTCCAGGAGGGCCCTTTAGCAACCCCTGCTTTAAAAGGCTAAGACGAGGCCATTAACCGTGTCGGCCCTCGTGAAAGCTTAATCAGCTTAATTAGGTTGATTAAAGTCCAATTAGGAGCAGAGGTGGAGAGAGAACATGCCCAGCGAAGGTGACCTTTGCCCTTTACCCCTTGGATCTAACGAGCACCAATGGAATCCCAACATAAAGGGGCCCTGTCTCGGCAATATACAGATGTCCTCTCGTGGTATGGGGGTGGGGAAGAGGTGTACGGTAATAAGGGACCCAGCAGAGACAGGAAGGAGATGAGCCGGGGGTTGGGGACGGGCAGAGGATGGAGTTTAGTAACCCATTTGCTGACACAGTCCAGGATCGACCTCCCTGCAGTTTCTCCACCCAAAATGGGCAAGCTCACAATGACAATGCAATTTACATCACTCCCAATTCCCTTTCCAGAAAAAAATGGACATGCAATGGCTTTCTCAAACTGACACATTCTGTCCCTAGAATAAATCATTTCTGCGTTTTATTTTGACCCTGGTCGAGAGAGTGTAGTTTTGGGAGGCAGGCGGTGAGTGGGGGGGTGAATTGATTGGAAATACTTTCAGGTGCCATTCAGTACACATCAAAAACAGAGCAGAAAGAAACAGATTAGAAGAATAATGTGAAGGTTTGTTGTTGCTGTGGGACTTAAAATGGGGGGCAATGGGGGCACTGTGTTGGTAGAGAACAGGGTTATCTATGTGTGTCAGTGCTTGCAACATGTGCGCGCCCACAGCTAAGAATGACACCGAGGCCCTGGACTGCATATTTTGGCTCACAGGGGAGTTTTAAAATAACCCACTGGGTTTTTACCAGGAGAAAATAAAAACTCAGGGAATGCGTCCAGTTGGACATGAAAGAACGTCGACAAATCAGGCTTTCTAAGGGGAAGGAATGATTTGTGTGCACGCTTACGTTTGTGCCTGCGGCTAAAAGCTTTCCCCAAGTTGTACTTGCCCCAATTTTTCAAAATTTTCAGACATTTTTCATTATCAAGCTTAAAGAAAGTTTGGAGCTCGAATGGCAAGTGATCAACAATTTGGCTTTGAAGGCACACTGAAATTCTTCATTTGCACGTTCAAAGTTTCCAACTCCGTAACTGAAAACTGTAGTCCAAGGCACGCCATTGTTTGAAAGCAAAAAAAATACATAATCTTCATATGACAAAAAGTTAGAAAATAAGCCTCACAGGAACAAGTAATTTCAGGCCTTAATCAGGATGTGATGAACTCATGAGCAGGTATAATGAGCTGAAAGACCTATGTGACAAAGCCATAGTAAGCCATAGTAGACCAAAGCAAAACATAGTAAACCATAGTAAGCCATTGTAAACAAAAAAATGAGGCCATTTTCTTGCTGTTCCAGAAAATGTCATTTTTTCAGGACGTCACATACTGTATTTTTATCACATCAGTTGACTACATGTGTAATAACACTCGCAAAATGAAAAGTAGTAATTCCTCAGAAATGTTTCAGGCTGGCATTTGGGCAATTTCAGACACTGGGAGAGTATTTATTGGTGTTCTGAGGTGTAGGTAGATGTCCTAAAGGCCACGCGATTTTTGGAAAATGCGAAGCCTATTTTTACTCAAAAAACGAGTGGAAAAGTGTCCATGGTTCTTCCATGACCTGTCTGCCATTACAGAGAGGAGCAGCTGTTTTTGTGGGGGGGGGGGGGGGGTCAATGAGGGACCTGTTCGAGAGATCTGTGAAATGTAACGCAGAACAGGCCGTTTGGGAGAGATCGATGAGAGGATGTCTCTTATTGTGCATGAAACAGCGCTGATGGAAATAGACAGGGCATGACTGGGAGGACGGTCGAGAGATACTGCGATACGGTACCTGAGGGAGAATGAAGGGGCTGACTCATTGCGAAATCATTGTAGAGGTGACGTTGGCTGCGGGGGTGTCGAGCACGTGCGTCTGATGCTGACCAGAGCCTCCGTCGATCCATGGGGAGCCCGGATAGTTCTTCCTCCAGCCGTTCCTCTATCCAGGTCACGATGGCCTGGTCATGGGCCCAAAGGTCAGCGGCCAGAGGGAACTCTCATCTGGAACACATAGGCTGAGCAGAGCCGGTCTGGTTCCCATAAAGCCAAAGTAAAAAGCAAAGAAAGAGCACATTATTTATTGCTTCATGGAAAACAGTAACTCTGCCCCCCCCCCCCCCCCTTCCCTCTCCCAGTAGTGCAGACCATGTGTCAGAGAAAAAAAACAGAAATCATGGGGGGAAAAAAAGGAATGACAGACTATGAGTGCTTATGTCATACGCAGAAAAGCAAGTGAAAGACAGGCCAGCATTACAAAATCTCCCCATTTCTAGAGCCACATTTGTCTAAATGACAAAGAAAACAAGCAAAGAGGGATGAAAAAAATCTGTCACACATGAACTGAATTTCAAGCCAAATATTCCAATACTCTGATGCCAGTCGGAAAGAAGAGTTGATATCTCTCTGTGGTATCTCTCACACCTCAGGTGCAGCACGGCCAATACAGACCAGTGTTCAGTCCTGAGAGGGAAGTGCGTCAGCCCCAGCAAAAATAAGCAGTGTTTCTTTCACGCAGGTGTGTGATTGGTGAATTGGGGGGAGCAGTTCATTGCCCCCCTGCTTACAGCTGAACTCAACTTTATAGCTCTTGGGTGCATTTGTGAGGTGCTGTGAGACAGCAAGCAAGCGAGTGTATGTGTGTGTGTGCGTGCATGTGTGTTTGCGCATGTGCATGTGTGTGTTTGCGCATGTGTGTGTGTGTGTGTGTGTGTGCGTGTTGTGTGCATGCACGTAGGTGCATGACAGTGGGAGAAGGTCATTGCATGTGTTTTTATGAGAAAGAGGCAAAGAGAAAGAGAAAGATGAGAGAGAGGGTAACAGAGGGAGAGCATACGTGTGAGTATGCATGTAACAGTTGGCCAGTTGCCTCACACACGCGAAAGTGAATATCAAAGGGCACGTACAGTAGTCAGTGTGAAAGTTATTAGCTGCGCTGGGTATGTGTCATCTGTGTGTGTATGACCTGCACGCAGGCATGCACACAGACAGCATAACCACACAGCTGATAACATTCCTGCTCTGGCCAGATCACTGCCGCCCCAGGCTTCCATATCCACCCCTGTAGTTGGCAGAGTCCCAGGTCCGCTAAATACGTGCTTCCTAGATGTCTCTTGACCATTGTACTTAAAGGGGGCCTATTATGCCATTTCTTTTCTAAGGCATAATGTTCTTGGATGTCCAAAAGGGAGATTTATAAACTTTTTTAGTAATAAAAAAACATAAAAGTCCATGATTATCTGCGATTTCCAGCATCAGCCTTTTAAGCGATCTTACTCTGTGCCAGGTGCAGATGACCATGAATAGAAATCCATCATATTATGATGTCATAATGTAGCTAGAGTGGGCAAAAACTGTTGGACACTGAGTGTTCTGAGCTGTAAGGAACCTGAGGTTTTTGCTTGCAGAGATTACTTCTAAATACATTTATCTCATCATTTAAAACTTTGGTATATTGAATATAATCATCCCCCATTGTAACACTATATATAAGACAGAAAATATGGAAAAGCATAATAGTTCCCCTTTAAGTCCCAATAAATTTTTTGCAGGAATGACCTAATACTTTTATAACATTTTGCTGTACAATTTGAATTCTGTTATTGGGTATTTGAATTGTGGTAAGTCATTCATGACCATTTGCAGAACTTTTAATGTATTTTTTTAGAGTTAAGTACAACCACCAGCAACCTTGTTAGAACTTAGAATTGAAGCAATAAAAATATTGAAATAATATAAAATGACGCAGGTATTCATAAATAAAAATAAAACATAGAATAAAAATACTCTAAGACATATTCTCAAGGTGGTGTCTCCTAAGAATTTCTTCAAATTACTGAAACAATTTTGCATCAACAGGAGGTTCCTCACACACCCTCACTTCACATAAAACAGCATCAGAGGACAGCATGTGAAAGGCAACACATTACATGGAAGACACACAAGTAAGTATGGAATAGAATACAATGATATGGCATACTTAGCCAGAAACCTTCGTATGAACGCATCCTGAGGAATTTGGGAGTAGTATCAAGGGATCTCCACCGTTTAGGGCACCTATATTTGGAGGGCCGAGTGAATCTCCGCAAAACTGTAACTCAGTTGCTCCGGACACCTCAAATTGTCCATTTCTGCTCATATTAATGCGGCATTGTCAGCAGTCGGCCGTCAGATTGGCTAGGTCTCCGCAGGGTGTGCAACTGTGATTGCGAGAGGGAACGCATGGGAATGGGAGAGCTGGGACCGCACCAGCTCCCTGGGTCTGGGTTTGAGGTTTGTGGTTTGAGGCTTTAGTAATGCCTGTGGCTAAGGCCCTCCAGTGGAAACAGGATTAATCAGTTCCTGTGAGTCAGGCTCCATGCGGAGCCTTCAACCAGCTCTGGCGCTGGGCTTCATTTCAAACTGCCGTTACTCACCACAGCTTTGTTTTGGCACATAAATGCACCAAAATGACATGTTTACAGTACCTGATATGCTATTTGTCATAAATAATACCCGAAAATGTTTCTTGCCCCAGCCAACAGAAATGGAAACACTTTGGTGACTACCATTCAGCTGACCCATTAAAAACAGCAGACGGAGATACACGTATCTTGGAGTGGGCTATAAAAGCTAATTTTGCGTTTGTAGGTCTCCCCTCTGCCTTACACCTAACTGACACACATGGCAAAACACTGAATGGGATGGTGCTCTCTTCTCTTCGTCTGGCTTTAAATACAGTACATTTTGTTAACCCTATAAGGCCTAAATCAAAAATCCCAAGCGAGCGTCGTGCTGCCATGTTTACCGTAGTAACCTGAGTATGGACTGAAATGCGACTTCTCAGCTTTCAGGAACAGTTGGAATTTTTCTGATAGCACAAACCTTGCGCAAATTACGGTACTTACAACATGACGTGCGCATTTGTGTCGGCGACGACACGTTCGGATTTGAAGGGTTAATGTATTAATATCATGAACATTAGTCGATGAAAAACTAGACAGAGTAAACAATAACGTTTATGAGCAAATGTCATAATTTGGGTCTAACATTGTTGCAAAGGACATGTTAGAGAGGATAAAATGGAGGACAAGTCCCAAATTTGAGTGGCTTTAAAACTGTGTTCAGAGTCCCTTGTTAGTTATCATCAATCAGGGCCTTTGTTCTTGGCCCCCTGTGGGGGGTGGAGTGGTCATTAAGTTTGTCGGCTGTAGGAAGACAATGGCCCTGGAGATAGTAAAGATAGGCCAGTAAAGGAAGGCGGCTTTAAACAAACGAGTGGTAATGAGCCTCGCGCCCCGACTTTACTGCCCCACCTCCCCACTGGTCCTCTTCCTCAGCCCTTATCAAGCTCCGGAACAGTCCGCACACAGGAAGTGGAACCGCCCACCTCCACTCACTGCCTGAACCGGTCACCTACCCCCGATACGTACGCATGCTCTTCCATCTTCTACATCACTCTGGTGACCTCACTATCTCTCCCGTATCTTCCCTGCCCTCTTCTGGGTCAGGTCTTTCCACAACAGGGAGGAAGGAAGAAGGCCTGTTATCTCTCTGTCTTCTTTACGGGTAATTTGTGGGTTCAAAGAGGGCGCGGACATGTTACTCTAAGAGACTATTTCTCTCTATTCAACACGCCTCGATTGTTCCGCCTCTTAATTTCTCTCTCTCTCTCTCTCTCAGTCTCTCCTTCTCTCCCTTTTTCAAGCGAAGTAAATAGATTTTTTTGGGAACGGGGTCATTTGGTTAGCGCAACAATGGCTCTCTCTGGGCCTCGTCCTGTTCCCCTGCCCGCTGATAACCTCCGGAGTCCCGCCGTCACTGGCGAAGCCATGTTTGCTTGTTCTGCGCTGTTTTTCATCTCTTCCTGTCGACCTTCAAAGGGCGGCTATTGTGGCCGTAGAGTCAGGGAGGAAGCAGGGGGGATGTTATCGTTTGGGAAGAAGGGGTCTGATTGGCGGACTGGAGCGGGACGAACGTGCGAGGGGGAACATCTGTGAGCGGCCCTTAACTGCAGGGGGGCTCGGGCGCGCACAGACGGGCCGCGGCGACGATCGTCAGGTGATGCGGCGCTGAGATTGTGACTACGTGCTCCTTTGAAGTCTGTCAATTCCGAAAAGGAGGAGCAGAGAGTGAGATGGACAAACAGAAAACGAAAGAGAAAGAGAGAGGAAACAGGAGTGTCCTTGTATGTGTGTGTGTGTGTGTGTGTGTGTTTTGGCTGTATGTGTAGTGCGAGCAGCATGTCCTGTAATGTATGAGGGAGCAACAGAGAGTGTGAATTTTTCGAGAAGGTATGCAAGAATGAGACAGATAGTGTGTGCATCCGTGTAACTGACAGATAGAGAAAACGTGAAATAATTTTGTGCTTTTGGTGTACGAGTTATAAGACGAGGATAAACAGTGAATGAGTGGATGTGCATGAGCTTTAGAGAAATAGAAGGGACAGAGAGAGAGGGAGAGAGAGAAAAAGTGAGAGAGAAGGGACAGAGAAAGGGCGAGAGAGAGGGGACAGAGAGAGAGAGGGAGGCCGCTGTGGCACACTGCTCGTATCCTCTATTCAGTGTTTGCTGGCTCAAAGGCGCTGGGCAGGGAGCCTGTGTGTGCCAGTGTGTTCTTTAGGCTCGGGGGTGGGGGCAGGTGGGGGAGAATTCCTTTACAAACTCAGCCTTCGCCGTGGCCTCTGTGTTCCCTCCGTGCCCGTTTCTATGGAGACCACTCTTTCATCCCAAAACCATCCCGGCTCTGTATGGTTGCCATGAGGAAGGGGCGGGGGGGTTTCTGTGGGAGGGCGTTAGCGTATTCCCCTGCCATGAGAACTTAGCCAAAAAAAAAAAAAAAAAAAATGGCAACAGAGGTTGCGAATGTCCAAATTCGAATGTCCCCTTACCCCCAGAGACCCGCAACGGTATTGTCCCGGCTGTGTCGCCCTTGTCCGAGCAGGAATCTCAGGAGGGCGGCCTTCACGACCTATCAGTGACAGGACATACTGCGACCGCATTCCGCAGACACTGGTCAATTATCTCGATTACGCCTGATTGATTGAGTGATTAATTGATTGATGATGACTGCAATGGTCTGTCCAGCCTGTTAAGTCCAGGCCATGGAAAACCTCTTCCCCACCCCCAGCCTAACCAAAGTCATATTGTCTAGAGGTCCCAACCTGTTGACACGTCTGACAGAGGATCCTTTATCCTTTATCTAAGGCCAACAACAGGTTGCAATGCAATGGTAGCTTTAAACGCTAGTGTGGCAGGACGTAAAAATCATGCCAGTGATTTTAAGGGTCTATAAGACATGGCTACTGTGTAAAATTTAAATATTTTGTACAATTATAATGGTGATTATTTTACTCTGAGAAGATTTAATTTCATCTGAAAATCCAATAGTTAAATGAATAACTTTGGGAAAAATTAGCATACAAACACATTTCATAGAAGTGGAGACATACGCCCAAGTTTTTCCCTTACATACCTCCCTAGGGAGGGGAGCTCATATTGGGATCCCCAACGTAAAAAAATCTAAAAATCACAGTTGGATCTGGAAAACAATCACCCCTAACGCTCGCACGCATACTTAATTACATTTAAATACACTGATCCCCTCCGCTCCGCAACCCCTACCCCAGGACCCAATCCTTCTGCCCCCTCGCACCACTGATCTGGAAACAGTGGCTGGGGAACCCCATTGGGGAGTCTTACAGTCTCCATAGCAATGCATAGGAGATTAGGCTAAATTAAGTAAAGGATCTGGGGGGGTGGGAGGTTGGGGGGCTGCATCTCCATTAAATTAATCCAGATCAGCTCAATCAGACTGAGGGGTGCAATGGCAATGACTTTGAGGGGGGTGTGAAATGGCATTAGTATGCATGAGCTCACGTTTTTCAGGGGCAAGAAACAAAAAAAGGCACCATGAGAAACAAGATGGCGTTTTGGCTGCGTGGATCGGGGAGGGGAGGGTTATGTTATTCACACCGCCCTCAAGGAGTTTTGTTCCCAAACTTCCATAGCAAATGATTCAAACATGCACATCCCAAAGTTGTACACGAGGTCTACCATCATGTTGTCCCTTGCTGTACCCTAGCGCTCGAGGTGTGGGAGGGCTCGACGGCAGCTTAGTCTCTCCAATCTGTGTCCATTCACACCCCACCCTCCTCTCTCCACCTCAGGGACTTCAGTCGGAGCTCGTATCAGCAGTCATCACAGTGTGACTTTTCTCTGCCGTCTGAGAGAATGTCCGCCTTAAAACGGGACAGTTCTCACTAGAAAGCCTCTGCTGGTTTTCATCAAGGGCTTTACATTGCCCGGCGATTGTTGGTTCTGGGGAGGGGCGGAGGTGGTTGGACCACAGGGAGACACTTGAATTCCATTCACGCGGGCTCTTCAAACGCATTTTCAATCTTACTGATATTTCCACAGGTGAGTTAGCCGAGTTAATATGCTTATTTACAGCCGCATACTGCTTCCTCGGGTAGCCCAGCATGTATGTCTCTGGGTTGCAGAAGAAAATTATGATTCCTAGTGGAAACCCACACAGATATGGAGTGAACATGCCAACTCAACACAGACAAGTTCCATGCTGAGATTCACACCCATGAATCTGTTGGTGTAAGCAGATAGTTTTAGCCACAGCACCACTGTGCCTTTAGTGTAGCTGCAGTTGCTAAGAAGCAAAGGGGGAAAGAAAATGGGTCAGAAAACAAAATTCCTGTCTCTTCCGTCCATGTGCACAGCCAGCAGATTATTTGGTTGCCCTGCTTAGCTAAAGAATTGAATCACTGAGTTTCCAAAGGGCCCAACTCCAAAGAATTAGAGGTCTGCATATCTTATAACAAAAAGGGAAAATTTCTTGTAATTTCAGCCAGAAGTATTCCAATGACACACTCTTGTAAAGAAATAAACTAAAAATATAAGGGTCATAACATATAGGCAAAAAAAATATCTATTTTTCCCTTTCTTGAAAAAGAGTTTTCCTTGGAGTTGGGCCCTTTGGAAACTCAAGGATTCAATTGAGTCAATCAGCAAGTCCTGGTGACTGGGACAAAGTACGGCATAAGCCTGCATCTTCCGGAATCTGAGTCTTTTGTCTCCGGAAGGTTAAGAGGGGATGTCAGAGGAGGAGTGAGGGTGTGAAGTATGCTTCAAGTGATCTGAGTACTTGCCCAACGGAATACAGGAAGCTTCTTAAAATCAAATTTTACCCATTTCCCTTAGATTGAGGGTGCTGGACTGGAGCAGCAGAGCCTAAGATCATCCAGAATGGACAGATCAGATGAAAATAAGTGAGACTGTCTCTCTGTAGAGACTAACTCAGAGAAAGGGAAAAGATCACATCCAGAAAGCTATGATATCACAGCGAAAGGACTGAGCAACCCTGCACAGAGAACACCATCAGAAGCCATGGTAGATGAGGTCTTTTGGTATATGGAGGACGACAGTCAGAGTAAGACGAGAGTTCTGCTCCGATCAATGAGGTCCCCTCTCTCTTCTTCATTGGCCACTAGCAGCAAAGCTGTGATAGAACGATGTGGACTGGATTTGTGTTCCAACCATTTACCAAATCCCAGGTCTGAGACAACATTTCAAAGTTCTGCACTATCCAGTTGCACATGAAATGCCATGTAATGAAAAGATGCAGCGTATTTCAGAGCCATAAAACCTACCTCTGACTCAATCTCTCAATATACAATGGAAAAACCTCACAAAGCGCTCATTGACACATTTAGACTTTATTCTTGGATGTCCGATGTGAATGCTGGGATTTCATGCCAGGAGGCTCAGAAGGGGTTGGTCTAATGCATTCCATGCCTCGTGGCTCAGCCAATAAACACAGTCACACAGGAACCGGGACCAAGAGACGGCCCTCGTTTCACCGAGCCTGTCCTCGGTAACATACAGCTGGCAAGTACAAATGAAAAAAGCTTTAATCTGGCTTTAAGGGCTGCGGGTAAAGCAAAAACAAAAATGAGAGGAAGTCCTGTCGACAGCCAAACGAGCCTCATCTCTTCTCAAGGGATGTGACATGCTGATACCCCAGGCTCCTCTGGTGTTTAGCTAATAGAGAGGTTTCGGTGAAGAAGAAAAATGTGCTGAAGAGTGGGAGAGGGAGAGAGAAAAGAATGGACAGATGGAGAGGGTGAAATGGAGGGAAAAGGCATCAGGACCATGTGTCGCTGTCCGTCCGACCTCTAATCCCCCGCATTTTTTCTGCCTCCAGTTCCCACGTTCCAAGTGTTAATTGATAAAGAGGAAAGGAGGATGTGCGCGCATGGTTAATGGTTCTGTCTCGGCGGTGGAGCAGAGGAAGTTTTGGGAATGGGGCTAACGGCTCGCCAAGGCAACGTGGGGAGAGTGGGATGGGACGGGTTGAAGGAGGGCTGGGTGGTGAGTTTGAGGGGGGTAGTTCCGGTCTGATCCGTAAACCCGGCTCTATGGGGACCTATTTTGACCTCTACCTCCCACCTCGTGATGACAGGATACAGGTCAATACACACACACCGCACACACAAAACACCCAGCTCCACTAGCTCACTCACTAACTACCTTACACACATACAAGTGCATGTACTTAGCAACATCCTGCCCGTGCTGAGAGACTAGGCCCAAGGATATAGTCTATATTCCTTTGTGACATCACAAGAGTGACAGGTAGCAGTGAGGAACAGAGGCTATGTTGCCGAGCGCTGGCCAGTCACACTTCATGGAACATCGCATCACTGCCCCACCCACTCACCCTGAGAACTACGACTCCAGATGGGCTTGATTCAGTCATCAGTACCCCAGAGTCCTCCAAACTGAAACCCGCTCTTATGTAACCAGAGCCCACTGTTATCCCACAGGACCCCAGGACTGAACACAGGCTCCTGTGACCAACAGATAAAAACCCAGCACAGCACGCAACACTGGGACTCACTCAAGCATTCCACCCCAAACACAAACAGCCCACTTCCACAGGGTATTACAGTTAGCGCAAGTGATCCTGATAAATTAAGAGTTCCGGAGGAGGGGTAAAAGGTGTTTTTTTTTTTTCTTTTACTGGTATGTGGCCAAAGACACCTGTGGGTATTTAAGCAGCTAAAAGGAACATTTCCTGTGCGGATGTTTTGTCTTCACGTCAAGCGTTTAATTTTTTTGGGCGGAGAGGCCTTTATGACGTGATGGCTCCTTTCAGGGTGAGATCAAATATGAAAGCCGGCTGTTTTCAAGTAAAGCCATGGCTTTACCTTTCAAGCACAGTTAAGCCATGGTTTGCCTTAGCAATTACATGTCCCGTGACCCTGGAGTTTTACATCATCTGTGACAATCATGATCTGCCACAATCTATCAATCTACATGATCCTCCAACAATCTTTTCTGGCCGTAATGGAAGCAAATCCATCAAACACTGTGCGAAGATCTAGTGGAAAGCATTTCCTCACTGTTTTAATAGCAAAGGGGTACACAACTCCATTTTAATACCCGTGATTTCAGAATGAGATATTGGATAAGGAAATGTTTCACTATTAGCCATGTAGTAGGCGCAAGAGACATTGAAAAAGCAGTAAACTGTACACAAAAAACATAATTGTGATTAATAATGGGAATTAAAACCATTATTGTGGTGCATTATTGCCACCCTATACATAATCACCCAGCTCCCAGCTATAGCATCAAAAAGTACCAATCAATATGGCACTGTTACAGCAGCTTTATAAAACTACCTGCACCGCTTTTCTTGAGCGCTGCCATGTTTTACAGTGCAGCGTGCCGGCATTTCCTGGAATGTTCCGTTCCCAAACTGAACTGTTCATAGGCATGCAGCACATGGGAGAGGTGCACAGGAATTCAGAGGCCAATGCATAGCCCCTCTTCATCTGAAGGGCTTCCGGGCCCGTCCTCCAGGGCCTGCCTAATTTCGGCTCTGCGGAGGGGTTCCTCCCTCGTGTGAGCCTGAGCCGCGGGGCCCTGAATGGGGCCTTTGTCAGGGGTCCCTGGTGGATGATATGAGGGCAAATCCTCGGCCCTGCCACACCCACCCCCCACTTTCATATGGTAAAGCGGCATAATGACTTTAACATCCTGTTCAGCCCCTACAATCACACCCCCCCTCACCTCCCACCCCCGATCTTTCGCTCACCCCTCTCCTGCCCCAGCAACCAATGCTACCCCGGCAACCGGTTCTGCCCCACTGAACCTGCCCTGGCAACTGCTTTTGACTCTACACTAACTGAACCCCTCAGGGCACAACGGGGGCCGTGACAGTGATTCAAGAGTTGAGTATCAGTCGATGGTAATGGGCATTGTCACTCTTACACACACACACTCACACACAACAGGCCAAGCAGTCCAGGTCCAGGGCATTAGAATGCATGTCTTGTCCGTGGGGGCACCCTCAGATTCAGAATCTGCTAAATTGAGATCATCTTTTATTCGCCCCCGTTCCATTTGCATATGTATTCATCTCTGGGGGCTTAAAATTTACACCAAGTTGAGCCCAGCAGTGCTTCTCTTGTTTTGCTGGACAAGACCACCGCTAAACTTTTTTTTTTTTTTTTTTTTTTTTTAGGGTGGGGGGGAGCTGTTGATAGAGAAGGGAACAGGGCTTTACTCATGAATAAACAAGACTTTCTTTCTGAAACGAAAAAAGTTTTCTCACAGCCAGAAAGAGTCACGGAGAAGTTGCTGCCATTTTCATTTTTCTTTACTGACATTTTGAAAATGTCGTCAGTTGGTCCGGCGGTTTTTCCCAAACAGGGAACGTGAGGCTTTGCTAATTGTTTTCACCAGTATATTTGAGAGACTATAAATTATAACTCCCAAGCTTGTAATCACTGACAAACTGAAAAACAACAGACAGTGTTCCGGAAAAGAATGTGCTTTTTATCAGCACGAAAATTCTTGAAAATATTTTAATTCGTCGCAGACACCCCACGTGTTTCTCTGCATTTGTATTAATCACTGAATTAGCAAAACAGCTTCATCATTCTGACGTAGATTCAAACAGCATTTTTACTTTAACTTTGGCCAGATGCAAGTTTTTTTTTTTTTTTGCTTGATTGATTCCAGGCCATTATAGTGACACGCCGTATTTCATTAAACAGCAAACAACCCAAAGCACCATGGGAAAAGGGGTCTGACGAACCGTTGACAGAAGCCTTTTAACAAAGAACACTCAATTAAATCCCTTTAACTGGAATGCATGCCTGACAGACCTTAAAATGGTATGAAAGGACAAGGTTTGGTAATTATATTGGATAATGTTTTCTGAGCTCATGCTGTAACAATGCTGAACAGTCACGTCAATGGCAGGTCTGACATGACGCTCTTCAGTAGGACCTGAACCTGTGAATGCATGCCAAGAGAAGGTCAAAAATCTGTGGCAGCATGTTTTAGGCATTCATGCATTTTAGCATTAAGTGTGAAATTATGTTCCAAGCTTTAGGATGCAGGCTGTAATTCTGCTGTATTTTATTGGTTACTCATGCATTGCAGTGGAACACACACACATGCACACATTCTCATGCGCAGATGCAAACACATACTCGCACATACACATGCGTGCGCACACACACACACACATACACACAAGAAACAGATAGACACACACGCACCCACTCACGTACACAAATGCACACACACAGACACACACACACCCACACACACACACACACACACACACACACACACACACACACACAAACGTAGGAACTCTCCTCAGAAGGCTAGGCTAATGTCTGTCATTATAGGAACTAAGAGTGATGCACTGAACACAACATTCAGAAGCCTGAAACGAGCTCACTGTAGATAAATGACAAGCACTTATTCTTCAGAAAAGTTTCGACCTTCAGAACGGATGTTTTTCTAATAAAGCCTATGAAACTTTTTGTTCACATACACTACAGGCCAAAAGTTTGGAAGCAAGATCAAATTTGTACAAAAAAAAATCACAGTTTCATTGGCATACTTTGCAACAAAATAAACATGATTATTATATTAAGAGTCACTTATCAGAATACATTTTTACTCAAATCATCAGGCCCATATTACTAGGCCCATGGTCCTAGTGCCTGCCAGATTGCCGTTGGCATCCAGTGGGCTGTAAACCATGACAGAAAATGAATAATGCAAACTGTGATTTGTTTTTTACTTTTTCACTGAAGTTGTGACTCTTGCAAATCTTCTCAACCCAAAAAGTCCCTCCTTTCTTTTGTTAATATTTATTCAGTGATGGTCTGGTAACATCAATGTACCTTTTGTATACAGTACCTAAAGGTAAATAGAGGAAAATGGTGCATATCAGTGAAAGAAAAGTCTAATCATGCAGTAAATACATCCCAAAATCCATAGATTTCATACTGGTTTTTAAGAAAGGCATTGTGAACAGAAACTTGAAGTTGCTTCCAAATTTTAGACCTGTATTGGCCTTGCTTCCAAACATCTGGCCTGTAGTGTATTTTAATGTCTCTGCAGCAATGAATGCATGTTGCATCTGTATGCTGAACCAGTATAAAGTGCAGGGTGTGCTGGGAGATAGTCGCTCCAGGACATGTGCGTGCTTTTGATTGGCTAGAGTGATTATGGGGGATGGGGGATTAAAAGTCAAAGAGCAGTTGGCAAATCTCTCTCTGGACCTATTTTTGGGTAACACCCAATCCTCTGAGTCAAATTCACTCCATCCTCAATGCAATTGAGGGCATATTATTTTCCTGCTTTCGTCAACCCAGTCCTCTGAACTCTGAGATACTGAACAAATGGCACAGGCAATTTCAGCCCAATCTTGTCTGAGAGATGCATTCTTTATTCATTCCTTGCTAATGCTACAGTATGAGGAGCAATTCTAGTTTAATTGGAGACTCTATATTGCCCATAAGTGTGAGTGTGTGAGTCAACAGTGTGTGGGCCCTACGATGGACAGACAAGCTGTCCACAGAGTGTGTAGCTGTCTTTTGCCCATAGTCCACTGGGATAGGCTCCACGACCACCGTGACCCCAGTGAAGTTTAGATAACGGATGGATGGATCAACATTCGTACAAGGGCATTTAAATTTACAACACTTGAGATAAGGTCAACACATAAAGTTTCTCAGAATGACTTTGACCCCTTTAAGGCATAACATCACAATTGGCTTTAAAATCTAACTTCACATTCCAATGCTGATATAACAAAGCGTTTGAGTTACAGAACACTAAGATTTCTGGGAAAAAAGAGCCGGTAGAACAGACACCTTACCCTCAAAAGGTTAATGCAGATATCACACTGACATTGTCAAATAGCTCAATTATTTAAAGGTAGATACTTGCGTCAATAGATAAATGCCATTCTGAAAAATCATATAGACTATAAGAGTACACGCCAAAAACACGGGGGACAAAAAATGACGCTGTACATACTGAATGCTGTTCTTGTGACAGAGGGGCGGAACTTTTGTCCACATCCTGGGCCGATACATACGAAAATTGTAGGGGCCCACTCTTATCACGCAGGGAATTATATGTATCGTGTTCTGGGTATCATATTATCCCCTACAGACGGTAAGAGAACGCAATGGATGTTTTTAGCTTTTCTTCTAAACCCTTTCGGGTCTCCGCTTATCTGGTATCCAGCTGCTACCCCATCCCCCCCCCCAGGGTTGTTTTGCTCACATTGGTCCCACAGAGCTGGCTGCCCAAGGGCTTGATATTAAAGTAATTCCCCCCCTCTCTGGGAGTGGTCCGGAACACTGGGGTGAGTTTTGTGGTTGGTAATTGGTAACCCCCCCCCCCCCCTCTCTCCCCAACTGTTGTTACGCCACTCATTGGTCAGCGGGTCTGGACTCTCAATCGGGATGGAAAAAGACCTCGCAACGTTCAGTGGTATTTGCACAGAGCGGGGTTCAGGCATTTTGGCAGTGGAGGGGGTGAAGGCATGTGAAGTGGTTTCCACGGGATACAGACCCCCTAACCGCCCTCCAATCCTAACGATCATGTGCGGTGGGGTGACCCCGATCGGCCGCCGAGTCCCGCCACCGCAGCGAGGAGCAGAAACCACTTTCCCATGGCCCACGGTTCGAAGACCCGTCATTACCGCTAATATGCAACAAGATATACCCTCCATCCCTGCCGAAACAGCCCCACCGCAAACAGGGCACGATACTTAATATTCCTCCATACGTACATGGGGGAAATAGTTCACTCTGCTACTGCTCAAAGGGATTTGTGTCATGTTACTCAAAAGGCCCGACCAGTGAGTTAATAAATAGTAGCAGCTCTTTGGGCGTAATCTCACCTCAGCTATCTATAAAAGGACGGTATAGTTTATATAGCTCGACTAGCTGCATAGCTATATAGCTGCTCGACCAGTGAAGTCACTGGCGAAGGCAAGTAAAGCTGTGTCTCGCTTTTGAAGATCATCAGAGACGTGTTGAAAGGCAAGGCGCTCAAGATACGTTTTTGGCTTCGACTCATTACAGTCCCAGTTTACCACTGCAGTGATTTCAAAAACTGGTAAAAAGGGTATCTAATTGGTTTTTGGATGAGTTCATGGGCGCATGTGTGTGTGTGTGTGTGTGGGGGAGTGTTATGAACGAGCAATCCTGGTCCCGCACCCCACCCCTCACAAGCCGCGGTATTCGGCTATGAGGCCCCAGCCAGAGATAATGCTCAGTGTATCAAATAGCATGGACCCCAGGTCCTCTGAAGTGGCCCATTCACTGGGTTCTGAGCTGATAAGCGGCCGGCCGGTCGAGTGATGAATCCGCCCTCTGTTCTGCACGCGCGAGCACACACACACACACTCACACGCACACACACACACACACACACATATTGCAGTCTCTGGCTTCTATTTTCTACTGTGTGAGAAACTGGTGGGCGAACTGGTTTGGTGGGGATAGGGTCAGTGCAGGCTATAAGGGTCGTAAGGAATGGGGTCGAAGAGGTTTCCCGATTGTCCAGTAATCGGAAAAAAAGAAAACAGTGGGCAAGAGGCAGGTCACTGTGACTGTCGGGACAGTAGCTAAATTCGGCTGGGCCCAAGCGGTCAGCCATAGATTTTTGCAGGAGGGCTCATGAATTAGGATTAGAGCCCCTTTACCCCAGAACCCAGAACAAATAACCCTCACTCTCAGCTTCTCACTGCCTTCCTGTGGTCTGTGGGTTCAGCGAGGCAAACCAGAGAAAACATATAAACTGGATGTAGCCCTGTTGATAAACAACACAGCGCACAACTCAATACACAGAGATTTTTTTCATTCAAATGTCTGAAGGATGTCTTGTCTCTAACTGTAACAAATGAGTTCATGACTCTTTTTTCAGACTCAACAACACACAACTTGACCCTATAGCGCAAAAAATATAGCAGGTTAAGCCAGATTTTCACTACAAGTCAGCAAGAGAAATGTCCCACCAATTGTATTCAAAAATTCACTCAGACAGATGTACTGCAAATTAAAGAAAATAGCTGTCGGATAGATTAACACATCAGGGAGAACAGGTGTGGATCCAAATTGGAAAGTAAGCTCAGTATTAATCTATACATAGATGAGCACGAAGAGTTTTTACATCGCCAATCACCAGCAATGCAGCTCAATTTAAAAACAGTTTGTTTCATTACAGAAGTTTTTATATTGACTTTAATAGACGTCGAATGTTTGCCTAATCTTCTCACATACTTTCGATTCAGTTTTGGTTGCTGTCTGCTTGCTAAGCTAACACCAGTCCAGCTATACAGCCCTATCAGCAGCAAGCTAGTCTATTTCAGTTATAATACTCCTTTAAAAACATAGAAGTCTCACCTCACATTACTACAGACGACTAAATATTTAAGTTTCATCACCCTTTCATTGAATATTCATAAGCTTGAAAATGGTCCGCCCAATCAGGGTGCAAGACACCATACCAAGACAGCTTTAGTTATTTCCATAGATTTTCAGCAGCAAAGATGATGAAATTGCCTCTTCAAGGGCAGAAATGCTTTCTCATATCCACTTGAATGTAACTGTGTCATCCATGATCCTTCCATAGACCCAAGAGGAGTGATGATGACATTACCTGACACAAGCCTCTCTCCCGCGCCCATGAGAGAGGGGGAAAATTTGTCATAAAACCCCCACCCCACCCCCAAATGGACTATTTATTGCATTGGAATGAAGTGCTGAGAGACGCAGTAACCAAGTGCACATGTGTTCCTATTGTAATGGCATCTCTGATAGCCTTTGCACGACACTCTCCGGGGAGTTAAAGGCCCCTCTGTGGGGGGGGGGGGGAGAGAGGGTGATGAAGATAGAAGAGATTGCTCATCAATGAGACGTCTCTCAGTCAGTCAATCCCTCCGTCCCAAGAGCGAGTTCAAGAGTGAAGAGCCTCAGTGGGGGTGGAGCTCCCAGCTGCCAAAATACAACCATTCCAGAGCGATGCAGAGTTTATTTATAAAAGCCTCGCAGGGATCATGGCAAATCCCCAAATCACTTCAGCTGGGCCAGGCCAAGCCTGCATCAGCCCTCTCTGGCCTTCCTCAGCTCTGTTTGATTGCTTAAGCTTTGGCACAACACTGTTCTCACCAAGCATGGCCTCATACCGCAGCCCTGTTCAGCCTCTCACACCAGCCTGAGACAGCCAGGCAGCGTCTTTTCCAGTGTTTCAACCATTTTTGCCCATTTCTCATTTTCTGAGAACAAGTGAAGAACCTAGAGCTAAAAGTACTTAAGTCACATTTTTACGCACCATGAGGTAAGGATGAGAAAATGGCTTTTATACCTACCCAAGTCAATTTTACCCATTTTGTGACTTCAGTACTTTTATCACTGGGATCTTCAATTATAGCCTTGGCTGGACAAATATACCATGTTTCCATGCTGAACTTGAATCGTCCAAAATGTGACTTAAGTACTTTCTCCACTAGACTTTTCAATTCAAAGAAGTCAGACCCCAGTATCCTGAGTTTCAGTGAAACCCTACACAGTTGTCATCGGTGGCCAAGCTTACTGAAGTCTCCAGCTCATGGACTAAATAATCTGTGGCTGAAATTATGGAAGTTCTGTATAAGGGTTTCACTTAGCCAGATTCTTATGGAGTTTGAATGTTTCTTCCAATATCTGTCTTTGTTTTCTCTCGCACTACGAAATGTTACTCCCATTGGGCTCAAAAAGTCTTATAGCTTATGTTAGTTGTTCTGGCATCTCTTAGGTTTGACCTTATTGAAACACTCCATCAAAGTCTGAATGCCCTCTCTCCCTCATCAGAACCACATATACTCATGCAGCCAGAGATGAAATTTGTATTCGTCCCAAGTCTCGTCCGTGCACTGCATAAACTATTCATTAATTAGATAGGGATAGCAGGGGTCTATTGTCTTCTAACACGCAACTCTCCGCAGGGGGAGGTCACTGGTTTCTAAGGAAGGGGCCTTTACAGAGGGCATGGTTATCCTTCAAATCTCTGTCTTTCTCTCTCTCTCCTATGCCAAAACAACAACGATCTCAGAGTGACTCTCTGGCAATGTGCATATACTTCCAGAAATTTCCTATCAAGAACACTTACAGCATGTTAGTCTCAGAGTATGACAGTACCGCCATGACAGTTTTCATATTCTGGGGTCAATGGGAAAGGGCTGGTAAGATCGTTCAGAGCAAGGTCATGATTTACCAAGGCTTATAAAATGTGGGAGGTTGATTTTTGCAATTACTCAACATACAGTAAATGCACTCATAGGCATGTGTACACAGAAGCGCTCCAACACATGCAAAGTGCACGCCGTAAATATTTGAACAATCATGCTGTTGAAAATGGCAGGAGCTCCCTACTGGTTGACATAATACTGATTTGAATACCTGCAAATTAAAGATGACAGTCTCATCTTTCACTTTGTAGCCATTATTTTCAAATGTGATAAGTCAGATTGCAGAGGCAAAAGGAAAATTTGCATGCGTTCCAAATACAGACCGAAGTATACAATCTGTGCAGGTCTGGCCTAAGCACACAATCCCAGTTGTACATGGAGCAGTAGGCCCTTACACACAGCCTAAGTCTCCCGCCGAAGCATGTCGCATCACGGAATTCTCCAGCAATAGCCCATAATGTCGCCATTTAAACGACCGAACGGCGAAGACAGAGCAGCGTCTCTGACGGTCCGCCGCATGCCGACAGCCCTCTGTAATGGCAGCGAGATGAACCGGCTGCTCTGTTCTTTTTCCGACAACCAAACGAGGGAACGCAGGACTAAATGAGGGCACGTCCTCTCTTAATGAAGGCCAGCATAGAGAGGAGTAAATAGGGTTATTTCTCAACAGGAATAAAAGGGAGGCTTCTGGCCGCAGGGCAATCGAGAGAGAGACAGAGATAGAGAGATGAACTGAAAAGAGGACAGCACGTACAGCCCCATGATAAATCTAGCATTGTGTTGCTGTCTTATAGACAATACACACTGTATTCGATGCACACTGGGAACAGAGTCAAACTATGTCCAACCGTGGGAGGGGGGTGGGGGTCCAGGCCAGGTCAAAGGTTACCAGTTTCTTAGGGACCAATGGAAAGACCACAACCCTACACCCCACCCCCCATCCCCACCCTATCTCTTCCTGTTGCACGACTCCCCCCCCGTCACCCCTTCACCCCTCTTTCCCCGCACTCCCCTGCATCAACATCTCCAGTCCTAATGGAAACCATTTGTGCTTTTCATATTTTGTTATGATAGTGTGAAGTTTGCTGCTCTGTTTGTGCAGTCATGAAGCACGGCATAACAGCCCAGAAGAGAACATAAACATTTGCATTGGGTTGCACTGCCCACATGTTACTCAGTTTTCAACATCTGAATATAAAAAAAAATACAAATTTTTTTTTTTTTCTATTAGTCCAGGTAGTTTTCTAGAGTGATGAGGGATACTTTAGATGTTTAAGCACATGTAAACGCATCAAGTAAAAAATGACACTTTCTGACGCTTTGTGATTTTGAGATAAAGGCTGTTAAAGTTGGGCGTTTTTTACTTGATCTGGGATAGCGGTTTACTTCTTACATGATTCTATTGAAACTAACAGGCTAATCACTCTAATTTTTTTCTAAATCAAATACTTCATACATACATACATACATACATACATACATACATACAACAAACTATAGGAAAAAGTTTAAAAAAAAGTCCAAGTGTCATGAAATATCAGTTTTTTGAGAGGCGTTCACATGTATCTGACTAGCTTAAGTTTTTCCGTATGTAAGGATTCGTGATCCCTCACATTCACATACAGCTTCTATAGAGATGTCCAGAGTATTAAAACATGACTCTGATTATTTATTAGCATTTTTCCCTTTTTTTTTTAAGTTTTATAATATTATCAGCAAGCTCAAATACCTGCACACATGGAAAGATGTACCTGCGCAATATGAAAAACGATTTTGCAAATCAACATAATTCTTTTCATATGTAGTGGCCAGAAACATAACACCGGTTCTCCAGCTGTTTTGAAGATAACTGAAGTGTACTTCCCCTCTGCTAACCACAAATTCTCAAATGTCCTAAAAGCAGCCATTGTAAAGCCTGTGGCTCATCAAGAAGCTTTATAAATATTTAAACTATCGATACAGTCGTCCAGGTCCTGTAGTTCTCAGGGTGCCAAAGCCAAGGCTTAGCTTAGCGCTTCACGCAATTCGGTTGATAAATAGCCTGTTCGCATCTTTACATACTTCTGTCTTCTTGTTCCCTTTATTGTGCTGTTCCCATGGGGAGGCTGTATTTTGGATCATGTTATAACACTTGTTTGATGAGGACAGCAGGCTCTCGTCCATCTGGGCTCGGCATTTTACCGACTGTCTTGAGAGCCGCAAGCACTGTTGCAAACCTGGACCAAGACTCTTAAAGGGTCTCGGTTTCCCTCACGTCCTGGAGTGCCATTTCATGTACTAATGTTCCTCTGTGTGCATTCGCCCCGGTTGGTCATTAAATGCCAGCAATTTCAGTCATAGCATTGGATGGCAGCTGCTGTTTTTGTACAAAGTTACAGCGTCTTCACGTCCTGCTGCCCCCCTGCCGGTCTTTTATAGGGGACAGAGGGCCTCAGACGCAGGGACCTTAAAAATCTGGGTCGGACAGTATGTCCCAAATGCATAATTATATGTGCAAGTGCGTATATACACGGATGTGAAAATTACTAATGTGTGTGTGTGTGTGTGTGTGTGTGTCAGTGAGAGGGAGGGGGAGGGCGACAAGGGCACATCCTAATTCAGTATCTCTAGATTGACTTTTATTTTTATATTTGCGGGAAGTCAAGCGGCCGTGTTAGGGCAAGTAGTTTAGCTCATGAACCTGTCTGCCACATGTTGCCCTGACTAAAGCTCTAGGCAAAGGGGATCAAGGGATTGTAAACAACTGCTCGCCCCACCCACCTCCCCACCCCCCCCCACCCCCAATCCATTTTAAGGAGGTTTGGAATAAAGGGCTCCATTGGAACAGGTCACATGACACTGGATCTCCACAGGTTAATATGGCCTCGGGGTCACGTCAGGGGAGGGGCAGTTAAGGGGTAACCGTGCTCTGGGGTGATGGGGGAGAGGATTAGGGGTAGGAGTGACCGATGCCCCCGCAGACTAACAGAGGACTAATGGATCAGTGGGTCATGTGGATGGGGGGAGGGGGGGAGGGGGTGTGGGGGTGAAGATATGACTCAGTGGCATCGGTATGGGAGGAGGGCAGGCTATGGAATTATTAAGTATTTAAGATTCAGTATATAGCCATGGATATGTGTGTGTGTGTGTGTGTGTGTGTGTGTTAGTGCGTGTGCGTGTGTGTGTGTATGTGTGAGACCGTATGTGCATGAGGGAGTGTGTGTGCATGTGTGCGAGAAACTATAAGTGTGTGCGTGTGTGAAATCGTGAATGCTTGTGTGTGTGAGACTGCGAGAGAATGTGTCTGTGTGTGTGAAATTACATGCGCGAGAGAATGTGCTTGTGCGCACATGTGTGTGAGTGCGTGTGTACGCGTGTGTATGTGTGCACGTGAGTGTGTGCGTAAATGAAAAAGAGACTACATGTGTAACACTGTGTGTGCACGTGTGCGTGAGACTGTATTAGTGTGAGAGAGTCTGTATGTGTGAAATTGTGAGTACTTGTGTGTGCAACCGTGTGAGAATGGTGTGTGTGTGTGTGTGTTAGAGAGTGTGTGCGTGAGAGCGAGTGTGTGTGTATAAATGAGAAAGACTTCACATAAGAGACTGTAAGTCTGTGAGAAAAAGCCTGCAAGAGTGAAGCTGTAAGTGCTTACATGTGTATAACTGAGCGCTCATATGTGTGTGTGTGTGTGTGTGTGTGTGTGAGACTGCATGAGAATGTCGGGCAGTTTGTGTAACAGCGCGTTCTGCTGACAGACCCCGGATCACAGTCGTATGCAGTGTCAGTGCCCCTTGTTCCCCCAGCCGGGGTCAGCTGCCCAATATTTCTCCCCCTCGCCTGATCCCTGTCATCCCCTGCCCATCGGCGTTAGGCCTCGGCGGGCTGGGACGTACCAGCGGGCGCAAGGTTGTGTAAATATAGGCCCCTCAGGCATGGGGACAGCGCTGCCCGAGACCCCCGTGTGGCTGCAAGGGATCTGAGGGGGCTTCAACGAGGCTAATCACTCCACCGGTGGGCAGCATGTCTTTCTATATTTACACGCGTGAGCATGTACAGAAATGAGGATGGGGTGGGGGTCGGGGGGGGGGGCAGGGGTTATAGCGAGGCTGGAAAATAGTCCAGACAGCTACGACGCAAAAATATCGCCTCATTTCATTCCAGCCCAGATTATAAATGAGATGGGTGGATGGAGCATAACGGAGCGGTTCAGCAGTGGTCGAGGGTATCAGCTGTGGAATGCCCGAACGTTAAAATAGAACGCGGTGATAGTGGTTCCGTACACCGCTCTTTCACAAACAGCGAAGAGAGACGCTGAGTGCTAGTTATTACCATTATGGCCAACCACAGCCTAATAACTGGATGTGATGCTTGTGCTGTAAGGGAATGTGGAGGAGAGAGAGAGAGAGAGAGAGAGAGAGAGAGGGAGCAGCAGGGATATCCATTACAACGCAGAAAAACACGCACAGCCACGCGGATTCCCCCCCGATCCCAGGCCGAACGCTGACCCGTTAGCTGATTAGAGCACGGGGTCAAGGGGGTCAGGGGTCGCAGGTCAGGGCAGGGGAGGGGGGGGGCAGGACAATGGACAAACAGCCACCTGAAGTAAATCAGCAACCCCGTGTCTCGGGCCATGACAGCGGCCATTACGGAGCCGAATAAACAGTTGCCTCAAACGGCCTGGGATTGAGAGAAACCTGGAGATACAGGGCCTGTAGGGGCTGGGAACCCTAGTGTTCTCTCTGCTCAGCTCATTACACGCATGTGGAGGTGATTAATGAAGGGGGCAAGGGGGGCTGGGAGGAGTTTATTGTGCTATTCACTGGCTACGCTACAGAGAGAGCTACCAGGAAGAGATTCGCAGAACTCAACGATGAACTTTTAACTGTTCACTTTAGTAGTAGTTTGGTTTTATTGTTTAAGGCTTTTGACAGGCACGCTAGTTCATAGAGTAGCGTTTTTGCAAAATAAACCTAGCCAAACTTCAAATGAAACATTAATATTCCCTCACAGTGAAAACTGGATTAAATCTAATTTTGTTGATTTTATGGAGTCCCAAGATATTAAAAAAAGGCTTGGTTTTAGTGGATTTAAAAAGAAAGAATTGGACAGTGTTCTCTGACCCTTGCTTTAATTGGCAGGCTTTTTGAGTGAGATAAACAAAAACAGGCATTAGTCAGTTTAAACACAGGGCCAGAGATCTCTGCACTCTGTTTGTCTGGAGCAGGCCATCGTCCTGACTCATATTTCATGTTATGCGGGCCATTTAGTGGGCTTATCCACGCAGTGATTTTGGCTCGCGGTGTAAAGTGAAACCATGTATTTCGGACGTTTGGAAAGAAGTCAAAATAACGATGAAATGAATAACGGGGATACGGTCGCGCCCGAACGCTCCGCACGATAAATATTCCTGAATGAGCACCTTTGGTCAGGCCGTGGTGGGTGCGCGGGCCGGATGGGTAACTTTGCTTTTTCAAATCTAATGGACTGTGCGCCCTACAGAGAGAGCTAAATCCCCACTTTCACCAACCCGCGACAAATCTACCATGTCCAGCCAACTCTGTTTTTGTGACCACAAACAGTCAAGTCCTGTTGAACCCAATAACCCACCATAGGGTGCAGTGTTAAAATATTTAAACATTGACACAACTACGCTCCAGTGATCCAGCACTGCGACAAATTCGATGTTGAGGTGAGCTTTCAGCTTCACTATGTGGGGTATTAAAATCCATATCTAGAGAAATGCAAATGCATGAAGGACCCTTTTAAACCAGGTCCAGGCTATAATTGGTTTTTTCACAACATATTTGTCTTCCTTGAAACAAACATGGTTTGTCTCAGGCTCGGACCCAAATTTTACGCAGTGTACTTGAAAAAGACGAGGCACACCATTTTGGGGAGTGTGGTCTGTCGCAGATCAGGAATTGTCTCGTGTACCTGCCTCGGTGGTCGTTAAATCAGGGACACTCACTGCCTGACCGGCCAGAAAGCGCACGTTGTCACCCGGACTCCAGATTATTTTTCATGATCAACTTAGGGAAAAATTCCAGTTACGTGCAATCTAATTGGCTGAAGTGTGGCTCAGGGTGGAAGCAGTACCAGAACTTGGATAGGAAAAATAAGCAAGCCAACTGGACGTTTCGCCATAGCCATGGGGAACACCTGTACCCCGAGACATCAATACTGCATTCCACAAATACAGTGAGAGATTTAATATTACTGATTAACACTGCAGTGCTGCATTAACTGCAAAGATACAATGCAACAGGTACCTTCACTGCCTTGTTGAACTTACAATCTTCAAGCTGCAAACACAGCCCCATGTAAGAGAACACCAGCATCTCTCGGTTAACAGAATAACTGCTTGTTTCAGCAATGTGAAACAGCAAAGCCCGATCCAGTGTGCCCCAGATCTCAGCCGCAGTGTAGTGTATCCTGCAGGACTTTAGTCAGCATTTGCGGCAGAACGCCGCTGCACCTCATTGGTCGGCCACATCTGAAGCGTTGGTTTTGAGCGGGTTTCAAGACATTCGATCCGCACGATGGAGACATGGGGTGAAGCTCTGGGAGACAGAGGAAGACAAGACTGCCTTTCATATTTTGCCAGAGGATGGAGGGAGCAAAGTTTTCTAAACAAGCAGAGCAGCAGGGTTTTTGAGGAGGGTTAACGACCTTGAATAGAAACAACACTATGCGCCAGAAGAGGAGTCTAGAGAATTCACACAAAATGGCCGCCAGCCATAGATTGGGTGGTTTTCTGATCGCATGCTGGCCGTTGGAAAACAGGATATACCATTTCTGCTGATGCAACGGTGCATTCAATTTTAAAATATCTCCTCCCTTGGCATCATCTTTGTCTCTTTTCTGAACTGTGACACCACAATCACTTTATTCAAAGACACTTAAAAAATGTATCGCCTCTAATTCTAATCCAATCATGAATGAACTCTGTTCAGTTGAACGGACAGTGTCATAGGACAATGTTATCTGGAATGCGCAGATAATGGACACCATCTTGGGTAAGACTGATTGTTATTGTGTACAGCAGTGACATCAGAAAAGTAAGACCATAGAATTCTACATGGGTAGGCCAACAGTAGCAACAAGCAGAAGTTATACACAATATGGCTGACAGTTGTCACACTGAGGTAATAGTCATGTCCTCTCCAAGGCTTTAGAATTCTATGGGCCTGTTATTTCCATGGCAACTAAAATTAAAACTACGCAAAAGCGTAAAAGGCATCAAAAACAAAAAAAATTCAACAAAGTAGAAGTGAACTGATGCGCTTGAGGAAGGAAAAAAATATTTAGTTCTTTCTAGCAAATATGAACCATGCTTGCAATTCGGCATGAAGTACCAGGTTTTCATTAATATCCTGCCGACCAGTATTGCACAGTGATCAAATGGCAGGAGATACTACCCTCCTGCAGATTACAGGCAGAGGTCTCCGTCAGCCTACCATGACTCCTGTTGTGCTGATGATGGTATTACTTACATATGGAAAGCACAGGCACAGCTCCCAGGCTTAGAAACAGAGCTCACCAAATCTGTGTTTGCAGCTACTGGAGTCCACATGAGAACTCAGGACCCCGAACTCAGTGTACTTTCCAAATAGAGCCACAAAGCTAAACTCATACATGCACACAGACACACAAACACACATATATTACAGACAAGTAGATGCATACAGAGACATAGGTACATGCATATACGTACATACAGGTATGCACGAGCACCTACAAACACACACAAACACAGAAACATGCTCATACACACACACACACACACACACACAAACATAGAAACATGCATATGCACACAAACCTACGACCCACACACATACAAACACAGGGACATGCACATGCACACAAACACACTTACGTGTACATATACATACAGAGAAGCATGCACACTCACACAAACACACACAAAAAAGCATTCGCATAAAGACACCCACGCAAATGAAGAAACACTCATGCATGCACACACAGACATCGAGACAGGTGCGCACACCGACCTCCAAACACACTTGCAAAATGGCAGTCTGGAGGCTTTTGACTGGCCATTAAACCTCGGACCATAAAAACGCCACACAATCAATTAGCCTAGAGTGTGTGACCAATGTGAGAGGTGCAGCACCCAAACTCTCACTCAGTGCCACACACCTGTCACTGCGGTAACGGAGAAGAGGGGAAAAAAGGCATCTTTAGCCTCTGAGATT
Source organism: Gymnothorax javanicus (assembly GCA_029692085.1). Lineage (NCBI taxonomy): Eukaryota > Metazoa > Chordata > Actinopteri > Anguilliformes > Muraenidae > Gymnothorax > Gymnothorax javanicus. The sequence continues at coordinate 38,632,232 of CM056208.1, read as the reverse complement.
CATCTGGGAATTGGAGGCTATATTGCTCTAGAATCAATCAACACCAAACCACCGCCCACAACTACCAACCAACCTGCCCCCCCCATCCCACCCCACCGCCTCATTCCTCATTCTGCCCATAATTCCCAGCAAAGGGATAAATAACCCAGACGCTTCTACCAGCCAACAGTTAGCCTAGCCAAGCGCCAGATCCGCCGACCGTGCTCCGCAGCCAAGTCGAGAACCATGGTCTTCTCCCAAAAGAACCGTCTGCTGCGCTGGGAGCTAATCACTGCCTTGCTTTGACTCCAGACACACTGAAGCCGTCTGTTTTATATCATTTTATTTTATTTGTTAAACATTCAAAAGGGTGAAGGCAGAGGTGGGTCAGTTTGAATACGGTCGGTCATGTGACCCGCAGTTTGACGTGGGAGAGTCTGAACTCTGCCAACTGGGACAAGAGCTCAAGAGGGGATGTTTTTTTTCGAGAACATCTCCCGCAGAATTTGATAAGAAAGGCTGTGCTCCAACAGTGCTAAAGTTGCAAAGAGGAACATTCAATTCAAGAGCTCTGAACACATATCTCAAGAAATCATACAGAGGAGCAAGGAAATGGTGTGCATATCACGCAAAGTTAAATAATGCCATATTCTTTTGATGAGTGAAGCATTCGCACTGAAGCCAGCACGTTACAAGTGGTCTCCGGGTGTTATCTCACTCTGTGTCATGCATTAAAATCCATTCTGTTCCCAGATCATTGCTATACTCCAGTCATTGAAATATGATGCCCAAACTGTCATTTTCCAGTTCATAATAAATAAGCCATGACTCTTGCACTGGCATACGGGTCAATATCGTGACATTGTCCAAGTGCACTACTTTGGTTTAAAATAATTTTAAATGATTCATAATTAATAAGCATCATTTTATACTGTAAAACCTGTTTAATTTGAACATATTGCCAGTTTATCATAAAAATGATATGTATTTTATGTTTTGCCATCTCAAACCCTCAAAATGTCAGGTGCCGCAACCATCAGAGCAAGTTAACACTATGTGAAATGTATTAAATATGTAATTTAAAATATGAATTAATATCATATTAATATGAGGGCATAATTTTATATTGAAAACCTTTCAAATAAACAAAGTTTAATAGTTTATTTGTTCTTAAATTGTTTGGAAAACCAAAATACCTGCCCCCTACAATGAAGAATCCACAAGTTACTTTTAATACCAAGCTCAATTACAAAATAGTAATGTTTTCGGCAGAGTAGACACTCTCAGGTATACTTACTAAAAAAATCACTTAGAAAAAAAAGAGGGAAGTGTGTTTTTTTTCAAGAAACTTTTGGTTGCGCCACCTGACATTTTTTGGCTGGTAAAATTGCAAATACAGTCTAAAACTGTTCTAAAACCCTGTAAATGTTGTGCCACCATTAAGACTTGTTTAAACACACTCTTCCAACTTCAAATAAATGTATTCTGTACATTTTTAAAGATTTATTTAAAAAAAAACTTTAAAAGGCTTATTTGTCATTGACCCATACACACTTCTCTTGTGTATTTGTGACTGCGGTTACACTCATAGATCTGGGTTTTAGACTTTTTAAATACCACTCACAAACAGGTTCCCTCAACATTCCTGCAGTGACATAACCGCAGCCCCAACACCCACTGGGGCAATTCCAACTCTTCCCGTCCAAATTGCATGAGCAAGAGATTAGCCTTTGTTCTCGTGAGCGCAACTATAATGCTGGTAGCTATTAATCCCCCCCCCACGCCTTACCTCCTGGACTGCATTTTCTGTGCACCCTCTCCCCACTAATTTCCCCTACTTTGAGGAACGCGGAGCGAATTCTCACTCCTAGAAAACTGCTGCACCGTTGCGCAAAAACTTGGGGAGAAAATGGGTCAATAGAAACCATGTGGAAACACCTGAGACGAGCCAAACTCCGGAAGATTTAAGAGCCGCTATTTTGGAGACTGAGAATATACAGCTTTATTTTATTGTCTTACCTCTCCAGGCTCAGCTGTGATCTGGTTCAGTTTATATGCCTTACATGCAGTGTAAATAACAGCCCACTCCACCCAAACTACGAAAAGTATAGGGTAGCGCAGCTAATTAACAGGCCTGATACCCTTTCGGTTTAGTATAAATTCGCCCATATTCCAATATTATAACACGAGGGACAGCAATAATTATATCACTCTCTTCATTTCAAAGTAGAAGGGAGATTTTTTCATTCTCTTGTACCCAGTGCTTTCACCTCCGAATAAGTTCATCCTCAGCCATCTCTGCGCATAAGCTGCCCCCCCCCCAAAACCTCACCAATCGCTTTCATATGCTCACTCCCCCACTCTGTCAACACTGCTAGCCTGCCAGGAAATTAGCATTTTCCAAAACTTACTTTTGTCTCTCCATCAAGGCCTTTTAGTTGTTTTTTTTTCTTTCCTCTGTGCCCTGAGGTATGCGGCCTTCATTAATCTGTTTTGCAGCCCCAACTGACACCCCCGTCCAAAAAAAAAAAAAAAAAAAAAAAAAAAAAATTAAGCGAGGAAAAAAAAGAAATGAGTGTAGAGTATGGGAAGCGCTCTTTCGTCGCTCATTAACAGTCAGCGCAGCTCAGCGCTGTTTGTTCGGCTCCGTCACACGTATTAATCGTGCGCGCTCATTAGCATCCCGCTCAGGCTCCGTCCCGCGGCGCGTTACTGGGTCGAACCCCCTCGCTTTGTCGTCCGTTTTACAAATGCAAAATATGATACCATTCAGACCCCGCTCCTGAAATCCCATGCTTGAATTCAACTATAATAAGAGCGCTTTCTCTCAAACCCAGCCAATGCCGCGACAGAGCCAGGTCGAGGCAGCGCTCAGTTCGTGCCAAAGTGATGCCAGCTGCATAGGCTACCCACGACTGCTGGCATCAGAGTTTAGTGTCCTGGCATGGAGCAGCGTCTGCCTCTTTTTCAACATAACTTCTCTAACCATGTTCCAGAGTTGTGGTATTGTTGAAGCGTGAAATTAACACCGAGAGAGAACCGTGCTTAAAGGCGCAGGAACATGCACACTCATTCTCTCACATGCGCAAAAGTTGACGCATACACGCAAGCACACGAACACGCATAATCCCCATCCGAGAAATGATCGCCTCCTCTCTCCCATCCCTCCACCTCTGACAACATCAAAATGTCATGTTATTTAAACAACCGTTCAAAATTATATTTAATAACTTCAATGACGTCTGAGCTCGAGCCATAAATATAATGCTATGCAAAGTGTCGTTCCGGAATCCAAGGAAGAATTCAGCCATCTATTCAAGCCCACCGGGTGTTGCCAAGTATTTCGCATGCAAGCTGCGAGCCCACCTCTGCGCGCGCTGAGCATTATAAATTTATTCTGACCTCACTGGGCTTTTAAAAGAAGGAAGGCCAACAGCACTTCTGATGTAAAAAAAAAAAAAAAATCCATCCTTAACACATCTTAATCACACTGAACACACAAATTCCTTTATACACCGAGTATGCAATCAGTACTTTTTGCGGGGTCGCGTTCACTTTCAAAACGCTTAAAAATAAATACATGGGTGTATTCACACATTGTACTCTTTGACTAGTGGCTTGATTAGTTACATTTCATTTATACAGTATTCTTATTTTGAAACTCAACTTTTTTCATTTTTCTTTAAGGTGACTTATACAATTTGTCCTCATCCCCCAATGTCTGTTTTTTCCATTTCAGATATAAAGGGAGTACATTTGACTCTTGGGGCAGTGCATTATGGGAATGTGTTTTGTGGGGGTGAGATTGGGGAAGGGAGGACGCACTGATGATAAAAACCAGACCATTATCACAGATGCTCACAATGACAGGACGGCCTGATTAATGCTACAGCCTGTTAGTCAGGGAGGTGAAAGGCCAGAAAGAGAGAGAGAGAGAGAGAGAGGGAGAGGAAGAGAGAGAAGAAAGAAGGAAGGAGAGAGACAGAGGTGCAGAAGTAGCTGTTAAATGAGTGGCTGAGTCTGGTCAGTCTCCAGCGCAGATTCGAGTGGAAATATTTCACAGCTGCACGATGGGAAGGGGAGGAGAGGCGAGGGGAGGGGTGTGGGGGAGGAGAGGGGGAGGGCAGTTGCTGGGGTGGGGAAAGGAGGGTTATAAGTGGTGGAAATAAGTTATGTAACAGCCTCTCTTGGGATGGGGGATTGTGCAGGGGGAGGGGTGAGGGGGGGAAAGGAGGATTGTGTGGGGGAGGGGTGTGGTCCAGAATAGAGAGAAAAGAAACTTTCCTGTGAATTGCCAAGACTTTTTTTTGTTTGTCCCTGGGTTTTTTCACCATACTTTCTTCTCTGCGCCAAAAATTCTCTCTCTCTCTCTCTCTCTCTCTCTCTCTCTCTCTCTCTCTCTCTAAGTACCATTCAATATGTTTTATTCACTTGAAATCCAAAATGGTGTTCAATATTGCCGTAGCATGTGGTTTTATACAAAATGGTGGGGAAAGCAGAACAATATCCCCTCCCTTTCTCCACATACATAACTCCTCTCTTTTCACTCAGTCTCTCAGCTTTGTTCAGTCACCCTTCCGCTCTTCCTCTCCAACCAGCTCCCAGTTTCCAATGAGCCTGACGAGCAAAAACCAAAAAGTTTGGAGCTGTTAGCTGGTGGACAGCAATCGCATCGCCATCTGAAAGTGCTGTCATATTTACATTTAAAACAATGAAATTTCAGTCTGTCATTGGCTCCCCTTTCAATTTGTGCAGAAGGTGAAAATACTCTGTATTTTCAGTTGCAAAGCAATTTCAAATATTTGTATCACAGAAAGTTGAACTTCGACCCACAGACTTGCAATATCCACCTGATGTCAGCCAACACAAACTCTGATCGCTCTTGTTGACAAAAAGTAATGGAGGAAAGCATCATTCTGACGGTCTCACATTATGAAATGCTCGTATCAATACAGCTTTGGTTGATTATAAAAACTGATATACAGAAATGTGCGCGGATTGCCGTCAGCACAGAAGACTGCTGCAGACGATCGCGTCATGTCCTGTTTCGCGGCGAAATGTGAAACTCTTTCGCAAGACATGTACAGATTTGACCGGGTCCTGAAAGTCCAACCAACTAGCTTCCGAGCCAAAGAACTCCAACAGCTAATTTACCAGCATTGCAGCAACATATGTATGCAAATGCACAGTGTGTTCTGTACAGGATGTTCCAGCCCTGGTGACTCATAGGTAGATACATGGGTTGGTCCATCAATAAAAGTGCATTTCATTTCATCCAAAACATAGAAAGCGTGTATAAACAATGCTAGAGGTATCAACACAGAGAGAACAATTAATGTTACATTAGGGCACTACAGAAAATAGCCCGGAATACATCAAAATGTTACATGTTTTTTCCATTGATTCCAATTGCTGTGGTCCTAGTCGCACATTTTCAACAATCTGATCTTTACGCACGACAATAATTATATTTCTATTTGAAGCTAATGATTTTTGTCTGGAGTGTGTGAAAAGATGTTCTTTCATGCGTTGCATTAGCATGAAATGATTAAGAAGGAAGAAGGGAACAAAGTTTGCATTGATCCCCAGCTAAATGCCGCTAAAAATATGCTAACAGCTAATAGATTTACTTCACTCTCCACACAAAAAAACAATAGTAATTGTATTGAATGGCTGGCAAAATTTCAACATGCACAAGCCATTTGGCCGGTGGACGGGAAAGTTAATTTTGCACCCTGCATGTATTGTAAGATAATTGGTCGTAACCACCTTTGGACAAAAGATAAAGATATTCAGCTGCTTGCCGACTGTTTTATCTACATGCCTCTTCAGTGTGCCATGACTGGAACAGGGCGTTTTCACAATGAGAGAGCAACAGCTTTCATTTCATATCGCGCCGCGTCCTAGCGTTTTAAAACCTCCATTTGCGTCACAGCCTTGAAACATTAGCGGGTTTTTTTTCCCCCCTCTCTCTCTTTGCTGAACTTAACAGCGGATCCGAGAATATTAGTGCAGAGCCATAATTACCAGCCGGCACGGGGATGGCAGTATTAGTAGGTGTGCTGAGGAGTTAACGTTAACAGAGCTCCGATTTCCCCAATTATAAAGAACTTCAAAGAAGCTGTGGGAACCTTCCGTTTAAATGAGGTATAAAGTGGGGGCGGGAGGGTGGGGGGGGTTGCACACATTCCTTTATTCCATTATGCTCGGACAGCACCTTTTCGCCTGTACAGCTTTTTTAAAGCAACTCAATGGGGGAGTTGGCCATAATCGGGTACTGTATTCACTGTGCTGCCTCTTTACAGGCACTAATGGGGGCTTTTTTGGAGGGGGGGGGGGGGGGGGAGCAGGCATGGGCCAGTTGGAGGAGAGTTGGGGGGGGAGGGTGCCTGCAGACTTATACCAGAGCCACCAACTGAAAATCCCCGTGGAAAATACTAATTTCAACAGAATTACTTTCTCTCTCCATGTCTCTCTCTCCTCATCACCACCCCAGCACACCAGGCTGAACTGCTCCTGGTAAATACATAAACTCTTTAATGACAGTTTTTCTCCAGCCAAAATCCCTCCCACCCCCCCATCCTCCCTTCTTTTTTTTCTGGCTTCATTAAGGAGTCCATGCAGGCGGGAGGGGGGGATGGAGTGGGGGGGGACACAGGGGGTCTTTCAGGCCCGAAGCCTGTGTTTGTGCTGTAATCAGAGGAGAAGCTCTGAGTCAGAGCGCCCATAATTAATGCAGTCTGATAGAGGAGGCACAATGAGGGCCTTTCACTGTGCCGAACCCTCTCTCTCTCTCTCTCTCTCTCTCTCTCTTTCTCTCGCTCTCTCCATCTCTTTCTCTCTCCCTCTCTGTCTCTCTCTCTCCCTTTCTGTCTCTCTCCCTCTCTCCATCTCTCTCTTTCACACTCTCTCTGTCTCTCTCTCTCCTCTCTCCATCACTCTCTCTCATCTCTCTCTCTTTTTCTCTCTCTCTCTCTCTCTCTGTCTCCCTGCTAATATTGTTGCGTGTAATAACTCCAGCCAGCTGGGCCAAATGGGCAAAATTTGGGCACAGCGGGGGTGATAGACGCTGCGGCTGAGGTCCCGGACGGGGATCATCACCCCTGCCATATCCCGCCTCCGTGCTCCCACCAAATTGGATTAAAGACCCGTTAAAGAAGATGGAGCGCTGTAACGAAAGTTGAGACATAAGCACAGAGAGGGAAAAGGCAAGCTCTCAAAAACTCATCGAAAGATCGTGAGCGACCGATAAGTCGGACCCTTCTCCTTCATGTAGGCCCGCAGCTGAGCAGATATAAGAAGTTGAGATGTTGCTGGGGTATTGCGACAACGTTGCAAATGTGATGCGAAGAACATGTCTGGGCATGTTTGAGCGAGGACAGTGTGGCCAGGGGCATTAGGGTGGTATGTAGGGTATGGACATGGGGATGTGGGTGTGAGTTTGCACTTCTGTTGCAACATATGAGGCAATACGAACCAGAAGAGCCCAAATGGATCTGCATGTGTGTGTGTGTGTGTGTGTGTGTGTGTGTGTGAGAATGTGTGAGAATGTGTGTGGGTGGGTGTGCTTATGTGTTTGTACATGTGCCTGCTGTAAAATGAGGCCTGTATGCATTAGTATGGCTAGATAATTTTAAAGAGTTGTAATTCCAACAAAGCTCAGTGAAAATACTGACTGGCCACTCAGTATATTATCACCAACATCCTCCATACCTGCAACTAGGATTTAAACCACCGTCTCCACGTCCCCCCCCACAACAGACTCAGCATTTGCGTCCCGGTTAATACCACTCCATAGCTCCATTCAACATAATGACAGTTCCCAGACGCAGTCGTGACGGGGGGCCCCGCCGCTCGGCTTGAGCGTGGAGACAGGGGGACTAACCCTAGCGACCGCCAGCCCTCCGCGACGAGCCCCATCAAACAGCCCGCTCCAGAGAGCACCCCCGAGGGAGAGCCTTCAGAAGCGGGCTGCCCACCCAGCACTAATGGGCTCCCTGGCAGCATCCCCAGCCTGACCCAGGCCCAGCACAGGCCCGGCCCGTCGGACAATGAGCCCGACCCAGGGACCTGTCACAGGGACTGGAGCTCAGCATCAGAGACGCACAGGGATTCAAACAGAGGACAGGATGGAGACATGCTGGGAACCCTAAAAAACCCCTGTCAGTCAAGGTAAAGCACAGGTCTTTCCACTCAGGTGGAGCCAGGAAAGAATGGGAGGAAAGGAGAGAGAGAGAGAGAGAGAGAGAGAGAGACAGAGAGAGTGTCCCTGGGCCAGCTTTGAGGATTTGAGAGGGGGAGGGGTTAGTACACACACACATGCACGCACACGCACACGCACACACAATGGAAAAAAGTTTAATCGCCAGCTTCGCCTGGTCTCTCAGTTCCCCTGACCATTCCAGCCTGATATTGAGACTGCAACAGCTTCCTGTCAGTAGAGGGCGCTGTGGCTGAAACTCTTTCCACAGCGGCTGACTGCTCCACTGAAAAAAGAGGCCGCATGTAGCAGTGTCACCAGAGCCATCAGACAAACTTTGTTAAAGGGTGAAAATCTCATGGGGCCTTTTCTGTACTTGCAGCTTTTTTTTTTTTGAAGATTTGCTGTGCAACTGGATGAGAAACAGACTTGAAATTAGCAAATTATTTCTTTTATTTGAATTTGAACATATGAATTGACCATACACAAACTCAGCACAGTACAGGTGCATTCTCTCATTTAAGTGAATCAGTACAGCTCTGGCTTTTTTGTCCTTCGTTAATTTTTATCAATATAATGTTGTAGGTTTCCGATGGATGAACTAGAATGGCGTGTGTGAGGTTTTGTGCTGTTTATAAGTGTGCACATGTGTGCACGTGTGCTCCCGTTGCTTTAAAGTGTGTGGTAACCAAATATGTGCAAATATGTGTTCATAAGGGAGTGCTGTGTTTATAACAGAGTGCTAAGCAGAAGCACAAGTGTCCATTGCCTGTGTTTTTAAGTGCTGTGCTGTATAAGTTTGTGCTATGTTTATAAGTGTAGGTTCAGCATGTGTGTTTGTATTTCCTGTGTTTATGCCCTGTATTTATGTGTGCAGGTGTTCATGTGCGTTCTTCCTGTGTCTACGAATAAGTCTGAAAGTGCACGTTCATTTCCTGTGTTTCTAACTGAGCGCTGTTTAGGAGTGTGCTGTGTTTACACAGGAGTGCCGTGGACAGTAGTGGTCTGAGTTCATTAGTGAGTGCTGTGTTTTTAAATGAGTGCTGTGTATACAAGAGGAGTTGTGTTTGTGTGTGCTGTGTTCATAAGAGTGTGTTGTGTTTTTAATCTGTGCTATGCTCACAAGAGAGTTGTATTTATAAGTCAATGCTGTGTTTATTAATAAGAGAATGCAGTGTTTATACAATGTGCTGTGTTGCTGAGCCTCAGCTGTGTTTTATAAGTGTATGCTGTGAGAGTGCTGAGATATATAAGAGTATGCTGGGTTTATATGAGTGAGTTGTGTTTATAAGAGAGTGCGTCGTTTTATAAGTGTATGCTGTGTTTATCAAGTTTGTTGTGTTTTTAAGAGAGTGATGTATTTTATAAATGTGTGCTGTGTTTACACAAGTGCTGTGTTTATAAGAGAGTGCTGTGTTTTGTACGCGTATGTTGTGTTTTCAAGTGAGTTGTGTGTATAAGTGTGCTGTGTTTTATAAGTGAATGCTGTGTTTATAAGAGTGTGCTGTGTTTTATAAGTGAATGCTGTGTTTTCCGAGCCCGTGTTGTGTTTATGAGCGTGCTGTATTTATAAGCTTGTACTGACTGCATGGCTGGCAGCCCTTGGTGTCGTGTTGCTATGCCCTTGGCCTTGCGTAATCGGCTCGCCGGGCAGATTCCAGGAGCGTCTGACGTTGGGCCGGCCCAGCGGACCAGCCCTGGCACAGGCGACCCGACCCCATTCTGTTTATAGATGCTAAGGCCAGGGGACAGGTGTGGAGGGCACCAATGCACTGGAGCGCCAGCTTTTACCCCAGTCAGATACCCAATCCCTCTCACCCCTGCCCCTGATCCACCCACGTGCACCCCCTCACACACTCACATGGTGGAACATCCCTGCTCATCCATTTGAGGGGGTAGGTAATGGTACGTTCCGCTAGAGGGGTAAAGCTCTGGGGAACTGAGCAAGCTCTGGCTTGCCCACAGAGCAGCAGTCAGCTGTAGAATTTCTCTTGGAAGAGCCTGATCACAGATGCTCCAGGGAATTGCATCCATTCATGGAATGCTGATTAGTCAGCCGGGTTCTTATTTCCATCCAATCTACATGCATACAAGAGATTGTAAGGACCTTGGTGCCTCCAATGAACCCCTGAATCTCTCTGTAATACCACTGTCGCATGCATTTTTGACTGTAACCCTAAAGTTCACAACTAGAGGGCGGTCTGATAGCCACCTTGTTGACCGCTGGTCCACCTTACCCCACCACACTCAAAAAATATAAAATCTGATTTTGTGAAAGCACAACATTTGCTGGAGCATAGATGGTATAGCATTCCCTTAATATTGGTGAAGTCTGTTTGCTTCACACCAACATGGACACCACCCAGGCTCAAGGACGCACGAGTTGAAAACCAATCATAACACTTGTGTACGACACCTTGGCCTTCGAGGAGCTTATCAAAATTAAGGTCTGAAAAGTTATTTCAAAATATCATCTTCATCCCCTCAGGGAGGTGTGCTTATCTCCGCTCCATCAGACCTTTCTTAGGGTGGACCTCCTATCATATCACCTCAAGCAACTTTCCCCTACTGTACCCACAGGTTGATTAAAAAAGGGTCTGCCCGTAGGCCTCCAAAGTCATTCTAAATCCTAAATTTATTGACATACCACATTGTACAAAGAGTTTCTCATAAAACTCCTCATAGAATGTCTGGGCCAACTACTGCATAAAAGACAGCCAAAGGCAAACTTAGCTGGGTAAGAATTAGATTCAAGATGACGAGCCGAACCTTGTATATGGCTAATTCAGAGTGCAGGGTTACTGAGTCCAGTACGGTGAAATCCTTTTACAGCACCAAGCCAACTCACACGGGGTCCAGACCAGCATTAAACAGAAACGTTAGAGGGCTCTGACGAGGCAGCGGCTGAGTGATGGGTGGGACGGGGCAGTGTTGGGTTAAACTTGCGGCCCCTCGGTGCAGGAAATATAAGTCTGTCTGTACCGCCCGTCTCTCACTTGGCACATGCCTGTCTCGTTCAGAGGAGATATGAGAGGGTGGAGCCCGGGTGAGTGCATCAGGCATGGTAGTAAAGCTCTGCTCTGACATCTACAGCCCCATAAAAAAGGTTCTGAAAGTGCTCTTAAGAGTTATGAACAGTTGTCACTGCAGTGGCACATAACTGGTGCATAAAATTTTACCCCAACTTAGTAAGGCATGATTAATTTGTCTCTTTTTGATGGTTAATGTACTTATTAGTTTCCAAATGAACATTATTGAGTTACATTTGGGCAATGTGTTACAACTACTTACAGAGAAATAATGTACCTTAGGTGAACCATTTCTTAAGTCTTTATGGTCCCCTCAATTGTAAGTGTGAATTGTGTCAAAGTTCTCATTATGTGCAACCAAGAACTCTGAGCTGGGTAGGGCTGCACCATGAGCCTAAAAAGGATCATTTTGAAAGTATGTTATTACTTATAAAGTACGGGTGGGGCCGATCAGGCTCATATCCACTGCCTCACTATTAAATAAACACACCAGGCACTGTACTGAGAGCCTGGGACCCACCGCGCCAAACTCATCTTCAGATAGGTATGAGTATGAGAGGAGGCATCTCAGTTTTAGTTTTTGTTCCAGTCTGGGTGGAGTGAGGTGGGGTGGGGGGGTGGTGTTGAGCCTCTGGGAGGACTACACGCACCAGCCTGTCTGCTGCTGTTAGCATGGGATGGGTTGGGCCGGGTGGGGGTGGGGGGGGGGCTGCAGGTTTGAGCTTGTCTGGCAGCACAGACTGGGAGACCAGATTAGGTGACCAGACCGGGCTCCTGTTACCATGATGACTGCTGCCATGAATCTTGGCCTTAGGCCGGCTCGACCCCCCGCCCGAAAGTCGTCGGGAATGATCTCTGCATTCCAGTCCGGGTCAGCGACTGGATGGAGTTACAGGGTCCGTCTCCATGGTAACACGCACCCAGGGTCACTCGCCGCAAGTCTGAACGTCCAACTGCTCGACCTCCGTATTTAAACCCCGGCGAGCGCGCTGTTCTTCCGAAGCTATGCGGTTACAGGAAGCTGCTCTTGCCAGATGGTTCATAGACGGTCCAAAATTAGCCCACCGCAGTCATAGTCGCGTCCGCTCATCTCTTGGGGAGGTCGGCAAGCTCAGTCAGAGTAATCCTCCGTCAACGCTCCACAGGTTTTCCTTTCTCACACTTCATTGAGTTAGCGGGCGCAGCACGTAAACTGTGCATCGTATACGGCACGTAGGATTAACTGACATCGACACCGCAGTCCAAACTCATCCCCTGAACCCTGTCAGAATTTGATTTGTTGTGGAATGTTCTCCTGTGGGGATCTCAAAGTACAACTCTGGAGGACCAAGGTATCTGCAGGCATTAGTTGTGTGTTTTGAATCAACAGGTAGTTGAGGCTTTAGAAAGTAGGCCGCATATTCACAAATTACTTATCTTAAGCGCTGCTCTGGGACCAGTTTTACCTTTTGGATCATAATGAAAAAGGTAAGGCTGTGGATAAGGACGGGCTTGTCCTAGATCATCCTGAAGGGTTTTACAGTAAATGTTTTGACCCCGGAGTAACAGATAATATCGTAGTGTGATCATCCAGGTTATGGTAGTCCTGAGAAGGACTGTTGTCGGTAGAGGTGACTGACGTTTCAAAAGCCTGAGTGGAAGTCATCTTCAGAGTCAATTGAGAAGTTGTTAGTCAGCCGAATATATAAGTTCTGACCAATCACTGACCATGAACCAGACTTATATATTCGGCCGACTAACAACTTCTCATTTGACTCCGAAGATGACTTCCACTCAGGTTGTCGAAACATCAATCACTTTTACTGACAGCAGTGCCTCTCAGGACTACCATAACCTGGACGATCACACTACAATATCATCGGTTTTATGGATGTGGCCTCAGATGTGAGGTGGTGGGGGCTCCTTAGGCAATCGACAATACTGAATTCAAAATCACCAAAAATCAACCAACACTGTGGGCCCTTGATATCAACGTCTCAGCTTGCTGTTCCACAGGTTAACACTGGAACCACTTCACTTCAATGGAACGAACCCCACTCCCTGACTCTCAAAGCCCTTACCCAAAAACAAATACCCCCGCTCTACCCCTTCCACTAACCCTGAGCTATCCTGAGGCTGCAGTGTCCAGCCACTGGTCCCTGTCAGAGGGGATTAGGGGAGCGTTTGTTCAGTGCCTGATGAGTGTCAAGAACCCTCTCAGAGGGCAAGAAAGGCACAGCGGGGTACCCCAGCCACCCCCCGTCCCAGTCCCGCATGTCCAGTCCCTAATAGGATGAAAGAACCATGGTCACTAACCGAAACAGGGTCAAGCTGAGGTACTGCCAACTCCAGTTAAGCGCTGCTGTAGTAGCTCTATGGTAGGGCAGGTGCACTGTCACAGGGACTCTACCCCCTGCCCCCCCCCCCCAAAACCCAAACCAAAACACACCCCAACCTCCCTGTTCACAGCACCTTACTGCTTCACGCTGTAGAAGAATGGACCCATCCATCTGCTCTCATTCCCTTGTCCTTCAGTGACAGAGAGGTGTACCCTGGGAGTACTGTGAGGTCGCCTTATCGGCCGGCTGATTATCAGTTCTGCGCCTTTTTCAAACACAAGTGACCCAGTTAAGTGAGGTTGCGCCACACCTGCTGAGTACAGGGCAGAAGAAGAAAAAAAGACGTTTCCTGCTTTTAAAGAAGCCTTTTCTGTGAAATTATGGACCGACCTGAGAAATTAACTGAGTTTAAAGTGAGTTGCCAAAGTTGAGCAGGGATCAAAAGCCAGAAATGCAATTCACGGTCACTGCCCATCTTCTTTCACTGAATTATAATGATATAATTTTCAAACAATTTTGTGGCAAGTCATTTAATTTGTTTGAACTCTCAGAAAAAAAAAGGTAAAATCAGTGGTTTGCACCCATAAATTTTGTGGTTAGATATGGATGTGTTTGTATGTGTGAAGGTGAGTGCGTAAATGGTTTTTAGCATGTTTGGCATGTGCGTTTGCACGGGTGTGTGTGTGTGTGTTTGTGTGTGTGCGTTAGAGTTCGTGCACACGATCAGGGCTCGGACGACTGGTAAGGGGTTAACAGCAATGCTACAGCCTCGCAGCCTGGGCTCCAGCTTTGAAGAGCTGCTGCTGTGTGCTAGAGAGGAAACCGCTGTGGCGAGATTAACCAGGCCCTTATCTCCCTCCATCCGTAAACATCGCTCGCGAACCGCAGCCTACGTAAACAGCGACAGGTAAAGCCTGCCTCTGACGACGCGTGGGAGATGAGAGAGCAGATTACCGTGTGCCTCTGCCTGCTCGAGGACAGCCTGTCCAACGTTCTGCCCTAAAATGCCTCGGATACACGCTGCAAACCACCCGACTCAACCAAGAGCGCTCGTTCCCTGAAACCACATGCTTTGAGTTTTACCTTAAGTTGAGATTGTGTTTAGCCTTTGAGGTGTGAGATCACAAACAAGTGACAAGAGGGTTCACAGGAACTGCGCACGCAAATGCTAATGCAACAATTCCCCACTGGTAATTCAAAGCAATGGCGTTCTAGGACACTGACCTATAAACAAGCATGAAATACTCAGATGTCCTGCCAAGGGGTGGCTGATATCTGGTCTGGAAACAATCTGTAGCGGAGGGACAGATAGGAGGATGACCAGAAGTATGAAAAGGCACATCTACACAATAGGATGTATCCATATATTCAAATCTGTTGAGAAATATTGAATAAGTTAAGAGTTCTGGGCTGGAAGAAGCGTGACAGACTGACGGACACGCAGAGGGACAACACTCATTCCACTTTGTGGCGAGGAATAATGAGAAGCAATATAGAAACTTCTAAGGCAGCAAGAAAATCGGCTCCTCAAACAATTTAAGTGTGCACACAAAGGACTTTGTTTTAGTACGTTAGCATATGCATGATTGCGCGTGGACATCTCTTGCATGCTAGAGAGCTGATTAGGGCATAAACACTAACACGTTTTCAAGAGACCTTCCTTCTGGTTTGGAAAGAAAGGCTCCTCACCGAGAAACACTGTGACACAGGATCAATTTATGGTGCTTGATATTTACTGCCTGAACAAGCTAACTGGCTGGCTCAAGGCCAACCGCGACCCACCCAAGATTTAAACAAGTAAATGAATGAGCAAATCTGCGGACAAGCAATTCATCATGTGATAAGTCAGCTTCAGTGAAGGTGGACTGTGTGCAAACGTGCAGATTCATGACCTGCGTGCCCGCAGGTTTAAATCCTAACGGGGACACAGCCAGGAACAATTCTGAAATGGAAATGCACAGCATTTACATTATGGACCACGCAAAGAAACACTGACCATTGAAACTGGCCTGAGGAGAAAGAGCCTTTTGACTGGCACCACTGCATAGTGGCCAATGAGCTGGGCTCGTAACCAAATGGTCCATTCCCCAGAGGGACACCGTAGCTTTGCCTTTATGCAAGATACGAAATGAGAGGAGAAAAAATAATGGCGACGTAGGGCCCCTGAACTGGGTGTTAGTGCTGTTTCTGTCCTCAGCACAGCCCACCTGTAGGCAGGGAAATGAAATTGCGGTAAATGATCCATTAAGGCTTACAGTACCTCAACAACGGGTAATATGATAATGGGTAAAATATCTCTGGCCGCAATATTTAGGTCGGTCGCATGAAACATTCACTTGTTCCAATGAGGGTGAAGTACCGAATCATCATTGGCTATCTAGCTGAGCAATATATCTCTGCGCTTGTTCACTTTCACAGTTTTCTCATGAAATTGTGATTGCAAAAATCACACTGGAACCACACTGAGAGAAAACTGAATGGCAGACGGGTGATTCAGTGATCATTCATCTGAGCCAGTTTCAAAATGAATGTCCACGATGTCTGACACAACACCAGCAGGCATGTGCGACACTGAGCAGATTCAATTCTCAGAGAAATCAGGCAGACCACATTCTGTTACACGGAGGCCTCGGCGGGTGCCTTTGGCGGGAGGTCAGATTGGTGAACCCTAGCATGTGAAGACAGCTGCGCTGGGATCTCAGGCCACGGCCTGACGGCATCATCCGTTTGATGTGGCTTACAATAGAAGTCGACCAATCGCTGAGGCCGAGAGCGTGGCCCACATTTACTCATCACTTTCAGCTGTCTGAACACACCGTTTGTGTGTGTGTGTGTGTGTGTGTGTGCGTGTGTAAGACAGAGAGTGTGTGTGAATGTGTGTGGGAGAGAATGTGTGTTTGTGTGTGCATGAGGCAGTAGGTGTGCGTACGTGTGTGTGAGAAAAAATGTATGTGCATTGTGTGAGCTTGTGCTAGTATGTATGTGCATGAGTGTTTGTGTACGTGTGTGTGAGACAGTGTGTGTGCATCAAGTGAGCATGTGCTAGTGGGCTAGTGTGCGTGTGTTCATGTGAGAGAGAATGCATGTGTATTATGTGAGCATGTGATAATGGATGTATGTGTGTGTGTATACATATGTGTGAGAGAAACATTGTGTATGCATGTGTGTGAGAGAGAATGAGTGGGTACATGAGTCTGTGTGTGAGAAAGAATGTGTGTGCAACGTGTATGCACTTGCTAGTGCATGTGTGCATGTGAGAGAGAGAGAGGAGAGAGAGAGAGAGAGAGAGAGAGAGAGAGAGAGAGAGAGAGGGGGGGGGGAGAGAATGTGTGTGTACTGGTGCGGTACAATGCCCTGATGCTGGCCTGAGTACAGCACATTTTTTTTTGGGAGGTGTGAGAATAGCATAGCCACATTTCCCACTGTACAGGGTCTGTTCACTGAGTATTCAGAACCAGCAGTGGCTCTGTACTGCCCAGCCCCATTAGAGTCTCTGCTGACCTAATGTGACAGAATGATTAGGCAGTTAACTGCATTTAAACCATGGGTCCACGGATTGCCGAGCAAACAAGTATGCATATATAATCATCATTGTGGTCTTGCGTATGCCTGCACACGTGGTTATTGGCCATGTGCTACACATTGTCTCCGGCTAACACATCTCCCTCCCTGCTGGGCCCGGGGAAATTTTAACCCATGAGCTTATTCAATTCTAAAAAAAAAAAAAAAAAAAAACAAAAGCTCTTTCACTGACTCATTTACACACACACACACACACACACACACACACACATAAGGATGACACACATTTGCACACGCACTCCTCCTGAGACATTTAAAGTTGCTGCAAAGCCGTTTCCAGTAAAGTGTCTTCAGTGTCAGATCAGCTGTTTTGCCGGAAAAAGAGGGAGTGAAAGAAAACGCGGCTCGTGACAGACAAGGACCACGGTGTTCGGGTGGTATCAACCACGCCGCACTTACTCTCAGCGCTGTTCCTCTGCCACACGGCCCCGGCGCTGCCCGCCGTCATTCAAAAACGGCGGTCTGAACCGCAAGCTGACATGCCGCGCCTTTGAAGAGGTTTGCAGAGGTCGCGTCTCCCGCACGTTTTCGGCTAGCACGTGATTTAGTGAAAACAGGGCGCATATCCTCAAACACGGTGCCCATCACACGCGAACATTTACTTGCGCTTTACTGTAATAATAATTTGCGTTCTTTTAAGAGTACGACAGTTGAGGTTTGGATCTGACATTCTGCATATCAGTCGCTGAAACGAAAGCACTTCATGGTAATTCATGTTTTTGTGAACTGTTTTATCGGTAAATCTGTGCTTGAAATGAGTCAACCTGGTTTTATGGGTTTCTGAGAATTAAAAGTTTTAAAGGAAATCATTAGCTGTGATACACCATTCAAATCAAATGAATGTTGTGTGCTAAAGGCCCCACTTAGGGAACATGTTTTACGACATCTCATTTAGTGGCTCATCAATCAGTAATCCAATGGTTTATCAGGAAAAACATTTTTTTAAATATATATTTCTGCAACTTTACTCACAGTGCGTCATCATTTGGGATTTCAAACGAACATTTAAATTTCTCGTTTAGATCAATGCAAATGTCGCATGACTCATCGCTGTGAATAAAGTGTTTTGAAATCCCCCGTGACTATGAATATCGTGCTGTTGGGCTGGGAAGTTTTGGTCCCGAAACTTTTGTTCTCTGATGCCGGGAATTGTGCACAATGGATGTGCTGCAAACTTTTTTGCACAACTCCCACCGCTAACCCCCAAAGTGCATTCAGAGTTTACGCTGTACCTACGAGGCCATTAAAGGGCTTTGCGCCTAACTATTGGCTGCCTGTCGCGGATGCTTAGACTCTCCTAGTCCATGGGGGTGACCATGCATAGCCAAGACTGTTATCCTTCACTCCCCTTCACCCTGGGAAGGGCACCATTGTTCCATTTTCTCCAGATATTGATTTTTTACGGCCTGACCATGACAGTGGACAAAGCCTGGCAGTAGAAACGCTTTATTCTCTCAGCAATCCTCTTTTACAACCTCTGAGTGAAAGAGGAAGGTGATCATGAAGAGGAAGAATAAAAAAAAAAACAAGCACGCAAACACACAGATAAGTGCACACACACAGAGACACACACAGACAGACACACACATACGTGCACACACACAGAGACACACACGCACATACGTGCACACACAGACACACACACATACATGCACACACACAGACACACACATGCATGTGCACACGCACACAGACACACACATATGTGCACACATATACATACACACACAGACACGCATACACACACACACACACACACACTCAGAGCCACGAGTGTGAAATGTTACCCATTGATTTACCTCCCATCTTGCTCTGTCCACCTTTTATACACCAGCACATCCTATCTCACACCTCCTGATTTCTGAGGAAGGTGCTTGTGTGTGTGTGTGTTTGTGGGGGGGTGCATGAATGGTTTACTGATGGGTTTGGAAACTAAGAGAAAGAGTCACAATAGGCAGATGGGTAGGGCCATACGCTCTTTATTCTCTTCTCCAAACTCCCCTGACCATTCAGCATGATGTCTGCACTGTCCACAATAACTGCCTTCACACCAAAAACAAACTGCTAATGACCAGGTTTCCTGCCAATGCTAGTTTACATCTGCAGAGCCTAGTCTGGTCAATAGTAAAATAAGTATCATTAACTGAATGTGAGCATGAGTTGGGGAGCATTGATTTGCCTGATAAAATAAACTTGTTTGAATCAAAAATTGTCCTGTCGATCTAGTCATATCTAGTCATTAGAACTCTGAGCATGTCTGAATAAATTTATTGAGAGATCCTTCCTCGTAAAACCACACCACGAAAGATAAACTTATCTGAGGTTTACAGATTATTCTCCCTGTATATTTCTCTTTGCTTTTCGGAGTAAAGATTCCACTTTGTCTCAAGGAAAAGAGAAGAATACAGATCTTACTCACTCTGAAAGTGATGATGCAAGTTACCAGATAACTAAAAGGACTAAGCCATATTTGCATAAACAGCACAAAATGTACCACATATTCTGTCACGTTCGTGCATTTGGGCCAGGTCACGCAGAAACGGAGTTACAAAATTGTGTATTTTGTATCAAAGCTCTAAAAATAAGTAAGATAGAGTTACAATTTAAATGGCTTTATGTAGGTCTTCACTAGTACTTCAAAAGCAAAATAGCCAATTTTGTTCATTTGATTTATTTTGGGTGAAAACGGCAAAAAACTGGTCGGTAAGGAACTCCGTTACCGACCAGTTTTTTGCCGTTTTCACCCAAAATAAACTATTACCGCGTGACCTGGCTCATTTGTGAACATCAGTGGTCGTAAAAAAAACAAGTCCTCCCGTCTTTTTCCAGTGTAGAGTTTGACAAATGAACCGTAAGCTGATATAATCAGTTGTTTGTTGTCAGTGTGTAAGGCTTTGACACAAATTAAGACTATTCGAAACGACAAGAGGGTGCAGATTTTCCAAAGCAATGGAATGTAAAAGTAAAATAGCTGTGCACTTTCCCGAAAAAGGTCTGTTGTTATTTATGTTTCCCTAAAGATTACATGGCTCATCATCGATGTATGACCACCAGACATCTCAAGTTTGTAGAATGGAGTTTTGGGATACAATGTGTAGCATGATGCCGTATGACAGCCCAGAATGGGGGAATTACGGTCGGCAGATTTCGAGCTTGGGTTTCAAACACGGCGAAAAGCACCCTTGCGGTCATGCCACATATATACAGGTATGCATAATGAGCACCAATTCATACAGCAAAGACACCGTCGCCCACTACAAACTGGAGCGAGGTTTCCTTGACTCAAGGGCAGAAAAATAGCAGGCTTCTTCAATAGATGGTTTCCTCCCCGTTGTTTGAGCGTTAGCGTGGGGGCTTGGGGTGGTCAGCTTTGACACTGCTGTCCTGTACACAGAGGCCCAGGGATGGGGGGGAGAGGGGAGGATTTGGGACTGCTATCATTCCTGGCTCTCCCATGGGCAGCAGGCCCCGAGGGCAGATCCCCCCACCCCCCTGTAAAACAAAAATAAAAATAAATAAATAAGGCGACAAAAAGAGAAAGAAAAAAAAGACAGAGTGCGCGGCCCACCATAAACCACAGCATGAGAATCGGGCCTCAGACAGCCCCGACAAGAGGACAGAGGGAAGAAATGGGTCAGCTAACAAAACGCACAAAAAAACCGCTCCCTCGGCAACCCGCTATCCCACCCACTCGCCCCTCCAACGCCCCCCCCCTCCCTCCTGAACAGGGCCCTGCATTTACATTAGAAGGGGACAGGGACAGTAGGCGGACAGGGGTGGGGTGGGGGTTGGTGGTCAGGGGGTGCAGGAGGCAGAGAAAGCGGCCGGGGGCAGCAGGCTGTAAACACTGTAAGGCTATCGTCATGACAGCCCCGGCGGTATTCCAAGGCATCTGCCGGCGGCCCCAAAGCCAAGTTCCCCTCTACCAGGCCTCCTCGGGGTGGCCCGACCTTCTCTCCACAGCAGATGTGTGGACAAGAGACTCTGTCCCGGCATGAGCGATATCCCCAAAGTGGGGAGGGAGGACTGGGATGGTCGGGGGGGCAGGATCCTGAATGACCTTCAAATAACTTGGGGCAGTATACCTATGGTGGGATGTTATGAACATCATACAGCCTGTCATGGAATAGAGCAAAAATGTCAGGTGACGTTAGACAGAAACAACGGAAGGAACTATTACTTGGTGTAGGAAATGACTAATGACAATTGTTCGCAATTCCCACAGTTCAGGAACTTTTGCTGGAAAGACAAATGGAGCAGATGGGATCAATGTACTGGTGGAACGCTGAGCTGATACCTGCATCATACATTTCTTCACCTTCAGTCCATTGTCTTCAGATGATCTGTACCATGTTTCCAAATGAAGTACAGTTTCTCTCACTGCGATACCTACTAAGTCAATGGTGCGCCAGTAAGTGAGAGCCAAAACTTGGACAGAGAGATGGAAACCTAGCCTCAAAGATGTTTGGATGGAGACAAACTAGGGATAACCCTAATTCACAAAAGGTTTCACCCAGCTGTAGCAAAACTAAATTTTAATATTCTGTCCAACATTGGCAGCTTTTGTCCTGTACGCCACGATGCAGTTCTACTGGTTTTTCTCAATAAAAATGTCCACAGGACTGACCACTAAGGCTTGATATCGGTGTAGGCAATGTTGCATGAAGAGAGGGCTTCCCTCCGACTGCAAGAACCCTAATGTTTCTCTTCAAAACTGTCCAACTTCGGTTGCAGTCGAGCGGGAGATGAGGCTAACAGGAAAATGAAGGGCTGCCGAAGTGCAGTAGAGGAATGTGCGTAAAAGGAGCTAAGGAATGGACTGGAGTTTGGTAATTGGAGGGGGAGGGTGTCTTATAGTTCCTACTCAGTGGAGGTGCTTTATCCGGGTCTGAATGAAGCTCCTTTTTGATGTTCTTGGATTGTATGGGGATTATTTTTCCATACAGTGCAGAGAGTCACCCTTCGCCTCCGCTATAATAGCGAATGAGAGCTTCGCTAGCAATGGCTCTCAAATCCTCCCCTACATCCCCCGCCCCCCTTCCCGCCTGCATCACTTCTGTACCCCCAAACCTGACCTGTGCCTCAATTTCCCCCTCCCTCAACCCCAAAAACTAGCAGGTCCCCTTTTCTGTACATTATGTTCGGTGGAGGCACAGTGGGGTGGGGGGTGGGGGGGTGAGAGAAGAATGGTTGTCGTCTGTGGTCCGGTTGTCAAACAGAATCCTATTCACTGGAAATGTAAATGCGCCTTTTCGGAATGCAGTTTGTTACCGCTTCGGCATTTCTCTCTATACCGCTCCTCGGAAGGGAAGAGAGAGAAGCAGAGAGCGGGAAGTGAAAACCAGAAAAGACAGAAGGAGAGAGAGAGAGGCCTTAGTGGCTCACGGATACACACACAAAGAAGGAGAAGAAAAAAAAAGGCTCTTCGGGACAGAAAACAAAAGAGGAAGGCCGAGTGTTGGGCACCGCGGCTGCCAGGAATGGAAGAATTCACGGTCAATTTGTCCTCGTTTGCGGTGGGTTTCAGAGTAAAAAAAGAAGAAGGGGCTGCTGCTGGAAACGACAGATTGCAGATGTCTCTATTGGAGGTCTGTGAATGCCCTTCTCTTCAGCACAGAGTCGTACAAAAAAAAAAACTAAACAAAAACTAAAAAGTGAGGCCCTCTAAAAGTGAAAGAACACAATTCACATTCAGCCTTAAACCTGCAGTGCCGGGAAATGCAGAGAGGCCTGGTGAGATGCCGCTAACGTGCTACCAGCACAGCCAGCTTGGAGAAGGTACACAGTTCCTCCCTCAGCTACTCAAAACACAGCAAATAAACTGTGAGGAGCTGCAGTGTACTGTGGGTTTCTAAGGTCTGACCTTTGGTCACATTTGGTTCTTGAAACAGGATGTCACTGAAATACTGATGGCTGCCATTTTAAGCAACCAAAACTGATGACAGTAAACACAGCAGCATGGTAATGCACAGGAAAATAATGATGACGGCGAGGAATGATAATAATGAAACTACATCTCAGGGTTGAGAAAATGGCCTCTCACGCATTAGTCCGGCGATGCAGAGACAGGCTTTTAATATTTAGCCCGAGTATGCAGGGTGTGCGCATAACACTGCAAAGTTCACCCTTTGGGCAAAGTCCACATTGATGACCTCCTGTTCCCCATTAGGGCTAATCTGGGATGACGCCATGTTATGTCAGGTAAGGTGGTCAAAGATTAGTGTGAATCGGGGCCTATAAAACCAGCTATCAGTCATCACATTTCAGACTCAACTGAACACACAACTCAGGAACCAGGTCAAATCAGGAATCAGCATGGTGCAGGGCTATTTTTATACTCAAAAAGCTTTTTTTGCACAATTATGAATAGGTCAAGACTCTGTCTGTGGAATCTTAATTGCCACTAATTGTTGAGTTCATTCAGCTGAAATGGGCGGGAAAAAAAGAGAACACTAATGAACTGTGCATTGAGCCAGACTGGGAAATGGTTTATTCAGGAAGATTCCTAAATTGATATCAGCTCCCCTTGTGGTGCTGGGCTGTCTCTTGGGGTAACAGAATGTCTCTTGGGTGCCAGACAGCAATATCTCACCTGAGAGATCATGAGTGAAAACAAGAGTGGGGATTTTTGTTTTGATGTTGTGTCTGTGGACGGCGTAAACGGAACCACCCTACACCCATCTAACATAAATACATCCCATCCGCATGGTGTGTGCCTGTCAGTGTGCATGCCCCTGTGTCCTTGTGCAAGATTAAGCAGATGTGCACACACATGTGGTACGTTGTTAAAGTATACGTGCTACATGCAGGTTTCTGAGTGTGTGCGTGCATACATGCACTTGTGTTTGTGAGTATGTAAACATGTTTGGGCCTTTGTATGTAAGAGAGACAGTACTTCTGTATCTTAAGGTAACCTGCAGAAAGCCGAGACAAAGAGATACAGCAACTTTGTCTGAACTTCGTGAAGCTGGGCACTTCCTTCCTCTTTCCTGTCTTCCTGGTAGCTTGTCCATGGTAATGGTACAACACCCACCAGAAAACTAAGCTTATTTACCACGGTCACTTTAGAGCAGGGAAGGCATCTCTGGGAGAAACAACCAGCCAATCAGAGACAAAATCTAACCCTGCACCATTCCCAGGATTCCGCCCTGGAACAGAGCCTGCAGGGTTCCAACAGGAAGTGATGCATCCAGCTGCCTGCTGGCCCCGTGGCCCTCATTTCCTCTCAGCCAATGAGGAGCGAGAGCAGAGTGATGAGGGGATATTTGTTTGGTTCACTTCTGACCGCCAGGTTCCTCTAATTGTTTTTTTCTTTTTTTGCTTTGCCCTTAACAGGATATTTAAAAAAATAAATAAATGGAAGAAGACCTTGCAATATACACCTTGACTAATCTGTTGGAGTGAACTGGCTGAATTTTAAAAACTGTAACCTTAAAATTACGAAATCATGGCAGGGTAAAATAAGCGCAATAAATGGCAGCAATAGGCCAGTGAGTCACCGAGGCGATACGCCACTTCTGAAAGGAAGCACTGTTATTGTTTTCCAGGGGCTGTTTGTGTTCAGGAACAAGGAAATGAGTCAAAACCTGAGGGACATTCATATACCTGAAAGACTGGGTATTGATGATTAATTAGAGGCTC
Source organism: Gymnothorax javanicus (assembly GCA_029692085.1). Taxonomy (NCBI): domain Eukaryota; kingdom Metazoa; phylum Chordata; class Actinopteri; order Anguilliformes; family Muraenidae; genus Gymnothorax; species Gymnothorax javanicus. Next base: position 38,607,483 of record CM056208.1, on the reverse strand, counting down.
AGACTGAGTAAATGGCGGCTCACTCAGGCACAGCACCCATGAGAGCAGCCAGGTTCACACTTGCTTGAACGTTATGTACTTGCGTGAGTACACGCACGTTGCCACCGTCGTCGTCGTTGTCCTGGTGTTTGGGGCCAGGTGGGAGGGGCCAGAGTTAACACGGACTTTCTGCACGTCCTGCATCCAGGTACATGCGTTTGGGGTAAAATAAAATGACCTTCGTCATGTAATGGGTTATCTGCTAAACAATAGTCTACTGTTGATTTGCCTTTTGACATTTATTAACATCCACCAACCATTTCTAAAGTAGGCTTGTTTGGCATGCTCTATTCCGCACAATTGAGAGCATTCCAGTGCTATATTACTTTCAATGAACAGTAGCAAGTGTTAGATCTGTAGAAGAACGTTCAGTTGACAACACTCGCGCTAACCGCATGTTTGTGATGATTTCACACCTTAAAAAAGAGTGAGGGGGAGAGATCGGGTCGCTTTAGCAGAGCGGAAACGGGTGGCGGGTCGAGGGTGGCTGCCTGTAGCGCACGTGGGAGAGAAGTGCTGCACCACTGTGCGCTCGCGGCTAGGTCATGGGTGCAGCGAGGCCTGCTCGTCTGGAGCGAGGTGTGAACCTCACTGGTGGCACTGCGGAGATATCACAGGCATAGCGCCATCGATGCAGTTTTGCCAGGCAAAGGTGTACATTCTTTCAGCTCTGCTAACCCATGCATATATTTTTCTCAGTTTGTCTCAATGAGTGTTCTGAGACATTACCGAGCCAAACTCCTTAGGGTTCTCCTCTCAGGCGAGTATGTACTGCTTTAGAACATCAACTTCAATAACATTCCAAGCACAACACACGAACCAATGAAGACAATCATTACCACGGAAAAAGTCATTCTTAAGCAATACATTTTCAATCTTGTCACTCGCAACAAAATAAATTTTGTAAAAACATCCTGCTCCTCACACTTGTGGACCAGAGAGCTCTTATTCAAGCACTTGCAGTACAGATCTTCTAGAAAGTAGGTCATCCTACGCGAGAAATTTTAAGAAATTCTGGGGATTGCTGTCCTAATTCTACAGGCTGTACACCAAGAGATTTTATTTGGATTTGTATCTTTGTCCTTTGTCTAATGCAAATATTTATCACCTTCTGCGGCTGAATTTTGACTGAACCATGTCAAGATCTTAGAAAAGATGGGAGGAGAAGCAGAATGTGCCGGATGTGTAACCTACAGGTTTCCTGTTCACAACACCTTCGCTGAAAACAAACTTTTGAAATGGAGTCCATCTCAACGCTTTCTCATTCCCCAGATCATACAGACACAGTGCTTCACTGAAGATCTTCTATCATCAACAGCTTTTCTCCGAACCAGGTGGAAAACAGGACAGAACCACAGTGAATCTGGTCGCCCAAACTAAAAACAGATATCAGAACAGATACCTTTCAGGAAGTGGTGAAGTTGTTGTTGCCCATCTTCCACAAGATGATTAGTAGGCCTCCCTTCAGTGAAAGGCATCATCGTCTCGGAGCAGCGTCTGTTCTTTCCCCAAATACACTGACCAAATGCGAACCCTAGAACAGTGCATCCTTTTAACAGCTTCACTTGTATGGTTTAAACTATTATTCAGTTTGGTAGCCATGTTCATAAATTACTTATATAATGCAAAATATATCATAGCATTGCAACAAAAAAGCAAATCTTTGATAAACTACATTTCTTTGCAGTTCATTGTATCAGGTTCGCTAACCCCAGTGTTTAGTCTTGCAAATTAGATTGATGAGGTGCACAGGAAGCCAGATTTTCATCCAAGTGGTGGCAAACAGTTTTGCATTTTTCAGCTAAATTAACATCTTATTTAACCCCTTTTCTGAGTGATAGACGCCGGCGTCCGTAAATTCCAAAATTTAATTCCTGAAAAATTCTGAAATTGAATTTCCAATTGATTTGCTTCACTGGAATAATTTTCCAAAGTCTCTGTGACACAAATACTGAGTTATAAAGCCTTAAATAGGCTCATGCATAACAGGAAAAAATTGGCAATATTTGCATTCTGCGCAAAGGGAATAAACCCAGCTCCTGATGCAGGTTCTGCCTGAGAGTAAGACACGTCTGTTACTGACTTAGAAAAGTGACCGTCAGTCACCCAAAGCCAGACAAAAGAAAAATCCAACAGTTCTTTGAGCATCAGTTAAGATGGGTCATAATGTATGTAATTAAGAGTATTTTATAAACTCTTAAATATTAATGGACTAATTTATACTTCAATAAGGAATACAAGGACTAAGGCTGGGTTTAAAAACAGGTTTAAAGAAAATTCGCCCAAAGAAAATAAGTTGTAAAAGTTGTAAAAAATATACTTTATACAGTTGCATTCAAAATTATTCAACCCCCGCTGCAAATTAGGTTTACTGGCAAAATTTAAAAACTTTCAGCTATTTGCAATGAACAAATCAAACAAGAACAATTTAAAGGGGACCTATTATGCTGATCCTTCTTTTAATACATATTAGTAATGTTATAACGTTGGTTGTCCAGCTCAACCTCTGAAAAGTTTCCAAACATAAGATAAAGGGGTTTTGCCGTAATCCAAGAACGTGATTTCGTCAGCGTGATTTCCTCTCTGAACAGCTCCTCCCGAGATCTTCACGAGATCTGGGCAAAACCTGACATCAGGTTGTGCCGTCCAATTAGTACAGACCTAGCCAGAGCCAACCACTGCGCTGGACCTGCCCACACCGGTAACTATTCTAGCAGGCACTAACAACAGCAGATCATACTATGCCTTAGTAGTGTCTACACTTTTGGAAATACAAAAGAAGAGCTGCAGATCATTTGAGGTGCAATTTCGTCAGTATCTCTCCCAAAGCTGCTTGTCCGTTTACTTTTGGATGCGAAGAAAAACAACTATTTTTCTTCCAAAAGACGATGCCACCAGAAATCAGTGGGTAGCTTTTTTTGTTTGCTTGCAGCAAACAGCCACGGCCAAAGGGAACGTTAGCTGACTGTGCTCAGCATTTCACCAAAGACAGCTTTGTTAATAAAGGATAATTCGACACAGGATAAGCGTTTCAGCTGCTTCTCAAACCTGAAGCAGTTGCATCGATCAAGCGCTTGGAGCCACAAGCTGTAAGTAACGATATAACAGCAAATAATGTAAGTGAAGCTAACGTGTTACGGGTGGCTAGCAGGACCGCTAGCGATAGTTAGCACTAACAACTGGCCTCAAACGCAGGCTTTATAAAATATCTGAAGATAAAGCCTGTATCGGTTGCGACTGTCCATGACTCACAGACACAGAAGCTGTAAGTTGCTTTTACTGCATAAGCCAACCTGACATGATAGCCAGTTGATTGTGGCTGTAGCACAGCGGCTAACGTAGCCAAATTACTGTTGCTAATGTTTCTGTCCTAAATATGCAAGAGTGATATCAGGGGAAATTCTACAGAAGGTGTGTGAACATAAACCTCATTTGAAGCTAACTTTTAATACTTGTTTGTAATTTGGATGCTTGGTACAACTGTTCACAGTAACAGAACTTGCTGTCTGTAAAACCTGTATTGCAAGGGTTTGTCTCTGTGGTTATGACCGCTCAGTTACCAGCTACCGCATGTTAGTTTGCGTGCCGTGCTAATTAAAAATGCTCCTGGTTAACTTATATGCAGTAATTCTGATCGTTATGCTTTGTGTTGCCGGTAAGCATCAATGTGGCAGTTTCATCATAACGCGTTGCCCGATTGTAGCCACTACAGTTAGTGATCGCTTCACTTATCCATGACCGGGATCAGCTGGATACTTCACAAATGTCTGAGCAAGCTCTCTGGTGCTACCGTGAAAGCAATGCGAAACGCAGAGGCTCTACCGGTTTACAAATGATTTCTCTGCACTACCTTGACATAATTTTATCCCCCTTTAGAAATTGTTGTGGCTAATAAAAAGCTGAAAAAGGCGGAGATTAAATAGGTAATTCTTTCCTGTAGAAGTGATCAATTCGCTAGCTCCACATAAGCAACTTGTCCGCGCTTAACGGAACTTACGGTCTGCAAAACCTGTATTATGTTCATAACATAACCGAGCTCTCTCTAGCTGTCGCGTACTATCCATAAAGCTGCTTTCACATCAGACACGAAACAAATTTTTCGCAAGACAGATTAGCCTACATTCAAAGTCAATGCAAAGACGCGAATACACGCACGTCAAGCCGCTTTCACACTGGACACTGCCCCTCACTGTCCATGTTTCCCTCTAAACTCAGACCCACCGGATTTCTACGGTCTCCTGTCTACACTTGGGCATGTCGACCCGTTTTACAAATGTGTCTATATGGGGTGGATTCTAGCTTCCCCTGCATCCTAGCTAGGAGTAGAAAAACCGCTGTACCCACCAACTGTTGCCGTAGCAAACTGTAGCCAATAGCAAATTCGTGCTTGAGCTGCCAGACTTTCGCACTGCGTCCTCCACTTTCGCCATTGCATTTACTAGAACAAGTTCATTTCATTAGATCTATACACATGTACTGCGTTTGATTGCAGAATTTCCCCGCTGATTCCTTAGCTCAGATGGCAGACGCGTCTCACGTTTCACTCTGAGACCCGGAAAACTGCGTTCTGCTGCCTAGATACGCTCTCCACAGAGCTGGCCAGTCAGAAGAAAGTGGGCACACGGGGAGTGGGGGCCAAAGCAGAAGAGCCACCCCAATGAGGCGTTTCAGGCAGAGACTACTATGGACTACAAATGGGGTTTTTTGAGGATGGCAGTACGAGCAAAATAAGTACCTTCTTTTTTTACTTTGCGCGATCAGGAGTACTCTAGGAGAGTCAAAGACCAAAATATAAACTTGGAAAAATAGCGTATTAGGTCCCCTTTAAATAGCTAAACACAACAAATATTACAAGTGTCTTCTCCAAATTCAACACAAAATGCCACTTTTAATCACTACTGCAGGCTCAAAATTATTCAACCCCTTCATGACAAGCATCTTTGATAATTAGTAGAGCACCCTTTTGCCACTATGACCTGCTGGAAATGTGATGCATAGGCAGACAACAGCTTCTGGCAGCATTCCCAAGGAATCTTAGCTCAGTCCACATGGACAATGGCCTCCAGTTCACTAATATTCTAGGGTTTGCATGTTGCAACTGCCTTCTTCAAATCCCAGCATGAGATTTTTTATGGGGTTCAAGTGAGGCGAATGTGATGGGCACTCAAGAATCTTCCCAGACTTCTTCTGAAACCAAGCCTTAGTGGATGTTGAGGTATGCTTAGGATCATTGTCCTGTTGGAAGGTCCAATGATGCCCAAGCGTCAGCTTCCCAACAGACGGCATGACATTTTCTCCTTGGATATCCTGGTACTTGACTAAATCCATCTTGCCCTCCACACTTTGCAGGTTTCCAGTGCCAGAGGAAGCAAGGCAGCTGCAGAGCATCAAACAGCCCCCACAATTCTTCACTGTAGGCAGGGTATACTTTTCAGCATATGCTTCTTTATTCCTCCTGCAGACATACCACTGATTCATAAGCCCGAAAAGTTCCAGTTTTGTTTCATCATTCCACAGAACAGTATCTTAAAACTTCTGTGGCTTATTTATATGGTTTTGAGCATATTGGAGCTTGTGCTTTTGGATCAGTTGTGGTGTGTGTCTTGGAGACCTTCAACATTTAGTATGCGCCCTACTGTGTGACCTGAAACCTCAGTGCCTCCTGCCTCCAAGTCTTGCTGCAGGTCTCCTGCAGTCACCCGAGGGTTTTTGATCACCTGTCTCATCAGGAATCTGGTGGCAGCCATTCATAGCTTCCTCTCTCTGCCACATCCTAGTACTGTAGCCACTCTTCCTTTAACTCTGAACTTGCAAACTATGCTTCCAACTTTATCTCTACGAACATTCAGTGCCTGTACTGCCTTTTTCTGTCCTCCTCCTTGTTTGTGCCAGGCAATGATCTCCACTATTAGCTTTTTGGACATTTCTCTTGACAGCCATATTTCTGATATGCAATCAAATGTCACTGTCAACAAACCCCTAGCAAGTGCACGTATTTGATGTGTTCTATCTCAAGCAAACTTGATGCAACTAATTAAGCTCTTGATTAGCTGCATTAGGTGTGCTTGAGACAACACCTGATTTGCAAATATGCTCTTATGAGGAATTCTATTCAGGGGGTTGAATAATTTTGAGACTGCAGTAGTCATTAAAAGTGGCATTTTGAGTTAAATTTGGAGAAACCACTTGTAATATTAGTTATGTTGAGCTATTTAAAATGTTCTTGTTAAATCTGTTCATCACAAACAGCTGAAAGTTTGTAAATTTTGCCAGGAAACCCAATTTGCAATGGGGGTTGAATAATTTTGATTGAAACTATAGCATCATGGGCACTGGTATATGCTGCATGCATACCTGCTATACTGTGTGGAAACTACCTATATTGCATCATGGGCACTTCCTTTGTTGAATGGGTACTTGTTACACCACATGAGCACTTCCTATGTTGCATGGGTACTTGTTATATTGTGTGAGCAGTTGCTATACTGCATGGGCAATCATTATGTTGCATGCACACTTGCTATATTGCATGGAAGGTTTCAATATCGCATCATGGGCACTAGCTATATTGCATTATGGGATTGCATGGCACTTGTTTCATTGCATGGGCACTCGCTATATTGTATAGTCACTTGGTTTACAACCAAGTGTTACATCATTTATATTCTTTTTATTCCCTCAAATCAAGTGATGACAACAATCAAAAATATTCCAATCCATAAAGGTTTAATCATTTGATGCATTGTAGTCATTTTGCTATAAAACTCTTTTGTTTGGGTGAATGATGCCAATTTGTCTTCCTGAATCACCAGAACGTCTTGCGAAGACAGTTACACCCATTCTGCTTGTCAGTAAAAGTTTAGCACCCGGAAAAATGCAGTAAAAATTTATTGTAAAAGCTAGTTAAACAGTACAGCAAACCAGATTTACGTACAAAGAAAAGACCGAATATATTCATGAAATTTAACAGTTGACCAAGTATTTTTGAGATACAGAGACATTTTGAAATGAGTAATGGAAAACTCCAGTCAGACAAATGAATACACCGCAAATTCAAAACTTTGTATCATTTATGGAGCGCATGATGAGATAAGTTTATTTCCTGCCGTGCAGACGAATCATTGTTCTTGCATCTCTTTATTAATGACGCAGTTGCTACCACAGCAAGTGATTATTGAACCTAGACATCAAAAGCAGAAACAGAAGAAAGACCTGATAAGACCAACTAAATCACACAGCCTGAAGAATCAAAAGTGTCCAGGCTACCATTGTGTAAAGCATGGACTTCAGCGTGCAAAGGTCTCTTCCTCAACAACATGATCTGTGAATGTCGCCTATGGCTTTCAGATTATCTGTGCCATAAATTGATAACATTGTATAATATATCCTGAACTAAGTTTGACATAGAGCCATTTAATTCTGCTGACAGAACATAGCCTGAAAAACCTTTTGTGGTTCATGTAGTGTGGCTAATTTATGAATAAAAAAAAAAAAAAAAAAAAGAGAACCTGCAGCTCAAATGAATGCAGTATCTCAACCTATGACTTTAACATTCCATACAAGGAAACAATTCTGACAGCCTTCATCTGTTTTTTTTTTTTTTTTGAAAACACTTATATGCGTTTCATTGCGTACTACTGACCATAACAGCACACAAAATTTTGAAAGGAGTCTGAGAAATGCAATACATAGATAGCACCCATATCACTACACTTCATTTATTCCCAGAACTTTTGGCAACGTATCTCATTATAATTGGTAGGCATTTTCTCTATGATTCTGAATAATGGCAAAATCTCGACAGTCTTCATTCAACTATGGCACCCTTTGTGCTCTCACATTACTCCTATATGATACTGATTTTTTTTTTAATGTATTTTTTTTCCAAAGCTCCTGTAGTCAGCAAGTCGCCCTAATCACGAGTTGGCGGATCAAACCAAAATATGATGATAACTGAACATAAAGGTGAAAATATAATCAAAGCAGAGACAAATTTAGATTAGCCCCAAGCCATTGTCTGTCTTGTTTGTGCCAAAAACCCGTCTTATGTTCATGTGACGTTCAGAGCGTGAGAACAAGGTAATCTACTTTTTACAGTAAAGGACTTTTTAATACTCTTAAAAGCCCACCATGTAATTTCCAGATAGAAAATTCAACTCTTCATAAGAATCTCGTCATGTAGATAATCACGTGGGCCTCTTGTCGTCATTAAATGCAATCAATAAAGAACTGTCAAAGGTTTGTTGCAAGTTTTCCATCAATAATTTATCATCACTAATATTGAAAAAGTGAGTCACCAGTACCGCATTGGCAGAATATAAAAGGGTGAGACACGCAACTCATAATAATCTACTCAGCTAATCATCTACAATTGACTTTTTCCTGCCACCCACTTTGCCGTGGTATCTTACAATGAAGTTCTTGATAACTAGACTTGTTTCAACACCTCTCCTTTGCCCTTCCCTAGGCTATAAAGATGGCATAATCTTCGAAAACAAACTTGCAGCCAGTACAGCTAGCTATAAATCCCTGTATGTTAACTGATCGTACAGGACGTTGCATCAACCCTGTTGGGATTTGGTTTGTGTGTGTCATTCTCGAATGTGGATGAAATATGTATGTTTACTTTCTTCAGAAAACCTGGGACTCCAGATCCAGAAGCTGTGAATCAATTCCCTATAAAAAGTAATTTAAAAAGTAGTGAATAGATGCCTTATCAAAAGTAAAAAAATAAAAAAAGTAAATGTAAAAAATACAAAGGCCAGGATGTCTGAGAATTACTCTTTTTAATGCAAATGATTCAGAGATGACAGCTGAGGCTTCATTCACTAGGGACCCATTTTCAAATATTTCTCAGCTCAAAATAAATCAAGAATTTGGTTTATTTAGTTTCATTATTAATTCCTAATACATTCTCAAAATTAACAGTTTGCTTCAATGTTCTTGTCGTTAAAAAGGTGAAGCGGGACGATGTTTAGAGTTAATCTGAGAAAGAGGAAGACAATAACCAACAAAAAATGTTGTGTTTATTCACAATGTCCGATATATAAACACATCTGTGTCACTGGAAGGTTTGTGTATCGTCCTCCTCATTACAGAGACTCTGTGTACCCTGACAACACAGCCAGTCACACTCAGGGAACCAAACGCCCTACATGAGCTTTAATGCTGTGTTTATGGGGGAAAATGCTGTTGTAAACTCGGGCTGAAACATTACCGCTTTGCCGCTTTCCTTGTAACACTATATTTTAACACTTCAGCACTCCTTCCTTCAACCTCTCAAAAGTTCTATTCCTTACTTTTACTCTTTAGTCCGTGTTACCATTCTAACGGTCTCGCTCTCTCTCTCTCTCTCTCTCACACTCTCTGCATACCCCTCTCATTACCTAACCTCACTCCCTCCATACAATCTTCCAACTGAGAACCAGAATCTATGCTGGATGCTGGACTTGGCAAAGGAAGTCTGCAGTACCAAACTGTCTCCCATCGGCCCAGGCCCACTGGACGTCCTGAGAGGGACAATGCAGCAGTGAGGCGCTTCTGATGCCATATGGCTGCCATTACTTAAAGAAACCAAAGAACAAAAGGAGCCGCAGTCCCAGTCCTGATGAACATACCTCTGCCTGCACAGGATTACAGAGCAGCGCACTACAATTGTAGCCTCTTGGCTGTAATTGGTTAATGATTACATGAGTAATCCGCTACCCTATCATTGAACCATGATTACATCATGGAGTGTGGGCACGTCCACTGGTTCCCAGAATTCCCTATTGTTTCTGCTCTCGGATGGAAGAGTGGTCAAGAATAATAGGCACTGTCTGCATGTGTGTTATTGTGCATATGTGCGCCAGTGCTGGTGTGCGTGTGTGTGTGCACGTGCGCATGTGTGTGTGAGTGAGTGTGTCTTAGTCACCAACGCTCACAAACAAAATGAGACACTAGAATGAAATGGGGCGGTCCCATCCCATTCAGTTATGCAAAAACCCCTTGCAGGACAAATGACTGAAATCTGGGTGTCGGCAGTCATCTAACTGTTAATCCGGTAACTATCTGGTTTGCCAAGGAATGCTATATGACTTTGGTCCGTTTTAGTCCATTACACAAAACGCTCAAGAGCTTTAATCAAGCATGACAAGAAAACCATGCCCATTTATGAGCTGTCAGAAAGCAGAAAATAAAATGGAGCTTCCTGATAAGCATATACGTGTGTTCCCACACATACTGCATGCCGTAACTGCCAAAGGCCCTTTACAAAGCCTGATTCTGCCCTGGGGTTGTTATTTAAACTATTATTTAAATCCACATCTCTGCACTTTAACCCAGTAATGTGACAATTGACAGGAGGGAAAAATAAAAAAGGCGCACTGAAAGAAGAAATTATGAATATTTGATCTATAATGATCTTTGTAGCACTGTATTTTAGCCATAATATTTTAGTATTGTAGTGTAAATGTTTGCCTATGCATTCCCAATATACAGGGCAGCATTTTCCAGATTTTGCACCTGCTCACTCCTGGTATGTCTAATAAATGAAAAACATGACACACACGCAGGAAATAAGGTGCAGACCATCAGGCAGGCAGATGGACGGACAAACATACAGACATACAGACAGGAAACCTACATATTTATCACCAAAAGGGCAAACATTTTAACACCTGCATGTCCTCTGCTGGAATTCTCAGAAGGAACCCCTGATGACAAACTACCGCCGAAGGCACATTCATGTCGAAAGCACTGGTATTTTTAATGAAAGCATACTTTAGAGGCCTGCTGGAGTGTATACCTTCAGTTCAAGAACCCTGTCTAGAGGTGACCTCGCTGCACCCACTCAGCGCTCACGCTGATCTGTACTGTGAACTTGACCGTGAGGCATGAAGCTCTTAGTCAATATCTTATCTTTGCCCTACTGGCTAATTTGCCACACCCAAATTACTGGGTTCTACGCCATGCAAATCCCTCCCTTTACCACCCATATCCCCCGAGCAAGTGAGCAGGCAAGAGAGCTCATGTGAAAGAGCTCACAGGCAAACCCTTAGCAAAGTCACTCCGATGTTAATGGCACAGTTGATCAGAGGCAATTCCCTGCAGTTCACTGTCCCGTGAAACTGGTAACTCCTGTCTACAGTCAGATCACAGAAAGCTTATTCACTGGGTTTACGAAAAGCAAGGACAAAACCCAGAGTGGAACTGCTCGAAAAAGTCCCATCTTTCCTCCAAAGGAGGTTAGGGACTGGTTAAATCAGGAGTTGTTTGAGTTTTGCAAGCCAGAGTCTTTCATAATCAGGCGTTGGCCGTGGTTTGCGTCTGACTCAGTGATTTATGGTACTATTGTTCCCGTGGGAAGGGTTCTTTCCCAGAAAAGAGGGTTCCCTACTCACTGCTGGTACATTACAGAGAACCCGTTCATAAAGGATTGATCACGCATCACACAACGCTTCGTTTTGTTCTGTAATAGGCAATAATAGACCGTGCAGTTGAAGCATTTTTCCACTACTTGGTACAGTTGTGAAAGGAGGGGCATGACCAGTGGGGACGTAAGGGTGGCTCTGGTCAATGCGGGAATATGATTGGCCGCCCCAGTGGCCTCGCCTGTTCTTCTACGCAAAATTCAGCATTACCATTGGATTATGCTGTATAAGTATCGTTGTTATTGTAGCCCGCCCTTAGTGAGTTTGTGAAACCCCTGGCCACCCCATGAAGAAAAAGCTGGTAACCGCCCAGCGCAAAAGCAAGCTTTGACAAGCCAATAACAGGCCTTCAAACTTTCTCACAGTGATTAGAATATGAGCCAAGGACCAGAGGCCACTCCTTACAACACATGACTACAAACAATCCGAAACAATGCAGCCAATGGGCAAAGAGCCACAGTCACTGCAGAAGGTAATCAGCGAGGGGCCACCGTCACTGCTGTTACAGTTTTTACCAGAGATTCGAAGGTGGTCGATTGCCTTTCGTATTTCAGGGCACAGAAACTCACTGAGTCGTGCTCATACTTTCTGTGCTGAGAAGGTTCTAGAAGGAATGTTCAACAGCGCAGATGATGGAATTCCCTCACAGTCCAGTAACTTATCATCCACCAACTTACATGCTTCAACTCATTGGCTGGAGGGGCTCGAGGTCATTTCTTTCCAAGAAAACAAACAGGACCGTCAAACTTGTGGTTCGGCCTATTTTAATCACAGAAGTTTGTGAGCCAATCAAAGAGCCGCAATGGAGCCAAAGTGTTTCTTTTGTCCTCAATGTGGTTTTCTTTATTTATTATTTCCTTATCTGAGACATTGATCTCATACTTTGCGGGGCGACTGGCATCAGGAGCCTGCTGGAGGGGGATCGTTGTGTAATATTTTAAATCTTTGACAGCTGACTATAATAATGGGCTCCTTTGAAATCCAGGTCAAGTCACACATGCATAACTCTGTCTTACATTTCTTCCTTGAACTGCAGCAGCAGAAGTGTTCCTCATCGAGAATGTGGGACAGGATTTTCCCTGGGTGGTGCCTGTTTGTGGCGGCTCGTTCAGCGTGACAGCGAGCGGCAGGCTGACGGACGTGAGTCACGGCCGTAAGGGTCACAGTTCAGGCGGCAGGGCACGGTACAGCTCAGTCACAAAGCCAGAGGCTGAGGAAGGACCCTGGTGAAAACAAGCCTTCCCTTTCTCTCTCGCACATATTTTCTCTCATCCCCCTGCTCACTCACACTCTCACACACAGATGTGCTAAAGTACATAGTTGCACAGCGGGCGAACCACAGGAATCACAGTTTTAGAGTCGTTGTGAACACAAGAACCAGTTTAGGCCCTGAAAGTAAAAATGGCAAGTCTGGCAGCCTGCTCTTCCCCTCAGTCTCTTTGTCGAGCTCTCCTCTCAACCCAACATCCCATCACCCAGAATGCATCTGGAGACACCTAAGGCCTGTCCTCTTACATCATAATGCTTTTCTTCCATCAGTGTACTTAAACTTATTCTATCTCTTCTACTTGTAAATAGGGTTGGTCAATGATCTACCCTTTTCCACCAAGGGATCCCATCTGTTGGTGACGGAAGTGCGATGTGTAGTCCTGTCGCTGGAGATTCCACTGCAGCCTCCCAACTTACTCGTATTCCAGGCTTCCTGTTCCAAATGAACAGGTCACGTCGCATAGGAGCGATGAGTGGAATCAGATGTAGCATTGACCACACCGTGGGGACACAAGCAGATGAAATGCAAAGACAGGCAAGGACTTGTCTATGTCCTTAGTGTGGTCACTGTGTGTGTGTGTGTGTGTGTGTGCCGTGGCGGACACTGCACTGATCAGTTCCATATGGACCGCATCGCCGAGGGCTCACTGCCCCATTCATCTCCCCTGTCCTGACAGGCCGGTCGTCTTTGAACTGATCCAACCCGCTCTGAGGGGACCAGACCCCGAAGCTGGCCATAAACACAGCTGTTCTCCCCCGCGGATCACACAGCCGAGTCTCTCAGTGTCCGGAGAGACACGCAGGGTTCTGCAGGGATCCCGCTCGAGCGGTCCAGACTGAATACATCCCTGCAGGAATGGCTTCATCATGAGCCCCTCAGCCACAATCAGCAGCAGCAAGAATACAGTCTTTTCCACTTTTATTACGCTTACTGTAATCAACGACAGTATTAGTTGCAGCAGCAGTGGTAACAGTAACAGAGCCAGCAGTCGTTGTGATAACAATAGCAGTAGCAGCATCGGCAGTTGTAACTGTGATAACAGCAGTAGTGCTAGTTGCCGCTAGCACCAACGGTAACATTAGTAGTAGTATTAATAGTAGTGGCAGCCGCAGCAGTAGTTGTGATGACAGTAGTAGCAGCAGTAGAAGGAGGCAGTAGTGGGGCAGTAGTGTTAGCACTTGTAGTAGTAGCAGCAGGACCAGCAGTTGTACTCGTTGTGGCAGTAGATACAGCAGTATTAATGGTAGCAGTAGAAAAAGCAGTGGTAGCAGTAGCAGTAATAGCATCACTAGTAACGCATTTCGGTCATGATCGACCTGGGTGCCATTGAACTGTATACAGGGTACAAATAGATATGTCAACATGTGCCTCAGCTCCGGAATGTCTGTCAAAACGTACCCTGGTTCCGTCACTTTTCGATGGAACTCAGATGCATTTGGACAGACGTGCCAGAATCCAAGGTAGGGATCCATACAGCTAATTGCACCGTGGGTACAGTTGATGGTACCCAGGTCGAACATGACCCAATAAGCAGTAGTTGCAGTAGTTGTAGTAGCAGCAACAGTTATAGTAGTTGTGATAACAGCAGTAGTAGTCGTATAGGCAGTGGTAATAGCAGCAGTAGTTGCGATAACAGTAGCAGCAGTAGTAGCAGTATAACAATGGAAGTGGCAAGAGCAGTAGTGTAACTGTATTAGTAGTAGCAGCAGTAGCAGTTGAACTCGTAGCGACGGTAGAGTTAGCGGCAGTAGTGGCAGTATTAGTAGCGGGGGAGTAGTGTTAGCAGTAGTAGTTTTAGCAGCAGTAGCAGTACTCGTAGTGGCAGTAATGGTAGCAGTAGCAGCAGCAGTAGTAGTATTAGTAGTCATGGGGCAGTAGTATTAGCAATAGTAGATGTCACAGCAGTAGCAGTTGTACTCGTAGTGGCAGTAGAGGTAACAGTAGTGGTTCCGAGACAGTGGTAGTTTTTGTAACGGCAGTAACATCAGCAGCAGTAGTAATTAATGACCATTCCCATGGTACAGGGTTGACATGCTCCTCTTGTCTCCTGTTCTGCGTTGTTCACTGGCCCATGCCTATATACTGCCCATCTCCTAGGGGCTGCCAAGGTCATTACTCTCTCCCTGTCCTCTGTGATATTCCGACCTTTGACCTGCTGTTGACACAGGCTGCCCTCTCCGTGCGAAGCTAACCGAGAAGTTATGGCCTATGTTTGCATTCCACGGATTTTAGCCCCAGCCCCCAAATTTCCAGAAACTGCTTGTGTTCTTCATCTTGGCCTTTCAACTGTGTTCATAGCTATTGTGAAATTCAGGGACTGCATTGCTGTAGGCAACCCCATTACAAAGACAGCTCATTTGTTTCAGCGACCAAGAATTTAATCTCTCTCTTACTTTCTCGTCACTCCTTTCAGGTTACCCATCAGCTGCATATCCAGGCGTCCCCTCTCTCTATCTCAGTACAGTGTTATTCTCTAAATACACCGCTAAAATGAGCTCTACTGGGCCCAACAAAGCATTTGCTTCTACAGACTTAAGGGCCTCAAAATGACAACAATTGACCCTGAGCCACACAACACACAGGCATGTCCTCATTCCCAAAGAGCTTATGCCGGTAAACACATTAAAATATCGGTGGTGTACAGTACGTGATGTTTTGCAAACAGCACCCAGGCAAGTAGACTGGCTTTAATCACTGAGTAACTATTTGCTTTATCCTTGAAGCAGCTGGTAATCATTGCCTCTCTTCTCCTCATAAAACTACAAGGTGTTTAAAATCAACTGGCCGCCAGTGAAGGTCGCAGGGGTCGCGGTTTATCGTCGAAGGCTGTCTGCGAGACCACAAGTGGCTCAGCAGTCCTCCGGGCGCTTGGGGCATAGCCGTCGACCCGCAAGGCTTTTACGATATTTGGCGGTAAATCATTCACAGGGAATGGGGGTTAGCTCAGCAAAAAGGGTCTGTCAATCTTTAATCGGGCTTCCTGTGGCACGGCTGGATTCTCGGAGCAATCAGCTCCGCTCCCCGCGTAGGTGTGGGTACAAACACAGCAGGGAGTTTCCTGCACGTCCCTGTTAACTCTCAGTCTCAACCAAACACTCTAACAATGTCACACACCTTTTCGGGCCTTCTTGTAAACTTGTGTCATCGATGCCAAAATTTGACGAGTATCTTTCGAGCATTCAAAATTTTCTGCATGGGTTAATTTTTCAGATGGAAGCCGATTCCCAGAACCTCTTGCGCCCTTGACGGGTGAGAAAAAAATAGAAAAAAACAAAACTGTCCTCAGTCACCTTCTAAAATTAGCCTGCGACTCTTTATCTCGAGAGCCAAGATGCGGAGGAGTGGGAGAGATACTAGGACAGGGTACGACCTTCACTGCACCAATCTGTCCCCAGTGCCCTGCGAGCGATCAACCCTCGGGAAAGCTGACCGCAGCACTAAAGCCTGAATGGGTCACCAGGGTTCTACGCACATGAGGGCACTTCAAGCAATCACCTCAGGCTCCCTTTATATTTCACGCAAATTACGACTACTGGGTTTACAACGTAATTGAGGAAGCACATCGTCACGGGGCTTTTGTGAGCCTCCGAACCCAGTCTGTGATTGGGGGGATGGAAGAAGGGCCTCAGTCCATCTCACTTTCTCTGTTCATTTATTCCCCCCATTTCCCTTTCTCTCAAATACCACCACTCCCACAGCTTTTGGTTCACCCTTTGTTTCTCGAAGTCTCCAAACAATGTCTCTAGACTTCTCTCCACAGGCTGCAATAAAGGGAAATTACTCAGGCCAATCAAGAAGTTACTCAAGAAACACTACAACATATACTACAACTACATACAAACTAGAGTAACATAGGATAATATAACACCGGCACAGTGTATTGTTTATTACTTATAGTATGAACACTATGGGGAAACAGATTAAATACTGCAGCTTAGTCTGTCAACTTATCTATTTCCAGTACAGTTCCTATTGCTGTCAAATGCGTTCATAATTATATTCCACTCATCGGCACTGCAGTATACATTATTTCCAACAGGGTCCATCTCCCCTGCCTAAGCAGATGAGATTAGACTGGAAATGAAATATCTGTAATAAATAAAATGCAGACTGGAAATACTGAGAATACTCTGACAATCACTGGCGCTCCACCAAGTCTGAAAAACAGGAAATGACAGACAATGGAAACGTCCCACTGAGCAGGCCTGCAGAGCAGTCATATCCCACAGAGGGTTAACAGCTCTTGTGCTCTCATTTACCGCAAGTCACTTTCAATTGCCTCGCTCTTCAAAGGGCACTGCCCTTCTGAGAAGAAAACAAGTTGATATTTTCCAAATTTGCAATTCTGGTTTCAAGGTCCAGAATATTTGGAGAAGGCACCACTTGTACTTGGTGATATGGGCTGATTTGATAAGAATAGCAGTTTCTTTGAGGATTTTATGTATAGGGGGGCTGCACCTCCTGTAACTACGAACTCCAGTCAACAGAAATTACCAGGGAGTCATCAGTAAGGGACTCACCTTCCCAGAATTCCATTGAGAGAGTATGTGGTCAGTCACTGCGCAGAGGTTTCAGGCTTCATGCCAGCCTGAGAGAGCTGGAGTTAGAGCCGTTACCACTTTCCCCAAACCTGTACAAAGGCAACAAGAGATCTGATCTCCAAGCTCTGCCTGTTTGCCCCAGTCAGTCAGTTTCACGCAGCCCGACGAAAAACGTCCGATATTGAGAAGTAATAAATTGGCCGTGACACGATTTCCCAGTGATTGGCTGAAAAGTGCATCTCCTGTGATGCGATTTCCTGTCAACATACCCCCCCCCCCATACCCCCCACCTCTCCACACAACTGCCACACCCGATCCCCCAGAATATCCCCTCCCATACTGCTTTTCAATGGTTCCTTCAGAACTTCACCATTTCCTCAGAGCCAAATCTCAAAAATATTGTTTTGCTTTTTCACAAGCTTCCCAAAGAGGAACTCTTCCAAAGCTTTCTAAAACCCCTCAGCTGAAGGCACCGTTACATCACTCATATCCTTTGGACTGTGGGCTGTCTGAACATGCAGTGGATATATGCTGCTCATGATAAATACTGCTCAATTTCTAAGCCGTATTTAAGACATTTATCTCCACATTCATCATCCTTTTTATTGTGTATCGTGAGGACATTCCCATTCTGAACAGATTACTTTATATTACATTAATGTGGCCCAAGATCTTTATCTCATTCAAGGCTACAGGCCACCATGAACTACAGGATGAGCCAGCGTTTGGATACAAGAAACATATAGTTTAAGACATGGCAAACCACATTCTCACTCTTGCAAGATACAATACCACGAAAGCACAGTGAAATTTATGGGTGCCCACCGAGAATCAAATACTAAAAACATACAAGGCCTATACACCAAGTCTCAGAAGGAAAAAAAAAAGGCTAAAATACATAACCTGCTAAACTTTAGAACATTCCATAACCTGACATACTAGTAGTAAAGATAAGAGTTCTGCAGCTGACAATGTAATTGAAAATAAGATACAGCCTGAGGCAAGAGCAAGAGGCAGGCCAATAAATGTGCTTCTCTGACCACTTCGAGAGTTTGTGCCACCATTTTGAGGTCAGTACAGACTGGCACTGCCAGTAGCCTTGGGGTTGTGGAATGAGAAGATCAGCCCAGGGTGCAAGCTTTGAAGATTTAAGGCATTAATGATTTTGGCTTGGAGAGAAACAGTTTTACTCTCTCTGGGGAGTGGGGGCTGGGAATTTTGGAATTCGGAGTGCTTTGTGAAAAACACAAGTAACAGGAGACAAAACAGGGAACAAAGACAACAGGTAGCCGTACATGTAATTAAACTTGAAGTTCAGACTTGTTTCTGTCACCATAAATGTATGCCTTTAACTACGACACCAAAGGGCCAAGTAGTCAAGCAGAGCAGATCTATCAGTCTGCATTGTAACCTCCTGCATTCTATCTTAGTCTAACAGCATCTACAGAAGATTCAGATAACTATAGTGCCTTGTTCTTCAAAACATCAATTACACATCTCTTTGTCACTTTTTCTGCTGAATCTTCAAAAAGCTGCATCAAACAGGCATGTTTTGTGATGGATGGAAGAAAGACAGCATTTTCAAGAACACTGAGTTGAGTATCTGCTTTTTTGGAGAGGCTTGCCCAAGTATACAAATTATAATAATGTATTTGTGGGCATCAGTGCCTTTTCAGAACATACTGTGGAAGTTGTCGGTGAGTGTTGGATACAGTGTTTGGAGAAATGACCACAGAACTCATCCAAAAAGGCCTGACAGAATTAACCCCACTTTACCTCCAGTAAGGAGAAGCTTAATTCTGCCCCCTCAGCAAAAGAATCTACAGGGTTTCATTAAAATTTAATCATTCAAAATTTGAAGGAACAGAAAATGGCTTTGAACCAGTTTTCAAGAAGAATCATTCTAGGATCATGCTTCCTGTTCCCCCCCAACCTCATTGTCTCTGAAACAGAAGACAAAACTGGTCTAAGATCTAGAGGTAACTTAAGAACACAGGCCTGGAACCTCAAAACACCTGTAAACTTACACACTTTCAGAGCATATTGACCTATTTATTTTTTTCCCCCAGCAGATTTCACTGTGTCATTGCCAGAGTCATACTCAATGTGCCAGACATCCTTATCAACTGGCCTGGAAACTTGCGAGTCACGTGACCCAATAGGTGCGGCCGCAGAGAGCGCGGCCCCATTATCAGTGGGGCATGGGTTGTGCTGATAGCGGACTGTATAAGGAAGTCAAGCAAGAGGACACCACCATAAACACGCTCACGCTAATGCCTGAGGAACTGCGCGTGTTTAAAACTTGAGTTAGCATAAGTATTTTTGTATGTGCTTTAGCATGGTTGTGAGCAGAGAGCACACAACTTCTTTGTGTGGACATTCGAGTGCTTGCAAGAGAAAGAATGTACCGTTTTGTATCATTTGTGTCAGCGTGAGTGTGTCGTTCATAGACAAATGTTGCCTGTCTGAATCCATATCCTTTACTGTGAAATCATCTGAACAACCAGTCCTTCTGTGGACACATATGTGGGTATTTATAGTTTATCTGATACAAGAGTCTGTCTGGCAGGGTTTTTTTCTCAGCATACACAGCTTTGTAGTCACTCATAAGCTGTGAACTTCACGGCATGCTCCAGCACTCTAATTAGCTACTTCATCAGATACAAGGGGCTTTTTTACATCCCACCCCCAGCTTTAATCAATTTTTCAATTTGAGTATACGAAAACCTGACTGGAAACACATGCGCAGCACTAAAACTCCCAAAAGTCGATTAAAACTTTACCGGCTCGGCAATGGTGGTTTGGCTTATGCATCAAATAGGCCACAACGTCTCATAGGAGGATGAAAGCAATCAAACCGCATCAAGATGATACACTGAGTTGATCAACACAACTCTGCCAGCAACGATGGCAGCCATTGTTGTTCTGGTTGTATTAATAATGTAGAATCTCAAGGATAATTTGTACAATGTAGTTATAGGCAAAAAAAACTGCTCTTGCTTTAATGGAGTCTTCAAAAAATTGCTGAACTTCACAAAACATTTGAATGGAAACCCAATACTGTATATTCCGTCCTCAGACTGGTTTCTGGCTTCCAAACTCCATGAATTCTACTTATTTTGTACTTTTTGATGACACTGACCAAAGTTTTCTTCAGCTCAACACTGACAATCCGCCCCTCTTGGATCATCACCCCCCGACCACCCTACTCCTCCACCATTCCAGCCCCTCCTTCTTGACCATTCGCAGTGCTTCCAACGACCTGGCCTTCCAAAGGGCTCCTCAAACAGCCCTCCCTTTACACTTCTTCACTGTCTGTTCTCAAACAGAATGCTGGTCTCTTCTTCTACGGGTCTATTCCTCCCTTCCCAGAGCTCTTTGCTCACCCTGCTGATCATAGCTCTTCCTGCCAGAGGCCATCCTTCATCCATAAAACTTGAGGGCAGCTTTGGCAGATGTTCGTTCCCCCTCCCCGTTGCTACACCAGCTCAACCAATGGGCTTTCTGTCTCATAGTTGTCAATTACAATCAGGCTTAAACTGAAGCCTCCACTATACTAGTCTCTCACCCATTCCCTTCAAGCTAGCACAGTTAGCGACCCTTCCCCTGTTTCTTCGATAGGAGTTGCTTGCGCAACCCAAAAAGCTAAAAACATGTGCTTCAGTTTGGAATCACTTGCCACTAATGTAATTCTTGCTCTTTTAATCAATAAAAATGCATGTATGCATCTATATAAAATAAACACCAAAATGTATCTTAAGATATTTTGTTCAGTATTTCAAGCATTTGGAGGCACAGGGTGTGTAAATGATTAATAACACTGTTATGTACTTTGCTGATTTATCATCACAGCATCTGCCATGACACTTGATTAGCGTCTGGCAAATTTTAGGTGTTTGGGATTTTAATTTCACCGTAGCATCATTGTAAGTAGCTTCTCTTGTGCAAAACGACATGTCCCGGATGTGTCTTTGACAACAAACATGCTTCAGGGAGTCTCTGATTCAGGGGATCCCAAATCTATGGTGTTTAAATCAGATGATATTTTGTAATTGCCCCTCAAGTTCTTTCCTTTACTCAAAGTCCCCACAATATTCCCATTTAGGATTTGACCCCTTGTTTTGGTGCACAAAGCTTCTTTAATTGAATTCACATGTGTAAATTACTTGTGATTCCAAACTTTTCAGCAGTAGTACAACCAAAAAAAATTGTCCATCAAACAAAATACACTAATAATTATCATTAAAATGACCATGAGTCCTTACATCTCACTCAAAAGTCAATATATGGTTTGCTCTTTCTTGGGTGAAACCAATTCCATTCTCATGTTCTCACAGGAGGAATAAAACACATCAGATATTAAAAGGGAGCCAATGCTAATCCAACTGCCGTTAGTTACCCACGTAGCTGTTCCATCAAAACATCCTTCCAGTTCACACAAGGAGGGAATTTTTCGACCCGTAAATTTAACCACACTTCTGTGGAGAACAAATATCAGACCTGCAAACAGTAAAGTCACAGAGATTTACAGTCAGGTTTTTTTTTTTCACAACCACTGGGAGAAATAAGCCTACAAGGAGATATGGTATGTTCACAGCACACAAAAACAGTTTCACGACCTGCATGGAGGTGTATGAGTCACATCAGAGAGTTTTTAATCACAGAGTTATTCTCAACTCAAAAGACCAGCCTCCTCGCAATGAAGAACAGTTTGCTTCGAGTAAATGTGGTGTCAGACTTCAATTCGAGGCGGGTATAGTGGGATCATGCTTTAAAGAAAAGAAAAGCTGATAAATTTTCCACTCTCAGTGATAAACATACTGCCCGTCCAGCAGGTAAACACAGCTCCCGAACTGAATAACCAACAGGAAGACCCCTGGAACCTTGGCTTCACATATTCAGTGAGCCTGATTGCATCCCCAGGGGCTGTGCAAGTTTGTCTCAGACACCTGTGCGTTTCACAACTAGCGTTTAATAACACAAAAAAGCCGAGGGTAAATGTTGCCGAGGGAAAAAAGAAAAAACATAAAAAGTGTGCGTCAACGATATGAGTCAAGTATTTTTTTTTTTTTGCCAGATGAAGGCCTGAGTGGTCTAAATAGTGCACTTTCAAATTCTGCGAGCACCAAACAAGTGTGTGGACAGCTATGTTTTTCTTAAACTACACCGAAGGACATTAAGGCACAAATAAACACAGACATTCATATGAAATCCAGATCATCGTAGCGGTCTATGATGACGTGGGGGCATGTAGCAACCTGTCCTACCCCTGGTGGTCTCTGTGTGTCCCACAGGGCAGTTAGCAGGTTTTCTCAGGACTTTCCAGTCTGAGTTGTTACGGGGGCTTGTCTGACTGTATACCAAGTCCCTGCTCCGGGGCCCGACGAACCTTACCACAGATATTACACACCAGAGCATGTCATCTCACTTCCAGTATGAGCACCTCTGAGGGACCGCTGCTCCGAAAACGGCACACTACAGTCGAGTAGTTCTGACACGCAGCCAGCAAGAGCCTAAAATATGGGGTCACGTCTCAATATCGGACTTGGTGAAATTCAGGGTGGGATTGCTCCGCTGTCTTCGCCGTGTCCGAGTATCGCCGGGCTGTGACCAAATGCAGCCATACTGACTCACTCTTTAATTGGCTTGACGAATCAGATTCTGCTACGGTTAACCGCCATTTCCTAGCCTCAGCTCCCCAACGTTCTGCAACTGTTTTTCTCTTTCCTAAGAAAGCGCAAATGTCCAGCCCTCCAAATCCAAAATGACCCAGCCAGCCTCATTCAGTTAGAGAGGCAGTGATGCAGAAATTCGCTTCGTTCATCCTCAGGAGCTGGAGTCTGGGGTCCTATTTCACAACGCAGGATTAGTTAGCCGGATAAGTGCTCCTAATAAAACTCATAGCCTTCATAAAAGTGGGACATGGACTGATGTAGATGCAACTTTTCCTAATTCTGCTCAGTGCAGCTATCCAGTTATTTTTGCAAAATACCCCCCAGCTGCCCAATGCTTCCCATACCAGAATCTGACAGACAGTTGAAATACAGATTCAGCGCTAAACTTAAATCCATAATTGCCCACCCCCAACACACACACACACACACAAAGGTACACACACACAGGTGTGCACATTCTTTGCACCTAGCCTGAGAACACCGCAAATTTCAACTTTCAGCGCTTTTTTAACCTCCTCCTTGAACGGTCTGCGTCCAGCTCTTGGTCCAAATGGGGTAAAAAAAATAAAAATTTCTCAACAAGTCATTTCCAGCAAACTGAACAAAAAATAACAGCTGGAAATTCTTGCAGGTACAGAAAACAAATTATGTTTTGGATTTGAAGCTTCTGTTCCATAACATGTGGGGTTTCACCAGCGGCCGCAGGGCGAGAGGTTTGACTGATTTCTGCTCAGAGCGAGGGAAGATTAACCCTGTTTTGAAGGGTGAGAGGCCTGAAGGTTTCCCCTCCCTCTGACAGTTTCCACACCCTGGGCCTTGAGGCCTGTGCTCCTCGCTGTTCAGCCGAGAGGTGCACGCTTTTTTTGGGCAAGCTCTTTTTCAGTAGCAAAAAAAAAAAAAAAAAATCAAACGCCGTTTGCGGGAAGTGAGGCTCGGGTTGACTCGGTCTCTGTGCAACTGTGCATTGCAGAGATGGAGTTTCTGCAAGGACAGTGTGTGGGGCCGGCCCCCCCCAACCCCTGAACAGTCACAAATGAGTCAGCACTCAGAGGGTTAAAAAATACCCAGAGTTTTGCTGTTCATCATCACGCCGCCTGAAAGGCACTCCTCGCACATGCTCGCACTTGCCCCGCGACACGCGGCTCCGCTGCAGGCGTCTGACATCAGAGTGACGTCAGAACCATCCCACGAGCAAACATCTCTGAGACAGGTCTCGCCACGCTCCTGCCTTCTTGGGAGGGGGAGGGGGGGGCTTTGCACTTTGTTTTGATTGAGGCATAAACAGGATGTAGGGATCACTGTTTCATGGCTTGGGTGCGGCTACACAACTCAAAACACTGTAACCAGAAAAAAAAACCAAAAACAAAAAAAAATGATACAAGAAATTACACTGTCAAACAATTTCATATGAGAAATAAATAAATATTGCAGGCCAGCACTGTGACGTCCTTTGGGGTTAAATGTTGTTCTTCTCACCAGTCATGTGACTTCCTCAACCCATAGTTCAGGCTCTGATTCAGCAAACCTGTCCTCTCGGGGTGAGTTGGAAAGGATGCTAGTTGATGTGAAATTTAATTGGGGGTAATTTGATAAGCAGATGTATTCTCCGCTCCAAGTGAAATAGCCCTTCAGCCCAAGTCTTTAACGGCTTTAATTTCCTGCTGGGAAGCCCACAGGGGGGGATTCTGGGTCTCAGCTCTGAAGGTAAAACAATCAGGCACTTCCTCAAGCAAGAACTGGGTCTCCTACCCAGGAGGAGAGGAAGGAAGAGCAGCAGGAGAGCCAAGGCGAGAGGGTCGAGTGGCTGGGCTGGAGAAAACACACATAAACAAGAACAACAGATAAAACAAACACATACAAGTACACAAAGCACAGGCACACACCCAAACACACGCACACGTACAAAGATACTACCACCACCGCGCTCTCCAATTCAACCCATCAACACCACGCCTCAGTCTGTCTCGCGGTCCATGACAAGGCCACCGAAGCCTGGTCGCCCAGCCTCGGCTGTGGTGTTTGAAGACTGAGATCCAGCCTGACCAAGCCACACCAGATTCACCCCTCACCCCTCCTTCATGAGACATGAAGGCCCCTTTTATTCATTATTTTATTTATTTATTTATTTAACCCTTATTTAACTAGGGAAGTCCCGTTGAGATTGAAATCTCTTTTTCAAGGGAGCCCTGGGGGTTGAGGTGGGGAGGGAGAGGGCAATTTGCATAGCCTATTAGATCAGGGGATGATTAGGTGGCAGGTCGAAAGAGCCAGGTTGGGAATTTAGCCATGACACCGGGGAACCCCCTACTCTTGTCGAAGTGTCTCATGGGATCTTTAGTGACCACAGTGAGTCAAGGACCTCGGTTTATCGTCTCATCTGAAAGACGGCATCTCCTTCAGTACAGTGTCCCCATCAGTGCTCTGGGGCATTGGGAATTATTCCACCAGAGGGAAGATCGCAACTATTGGCCACCAACACCTCTTCCAGCAGCAACTTGGTTCTCCCAGGTGGTCTCCCATCCAAGTACTAACCAAGCCCACACCTGCTTAGCTTCAGCCACGCGGCTGGAGCAGATCGAATAGTGGTATGGTTGATGGCATTCACCTGGCCGCAAGCACACTTGGCAAGCCTCTTCATCACCAGCCAAGGGCACTATGCAGGTCACTGACAGGACAGTCAGAGGGCATCTTGAAATCCCCAGCACCAAAACTGGACCAGACAATAAAACTAATACAAGCATCTAGAGGGCGTCCGACAGCGATCGCAGAAAAACCTTTTACTTTCTTTCCGGGAAATTCCAGTGGCTTCATGTCAAATGTCAGCCCACGATATTTGGCAGTTAGTCTTTCGCAGAGCTGGTTGCCAGGTTTTTTTTTTCTCCCACCGGCATGTCAGTGTTAATATTTTCTGCACGATGGAGTGACTTTCACAAGACCCATTTGCCGCGTTTGACAAGCTTCGGCAGAGTTCCCTGATAAAGAGGCCTGGATGTTCTCTCTAGCAGTTGACGTGTCGGGAGATGATTTACGGGAGATCGACAGGTGAAGCGTTGGCAGGTGAGGGCACGGAAAGTGGGGCATGGCGTTCTCAGCGCCTGACCTGAGCGGAGCTCGTCATGCTGTAGAGTTGCACAGGCATGTTGTGCGTGTAGCTTTCGGCTGCGGCCCCGATAGATACACTGTAAATGGAGGGCACCGATGAGCCCAACAGACATTTACCTGCTTCAACGTGCAGTACCGACTTTACTACAGATATCACTATACATGGACAGTACTGAGTTTACAATATAAATTGAAGTGTCTGCTTTACTGCGAAGTACCAGATTTACCATAAATATCACAGTAACAGCTCCTCTGTGCGGTAACTGCTTTACCATATATATGGCTGCATCAGCTCCTCTGTTGCGCTGTACCTGCAGTGCCATAGATATCACTGTGGCTGCAGTACTGTTCAGTTCTGGCTTTGCCATATTTACTGTACCTACTCCACAATACAGTATCAGCTTACCCTTAGCTGTAATTACATTACCTGTTTGTACTGTAGTGTGGGATTGGAGACAGGAGGGCAGCAGACAAACCCATGCAAATGTGAACTCAGCAGCACAGGCAGTCACATGCTCCCATTTATGGAGGGACAATCAGGCCACATGATTCACCTTTATGGGAGATGTTACCACTGATTGCGCAATGCTCTCTCTCTCTTGCTCCCTCACTCTATCTCTCCCCTGCTCAACCTCCTGGCCAGTAACCCCAGCCACACAGGTACATCTCTCTCTCTCTCTCTCTCTCTCTCGTTCCCCTCCTTCTCCCTGTTTACTTGTCTTGCGTTGTTTGCCTTCACAAGAATCCATACTGTTTTCCCAGGCTATTTTGTCCCCAATCCTGCCTCAGCGGGGAAGAAAGTTAAACAAGTAGAGTGCGTCTCGGTGCGGAAAAGCGCCGAGTCCTGGCCTCAAGTGTCATCCTCGGGGGGCCTTCTCCGCGGTCCCACTCGCCAGATTCTGCAGTGAACCTGGTCAACCCACTTCTCGCAGGTCCGCCCCAGAAAATTCCACCGGTAAGGAAGGGCTGTGAACGCTGCTGGAAGATCGACGAGGTCAAAGGTCGAAGAGAAAGCCGCCCAACACCGCCCTGAGAAGGGGCAACGCGCTGGTCGGCCCTCACCCAAATCCCAGAATGACATGTTAACGCTGGAAATGCAGGTTGGTATTGCAGTGCTTCCGTGGACATGACGGATGTTTTCCCTGGAGCGCTGAAGGCCCAGCTCATCTGGCTGTGTTTGACATTTTCGGGGCAGGCTTCGTAAGTACGTGACAGAGCTACACCCGTGAGCGTGGGGCACAAATCCAGGGCTGAACTGATGTACGGCTCTTTGTTCTACGGCTTAGCAAGTGCTTCAGAGCAAAGCAAACAGATTAAGGCTGCGAGCAGGAAATCATTTATATCATCCTGTGTATTTAGTTGATAGGTTTCAGGGCCTTGACCCTGAACAAAGACGCAGTTAAGAAATCCAGGCACAACGTACAAGTACTACAGCAAGTAGCCATGTGATGCAGGGTCTATAATGGACACCAGGCCATCATAAGACCATTAACTATTGAAGGTGCAAAATCACACGTTTATGGTCAGAATAATGTGGATGTCACAATGACAACAAGTACATGAAGTGACTGGAGTTCAAGAACATTGAGAGAAAGCACAATGACTCCAGCGACATCAACATTAATACAGAGTTTTACCTTAAAGCAGCATTTTAAAACGGAAGCAGTCTCCGTCCGCACTAAAACGCAATCCTAGTGTTTTAAAATTAAACAGCGGTCAAAATGTTTTCAAAAGTGTCCGTTTTAGGGGTTCGAAAGCGCTGGAGTAGTGCGGACGCTAGGCGAAGATGTAGCAGAAGTTATGCATTTTAAAATGAAAATATTTTAGCGTGGATGAAGCCTTAGCCTACGCTAGGGCTATTCAACATTATCCAGAAAGGGCTGGTGTGGGTGCAGGCTTTCATTCCAACCAAGCAGTTACACACCGGATTCTACTAATCAAGGTCTTTAGCAAAGACTCTTGGGGTTGATAAGTAGAATCAGGAGTGTAACTGCTTGGTTGGAATGAAAGCCTGCACCCACACCGGCCCTTTCTGGATAATGTTGAATAACCCTGGCCTACGCTGTAACTCATGCTTGGTGTTTCTCAGTGTGATTCACTGTATAGTCCAGGAAACTGACCTTGATGGACCTGGGTCTCCCTGCCTCACACTGGCAAGCACAGAACACAGATTTTTCCAGAAATTTCATTAAAAAACTGAAACCCAAGCACATCTGTTCAACATAAAAAAACAGAAAGAAACATAAGCAAACAAAGAAACAAACAAACCTTTACATGAAATAGCATCCCAGGTTTCGGAAGAGGTTTTTCAGAACCGCAATTTCATCTCAGACGGTCTCGCTTTGAAAAATAAATACCGCGGGGTACAGTGTTTCTTCTGTTTATCTTTATGGACGAGAGAACAATTGGTGTGTTTCCCCAGCTATCACCTCAGAGCCATGGAACCAGAGCATTTGAGTTCAATGCCCCCCCACCAGGGGCCCTGAGCCTCGTAGAGTAAACAGGATAGGTCACACTGGCAAGGCCTCACTCTCTAGCGCAAACAAAGCTCTATCTCTCCTGGCTTTCGGCTGCGAACTTCCTCTCCTGAAGCCGCCGTAAACGAAAATAATACTCCAAACAATCGCCGGCTCCAAACCGCGCCTTAAGAAAAGAGCTCCATTCTGACGGAATAATGAAAGGGCCGTCCACCCAGCGCGGAGCGGCATTCGTGGATTATTAGCAAAAAGAAAAAAGCCCATAGGGCATACGGATACCATTTGTGCGCATTGACAATATTGCTTTGTAGAGTGATGTTATGAAGGGGGACGGGGAGGGAGCTGGAACGAGAGGACATGACCGGAGGGCTAAGAATTGATAGTGGAGGGTGTGTTTAGGAGCAAACATACAAGTTTTCTATAAAATCACTCTCACGGCACATTTCACAGAATGATAGCCATTTTCTTTGAGTCCTAGCTTGCATGTAATTGGGGACTCGTTGAGGTAAAATATGGGCAGGGAGGGGGGTTAGGTTGGGAGTGATAATCTACAGCTCGCCTCCCAGTGTAATTTACGCTCTTTTTTTTGCCACACCCGACCCATTACACATCACCAATCCTGAAAGCACAGGAGAGGTGCCCAGACCATCCAATCAGCTGTCAGACAGTAGTCAACCAAAAGACTACAGGGTGAGTTTTTTTTTTTTTCTGGCAAATCTATAAATCTTCAGAATAACACCCCTTTAGATGTACCATCTCATTTTCAAGCAATTCTAGGCAAAAAACGAAATTACAACAAGCAAAAACTAACTGTCAGTATTGTTACGGTACACAGGACAAATACAAATACACACTCACTGTGTATGCACTGGACGACTCCTCTTCCTCCTCTTCAAATTATAGGAGGAAGAGGGGTCAGTGGAGGTGAGTCCCGACTGTGAGACCGTGTGACCGACGGAGACAGAACGACAGGGAGGACGAGTTATAAAGACTCTTTCAGGCCGTGTGTACTTTTGAGCCAAGCGGATCTCATGGGCTATTAGCAAACTGTGCTAAACGCTGTCCTTGTCCCTGCTTATACGCATTGAATGTTTCCAGTAATTTCAGGCCAGCGCAAATGTGTTCATTTCTCCTGCAGTTGGAATGTACAGTATTTGAGAATGTAAATGCAGACTTCAGCGGTTTGGACGGATATACAAACACACTTTGATTTACGAGATGGTGGAGATGTTTCAATGTAGACATTGAGAAGGAAAAGAGGTTCCCTTGGAGAAATTGGGGAGGGCAACTTGGATGGAGCATAATTTGCTCACTGGTCCCTGGGTACGAGGTACAGAGATAGCGTTAGTGCTAGTCACATAGCAGCTTTGTGTACATCAAGACTAGCATCACGATGGTACTGTGCTTTTCTGTTTGGTGGTAAACCCAGGCCCTGTTTGTTAACACTAAGGGTAGGCCTATATGTACACGGCGTGGAGTTTGTTTGTCTTAAATATACACAGAACATAACAGCGACTTATTTGTGAAACTGTTGCTTAAAATAACATATAGCTACATCATGTTCAAGTTTGACATTACGTTGATATTTGTAATTGGAATGGGGACATTTTTATTGACTTGTATTGAGTGTATTGTACATGCATTTGGAGTATGCAGTGCAGTCCACATATATTTGATGAACAGGGACACAATATAAAAAGGGTGCAATTCCTTCATGCTTCACACAATACTAATGCGAAGTTCACAAAATTAAAACTGACACTCACTACTTTGCCTTCATGTTCATGATTCTTAAATGCAATGCACTGGATTACGGCACCAAAAAGGTAATTTTGTGTTACTTTCCAAATATTTTCAGGCGGCATTAAATTATTCAACATGTGCCAGCATAATTCTAATTACATGGCTGTATGTTTTCACCTTATACGCCATAACTCTGAGCCAGACAAACAAGTCGCCTGCAACACCTGACGTCCATATCACCTCCTAGACGAGCAAAGTAGGTCACTGTCACAACCACGCAATTTTTCCTCAGTGTCAACTCAGGTCCAGCATAGATCATGCTGGCCCAGTAACCAGGTAACCATTCTGGTCTGGTCTCTGGGACAACAAAGCACCGTTTCACCGTCAATGACAAAAAAGCCCTTTCAAAATGTCAAACAGTGCGCAAAGAAGGAGCAGGTAACTGCTTCAATAAAAGGGCTACCTCTCCACATCTACCACCTTAACGTGCTCTTATCGGAAACCTCCGTCTCAGGTAATCAAACATCACACCTTCAAATAGCCAATAAGAAGGGTCATTCAACACAACAAACATACTCTTATTCACTGATTTAAAAAAAAAAAAAACATTTTCTACTACTTAAAATATGCAGCGCTGTAGGTATTTAGACAGCAGTACTTCATATAAGGGTGTGCAGATACTATGGAACATGGCTGACACAACCAAGATCCTATAAGATAAAGCTGACAGTCTACCGAAACCTCATATTTATTGTTTTCAAATCTAATGTAAGGGAGAACACAGCCAAATGCTAAAATGGTTTCACTGTCCAAACTCTCAAGGACAGGCCCGCATTTCGCATTGCTCTAATGTTGGCTATGTTGACTGAATGCTTTTTGTAACATATTGGCCACAGTGTGCTTGGTTTCCCAGTTGTGTGGTGGCACAGTTTGAGTTTGGCCTGGCGGTTTGGAGTAAGAAAATCACTCAAATTCAGAGGGAGCTGGCAAAAGCTGGAGAAGGGAATGCTCATTAGCTATGCACATAGCACGCAAAACACAGGGTGTGTGTGTCCTACATGCTGCCTTTTCCTCTATTACTAGTTTGTTTTTCCTCCGGAAAAAAAAAAAATGTTGTAAACCTAACAGGGCAGAAGCCACTCCATGAATATGACTATATAACCGAGGCATTTCACGGGGATTGATGTCGACCTCAAGCCGGCAAAACACTCAGTCTTAATAAATGGGTCCATATATTTTTCCAAGCGTAAAACTATGAGCGGTTTATAAACAGTTGGTCCCGAGTTCGTCTCGCAGAGGTTAAAAAACTTTGAGGAGGGCTTAAAATGGAAGCAAGCCGAACTTCTCGGCTTAAGCGCGACAGCCATGTGATGAACGGTTATGAAAACATTTACTCAAAGGCCAAATATCACGCTATCAGGGCTACGAATCTCCCCATTTCATTTCCGGCCCAGTGGTGGGGCTTTCTCTGGCCAGGATCCGCCAGAGAATATTCCAGGCTGCAGGTTGAGTGCCAGCCATGTGTTAATGACTTTGCATGAGTGTATGTGCATGTGTGTGTGTGTGTACCATTTTGAGTGTATGTGTGTGTTTGAGTGTGTATGTGTGCATGTGTGTGTGTATGTATATGTCTGACTTTGAGTAAGAGTGTGTGTGTATGTGTCCATACGTGAGTGTGTGTTTGCATGATTTAGTATGCATGTGTGTGTACCATTTTGAGTGTGAGTGTGTGTGTGTGTCACTTTGAATGTAAGTGTGTGTGTGTGTGTATTTGTGTGTATGAGTGTACGACTTTGCTTGAGTGTGCATGTGTCCATACGTGAGTGCATGTTTACATGATTTAGTGTGTCCGTGTGCATGTACCATTTTGAGTGTGTGCATGCGTGTGTGTGCGTGCGTATGTGTGTCTATGTGCCATTTTGAGTGTGTTTGTGTGTATATACATGTGTGTGTGTGTGTGTGTGTGCGCAAATGTTTTGTTGAGCTGTATATTGAGACTACTTGCACATTTCAGATCCATCAGTAAAACTCTATGACATCACAGCAGCACAGACAGAGCAGGCAGCACAGGTCTCTTCTCTGATCTCTCCTCTGGTCTCTCCTCAGCCCATGCACAGGTATGCAGACCCAGCCTCTCCAGCTCTACAGGTCAGCCCCCTGCGGCATGCAGCGTGCACCGCAGCCACATGATCTAACAGCTCTCCACGCTCAGGAGCCCCGACCCTGCAGTAATACAGAGACCGGCCTCTGGGGCGCGGCGCTGGGCTCGGGGTCACACATGTGGAGCATGTGTGCGTGTAATTGCAGCAGAGGGGGGTGCAAGGGCCGCGACTGACAGATCAGCTGACACCTCACTGCCCCCCCCGCCCCAGTCCACTCCTTCCGGCCCAAAACCACACACCCCGCTGGCTTGGTAAATCGCCCAAACCCAGCACAGTTCTTACGTTCCTAGAGCAGTAGCTATAGCTCTCATGCAGCCACACCCATCTCGGTCTTACCACCTTCCCACTAGGCAGATCGGGCACTCCACTTAGGTCCCACCTTCTTGCCCATCTTTGACTGATTTTAAAAAGACTTTAGAACAATCACTCAATTTCTTTTAGAGGGACCCACAAATTATCTTAGCCTTCGGCCTCCTAAAGTCCGAACCAATGTTCACCAAATTTAAAAAGAATGCTTTCTATTGGGCTTTATTAGAAGGAAGCCACACCTCGAGACCCCTGGAGGGGGTCATTCTGAGCCACCCCACCTCTTCTGCATCTTCAGGGAAAGTCTTTTTCCTATCCCACAGAACAAGCACCCCAAAATCTGCTCGCTGTGCAAGCTACCATCTGTAGAGAGTATGACTGGAGGGTAAACAGTGATTGGAGGAGAGACGCATCTCTCCCCGACAACAAGTTCTATAAGCACTAGCCCTACTCAACATAAACCCATCCTACCACTCACTGGAAAAAGACAGCTGTATGCCAACCGTGAAACCCCCGCATGGGTAGCTAATGACAGAACAGAAACCTCCTGTGATTTCTCTCAACTGAGCAGCCTGGCCTGCACTTGGGGCAAATGCCTTAACCAGTTACTGCACCATTCAACTGGCCGACACACCTTTCGATACTTACCCCAACACAAATTTAACAGAACAAAAGAATGAAATCATAGGAGCTCTTTTGAGGTGTATTCCCAATAAAGAAAATGCTTCCCTGTTTTTAACTGTAAACACAAGCAGGAGGATTGGGTAAGAAATTAGAAGGAAGCTGCATCTCAGCAGGGGGTTCGTTAGTATCATGCTCATTGTGAGCTACCCCACCTCTTTCATATATGAGTCACAATCAGCTAAGGCGTAATATACTGGAACACTAACGTCGAAATTTAGACTTCTTCAATCATTTATTTTCTGACTGTTTTACAAAAGCTGACTGAACAGAGTTAATTTGGTAAAGAAAATATAGTTATTTACCCAGTTTTTTTAAAAAGTGACTTTTTCACCAGTGATGCGATTGCTTGCACGTGTTATTGTTTGACAGACTAAATGGTGTGTTTTCTGCTGCTATTCACCTTGTAGCACCATTTTCAGGTGAGGGAAGACATTTTTACAAGTATTTTTATGTTTACTAATTCATAAAAATCCAAACAGGATGCTGGAAGTGCATGTAGCTGATCTATGACCCTTGTGCAACTCGCATGAGCCATCTCTCATCATATATCCTCTATCCTACTGACTAACACAGATTTTGGCAAATACAGCTACAGAAATGGCATCACACTTGTATTCGGGACTATAACATAAGACCTTGAACAAAACACAAAACCCACAAGAAGCAGAATCACAATCATCTGGGGGACACTTACGCATGTTATATTTGACAGACTATCTTAACTTATGGGCAAACAAGGCCTTTTAGATCACAGCAGAGCCAGACAGAAAAATCTGTTTATAAACATCAAGACTAGGAAGCCAGGGTAGTATACTGATAGACACAGTAGAGATCATAATTAACAGTGCAGGAGATCATTTTTGAACTGGACGGCCCATAATGAACATTTACATTTCCTAGGCCGGTGAAATAACTCCCCAGCGTTCCAGAATAGGCATGTCTAATGTGCCTATTCCCATGATACTAACCCAGTGGGACTTTTTAAAATGTTAAAAATACTAACTCCAAATGGACCAACGCTACTACATGCAATGAAGCACTGTTCACATTACTGCACAATGGGCACTTTCTTTACCCATCTCGGGAATTTCTGCACAAATCTTCATAATACTAAACCAGTAAAACTTTTTAAAAATGTTAAAAATATGAACTCCAAATGAAACACTATGTGCAATGATGCATGAAAAACATGCCACACAGTGTGCACTTATTACTCATTGAAAAGAAAATCCTAGTTTCTGGCCTATTTTCAGTGGTGCATCTAAATGACATCAGACGTCCTTCACAATTATAACGTACATAAGATGAATCCATCAAATTATAACCAGCAAATCACAGAGTCTGTCAGAAACCCGAAAATCTGATCTGCATCGAGCTCCCGGGGGTTATTTGACCTTCGTTTTTGGTGTTTATTTACCTCTTTCAACTCACTTCCTATTTCTAAGAAGTCACTGCACATTACGATTCGTTTCCATCAAGTTATTGTTGCATTTATACTAACACACGTTACATTATTTGCACATTAGTGATCTTGACAGACGGTCAAAAAACATACCTGCCGCCATTACTGCCTTTTTCCACAAAAAATGATGACGTAGACAGCAAGCCATATATGGGGAGATTTCCTGGAAATGCAGATATCACGTGGCCTCCCAATCATTGTCTTTTAACCCTCTATTAACCACCGTAGCATATCTGCTACATAAAGTGAAAGGGTTAACAGCCTGGACACCCTGCTGGTTTTGTTTCTTATTGCTAAATAAACATTTGAGAATAACTTGAATGGTCCGTCACTTTAATTTTTCCATTCAAGATTATTACCCAATGTAGCAGATCTGCTACATTTTGAAAAAAAAGGCGGGCCAAAGGGTCAAATTTTTTTTTTTTTTAACTATTTTTCCAAATATTGGCCCATAATCAACATCTTTGCCTAGGGAAATGATTTTTACACAGTTGGAAAGGTACTTGGTTAACAGAGGGTTAAGTGCCATAAATTATGTACGTTATGTTTTGACGGATTGGGGTGAACTTTTTTTCTGGACTTCCATTCTAAAAAGCCTGACTACTGATGTGCAGAGACAAGACTCACTAACTTCAGTATATTTGAATGAAAACACTACATTATGGAGCAGTCATTGACGACTGTGGAAAAAAAAACTTGGCTATCACCCTGATATGTTTGACGGACGCACTACCACGCACAAGAGGAATTTCTAAGGATAGATTTAAAAAAAAAAAATATGGGCCATAAGTGCTGCGTTTCTGTGTGTCTCAATAGCTTTGTAGCCAATTTAAATTGTAAGCAAATAGTTATTGCAAATTGGACTAAATTGATGAAAATATCCAGCCAAGTACATAGCTATCTGAGGATTGTGACGTTTGCCAAGCACTGAAATAAGAGGCCCCTGAATTTAAAATTTTTTTTCCCCTTCATTCAGGGCTCATTGATGGTGCTCTAACTATCTGTCCTGTCTCTTGAATATTTTAATTAAGGCCACCAAACAGAATTTACTGACTTTCTCAAATACGGAATGATTTATCATGTGATGGTTTTAATGAATTGCCGTATTACATCTCAGCTGATTGTGACTCATCTTCCGGCAGGCCTGTTGAGCTTAGTCATAGAACCTGCACCACCTGCATACAGTAAGTCAGAAATGTGTCACATGCACATTTGCCATTGGTGACATATGACCTAGATGAACGCTTGCACAAACAGAATACGGATAAATATCCCTCTTACGGGCCACGTGAATCATCTTTCCTCCGCTCTGAGAAACTGGTCAAACAGCACATCGCACACGAGGTCCACAATTTGCTCCCCCAAGGTAAACGCTGATTTCAGCGCGCCTTTTCCACTCCGATGGGAAGTTAATCATTAAACGGGCGCATCTATGTTTGTCAGCACACATCGCAAGTTAAACTGCAACTGCCGCAAGGCCGTAACAAGGTCAGAGTTTCAGCATTCGCTTCAAAAGTACGTCGGCTCGGTAACTCACCGGACCGCCGAGTGCTTCCCGTCTATTAACGGCGGGGTGAGCCACAGCCAATACATGACGAAGGAGGGTGAAATGTGCCTCAAGTATGTGTACCTTTACCGTAACGAGCGACGATGTGCCGCACGTTCCGCCGTTCAGACTTGGCAAAATATTTCCTAAATAAGGAAAAAATATTACCTTAAAAGTAGTGAGGCAGAGTGACTCATATCTGGTTCTGCCAGTGAAGTAAGAAAACTTAACTTGTCAAGGAAATAGAAATTTAAAACGATCTACTATTTTCTACTCCTGAGAATAAACTAAGAGCTCAAGTCTCATGAAAAGACTGAAAATTTGTCAAGACATTATTTGCTGTGAAACCGGTCAACATCTGATGAGTGAGGAGTCAATACCAGTCACTTGACACCCTAATACATTATGAACAAGTTTATACGTTTCCTTAAGAGCTACAGAATGTAACTGTAATTTCCAATTGCCCATAGACTTGAGGTCAGCCAAAGCAGAAGTATGGCACTTGTACACATACCTCTGCCCTAGCCCAATGGCTTCCCACCACATTTTTTAGGTATGGAATTTTTTGATTTGGGCAGTTCAGAAGTCACAGTAAAAAGGATTAAAAACCACTGCTGGCAAGCTGAAGACATGCTTATTTGTACGTGTGCATGAAAGATTTTGTGCTGGTGGGTAATGTTATTGCACTTGGGTTAGAATGATTTTATGTGCGTAGGAGTTGACCACATGCGTTTTTGTTCGCATATGTTGGCAATAGCATATCTCTGAGCATGTCTGTTTATTTACGGGGGTGTTGAGCGCGGTTTTGAAGAACGTGTGCTTTTTCAAGTTTGTGCGTGCAAGAGTGTGAATGTG
This sequence comes from Gymnothorax javanicus, assembly GCA_029692085.1. Lineage (NCBI taxonomy): Eukaryota > Metazoa > Chordata > Actinopteri > Anguilliformes > Muraenidae > Gymnothorax > Gymnothorax javanicus. The sequence continues at coordinate 38,570,210 of CM056208.1, read as the reverse complement.
TGTCTATAGTGCACTGCAATGATGAAATTAGCATTTTTGCATGCTTTTGTGTACGTTTTTGTAGCGTGTCTGAGCATAGGGCACATTTTTTCAATGTGGTTGCATGTAAGAGTGTGTTAGCATGTATTTGTATGGTACTGTATGCGTGTGTGTGCGTGTGTGTGTGTGTGTGTGTGTACACGCTTTTGAACACGAGGCACGTGTTTGCACGCATGTTTTTGAACGCGAGTTTGTCGTTTGCGTGTTTGTTTGACGGTGGGCCGTCAGGCAGCACTAAAAGCCACAGAAATGAAGAGAGCGCGCACTGGTCCAAGAGTTTACAGGACACTGCAGCCGGTCAGAGGGGGGACAGGTCGGCCCTTCTGCGGCCACAGCGGAGGTAGAGCTCCAGTCCGGACCCATGAATACCCCGCCTCAGCGGGAGGGATAAAGCCCATCTGTAATCCCCAGCCTTTCTCCGGACCATTCCGTGAGGTCGAACTCGAGCCCGCCTGAGCGGACTAAAGGGGCTCATTGATAGCTTTGCGACGGGAGCGACCGGCGCTCTGGCCAAAAACGGGATGCAGCAACGGGGGGGTAACCTACGAGAGTATGGCCCACTTCCATGCCAGCAGGAGAGAGCTGACCGCTGGGACGTTACGTTAGCTAATGAGAGAACAATTCTATACAAAGCGCCTTGCGGTCGATTACACCATGCTTCCACCGTCAAGCTATGTGGTCTTGCTCAGAGACCCAACAGCTGCTCTGATCTCAGTACGCCTACACTGGGGTGTGAACCAGCAACCTCTCAGCCGCAGGAAAGCTTCTTAGACACCAGACCAGCTGGGGGCCGCAAGACCTCCACCTGCATTTAAAGGGCCTCCGCCAAGTGCCTCTGATCTAGGACCATCCTCCCCCTCTCCAAAGACTTAACTTATCTATTGCAAGAGGAGGGAAACACTGATTCCAGTTCAGTGCTACCACCCTCAGACACTTGTTGAATGTCGCCGGCCTGGCCGCGCTTCTGCTCTGCTCTGTAAAGCTATTCATGAAGGTGCAGTGATTGCAGTATCCTGTAGGGGGCGAGGTTAGGCCATCTCCTCAGGCGTAAAACACCGACAGGTGTAGGCCTGTTCTCTGAAGCCGAGCTGAGAAAAGGAAACTGTGGGGGGGGGTTGAACAGGGTCCACGCAGAAACAAAACTGTTCAGCCGTCTGTTGTGTTTTTTTAATCACATTTGGTCGCAGAACTCAAAGGAAATGTAAGGCAGCGCAACAGGCTTCTCCCCGCAAACCACAAACGAAGAAAAACATGCACCTTCACATACGCGCGGTTGCATGTGCACTGCACCGCGTGTTAGTGTGTGGGGTGAGCACATGCCAGACTATCTTCTAATGGAAATAGCTTTACAGAATCACACAAACAGACACACACACTCACACTGAAGTGCAGGGCCTGTACAGGACTGAGATAGGCGTTTATTTAAAGGCACCTCTCTTGTTGGGACTCTTATGTGCGGTCAGACACTTGAGAGGTGAAGGCATCAGAGCGAAGAACACTTTTAACTACAGAAGCAGCTGTATGTGGCCCACTACAGCCTCTCTCTCTCTCTCTCTCTCTCTCTCTCTCTCTCTCCTCCCCCCTCTCTCGCTTGCTTTCTGTTTCTTTTTTCTTTCCTCTTTTTCACCATTTCCTTTCCGAAGGGTGCGCAAAGGGCAGCACAAACCTCGCTTAATAATATCCTGCCCTTGAAGAGAGAGAGAGAGCGAGGGGGGGGCATTAAGGTGCACAAACACTCATTTCCTCTCCACCCCTGGAGGTTGTATTAACATCGCCTTTGTTTGAAAACCAGAAATATGAAATATTGATGTGGATAAGCACACCACTCAAAAACGCTCCCCACACTCCCTTCCCGACAGCTTAGTCAAGGTCACCTTTGACCCCCGTGTCCAAGGAGAACATAAACCGCCTGAAACTTCAAATAGGCCACTGTCCCAGGCTTAAATAATAACTCTTTATTGGTGATTTCTGCTGTGTGACAATTTAAAAGAACCACCTTAGTGATTGCCAAATACAAAACACAAACCTTTAGGACATTCTAAAAGCTATATTTTAATGCCTAGTACTGTTTTGTATCTGAGTGTGCAATTGCTCACAAGCATGTACACATGCTGTATCCAAGCTTTTACAAAGAGCCTGATTCTACATTTTCTAATAACGTGGTTATGGTTACTGTGTGGTCCATATTTTTGGAAGAGTGTGTGTGTGAGAGTTTGAGTTTCATAAGGCTAACTCCTTGACTCTAACTTCCATGGCACCACATGAAAACATTTTGTTTTCCAGACGAACGTCACAGTTTCTCGCCTCCAAACAATAGCGCATTTTGTAGTACTGAGTGAGTGGGCACTTCCCCTCCCTCTGCCTCAAGTACCGGCTCTGACTCAGCACAGAGGAATGCTGGGATATTTCCTGTTTTATAGGAAGCACTGGTCCCTGGGTACTGCTGTGACAATGCAGCTATGCTATTTAAATACTTTTTAAAATGCTCCTAGAACTGGTGGAAGGAAACAGGGGTGACCTTTTGCAAGCTGGTCACACGAAAAACACTGTACACCCATGGGATAAACTCGTGTTGAAAAGCAACAGTCTTCATTCTGTACCCATTATATTTCATACACCATTTAACGTTATGCTGACCGTAAAAACAACCCAGTATTGGAATTTTAGTGGTTATGAAAATACGGTAAATCATTTGTCATATTATCTCAACCATCCACTCAGATGGATGCATATACGAATCTATGTGTCACATTTCAGCGCGTACGCCTGATAGGGCATTAATCTGTCTGCTTTGAGTCATAGCCGGTTTACACTATTGACAGGGAGGCTCTTATCGGGCTAGTCATGGACAAACAGCCACAAAACAGTCAACAGCCAACTCCCGCCCCAATCAAAGCAACATCTGATGAGATTTTTATTTCTTCTATTTTATTGTGCGTCTGTATCCGATTTTATAGCTCGCACTGTAAAACTGTTAAACTTTGACCCTACAGAGCGACCCAAACACCTGCTGCGTCTGTGCAGCAGCGGCTGACTGAATGACACCACCATCGGGGGATTTTTACTGGTCTCCTACGTGCGTAAGACTTGCACTGTGACAGGGGCACTGTCTACACACCCAGTCTGGGCCAGTCTACCCACGAGCACTCACGAAAACAAATGAAATTAAACACAAATGGCATGTGTGGTATTCTCAGGAAACATTATTCAAAGATATTTACCAACAAAGCACTGTTAAACTCTTTTATGATAGCTAAAAGCAATGATTTTTATATTTGCCCATAGCAAGCAAACAACCAAACATACCCTCTCAGTATCACGCATATCTGCTCCCAATTTTATATTACTAACAATGAGTAACATCCCATTAAGTTTATGGGGACATACTGTGTTGGCGGTGAGCATTGCGCAGCTTTTAACATTCAAATCATAAAACATTCACCCCCCATATTCTAGTATTCTCTGATTACATACAGTGGGCCCCCATCGGTCGGAGGAAGCAGGAAGTGAGCGTGTGCTCCAGTGGACAGAGGTGTGAATGAATGTAAAAGAGAGGAAGAGGAGGGTGGGTCGTCTTCCTCTCTCTCCATTCAGGGACCCCCCTCCCGCTGGCTGGAAACCACAGCAAATTTTACATCCATCCAGCATCTCAGCAGGCCGCATTGGATCAGCAGCTATAAAGTTTCCCCATGACAGGGAAATGCAGTAAGTTCCCATCCACGATTACCAGAATATAGCCTGAGCACAAGGTCAGTTCCGCACTGGATGCAAACCCTGATAAATTAACCCCATGTAAGGTGGTAACAAGACCTCAGAACATGCAAAAACATCATTTGTTGAAGCAGCTGTATGGCAAGATTCGAAGAAGGTTATCAGCTTTAATGGAAGGGCTGATATCTCAGAGAGCAACACTTCCAAGAAAGGGACCTTCACGGCCTCTAGTGAGATCGAGTAAGCAGATGTATATTTAAGGGCAGTTATTACTTCATGCTTCACTTCATACGCACCAATGAGCCAAAACATTAAAAGCACTCACAGATGTGGCAAATAATGTTGATTATCTCATAACAAAAGCACGTCAAGGTCTGCAGACAGATCTTAGAGGGCAAGCGAACAGTCAGTTCTCATATTCAATGTGTTGGATGTGGGAGTAATGGGAACTGAACAACTTTGACAAGGGCCAATGACCAGATGACCAGATGAGTGGGTTACAGCGCCTCTGAAGTAACAGGACTTTTGGGGTGCGCCCTGTCTGCACGAGAGATCCAAAGAGGGACAAACGACGAAATGGCAACAGGGTTTTTTTGGAAGCCCAAGGCTCATCAATGCATGAGGGCTATGCAGGCTGGCCTGTCTGATCCAAACCAACAGAAGGGTGACTGTGGCACATGTTGCCAAGAATTTCAATAATATTAACATGGGGAATGTGTCACAACAACACAGTGCATCATATCCTGCAGTGTAATGCATTTCTTAGCTTGCAGCCCAGTCAAAGTGCCCACTCTAGCCCTGGTCCACTTCTAACAGCGTCCCCAATGGGTACCTGCGCTTCAGAACTGGACCTCGGAGCAGCTGAAGATGGTTGCCTGATCCAGCGAGTCCCATTTTCTTTTACATCATGTGCTTCAGCTGGGTGCGCGCGCACCATATACCTGGGAAGAGATGACATCAGAACGCACAGTGGGAAGAAGACAAGCTGTTGAAGGGAGTGTGATATTCTTGGAAATGTTCTGCTGGGAAACCCTAAGTTTGGGGATTCAACTGACATCAGTTTGAAGGAGCCGTTTTGGCAGCGAAAGCAAGCCCTCACTATAATAGGCAGGTGATTTTGGTCTTCTGGCTGATCGGCGTATAAGTGAAGCAAATACAAGGTGTTAGCTCTGTTACAGGCAAACACTACACTGAATCATTCTTGCGTATTCCTGGACTCAACACCAGCAACACAAGAGGAAATTAGTCTATTTTGAGTCTATTTTTTTTTCTGGTGTTATTTTGTGAAAGTGTTTTTAAAATCCTTATTATTCCTATTAAGATTTTCAATTCCCTAAATTTTTTCCACCTTGAGCTATTGATTTCTACGTAAATTTCTTTTTTACCTGTTTGTGAAACACTTTGTACTGCTTTGCTTGAAAGGTGCTATAAAAATCAAATATATTTGTTTATTTATTAATGTATTATTCGATATATACCCAGCAGAACAGAAGTCATGCAAAAATGGCCAGTAACTTGTCCATAGGTTGGCTCACACCTCCACATTAAACGTAACACATTGGTCGTTTAGCAGGAACGTTTTATAGCCATAACAATCTCCCCAGGGGCGTTGTGGGGTGAAGGCCCTCGCTCGAAGGCCCCACACCTGCACCGAGCTAAAAGTGGCTACGCTACATATTCAAACACTGGTTTGTCCATTTCAGCTCCATTTGTTGGGAGAAGCTGAGAGTCGAGTCTAAAATGCATGCAGCCTTGCGCCTGTCCACAGTGAGAACTATTTCTCCAAGCATATTAGGTCGGTGGTCAATTATTAACTCAGAGTTTGGCTCGGCCCGCATTCTGAATGACCGTCGGACCCGCGAGTAAACAGTGACCTCATGCACACAGTATAAATATTTATGACAGGGCAGACGGCGAGGCAAACAACACAGAACACCAGTCACCAGCTGTGTACGTCCCAAGTGTACTACATCCCCATCCCCCCAACCAGTCCAGTCCACTCTTGGTACTGGAGAACTGCACAGGCCACTCAGGGATTGGGGGAAGGGCATTTGAAGGGACCAGTTATTCCTGTAACAGTCATTCAACACGACAAACCAAGCACAACTCATCCAGGGGGACTTAACTCTCTCTAAATGGTCAAATATTTCTTGTTAATTTCCAGCAAGATCCAAGGGTTGCACCCACTATTAGTACCAGCAGAAAAGAATCTTCTAGAAGTTGAAAAGAGAGAAGCTAGTGGGAGGGAGTGGTATACCACAAAAACAGGAGAGAACAGGTGGAAATGGGTGGTGATTGGGAACCCTGCTTTTCCTGTCGGTCCCTAATCAGAACCTGGAGTATTTCCTGTCATTGTAAAACCTAGACCCATTAACCAATAGGCACTACAAGAATGAACGCGCACACACACATACACACGAGCGCACGCATGTACACAAGCCCTCCTTGGCACAGAAAACTCACATTGTGAGGCTAGCAGGTCCTCCTGATAAACACTTCATTTTGAAATCCTGAAGACATTGTAAATATTTGCGAAGCGTTATCTTCCGCCTTATCTTGACGTGAACTCACTACACTACATTACCACTTCAGCTTTATTCTCTTAATCACTTTACGGCTCTGATAACCTAATAGAATAGACCATTGAAAAAGCCGAGTGCTTCTGAAAGGTCTTTGAATAAAAAACAGTGCTGTGTTATTTTAAATATCTAAAGCCCAGCCCCTCATGTGTACTTGCTGAACTCCACTGAAAACACTATCAAACATATTCCTTTCGCCTTGAACTTAAAGACTTCTACCCACATTAATGTTTTCATGTTGCTTCAAGAGTCAAATAATGTTAATATCACTTGATTAATGCTAATCAAGCAGAAAATCTGATCTTGCACCAAAATGTACGCGAGTACGATGGCTAGGTGTGTTGCGCAGGCCTTGAAAGTTTGGTTGATAAACTGTGGCAGTGGTAGTGATTTCACGGAAATTGAAAAATTAATCAACAAGTGAGCAAATCTAATCGAGAAAGAAGTGGGAAATTGTGTGAAGGCATTTCGCTGGACGAGGTCATTGTGAAGATGCGGCCAGGCACACTATTGGTACATGGACAACGTTGCCACCTAAACGTACAAACTTTGTGCGTTCTTCTGTCTGTTTGTTCCTCCCTGAGGAGACATGTAAAGCGTAAAAAAGGATGGTTCGCAGAACCATGTCAAACCCAAGGGCCTAAAACTGCACAGCCCTCTTCCAGAAGATTGATACTGCACACGCACGGCAACAAAGGTTGCGGCGTTCTCTGGAAGTGGTGCCACCAGGAAATGGTTCCTCTTGGCCCCAGGGCTCTAGAGAAAACTGATTCCAAATCATCTGCAGAGAATCACAGGCAATGCTGTGCCCCGTTAGCAAAAAGGTGTGGCGTGCTTATTCACGTCAATATTTTGTATTCGAAGATAAATTGAATTGTACGGAGAGGCACGCCCTTTCAAAAAACGTAAACTCCAAAATGCAAACGCTGCAATTTTAAACATAGATAAGTGATAAAAGATGCACACACCTGACATGTAAAAATGAAGTGTATTTTGAAAGAGATGGGGGTAACCATGAGCCTGTGATAGTTAAATCTATGCCCTTTTATTTACATCAAAATACAAATAAATCTATATCCTAAACCAAAACGGCTAAGCCGCACAAGACAAATGATACCCCACTTGCGGTCTTCAGCAAAATTTTATCATTCCCTGTTGTCTCTGATACTTGCATATTTGAGGATAGCCATTTCCGTTTGCCTTATTGACAGAGGTATCTACAGGGGCAATCCTGACAAACTAACAAGCGAGATCCCCATTGTAACTGAGCTTTGTGATATTATCTCTCAGTGTGCGAGTCAGGTCCTCGTCAGGTACCTCAGGAATGCTGCGTTTGAAATGCAGGGGAGCAGGAACAGCAGCCATTCAACCTGCCAACGGCTTGTTTAGCACAGAAAAGGAGGCCCAGGTGCATGACAAAGGCCGCAGGAAGTTTTGGATTCCTCCCGTCCCAGGACAAATTCCTACAGATTTTTCTCCTCATGCATGCATCTTCACAATGCCTTCTGGGGGACTGTGAATGTGAGTGGGGCGGGGGGAGGGTGTAGTATGGGGACTGTGATACAAGTGTACTCAAAACTTGGGGGAAGGGTGAAATCTTGTAAAAACATCAGGCAGATCCATTAACTGTCCAGGTAGCAGGCAGGTCTGATTGCCAAACAGGACTGGACGGCACTAGCACAACTAAAGAAGTTTTAGACAACTCTCCAAGTAAACTGGGCCTTAATCGATAAAACAGTTCAAAACAGTCATTCCTTGAGGTCTTTTTACTGCAGTTCTCTCACTGAGAACACGGGAGTTATCACATGAATGAACACACAGGACAACCACTTTTTTCCAAAATGATTTTATTGGGAGAACTACAAAAATGTACAGTACAAACTTAACAGTCTTACACTCAATTTGTAGTGAACTGACTCCCCAAAAAAATATTTATATTACAACTCCTGTTGCCTTTTTGTCCGTTTTTAGTTACATTCAAAAAGCTTTACTTCTGATAAAGTAGTCAAAAAGTACATAGTGCGCATCCCGTGTACCTACTATGTACAAACAAATCTTGTTCAACCACTCCCCCGTCCAGCAAGTTAGGAAGATTCAGACCTTTTTCCATCTCTAAAAATAATTAACAAAAAACATTTAGGAATGGGGGAATAAACCAATACAGCTGCAGTAAAGAGCAGCAGCTCCAGGTGAAGTTAAGTGGTAACAACCTGGTATAAAATGTAATTCAAAGCCAACACTACATTCAATTCAACTGGTGTAAAAATATACATCTAGGAAAAATACTTTATTTGGATAAATCTTAAGGCATGTAAGATCGTGGACCCCTGCAGGCACTAAACAGGATAACACTGGGGCGCAAGGGATTGCTACATTCTCTAGCACGAGGCTGGAATCACAGTGTGACCGCGTGCAAAATACTTTTTTGGTTAATTTATTTGCATGGGGTTCTTTGTCACTTATGTCTGATCATTAAAAAAGGAAAAAGCTTAAGGCTAATGTTTGGACGGTCTGTATACCACATCAGTATCACATTCTACAGAAAAAAAAAACCTACTGAGGGATGCTTAACAACACCTTCCACAGCGTTGACACGAGACCTCCAAACAAACAGCAATCACGCAGAAAACCTTTTAATAAACGTAAACAAATTAATGAAATAAATATCACATACAATCTCTTAAATTAAGATTTGTTTTTTTACTCATTTACAATAAAATAACCAAGTGAAGTTACAAAAACAAAATATATATTACTGTGAAAAGTACATACACTCCACTTTATGCAGATTAATAATGGCGATCATAATTTAAACATAAAAGAATATAGATCTATTGCTTCATCATACTCGATAAATACAGTATGGACACAAAATTATCGATGTAGCCTATACTTTTCACAAGATAATAAATAAGTTAAATAGTTCATAGCAAGTAACGAACCGCTATGTAATCACTCAACAGCTACAAAAATATATATTCAACCATCAGCAGTGATTTCCCAAACAAACCGAACTCAGAGTGCTTTTAACTAAGCCTCAAACTACACTAACCAAACAAACCACTGTGTGGCGCTGTGAAACAGATTAGTTTTGGAATGGAAGTTTTTAAGCTTACATAAACGCACACAACTCTGAAATTGAATATCAAGGCATATTCTTGGCAGGATGGAGGAATTCAAAACTGCTCAGTCTTTTCGCTTCAAAATGTGTCCTGGATCTTTCTCCCGGGGTGTAATTTGCCTGATAGATCAAAGATTGCCGTTAATTGCAGCTCAAAAGTCACCGATGGAATGCCTTCTGGTGATGTCTACTTTTATAGCTAATGTTACACAAAAAAAATAACTAATGCCGTGTCAAGAATGGGTTCTGTCTCTTAGCAGTTTTTAAAGCAGATGTCGCTTTAGGTGTTACACGTCAAATTGCTCGTCACGGGGAGACTAAATCGCGTCGACTATTGAAATCATAAACTCTTCCCAACCTCCTCTATTGCAGATAAAGTAATATAACGTAGTAGTCAGTCATCGGAGATCGACAGCCTGCTGAAAATTGGCAAACGTCTTCCAGCATCCAAACTTGGCGATTCAGAGCCGCTGAGACTTCCAGAAGAGCTGAGGGACCCGCTCACAAAGCTCTCCCGGTCGGACAGGGAGTCGGGTGGACTGGGAGGGGAATCGAACACCGGCGACTCTGACAGGCGACGCAGGGACTGCAAGTGGCTCATGTTATACGGGGGAGAAGGGGGGCAGACATTGGTCTGAAGGTTCCCGTAGTAGGCACCATTGGACTGACCGCCATATCCACCATTCTGAGTATGAATGGCCAGAGGAGTGAGAAGGGCTTTCAAGTCCTGCCCGGGGAAAGAGAAGGCGCTGTTCACACATGACATCGAGTTGGGGGACAGAACGTCATCATAAAAGTTGGACGTGCAGGAGGAACTGGAGGAAGGCGGTGGTGGTGTGCGCGATGTGGGACTTTCTAACAGTGGAGATTCGAGTCCGTGGTGAGTTGAAAAGCCAGAGAAACTGAGGCTGTGGTGCAGCTTCGGTCTGTCCCTTTGATTGTAAGCGGCGTGCTGCTGCACCGTCTCCCTTTGACCAAAGCCACACAGCTCCCTGGGCACTTTCGGTTCACCGGGCATATTGGCATTGCTAGGCGCTGGTCGGCGCTCATCGGCGTTGTGGATAAAATGACAACGAGGACCGTAGGGGCAGAAGCCAATGGTGTGGAACGTGCGGCAGGGCTCGGTTTTATACTTGGGGTGGCGAGACAAACTCCTCAATTCGTGGTACCCATGAGCAAACTGGCACTTCTCCCCGTATTTGCACGCTCCATTTTCCTCAAACGGCCTGCAGAGTTCGGTTTTGTAACGGGTGGAGTTAATCTGTGAACCCGGCTTCTGCTGCAAAACCTGTAGCTGCTGGCTGCGTTCTCCGTTCTCGCTGTATGCGCGGTCACGGAACTTGTTTTCCTTGTTCATAATGGCAGTTGAGGAGCCGCTGGTAGCACTCTCCTTAAGGTTGCTGTAGGAACTCACTGGAAACTTGTTGCAGTTGGTCAAGGAGTCCGCATTGCTGGTCGAGTTCCTTCGGAAAAAGCCAGGGGTGTATGAACAGTTGTTGGACGTGCTGGATGTTGTTACCGGAGCTCCCACGGCTTTCTTGTCCAGCATACTATTTAGGTGGATAGCGTTTATGTTCAGGCTTTTCTCCTGCTGTTGAAAAGTTAAGTACAGTTAGTATATCGGGCACTCAAACACAAAAGTAGAGAGAAGTACATAAAAGTTCTCCTAATATGACTTTTTGAAAGCAGAACGACATCGTGGCGACTTACTAGCCTAGTCATTCAGGACAACTAAGGTAGTAACGCTACAAGTTGTCAGCAAACGAGTTGAATAAAAACGGGTGTTGCACATAGTTACACTCGAGTGAATTTTGTTGCGAAAAAATGAATTACCTTGTACAGCATGTCGATGTCGTAGAAAGCGGACAAAATAGTCGCAGACATTTCTTTTTCTGAGGATTTCGGCCGCAATAGCTCTCTCATGGAGGACCAACCGGGATCCCTGTGTGCACGAATCAGTTTATTTAGCCACGACTGAAGTTTTGAGAGGCGCAATCGAGAGGAGAGAAACGTGCAATTCCTGAATCGATCCAATGCTGATCTGTTTGAAAGCGCAAAGTTTCCTTCGTGTTTTTCTGCAGGATCTCTTCTCCAGAACCGCCGCGCCTGAGTGCTGCAAATGTGAGTCTTGCCTGCACATGTATATAAATGCTCCGCAGCTGCTCGTCAGGGCGGAGCTTCTTTTTCGAACGTCGTCGGAGCGTCGGTTGGCCGACTCCTCCCCTTTCTACTCCAGTGCAGCTCTGCGAGACGGCTGGAGTCGAACTAAATCAGAGCCCCAGGACTACTCAATAAGCAACTGTAAATGCGAAGTTAAGCCGCCGATACTCTGGACGCGAAACGAATTTTTCGCACGACAGATAACATTCAAAGTCAATGCAAAGACGCGAATATTTTTGCATTGACTTTGAATGTAATCTGTCGTGCGAAAAATTCGTTTCGCGTCCGGTGCGAAAGCAGCTTTAGTAACCCTCGATCGCGACCAACAGTGAAGTTTCGTTTCTTCACCCACTTTACAAATTGACATCCATGCGAGGAAATCCGTATACAGATACAGCGTCCGAAACTTTATTTGGGATTAAAGTTATCCCCTGATGACGTTATACCGTGTGCACAGTTATGCAGGGTTTGATCATTAAATTATTTACTCTCTCAGTATGAATGAGGGTCGTAAATACTTTTGTGGCAATTTTACTCATCTGCCCAACGAGACTTTTAAGTAGATGATAAGCTTTGGAATTCGTCTTTGAGCTGGAATGCGTCGATATAATAAGGGTTTCATCTACGCGAGAATGCCTTCCTTTCATTAGCAACACACTTCCCCTGTTAAAAACCACTAAGTTTCGATATTAGTGACCTACCAGTTAAATAATTTAATAACTAATTCTCAAATGCGTACACTATCCTGCGACAAAAAGGCATTGTTTCATGTGCATGCACTCTTCGAGAATATTCTGAAGTCCTTGTTCTCGAAGACTCGACTCTGCAATAAACCAGTTCATTTAACTAAGTTAGATCGCCGTTTTTACGCAGAAAACCATTTGCTAAGTAAACTCTGTCCTGCTTTTATTTCACTGGAAGCGTTTGTGTATATTAACTGGGCATACTCAGGTCCTCTCTATCCTCAATAAGTTGTGATTCCATCTTGCTCCTGCTACAAAATGCCAATACTCCGTAGCCATTTGTCGTATGTCAGTGATTATAGCTCAACGAACTTTCATGCACAGTATTGTGTGCATATACTAAAACGCTAAGCGAATACATACGGATGCTTTGAGGAACAGGGTGTTTGATGCATTTTCCGAGTTTTTTTCCATTTCAGACAACGTTGTGCAAGTTGATCCAGGTGCGTATGGACACTAGGAATGTGAGTGCATGTGCGCGTGCACCCAGGTTTGGAATGGAGGGAAAACGGAGCGTGAAGACAAGTTCCACAGGTTGAAGTGCTTGCATAACCGTCAAATTCGTCAAGCTAACTGGCCCCAATCTGTAGGCAGACGCTACGAGCGCATACCCCAGTGAATCCCCCCCCAAAAGGAATATATTCTTTTAGCTCCCAGTCGTGGCACAATGACCAAAACATTTTCCTTTGCTGTGTAAAATACGTCCCCCAGCTGTTAACTACAGTTCTGCACAACATGGGGTGAGTGCGCCAGCAAAGAAATGTAGCAGATTATTGCACTGAAAAACATTTGAAATGTATTTTCCTGGTAAGGAAGTATTTTTATGAATGAACAGCTTTCGTGGAACGCAATCAGGGAAAATAATTCCTGCATTTTGGAAAGAGAACCCCCCATCAGGAAAATTGCGCCACTCAGAGAAACTACGGGAATGTAATATTTAAGTATTGGTATGGTGCAATGCTGCCCCCTCGTGTTTACTCAGCATTGATGTTGCTCAGTGCCTTTCCTCTTCATCGGTAGGGGAAAAACTGAGAAAGCAAACATCAACATTAAAGTTAACCTTTACTATTGCACATTAACACCATTCGATTTACTATCATGGCAAATAATTCAAGCCCCTGCGCGACCATGCCAAATGACGAAGTCTAATTAAAGTAGTTTTTCAAATTAAAAAAAAAAAAAAAAAAAAATCCGGTTGGTTGATTTACCTATGAACTGACCAAACTGTCCAACCAAATGTAATGATCGCCGGTACCGCCAATATTGTATCATTCATTAGGTTTCACCTCCGAGTCTGACTAATACGTAGGCCACCTTTGAGAAACTAGCATTATGTCGTACATTATAGTATGCAATATTACAATTCCAATTCTGAAATAGTTGGGACAAAGTGTAAATTGTGAATAAAATCAAAATGCAATGACTTTCAGATCAGATGAGCCAATATGTTATTTACAATAGAACATAGATAACATTTCAAATGTTGACACTGAGATATTTTACATTTTTATCTGCAAAATGAGCTTATTTCAAATTTTCTGGCCGCAACAGGTCTCAAAAAAAGTTGGGACACAGGCAAAAAAGGGCTGAAAAAGTAATTAAGTTAACTGGCATCAGGTGTGAAACATGATTGGCTATAAAAGGGATGTCTTAGAGAGGCTGAGTCTCTCAGAAGTAAAGATGGACAGAGGCTCTCCAACTAGTGAAGGCTTGCGTAAAAAAAATTGTGGAATTCTTTAAAAAAAAAAAATGTTCCTCAACGTCAAATTGCAAAGGCTTTGAAGGTCTCGTCATAGACAGTGCATAACATCATCAAAAGATTTGGAGAAACTGGAAAAATCTCTGTGCGTAAGGGACAAGGCCGAAGACCTTTACTGGACGCCTGTGATCTTCGGGCCCTCAGACGCCACTGCATCACTCCCCGGCATGATTCTGTCATTGACATTACTAAATGGGCCCAGGAATACTTCAATAAACCACTGTCTGTAAACAGAGTCCGCCGTGCCATCCACAGATGCCACCTAAAACTATCACGCAAAAAGGAAGCCATTGTTGAGCATGATCCAGAAGCGCCACCGTGTTCTGTGGGCCAAGGCTCATTTAAAATGGACTGTAGCAAAGTGGCAAAGTGTCCTGTGGTCAGACGAGTCCAAATTTAACATTCTTGTTGGAAATCATGGGTGTCGTGTCCTCCGGGCTAAAGAGGAGAAGGACCACCCCTCCTGTTATCAGCGTTCAGTTCAAAAGCCAGCATCTCTGATGGTACGGGGATGCATAGTGCATATGGTGTGGGACACTTGCATGTTTTAAAAAGCACCATGAATGCAGTAAGGTGTATAAAGGTTTTAGAGCAACATATGCTCCCCTCCAGACGACATCTATTCCAGGGAAGGCCTCGTGTACTACAGCAGGACAATGCAAAACCACATACTGCAGCTATTACAACAGCATGGCTTCGTAGCAGAAGAGTCCGTGTGCTGAACTGGCCTGCCTGCAGTCCTGATCTTTCACCGATTGAGAACATTTGGCGCATAATTAAACAAAAAGTTCGTCAAAGGAGACCCAAAACTCTCCAGCAGCTGGAAGCCTGTATTAAACAAGAGTGGGATCAAATTCCAGTGGCTAAACTCAAGAAACTTGTCTCCTCAATGCTCAGATGCCTCCACTCTGTGTTAAAAAGAAGAGGGGATGCTACACCATGGTAAAAAGGCCCATGTCCCAACTTTTTTGAGACCTGTAGCAGCCGTCAAATTTGAAATGAGCTAATTTTGTGGATAAAATTGTAAAATTTCACAGTTTCAACATTTGCTATGTTATCACTGTTCTATTGTGAATATAAAACTGGCTGGTGTGATTTGAAAGTCATTGCATTTTGATTTTATTCACAATTTACACTTTGTCCCAACTATTTCAGAATTGGGGTTGTAGATAATGCAGTCTTAACTATTTATAAAATTTAATAATGTGATTCAATTAAAATGATTAAATCTCAAGGTAAGCAGGGCAACTTTTTAAACGTTATCAGTGGTTAATCATGCTAACGACCGGTTCTGATTTTAAAGAACCTCCCTCTGCCACTGGCCCAGACACGGTCCGTACTCTGCAGCCTACTTCCCTGGTCGCCCCGATCCGGCTTGTCTCAGTGAGGGAGCGCTGTAAAATCGCAGTGGAGAGACGCTATTTGTGGAACCCACAACGCGCCTATTTCTGTTTGTTGCACGTAACAATTTTGTGAAACTTCCATTGCCATAAATTGCCAGGTACTGGGACTCCAGTCACCACAATGGCATCCAATTTTCTTGGACCATTAAGGGCCATGACTATACAAAGAATAAAATTAAATCAATTCATGCATGTTACTTAAAATTTCGGTTACCTAAGAAGTCTGGGCACGATTTTGTTTTAGGGGGCGGGGGGTTAACAATTATGCAGGGGCCACAGCAAAAAAGTAAAATAAATACAAACAATAACATAACATGCGGGAATTTACTAGAGACCCTTCCCTGAGAGGTCTATCAACAATGAAAAAGTATTTGCTGAACATGCCTTATGTCAGGAGTCGGTTTGATGTAAAGACAGCAACAACATCCTGAGAACTCCGGGGGGAAAAAAAGACCTGATCCACAAAACCACTCGCCCATTACACTACTGTAGATGTATTTTCAGGGAGGACATTCGAGCACATTCAAAACATTACGTCACTTTACAGTGAAGGAACACTGCTACCAACCAGATCCCTGGAGTACATCCCGCGCCCTCTGCCCAGGGTCACATCTGACACTGCGCCTTTGTAATGTTTATACAGTGTAACCAAGGCGACAAGGAGAAAACTTGATGTTCCCCTCCTCCTCCAAATGCCATATTAACAAATTACTCTTTAGATCCCTTCGAAAGGGGAATCGAAACCACATTTCGTTCCTGCGTCGGATTTCAAATATGAAAATTCCAGACACTTAAGTCCCGCTGAAAAGAGCGAAGAAAAAAAAACCGCTGCACGAAGGAACCTGAATCCAAAACTTCATGCCCGCAACTTAAGTTAGCCCACTATTCATTCAGTTTTGTTTAGCGATTGCCCGCTGAGACGATGAAGTGATTTCATCTCTCGGGTGACCACAGGAAAAACAAAACAAGTAAATAAAAACAGACTCTGGGGAGATGCCAGCTTTTTTTTAGACAGGCACAAACAAAGAGGTCTATTGGTGGGGCAGCGACAAAGTCAGCCGGGGCGGACTTTGACACAGATTAACCACACTTCGTTTAATGCCTAATCTGGAGTATGCCAAAACGAGGCCCACGTTTTCCCCGCCCAGCTAAAAGGCCCTCCGGACGGTACCATCCTCTCACTCACACGGAGAGGAAATGTAGTTATGTTTGATGAACAGTTCTACCAGTTTAAAGATATACAAAAATGGTTTGGCTAGCTCTATTCAACATTACGGATTAAATGCGCAGATCTATCCCTCTTAGAGGCCACAGTTTCACTTGAGTTACTTAAACACTAAAAATTACTTTTTGCCACACCAGGAACAGTCTTTTTTCATTATTAAAGTGTTCCTTGATATCATTCATGCATACACTTTCTTGCTTATCAAGTGCGCTGTGGGACGACAGGAAGATGAAGCAGAGGCACGAATCCAGAATCCTGAGAACACAACACTGACACGGACAAACCACACCTCAAACACACAGACACCATTTCTGCCCTGACATACACACACCCACACAAATGCATAGATTTACACTCACAAAAGCACCTGTCTATGTCTAAGACTATACCAGTCATGTGAAAATGCTGTAAACCCAAGACAGAATCTACATCTCAAATATAGAGATTTTACTATGACAATGACACAAAGGTACACACTGATACACACACATACGCATACACACATACTCCCACTGTTATGATCAAGACTACACCAGACGCGAAATCTTGCTGTAATCAAATCATTTTTATTATATGGGGGAAAAATGCCGGGACTGTGTAGAAGTACTTTCAACCTAATGTTCCATAATGCAACAACTTAAACTCAATGTCATTTTAAAATGGACGCTATTCAATTAAATAATAAAATGCAAGGCACCATTTAAAACCACAATGTGCTGTACAACCAATTTTTTCTCCCCCAGGTCAACTGGGAGAGAAAACAAAAGAAAGCAATATCTGATGATTAAAATGCACTGCAGGAACCTCATAACTTTCCAGGTCAGCTGGTGGTTATAAATTAACTGTGTGCCCTTGTGTGCGTTTCTGTAGGTGGGTGATGTGATTCTGTGAGAATGCATACAGGGTTCCTGTGTGTGTATATATATCTTTCCATGTGCTTCTGTTTCAGTTTTTGCATTTGTGTGTTTGTGTGTGTGTGTGTGTGTGTGTGTGCGCACACATGCGCAAGTCTGTGTACACAACAGTCCATCCCCCAGACTGACCCAAAACTCCACTACAGTCCGCTAAAATTTACAGTGACTTCAGCCATTGAGCTGAAAGGATTTGTACCATTATACCAGTTTACAGAGAATCACTATGTGAACCAGCACAATGTTTCTTAAAGTCCTATCATCATCATCCCTGCGCTACAGCCCTCACTTGCCATGCCACTCACTGACTACCTGGCACTCCCTCACTCTGAGGGACTGGGGCTGCAGTACAACTGCAGGAAGGTACCCAAAAGCCCAGGAGAATTCTGGGAGTCCTAATGGGGTGGGGCTGCAGGGTTCAGGGACTCCAGCAGGTTCAGGGTCAGCTCCGCCCTCTCCCTCTGAACCTCCAGACGGGCGTGGTCGGCCGTGCAGCAGAACTGAGGCAGAGGGGGCAGGAGGCGGAGCCTCTGCTGGGCAGAGTGGGCGGAGCCTTCCGCCAGGGCCCTGATTCTGCCCAGCTCCGCCTCTCCCACCCTGGCCACGCCTCCGGCCACGCCCGGCTCGCGCAGGAGAGTGGAGAGGTGCCGGTGCAGCAGCCGCGCCCACTGGAGAGGCTCCACCCACAAGTTCAGCTCCCCTTTCTCGAACAGGAAGTCCTCCTCGTATTCGTCCTGGAAAAGGAGGAAGGGCAAGGGGCGGAGAAAACTGAGAGAGCTTGACAGGAGACAAATCTCAACATCTGCAACAGGGGTTACAAACCAATTAGCAGAGGATAACATGTGTGGACCCCCAGTTCCCGTTTAGCCTCTACCCATATAATTACCTAAACCAGTACTTCCTCACTAAGGTTGCAGAGGAGCTGGAGTCATTTGGTCTCTATTGAACAGTAGCTGTATTAAATTCTTGATAGGGGATCTCAACCTCATCCAGAAAGCGCCAGTGAGGGTGCAGGCTTCACTCCAGCCAAGCAGTTACACCCGTGCCACTGCTAATCCAGGTCTTTAGCTAAGACTCCAGCAGCTGTTTGGTAGCATCATCCGTGTAAATGTGTGGCTGGGACACAAGCCTTCACCAGCCCCTCTGGGTAAGGCTGTGAATCCCTGTGCATGGAGTCATGTGATCGACCCCCCACCACACCCCACCCAACACTCGGCTCACTACATCGGTCTGCATCATTTTTGCTGAGTAAAATCCAATACCTGTTCCTTACCAATTTTGGGGTGCCGATTCCAAAATATTACCCGTTTTGCTGGAGCGCATCACATTTTCTCACAATGTATCATGCATTTCATAGCATAGTCACTTTTGACAACCACTCGTAAGGTTAAGAGGTCTTGTATCATCCCTAAATCACCAGAAAAACAACCAGAAAAACATAATTCGCATCTTCCTCTGAGCCAGGTAAGAACTATTTCTTCAATTCTCAGCTGATTTTCACATGTATGAATGATTCTTAAGACATTATTATATGCCAAATCCTGATTTCAGGTTTAGTAATATTGCCACTGACTGAAGAAAATGCAAACATGATCCAGGTATTTTCTGCTACATCTATGGGTGTTTCACTGCACCCAAACTGCATGTGTCACCATTCTGATCAGTGCACAAAAGCCGCTTTACATGATATAGTAAGGAAAATCTTCATTCTTATTTTGTGACAGAACTGTACGCGACAGAAACTTTCGACGCGCATTTTTTAACTCTGCATCCTCAATGAGCAGAAATTTTTTCCAACACAAAAGGTGGTGTTACCAGTTGGAGCGCTTCCTCTCTGCCCGTCTCTCCCTCTCCCTCTCCCAGCAGCCACTCGGTCAGCGCCAGCACGCCCGCGGGCACCTGCCCCCACACCTGAAGCAGCTGGCACAGGAGCCCCACCCCCAGGTCCAGGGCCACAGGGGGGCACAGCGGGACAGGGGCCACATCGGCTGTGAGAGGAGCACAACTGTTCAGTGTTCAGCCCTCAGCAGAAAAGACAGTCAGCAGGAATCCGGTCCCACAGTCTGCCATGTAAACAGCCCCATTCAAAAGAGGCCACATAAGAACACAGAGCTATAGTGCGACACTGATGCACTTTCTTCAGGCGAGCGTATAACCGCACGCTGCGTGTGGTAGTCATTCGGGGAACAAAACACAGCGCACACACTCACGTGTATAGCTGACATGTGCATATACACTTCACACAAACAAGTTACACACACACACACACACACACACACACACACACCAGCCTCCACCTCACGGGTGAATACGATACGAGGACGTTCACAGCAGACGGGAAGCAGAGGTGCCGAAGACAAACAGGAAGTGGCTAAGTGACAGGGACAGGAAGTATTGGGACGTTGAGGTGCTGGGGTTCCCATGAGGACGCCGTTCGTCTCTCCACCCCCCCCGTGGGCTCCTCGCCGCGGGACTTTTACAGCTCCAGTTGTCCTGACTTCAAAGTGTCCCCTCTGTGTGTGACAACATGATCCAGCCCATTCCACACTAATCTAACACCAGCCTACACTAAAACAACAACCACAAGGCCTCACCAATCCCCAGCGCTCTCTCAAAACAGCACCTGTCAGTCGAAACTACTAGGCTTCGCTGAGCAAACAATCACCTTCTCCCCATTCATCCTTCCAAGATGTCCTAACAAGCCTCGCTTTCACTGAAAAAGCCCTGCCAAAAAGGGGTTACACCACAAAAAAAAAAAAAAAAAAAAACAGAAATAAGTCAATCTCACCAAGTAATTTAGTCATATATTTAGACTTAAAGTCTCATTTATACCAGTTTTTTTCTTAAATAAAACATTATTTTTGCCAAAGAAGTGAAAGTTCAACTCACTTCAAGATTTTCCAGCGGGTGAAAACGTCCTACTTGTCAAGCAAACAGTAACTTAAAACAGGCAAATATGTTCCACTTAAGAAAATGGAAGTACTGTAAGTCTTATTATGAGACTAAAGAACTTGCTAAGGCACTTATTTGCAGTGTAGCGGCCTGCGAATGAAAGGCGATAGTTTTGCACTCTGAAGCGAGGGGACAGCCAGGGCCTGTGATTTCAGAGCCTCACACAGGCTGTAAGACCCACAGATTGTGCTGCATTAGCTGAGATTTATAGCTGAGAACTAAATGACACGTCCTTTCTCTGCCAAAGGCCTTTGACAAACCAGTCTCCCAAACCTCGGAGCTCAAGTATCAGGGGTGTTGATCGCAAGAGCGCAAATTGACGCGCTTTACCACTGGAACCTGTCCAGGCTGTCTAAAACAACATCCCAAACATTAAAAACATAATAGGAAACTCAAGCTGCTGTCGATTCTGGAACGTTCTGAGGTTTCGCACTTCGGTAACGCAATTTCCCAGACTCTCCTCAGCTTACAAACCGACACCCCCACTCTTTTATAGTGCTTCTGAAGTCTGTGTGTGACTGCGCGCACATGGGTGAGTGTGTGCACGTCTGTTGTGTGTCTGTGTGTGTGAATTTGAGGTGTGGTTGAGTACGCTGCATTACGCAGACATATACACACACACATACACACGCACCCACGCCATGCACTTGATGTTGACATGAATGTTGAACGTATGACTGTGTGTGTAGCGTCAGTGTGTCTAAATGTTTGCACACTGAGCTTTTGATTTATATGTGGATTCATGCTTTTGCCTATGCGAATCATTGTATGCATACATGTTTAATGGGTGTGATTGCATTTATATGCATCAGTGTTTGCAGTGCGCATAAAAAAAGCACATTTGACATGCGCATGCATTTGTAAACATGTTCATTTGATGTGTGTGTAAATATAAGTTTGCTGTATAGTGAGGGTTCCTGGCCAGCCGTCTTATTTGAATCCGTTTTCTTTCAGCGTATTTATGTTTGATGTGATTGTACATGTATTTGGATGCAGAGGAGTAAAGTCCGGGTTCAGAAAGTAAAAATCCTCCCCAGAACTTTATTCCAACCACCTGGATTTACTTTGGACAGGAAATGGAGCCAATATGAGTGATCAGCTCATTCTGTGGGAAGGAGAAAAACTTGGCAGGACTTTTACTTTCTGACCCCCTGGATTTTACATCTGTTTGGATGTGTGTGCTTTCGGTGTGTAAGTGAATTTGGGCTCCCTTGGGTTTGACTGGTGTGTGTACTTATACGTATACCTGTGTTTTGTACGACGAGTGTGTACTTGTATTTGTACACAAATTTCTGTGTGATCTGTGCACTTGAATTTGTAGATGCACTTTTGCGTGATGTGTGAGCACTTGTATTTTTACATGTATTTTTGTGTGACGCCTGTGCGTAGACTCTGATGTGATGTTTTTGAGGCATGCACGCGCAGCGATCTGTACATGCATTTTTCTGTGATTTGTGCATACTTGTATGTGCGCCAGCGGTTGATGTGTTGGTGTTTGACATGTGTGAGTGTAGTACATAACTGCATGTTTGATGTGTACATGTTGGCGTGTTTGTGTTTGTGTTTGTGTAGTACATGTTTGATGTGTGTATGTTGGCGTGTTGGTGTTTGATTTGTGTGTGTTTAGTACACGTTTGATGTGTATATTTTGGCGTGTTTGTGTTTGATTTGCGTGTGGGTGTAGTACACAGTCATGTTTGATGTGCGCTCCTTGTTTTCACTAATCCCCTGCGTTTGTTCCCGGGGATGAAAAGACTCAGTTTTCCCGCCAGTGACACGGATTTACGGGAAGCGGTAATTTAAGGGGGGACGTGGGGGGGAGGGGAGTTTGAAGTGGGACAGGATCGGGCTGGGATGAGGCGAGACCTGACACTAGCGCAGGAGACATAGTTTAGAAAGCCCCGTCTCAGCTCGACGGGTCGAGTCTCACGTCGGTGGGTGGACGGCCCTCCTGCGGCCCACGAGCTCCGAACAACGCAGAAAGGAGGGCGGTGCGTTTCCCGTAATCGATCCGTGGGAGCCCTCTGGTCTGGAACTAATTAAAAACTATTAAATAACGTCGGAGGAGCTTTGGTGTTTGACAAATCCGCGGCTCCTGCCCTGCAGCTGGACGGTGTCGGGTGTCCCGGGCCGGTAAGCAGGTTTTGGGGAGCTGGAGTCCAGGCCGTGAAATCAAAGAGATCTGTACAAGCAGCCCCCCCACATGACCCACCTCCTGCTCTAAACACACCCCTTACATGGGCAACTTATACCATTCTTATCTGTGAACACAACGTGGTGTTATTACTGAACTGTAAAGGGAATCAGAACTCACTTTTATTTGGGGGGGTTACATTAACGGGGGGAGTCATATATGCCGCACACCGCAGCTCCTGTGCAGACAGGCTCGGTGTATCTCCAGGCCACAGTGCTCTCTGTCACCTGTCCTCTCTAAGAGTGCACCGTAAGCAACAGGTGTGGGTGGTTAGCCAGCGGTATGCAGTAGTGCCCACAGCAGCACGGGGCTCACACTACAGCAGGAGGCGAACAGCTCATTTGCGGGTCATTTCACCTCGGTGTGGAGACGAGCTTACTTAGCCGGGAGTACATCCTGAGTCAGAGTGCTACTCTTAGTCCTACCGTGTGTGATGAAGTCTGCTATCAAGGCTTCACAATCTTCATGTTAGACAGACACATGCATAAACACACGTACACACATACACACACACACACACACACACACACACACACACACACACGCAAGCATGCACAAATGCATGCGTCACAGAGGGAGGCACACACACACACACACACACACACACGCAAGCATGCTCAAATGCATGCGTCACAGAGGGAGGCGCGCGCACACACACACACACACACACACACACAGATATATATGCACCACACGCATGCACACACAGATGGTAGCAGCACTGGAGCCTGTAACAGAAGGCTTAGCAGCCATAGCGAGAGAGATAGGTGTTGGGGTGTGAGAGAGGTGCTGGGTTAAGAAAAGCAGGCTTTTACAGCCCTCACTTCCTCTGCAGGCCTCACATGAAACCTGCGGCAGAGCTCTCCCCCCTCCCCACCTCAAACGCCCCGCAGTGACACCCCTGAGCCCGTCTCACACCAACACCAAACCCAAACCCCCACGCCCTGAAAAACGAAACTCTGCTGGGCGATGTCATCGGTCACACGGCTCTGATCTCATCGAAGAGGAAGCGCGAGTCAGGAGGGCCTGGGGGGGGTTTGGGTAATCGGTCTGATGGTCATTGATGCCCCCCCACCCCCATCAGAAGATAATATCTCTAACACCATTTGCTCAAAGAACAAGAACTTAACCCCTTAAACTCTTAACATTTCACTTCAGTTCTCTCTTAAGTAGGTTCGAAGTGAGAAAAAACATTTGATTTTAGGACAGCGTCACATGCATATTCTGTATCTGCTGGCTGCGGCACTTCACTAAAGCTACATCACACTTTTTTTTTAACACTCTGTTTATTGATTTTTCTACATTAAAAAAAAAAAAAAAAACAGTGATTCACGGGTTTAGTGTTACAAATGTCAATTTAACAGAGCCTAAAAACAAGACTCAACCCCCCCCCCTCCCCCACCCCTGGCACCTACGCCATCTAGACACAGAAAGAGCAGAAGATGAGAAGTTACATAGCAAAAATAAATGAATAAATTTAAAAATAAATAAATAAATAATGATACCAATGATAAATGAATAATTAAGTAAAGTAGTAAGTAAGTTCATAGAAAACTAAAATAAAATAGGAAAAGAAGAACAGAAACAAGTAAACACCTGATGCACAGGTACATTGTTGTAATTCTCATTTCAGTCCAAAGAGATCTGGCAATTTGTGCCGTTAACATAAGACAAAAAAAGAGTTCCAAGTCCCATCAAATGAAGCAGTCTTCCTAGACAAGGTCTGTCCGATTTTCTCCAGCTTGAGAAATAAAGCACCTCTTTAACCCACTGCGTATAGGTGGGTGGAACTGTGGATTTCTATCTCAACAGTATTAACCTCCTGGCCAGTAGGGTTGTAAATGCTATTGAGTATTTTTTAACAGGAGAGAGAACAAATGGAAGAGGCCACACACCAAACAGAGCGGTAAGGGCATTAGGGGTGATATCTTTCCCAATTACCTTGGATAATGTAACAAAAATTTCCGACCAAAATCTATTCAATGAGGGGCAGCTCCAAAACGTGTACGTAACTTGCTGTGGTCTGTTGGCATCAGTCACACAAAGACGACACTGTAACAAACATTTTTGCAAGCTGAGCTTTGGTATAGTGAGCTCGATGCAGGATCCGGCTTTGCATAAAACTGTGTCTGGCACAAATTGAAGACTTACGCACTCTCCTCTGGATTTCTACCCATTCCTCATCTAAAATCGTCCTATCTAAATCTGTTTCCCGGCCATGGCCGCTTTAATGCACAGGCTTACCTGGGCTGAAGCCCAGGGGCCTATCGCGTTCAGGGGCCTATCATTTCGGGACAATGATGAGCTGAAAAAGTGACTGCCGCGGTGATATGAAGACTTTTCATTCGGACTGTGTTCATCCGAATGAAACCATTCGGAATGAATTTTATTTCCTGCGAGATTACATGGAAAATAGTCATTCGAATGGGAGTTTGCATGGAAGACGCATTTAATCGCTTTCCCGTAAGGTTTGGTGCTGGGAAGGCTTCTGATTGAACAGGGAGCGGGTCAGATAGGTGTATACGTGTTTCTGTTTAGCCTACGGGAAGAAAAATATTAGGCTCGTCTTCGTTCCTAATTGCGACAACATGAATGACGTTAGCAGTGCCTTTTTCGGACTGATTTTGTTTTTATTTTTGAAGCAGCAGTATGACCACATCATTTTAATTATTATCATTCGTCTGCTGAGGAGCAGAAGGGAGGTAGAATACCGGACAGGAAAGGCAGCAAGCATGCGCAGAAAGAACGGAATAAACTTGAAGAGGAATGAGTGTCTACATGTACGAAAGATTCCTTCAATCGGAATGACAAACGGAATATTACAGTTAAAAAACGGTTATTGTCTCTTTAAATTGAATGAAAATGGTCTGTTTGGGTAAAGTTCCTTGGGATAACTTGAAGAAAATTGAATTGATTTGGCGCTAAATGAATACAAATTGAATTTCATCATCACCATAAATTGCTGTGTGTGGTTGTTATAAAAAATACCTTTTGCGTTTATGCTCAAGTAGGCAAAACCTCTCAGCCCCAGGGCCTAACATTAGGTTAAGGGGGCCCTGCTCCCAGCCCGTTTTAAGAGTAGCAGAGGGACCCAGACAGAGGTCATAATTGTTTGAATACATTATCGAGATCGCCCCCCTCAATGAGACAAGAGGTCTCAAGAACACCTCAAAGTTTGAAGGATTGGGGAGAGCAGGGAATTTTGGGAATACGGTACGGGCCCAGTGCTACGGGCTTGAAGGTACCTAAAAAATTGTCCCTTAGGGAGCGAAAATTTATCAGCTAGTTGTTGAAAAGATGCAAAAATGGTGTCAACATACATGTCTCTAATGGTTTTTATGCCCAGCCTAGCCAGTACTGCAAAGGTATCGTCCAGTAAAGATGGAGGGAAGTTGTGGTTAGCTGATAAAGGAGCCCCAACAAAGAGTGTATGCAGGCCAAAATGGCATCTGAATTGAACCCAAGTTTTAAGACAGGAGGCCACAATCACATTTTTAGTATAACCAGAAGTAGAGGAATGAAGGGATGAGTATAATAAGGCTTTCAAAGATACCAGATGAGCAGACGTCGCCTCCATAACCAGCCATGATGGAAGAACCTCAATATCTTCACACCAAACCCAATAATTCAAGTTTCTAACAGTTGTCGCCCAGTGATAGAACAAAAAGTTCGGCAATGCCATTCCACCTGAAGCTTTGGGTTTTTGTAATATGTGGCGGCTCAGCCTGGGAGTCTTTTTGTTCCAAATAAAATCCAGGACAAGACTGTCTACATTATGAAAAAATGAGAGAGGGAGAAAATTTGGAATGTACTGAAATAGGTAGAGAAAACGCGAAAAAATATTCATTTTGACTGTATTAATCCTAGCAGCAAGAGAGAGATTTAGGAGTGACCATCGTTCAAAGTCAGATTTAATTTGCGTAAGCAGAGATAGAAAGTTTTTCTTACAGAGATTAGTCAGTGTGTCAGCTATATGTGCTCCAAGATAAACAAAACCAGAGTTAGCGACCTTAAATGGAAACTGTTTAAGTGAGTACTCTCTTGCCTCCTTGTTAAAAGTGAATATTTCACTTTTTATCAAGATTCAGCTTATATCCCGAAACTTTACTAAAAGCGTCTAGAACTGAAAGGGCTGCAGGAATGGAGTGCGCAATATCGGATAAAAGCAGCAAAAGATCGTGGGCGTACAAGGCTACTTTCAGCTCTACCCCATATCTCGTTATACCCCGGATATCAGGATTGGATCGTAAAGCATTTGACAAAGGCTCCATCACAAGGGCAAATAAAAGGGGACTCAATGGGCACCCCTGCCTCGTAAAGCGGTATAAGTGAAAATATTCAGAATTTGTGCCATTTGTTCTAACAGAGGCGAGTGGAGGCGCGTATAATAATGTAACCTATGAGACAAATTTTTCCCCAAAACCAAATTTTCTCAAAATAAAAAACAAATACTCCCACTCCACTCTATCAAATGCCTTCTCCACCTCCAGCGCGACTAAGGCTTCAGGCAGAGCGGATGACAAAGGATTATAGACCACATTAAATACCCCCCTTAGGTTAAAAAGGGAGTGTCTGTTACGAATAAACCCCGTTTGGTCCAAAGATACAATCAAGGGAAGAGCAGTCTCTAAGCGCCTGGCCAGCACTTTGCACAGTAATTTAAAGTCAACATTAAGTAGACTAACAGGCCGGTAAGAACCACATTGTAGGGGGTTCTTACCCTTCTTTATGAGCAGCGAGATGCAGGCCTGGTTTAAGGTACGGGGGAGTTTACCCAAATTGAAAGACTCAGTAAACATCTCTAGCAGGTGTGGGGCCAGTTGCTTCCAGAATAATTTATAAAAATCGGCTGGAAAGCCATCCGGGCCAGGGCTTTTACCGCTTTGAAGAGATTTAACTGCTTCTGCAAGTTCGCTTGCTGTCAAAGGACGTTCCAAATCCTACACCACAGTCTGATCTAGAGTAGGAGTGTCAATTTTATCAAAGAAGGAGAGCGGGTCTGGAGGAGCATGTGAGAAATCAGATGAGAATAACAATTTATGAAAGTCCATAAAAGTGCTATTAATTTCTGCAGGGTCTGATGTTATTCCTGTACCCGTTTCAATTCGAGGGATCAATTGAGATGCAGAAATTTGTTCAACCGATGAGCCAAAAGTTTGCTAGTTTTATCTCCTTGTTCGTAAAATCGTGATCTTGAACGAAGTAGAAGCTCAGTGGTAAACTTTGACATGAGATCATATTCTGCTTGCAAGGATATTCATTCCTTATACGTGTCTGGCCGTTTGGATGTAGCATATAAAGAATCTAAAAGTGCAATGCGCGGAGATAACTTGGCTAATTTCCCTCTCATAGATTTTTTCTGGTAAGTTGTATTAAGAAATAATCTCCCCTCTTATAAAAGCTTTCATTGTCTCCCATAACACGGAAGCCGTTATCTCTGGAGTTTTATTAATTTGAAAGAAAAAATCTATCCGCTCACTGACAAAATTAACAAAGTTATTATTCAACAGTAAATGTGTGTCTAAGTGCCTGGTGGTCTTACATTATTAAACTTTTGGAAATAAATATTCATGGATACGGAGGCGTGGTCCGCTACAACGATTGCATCATATTTGCAGTCAGAAATATAAGTGAGTAGCCTATTGGTCACTAAAAAAAAGTCAATACGTGTATACGTGGAGTGAACATGTGAGAAAAACGAGTACGCTCTCTTGCCTGGATTAAGGAAGTGCCACGGATCAATAACGTTAAACTCTCTCATAAAGGTTTAAACCACTTTGGCTGATTTGGATTGAACTGCTGAGGTAAGGGCGGAGTGATCTAAGGAGGAGTTTATCCAACAGTTAAAGTCCCCCCCAGAATTAGTTCATATATCGACAAATCCAGTATCTTTGAAAAAACCTGTTTGAAAAAGGACTCATCGTCCCAATTAGGGGCGTACACATTTGCAAGAGCTACCTTCACATCAAAAATGCACCCTAAAACAATTATAAACCTACCAGCAGGGTCAGTGATTGTTTGGGCATGAACAAAGGAATATCCCTGCGTAAAAGAATAGCTACCCCCCTTGATTTACTGGAAAAAGAGGAAGAATAAATATTCCCAACCCAGCTCTTTTTCAGCCTTATGCCATCCACATCTCTCAAATGGGTCTCCTGCAGGTAAATTATATGAGCGTCAAGCTGGCGCAAGTAATGTAGCACCTTGCTTCGTTTAATTGGGTTATTTAGGTTTTTGCAGTTCAGACTAACAAATTTAACATCTCCACCTGCGCCAGGAGGTGATCTCTTCGACTGCACCATCAAAAGCCAGAGGTATAAACATGAGTGGTGAGAATGAGAAAGCTAAGTATAAGTCTATCAACATAGTGAACATAAAGATGGTATAAATTTGGGAGTATAGGATAGCCTCCCCAGGGGCTAAACAAACAAACAACCCCCCCAGCTCAGAACAGAGCACCCTCCCTTTATCCCCTCCTAGCAGAAGCATCCACATAATGACGCGTGCTACCCCCTCCCTCTCTGAGACGAAACCTGTCGTCACCTGAAGTGAAACCGTACTTCTAAACGACCATAGGGAATGTAAAACTGAGCTGTCCCATAGAAATAAAAGGTTCAAGAAACAGAAAAAGGTGCCATTAAGTTGAATGTAAAAATAAATAACTCCAGACAAAAGTGGAGCAATCTTCAGTGCAGTAATGTCATTCAGTTGAAAATACCCAGTAGTAGAGCGGTGATCATAAAAATCAACACACAGGAATAAAATAAAAAAAAAAAAAAAAAAACAAACAAAAAAAAAAAAACAGCACCTGTATACCCCGAGCTGAAGACATATTCATAATCAGTATAAAGTCAAATCCTGTGTCATATCTATAAACAAGGATATCAGCAGCCCAGCACTCAGCTGGTGTTATATGCAGGAAGTGTAGTTGCAGCCACGAGTTTCTGTAAGGAATTAGTCACAAATTAAAGCAGTGCCCGCCAGCTGCAAAGTTAGTCACCTTCTGGATCAGAGTTCTTTTTCAGTCTCTTGCTAACGAACTCCAAGGTTTTTGTCCGGGTCCTCAAACTTGTGGGTCTGACCGCTCGACAAGGTGATATGCAGAGTAGCTGGATACCGGAGGCCAAACTTAACATTACCACAGGCGTGGAGCTCCTTTTTCACCTGGATAAAGGCTGCCCTCTGCTTGGCCACCGTCAGTGTGAAATCGGGGAAAATAAACACCCTTTTCCCATAAGCAGGGGGGAAGCCTCACCAGCACGGCGCAGCATAACATTCCTGGTTTGAAACTGTGTCACACTGATGACCATCGGACGCGGTGGTTCGCTCTCCTTTGGTCTAGCTCGTAGTGTGCAGTGGGCCCTGTCAATGCTGGGTTTCTCCTCCAGACTCAGTAAATCCTTTAAAAGTTCAGCCATGAACTCTGTGGGGCGAGGTCCCTCGGTGCCGTCGGGTAGGCCAACAACTCAGATATTATTCCACCTAGAGCGGGCCTCCAAATCTTCGCACTTCTTGCTCAGTCTCCACCGCAGCAACAAGTTTAGCCACGTTAGCATGCATGCTAGTTAGCTTGTCGCTATGCTCACTAGCCGAGTGCTCTAGATCGCCAATAGTCTCACTTTGCAAATCGACTCTGTCCTCTAGTGGTTTCAGAGCGGACGCCACTTCTTTCTTAACTGATGCCGATATGATTGCCTCGAATTCCGTGACAATTTCAGTCCGTAGGTCATCCATCATCACTTTAATACCGCGCAGCATCTCATCATTAGCGTCCGATATCACAGGGGAGTCGGGTTGTGGCCTACCCCGGCCGGACTTAGCAGACTCACTTTTCGCTCTGGAGCTCGACATTTATCCGGTTACGGCACTGAAGATAAAAGATACCCAATCCTTGTAAGAGTACGTAGTCGTAGCAAACGACGGACAGACTTTATGTAGTAGTTAAAGTATTTTAAAAACACATTCCCGAAGAGCCTCCATGAAACACTACCTACATCGTGCGCTTCCGGCGGAAGTCCTCCAAGCTACATCACACTTATACTGAGAGAAATATTTGAATCCATGACGCATACTTTTATAGCCAAAGCATTACATCAAATGGAAAATATCTAGATGTTGTCCATCATTTTATACACATTTCCCGCTGTAATTCAGCAGGACATATTTGGGATCGTTGGAAAACTTGGCGTCTCCGCTAGACTCTAAAATGGGCCTGAAGTTGCTCAGGCTTGAATACAGCAGCTGCATTTGACGAACCCACACAGGGGTCCATCGGTTTTATGGGGTTAACATGGCAAGAAGAGCATCAAAATCAAGGCCAAACTCCAGCAAGACGGCAATACAATGTCCTCATGAAACAAGGGAGAATATGGAAATAAAGCCAAAACAACAAAGTTCGTCCCATTTTGGGCCACAACGGGGAAAAAGTGTGCCATCCCAGTCTAATAGTAAACTTGTGTACCAAGCCCCTGCTCCTTACAGATATTTCTGTTTACCAGCCCCACAAAAGATGTGGAATTGGTACAGCATTAACGAATGTGCTGTCCTTTGCTAAATCAGGACATCCTGGCTTAATGATTGAGTAGTGATCCCTTTTTATGACAAATCGCCCCGCCCCCCTCATTTGGAGTAATGAGTGAATGAACCTCACAAATGGTTTACGAGTTAATCCACTGACTCATGTAGAAAGGAGCTGACACAAGACGTCTGGGACTTGGACGGGAGACCGAACCCGTGATGTCACCGCAGGCTGGGAATGGAACTTTCCGGGAAAAAGAAATAAATCAAAGAATAAAAGTAAAATAACAGCAGCATTAACTGGGACAAAAATTGAGCGGACTTGAGGGCCAAGGGGGGGGTTTATCTACAAAGAGGAGTGAGCCAAGAAGATAAGAAAAAAGAGCTGCTTAATTGAAGTTTCTAGAGGCTGTTCATGATCAGTTTTCTAATGCTTTTTTTAAGTCCGGGGGCCTGTATCACGGAGCAAGATTATTCAGTTAGCCGGTTAACTGCAGTGTTGAAACATTAAAAAATGGCTGGTCTATGTTTTCCTTAATGCAGTGACCCAGCTAAGTCAGTAAACCAGCTAAGTGATACATTAAGCAGGTTAAATCGTGTCACTTAGCTTCTCCTGGTTACGAAGAGAATAAGAGTGTCCATTCTGACCCAATTAACTTTATTGCTAATTAGCCTGGTGAGACTGCAATCATGAGGGCCCCAAAATCAAAATTCATCGAGAAAACCAAAGCATGACCCACCCTTAATCCAGTTTGCGGGTCGCCAGTCTTGCTTCCCAAAACACTGGGCACGTCGTTCTAATATTTCACCACGGAGGAGGGGAGCGGAGCGGCCTTAATTAAGGATCTGACTGCTTCCACCTGAGATTAGAGGAGAACGCACCGACCATAACAGAGGCAAGCCGCAAGGTTACAAACCTCATTACATTACACGCAGTGCTAATGCACAGACTACACACCGGTAACCAAATTTGCGTTTTGGCCCTTTCAAACTGTGCTCCTTCACATCCGTCAGGTCAAAGACCCTCCCTCTCCCTCCCTTTAACCCCCCCATATCTCCTCTCCACTCTCCAGGACGAGTTTGCTGAGCGGAATTCAGGGAAGTTAGCGTAGCGGGACTGAAACCCCGGTTAGGAGCGGAAAGAGGCTCAAATTCCCAGAGCATTCATAACTGCGTTAGTAACGGTGGTGCGTTTCTCCTGGAACGAGCTCTCCTCAAATTGCATTAACTGCAACCCCCCCCTCCCCACTCTTGTAGACGGCGGGAGAAGCTGGTTTCGATCTCAAATGCGGTTTGCATTGAATTATTCTGGAGACGTGTTAAATCGGATTACTCCTCCAGTCTCTCACAATGGTCCCCAGTGTGAGCCAAAGCAAGACTACTGCCGGGGGGGGCGAGCACTTCATCTGATTTAACTCAAAACAGGCGAGAGGAACTCCTCTCTTCTTCTGTAGATAAACACAGGAGGTCAACACTCCCCACCCACAACCTAACCACGGCTTACTGCGATGTGCCTGGCCGTAAACCCCCCGCGAGGCGAATGAAGAGATAGGACACAAGTTGGCACCCTCTCCCCCTCTCCCTGCTTGTAGTGGTGCAGGTAAAAACCAGATGAGAGATCATTTCTCATGAGTCTGTGGGGCAATGTGACTCCTAACCCAAAAACAAAGGCCGCCAGTCTCACACTGTCTGGCTGAAATTACATTCCAATTTGTGTGAAACATGGGCAAGTTTCGCTTTCTTAATAGATTTCTTAAGTGGGCCTACTAACAGCCTGATGCATGCATGCGCACGCACACACACACACACACACACACACACACACACACACACACACACACACACACACGCACACGCACACACGCACACACGCACACACACACACACACACACACACACACACAAATTCTTGTACTTCTATCCATGTGAGCACTTCAGTTCACTCTGTGTGTTTTTACTGCCTTTCCCTCATCTCAACAATAAGCAACGTATGCCCAATCCAAACCCTTACCCTAACCCTATCCGCAATTCTACCCTCACCCCTAACCTTAACTAATAAGTCACAATTTTCTTTTGTAGTCGTGAGGATTCCCTATTTTTCTCACTTCCCAAAAATGTCTGCACTCCATAGTTGAAAGACATTCTGGTCCTCATTATTTTGCAAGAACAAGAACACACACACACAGACACACACACACACACACACACACACACACAGACACAGAGTAAAAGGTGTTAGCTCAGATCACACAGGCCCTGATGACCATCATTACAGTTGAACCAGCTCGTCTGCACTTTCCCCTGGCTCTGCCTCGGCGGCCGACTCGCATTTCAAAGGCAGACGACTTGACTTCTGACACCAGATGAACCCTAAACTGTGGGCCCCTCCCCTCCCTGTCCCGTGGCCCGGGCGTGTAAGGGAACCCCCTCCCTGCGACCACGACACCGAGCCAGACGCGGCGACTCGGAGACCTTTGCCACAGGGGTCTCTGGAACAGCGCTCGCTGCCAGGGACCTCCGTCTCCTGCAAGACAAACGGCCTTGTTTGTCCGCTACTCCATTACAGTAAAAATACCCGTCCGCCCTCAGGGAGAAGCATCCCTTTCCTGCCCTTCACTACCCCTCCGCACCCCCCCACTGCCTGCTTTTGATGTTAGACCCCCCCCCACCCCTTTACCCCCAATATGTCCCCAGGGTTAAGTTCACAGCCCTCGCCGCATACGGATAAATGGAACAAAACCGTGCCCTAAATTTGTACCCACAATGAACAAAGTCATGGAACACAAGGGTAAAAGAGAAAGCCATTCAGATAATGACTTTGAGGGGATTGGTGTTAATTGGTTTTTCGTTAGAGAGTTTCTGTTAGCATCTCCGCTTGTGTGTCTCAGTTTTCTTACTAATGAGTATCAGCCTGTCTATCTTCATTACAGCCGTTCTGATGATCAGTCCCTCTTTGTGTGGTGGCGTTAGGATGCTTTTTCAATAGCATATCTTATCGAAGGCCATCGTCAGCGTAGCTTTGATTGCGCATGTAGCCGTTTGTGTAGCATTGCTAGTGTGCTACAGTTTCTCAGTCCCTGCATTTTGGTTTGTGTGTCACTATTAGGGGCAGTTCTCGTCTCGTGCATCGTTGTTAGCGCGCATCTGTTCGCGCATCGTTGTCGAAGTGACTTCTCGTCAGAGCCCCTTTTGTTGGCGTCGGCTGCTTTTTATGCAGGACTGTTGATGAATGATCTGCAGGGGTCTGGCAGTGTACGCGTTTCTCACGCCGGACACAAAAAGCTGTACACCATGGATCAACGCAAAAGACGTCCGAATCCAGCTGCATCCTGCTAGGAATGAGCGCACCGATTCCCGTAACGGGACCCAGTGTTGCTGGGAAGCGGAGTCTGACCCCACTAAACACCCCCAAACACACACAGACACACAGACAAAGGAAAAGTCTGTACTTGCTGCCACCCCCTCTCCACCCCCCCAGTGTGACCGGGCCACCACCGCTGCCAGAATTCCCCACCGGTGAACCACACTGTGGGACCAGCAATACCATCCAAAAGCTTCACACTCACCCCCGCTGACCTGCACTGCACCCTGGCATTATTAGGGTGCAGGATGTAAGCATGTAGTGCACACTAACCAGCCCAGTACCTGAGTGTTCAGCGTGCAGCAGCTGTACTGGGACGGAGGTGCTGAAGTCCGACGCTCGCTCCCTCACATCAGGGTCCTCGTCCTGGAGTAACGTGAAGAGGCTCCGCCACAGAGCCACTGTGTCACTCAAACCTGCAACACAAACACTGCTACACAACACCGCAACAACACAACACACAACCACAGAGATACTGACTCACTCAAACCTGTACCACAAACACTGCTACACAATACACAACCACAGAGATACTGACTCACTCAAACCTGTAACACAAACACTGCTACACAACGCACAACCACAGAGCCACTGTGCCACTCAATCCTGTAACACAAACGCTACTACACAACCACAGAGATACAGACTCACTCAAACCTGTAACA
Source organism: Gymnothorax javanicus (assembly GCA_029692085.1). Classification (NCBI taxonomy): domain Eukaryota; kingdom Metazoa; phylum Chordata; class Actinopteri; order Anguilliformes; family Muraenidae; genus Gymnothorax; species Gymnothorax javanicus. The sequence continues at coordinate 38,534,870 of CM056208.1, read as the reverse complement.
CAAACACTGCTACACACCACACAACCACAGAGCCACTGTGCCACTCAATCCTGTAACACAAACGCTGCTACACACCACACAACCACAGAGCCACTGTGCCACTCAAACCTGTGACACAAACACTGCTACACAACCACAGAGATACTGACTCACTCAAACCTGTAACACAAACGCTGTTACACAACACTGCTACACAACTCACAACCTCAGAGCCACTGTGCCACTCAAACCTGTAACACAAAAACTGCTACACAACGCACAATCACAGAGCCACTGTGCCACTCAAACCTGTGACACAAACACTGCTACACAACCACAGAGATACTGACTCACTCAAACCTGTAACACAAACGCTGTTACACAACACTGCTACACAACTCACAACCTCAGAGCCACTGTGCCACTCAAACCTGTAACACAAAAACTGCTACACAACACTGCTACACAACTCTCAACCACAGAGATACTGACTCACTCAAACCTGTAAGACAAACACTGCAACACAACACACAACCACAGAAATACAGACTCACTCAAACCTGTAACACAAACACTGCTACACAACACTGCTACACAACTCACAACCACAGAGATACTGACTCACTCAAACCTGTAAGACAAACACTGCAACACAACACACAACCACAGAGAGATACAGACTCACTCAAACCTGCCACACAAACACTGTAACACAACGCACAACCACAGAGATACAGACTCACTCAAACCTGCAACACAAACACTGTAACACAACGCACAACCACAGAGATACAGACTCACTCAAACCTGCAACACAAACAGCCACAGAAGCAGTGTCACTCAGACCTGACAAACTGCAAAAAAAAAAAAAAAAAAACACAACTTCACGACACATAACACTTTTCCTCTCAAGCCTTGTACATACAAATATACATCCTGCAATGCAACAATAAAACTTCTCTCTCACTTAAAGCTAGCAGTATTGGTAGCAGTACTTAGTACTCACACAAGGTTCAGAGTTCAGACGAACATTCACATGTGTGCAGACACACACACACACACACACACACACACACACACACACACACACACACAGTGACTCACCCAGTGGTAAGGCCGGGCTGGTTAGCAGGGTGGGCGTGGCCTGCACCAGAACCTCTGCAGCAGTCAGCTTCACCTCTGCCGGCTGCTCCTCTCCACAGCACCGGCTCACCAGCGCCACCCAGCGGCTCAGTACAGGCACTGCAGCCACACCCATACCCTGCAGGGGCAAATCACAGGGATCCAAAATACACACACACACACTTTACCAAAAACAGTCAATACACTCTTCATCTGTATGCACTGTATGCATAACTTTACACATGCTTCATATGCATATGCTAACACACACTTCATGTGCGTAGTTCGACATACTCTTAATGTGCATAAGCTAACAAGCTAGCATGTGCGGACTCACGCACGCACACAAACACGTCCCCCACAAGAGGCAAAAGAGCAGCACAGATGCAGATGTTTTGTGAACACCAGCTGGATGACAACACGAGACTAAAGAATCACTCTTCAGTAACACCACAGGAGATTAACACCAGATCTAGCCGTGACACTCTCCAGGCCACACATCTCCGTGTCTGACTGGGGCCCAATTCCACAGACTGCTAAAGCTCCAAAGTCTGCACGGCACACAGGCCGTTATGTAGCTAGCTGCTCGAGAGCAGAGTTAACTGGAGCTGGGACAATCGGAGTGAGTCTCTGTACAACTCATCTGAGAAATGTTTCTAACTCTCAGTGTACAGTGAGGGAGGGAGGTGGTTAACAGTGTGTGTGTGTGTGTGTGTGTGTGTGTGTGTGTGTGTGTGTGTGTGCGTGCGTGTGCGTGCGTCTGCATTTTCTAAACTCTCTGCCCAAACCACCCTAATCAAATGCAGCCAGTGAATCCAGGTGAAGTTTTTCATATAATATATCAATGCATCCAATCACATGAATAAAAGACAACCAATGATCACTTTATGCTGTCTAGCTACCTGCACGTAATGAACAAACATGCAATTTTACACATTTGCATTAACAAAAATACAAAATTCCTATCATGTTTGGAAAGGTGCATTAATATCACGTTGACTTTGGAAAGGTGCACTTAATTGGGGAAATTATCCCTTTATTGAAAACGCTGGACTAGATGGCACGTTTTCCAATTCTAGAATAATCAAGGCAATTGAAGAACGGCTTTTTCCCCATGCCATCCAGCAAATAATTGAAAATTCAGTAGAGAAAATAATTTAATTATAATTATTGCAGCACCAAGAACGCTAATTTTTTTTTCCAGTGAGGGTTTGCATTTCAGAACTCATTTGCAAATGAAGGTAATAATCGCAAGTACTACACGTGTTTTTGCACCCCACGCGAACTTGCTGCAAAAAATAGACAGCTGTCAGATTGGAAAATGTAAACGGATCTAAAACGATACTTGTCACCAGAATTACCTTCATTCGCTGAAGAGTTCTGAAATGCCGCCTCTCGCTGGAAAAAAAATTAACGCTGTTGAGTGCCAGTGCATAGACCTAATTATAAATTAATTATTTTCTACTGAATGTAGCCCATTATTTGCTGTTAGATCGCATGGGGGAGAGAACTTGTCTTCAATTGCCACTTGATTATTCTTGAGACTGAAAAATGTTTATAAAGGAAACCATCTAGAATTAGCCAGACTAATTGTTTTCAATAAAGGGATGGATAATTTCCGCCGAATTTTCAAGTCTAGCGCCGGCCCTGACCCGCCATTACGAGTTATCTCGTAGTTGGCAGTCAACGTGTTAAGGTAGATTACTGCTATAAAAATACCATTACCATTTTCACATATTTCACCCGCCATTTCTCAAAAAACACTAGTCCGATTCTAATGACGTTTGGAACATAAATACACTGAACAAAAATATAAATGCACACAGTGATTTTTTTTTCGAATTATTTTTTAATCAATCAGGAAATATTTCAACAAAACAATTATTATTTTATTCTTGCCTTAATATTCAAGCAACAGAAACATGACTAACAATTTACTGTGCACAATTCATGAGTTATCACAGCCTGAACCCAACAGGGGTCAGCAGGCAGAGTTCACAGCAGTCAGTAACGAGTGTGTCCACCATCGGCATCACGTAAGGCGGTACACCTCCGGAGCGTGGAGTTCACGAGGTTGTCAATAGTGGCCTGTGGAATGTTGTCCCATTCCTCCTGCAGCGCAACTCGGAGCTGGCATCAGCGTAACGCTCGCCCACACGTCACCATACGCGTTGTCTGCCATCAGCACGGTACAGTTGGAATCGGGATTCATCGCTGAATAACAGCGTCCACCACCGTACAAGCGTCCAGCGAAGGTTATGGTTGGCCCAGTCGAGTCTGTACCGATGCCGGACGGCGGTCAGGTTGAGACTTGGTGCGGTCAGCGAGCTCGGAGGTCTGCCTCCCTCAGGCGGTTTAGGACAGTCTGAGGTGATATCCGCCTGTTGTGCAGTCCGACGGTCTCGTCAGCTGTCCTGGTGGCTGGTCGGAACCGATCATGGAGATGCTTGAGCCGCATGTGCCGATCCTGTGTGGGCGCGGTCACACGTGGTCGTGGGGCATGTGGACGATTCACAGTGCTGCCAGTCTCTCAGAATCGACTTCTCAACCGGCTGATGGTGGAATGACACACATTCAAGTGTGTTGACACCGCTGTCACAGATATCCCAGCATTCAGCATGCCAATGGCACGCTCCCTCATGACGAGTGACATTTGTGGCATTGTGACTTGTGACAAAAGTGCACATTTTGAGGTGGCCTTTTATCGACCCTGGAGCAAGGAGTGCCTGTGCATTGGTCACGCTGACTGACCAACTCAATGTCATGCTCTATGCAGCTCAGGGGCAGAATAACTCAATGAGTGAGTAATCTCACAGGGAGTGGTCAATGAGACGTGGGTCACCAGAATTGAGCAAAACAAATCATTCAGTACACCAATAAACAATATTTGTGGGCATATTTCATTATAGGTCAATTTAACTCAGCATTTTTGGTTTGTGCGTTTATATTTTTGTTCAGTGTAGTTTACAGCATGATGGTTGTCCTGAACCTAAAAAATACAGCCCTTTTGGTACTCTTAATTTCAGGGGGTGCTGAATATATAATGAGGTAGAGAATTTTCAAGTCAAGAGCAAAATTTCAAAAAACCTTTGCATTTTGTTAAAGTATCCAACTTTAAGAGGTTTGGCCCATAGATGCTGGATCAGGCAACCTGTGTGCAAAATAAGAAGTTGATATGTCTATTAGCTACTGAGGTGTGGTGTTTTGAAATTGTCATGATATGCCCCTTTGCGGCGGCCATCTTGGACACCTAATTTGCATAATTTATGCAAATCACCTCCATCCCTGCCAATTTGAATGTTTGCTTCTCATATCAATAAAGCAATATGATATTGAAATAAAGATTTTCATGCTTAATAGCAGTATTCTACCTTAAAATGGTAGTGGTGAATATCTTAATGCTCAAAATGACCACCGGCGAACACCACTGGAGAAGGTGGCGAGCAGTCAAATGGTTATTTGCCGCAAGATGGATGTTCATCGAGCATCGACTGATGTTACCTTATTTTTATTTATTTAGCCTACATGTATTTGGTGGGGTGGGGGATTCAGACATTCATTAATGTGTTATGGTATTGTTTAGGATTTCCTTAAATGCTCTACCCTAAATGTCCCGACAGCAAAGCAAGCTATGAAGTTTTGCTTGAACCAACCAACTGATAACAGGCTATAATGGCGATAATAACATTCTTATAAAGAAAATACATAAATTAGCATTTAACTGCCCACAAATTGTCTGTCATTGAACATGTGTCGCGAGATGGCAACTACACTTAATATTTATGCAAACATTGTCTGAAACGACTGCACAGTTCCATTTTCTAGTCATCTTCACTGAGAACAACGTCCTCGGTTTCCTCAACTTTCACCAATTTCCTTCCCAACCGGTGATCAGTGAAGTGCTAAAATAATCTCCAGTTACCTAGCTGTGAACGGAAGATGATCACCAGTTGTGTGGTCACTTGAATGTTTTTCACCACTGGAGAAGTGGGAATTACCAAAGACACTGGTTCATTTGAACGCATCGTGAGTACTTTCACGAATTCAATGATTCCAAAATATGGAAAAACGATCTGACGCATAAGATCTACTTTTAAATAAACGCAGGCCACATGAGTCATCTCAGAATCTCAATGAAATATGTTCAGTATAATCCAAGGCATAAGGGGGGAGATGAAATCTGCTTCCAGTATTCTCTGACTCATCTAAACCTCCGTCCCACAGGCTTCTTCACAATGCCCTCCCTCTCTCCGCTCCGCTATAAATTTACTTGCAGTGAAATAAGCAGAAGTGTATTTCTCCATCTGAGGACGTGTCAAGGTTACTGAATACTTCATTTTTCATTCTGCTCTGCACTGGGGGACATTAATCCCTTTCAGTTGTGACATCATAAATGTGCCACTGGAAGTTCTTAACTGAGCATTCCAATGCCGATTTCACAAAGACTACTGGTTGTTGAAAACAACAGAATTCTAAATTGCTGACCCATTTCATTCTAAAGAAACATTATATACTCTACAACAACTTCCTTAATCCCTTAAAGGGCCAGAGCAGGTTGAAGAAGTCTTCAGCGGTGCAGATCAGGTGTTGACCTCACTGGGTTGGGGGACAGACTCACCTGGGGGGCCGTCTCCGTCAGATATACGATCAGCCGAGACACCAGGGAGAGGGCGGCGCAATGGAGCTCCACGCTGTCACACAAACAAGTGGCACAGAGACCCCCATTACTGTAGGCCACGGAGTCTGAGACAGGAACTTACAGGCGCCCCTACGCTCGACCCGTGTCAGGCATTCCGCTAGCGGAACCTCAGCCCAGCTACAAACAGTGTTAATGAGATCAGAAGTGATCCTCCGCCCCCCACACCGGGGCCTGGGTCTTAAGGTCTTAGGTGAGGCCTGGCCTCATTTCCTTAGAGAGGCCCGGGGGGGGGCAGGTGGGGTCAGGGGCAGGTGGGGTCAGGTGTAGAGCTGGGACAGCTCCAGGGCTGCTGTGTGGGGTGAGGACACAGGAGAAAGAGAGAACAACAGAGGGAGAGAGAGATAAGAAAGAGGGAGGGGGAGAGATGACAGAGAAAAGAGAAGGTAAAAGATGAAAAAAAAGGGGGGATTAGGAGGAAGATAAGGGGAGTAATGGAGTGGGGAGAGAGAAAGAAGGGGGGGCACAAAAAGGGGAGAGATGAAGAAAGGGTAGACGAAGAGCAGAGAAAGAAAGAAAAGAGAAAGGCAGAGTGAGAGAGAAAAAGGAGTATGAAATAAAGATGTATAACAGATGGGGCTGGCGCCATTTGGTCCGCTGGTCGATTGTTTGGTTGATGAGCTGTTGGGTTGGCTAGGATTTTTTTGTTCGAGAAATCGCAAATATTCCAAATCCATAGATAATCCATTGTGGATGCTGCAGTATATGGCATTAACAGTCCTTCACTCTTAAGTAGGCCCATGTTCCCTTTAATAAATTGTATTATGCAATTACGAAAATATTGATGCTGCGAATAATTCACCAAAATTAATTGGAAGAGTATTTCATAGTAATTGTTTTTATATGTGGAATAATGACGTTTGTAACACTCCCTTCCACGCCTACACTGTATCCTTCTTCATGGCACGCGAATGCGCATTTTAACTGTAGCCTAATATTTGCCCTGAGATTCAGTTAAGATAAGTGACGTAGGCGTAATTTAATTGCTCATTTCGATATAATCTTGGAACATAATGTTCAAGAATCAAGAGCGCTCTGAGAGCTCAACATCCCCCGCTGGAGTCGCGACTCAGATATGCACATCATCAGTCTATCTGCAGAATGTTTGCAAAGTTTCAGGGATGTCCTATTAAAACAGTAGGAGCTGATTTCACCAGCCAAGTACCTACATAATCCTCCTTTTGGACTTTTGCCTGTCAGGGGATTAAAAATCTGGAGCATGGCATCATTTCTTTTTAGTTGCTGAATATCGAAAAAACTGGAATGACTTTGCAAGTAACGTTTCACTTTCCTCAGTTCAACACTAACATGACCTACGACTTCAAAACGGTAAATCAGCCCACTTCATACTCTTTCTGAGTGTAAACTATCGGAGACTTTCGGAGTCCATGAGAATTTCAGACTTCGAGATTGTTATAGCCGAATATAAAAATACATTTTTTACAAAATAGCTTTTAAATCCTTAACAAACAAACCAGGTTTCTACAATAATACACAGCCGTTGCATTACAATGTGTTATAGTTGGGTCAAATAAAAGCGTAAGACACTTATGTGTTCATACTTCGACTACACAAGTTCAACGGCAAAATCTGCAAAAACAGCATGAGGAGGAGGCTCCAAACAGAGTTCAAAAATTTCAACCAATTGACCAATCAGGGAAAACGGCCGACTGCTGGTCGACCAAGATTTGTTTTAGTCGGCGACAGTCCTGATAACAAAATTGTTAGTTTTCTCTTTGAGAGCAGTTTGATGCCCACTCAGGGATGACATCACGCAAAGTAGGCCACACACCTGCCAACAGGTGCATGTGGAAGAGAACACTTCACTCTCAGGGCCGCGTTCATTAAGCCACTCACAGCAGGAGCAGTGATCCAGGATCAGCTTTCTCTGGTCCATAATCAACCACAGGCAAACTGATCCCACATTGGCACTCTCACTGTAAAATATTTATAACCTTGGACCTTAGTGTGTGGCCATTCACATGAAGTCATAATTTGCACATTAATCCCCATCAGGCTTTTTCCACAAACTCATTTCAAATATCCCCATGACTAGCAGGCACACCAGTAGTAAACACTCAGATTTGTTTTGGGGCAACTTGGTTAAATCCACCAGAAAGCAGACCCTGTGTCACTCACCATGCTGCCTTCTTACGTCCACTCAGGAGAAAGTGCTCACCTGTGTATGGACTCCTCTGTCAAGCTCATAAGCCAGTCCAGTGCCTCCTCATTGGTCAGAACTCTCATTCCATCTGTCCAGGGCAATACAGCGGACCAGGGGAGCCGATAGAGCACCTGCAACACCTAGAGAAGCCGGACAACCCCGTCAGTGTGTGAGATAAGAGCAAGACAAAAAATTCAAGAGACTCGAGATCTGTGAACAGCAATCATAGAGATCAATATAAAAAGTGCCACAAGGGTCCATTTTGGGACCATCTGGAGTTTTTGTAGTGTTAACAGAGTAAATGTTAAAAGAAGGAGGGGGTATTTCTTCTATTCAAGCCAGCACCTGTCTCAATGCAGTCCCAAGGCCCTGCTGCCTGTGCAGGCAACCCAAGAAGCTAGTGTTCTTTCTCTGGCACCCAAAATCCGCCAGCAATATTCAGACGGACAAGAGATATGGTGGAAAAGGGGAGTAGATATGACTCCAAAGTGGGGTAGAAAGGCTTGAGGCCTAGGAAATACTTAATTTTTTAAATGAGGAAGAGAAACAGCAAGTGAAGCATCATGGGTTCACGTTATTGTCTCGTGCTACTGTAGCGTGCTGGCAGAGCCAGTTCCACCTTTAACGAAGATTCAAAGGATGAACTCACAAATGAAAGGGCTGCTTTCTTCCGCAAAACACCCCTGGCTTTTTAAAACACAGCAAAGGACGCTCAAATAGGTGTTTACATTCTTGCCGCATATTTCGATGATTATTATTTTTTTTGAAAAAAAAGAAGAAGAAAGCGGGAACCTGTTATTAAAGCTTTAAATAAGCCCCTTTGTGGACGGCGCGGAGGACTGCGGCAGGTTTAATGGCTTCTGTGGCCCCCGTGCGTGATTATGTTTCAAACAGATATTAAAGACACACTGAGCAGGTGGGCGGGCAGCGACTCATGCTCTTACTCTGTGAGTGTGTGCGCGCACGCAGCCGAGTGAGCAAACGTATATGCGCGCGTTCATGCGTGTGTTTGTCTTTGCATATGTGTCCGTTGGTCTATCCATAAGCAGGTGTATACGTGTAAGCGTGTTTATGAGTGTATGCCTGTTGTGCGTGTGTGTGTCGTGTCTGTGAGTCAGTGTTTGTGTGCCTGAATGTATGTATGGACGCATCTGTGTGTGAGCTTATCTATGCGTTTGAATGCGTGTCACGTCATGTGTGTATGAGTGCACACATGTTGTGTGTGTGTGTGTGTGTGTGTGTGTGTGTAGTCAGGTCAGGTTCACAAAACTTTTAAAGAACTCGCAACTTCAAGCACCAGCTCAGACTGCATGGCAAAAACACATCGACGTGATTGCAAGGCATTCAGTTCCCAAACCACATCAGTCGTCCCACTGGAAGGGGGGAGGGGAGGCATACCAGAACATTCTGGAACAATGGCAAACAGAGACCACCAGTGGGGTGCCATTTTAATACAACTTCACCAGGTTCTGCTCCTCCAAAACACCAGTTGCCCCACTGTTGAACTTGGCTGTTTTTCCGCATCCCCCCCCTCCCCACCCTACACACGCATGCACCCTCCCACCCACCCATGCACGCACGCACGCACACACACACACACACACACACACACACACACACACACACACAACCCCCCCCATTCAGAGGAGGCACCATAACTTTGTTCAACTGCCTAAGTAACTGCTCCATCATAAACCTGCTTTTGATAAATGCAAAATACATAATGTAATTTCCAGCAATCAAGTGTTCTGACAGCCTAATACAACTTAATGACCAGAAACCACAGAGTTTAAAAAGCAGTGAACTCGCTGCCATGCGCTAGCAAAATATTATGGTAAACAGGACTGACTGGCTCGCTGCCTTGCATTTTATTGGTTATGAGCTGTGAGGGGTTGCTTGCCTTGGTCAAACACTGAGGGTGTTTCTCACGCAAAGCCATGCTGGTGAAGCTGAGGTGGGCGGGGCACAGGTCGCTGGGAGTGACTCCGCCCCTCTCTAGCCTCCTGAGCACCGCCTCCAAGGCCAGATGCCGGACTTCGTATTGCAGGCACTGCAGTAGACGGCCCAGGATGTGGGGTCCTCGCGAACCTGCGCCCCAGGGCTCTGGGTTTTCCACGCTGGCACTGGCTGCCATCCGGGCCAGGCTCTGGAGATACTGCGGGGCCCCAGGGCCCGATACTGAGCTGGGGCCCTCAGGGGCCAGCAGCTCGGAGTCAGTCAGGATCTCAAGAGTCTCCTTACAGCGCGGATCTGAAAGTGAGGAACCATAATCACATCAGGAAGAGCTGCCGCCTGTCACACTAACAAAAATAATCTCTCGCCTGTCTCATACACAGTGATGCAGATGTGCGCACGTCGTCTAAAACGCGCACTGACTCACTCACAAAAAACAAAAGCTCTCAAGCACACACTCACAAACACACTTGCAAGCTCTCACATAAACATTCATTTACTCACAGTCTCACACACACACACACACACACACACACACACACACACACACACACATACATATGCCCTCTCTCAGAAACATAAAGGTACTCCCTCACATAAATTAAATTCTCTCCAACAGATGCAGCCCACAAACACAAATCTCGCGCCTTCATCTACACCATTAACAGAGCTTCAGAAACGTCCAAAAGCAACTCAAGTCAGCCAAGTTTTCCGGGAAGAAAAACGCCCTGGGAACACCCTGAGCGCTACAGACCGAAGGCCGACAGGAAGTTACAGCCGCCAGGGCAGAAAGTGCACAGACAGAGGTGGTCTGTAGAGTCCAGAACAGCTACACTGGCCTGTATCACACTCTGAAGGGCAACAGGTTGGCCGTCCCAGCTCAGCAAATATGTCTCGGCAAGGATGGGAGAAGATTCTGGTGAGACTTCCATGTTGTGGTTGAGAGACCGTACAATGGGAACGTTTTCCATTACATTCATGCAACGCAATTTAGATTTGCACTGCAACTTGGCAAGACAGTTTGATGCATGTTAATTCCAAACTCAAAGAAGATTGTCCCTCATACGTCACAGAAAAGACCCACTGAACCACAGGAACCCTATGCATTTGTATGAATGATGTAAACATATGAGGCCGCAGCTGGAGAGAGAGTCCTCGCTCCAAAACCTTTTGTAGAGCTGACTGCCCACCTTCGTTCAAAGCAGGACCACAGCAACATCAGATAAGAAAGGCAAAAGCACGCGAATCATCAGATGTGAATCTAATAAAGATGTCCAAGATGATCCATGTCCTCCAGTGCTATCCTATCTGATATGTAATCGCAGATTTAACAAGCTAAAGTGATTTTAACTCAAAGAATGTAAAGTACTGTTGCATGAAAATGGTGGGAAAAGCACTAAAAGTACAAATAATTGGACAAATGGAGGCATTTTCCAAAAGTACAGGGAATATTTGGGGGACAGGTGTTCACACCTACATGTAAAATCAGCTCAACACTGCCCTCTGTCTACCAGTAAAAGGACACCGATTGCTCCACCTCCTTCACCCAGTGCTGTACCCTCGTATTCCCAGGACACTCTGCCTGAACCCAAACTCTAAAGGCTGCTGCCACTCCATCCAATCAGAGGGTGGGATTTGCCAGCTAGTGACTCATGCAAAGCCCCCCAGAGTCAGTTATCAGTTACACAACTCCCCCCTCCAACCCCCCCACCATGGCCTCAATGCAGTCGCCTTCTTCACGGCCAACTCAATTAGTTTAACACGCACCTCCGAAAAACAGGCAATTCAATCTTGCCCTGAGCGCCACAGCGCTAAACCCCAATAAAGGAGAGGGGTGGGGCGGGGGTGCTAATAGGGTGGGGTATAATCACACATTCCTGTAGTGCAAGGGGCTCCAGGATATACAGGAACTTGATCCGTCCTCAAAGCCCGAACGACCCCGCAGTCGCCGTCCCCGAGTCTTTTGCGCCGGTCCGATAATGGCGGTAATGGCGATAATGATGGAGATGGGGACCATTACCGGAATGACAGCCCTGATGTTCCCCAGGAATGCCAGCAGGCCGCTGGGCCGAGCATTGGTGTGTGTCCGGGGCGAGAGGGGTGTTGAGTTTCACCTATTAGTTAGGGGTTCTGTTCAGGGCCGGAGAGCCTAAATGTTTCCCAGAGAACTGCGCGTACTGTACCGTGTGCTCGCGCAAACACAGTCTCATTTTTCTATCCTCGTGGGGACAAAAAAAGTATTTTTGTACCAAAATCCTATTTCTATACCCCCTTAACCCTAAAAATCAACCCTAATTAATCCCTTCCCTAACTCTAACCCGAATCTTAACCCTACCTGCCAAGGCCCCTGAAGTAACATTTTTTTAACCTAAATTTAACACCTCACCTTGACCTAGAGCATAACTGTAATACCTAGCCAAAAAACAAGGGCTAGACCTAATCAAGCCCATCTGTAACTCCAGTGCTAAGCCTAGCCCAAAATTAAACTTTTTCTTCATGGCGAACCACAAAATATGTCCCCAGGGTGCCATTTTTTCAGATTTTACAATCCTGCGAGAAGACTGTACACTTTACTCTGCTGGTAAATGAATCACAACGAACTCTCCTCCCATTTTAACTTTGTGCAAAACCTTTGCTAAGGCTCTGCTTTCACAGAGTAAAAAAAAAAAAAAACAATTAGGAGTGTGTTGCCCAGCTTTTATTAGGGTCTTTATTAAAATAGAGGCACCGGAGGCCACAGCAATGATTCATTTCGGAAATGAAAGCCGTTTATCTGAGGGACGGGTTGAGCTGTGGGGGGGGAATGCCTGGCGAGGTCAGTGTACCAGTGCTTTCTTTAATAAAAGCAGAGACACACCAGAGGCCTGTCCCAGGAGAGAGGGCGATCAGTGCAGCAGAGCTTGCACGCTTCCCTCCTCTGTTTCAGTTATTTACATGGTTTCATTTCTCTAAAGCCGGGAGCGGCAGCGAACTCAGCTGATGTGCAGTGGCGCTGTGGTGAGGGGGCAGGTTTAACTGCCGTGTGACCTGGTGCGGAACTGCTGTGCGATTCTCCTCCTGAATCATGACGCCTGAATGTGCCCACTTTCTCCATCTCTCCCTCTCTCACGCGCACAGATGCACGCACGCAAATCCAGCTCTTCAACTGGGAAATGCAAAGGGGCACACAAGTTTGCAGATGACTGCATGTGCATATGAGCGTATGCACGAGCGACTTATTGAGCATCTGAATGACTATATGTGTGCGCGCACGTGTGAAAGAGAGAGAGAATATTTGTGAAAGTGTCAAAGTTTAACAGCAAACACACAACATTCTCACAATGTAACAATAATGCCATGGCAATGTTATGACGTTAAAAAACATTTTGACAATATTTTATATAAGAGAGTGAGTGCGAGCGCATGTGTGTATATGCAAGTATAGATAGCCACAGACTAAAGCCTCGTTTCCTCTGAGCAGTCCGGTTCACTACAATTCAGTTCCTTTACACATTCAAATGGTTATTTTTGAATCTTGATTGTCAAAAGTTGAGTACAGTATCAAAAAGAACCGTTCCAAACTATCCTGCTTTTGATTACTCCTCTGTTGCGCTGCCTAGCATGCAGATCCAAAGTGAAAAGCTGGAGCTCGAGACACAGCAGTCCTCTGATTGAAAGTGAATCACATCTCTTGCTCCACAAGGGCTAAACACAAACAAGCTGCTTCAATGGTTGACGCAGCTACTACAACTAGGCAACAACCCTGCCTAAGTTTAAGAGTATTGTCTGCAGTGGAAACACAAACCTAATCAAGGGTTTAGGCATCAGTCCGAACAGATTGTGCCAGTTCTAAGGGTATTATATTGAAAGTGTTTGGTGGAAACACGGCTAAAGACTGATTATCTCTCACCCCCTACCATAAGCCCAGCAGCAGGACAAAGCAGACAATAGTACTCTTTACAGCAGAGAACGGAAAACTACTGCAGGCCATGGTAATAAAGCAGTCCTGTCACCAGTATCTATAACTGCATCAACAAACTGCACACTCATGTACACACACACACACACACACACACACACACACACACACACACACAGAGCTCAGCGTGCTGGATTGCACATCAGGCCCCCCTCATTACCCAGCCTGTGAAAAACAAAACCCAGACAGACAGACGGCCGCAGAGTGAGACCCAGATGAGCTCTGCGCTGCTGCAGGAAACCTGAAATAAAACCCCTCTGTCCCTCTCTAACACTGAGGAACAGCCTGCCAACCAACACACACACACACACACACATGTTCACACATGTTCACACACACACACACACACACACACACACACACACACACACGCACACACACACACACACACACACACACACACACACACACTCAATTGCAAGGATGCACAAGCAAACACACACTCTCTCTCTCACACACACACACACACACACACACACACATCCTTGTACTTATATCTTTGTGAGGACATTACATTGACTTCCATTCATTTTTCTGTGTCTCTACAGCCTTTCCCTAATCTTAACAATAAGCAATGTATGCCTAACCCAAACCCTTACCCTAACCTTAACCTATCCCTAATTCTAACCTTACCCCTAACCTTAACTAATAAGTCACAATGTGCCTTTGTAGTTGTGAGGACCGGCCAAAATGTCCTCACTTTCCAAAAATGTCCCCACTCTGTAGGAAAAAAACGTTTTTTGGTTCTCACTTTGTAGCAAGTACAAGAACACACACACACACACACACACACACACACACGCTCCTATGAGCAGGACTCCGTAAACTCTGCTAGCCGAAGGGTTTTCAGGGCCCGCCCTGGACCTGTGTTTTCGAGCCAAAAAATTCCACCTGGATCCGCCGGGACCATGCAATTTTTACTAGGCATTCACTCCAGAAACGGGCAGCATGTGTGTGTATGCGTGAGAGAGAGAGAGTTCAGGTGGCTTCTTTTCAAACCCTCCTGGATTTCCTTAAATTAATTTTGTTCAAACGCAGCACTTTCTCGGCTCCTGGATTTGACATCATAACCATGAAGTGAAACAAAGACTGGCTCACAGATCAGACCTTGGTACCTTTTCAAGAGGGACTGCCAGCAGAAACAAGCACTCTGTGCTGAATTTGAAAACTGAAGTCATAGCGGTTTTACCACATTTAAAAGCTAAGGTACAGGAGGGATTAATACATTTGACAGCTAGGTTACAGTCGTGTACATAATCCATTCATTATTTTAACCACTCATTCCAGGTTATTGTCCCAATGAGCTAAAGACTCTTCTAGCATATAAAGAAAAAATCTCTCACCAGCCCAACAGAGGGATCACACAACACTCACTCACTCACACACGGGAAATTTAGAATATTGGAATATATAATCCATCTTTAAAACTAGACATGTCGGTCGCCTGCGACTAATGGGTGCAGCCCCCGATAGCCCACATTTTTCATTTTGGCTTCTTTTTGACACAAAATGGTCTATTATTTAGTTAATTATGTTACCATAACAACTAAAATCAATAGACGCTGTGTCCTAAACACTGCCCATATACATACCAAATATAAAAGAAATGGCTTTAAATTTTTGGCCTGTAGAGCGTCCACAAGGAAATCTCTACAGTAGCCGCGGTGGATGCAGGATGAGGCCAAATCCGTAGTAGCCCTGACTACAATAATATGGCATTCATAATGTATTTGAAAGATAGCTAGTCAGAGAGATTGCATGCTAACAGTACTGTGCTCTCTATTGATGTACTGTATATAAAAAAATCTATAATTTTTGGAGTCTATGCAGCCGATTTTGGTAACACAAGATCTTGGCAAAACTTTCTCAACCAACTCCCTGTACTCCCAGCTTTTAGTTTTCCATTATGGAGATGATCAAAGCAGTGTAGCATAATTATTCACAAAATAAAAACTGGATGTCAAAACAGGAAGCGAGGAATTTTAACTGGTGTTGAGAGGAGAGAAAGTGTGGTTCTTCAACAGCTTTTGTAGCTCATCTGGAGAGTTGCTTGAGACGTTGACTCTGGTGTATACAACTGAAAGCCGAAAAATAACAGTGGTGTCTGTAATGTGACCGTCTGTTAAAGAACAGCAGTGGTGTATGTAATGTTACAGAAAACGAATGAACAACAGTAATATATGTAATGGAACTGATAGTAAAGGAACAGCAGTGATGTATGTAATGGGACAGACAGCTAAGGAACAGTAGTGATGTATGTAACGGGACAGACAGCTAAGGAACAGCAGTGATTTATGTAGTGGGACAGACAGCCAAGGAACAGCAGTGATGTATGTAATGGGACAGACAGCTAAGGAACAGCAGTGATTTATGTAATGGGACAGACAGCTAAGGAACAGCAGTGATGTATGTAATGGGACAGACAGCCAAGGAACAGCAGTGGTGTATGTAATGGGACAGACAGCCAAGGAACAGCAGTGATGTATGTAATGGGACAGACAGCTAAGGAACAGTAGTGATGTATGTAACGGGACAGACAGCTAAGGAACAGCAGTGATTTATGTAATGGGACAGACAGCCAAGGAACAGCAGTGATGTATGTAATGGGACAGACAGCTAAGGAACAGCAGTGATTTATGTAATGGGACAGACAGCTAATGGGAACAGCAGGAAGTGATTTATGCAATGGGGACAGACAGCTGGGACAGACAAGGAACAGCAGTGATGTATGTAATGGGACAGACAGCCAAGGAACAGCAGTGGTGTATGTAATGGGACAGACAGCCAAGGAACAGCAGTGGTGTATGTAATGGGACAGACAGCCAAGGAACAGCAGTGGTGTATGTAATGGGACAGACAGCCAAGGAACAGCAGTGGTGTATGTAATGGGACAGACAGCCAAGGAACAGCAGTGGTGTATGTAATGGGACAGACAGCTGAGGAACAGCAGTGGTGTATGTAATGGGACAGACAGCTAAGGAACAGCAGTGGTGTATGTAATGGGACAGACAGCTAAGGAACAGCAGTGGTGTATGTAATGGGACAGACAGCCAAGGAACAGCAGTGGTGTATGTAATGGGACAGACAGCCAAGGAACAGCAGTGGTGTATGTAATGGGACAGACAGCTAAGGAACAGCAGTGGTGTATGTAATGGGACAGACAGCTAAGGAACAGCAGTGGTGAACAGACAGTGGTGTATGTAATGGGACAGACAGCCACAGGAACAGCAGTGGTGTATGTAATGGGACAGACAGCCAAGGAACAGCAGTGGTGTATGTAATGGGACAGACAGCTAAGGAACAGCAGTGGTGTATGTAATGGGACAGACAGCTAAGGAACAGCAGTGGTGTATGTAATGGGACAGACAGCTAAGGAACAGCAGTGGTGTATGTAATGGGACAGACAGCCAAGGAACAGCAGTGGTGTATGTAATGGGACAGACAGCTAAGGAACAGCAGTGATGTATGTAATGGGACAGACAGCTAAGGAACAGCAGTGATGTGTATGACAGAATGGGACAGACAGCTAAGGAACAGCAGTGGTGTATGCAATGGGACAGAAAGCAGTGGTGTATGTAATGGGACAAAGAACAGCCGTGGTGTATGTAATGGGACAGACAGCTAAGGAACAGCAGTGATGTATGTAATGGGACAGACAGCTAAGGAACAGCAGTGGTGTATGCAATGGGACAGAAAGCTAAGGAACAGCAGTGGTGTATGCAATGGGACAGAAAGCTAAAGAACAGCCGTGGTGTATGTAATGGGACAGACAGCTAAGGAACAGCAGTGATGTATGCAATGGGACAGAAAGCTAAGGAACAGCAGTGGTGTATGCAATGGGACAGAAAGCTAAGGAACAGCAGTGGTGTATGTAATGGGACAGACAGCTAAGGAACAGCAGTGATGTATGCAATGGGACAGAAAGCTAAGGAACAGCAGTGGTGTATGCAATGGGACAGAAAGCTAAGGAACAGCAGTGGTGTATGCAATGGGACAGAAAGCTAAGGAACAGCAGTGGTGTATGCAATGGGACAGAAAGCTAAGGAACAGCCGTGGTGTATGTAATGGGACAGACAGCTAAGGAACAGCAGTGATGTATGTAACGGGACAGATATAATGAGAGTACTGGGTGAAGTAGCGTTCTTCAAAAACTGCCCCTGCCTCACTCCCTTAACTGCTGAATAAATATCATGTGTTTGTGCAGCGCTGGGTTACGTAAGCAGGAGCTGGACCCGTGAATGCAGGCTTGTTTTAAAAGTTTCCATCACACTCTCGCATGTGTGCAGCATGTGGCGACGCAGCACAAATACCAGCGCATTGAGTTTACCATCTCCAATTTAAACTGGGTCACAAACACTACCTCCTGCTTTCTGGCTCCGGATAAGCATTCCTCCTTTATCGAGGTTCCCACCACCCCCTCCGACTCTCTACACCCCCACATAACCACTCCTCCAAACCCCCGCATGTTCAAATGTTTTTCAAAGTCAAGGACAGACCAACATTCCAGCGAAAAAAAGTTTTAAGATGTTTTCTTCCCAAACAGATTTAGAGAGGTGGATGTCAGAGGGCGACTCACTGTCCCGCAAAGGAAACAAAGATTAACAACTGTTCATATATTTGGTATCTTCATCTTACTACTTAATGTCACGAAAAATTAATGTTTCTTCTGAGAAAATTCATAAATGTTTCTGAGAAGTTTCTGAGTGAGAGTGTGGTGTTAACCACACCTGGCTAACGTAGGCCCAACGCCAACACCACACAAAATGGCTCAGTCCCAGCTCAACTTACCCTTAGCGGAGCCCACAACCGAACCACAGAGGCTCATCAGGACGTCCAGGAAAGCAGCCCGGGTCACGAAACATGGGTTTCGCCTGAAAAAGCGAAGACAAGGACAGGGTGAGCGGGACAGACAAGCAGAAAAAATTCTTGTCCGCAACTGCCATTGTAACCCGCGCGAATAGAACTTTAATTCAAGCTACTGGTATCAGAAAACAATATTCATAATAACTGTAACCAAGCCATAAGGTTATTGGACATATAGTTCAACAAGAGCCCTCTCCATTTTCAATAAAAACGTGACGTTGCACCCACAGTGGCCGCATGACGGTACTATGGGCCCAGGAAGCCTTATTGGCCCAGAATTCTTTCTGCTCACCAAAGTTCCACCAAAACAAGTCAGATTTCTTTTCATGTATTTGGAATTGCAACCAAGCAAAGAAAGGGGCCTTATCTGGTAACAAAATATTATTTCATGTCATTAAGCATTATGCTTTCCCTCCCCCCAAGATCATTGGGTTTTGTCCTCACAAAAAAAGCACAGTCATATACTCACACACGCAAACACACACACAAACACATACACGCAAACACTCAAGCTGATTCCACAGCGATTACCAGTAAATCTCCGCAGTGGCGATGACAGTGGCAGCATATTGAATGCTGATCCATAGTCTCCCCCAATACTTCTGTACAAGGGTAACAATAACTATATACTATAATCAACATATTACAAAAAACAGAATCACATAACACATGTCACTATTGAAGCGCAGATAGAGCAACACAATTGCGCATCATCATGATAGTTGCCTTCAGCTCAGAACTCAAAAATAAAACATAACAGACAGAGAAACACAGTCTGGGGACCATTCATACTTTCATGTTCTTGTTCTAATGACGCAGTGGTGCAAATGCAATGTTGTCTGCATGGGAGAGTGCATGAACAACCTCTCAGCTCCAACCGAAACAATGAAGGGAGCCGCTCGGATACACCCGGGATCATGTGGGGGCAGTGGGGCGGGTTGTTATCGGGCTATTCTAGGACAAGACGCTCACAGAGCCAAAGACGTCTCTGGGAGACAAGTAGGCCGAGCGTTTACCACGCGGGCTTGTTGGCGTAGCGCTGCTTCGTGCCCCTGGGCCATTCCGATAGAACAAGAGGACACTGTGAAGCGTGATGTCACGCTCTGAAGATGAGCAATAATAACAGCGCATGACAAGCCGGCCCAGACGCTTCTACACAGGACTCTGCTCCATCTTGTCCTTTCCCCCCGCCTGAGAGACGCCACGGGCGACCTGCAGAACCGCGCCCAGATCCGCAAACCCACAGTGCCCTGGGGGTTTAACCCACATCCTGGGGTTCAACCGCAATGATCCCAAACCCCCTACTAACCACACAACCATCAGCCAGGCCTCAAACCACTAACACCTAATCAGGGCTACTGCCCAACTCTCCCCAAGCCTCACCAAATCAACATCCAAACACCAGGACGCCAACACCAAGATGATGGGCAAGGCCCGGCCCAGTTCTACGGTCAGGTTCTCAGAGGCCTTCCTGGATGTTTTTCCGCACGCACACTGCTGCCCTCACTGCCTCACCGAGAAAACAATCCGGCTCACACGGACAGGGTGACACCCTGGTTCCTAGAGAGACGTGGTTTGGGTCGGCCTCCGGTTGGGTTCTGCAATAGACGGTGTGGTGGCCAGCAAGGGCCGTGTTTGGCAGAAGTTGCAGGCTGAACCGCGAGCTGGACGCTGTCAAGGCGAGCTGGTGATGTAGGAGGTTGATGGACAGAGGCCAATGATTGCCTCTAGGCAACAACTTAAACACACACACACACGCAAACACATGCCATTCGCTCTACTATGCTAATTACACATGCTCTGTATTTTTTTATAGAAGGACAAATGACCATATGCAGAATAGCTCCAAGGAAAAACATGCAAAAAAAAAAAGGCAAAATGATGCACGGATGGTTCTGCCAGCAGCAGCCTGGCAGCGGGGGCCCAGCCTGGGCCACACCCGGGTCAGATCCAGGCCAGGTCTCCTGCAGGAGCACAGGCTCTGCTAAATCCCATCCGTATCAGGGCTCTTACGCATTCCCACACGGGCCACTCCAAAAGCCCCCTCTATCACTCGATCTGCCCCCCTCCGCAAGTCGAAACACATGAGTTCTTCCAGGAGTAGGAGCAGGAGAGGGCATCAGGCAGCGATAAAGGCACGCAACGTGAGGAATCCGAAGATTTCGTGGCAGCAGCGATCAAAGGAGATGCAGCGTCGCACCGCTGAGCAAGAATTCCCCCGGTCATCCTAATAAAGAAATGTCAAGAGCAAAACTACGGGGCCCACTGTGACAGCCCGCCACGCCCAACCGTGCCCCCCCACTCCCCTCCCTACCACAGCTCCCGTTGTCCGTCACGGTCCCCCGGCCACCGAGGGTCTAGCCACAGCTGCAGTTTAATTACGCAAGGCCGAGTTAACCATGTCCCGTTATCTCTCCATCTGAGTCGCCCGGCAGCAGCGGCTTTGAAACGGAGAACTCAGGCAGGGGTCAAAGGTCAGATAGCCCGCTGAGGGGGTGGGGGCCCCTGGAAAAAGGAGCCATTCATCCCTCAGATGAGGAGGAGCAGAAGAGGAGGGGAGGAGGAGGGCGACATGTGAGCGACAAGCTGATACTGATCAGCGAAGGTCGGGCGGACCTCCCTGGAGACACAGAGTTTCTCACGCGCGTCGGAAGACATGCTCATGAGAATACGCCAGTTCTAGTACACGGCTCAGGCAAGCAACACTGGAGGGAGGCTATTCCACACTCTCTACAGACACACACACACACATACATACCTGCTGGCCAGCCACAGTCGAGGTCGAAGGGCAGCGATGATGTCAGAGTTTTCGCCAATTTCCCCTGGCTGGGGCCTGTGGGCATCAGTCTGGTAGGAGATCGACAAGTGCAGCACCTGACAGACAGACAGATAAATACACAGATAAACAGCTGATCGAGTCCCTCCCCAGCAACCCACACTCAGGACCCGGAGTTCAAAGGTCAAATTCTGAGTGTAAAAGGCCTTCTCAGTCTCTTGTTCCAATCACTGGGATCCACTAACTTTACCATCTCAGTCCAGCTAACCACAACATCACAATACAAAGAATTCTTAGATTTTTGGCGAAATAATGGTTAGGCGTAGCATATGGCGAGAATTTTACTTCCTGCCCCCCGGACGCTTCTCAGATCAGAGCAACAGACACCAGTGCCAGTTTCTATGGTAATAAGCAGAGGAGGGTGGTTTTGAAACAGGTCCAAAACGAACACTGAAGGCAGTGCAATTCATTTTACACACAGAGCTTCTCATAGTCACAAGTAAGGACAGGGGGAAACAGGGGGAAACTAGAGTGAGTGAGTGAATAAATGAATGAATGAATGAATGAATGAATGAATGAATGAATGAATGAGCAAGCGACTCCCCATTAGCGGCCATGCTAGCCTCCTGGGGCACTGCCCCCCAGGGAACCGGCGCAGGCTGGATAGGGTGCTGTGTTTGTGGAGCATAAATATACTCTTTACTGGCCGCCGCGGTGCTAAGGAAGCCTCTCATTATCTAGCGGAGGGGAGGCGCTGGGGAAAACCGGCCTGGCCACAGTGCGCCGAGCCTTGGACATAGAGCAGCGGACTTCCCCCTACACACCACACGCGCTCCCAAAAACAGCTCGCCGCCCACGCCTGCAACGCCGCGGCACGGCTACGACCGCGGTGGTGTCATTACGCAACTCGAGCGGACGCTTCCCCACCCTTTCACCTCGCCAGCCCGGCCTCTGGACCACTCTGTGTTTTCTCTGGAGATTCGAGCTCCGGGCTCGTGACGCAGGGATCGTGTTCTCCCCAACAGAGCGGCTTTATTCCGGGAGAGAGGGAGGTGTGGGAATATTCCCAAGCTCCTGAATCACGGGCACGACCGCAAAACTGGAATAGTGAGCAAGAGTGAGCGCAAGCGAGAATGAACGAATCAAGGTGTACTGCCTGAGGGGGCCAGAGATTGTCATGACAGAGAAACCGGCCAAAGAAAAAATACGGTAAGAAACAAAGAAGAAAATGCTAAGTGATCATAAGCAGGACTCCGCCCATGCAGCTCTATGCCCTGACCAGCCGTTTCCTGCGAGATAATTACAGCTGTCCTGCAGGCTACAATTAGCCTGTGCGCTAACTCATGTGCACTACACTGGATGCTATACTGGAGGTATCCATGTTGAAAACCACACACCGTACGTAAATGACTGCACCAGTGTCCTGTCTAGGGCTCAGACATGGCCATACACTGTTTTGCTATCCTCTCACAACACCTACGAACTCTCGACGCACGGTTCGCCCCCTCTGGTGTCGCTTGCGGATCGAGCGAGACCGTCGGCTGGTCAGCGGGAGCCCGCGGCGCATTCTTTAGCCAATTACGCAGCGTAAAGCCGTGTCACTCTGCACTTGTGGCCGGAGGGTAAAAATAGGCCATGAGCGAGTGCTCGCCGGTTTCGCCGACTCTGTTATCACGCTTCGGTCGCTCCCACATCCACTCCCTCTCGCAGACCACAGTACACAGCGGACTGACCACCGTGCTATTTGTGTAAAGCCAATGAGACTGCAAGGGCAGAAGCAGGATTTCCCCTTTCGCCTGAAAACGTCCTTGCCGAGGTCGTAGATACCAGAGCATGTCTGGCCATTTGCCCCTCCCCGAATTCCAGGGGTGGACAGTCAGAGCAAGGTACGATGGGGGTGCTGGTCTGGGGTTGGCGAAGGGAGACTGAGGTGTCATAAAAACCAACATTAAATACAATGTGTTCCTATACCAACAGCTCATTCAAACTGTCATTGGGCAGTCTGGCTCTGATGCAGCCGCCAGAGTCAGGTGACCTGCTCGTGTCAGAACGAAAGGTAGAACTGGGAACTGGAACATGAGACAGTAGAATGCTCAAACCCTTACAAGAGCTCAGACACAGAAACCAACCCAACCGGTCCACAAGTCTGCAAACATAATGCACCCGCGGAAAAATACAGACATAAGCACTCTCTCTCTCACACACACACACACACACACACACACACTCGCACACAACAGGCACAAACAAACACGAATATACAACGTACAAGCATACACACACACATAAAATGAAGGCACAGCACACCTATGTGTAGATAAAGACGCAAACACGAGTACAAAGATGAACATGTAGGCATGCACACAAACAGGCACAGACAAAACACACAACCACAACCCCACACACACATACACACACACACAAAAACAGGCAGTCACAGACAGAAATGTAATATTTAAGCCACTAGAAGATGTAAAGCTTGGACACTTCCACTCCAGCAGGGCAGTGATGTCACTAACTCCCACCAGCTGCAGGCAGACTCACTTTCTGCCTGCTCACGCTAGTAATTCCAGGCCTCTCTCCAACCTCCACAGCTCCTACTTCTGTCCCTCTCAAAAACCTTCACAATCACACCATGGCAGCATCGATTCCTCTAAACATCTGAAACCATAGGAAGAGCTGCAAGCGGGGAAGGCCGCTGTCCTGGTACAGGCTGACAAAGTCATTAAATTTACACCCATTTCATTATGCTGCATTGATTTACCAGGCTCCTCATACCCAGGGTCAGTCACAATGCTGGACAACACTAGGACTTCTTTCTGATTTATTCATGCAATACGGAGCGCCAGACTAGGCTAATAACATTCCCAGACCGGCAATTAAACGTCAACCATCGCTCAGGCAAAATGGCGAATGATCTACTCTGATCAAGAGCCAAATACAAATGCTAAGTACAAATGTATTTACTCCACTGTAGCTAAAATGAAACATCTGAGACATAAAAACCCACCTGAACTCCATTACAGTTCAATCACAGATCTTTAGCAGCAGATGTTACATTTTACAAAAGAGATTGCGTTGGAGTTTGGGGATGGGAGAGGGACCGTACTGCACTATTGGGCTTGGTGCGGCCTACAGCCAAGTGGATGACTCAAGTGTCAGACGGGGACTCAGGAGGTCGGTGGTTTGATACCAAGTTCAGCTTCAATGAGATCAGTGCAGATGTTGCGGCCTTGGAGTTAGGGCCCTTAACCCCATGTTCCTCCAACAAGGATTGACCCCTGCTTCGTCCAATCACCTGTTGCTTGGGGTATAGGTGCCAGCTGGACCACTGTAATTGAATTGGTGAATTCAAGAATGGCCCAACTCCACACATTTTCAACATGGGAGTTGGGCCCTTACTGAATTC
This sequence comes from Gymnothorax javanicus, assembly GCA_029692085.1. Classification (NCBI taxonomy): domain Eukaryota; kingdom Metazoa; phylum Chordata; class Actinopteri; order Anguilliformes; family Muraenidae; genus Gymnothorax; species Gymnothorax javanicus. The sequence goes on along the minus strand of CM056208.1, from coordinate 38,509,950 downwards.
ACCAATTCAATTTAACTTGCTCAACATGATGGCAGCCGTCCACTATGGTGGCTGAAAGAGCAGGCAAACCCTGAGACCGGTTACCAGGACAATGTACCAAGCTGTCATGTCATCATAATTATGGTTAACGATCTTGCGTGTTGTCAACAGAACTAAGCGAAAAGATTTGACTTTATTTGAAATTGTTTAATTCCTTGGCAGCTGCTGAGCCAGTCTGAAAGCACTTATGCAGATACCCAGGACCTTCCAGCAAAATATGCTAAATCGATGCACGCAAACCCATGATAGAATTATTTTGTTCTTGCAGCGCAAGATCCAAGGCGCTGCCCGTCCAAGAGGCCCGCAAATCCAGAACTCGAAAATCCAGGCCATTGTCTGCACTGAAGGCTAAACCTCATGGAAATTTGATCGTTGCTCTTGGAGAGAGGCCCCGAGATGACGTTTGGCAGCGCGGCCGTGGAAAAGAGATCTGGAGCAGCTGGCCGGCTCTGTGAATGGAGCTCATTAGGAGAGAGGATGTGCGTGGGTTCTCGAAAGAGAACATTCCAGAACAGGACCTCAGACTTCTGGCGCGGGCCTACAAGACTCATCCGGTATTGATTAAGAGGAAAGCAACCAGGTTACGGTTTAAGACGACTGTCAGAAGGCCGACAACGGGAGTCAGGAAGCCGCTACCTAAATCACCAGCTGGGGTGGTGGGCATATGTGCGTTCACAAGTTTTATTAATAAACATGGCGTCTCTGACAGGAAGTGGGGAGCGTGTGCGTCACGGGTTTGCATCGCCTCAGCAGGGGTCTCCCAGAATGCTTCCCGCTTCAGGCTTTGTTCTGCAGCCAATCAAAGCTCGAGGTAATCCCGACCAATTAAAGTGCACTTATCATTTTCTACTCCATTAAGGCCTCTAAGTGGCAAAAAACCATGAAAAAGAGAGGCCTCTATGCTAACAAGAGACATATGAATGCTAATGGAGCACATGGGCTCCAAACAGCCAGGAGATTAATGCAATATTGAACTTGAGGAATGGGCCAAACCCATACGTCTGTGTGCACATTCAAAGCATCAGTCCAGACTCCTCCAGCTTGGGAATCTCATGCGGAAGGTGTTGTGTGTAAAATGGAAAGTTCACCAGCGGCACAGCAGTGCAGAGGGAAGCAGTTGCACCTCATAGCGAAAAGGTCGCTGATCCGAATCCGACCCGGGCTTTTCCGCATGGAACTGACATGAGTTTCCTCCCACAGTCCACACACACGGCTGTAAAACCTCCTGTCCAGGCTTAAGCGGTTCAGATAACAGATGGACGGGTGCATCACTTGCAGGACTGCAGTCGCTGAATGACTATAGTTTCACTGAGTAGGCGTTCAGGCTTGCAGGGTTCAGCCATCAAAAACATATACGAGAAAGCAAAGCAATAAATAAATAAACAAGTGGTGCCAGGCAAAACATTCCCCGCCTGGTTGTTCAGTGACCTTGACCTAATTAAGTCCAAAATTTGATCAGGTGATCCATGGACCAATCCGCACTTTTCCTTAAAATTTCTTATAATTTGGGCAAACTATTTTTGCGCAGAAACTTATGCCCGACAAAACACACAAACAGACAAACAGAAACACACAAACAAATGTGACTGACAACTAAACCCATCCCCATTAGAGCAGAGTAACTGAAGGGCAGCCAAGGCATTGTGGGTAAAAAAAAAAAAAAACTGTAAAGCTGGTGAGTGAAAGAAGATGGAGACATCAGGTTGAGTTAAGAAGGCTCCATTAGGCTCCCTCATTATGCATACTCACGGGAACCCAAAGCAGGTTTAAAAAAAACAGGCTCATTTTCTCTGGAATGTTCTTCTTACAGGAAATGCAGCAGAGAAGGTCCAGCAGCCAGGGATGTTGCAGGCATTTCTCGACTTACAGGGACATTAATGTGAGCGTATGCTCATCCCAGCTGATTTCACCGCCTGCTTGCGTCACATCTTTTTTTATTATGTGACGCAAGGATTCGTTCTCTCCTGATTGGTAGAGGCGAGCTCCGCCAGTCACTGTAAACGGCGATATTCACTTTGCGAAAGTGATTGTTGTGCTGACAACATTTGTTGAGCAATTTTGTCCTTGTATGGTGTTGTTGTTATGGTTTGGAAAATCTGCACCAAATGTTGTCATTAGAAGGGGTGCAGATGTACTGTGGTTGGTTGTTAATTAGTGTTTGTAAATTATTAATACGCAAAGATGGCTTTCAAAATACTCTTAAACTTTTTATTCAGTAAAAACTGTGTTAAACTATTGTTCAAAAACAAGATACAATAATAATGTTGATCTTTTAGGCTTAAGTTGCTTCGAGGCATTTGTTTCTTTTCCTCCAATTACACTATTGCGATAATACTGTGAACTGTGATAAAATCCCAAACAATTATTGTGATAGAAAAATTTAGGATCGTCACTCACCTATTAGAGAGCAGTTTTAAGTAAGATGAAATAGAGTGAGAACTGGGACAATTTTGTTTTGTTTAGGTCAAGGACCCAACTTCTTTCTCCAGAAGTTCCGACCATCAGTTTGAAGCAGCTATACTACAGTTTACAGTCAAGCAGCGACTCACTAGGCTACCCTACCACCCTCTTACAAGGCACTGCAACCCTTCCTGGGTAAGTCAATAGGCGCTAACAGTCCCCGCTAATGGCCTCAATTATAATTTCTGGTTGCAGTGTGAGTGACTGCAAAGCTAGGGCTTTTGGGAGTCTTTTGAGGTCGCCACGACAACTAGGAAGCCGTCCTTCACTGATAGGACGATCTCTGTGTCCGTATCTCTAATTTCATCTGCAAACACAGGAGGCTGCAGAACATGAAGCACAAATACACACATACATCTGCCCTGTGTTCTGTACCTCCCCCAACACACTTGCGCAAACGCGCGCACATACACACAAACACAACAACAGATACAAACGTATACGTGTGCGCACACACACACATATATTACGCATATGTACACACAGACACATATACATACAGTACATACATACACACACACACACAACCACAGATACACACGTACACGTGCGCGCGCACACACGCGCACACACATTACATATATGTACACACACACACACACACACACACACATACACATATATGTACACACACACACACACACACACACACACACACACATAAACACACACACACATTACACATATGTACACACACAAACACAGAGTATCTCCAGGATCTGTGTGCTGTTCCCCACTTCCCCTCTCCTAACTGTAGGCTCAGGTGTTTAGGTCTGGGCCTGAGCAGCTGACGCAGCAGCAGAATCCTATCTCAGCTGAATCAGTAAACACCAGCCTCATTATCATAACCACATGACAGCATGGAGAGAGAGCGCTATCACTGCATCAGCGATGAGCCAGAGAGCACAGCACACAGAACACCACGGGCAATGCACACACTCGCATAAACACGCCTGTCTGCCAGAAAACACACACACACACACACACACACAGATACACATAAACACACACGCACATGCGCATTCACACACAGACGCAAACATACCCTTCCTCACATCTCCATCCCTTCCTTTCCTGCCCCTCTCCATCCCTTCCTTTCCTGCCCCTCTCCATCCCATCCTTTCTTGCCCCTCTCCATCCCTTCCTTTCCTGCCCCTCTCCATCCCTTCCTTTCCTGCCCCTCTCCAACCCTTCCTCTCCTGCCCCTCTCCATCCCTTCCTCTCCTGCCCCTCTCCATCCCTTCCTCTCCTGCCCCTCTTCATCCCTTCCTTTCCTGCCCCTCTTCATCCCTTCCTTTCCTGCCCCTCTTCATCCCTTCCTTTCCTCGCCTCTCCATCCCTTCCTTGCCTCTCTATCCCTTCCTTTCCTGCCCCTCTTCATCCCTTCCTTTCCTGCCCCTCCCCATCCCTTCCATTCCTTGCCTCTCCATCTCTTCCTTACCTCACCTCTCCATCCCATCCTCTCACTCTCCATTCCTTCCTTCCCCCCTCTCCATCCTTTCCTTTCCTCCCTCTTTTCTTTGTTTTCTTCCATCCAGCAGCAGCTGGGAGACACACACTCTGTTCAGCTCCTCCATCAGCACAGAGTGCGCTCTGTTTCTGTTTCTCATGTTCTCCTGGGAGGAGAAATTAAATAAATACTGTGAATGAAATGTGAAACACATGAGAACAAAGCCTCGTCCTCCAATGCCTTGATCTCTTCTGTTTACCCATCGCAATTCTTACAGTGTATCACACACCCTACAGACCCATGCAGTAAATCCTATACACAACTTAACCAACAGTACAGCACAATACAAAACTTAACTAATGCACAGTACACCACAATACAAAATTTAATACTTACATTACACCACTCATACAGAACTTAACCCCTACAGTAAACCTCATACAGAAGTTAACCCCTACAGTATACCCCATACAGAAGTTAACCCCTACAGTACACCTCATACAGAAGTTAACCCCTACAGTACACCTCATGCAGAAGTTAACCCCTACAGTACACCCAATACAGAAGTTAACCCCTACAGTACACCTCATACAGCAGTTAACCCCTACAGTAAACCCAATACAGAAGTTGACCCCTACAGTACACCTCATACAGACGTTAACCCCTACAGTACACCCAATACAGAAGTTAACCCCTACAGTACACCTCATTCAGAAGTTAACCCCTACAGTAGTTCACCCCTACAGTACACCTCCTACAGAAGGTAACCCCTACAGTACACCCAATACAGAAGTTAACCCCTACAGTACACCTCATACAGAATTTAACCCCTATAGTACACCCAATACAAAAGTTAACCCCTACAGTACACCTCATACAGCAGTTAACCCCTACAGTAAACCCAATACAGAAGTTGACCCCTACAGTACACCTCCGACAGAAGGTAACCCCTACAGTACACCTAATACAGAAGTTAACCCCTACAGTACGCCCCATACAGAAGTTAACCCCTACAGTACACCCCATACAGAAGTTAACCCCTACAGTACACCACATACAGAAGTTATCCCCTACAGTACACCTCATACAGAAGTTAACCCCTACAGTAAACCCAATACAGAAGTTAACCCCTACAGTACACCTCATACAGCAGTTAATCCCACCAGTCCTTCCCCCTCTAGAAACCTAAAGCATTCAGCTGTACAGAACTCAATCCCTAGAGTACACCCCCTGCAAAACTTAATCCTTACAGTTCCTACCCCTACAGAAGCCTGTACTACACCACCCATGCATAACATAACCCTTACAGTTTATTCCCCCTACAGAGTCATGAAATGCATTCTCCTACATAACTAATCAACCAATTACACCATTCAATGCCACGGGTAGTGTTACTGCACCTCAGGTCCAGTAGGCCACAGTGTCAGCAGGAATTTTCCCCAACCAACTCATTTCACAGGTCATATTTAAGTAGTTCAGAGTGCAAGCGCTTTAGTGAAATCAGATCATATAGTGCAAGGCAACAGTGGGTAGCTACAGACCACGTAGCAGGCAGGATTTAATGTTCAGAAGGCCAGCCGAAGGGATACAGTAAGTCCTCCTGAATGCGGAGTAGTAAAGCCCTCACGCACAGCTTCACTGCCAACAGAACATTCTTGGTTCAGTTAAGGAGGTGTAGTGAATAGTTACAGCCAACATGCTATAGCACACTGCTCAAACAGAACCCTGAATCCCCATAGTAAACCTGTGACAAGAGCGTCAGAGACTGAGAGGGATGGTGTGCGAACAAGAGGGTGACCTACGGCTACTGTGAGTGAGTGAGAGCGATGAAGAGAGATCGTGTGAGTGAGAGATAGTCACAGGGGTCATTTGAGGAAGAGTGACAGTTCTTGAGAGATACAGATCGAGTGTGAGTGACAGATTGAGAGAGACAGAGAGAGAATATGTGCTTGTGAGTGAGAGATGGAGTGAGAGCCTGAGAAGGAGTAGATGGTTGCTGTCTGACCTGCAGTAGGGTCCCGTGGATGTGGTTCTGCTGGGTCCCAGGTCCCAGCTCCAGAGGCAAAGACTCCAACAGGGCCCGGATCGTGGAGGGCACCTGAGTCACCAGGACGAAGGGGACCAGCGCTCGGGCTGCCATCACGCGAGTACGGTATACCGCAGAGCGACCACACCTGCAGAAAAACACTATAGATGAGGACAGAGCGACACAGCTTTTCATGGCTATGACTCAGTATTTCACCATTACCACTCAGCTTTCCGCCATTACGGCTCCACCTTCCACCATTATGGCTCTGTTTTCCGTCCATACCGCATAAAGCACCGCATTGCAGAGCAGAAGTGACTATTACAGCACGGGTTTGAGCCGCGGTCGTACCAACCGGCAGTGGTCGGCAGCTTTTTCAGAGTAGAGCACAATTGGCCATTGAGCTACAGGGATGCAAATTGGGAAGGGTCTGCCAGGAAGGGAAATATAATGGTTGCTTTCTTCGTTGCTCAAGTGCCTCCTGTTGGCCAGACGGGCGCTTGTCAGGAAGATTCTAAGCCTGTTCATGTTCGGGTATCCTCCGCCCTCGTCCTGAACTTGCGTAGATTCAACCAATGAGTGTAAAGAAGCAGTAGTTGATGGGCAAGTGCTTCGGAGGAGAGCCGTGAACCGTCCCTCTCTCCTGAATTGGCAACAAGGGGTCGCATACGAGCAAGCTTTGTACATAGTTCACCAATTGGGTATTCCAGATTTGGGTGGGATTGGAGATGCCAAATTTTTATATTAAAAAAAAAATAAAAAATTAGCTTTGGGGAGACATCCCAGCAACAAAAAAAAAAAAAAAGCGGTTTGTATAAACTTTTATTTATCGCTTTGACAGGGAGAGCTAGAAAGGGAAGCCCCTGGCAGCCACAGAAACCCTCCTGGTACTACACCCTCTCGAGCGTATCCAAGGTAACGTTCCCATCACACCCCTGTCCTGCTGCATACAGCTCTCTGTCACAAGATAGATCAGCACTCCGTCATGCCACCACGCCAGGAAGTGGAGGGCCGCCACATTAGCTCATTCATTCCTTTTAACCGCACCCAGGAGATATTCGCTTTTATTTTAAACAAGACCCAAACACAACACACAACACACACACACACACACACACACACACACACACACATTATACCAAGAGTTGCACATAAGAAGACACTTTCCACAGATAAAGTACTGGGATGAATACAAAACAAAATAATGAAGCCAATTCAATTTATTTCCCTTTAAAGCAGGTATTCAAAGAAAATAAATACCCATAAAATTGGTCCGTTACGGCAATTTCATGATAGGTTGAAGGTATTCACTAATATAACAAGAGAAACAAGGGCAACGCAAAGCGTAGCATCCCCTCGCCGGGTACAAATGTTGTACATGTACATGTATATATACGTCAGAAGAAGTTACTTTCATTAGACTATACTATATTACTAGGCAAGGAAGTTATTAATACCCGGGGATTCGATGTACAGAAAGTTTACTACTTTATGGAATGGCCCATGAGAAGATCTGAAAATAAACTATGTTAATTGGTATGAAGATTTAATAAAAGAATGTGAATAAAATCAGGGATTTACAGGAGAAGATTAAAGCATATATGAGAAAGTGACAAAATGAAAGAAGAGCAAAAAGTGAAAACATAATATGAACGTATCCTTGAACTTTCAAAAGGTTATTACTGAAGGTTATTAAAAGGTTATTACAAAAGTTATTACATTCAAAGTCAATGCAAAGATGCAAATACACGCGAAACGCGTGTATTCGCGTCTTTGCATTGACTTTGAATGTAATCTGTCGTGCTAAAAATTCGTTTCGCGTCCAGTGTGAAAGCGGCTTAATGGAATGACATTCACCTTTCCCTCTGATTAGTCAGCACTGCACTTTCTTTTATATCACATTCCAGTTGCGCTTCAATGTAACACTAAACTGCACAAGCAGAGCGAACCAGGAAAGGCCGTTTGGCATGCTGATAAAAGCATTCACACCGAACTTGGAGCAGACTGAGTGTGTATGTGTGTGTGTGTGTGTGTGTGTGTGTCTTGTATGTATGTGTGTGCTTATGCACATACAGAGGAAGAGCAATAGAGGAGAAAATGGAGAGAGTGCTAGAAATCACAATGTAGGCCATCATAGATAATATACACCCTGTCCTAGATACTGCAACAGTTGAAAGATTGACTGCAAAATACTGCATTTACCCCCATTTACCAGTTCTCCAAAACACTATTTTGCGACAATGTTGATAGTTTCAAATGGGAGTCAACGACTCTAAAATTCAAATTTAATTTAAGAATGTCAGAAAGATACTTCCTAGAGCAATACGCAGAATAGACCAGGCTCTGCCCGTTTTTCACTCGGTAAATTGTCTTTGTGACATTACTCTCGTGAAAAGCACGATACAAGTTCAATTGAATCAAACTGAATTAAGGGGAGTGTTCCAGATTTCCACTCAGTACACTCAGTGCCGTCTCTGAATGGCATTTTGAAAAACATGTACAAACCCCAATTCCAATGAAGTTCAGACGTTGTTAAAAATGTGAATTAAAACAGAATACAATGATTTACAAATCCTTTCCGACCTAATTCGATTGAGTACACTACAAAGACAAGATATTTAATGTTCAAACTCATAAACTTCATTGTTTTTTTGAAAATATTCTCTCTTTTTGAATTTGATGCCTGCAACATGTTCCAAAAAAGCTTGTATTGCATTCTGTTTTTATTCACGTTTTACACAACGTCTCAACTTCATTGGAATTGGGCTTTGTAAATGGGGCAAATGTAGCATTCCACTGAATTTCCAGTCCAAAATGGGAAAACACGCTATAGAGGGACCACACCCCCAAAATCGTGGGGATCTCTTCCCAAGCGCTCCCCCGAATTCCCATTCGATCTGGTCTGCCTCCAGTACACAGGCCCTCAAGCACCATGAGCCACATGGAACCATTTACCGCCAGATGATACCGTCGAGCCTGACCGCAGATAAAATCTCTCATTTCATTTACACAGCAGACCAGTCAGTGGGGATGGGAAAGGTAGGGGGTGGCGGGAATGGGGAGGGGGGTTTGTGGTTTGCGTTTCGACATCCCCCTAAACGGCGCATGATGATCCGGAGGGCCAAGCGGTTTCAACGTCCGCTAAATCAAAACATCGCATTTGAAAAACTCGCTGGCGGTTCCAAGGCTTGCAAAGAGAAAGACATCAATCCGGGCTGGGTTGGGAAGGGGGTGAGTAAGGGAGCCGGGGGGTGGGGAGTTGGTCCAAATACAATGGGACTGCAATGTGATGCTATGAAGACATAGAACCCGTCTTTCAGCCAGAGGGAGGACATGTTTATAAGCACAGCACTGCGGCTCCGTGCTGCGTCTCATGTCCCCTGACCACAGACAGAGGGGATGGGGGGCGGGCAGGAGGGGGGGTGTACAAGGTTTCAGCAAAACCAGATCCTCCGAAGAGCACTGGGTGTCCATACGCAGGATGATGGGGGGGGACTAAGTGGGGGGATCTTTCTCAAATCATCTATGCCTAACAATAACTGCAATGTGCATTGCATGCTGCAACTACGAACAAGCTTGAATATCAACCAGGTATCCCGAAATCATGGTCGAGGGTTGAGAGCTGCTGGTTCGCCCCATCGTCCCTTTAACTGAGAGTCTGGGTGCGCTTCCCGAAAGCGTAGTTGCGCACCAATTTAGCAACTCACATAGTTCGTCCATTCAAAGTCAATGGGTCGAACCACGCAAGTTAGCATCTGTGATTTTGGGAAATGCATCCCTGCATAGTTCGAACCATGTAAGTTACTGCCATAGTTAGCCTGCAAGTATGCTTTTGGGAAACACCAATGAGCGGCAATAATTGTTCACTTATTTGACAGGACTAAAGGAAAAACCAGGGATAGATTCAAATTTGAGGGCCAGAATTGGGCTGCCCCCTGATATAAACTCCGTCGTAGCAAAGCATCTTGCCCCATCAAAACAACTAAAATAAGACTGTAGAAATTGCTGGAATCTCTGCTACATGCAGTGCAGGAAGTGTGTCGAAAGAGGACAGTTTCAATACATGATCTATACAACTTGTGACTGCAAAGTACCACCACTACTCTTACCTTAGACCATTGACCATATACCAGGGATGTCCAAAAAGGGTCAAGGAGGGTAAATATTTTGTTTGAGCACAGCATTGAAACACCTGAGTCAACTTATTAACTAATTTGGGTCTTCAATGAAGACCTTTATAAGTAGAGTCAGGTGCCGTAGGGCTAGGCTAAAACAACTTTCAGCCAGTTTTTAAATCGAGCAGAAACAGGAAGACAGACAGACGTGACAAGCACTAATACAAGTCTCAGTGTGACCACAGCCTCGCTTAGAGACAGAATCTCTGGCTTAAGTTTCCGAACCGTACATGATACTCTAAAGGCTAATCTAGCCCCAGCTCAGACCCACATGTTAACCATCATGGCTAATTTGTCCCATTAAAACTCTTTGGGGAGGAAATGACAGTTTGGAGGGGAGTAATCTTAGAAACGGAGCTGTCCGATACTCACAGGGGACTGAGCAGAGACTATGGGGGGTAGGAACTGATGGTGGTCACTGTTGGAATATTTTTCTCCATGGAGTGGAGGGTCTGAGCACCTGGCTGGTATAGAATTCACCCAACTACCTCCAAAATGAAGGTGGCAATGAAAAGACCCTTTTAGAAAATGGAATAAATACGCATATCCTTGCTAGACAGCAATTACTTCACTGAATTAAAGCTAAACAAGCATGAAATACTCAGATCCGTCCCAAGGGATGGCTAATATCTGGCCTGGAAATAAAATGCGGTGGAGGGACGGACAGAGGGAATGGAGGATGGACAAAAGTATGAAAAGCCACATCTACACAAAGAAGTTATAATACTACATTTGAGGAGTTTCATCGCAAAACGAGACATGCGCCAAATTCAAAATTTTCTAGTAGTGATATTAGAAACATAGCCAAGGGATAGCCGCACATGTCCACGTATCCGTTTTGGGTCAAACCGTGATTTAACCCCTCATTTCACGATGCCGAAATTAGCGTTTTTTCGCAAAGTAAGACATATCCATTTCACTTTTTTGGCAAAACGAGACACATCCATGGATATATCTCATTTTGTAATTAAAAAAAAAAAAAAAGTTCAAACTATTTTAATGCATTACCAGTACCAAATAATCAAAGTGATGCTAGATTTCCATTTTCTGGCTAAATATGTTTGGCAAGTGAAGAGCAAGACTGAGAAATAAAAAATAACTGGTTTTCCTGAAAACTTTTTGTCTGGAAGAAAAAAGGCCTTTTTCTCAAAACTGCAAAAATGGATATGTCTCGTTTTGCGATGAAAATCCTCATTTATTGCCTTGAGAAATTTTGAAAGCTTTAGGAGTTCTGGCCCGGAAAAGAACGGGATGGCCGATATCTGGTCTGGAAACAAAATCTGGTGGAGGGACGAACAGACGGGACAGGAAGACTGACAGAAGTATGAAAAGGCACATCAACACAATAAGATGTATCCTTGAAGTAAATTTCATAGAGAAATATTGAACGGTTTAGGAGTTCTGGCCCGGAAAAGAAGCGTGAAGGACAGACAGATGGACATGAGGAAGGCAACACTCATTCCTATATCTCCATCCACTTCGAGGCAGGGGACAAAAACATCATGGACTTCACTGAAAGAGGGCAGTTTTTCCTTTAAATCATATAGCTTTCAGCGCTTCAAAGAGGTGGTTCACCCTCAGGAGGTAAACCTTCCCTTACAGGTCTACCACTTGTTCTGTGGATCATCAGAACCCTCCATGAGCCTACCTGACCCAGAACTGTAACACAATGTGGACCTACAGAATTGGTAGCAGAGTGGTGCTGCCTCATGGAACATCAAGCTGGCAGACTGTCCAAACTGTATCAAACAGTACCAGCCTAGGCACCGACCCCGAGGAGGAAAGATCTCAGTCAGTAGGTTAAGTCTCGTTTCAACAGACGTAAGGAGCTCCTAGGTCTTACTTGCCCCTCCTATACAGCAACTGAGAAGTTAAGATGGTCGACAAGACGGGAAAGAGAAGCGTCGACCATCTTGAGGAGCATTTCCCTCGCCCTAAAATTTGCAAGCGACTTTGCTGGTGAGGAAAGTCTCGTGAATCAGGGAATCCCAAAAAGACTACAGCACAGATCATCATATGACTATCAGATTTCCACAGGCATCAACAACAGGAAAAGGAATGAATCGGTCCAGGCCGTAACTGGCAGCTGCTGGGCCCCTCGGGCCTCAGGCAGGCCAGGGCAGGCTAGGGACGGAGCCACAGGGAGGAGGGATCTCCCAAACATATCTGGCTGGAGGATGAGGGAGGCCTGGGCTGAGGACACACAGACCCGACTCAAAGACTCTCTCATTAAAATCGCCATAGTTACCATCGTTATCGTCGACTATACCCGGTATGACCAGTCCAAAACACCAACCATGTACCCTCCTTTTCCCTCCGACACACAGTCAAGGTTCGGGCGCTTGGGAGGCGGACGAGGGGATTAACTGGACATGGTTCCGGTGGAAAAGATCTCTGTCGCGGCTGTTTTTCAGATTCGCTCTGACCGGCACATGAGGACTCGAGCCCTACTCTCGGAGCGCTGATATTGATACCAGAAACTGGAACATTCCGTACACTTCGGAAGAGCGGGAAGGGGGGGAGGAAGAGGGCGGCCTTGGGAACAGTCTTGAGCATAAAGCATTACTCTCATTTTCATCACTAAACAGGCCCGGGAATAGAACGACGCTCGCGACACACACAACCATCGCAATCACGCTGCGCTCAAAACCGCAGCGCAAACCGATGATCTCATTCTTCACTTTTTAGCAGCGTAAGGCCAACTGCATCCGAAAGGGCCAGATAACTTGCATGCCATCACGAGAGAGAGAGAGAATCACTTTAGACCGGGCACGCCCAGATGGTTTTAGTCAGCAGGGTAACAGGAGTCGAGAGTCTTCGAGATGAAGCATCCAAGATGGAAACAGTCAATAGATAAAGCACATTTAAAATGACTGCCACTCACAAAAGTATCGTAAAATTAATAAATGTGTACCTGCGAAAGACATGAAAATATAGGGAGGTGAAAGCAAAGAGCAAAGGGGAGGAGAGGTTGAGGAGGTCAAACGCAGGAGAAAACAGACAGAAGAAAGAGAATGGAGATGAGTGATGTATCTGGTGCGGGATGGTGCCAGATTTAAAATAACTTCAGAAGGGCCCAGGCCCTGGACATGGAGAATGCATTAGACTGTCAGACACGTACGCAGCCCGGGGAACGCGCTATATTTACCGTCTCCAACATGTGGGCTTCATTTGAACGGACATGCGGGCATACCTCCACATGCATGCGCCAGCTGACCCGACCAGCGCCAGCACGCCGCTCGTCAGCATTTAACCCTTCGCCTGTACAGAACACCTGACTCCGCCTTCCTGTTCGACTCTGACCTCAGCCATATGTTCGTCTGTCGTTCAGCCAATCGGCTAAATCCCACCCACACTACCACCGCCATCCATCTGCTAATGTTCTTGTGGGATACATACGCATAACCCTCTACCACTCCAGCATCACACACACTCACACTCTCACTCACACACCAATTAGCCTTCCTGTTGCTCCATAAATAATGCCTGAATCATCTCATCTTTGAAGTTAATACATTCCTGACCCAAGGCCTGCACTGACCTCTCGCTCTCTCTCCCTCCCGCCTTTTAGTGGTCCCAGGAACAGAATGGGCGGGGTGAACCTACCACGCCTCACTAAATCAGTTATCCAATCAGACGGCGCACTGCTTCACCTCCTGTGCGCCACCGTTTACCAAGATAAGGGCAGAAATATGACTAAATATGAGGGAGTGCTGATATAGGAGAGGGAGATAGAGTTGGTTACGCTGAGGGGAGGGGCGGAAACAGTCGAACTAGGGAGTGGAGCCCTCACTTCAAAGCCTCTGATATACAGAGGAGTAGGGGGAGGTGAGAGGTGAAACACGCAAGGGCAAGAAACGGGGCACGTACACACACACACACACAAACACACACACACACACACACACACACACACACACACAAAGTCTCCCTCACACACACTCTCACACACACACACACACACACACACACACACACAATAAAGAGCACATATACAAAAGCTTCATTGCAGATAGGTTCTGGATAAGGTTGCTTAGGGAGTAAAGTCTCAGTTCAATGCACGTAATGAGGGGAGCATGGGGGTTGTAGTTTTGTAAATGGGGAGTAAGGAGGTTAAGGGCTTGTGCCAAGAGGGAAATCTCAGGTCAGCGTGACACAGGCTGAGCTCTAATCCACCAGCATCACAATTAAGGAGAAGAAAACAGGAACATACCACCTGCAAACTGAAGCCAGCCAAACAACCTGAACTAAAAACTACATCCAGCTCATGATAACCCTGCCTCTCTGAGACCATGAAATCCCCTCAACACTGCCCAATACTTTTACAAATCACAAGCTTTAGCACGGTCGTGAGTTAGCCAACTTCCAATACATGTAATATTGATTCACCCCAGACATTCTAAACTTCCCAATCCTGCTCCTGGGGACCAAAGGTTTTAATTTAAACCCTGAACCTGGTACAGCTGATTCTGCAGCAGCTACATGAGGCGATCTCAAGCTGTGCTTTCTTATGGCTGGAGTAAAATCCTGCAGATTGGAACATCCCGAGGAAAGGGGATGCACAGACTTTTTCAATCTCAGTACTGATACCAATACCTGGGCTTTGGGTAATGGTCAATATAGAGTACCACTTAACCAGTTTTTGCCCTTAGAGTGCTAAATGCAGCCATTGTTGCTCAATGATGCAAGACATCAAAATCAAAGCTGTTGAAAACCTATCATGTGGCTCCCCTGCGGGAGCTCTTGAAAACTAGTCGCCAAATGATAGGTTCTCAACAGCACAAGGAATTAAATTTATTTATTTTTATTTATTTCAGTGCTCTAAGGGTTAATTTATAAGCTGTATAAGTCACTGCGTGGAAGAGATTGAGATCAATCTTCTATGTGCAAAATATCATCATGCAGGATTTCAACATTGCTTTCCTACCTTTATAAAACAAAATTTAACAAGTGGTGCCAGGCAAAACAAACCCCGCCCCTCGCACATACTTTGACCTACTTTTCCGAAATTCAATAGGTATCTATTCTGGGTCAGTGGCAATCCCTAAACCGAATTTGGGGTGAATCATTAGTTTTGCTGCTTAAGTGTTAACAAACAAACAAACACAGCAACAAACGCACGAACGCACAAACACACAAACAAACACAGATACAAACTAAACCAAAAACAATACCCCTTGCCCTCACCCTTCGGGTGGGGCGGGGTAACAAATGAATACAAAAAATGTACTGCATTGATATTTATTAAAACAACAGTATACGATACCAGATCAGCTATCGTCATCAATACCAGATCCAGCAATACAAGTCCGTATCGGACCGATATCCCATATCAGAATCAGTGCATCACTACCAAGGAATTGGTCGGGCAGCTCTGACCTAAAGAACCCCACATACAATGTACCAGAAAACCACAAAGGCTCATACACCGTCCTCAGCAACAAGGTGGGTCCAACCATCATTCACTCCCGATTAGAGTCTGTACTGTCCTCATAAACCACTGCCCTTAACACAATACACACTCCACCAGTCTAATGCAGAGGGCCAAGAATAAGTGCTGCAGACACTGTGTGTCAGGCCTACAGAATGACTCAGTCAGGGGCACACACACACACACACATCCTTACACTCCCAATGCCAGTACATGGCATGCAAGAGCACCACGAGTCTCACCTGTAACTAGCATATTTAACCTTTACTATATACAGTACATGTCCTGTACCATCAGATCAGACAATTTTGATTATACTCAGACAGTATAAACTGCAAGATCCATCAGCCTCTGGTTGAAGGCATTGCCGAGAAGTCCTCGATAACCTGGCCAGCCAGATGTGTCAGCAGGTATGAGATTCCTTGCTTGTCTGCATGTGTGTGTGTGTGTGTGTGTGTGTGTGTGTGTACTGCCTAAACAGTGTACTGTGTCCTAACACTGAACAGTGTGTGCTCACCTCACCCAACAGCAGACTGAAATTTACAGCTTTTCTTCAGTCTGTTATCTCTTAACTGCTACTTTCCCTAAACGTTATCAGAATATGTTCCAGCACAGAACACCTTACGGCCAGAGTAATATGAGAGACGATAAGGACAAGTTCCTCCCGCGTGATTGGCTCCATCCGCAGTGGGCGCTAAATATCTCCGACTCCCATTGGCTGAGGGGCCTACAGGGAGGTGTGGCCTGTAAAACCCCCCAATTAGCTGGCAGGAACAGATGGTGATTCACCCTTACCAAAAACATTTTCCATCTCCTGCCCCGAGAAACAAAAAAAAGAACTGCACTGACGAGAAGGTCGGAATGCGGTTACATCTCGGCGGGAGAGCCGACCAATCAACATGAGCGGGGATTATCTCCGGTGATGGGATCCGGATGCGGCGGGAGACGCGGGGGTACACGGCGTACCTACAGAACACCCGTCTCCGCCCCCATGATATCACTCTCCTGAGACTCCGAACACCAACCCCTGATGACATGGGCTGGAAAAAAAAACCCTAAACAAGACGCCCTCCTGCGATACGAAAAGCAGATGCATTTCGGTAGTCATGCGCTGGGCTTCCTGCCACCACCTTGGAAATTTATAAATTATCAGTACGCTGGTGGACTCTCCCTCTGCTAATATGGTCAACTATTTTTTTCAAAATTAAATTCAAAACGGGTAGGAAGTATTTCCTCAGCTCCCTCCACCTCAAACTCCCATGGATCATTGCACAGTAAATCCAACTAGCATTCATGAGAGGCTGCTGCAATGACTGATGGGAAATTGATTCCAATGGGAAATCAGTGGGTTGGTTTTTGGCAAACAGAGCATAATTTTTTTAAAAAGTATAATTTCTCCCAAGAAATAAACCAAGCTACCTTTCAGATTAGAATAACGTAAAATTATCACAGTTTTATTAATTTAAGCCAGATAAGGGAGGAAGAAAAATGTCAGTAGCTCATTCGGCCGTACAGTGCCTCAGCATTAATATTAGTCAAGCATAAGGGCAGGAAAGACAGGGGTGAATTGATCACATGCAAAATATTCACTTAACAGAGTTCCTGAGACTCACCTTATAATGAAAGGCATAAAGGAAGCCAGACCCAGGGGAGAAGAGGAGCCGTCCATGGGGGAGGGGTACAGACGCCCCAAAATCAACAGCAGCAGGAAGAGACTCGGGTGCAGCTTCACCTCTCCGGAGTCACTGGGGAAGAGGAGAGCCAAGTCAGGGGAAAAAAAGCAAGAGAACCAAGCCTGCTCGGGGTATACGCAGAACATAAGTAAACACTGGGTCACTTCCCAGCAGAGAGCACAGGTTCTCAACTACAGGTCAGGACCGAGGCCCAGAAGGAGTCTGCAGTCGGATAAAATCAAACAAAAAATTTATTTATGCAGAAAATTCCACAAAGTACTGCCATGACATGCATCACCAAGACCTGTAGCCTGAAGTCTTGGGCATATAATGGCAAGGATGTGGCAGCTAAGAATATCCTTAGGAAAATCAAGCCTCAAGGGAGGGGTGGTTTTATCCAGTCACTAGGTAAAGCTAATATGTATTTGACAGGTCGATAAAAAGAAGGATCGCCCCAATTAGGGTCAGAATGTTAACCCTTAACGTGCTTAATTTTTACTCACCCTATCCCTTCTAAAATATCTGTGAACCCCTCTGAAGGTCACTGCCAACTAATTTGCCAACTAAAAATTGGCAAAATTGTTGACCTTTTGAAGGCTGAAATCTGAAATCTTGCCTCGTATATTTTGCGCCTTGTGTGCCTATAACAGTGATTAGAATTTTAAGGGTTAAAAACATTTCAAATTTGATTTCAATGCTGAAGAGTTTAAGAACCAGTGACACAGGCAGAAAGAACACAAATTAAAAAATATATATGAAGGGGTGGGGTTGTTGAGGATCATATTTCAATATTTCTCATCATATTCATCAGTAAATCAATGACCATAATATCCATAATCAATCATCAAAAAATGAAGACGGAGAGAGGAAAGGTGAGAGATGGAAGGGAGAGAGGAGAATTGTGGGTAAAATGGGGGGGGAGCAGTAAGACTAGCACGCACAGCTGCAGTGGAAGAGCTCCAGTTGGGGACAGTTCAGGCCACACCATTTCAACACAGCGGAAACACGGGCTTCACTGCCAGGAGCCATTTTAGAGTCCTCAGTACGAGACTGACCGGCAACATCACACAAAATTAAAAACAGGGATAAAATAAAATCACACATACAACTGGAACATAGCCACCCGCTAAAACTGAAAAAAAGTGGGGGAAACAGGCCCCTCTTTCAGCCGAAAGCTGGCTCTTCTCAAAGCCTTGACTTTTTAATAGCCCAGCACCATTCCCGGGCCAAACAGAATCAATACATCATGCGGAGCTTGCCTTTCATTGCTCAATTATTAAATTAGTCCAAAGCCAGTCGTCCAATCACGAGAGCTCCCAGAGGGAGGCCACTTGATCGCAGCTTTGGGGGAATGCAACAGCCGGCAAATTATGGCCTGCACAAAGCGTTCAGCATCCGATTGCACTGTTGTTTTGGCAGCGCATGGGGCGAAAAGCTGGCCCTGGACCCGCATGTGATGTCATCAAAGCGCTCGAGAGGCTACGGGCCGTAAAGAGGTGACAGAGGTCTGTGCTGACATAGGTAATAAGGCGGAGAGAAGATTGGAAAGGAGGGAGCAGGGGGAGTATAGAGAGGAAATGAGAGCACAAGAGGGACACAAATGTAACCTCCATTTAAATAATTATTCATTGTTATTTTTTTTTCTTATGTTACCTTGTAGTTTACTTGGCAGTCGGCCCACAAACCGCTAAAATTATCAAACGCGATGCATTTACACAGCTGGATTTACTGAAGCTATATTAAACACTTTCCTTAAACGGGCACTGTCCCAGCTGAACTTACATAGTGGATACCTACAATTTTTATGTCTTAACCTCTCTTTCGTTTATTTTCTAGCTAACAATACCAGGTTTAGTCAAATATTTTGACAGTGAAGTCTGTAAAGTAATAGAGTCCACAAGGGTAATTAAGTTTGTTTGGTGTATCCATTTAAGGAGTCAAATTTCACTTGTGATATTTGGCCTTTGATGTATTTGAATTGAAAAGTTGAATTTCTTATGGAAAAACTACCCAAATTGAATAACTTTAATAAATTAGTGCTATAATAAATGCTTGCGAAAGCACTTCTAAGGCATCGTCTTTGCCTTTAGAGAGAAAGCAGATGGTGTGCAAAATCCAAGTGACTTGTGGATCCGCACTTAAGCTTAGCAGCACCCCAAAAAGAGTACACAGTGTTGACGAGCGCAGGGCATCGGTGTCAGTTTTCCCAAACGTAACTGGCATTGCTTTTTTGAGGCAGATATTAGTCTTCGACATTTTGCGGGACAACGTCCGCCGTGCATGAACATAGCAGCACACAAACAAATCTGTCTCAGTTCGCTCAAGTACAAAGGATGTTTAAAAAATGAAAATAAAACAAATGATGAGTCCTGCCCATGGTGAATAATGCATTTCGGACAGAACAGCCCAGGGATAGCCATGCCAAACCCCAAGATAAACTAGCAACTTCCACCAGTGACGAACTTGAAAAAATTGTCCTTTTTTTTTTTTTTCCAAGCTCACTGCGCATGCTCGGGCGTAACAGTGTCTTTTAAAGGGTAAAAACACAGAGCCCTACCATGAGATTATACCTGGAGCAACTGCAAGGATTAAAAGCCCTGCTCTTCCGCCATTATCCTACCCAGCCGACCCAACAGACCCCTTACCTATGAGACCCACTGATCACTGGCAACAAAATGCAAACCAGTCAGAAGAAATAACTACCGCAGATACCCAGGAATGGTCTAGAGTGGCCTGACGAAACCCCATTTACCTTAATGGGACATACAACCAGGCTGACATTTTTCTAAAACTGGCAACCACCTCTGAAGAATTATTACCATGGAACGTCCTTTAAACTGGATGGAACAGAGGGAAATTTTTTTTGTCCAAATAGCTGATGCAGCGACACAGGAAAATGACCTCAACCTGTCCTTTTTTATCCATATTTCTCCGAGGGAAATACTGCAGCTGATTTTGAGGCAGAAAATACAACTGTGGCAGAGGTCAATGCGACCGCCACACATTTCCCACAGTTCACACCCCACTCCCAAACTGTGAGCGATGAAACCGCCGTAGAGGGCATTACCACAGCCGAGACTGTGGAGAAACACACTGGGACAGGAGACGACGCTTCACCAATCTCAGCCTGCTTAGCCCTTCAGACTGCTGAAATAAATTTTAAAAATATTCAACGTTGTATATATTTTAATCATGTTGTGCTGTTGAAAACCTATCATGTGGTGACTTGTTTAAACGAGCTCCCCGGCAAGAGCTCTTTTAACCCTGGAGAACGGGATTAGCCCCTACCCTAAATTAGCAGATGTCAATCTTTATGCTAAGTTCATATTTTTCTTGAGGAGAACCCAAGACATCTTTTTTCCTCAAGAAAAATATGAACTTAGCATAAAGATTGGCATCTGCTAATTTAGGGTAGGGGCTAATTAGGTGTTCTCCAGGGTTAAATAAGTCGCCACATGATAGGTTTTCAACAGCTTTGATTTTGATATCTTACATCAGGGGTCCCCAATCTTTCCTAGAAAGGGCCGGTGTGGGTGCAGGCTTTCATTGCAACTAAGCAGCTACACATCTGATACTACTAATCAACCCCTGGACTCTTTGCTAATAAGCTTGATTAGTAGCATCAGGTGTGTAGCTGCTCGGCTGCAATGAAAGCCTGCACCCATACCGGCCCTTTCTGGGAAAGACTGGGGACCCCTGTCTTACAACATTGAGCAACAATAGCTGCATTTAGTGCTCTTAAGCTGGATTTATGGTTCTGCGTCGAACCGACGCCGTCGCGACGCAGAGCCTCTGCGGCGACATGAACCCCCCACTGCAGAGCCTCTGCGTCGCCTGCTGTGCACCTCGAAAATTTTCTAACTGCGCTTCAAAGCGAGGCAGACCGCAAGGGCACTGATTGGTCCACTCTACTACATCACTTCCGGAAACATGACGCCACCTAGCGGTTTTGGCGGTGAATTGCTTCGCAGCACAGGAAGAGGCAAACGACCTCAACGCAGAACTTAGAAAGGTCCGCGACAGTGCAGAGTCGACGGCGAACCATAAATCCAGCTTAAGGTTTAGTACCCCCCCCCCCCCACATAACTGGCACACAGTAAAACCCTCAAAATCAAAATTAGAAGACCATCCAAACCCTCCTCATTTTCCACAGTGGGGCTGGTGCCATCCTTCAGTCTGGGGCATGACAGGGAGCCGCTCCCTGCGAGATGCTTGGCACAGCCACTGTGAGCGAGCAGTCATGGGAAAAGGCTGCTTCAGAGAGCCACACGGGAGCATCGGGGGCGACTGAATGAGTCAGGCCACGGATCCAACAAAACAACGGGATGCATTTGGCAAAGTCCCTGATGTCGTTCCAAGTTTTCTGTCCCCTTTTCTTTAATAGTGAGGAGACTGAGAGCATAAGAATTGGATGGCAGACGTTAGCTTCAGGCTTTAAGCGGAGGAGTGGGACACATTGACTGTGGGGACGCCGTCCTGGGGATTTTGCCTTATCGGTCCAATCACGTCCGGGAAACGGACAATCGCTGCACCAAAACTTGGGCAACTAAGTTTAAATGAAGCCAGCTTAATGAATTTAATTAAGGGCCCGTGAGAAACTAGCTGGGAGAGGGGAAAACAGCAAGACAAGCCAGGAGGTCTCCGCCAAAAACAATCCCCCTTTCCCCCTCCCCTGGATGTCCCAGAAGTGTCCCCTCTACCCTCACAAGTACAGTGCTCTGAAAAAGTATTTGCCCCCTTCCCAATTTCTAATGTTTTTCGCATACTTGTTGCACTTACCCGCTTCAGACCATCAAACTAATTTTAATATTAGACAAATACAACCCATGAACACAAAATATACTGTTTTTAAATGATCATTTCCAATCGGACCTGGACAGATGTCAAAATGTAATTACCACTTTAGGCACTAAACAAACAAACAAATAACAACAAGTTTGATTGATAATTGGGTTCACTTTTACGAGACACACACGATTACTCCCAGCCCTATTGAATCTAAACATCACTTAAATAGAACCTTTCTTAAAATGTGAAATAGGCAACAAGCCTGCAATTGAAAGAAATTGAAGAGCAGATGAGACACTGAGTCATCATCATCGACCTGTCTGGAAAACGCCACAAAGTCATTTCTAAAGCTCTGGAACTCTGGAATTGATCATATCAAAGCAGCATTTTGTGTTTACATGCCTTGCCTTTGTCTTATGTCAAAATTAGTTGGATGTTTGGATACATCTAAATATGACAAATAAGCCAAAACTAGAGGAAATCCTGAAGGGGGCAAATACTTTTTCACAGAACTGCATTCCTCGTTCCTCCCTCACCTGTCCACAGAGCCAGCAGCTTCCTCCAGCTGTCCCAAAAGAAATGGGTAGAGGGTGGGGAAGCGAGTGAAAAACTCCCGTCCTGTCATCCTAGAGAGAGAGAGAGAGAGAGAGAGAGAGAGAGAGAGAGAGAGAGAGAGAGAGAGAGAGAGAGAGAGAGAGAGAGAGAGAGAGAGAGAGAGAGAGAGAGAGAGAGAGAACATTTACACACTGTCAGTCAGGAATGGTGACAAATTAGAACATTCTTCCCCCGGCAGGATAGGACTGGTGACTTGCGGGGACATTTAGAATTCACTTGGCAAGGCATAGTGACTTGTGGGGACATTTACACACAATTACTCCAGAATGGTGACTTACGGGAACATTTGCACATAATTGGACAGAAGCGGCGGCTTGTGGGAAGATTTACAGACATTTTGACAGGAGTGGGGAGTATTTAGGACACTTGCATCTGGCCAGGCATGGCAACATTTTCATACGTTTTGACAGGAGTCGTGACTAGTGGTGAGATTAACACACAGTTTGCCCAGAATGGCAACTTTTTAGGACATTTACATATAATTGGCCAAAACTGATGGCTTGCGGGGTGCAGTGACAGTTTTTTCACAGCACAGGATGAGCCACTGAGGTCAGCTAATGCATTTGAGAGGCCACAATGGCAGACCAGAATAACTCCTCAAGATTGCAGTCAAATGCCTCTTTCTAATTCTAATCACAATCTCTGCGAAATAACCTCACAGGTCAAACTGTCCACCAACGGCCAATAATGAAAGTAAAGCAAAGCGAAGCTAAATTCATCCATTTCAAATTTACTTGGAATTTACATGTTTAAAATAGAAGCCCAGCCATCTGTTCGCGGCTTACATCAGAAAACATATTATTCTCAGGCCAATCTGGTTTGAGTGATTCCTCCCCATTTTTCTTCCCTTATTAGCTCCTGCCGTTCGTGGTGCGGGAGCTATGGTATTGGACTCCATCCGTCCGTGCGTGTGTCCGTCCGTCAACACATTTTGCTTTATCTCATCTACCATTTCAGTTACAGGCTCCTAATTTTTACTGGACATGCATCTCATAAAGGCCTACAAATGACGTGCCTAAAGGTGACCTTGGCCTATTTTTTCAAGGTAACTGGCCTAAAAGTATCACCAAAAGCTTTGACTATTTGCTTTATCTTATCAACATTTTCAGTTACAGGTTCCAAATTAGCTCCCGCTGCCCGAGTGGCAAGGGAGCTATGGTATCGGGCTCCATCCGTGCGTGCGTCCGTCCATGCGTGTGTCCGCCAAAAAAAAACTTTGACATTTTGTTTATCTTAACGGCGGGAGCTTCTGGGGCCACCAGTGCCCTATATTTTTACTTATTTTTCTTGAGTTAAAGATGATCTGCTTGCCATATAAGGTTTCCTCGTTCCTTACAGAACCAGCGGTGTAAAGCTCAGACTATATGCCCATTCAGGAACAGCAGTGAAGGCAGGCCCAGTACAGAGAGGCCCAGGTAACCAGGCTGACGGTTCAAAAGAGCAGTGACGGTTTGCACAAGGGTCAACTCCGTGAACTAGTGTGTCTCTCCCACTGGAAAACAAGTGGTGCAAGGCCAAGCCAACCCTTTGACCCTTCCAACAACCTTGACCTTGACCCAATTCATTCTAAAATTTAAAGGGATAGTGGGTCACTGCACAACTTTTGGGCAAATTTAGTGAAAAATGAGGCAGTGGTTTTCCTGTAATCTTGCTAACGAACAAACAAATAAATAAAGTAACCAACAAACAAATCAAGTCAATGGGGGGGGAGGGTAAAAAAATAAAAACATCAAAAAACTTGTCAAATGTGCTGGGTCACAAGAGCCTATTTTAGCAACAGAAAAGATTCACACACCGACTTGATGCAGGAAAGATACATTAGTTCTCTGAGAAAAAAATGTATATCAAAAGTGTAGGTGCCAGCATTCGAGTGGTGGTCGTGGGGCCTCTATTCAAGAGGCCTAGCAGAGCTTTCCACCCCGGCTGGAGTGAGCTCCAGGGAGTGAAGGGAAATGACCTCAGGCTGAAACCTCACACTGTCCCAGTCTGGATAAGTGGGGTCTTTACCTCACCCTTTAGTTACATAAGCACGTTCTGCTGACTGTTAGCTAATTACATGTCATAGGCTGTCAGGGAGGAAACCTTAATGTCAGTCATCTGGATGTGGCGCTCCGGCGGTTAACCCTTAGCTCACAAACGCAGCATTTTCTAGCGGTTAGTCTCTTCGGGAGAAGCCGTGCGAGGGGGAAAAAGGGGCCATTTTGAATGAGCACTCGACCCCCAAAGGGCGCATAATCCGCTGTCTGAGGGAAAGCAGGGTGCTAGTGCTGAGGGCATCTACAAGTGGATATTGTTTACAAATAGCCATTAAACGACCAGTGATGTAGCAGACAGAGTTTGTCTGCATGCGTGTGTGTGTGTGTGTGTGTGCACGTCTGTTTGGAAAAAGGGAAAGATACAGGAAAAGGCAGCAGGACATTTTGTGAAGGATGGGGTGGCCAACGGGAGGGAAATCGAGAGGAAAAACAAAGCCGTTAGCATCCAAGGTCTGGATTCCTGACCACTTCCTTAAATATCAAAGCCTTACAGCCCCATAAAGGCCTCATTAGGAGAAGGGATGTTTTTTTGTGAGTTTGATGCTAACCAGGAGAGAAACAAGGTTTGGATTTAATGTTTGTTTACTCCTCTGAGAGCAGTACATCTGGAGCAAACCACTGGTCCAGCGAGGGGGGGGGGGGGACGACAGACTTGCCTGACTAACCTCCCCCACTCTGCGTCTGGTCCAGCACTAGAGCTCACGGCCCGACCAAACTCAACCCATGGCGCCAATCACACTCTCTCAGCAGTCATCATATAGCTTTAAACTTTCGCAAGTAAACCGAGTTAAGCGGTGCAGTTTCCAAAATATAGGTCAAGACTCAAAGGTGGGTCGTGTAGGTGCTGAAAATGAGTCATAGAAATAACATGACAAAACTCAGTTTACAAACACCTTCCACATGCAACAAAACACAATTCTTCCACAAGCAATGAACCTCACTCAAACATACCTTCAACACGCAACAAAACTCACAAACACCTCTCACACGCAACAGAACTCACACACACCTTCCACTTGCAACAAAGCTTACACACACACACACACACACACACACAGCAAAATGCACACACCTCCCACATGCAACAAAACTCACACACCTTCCACACGCAACCAAACTTGCTTGCACACACCTTCCATAAATCAGAAGACTCGCTTTACACAGACCCTCCTCACATAACAACACACACACACCTTCCACACAAGGCAAAACTCACTTAACACACATCATCCATGCAACAAACTCACTTTACTCACACCATCCACACATGATAACACACACTTCACACACAGCTTTCACACAGGACAAAACTCACTTTACACACACATTCCCACTGAAAATCACATCAGACCAAATTAATGCTGCATGCAAAGCAGTACTTACAGTGTGACAGGGGAGCCTTGAAACATCTGGCTCTCAACTCTGAACATACTTAAGGCTACATTACAGGGATATGTCACATATTCCCTCAAAAAAACACACAAAAAAACTGCTTAAATGTGTGCATAGTGCACAATTCAGGATTGTACACCTGAACCAATATATCGTGACAGCGCTCAAGTGTGTGACCACTATCCTCAGTTTCTATTTAGCCTTAGCTTGTGTTGCGATGAATGCTGTCGTGGACCCTTAGTGGGGGGGGCATTCGGAGTGCCAGGGGCCCCACGCAAACGCAGAAATCCAGAAAAACGTCCACGGCACACGCAATTGGGAGTGACACGGCCAAATGTGGAAGCAGTTACCGCGGACAAAGACTCGTATTCTTTCGCGTCAGATTAGAGGCGCATTTAGGGAGAAACTGCCTTAATTTTCCTGACCGCACCCTGTCAAACTACCCCTCTTACCCCCCGCCCGATCACGTCCATCAGTGGTTACATACGGGACCCCAACACCACCACCACAGTCTGGTCACGAAACAGTCGCCTGCCAGGCAGCACATGGGGGGGGGGCCGTTACTCGTGCACTCTTATTGGAAACATGCATAGCAGCTGGGCTGACGGCTGTCAATCATTCACACCCCGCCCAGGTATGCCAAGCAACAGCATGACCGATGCACAGACAGTACTAATCGCACACCGACTTAGAAAGTTTTACATAGATTGAAAGCAGACAGCTGTTTTTAACTCCAAAACACACACAATTATTTGCAGTATGCAAGACAACATTATTTCTGCGCAGATCATTTTCAGAGAAATTAGCCATCATGGTACTGAAGCTAAGCTAAATTCTTATGAAGTTCTATGAAGTTGTGACAGAACTCCTGCCATGAAGTGCTACCTTTGATACTGCGTGAAATAATTTCTGACATCAAAGCTGTCTGCCTATTTAACAAAATTGATCTGGGGCCTATATTTGTAGCAAAATGACAGGAGCTGCAAGTAACTGAAGCAGGACACGGCACAAAAAACCCTCCAAATTCAGGAAGGCAGGCTCAGGTAAAATGCTGTTCCGAATTTGAGTCAGCATAATTACCCAGCTATCACTGTTCCTGACGCTTCACGGTGCAGGCCCATCTCTGGCTCTTTAACTGCTATAAAACTTGCACGGAGGGCACTGAACAGGCCTGCTCATTATCAACGGCCCCAGAGGGAGGCTTCAGGGTTCTGTCTCCGCCAGCCGGGGTAAAAGGTCGCCCCTCTGCAGATTTCGCGGGTCAGACGAGCGGGTCAGTGCACGCCGCTCTCCCACACAAACCCAAGAGCAGCGTCTATGGCCACTCGAGTCGGCCCCTTTCAAACGAAAAATAAATCTGCTCCCGAAACCGCCGACTTTTCTCTTTAAATGCTGAAGCTATTTCAACAAGAAGCTTTTGAAGTCGTAAGCGCAGTTTAAGTACAGGAATAGCCAAACACACTTAAAAGTAACCAACAGTCTAAATATCCTTCTCATTTGATTAAGAGCAGGACTCCTCCCCTTCCACTGAGATATGAGAATTCTTTTCCTCTTGGAGAACATAAACAAGACATGCAAACACCGCTTAAAAAGAAATAAAAGGGCCGTTTCATGATTGACAGAAGGGAAAACCTTGAGCCTCCTGCATCACACACACACAGAAAAACACACATACAGTCTCTGTTTATAGGAGACCGGTGTAAAATATTGACAGGCATCTTCTCTCTGAGGCATGACGTCTCGGCCGAACGGCTCTGATTCGCATTGCGGTCGAATCTGAAGCAGCGCGGCGCAAGACCGCGGCCCGACCAAACACAGCAGCGCCCCGGCCAGACATTGGAGTGGACAGCTTGTCAGAACAAATTTACTGCACCCCAAACACCGAATCGAATAACCACAGTAATAACAAGTGCCAGACATACAGACAGAGGGAGGGAGGGGTGAGCGGGGTCGCAAAGTGGTGAATTATGGTTGGGAAATGTGGGATACTTCACACAATATCTGCAATGCGTGCTAAAGACGCAGATATAAACACAAAGTAAACAACAGATTGGAACACTCGAGAGATGTGTCACTCAACAGCCAAGATCAAATTCTTCTGCATAAAAAAAAACAGAGGCCAATTAACCATTTGTACTGGTTTCCTCCTTAGGCATTTTATTAATTTTCTTAACCCTAAGGGCCTGATTTACTAAGACCTTTCGCACATGCTAAATCTTTTTTCCCCTGCAAAACCAATAACATTGCCCATGATTGGTGCAAGGCAAGTACCCTGGCCAATCATGGGCAGTGTTATTGGTTTTGCACGGGCAAAAAGATGTTGCATGTGCTAAAGGTCTTAGTAAATCAGGCCCTTAGAGTGCTAAATACAAATAGTGTTGCTCAATGATGTAAGATATCAAATACAAAGCTGTTGAAAACCCATCATGTGGCACCTTGTTAAAAGAGCTCCCAACTTGTTTAAAAGAGCTCCCCTGCGGGAGCTCTTTTAAACAAGGTGCCACATGATGGGTTTTCAACAGCGCAAGATAACTTAATATATAACATTTTGAAAATTTACTTCAGTGCTCTGAAGGTTAATAAATGCCCAGGTCTTTGTGCAAAGTTAACAGAGCCTAATGTCTTTACAGTGGTGCAAATGAGGTAATGCAGTTTGCAAAAGCTGGGTAAACGGACCCTACCGGGAACTCAAACCTTCGACTCTCACACAAGGCTATTAGGGCCATGCTACCATCAATTCACCACAGCACCGAAGGAGGTATAAAGATGAGGTTTGAGGAGGGTAGCAGATTTACTGTTTGAATGGTAGCCATGGAAACAGCCCCATTGTGCCTCCTAGAACGCACACGCACGCACGCACGCACGCACCGATAATTCAAACCCCAAATGTGCTGCCATAACCTCCATTTTATTCACTGCTAGAACCCTTCAGTGCCCCATTGAGATACCAGCAGAAACTGGGCCATGGACAGACAGTCACCCTGTAGAATGAGTTCACACAACAAGAAGTAGAGGCAGCCACCAGCTACACTCTAATCGCCACCGCAAAAGGTCAAAGGTCGGGGCATGTTATGAGGCCCCACGCGCCCATGGCTGTTCTGGAAGGTTCTGTAGAACAGCTGAAGGTGAGGCCTTGAGCAGCTCGACTGTGCGTTTGATCTGGGGCATCACCCCTTGGCTTTATGAAACTCAAACTCAGGTTGGGATCCTGTTACTCAGGACTGAGCTCTTCTGCGCCACTGAGGGCGGTTTAGTGACGGGAAACATGGCTTCACACCGCGGGTACACTGTCTGTTCCAGGAAAACATCTGCATTTCTCATACACACATACACAAACACACGCGCACACACACACACGCACCCAAACACACACTGCTGGAGGTAGTGGATCTTAAACAGAGCGACTGTACATTGACGCAAGCATCAGGCACACTCGCACATCTATCAAACACAGTCACACGGCTTCGAGGGAGGAATGGGGCGAATAATAGGACTGGGTGCCAAGTTATACATACAGACCCCGCCCCAGATTCCCCCATAGAGAAACACGTGAGTGTCCTGGGTCAGGTGATCATTATCTCCAAGTCAGAGTGCATGAACCACAGTACAAGATGGGTCTGGTAAGGGCCAAGCCAAAATCATGCTTGTCCTACATTCATTAAACAACCTATAGAGAACTGCAGTGAGAACAATGGAGCAAGAGAGTGAGGGAGGAAAAGAGGAGGACTAAAGACAGGAAAAAGGGAAAGGGAGAGCAATGCAAGGAAACAGAGGGAGAGGGAAATACAGAAAAAGAGGGACAAAGAAGGAGAGAGAAATAAAAGGAAAGGTAGCAGAAAGGAGAGCAAGAGAGAAAGCGAGATGGAGACTGAGGGAAAGAGAGAGAAAGAGGAAGACGGGGAGAGATGACCGAGCACTGGACAGCGAGAGAAACCTCACAGCTGCAGAACAACAGGAGAGAGAGAGAGAGAGAGAGAGAGAGAGAGAGAGAGAGAGAGAAACGTGTTTGCCAATCTTGTAAAAAGGCAGCATTCTTTAAATAAACAACATTTAAAGTTGGAAACTGAATGCAGCACTTAACATCTGCTGCAAATAAACAGAGGAGCTGTGATTGATTACACTGACGAGGCCTGGGCTATGTGCCAGGGGACAGGCAGTACAGCTGGGGCCACACTGCCCCCTAGTGGCCAAGGCTCACCGGTACGCGAAGTGGAAACATGACTGTCACAATGGACAGCATCAGTGATACCCACTGCGGATGAGGATAGAACCTGCAGTACCAACAGAGGTCCGTTCAGATAAACCAGCATCGTTTTGGAGGGCTGACCAAGCAGATGACAGAACATCAACTTCCCATACTTTTTTGGCGGACTTTTGTAAGGAGGTGTGTAACTACCACATATATGCCTGGAATGGGACAGAGGCCTGTGTGTATGTGGGTGAGAGGGGGAGCATGCGTGTGTGCATGCGTGTGTGTGTGTGTGTGTGTGTGTGTGTGTATTACTGACCTGTTCTTCTTAGAATGCTCATCTTTGCCCCTCTTCACACCGAAGATCCTGGTGATGAGTGTACTGAAGAGGAGGGTGGAAGAGTTCCGCACCTGCCCGAGACAGGAAGAGAGAGCAAGAGTGTGTGAGACTGGCAGAGAGAGAGACTGAGAAACCCGAACAGCGAGAGCCTAAAACAGGGACCAAATCCCAAGGACTAATGACAGGCAACAACTGCAGTGATGTTACTGGCTACCCACAGTCACTCAGGTCCCAGTCAAGGGCCTTAGCCTGTTAGCACCTTAGCTAACAACCATTAGCAAAGTTTGACACAGTCACCAATCGCACAGCTTAAAGAGCATATCAGGGACACAGTTCCTCATCTCATTATCCCAATAGGGCACTCTAAGCTGTATATCAGAGCTGACTTTTAAAAAACCAACACAGGCCCCGTCATCTGTGCTAGGCTAGCCCTTCCCCACACACAGAAAAGCAGGCCTGTAGCTATTTATTTACACTCTTCTTCTGGAATCTTGGATGCGTTTGCGGTGTCCCGGCTCTCGCAATCCAGCCCTAATGGTATTTTTGGCAGCATTGATTTTTTTCCCCCCCGTAATCCCTCACTCCAGCTGCACAGATGTTTGGAAAGCGGAGATCTTGTTCCTGATAGCTCAGAAGTGTTGCAACATGACCCCCCACCCCCCAACCCTACCAGGGGACAGACGATATCAGTTCCAGCCTGGCTCAACCGGCCCGTACTAAGCCCACTTTCCACAACCGATCTGGGTGCCAGAATTCATTAAAAAAAAAAAAAAAAAAAAAAAAAATCTGTAACAAAATGGCTGCAGCCAGTTAGCAGAAAGCAAGTTTCATCAGCTAATAAAAACAACGGCGGTTGAATTAACTAGCTAGTAGAACGCAGACGAAGTCCAGAACACGCAAGTGCCACAAACTAGGGTGACGGAACGAATTTAAATTCATTATTACTACATCGAACCAAAAATAGTCTTTCTGAATATATTGTCAGGTCTTGAGCTTGCTTCGACGGCGATACTATAAAAAAGAACTGTAATTCCTACACAGAGCTCTGGATATGGATGCAAATACCGTAAAAATCAAAGCTTAACCCTTAGAGTGCCGAAATACGTTTTTAAGAGATAAAAATTTTATCATCTTCTGCTGTTGAAAACCTAGGTTTTCAACGGCTCCGATTTTGATAGCTTACATCATTGAGCAAGGATAGCTGCATTTAGCGCTCTAGGGTTAAAACATCAGTCTGTTCCTCTGAGACCATTCACATTCATATGGAAGTAACTGTGTTGGAATTACCCATCATGTTTGTCAAAATATGTACTCTGTACCAGTCATGATAGACTACCAGAGCACTGTATATCCACTGGAGCAGTGTGAGAATGAGGTTACGAGCAGCCGCAGCCTTTATCGAGCTTGTTTGACACTTGTTTAAAAATTTCTGCAACTCCTGCAAAATTTTATGTTGGCCAGCTAAGCACGTCATCACTGATTTGATCCCAAGTCACATGATGAGGGTCTGAACCCCCCAGAGCAGCTTATAAGAATAAACGGTTGCGGGTAAGGGGGCTGAAGGGGTACGCAGTGGGATTTAGGCAGAGAGGTGGGGGGGGGGGAATACTGCGCTCCTGTGGGAGGGATTAAGAGGCTAGGCCTGAATATCATCGCCTTAAACCGCAGTCAGAACTGCAGGTCGCCGCCGTTTAATTTGCTTCCGGAAAATTCCAAAAGCAGGAATCCGAACACACCATCTTGGAAACACCCCAGTCAGGAATTCACCTCTTACTGGTCAGTGTGAAAGTGGCCAGTGTTTCTGTGGCCGTGCTGGTGTAGATGGATGGTTGATGGGGTCGAATATGGGTATCAGGGCAGGGTGACCGTGTGTTCACACTAGTTTGGTTACAGGTGCCCTCAAGGAGTAATGGCCATTTTACACTTGTAAGATGTGTCTGTCAACAGTGTCTGCCGACCAGAATGATGTCAGACAGAAAAAAAATGTGTCGTCTGACAGTGTCTTGTTCCTGTTGAATATCGAACTTCACAGACACTGCCATTGACCGTTTTATACTTGTATTTACTAAATGGACCGAGAGTTTGGTGGTTGTAAAAGGTATGGAACGCTGAGACAGCAGTGTCGGCAAAAAATTATATATATATATATATATATATATATATCTCTCAGTTGGTTATAAAACAAAAAATATATAATTACCACAGAGATGAGTGCACAGATGGCCTCCAATACTTTGTTTGAGCATCAAAGAATCTGCAGTATCCAATACTTTTCATAAGACATCTGTCGACAAATGTCTAATGAGTATAAAATGATCATAATAGATACTGTAAATGCGACCTGTGTCAAGCGGTAGTTAAAGTATGTGTGCATCTGTGGGTGTGTTTTTGCTACATTCTTTGGCAGGTCCAACACCCCAAAGATCTTAACTGCCTACTTCAACCCTCTTAGTCACTACTCCACCCAACGTCCTCATCCCCCGTGACCCAACATCCCCGAGGGGCAACAGAAAATAGAGCCCAAAAGCACCACACCGCACCCCCCGCACTCCTAATGTGACCCAGGGTCAGCCGATACTCTGAGCGGAGCCTGATCCAGCTCCTCTTCCCAAAAACACCCCCGTGCTCCAGTCAGGGGTGAGTCAGCACTCTCTCTCTTTCAGTGGGCAGTGTGGAGAGAAGGAGAGAGGGAATGTGAAAGGGAGGGGGGATGGACGGAGGAGAAACTGTGTGGGAAAGAGAGGAGGAGATGGCAGGATAGAGGTAAACCAAGTGGAAGAGGAATAAATTTGCACGCACACATTGTGTTCTTTGGAAAGCCCAGTGGCGTTTAATAGGAGAGGAAAATGTGGAAAAATTCATTACAGTGACTGTGAGTGCAGTGTGTGTGTGTGTGTGTGTGTGTGTGTGTGTGTGTGTGTGTGTGTGTGCGTGCGCCCTTACTGTACATTCAGGCACAGTACCCAGCAAAAGAAGTATAAAACAGCATTTGGTGGGAAATGAATACTAATGTATGTGTCTGCCTCTGTGTGTCAACCTGCGTGTCTCTGGATCTGTGTGTGTGAGGGGTGTGTGTACACACGTGCGTGTGCGTGTGTGTGCGTGCATGTGCGTGCGTGTGCGTGTGTGTGTGTGTGTGTGTGTGTGTGAGAGACAGAGACTCACAGCCCAAACGGGGGAGGTGAACCCCAGCACTGCAGCCTGCACCCCGTCGGACACGAACGGGACGATGTTCTCCCCCAAACGCGTGTCCCGATAGAGAGCCCTCAGGATGTTCAGAGCATGGACCTGGAGGGAGGGAGGGAGAGAGAGAGAGGGGTAAGTCAAACAGTGCATCTTATCATTTAATCTTCTATTTATTCTACATTCATACCATCTTACTGTAATGGTTCTTTTCAGTATTGTGTTTAAGATTCTCATCAACTCTCGCCGCCCATTGTAAAGCACAAGAAACAAAATGAGCACCATCACGCCACACAAACTACAAAAAACAAACGTGCATGCACTGTATACAAGCACGCACGCAACTCCAAGACCCACGTACACAAATGAGAACGCGCAAAAATGCACACAAACACAAACACGCACACAAAGAAGCACATCTGTGCTCAGATATCCAAATACACAGACATGGATATGCACAAAATACACAAACACGGATATGCGCAAGTACAGAAACACGAATATGCACAGGCATGCAAACAAACACATAAACGAGGATACACGTAGCACACAAACACGGTTACACAAAAACACACAGAGGATAATGGTGCGCACGATCCTGAATCGTGTGGGGATGGCGAGAGGGAAAGAGTGAGGGAGGGGGTTAGGTGTGAGTGAGAGAGGAGGTGTGGGGGAGGTGTATTTGGGGAGAGGGGCCGGGTTGCCTCAGTCTGGCAGTTTTGGGCGGGAGCCTGCTTCTTATGTAACCTCCTAATGGGAAACATCAGGTGGCGCAGAGGTTAATTTTAGCCATCGAGTTCTCCTGTTACAGCATGACGGCGCAGCACAGCCAGAGCACAGGAAACTGCCACACGCCCAACTGCACCCCCCACATCCCCCCACCACCCCCTCAGCCCAAGAACCCTGGGTGTGTGTGTGGAGAACATCATCGTCACGCGTTATACACTTCCCTCCGCCACTGCAGCCATTTTAAAAGCTCCAAGCCCGAGAAAAGACAGTAGACACTACTCAAAACCAGAACAATGGCGGACAGGCTCTTCCAGACTGACCAAACAGGGGTGCGTTTCCCAAAAGCTTCGTTGCTAACCAAGTTAGCAACTTACATAGTTTGTCTGTTCACAGTCAATGGTTCCAACTATGTAAATTAGCGTCTGTGCTTTTGAGAAACGCACCCCAGGGTGTCAAGGGTTGGTACTGGGATAGTGGAGAAATGAGATATCGGTAATGGTATGGTAATGTTGGCAATTGAGACAAGAAAAGCATCAGGGCGACAGGAAATGATGACTATATTATTTTTTGGATGTCAGTCCTGGTATCAAGGTGTGTCTTCAGGTGTAGAATGAGGGTGGCCCAAACGTTGAACAAGGGTCACCTCGACTGGAGTGGGATGATTGGTATTTGTGAATACTGAGTTAAAGATGCCTAGAATGGGACAGGATATCAATTTGTACTGGAGCAGGAGTGTCCAAACTGGACTGGGGTCCCTGGTGCTTCAAATAAAGGGGGTAAGGACAGGTTTGAAACTGACAAACCTGGAGTATGAGCCTCATCCAATCAGGAGAGAGTATGGCAGATGTGTACCTGGGGGACAGTGCTATGGTTGGTGGGGAGCTGAGGGTTGGGCGTGGCCAGACTGGTCAACTCCTTCATGGTCATCTTCAGCAGGCTGCAGCTGGAGGACTTGGGCTCTGAGGAAAGCAGGGCCTACAGACCATAGATTGGGGAGAGGGAATAACTGATGAGTCCTGTATCTCTACACTCTGTCATGTACACATGACCAATCACACATACACTACATAACCAAACACATACACTACAGGAACAAACACATATGTAAACTAAATGGCCAAACACATAAACTACAAGGCCAAACACACGTATACTACATGCCAAATATTCATACAATACATGGCCAATCACCTTCAAAACATGGCCAAACACCTACACTATATAACCAAACACATATGTATACTACATGGCCGAACACATTCAATACACAGTCAAACACATACACTTCATGGTCAAACACACACACAGTACATGGTCAAACATATATACAATACATGGTCAAACGCATACAATATATGGCCAAACAAACATACACTACATGGCTTAACATGTGAGCACTCATTAGTCTTGCGCCAGTTTTTCATAATTTGGACCAGGCCTCTGGGTTCCACTGAAGGAAAGTCTTGCCATTACAGCATACTACGACATTCCAGATGATTCTGTGCTTCCACAGTCTGGAGAAGGCTGGTAATGCCCATGCTGAGCGTGGACCTCAACCCCATCAAGACCCTTCAAGCTCATCTTTAACAACCCTGGAAAACGCCTCATCACCCGCCATACGAACTGATCCTGATTAATGTATTTATGGCTAGAATGGTAGAAAATTCCTTCAGAAATGTTTTAATATCTTGTGGAAATCCTTCTTAGATGAATAGTAACCAAAAGTAGGGCATCCACTACAAGCACTGCCATAACTTCTACACCGACACACGAGGGGAGTCGTGGTGGACACACCTGTATGTAAAATGGGATGCCCGCACTCCGGCGAGTGGCACATAGTTTAGACGAGGGGTCGCTGGACTTCACCTCCTCCAGAACTTCCTTCAGCCAATGAGAGGGCAGCTGCTGCAAGCGCCGGCTCCCGCTCCTGTAAGAAGGGTCAGAGGTCAACTTTGTAGGCAGTCACATGCAGACACACACAAACACACACGCAAGGGCAAAGCAAAATGGGACAGACACACACTGACACACGCTCAAAATCCCCAAGGTCAATCCACATACACTGAGCTCATTGTTGCTGTGGTCTCCGAGGGGGTTAAATCCGATACAGCGAACATACAATCCACTCTCCAGACAAAACACAGCGTATTTAGCCCTGATTGAGCATTTCATCAGGTCCTTTCTGACACACAGGGCCGCAGGACACAATTCATTCACTGTGACTGAACCCACCCGCTCAACTAATACAGATCACTACTCAAACAGAGCGACAGGATCACACAAACGGGACTGAACTCTCACTGACACACAAAATGGCACACGCACACACACACACTCCATCACATGCATGCACATACAGACACACACACTGCCCTCCATATTAATCCAAAAGAAACCGGCAGAAGACCAAAGACATGCTCTCTCACTCACCCCTGCACAAGCGTAATGAGTAACGATACTCAGCCAACTCAAACAGCACGAGAGATCAAACATAAGGGACTGATCACACACACACCCATACAGACCCACACACACACACACACACACACACACACACACACACACAAACTCACACACAGCCCTCACGTGCTAATGCATACAGACACAACATAAACAGGTACAGCATGCGCTCCAACACACACACACGGAGATCCATGTGGAGGCATGTTGAGCGGAGAGATGCTCTGGTGTATACACACACCCATACAGACCCACACACACACACAGGCGCACACACACGGACACATGCACACACACACAGGCACACACACCCATACAGACCCACACACACACGGGTTTGCGGGTGAAAGGCTCGGAGGAATGAGGCCCCCTGCCATGAAAGGGCTGTTGTTTCACATGCCGTGGCTGAGACCAGCAAAGAGAAAACATCAGACAAGGGTCATAAAAACACACTCAAAATGCACAAACACACACGCGCATACACAGGCATATGCACACGCAAAGCCCCCCGAGTAATTAACCCGGCCCAAGACCACTTGAAAAAAGACTAGCAGATACATAATTAACACCCCCTAACCCTGCAACCCTGTGTCACAACTGTGGTCTGGACCAACACACAAGCTGTGCTGTCGCAAACCCCTCCCCCTACCTGCCCTGCCATCGTGTCCAATCACAAACCAATCCTGTCCTACTTACACACAGGCCTTAGCCCATTAAGCCAGACCACAAACACCAGCACAACTCTAACTGTCCAATCACACAGCACCACTCTCTCCTCCCACTGTACTCCACTGCACTGCAGGCCTGGCATCCCTTCGTTCCGGCCTGTGCTCCTGAGGTCGGTCAGATTGATGACTCAGACCCCGCGGGTCAGGACCCCGGGACGGTGGGGTGGAGAGCCGCTGGGACGGCGACCGCGCAACGCCCTCCACACCGCAGCCACGCCCAGGGTACCGAAAAATAAAAATACCATGCCACCAAGGTCACCCCGCATCTCAGAGCTCCATTCATTCTGGATATTTCCATTACGAACAACTGAGCATGGCACTACTCCCGCGCACCGACACTCACCGCAATTCTCATCCTTCAGGGCTACCACAAGCAAAAAAACTTGAGTATTACAGTCGTTCAGATTTTGGAGTAGTAGAATATATGGTTCTAAATATTTAGTCCAGGGACTTGTGTCCCCTGTGGGACAATAGCTTTAAGTGCCAGGTCTAATAATCGTGAGAATCAGGATTCTCGACCCAGTCTTTCGTCCCAGGGTGCTGGGAATCGTGGGGTTTTATCCCTATCGGAGTTATTTCCTAGCTCAGGTATTAAGCTCTGCTGCCAAGGACAACGTCGCCCAGCCCACTGTGGAACATTCCGGAGGCCGATAGGGGCTCGAGTTCTACAGGCGCAGCTCAGAGTGGCCAGCTCTGACAGAGCAGGGAGCACATAGTTTAACAGTGGGACGGGCAAATATTTGCACAGCGAGCGGCTCAGTCACACAATAACTGTGCATGTGTTAATGAGGCGTTCAGCCATAACTTCACTGGAGTTCACGTGCACAGAGAACTGGACAGAGTAGTGTGACCGGAGCCATTTTTTATAAACACAAACACACACACAAACAGTTACACTCCGATACAAACTCTCTCTCTCATACACACAAACATACACAGACACATGAACACTCAGTTACACTCCAATTCAAACTCTTTCTCTGTCATACACACACACACACACACACACACACACACACACAAACACACACACTAACGGTCTCTCACACTCAGATACAAACTCTTTCTCTCTCGTATACAAACAGAGGAGCACGCAAACTTACACGCAGAAACATGTTCTTTCTTTCTTTCTCATACACAAAGGCATATACACACTCTCTCAAGCACCCTCACACATAGAGACACACACACACACACACAGACATTGGGCATCGTTAACCTCCAAAGTGTTGACCTTAAATTCGCCAACATGCCCCAGCAGCTCGGCACTAGCACGTACACCAACACCACACAGATGGAAAACACATCCTGGGCCACAGACAGGCACAGAGGCTAACCCTAACTAACCCACCTGCTCCCCAAACACAGCCCACCCATCTCCGCACGAGAGCCCACCCAAACTCCCCTCAGCACATTCCTCCACAGCAGCCTCGCCCGTCGATAAAAAGGTGACCCTGAGAGGACGAGCCCCCGATGTGTCCCGCCGTTCCCTTATGCCCAGCTCACCTGCACAGCATCGCGGTGAGGCGCACAAACCCCACGTAGGCCAGTTCAAACGCCCCCCGGTGGCGGGACTGCAGCAGCTGCTCCCGGAAGTAGCGGCCTACCCCCTCCACCTGGGGGCGCCAGAGAGGGGCAGAGAGAAGAGAGACGAAGGAGGAACACATCAGTCAGGCCTTTACAAAATATAAACAGAGAGCACCACTCAGTAAATCAGCCATTGTAAATTATGAGGACCAGTGATGGGAAGAGGAGAGCTACCAAGGTAAGATTTGAGGAATTGCAAACACAGTATCATCACCATGTTGCCGACATGTAAGGACAATGGTATAACGGTACAGCTACAACATTGCAGCAAAACAGAGATGGCCTTGTGCATAAGCTGGCATTGTGCTCTCCCCTAGCGCAGGCCAACAAAGCCTTGCGGTTTTGCTAAACTTGGCGCGGAGAGTGTGGAGGGTTGAGGGGGTTGGAGTTCTGCCCAAAAGCCCTTCATGAACCCTGCTCCACCCCCCCCCCCCCCCCCCCATTATTACCCACCCCTGACTCACAGCCCCCTCCGCCCAAGTCGGCAATACCAAACACACTGCAGACGGCCACAATGTTAGCATGTTTTTCAATAAACTTCCGATCAGTATACAGAAAAATCTTTCAGGAAATCAGTTAAATGAATCTCTTGAATGGATGAGGGACACCAAGAACACGCAGACGCTGTGACCCCCCCCCCAGGACTGGCATCTGAGGCCTCAAAGCCACTGGGTGATGTCAGTAACACGGGCCATAGTCCTGCCAGCAACCTCCAGTCCACCCCGACTAATTCTGTGGGATCTGGAAATGCACTCAAGTGAAGATTATAACAAACAAAATTACGCCCAGGCCCCCTCCCTTCCCTAGAAAACACGGCCTTAATGACCTCCGCACTTCAATAAATCCACTCCGCTTTGTGCCAAGCCCGCCCCGGGGGTGAGGGCAATAGGATGGCCCGGCGTGCGCCGGTCCCTCCGGCATCCATTTTGCAGCGTGATTTGTGTGATTATGAGAGCCTCGGATTCCTCGGGACACTTTATTTAGCCGCCGGCTTCCTGTTTGCCGGCAGCCGTTTCCCAGAACTTCCACGTGCCGAGAATTTCCCGACCCCGCAGCCGGATAATTACACGCTCGGCGTTAGTGACCCAAATAGCTGCTTCGCGCCGCTCTCGGCAGTAAGAGCCTCAGGAGTTAAAGCCTCTCCTTGTTCTTGTTGTTGTTTTTTCCTTCATTGACTCTCTGCGCCGTAAAAAGTAGGTATGTGGGGCAGGAGGGGTTATTCGGGGTGGTTGGAATTATGCAATTTCAGCCGAATTCGGCGCTGGGTCGAGTCTAGGCTGGAATGCGAGCGGTGAGGAGGAAGAGGAAATGGATCGAGTCGTGTTCCTCGGCCTACGAGCAAGAGCGAGGTGCGGTTAAATGCGAGGTCCATGGTCAAACTCGGGACCGTTTTCGCAGCTGGGGGAGTCCGGGACGGCTCTTGGGAAGGGGATGGTGGCGGTGGTTGAAGGGAGTTCTGGGAACAGAGATTGGCCTGTGCCACTTGAACGCCCCCATCCCGCCCCACCTTCTCACGCCCTACGCACTTGCGGTGCAAACCAAGCTAAGCTCTTACAACAACACTGAGGGCTGGCTGGACTCAACGGCCTGGGCCTCACCCCGATGCCCTCCTAGCTCTGCTCCGGCTAACAACCCAACATAAACCGCCAATCGCCCAACATAACCAGAGCCTGTAGTAAAGTACACCAGAGAGCCGAGGCATGGAGGCGGAACTTGGAGAGAAACTATTAACTACAGGCCTAGTCAAACTGCAGTAATTCAGGGAGGGGTCATCTTAATGAAGATTTCACGGCGAATACTCTCTTAGCCACCTAACAGGAATGTGCTGTAGGGCTTTTCAGTTGCATTACCCGAGGTCACCACCGTGAACGCACTTCCTGAGTATTGTGTACGCCACTTCCAAAGCCAGATGCTGAAGGCGAGGCCCACTTGGACTCCAGATCATGCACCTAAATTCAGGTCTCGGAAAACCTCAAACACACCACTCAGGAGAAATGCCTCAGGAATCCAGGGCACGTAAGGGAAAACGGAGAAGAATGTTCCCGTGGTGCGGTGATGCGTTTCCTGCGCAGGAATCGCACTCGTATCCCGATTTCCAAGCGAATGCTCCTTTCTGGGCCACGCTTCCCGTCCTGCTCTCCAGATGGCGTCTCTTTCCGGAAAAGCCCGCTCAGCACCACTGCGCTCATTCTCTATCGAGGGGAACGCTGACGAAAAATTAAAAATTAAAAACAAAAATCGCCTGCAGTGACTAAATGTTTCTGTTGCTATGGTTCCCACGAGGAGCGTAAACATCGGCCAGGGTTGCCAGGGCGACCGAGCAGCAAATAAGCGCTGGCGAAAAGCACCGGGGCGGTCGAGGCCGCGAGTTTGGAAGATGTCCGCTTCATCGTAAACACGCATTCCCCAAATATAGCATCACGGAGAGCGGGAAGCCCGACTCACTGTTCAGCTCGGCTTCACAAATCCAGCATAAACTCTAACATCACCACCATCATCACAGGCTACACATCTGACAGAGTACTACACTCAGAGTAACCTCAATCCAGCATAAACTAACAACACCAGCACTGCTACAGGCTACACATCTGACGGATTACTACACTCAGAGTAACCTCTATCCAGCATAAACTAACAACACCAGCACCGCTACAGGCTACACATCAGACAGAGTACTTCACTCAGAGTAACCTCAATCCAGCATAAACCAACAACACCAGCACTGCTACAGGCTACACATCTGACGGATTACTACACTCAGAGTAACCTCTATCCAGCATAAACTAACAACACCAGCACTGCTACAGGCTACACATCAGACAGAGTACTTCACTCAGAGTAACCTCAATCCAGCATAAACTAACAACACCAGCACTGCTACAGGCTACACATCTGACAGAGTACTACACTCAGAGTAACCTCAATCCAGCATAAACTAACAACGCCAGCACTGCTACAGGCTACACATCAGACAGAGTACTTCACTCAGAGTAACCACTATCCAGCATAAACTAACACCAGCACTGCTACAGGCTACACATCTGACAGAGTACTACACTAAGAGTAACTTCTGTCCAGCACAGACTTAGTTCAGCCTGTTAGCACTGAAGAGATTACAGTAGCCAACAGTCATAGGCCAAAACCGTATCGAGGATGAAAGGGAACGAGGTACAGGGCAAATGGAGAGTCACAATGAAAGTATGAGGATGGAATGAGTGAACAGAGGTAGAGAGAGAGACAGAGAAGAAGTAGAAAAGAATAAGGGATAAGAGAGGGACAGGAGCCCACAACAAAGCAGAAGCCCTGGGCTGGAGCATTAGCTGAGGAGAGCTGGCGGACTGTTCCGGAAATGCCAGAGAGGGGGCCAAGCTGCAGGGGGGGTGGGTTAGGGAGAGGGGTGGTGTGGCACCGAAGTGCTGGAGCAGGAGACCCCAGGCCGCAGCTCATGTGCGCCCGAGTCGGCCAACGTGCCTGA
Organism: Gymnothorax javanicus; assembly: GCA_029692085.1. NCBI lineage: Eukaryota > Metazoa > Chordata > Actinopteri > Anguilliformes > Muraenidae > Gymnothorax > Gymnothorax javanicus. Next base: position 38,467,174 of record CM056208.1, on the reverse strand, counting down.
TGGGCTCTTGAATTCTCATTACTGCGGTGGGGCGGCGGTGGGTGGGGGAGGTCAGTTATGCAACACCCTGGAAAATGGCCGACACGGCAAATGTGACATCACCGCCCATCTGAGCGGGTGACATCACCTGCGGGGACCGGGGCAGATTACCTCCAGGTCCAAATTCAGCGCCCAGGCTGCAGCTGCGGTCTTTCTGCCCCACTCCCCCGCCTCTTCTAGGCGAGGCCGGTGACATTGGCCAAATCTTTAATATTATGCTTTCGATCCCAGTGTTAACGCCTTTAAATCCTATCAAAATTGCCCTTTAATTTCTGATGGAAACTGGACTCCTATGTATGAGCCTGTGAGTGCTTGTGAACACAGTACATACTTGTGTGTTTGTGCGGGCGTGTTTTGTTACCCAGTTGGGACCTTTTCTGGTACAAACACTGACCTTGTCAAGACCTGTAGTCTTTATGGGGACCAAAGCCGATCCTAATATGGCAAAACGTCATTTCTGAGGTCATGGTTGAGGTTTGGGGTCAGGTGTGAATTGAGGTTCGGTTGAGATAAGGGCTAGGGATAGTTTGGTTATGGCTAAGGTTAGAGGTAGAGTTAGGGTTAGGCCGTCCATAATGAATAGAAGTCAATGCAATATCCTGATACGGATAGCTGCGCAAACGAGTGTAAATGTGTGTGTGCATGCATACAGCACTGTGCGAGTCTTGAGTGTGCATTGGATTGCATGTGTTTGTGCGTAGTACATGGGCGAGTGAGCGAGCATAAAAGACTGCTTTCTCTTAGAGAACAGGTGATTTTGAAGATCTTCTTCAGGCGGGTGAAGAGAGTAGCATCAACTCCCTGTATTCCTGTCAGAGACAGCAGAACTGGGGCAAATCCACCCACTCTCTTCCCTCAGCCAATCAGAGGGGCCAGAGCAGGCAGGTAATGACAAATGGAGAGAGTGGAGGAGAGAGAGAGAGGACAGAGGAAGGAGAGAGAAATGGTGGAGCAGGGGTGGCAAGAGGGAATATGCAGTGAGACGGAGAGATGTGAGAGAGAGAGAGAAATCAAGTCAATCTGAGTGAAGGACAGAGTAATGGCAGGAAAGACGAGATGAACCAGAGCCGTCAGGAGATGGCACATCCCCTCGGCCCCACGTCATCGACTTCGGATTAGCAAAAGGCACCACGTCAGGTCATGATTAAAGTGCAAACCAAGTTTTATGGAAAAATATTGAACGGTTTTCAAGTTATGCTCCGGAAACGAAATGTTAACAGACACACAGACGGACGGCCAGACAACCGCACCCATGACTATATCCCCCCGCATTATATGCAAGGGGGATAAAAAAAAATTGTAACAACATGAGTGGAGAAGGCTGGAGAAACAGAGGGAAGGGAGTAAAGGATGAGAGAGAAACCAATGAATGAGAGGAAAAGCATCTGTTCAGTCCGAATGCCGGTCGCAGAGCTGTAAATCCCTCACACCTGTTCACTTCCTGTCGGCGGTCAGGGGTCCCCGAGCCCGAGACACACAGACCGAGACTTTCCCTCAAGTTCAGACCAGTTTCATAATGGCGCCTCTCCGCTGAACACTGGCCAAGAGCAAGCAGACCCGCCACGACTCAGCACATTCGCGAGAGTCTGTCCAACTTCCTGTTTCCTGTCCAGCCCCACTTCCTCCTCTCCAGACACTCTCTACAGTCTGTACAGACGGCCTCGTCTCTCCGTGCTGAGGTGGGGGGGACCCTGTGTGAGGAGCGATCCTGCACTGGTGCTGTATTAGCGGGAGGTGGGCGAGTGGGGGGGAGGTGGTTTGTTATTGGTAGGCCGCACTGGAAACTATGTGGAAAGAATGTGTGCGAATGCGGGTCAGGGAAAACCGTTAAACACCAGGGAGGTGGCGAGATGAAAGCGTTCCGCTAGATGGGGCAGATTTTAATTGAAGACGTCCGCTACATGGGGACCAAGGACATTCTTTGGCATGCGTGTACCGCATCCCTCTTACTGACACGCTCCCACATACACACAGAACTCTGTAAATATGATGTAAACATCGCCTCATTGCGTCTGAAGAGCATACAGCCAGTGAGGAATGATGGTAAAATGTATTCTGGGTTTAGACACACTGCGACTGTCGGAGGTGTTGGTAGGTCGGCTCATTTAAGCATGTGTTCATCAAGTTTCTAGTGACTGGAAGTGCACGCATTTCTGTATGCCTTTTGCACAAACACTGTGAGTGCCCCTAATTTTTATATTACATATTACATAAATATCCAAGAAATGATGTTTGGGGGTCGTTTTATATTTATATGAAGAGTTTGTTTCCAAAAAGCAATATATCCATTTTACTCATTTTGAGTAAATCAGCTTTTGCTATGTTGGTGCCTATTGCATTTTATATAAAAACACAAACTTTGACCATGAAAAAATACACCTTATAGTACGAATTTCCAAAAAAGAGATTTTTGCACCATGTGTAAGAAGCACAGGGCTATCGCTATATGGTCTTATCTCAATTTTTGTTATTTTGCCACTTATTGCGTTTTGGAAACAAACTCTTCATATATTATATATAACCCCAAAATCAGGAGAATAGAAATACACTGGACACTAAAACATATAATAAATTAAAACATTGCAAAGAAATAATAAAAACATGACACAAGTCAATAATACCCGTGTTCAGAAACCTCTGTGAAGGGTGGTGAGTGAGTGAGTATGTAAGTGAGTGGCTGCATTTGGAATGCACACTTGTCCACTCGCTCACTCACTCTCTTTATGTTGTTTTCAATGTAGAACATTGACAACATGGTGCTCATCACCTGCTCTTCAGTAATAACCCCAATCTCTTGCCCCCCTCTGGTTCGTAGGGACATATCCTGTGTGTTTGTGTTTCTGTGTGTGTGTGTGTGTGTGTGTGTGTGTGTGTGTGTGTGTGTGTGTGTGTGTGTCTGTGTGTGTGTCTGTGTGTCTGTGTCTGTGTCTGTGTGTGTGTCTGTGTCTGTGTCTGTGTGTGTGTGTGTGTGTGTGTGTGTGTGTGTCTGTGTGAGCACATGTCAGTGACTCACCTGCTCCTCAGTAATAACCCCGCTCTCCTGCCCCTCTCCGGTCTGTAGGGGCATATCCTGGCACAGCTGCCCCAGCAGCATGGACACCTCCTTCATACTCCTCCAGCAGCACACCAGCACCATCTGAGCGGTGACTCTGTAGCCCTCCCCACTGCCCCCTGCAGGTCAAAGGAGAGAGTCGCACCATATCACATGGGCACACGCTGCAGAGCACGACACCAGACTACTAACGGCTTCACACGCAGGATCCAGGCCCCTGACATTCCTATAACCACAGCCATCCAGCATGTATGCTTTCACTCACAAACACAAGGCAACAGTTTATCAGATTAGTCAGTCCTACAGGAAATTTTAAGGGCTTAACCATCTTAAAACCTGCATTCTGACTGACAATTCATATGGATTAATGAACCCAGCCGGCCAACAGTGAGCTGATCTTTCAATAGCACTGCCCTATTTTCTAGGGCAGGGACTTTCAGTTAAAATCGCAGCGGCCCTGTCGCAAGCACTGCTCCAGCTTTGTACTTTTGGCGAAAGCTGACTGGAGCAAGATTTTATCTCTGTGCCCAGCTTCAAATGAGAAAGCCTCACGATTTTCATTTCACTTATTTCTACAACTCCAGTGCGACAGAGGAAAAAAGTTATTTACACCCACTATTTTAATAAATACACAGACCGGCAAAGACTGGTGTACAAAACATGATAAAAGACGTGGATCTCAGCTGTGCCCAACATTGCTTCATACCCAAACTAAATATCTATACAATTTCAGTTTGGTCAGGCAAATTTTGCAAAGGGAAGTCCACACTTTTTTCTGTTTCTGACAGTAAAATGAATGAATCTGACGTTTGAAGCAAATTTAGTGACCAGCGCTGAACAAAGATGACTCACAGCGACCGGAGACTGACCTCACGTGCAAGAGCATGTTTACAATTCCCAATCTCTGTCTCTTAGTAACCAGCAGCTGTTCTTCCATAAGAAAGCAGAGGGCGTCCGGTAACAGGCCAGTAACAGTGGGATTAAAGCATGACTCAGAAAAGGCCCTCATCTATGGCACCCCACTGAGAGTGAATGAGTCATACAAAGAGCTGAACTATAGGGAAATACTGCCCCCTGTGGATTACAGTAAGAATAGCAAACAGACAAAAGCAGGAGTAGCAAGCAGGGTAAAGACCGAGAGGCGACAATACTCCAGCAATGTTTCACTCCCTAAGATTAGGTGATGCTGCCGCGTATGTGTGTGTGTGTGTGTGTGTGTGTGTGTGTGTGTGTGTGTATCCCCACCTGGGTTCTCACACTCCAGCCTGTGCCCTGACTGCCCCCCAGTCTCCAGCTCGCGGGCCTCAGTGAAGAAATGGTTTGTGTCCCGAGGCTGGATTTCCTGCAGGATTTTCTCAAGACCAGCAGATGCCTCTGAGAAACAGAACCACGCAAAAGACATCCATGTTAAAACAGACAAACAAATGTTCACAGCAAAAAAAAAAAAAAAAAAAAATTAATCACACACATAATGAGACCAGAGCCACGTATATCCTGAGAAGGTCACAAAACTGACAGAATTCCCTTCAGATCCACCAATCAAAAGTACTTGCCAGGGTCTGCATCCATGGGGATGAGCCCTTCGGGGGAGGAGCTCTGGACGACAGGCGAAACTACGTCAGACATTCTGTAGGATGTGGCGATGAGGTCAGAAACCACAGCTCTCCACTGGCCAATCAGAGTCAAGGAGCTGCAAGTGCACAAAAGGACCGACACAAGCAGAGGTACACATGAAATCGAGCACAGTGCCAAAAAGCAGATATATTCAACAGATACATGTTAATGCATCAAGTCAAAACGAACATTTCATGACATTTGAACTTTTTGCCATAGTTCCTTATGTGTACGTATTAAGTATTTGATGTCAGAAAATTAGAATTATTCATCCATTAGTTTCAATGCAGTCATGTAAGAGGTAAACTTCTATCACAGATTGAGTAAAAAGTGAACAACTTTAACAGCCTTTATGTCAAAATCACAAAGTGTCAGAAAATGTCAATTTTCACTTGATGGTTTCACATATGGATATGCAGTGGGCCGTTTGCGAGCATGAGTGAGTGCGAGAGTAAAATATTCAGGTGTTCAAGTGAGTTTGAATGCTGGAATGATTGATTATGAGTGTTACGACCAGCATAAAACAAAAGCAAACCGCAACATAAAAGTGGGAGAGGCGACACAGGCTCTAGTTTTTCTCGGGGGGTTTTTTAACCACTTTCGGTAAATTCTGAAATTTAATTCCTAAAAAGTGTTGTAATTGAATTTCCAAATGTCTTGCTTCACTGGAATAATTTTCCACCGTCTCTATGACACAGATACTGAGTTAAAAGCCTAAAAAGGCTCATGCATAACAGGAAAAATTGACTTTTGTATTCAGCACAAAGGGGTAAATTGTTGGAAAATGGCGTACAAAATAAAACAGGGCGTCTTAGATGCACAAAGTCGTCGGCCTAAACCGAAGTGGCTATTTCCACGTCAGCGAATCGTCTCCATCTTCATTCAGGGCAGGGCCTCTGATGTAGGACCAGAGCAATCAGGAGGTGAGGGGGCACACGCCGAAACAAAAAAGGACACAAATTCACCACCTTGGGCAGTTAGGAAAAAAAATGACAACTGGGGCAGTGGATCACCACTGGAGCAGAGGGACACTGAGTGCATGTGAGCAAATATGTTTGACTGCGAGCGAATACATGACAGAGGGTGAGTAGGCGTGAGTGTGTGTGAGAGAGTGTGTCGTATGTGTGAGGCCGTACACACACACACTCACCCCGCAGGCAGCTGTTTGAGAGCAGCGGTGATGCAGTGGGCTCGGCCGTACAGTGGTTGAGAGGCAGCGGCCTGCAGCAGCGACGCCTCAGCGAGATCCACCTCAGCCTTCAGATACAGGAGCAGCACCTGCGCCACTAAAACACACACACAACGTTACACTAACGTTACCCTAACCACCTCAGCCTTCAGATACAGGAGCAGCACCTGTGCCACTAAAACACACACACAACGTTACACTAACGTTACCCTAACCACCTCAGCCTTCAGATACAGGAGCAGCACCTGCGCCACTAAAACACACACAACGTTACACTAACGTTACCCTAACCACCTCAGCCTTCAGATACAGGAGCAGCACCTGTGCCACTAAAACACACACACAACGTTACACTAACGTTACCCTAACCACCTCAGCCTTCAGATACAGGAGCAGCACCTGTGCCACTAAAAGACACACACAACGTTACACTAACGTTATGCTAACCACCTCAGCCTTCAGATACAGAAGCAGCACCTACGCCACTAAAACACAGACACACACAACGTTACACTAACGTTACCCTAACCACCTCAGCCTTCAGATACAGGAGCAGCACCTGTGCCACACAAAACACACACACACACACAACGTTACACGTTACCCTAACGTTACCCTAACCACCTCAGCATTCAGATACAGGAGCAGCACCTGTGCCACTAAAACACACACACAACGTTACACTAACGTTATGCTAACCACCTCAGCCTTCAGATACAGAAGCAGCACCTGCGCCACTAAAACACACACACACAACGTTACACTAACGTTACCCTAACCACCTCAGCCTTCAGATACAGGAGCAGCACCTGCGCCACTACAACACACACACACACACACACACACACACACACACACCCACACAACGTTACCCTAACCACCTCAGCATTCAGATACAGGAGCAGCACTGGCACCACTACAACACACACATACGCGCACACACACACACACACACACACACACACACACACACACACGTACGCGCACACAAGTACTGTAAAGGATTGAGATTTATAATAAGGTGCCCATGTTCCACAGTTGCATTGAGTAATGAAAGCACTAAGCCCAACCTCACTCAGAAACTTCTTTCTCCCTGCGCTACATCTGAGACAAAATCGCAACTGTCGGTGTTAAGGGAAACGTTACTGGCCATTAATCCGCTTTACGACCACAAACATTATAAAAAATTCTAAACAGTCCTCAGGGGTCAAGCACATCCGTCCATCACATCGTAAATACGCTCAGCAGGCTGGGAATACAGGGCGAGAGTTTCCGAACTAGTGACGTGCCCACAGGACCCTATTAGGTGAGGGAACGGACGCTGATCACTGCGTTGTCTCATCTAAGCTCTGGGTAAATACTATGCGAGCTGTAAGTGATCTGCAGGACTATGACTGTGCCTTCTTGCATCATCATGCATATGCATCAGGCTGTTTCGGGATTACAGTCGGGAGGATGTTTATATGATTACGTATTCGCCAAGAGCATTCGCACTCCATTAGCGCACGCCATTACCCTGTAATCACACACAGACGCTTTCCCTAATGAAGTGAATAATCTCCCAGACTCGTTTCACATCTGCGTAATGTCAGCTCAGCGTAGGCGAGGATGTAAATCTCAGCTTTGATTTATTTTCACTAATAAACTGCCCCTGCTAATGTCTGTCTACAGCCGACTGCATTCGCATTACCTTAGACCGGCGGTCTCAGACTGCTCTGTAAAAGGGCCGAGGGGCCGCAAGTTCTCAATCCAACAGAGCAGATGCACACCTGATACAACTAATCAAATGCGCTGGCTGGGATCAGCTGATTAAATTAGTTGTATCAGGTGAGCTTCTGTTTGGTGGGACTGAAAACCTACAGCCCCTCAGCCTTTTACAGACCAGTTTGAGACCTCTGTCTCACACCAACTGTTAACAGTACACGCAACCATTTACAACCATTGTCCCCCAAATGTACATGGCCTCTAAGTCAAATCCACAATTTCATGAAGCCGTGACCTCTAATGTACGCTTCAGTGCCGTACAGCTCAGTGAAATGAGTGAAATGTACTATTGTGAATGACTAAAAGATGATCAAAAAATGTTTTTGAATTTGAGTCCAACAATAGGCTTGTGAGCACATCTTAAAACCCAAATAAGATACAGTTGCAGGACAAAAATAAGAGGAGAAAACATACTGAGAATTTGTAGCACAAAAAAAAGCACAAAAAAAAACCTAAAAATCCAGTGTGCTGACATCATCCGATTTCCAGTAACAACCACCATAACAAGTTTACACGCAAATTTGAGTAATTTGTTATTTGTATTCCCTCCTGTTGGATGGCAGATGGCTCTACAGTTATTACACACCGCTAAGAGTTGAGTGCCAGAGGCGCCAGCATACCTCCCAGTGTGTTCCTCTCCAGGGTGGAGGCCGGAGAAGCCTGGGGCTCGCCTGGAGCCGGCAGCTGGAAGTGGAGACCCTGCTCCTGGGCACAGTGGGCCAGAGCCTCCATCATGTTCTCCTGGTGAGTGAGCAGGCCGAAGAGATGGGCGGCGGTGACACTGTCGAAGGGTTTGGTGCTGGTGCTGAGGTCCAGAGCCACTCGGAGCAGAGACCTCACCAGGTTCTGTTCCTGCAGGAGACATCGTCACGCTGAGTAAAGCAGCTGCAGGGGACTTCGACACACAATCACACACACAGACACGCGCACACGCACACATACTGTAAACATACACACACACACACACACGGGCGCGCGCACACACACACACACACACACACACACACACACACACACATATGCACTCAAGCACACACACAAACACACACAAACAAGGACACAGGCAGACACACAGAGGGACTGACTGGAACACGCACACACACAGACACATACACACAGACAAATAAGGACACAGACATATACACAAAAAAGATCAAACGCAGACAAATGCACACAAACATACACACACTCAAAAACAAACACACGTAAATGAGAAAACAAACACACACAAATAAATTAAAAAAACAAACATTTGCTGGTGCAGACGCAAGCACACTGTCCTGCGCAAATCTTGACCTGCACAAAACCTGACCACTAAACTCTGAGACACAATGAGTGGGGCTCTTGTGCGATACACGTATGGTGCACCCCGAGCAAAACCCTGCTCCTGAACTTCTGCTGGCAAACGGGTCATGCAATGAAGGGAAGATTGCCAAAAACAGAGGCTGTACAGGTTTGAGGATCCAAGATTCACAAGTGCTCAAGCACTTACGCATCTGTAGGCAGGACCATACATACAGACAATAACACAAGCTGAAACCAACCTGCAGCCCAGCAGTCAGAGGAGGCAGTTTCCGTAGTAACGAGCAGGCCAGCTGCTTGACTTCCAGGAAGTTGCTGGCAAGGCAGTAAAGGACAGCTTGAGCATGGGCGTGGCTAACGACGTCTCCAAGAGCAAATCCGGCGGGGCCTTCTGGAAGTAGAGGTGGAGAGTGGGCGTGGCCACCAAAACACTGAACTACTACCAGACCTGAGTCCCCACAGCCAACATAAAATGTCCGCTTAAAGTTGCTGCAATGATGTGACAATGTTACTACTTGGACAAAAAATACATTAACATGATGTTAATGTTTTGGGATGCGCTTAAATGCAACGTTCCCAGGTACATGAGGCAGGGATGACTCTGTAATTGCCACAGAGACCCTCCTTGACTCCAGGGAGTGTGGGTGGGGTCTCACCTGTGGAAAAGGTGAAGATTTCGGCCACCAGGCCCAGCAGGTGCAGGGCGGTCAGACAGGTGGGGAAGGAGGCGCCTGGGACCAGAACCCTGAAGAGGGTCTCACAGAACCAGCGCAGGAAAACCTTCCATACAAACACACACACGGCCATATACAGTCAAAAACCTATGCTCATCTAGGACTACGTCATCTTCTGCACTGGTGACTGACCCTGTTCCCAGAGATCACTATGCCTCATATTTCTAGTGTCCCGCTATACCTGATACATGTCCAGTGGCCTGCGGTCTCCATCCCTCCCCGCTCCCTCTCCCTGCCCCAGTCTCTTCTGCAGCAGCTGGGCGCTGTCTTTCACCCGGCACAGGAGCTATGGGGGGAAATGAGACCAATCAAAACCTCTACTACTACTCCTGGCCAATCAGAGACCAAACATGCAAACATTATGTATCCATTACTCAATGACTAAAATATACTCTGGAATAAGTGGCGGCTTAGAAATATGACAGACCTTCTTGAGCAGGCTGATTGTCTGCTGCCTGACCCCAGGTGATTGGCTGTTCAGGTTGCTGGGGAGGAAGTGACGAATCAGATCCATCTCCGCCCTGGAGACGGTTTCTGTGCTGCGGTGACTCTCGCACACAAGCCCCAGAGCATCCATCCGAACCTGATGCCGCAAACACAGAGGTAGGTTGATTACTTACTTACTTTTGCTTACTTACTTACACTCACTCACGCAAACAAGCAAGCAAGCATACACACACTCTCAGATACCAGTTTCAATGCATCCATCTGTACTCAACACCGCAATGCACCCTTGTGCACCAACACAGACTCCCACAGGCCACGTAGAGTTAGATTGACCTATCAAAAGCACATCAACAAATTAACCAGTAACTGAGGGTGGATTTTGCCTTCTACACCCGGGGATGTGCCACAAAGCAGGACTACAGATATCTGGACAGATGTCATGGTTAGGACGGTTCCACGTTATACTTTTCAGGGCAAAGAAACAGCCAAGTTTTTCATCATACTTTGTAAAACAGGCACCAGAACTGTTAACACCTTTGTGTAGAATACAAATAATGCCATTTTTCCTGTTATGCATGAGCCTATTTAGGCTTTATAACTCAGTATTTGTGTCACAGAGACTCTGGAAAATTATTCCAGAGAAGCAAGACATTTGGAAATTCAATTACAGAATTATTTAGGAATTAAATTTCGGAATTTACGGACGCCGGCGTCCATATCTGCACAAAGGGGTTGAACAAACAGCATCATACTGCCATCTGCTTGACCGCAGTGCTTAGAGTAAATTCTGAAGCTGCACTATAGAGGCCCAGGTCTCTTTCAGATGAGATTTCCACACACCTGGTCATGTTTGTGCACCAGGGCGTGCTGGAGCAGAGAGGAGGACACCAGCCCTCCCAGAAACCCCTCCTCTCTGGGGTGATCCATGCCGTGGGCCCGCGCCGCACGCAGACACGTCATCAGAGCCCCCAGTGCACCTCTACTGCCTGAGGAACCTGAAGCAACACGAGACAGAGGGAGACATGGCAAGGTTAGGAAACAGATGAGCCAACATGGATGCATCAAGCAACAAAGGAGCCAAAATGACAGCCACGACACCAGGAGAGCCCGCCATGAAAATGCCAGTATTCAGTTGCACTTGAATGCACATCAATCATGATTGAGTTACATCATGTAACTAGAGCTGCGCTCAGAGAGCGCAAGTACCTCCTCCAATGTACTCAATGTTATTTTTGCCAGTATTAGCTAGCAAACCCTGTGTTTATGCAGTCCTGTAGTCTTCGTACAAAAATGTTTTTAATGCGTTTTTGACCTTTTGCATGCCCTTGACCTTTGACCTTGACCTCCCAAAATCGAATCACCTCTTCCTTGAACAATACTTATTCATTCCACCAAATTTGATGAGAATCCATCCATAACTTTTTAGTAATCCTGCTTACAAACACACCAACCAACAGACAAACGGTAACGATCACATAACCTTCTCCAACTTCGTTGGGCGGAGGTAACTATGGAAGAACAAGATACGTAATGCAAAATTAAGCTGCCAAAAAAATTTAAAAAAAAATGCTCCACAGCTTGCCTTTTTCCAGCAATAGATTTGCCTTTAGTTCTTCTCCCGTGGGAAAATAGCAGAACCTTGAGTTCATGGAAGCAGTTTCACGCCATGTACAACACAAAGCATCACAAAAGCTAACTTGGCCTTTTCTCATTTTTAACCACCACCCAGGCTCAAGTGACCAGTTAACGTACCACAGACGCAAACACGCTATAAATGTCAACAGCGGTGTTGAAAAGTGCAACAAACAGCGGTGAGGATGCATGATGTAATCACTGATTTATAGACCATTTCTAAACAGTTCCATACGCATACTTTAAGGGATATCCAAAACTGTCCTCCCCACATCCTTTCTATGGAACATGTTTTACCGCTCTGTTGACAATGCCGTTCAAACTGCTCTTGGATCAAAACGTTTTTGACAAACAATGGTATACATACAGGCCATTTGCAAACAGACAAAGAGAGCAGAGGCGCAGAGAGGGGTTTTCAAAATCTTCTCGTAATGCTCCACAATAAAGATTGATGTAGATGGTCATCAAATGACTGACGTCACACAAAAACCTCACGTCTTCAAAAACAGGCCAGAAAATCAGGAGAGGCTGGGTTTTTAGCACACATCTTTCCATTCATTAAGACACAGGGTATAATGAAATAACTTCAAGTGAAAGAATGAAACACCATACATAAAGAGGAGAAATTTCTTTTAAATGTGTCATACTGAAAATGGAAAAAACATTTAGGCGGCCATTTTTTTCCCCCCCATTTTAAATGAAACCAACAAAACCAATGCAGAGACATTGCTTAATGGAGGATGGTTTAGATACTGGTTCAGGATAAACACAGTCCATCAAGATGTTTGGGTTATACCAGATAAACAAGCTATCAGTAAGTAAGCTCCATGCAGGGGTCTTCATCACAAAGCAGATCACCACATTGTCTGAATAACGATACTGCTTGAAACTTAAGACCCTCATAAAGCTGGAAAAATCTATTTAAGGACAGAAGCGCCATTCTGGATTTTACTCAGAGGGAAATGAACTGTAAGTGCACTTGATAATAGAGACTCCAGGATGCATAAATGAAACTGGCCATGTAGCTGCCAGCAGGAGGCGCTGGTGTACTGGTTCACCTGAGACTCTCAGCTGTGTGTTCTGCAGGGCCTGCACCATGTGACCCAGGCTGGCCGGGCTGCAGCGCAGGAGCTTCGGCAGCAGGTAGTCCAGGATATAGGAGGTTTGGTCCAGTTGGGCTTGGCACAGAACCTCCAGGAGGGGAGAGACCCAGGTGCGGTTCCACTCCTCCATCCAGGCAGACTCTGCCCTTGTGTCAGGCTCCACCTGAAATTCTGACTCCGCCCCTGCTCCTGACTCCACCCTTGATTCTAGCCCCTCCCTCAACACAGTCTGTGGATCCACCCCTTTCTCTGATTCAGTCCCTGACACTGGCTCCCTGTCCCCAGTTCCTGACACTAGCTCCACCCCTGCCCTGCCCCGTACACTCAGCTGGGCCCTGTGGCTGACAAACAGCTTCTCCAGCAGGTCCCCGGCGTAGGGGGCCAAGGTCTGGTCGTCCATCAGGGAGAGGAGGCGGGACGGCAGGGCAGGGTGGAGGGCGAGGAGCCGGAGGGCGCCCAGGTGGTCCACCAGACACGCGAGAGAGGCATACTTGCCTCGGACGTGCCACTCCAGGGCCAGCAGGCGAAGGGTTAACTCAGTGATGTAGGGGTCAGAGGCAGGATCTGGGGCACCTGCGCAGGCCTGATGCAGGCGGAGAAGGTTCCGGAAGAGGGCGCGGGTTTGGTGGCGGACTCCGTCCAGGGGGTGCTCCCAGTGGGCCTGGATGTGCTCCTGCAGGCGAGTTGGGAGCTGGGCCTCGCCTCGCAGCGCCTCCCGGAGGCTGGGGTGAGAAGAGGGAGATGGCGCCCCCTGCAGGACGTCCAGAGTAATACTGCTCCACAGAGCCAGCACACGAGAGACTACCATCGCCGTGCTGGACTCCTTCACACTGCAGAACCACACAGACACACACACAAAATAAACAAACAAACAAACAGGCATAGCACAAACAGGATTTCATAATATCAGCTTTCACAACTTGTTTACAAAGTAAGATGCGACATGAAGGCCAGGTATAAGACAGGGAGTGTCCAGCACAACAGTGTGGAGTGGAGGGCAGGGTGTGGTTGGTGGTGCAATGCTGAGCATTCAGCAGAAGTGGTCAGTAAGAGTGCAGAGTTCAGTATTGGACAGGGCGTGGCCTGCAGTTTTCAGCATAAGGAGGGGCTTCATCAGTATCCCACATAAGGCAGGTGTAGGTCAGAGTTGCCGGAAGTGCGACATGCAGAGGTGCTGGTTCACTGCTCGGACTTTTAAACCAACAGAGAACTGACGTGGCTTTCATTCCCGTGCCAGTTCTGTTTGGGAACCACGAAACCAATCACCATGCAGCAAACTGACTCATTTGGACAGCAGCATGAGTTCTGCTCTCCAGTCTGGTTAGCTCGTTTGTTTAGACGTGTTGACTAAACACCCACTCATGACACACATGGTTCCCATTTGGACCCTACTGCCATCTGGCTCTCACTGGAAACCAATATTTTAGGTTCCCAACCAGCCCATTTTTGATCTAAATGCCCCAAACTTTGTTTGCAATCAGGAACGTCACTGGTTCTCTATTGGTGGAAAAGGCCCTTATGAGCTGGTCACTCACCTGGTGTCCAATGAGAGCAGCGAGGTGGGGATCAGCAGCAGTAGGCTCTCCCCCTCGGGCCCCAGGGGCCCCCCACGCCAGTTCAGCATGGCCAGGGCCCCGTGGCACAGGAAGAGAGACACTGCCGGGGGCCGGTCTGCGCGATACAGCCCTGCACAGCTCTGCTGCAGCCACACGGGGGCGCCAACATCTCCTGTCTCAGGACCCTGCACTAGACCTGACACCTACCAGACACAAAGACACAGAAAACTTTTAGCAATCACACCAAGACTAGTGCTGCACGATTTGACAAAAATGTGCGATTGCGATTATAGTGGACCATATTGCAATTTGCGATTGCGATTACGATATGATTTTTTTTAAAAATGATATCTTGAGCCTACTTGCTTTGTTATCTAGGAGAGTGCACAGAATAATGATGATTTTGTAGGGTATTTTTCTCAACTCAAAAAATGCAAACATTAAGGTGTATAAAAATACAAAACAAGTTTAGAGCACTGTTTTCAAAATAACATTTTCCAAAAAAGAGGTTTTTCCTTTTTTGAAAATCAGGATATTTTCTGCAAAGTGCAAATGCAGTGGCACTATTGTAAACTTAGATGCCTTTCTGCAGGCATTTTTGTAAACCTATTAAGTACTACTTAATACAAAAAGCAAAAAGTTTGTACAGTACCCTTAAAAAAATAAAGGCATTTCTGCAAAGTACAAAAGCAATAGCACCATTGGGAATTAGCGGCTTTCAGTTGTCTCTTTGGCTTTCCTTTGCTTGGCTTTCATCACATGTATTCCTTATGTTTCTCTCTGTGCTGTCCCAAGTGTTGATACAGATTGGTAGTGTTGCCGCGGGATGTGGAGATTTTAACTTTGCAAGTTTTACACAACACGTCTTATTCTGTTCAACGTCGCCGTACCTGAAATCAAAGTATCGCCATATGCGAGATGCCAAGTCTCACTTTTCGGCCTAAGTCTCATGATTTTTTTTTTTTTTTTTTTTTTTTTTTGCTTATTCACCGTAGTCCGCAGTTGTTCAATGAACGCTTATTAATGAGATTCTCACGCGGAATTAAAATCGTTGTGCATTGAAGTTTCAGTTTCACTTGCATAAAGGTGGACATGATCGTTTGAATTGTTTAAATGAAATAAGAACATTTGAAACGTCTTTATGCAATTCCATTGCTTTCAATCCCTCAGTAAAGACAAGCATGAGAGTCAATCGATTTCCGTGTCACTAGTGGGGAAATCCACCGTAGTGCACGTGAAACTGATTAACAAAATGCACAATGACTTAAATTCCGCGAGTGAATTTCTTCAGTGCGTGTTGATAGAATAATTGCTGACTAAGACAAAGGAACGTGAATGCCACTACGGCGAGACACTCCCGCCTAATCTCTGCATGTGATAGTAGATGTTGCGGGTTTTTTTCCGCCACGAACTCACTCTCAGCCTGGGCTTGCTCACATTCCTGCTCATGATTTTATTCGGCGTCAATGCTGGTCTCTGAGAACTGTAGCGAGTAGTCACGTGACCATACCTGTTGCACAGACCACGGCTGCGTTTCAATATTTTTATTTGGAGAAAGTTCCTAACTCCTGAAAGCAGATCCGGAAATGATTACGTGCCGTGGCAACTATGATAAGAGCCTTCGAATTCTTTAAATGTTAAGGAACGGTGTCTCAGTGCTTCCTAATTTACCTCCTTTAGCATAGGGTGCGCAGACGATCCTTTTCGAAAAAGAAAGGAGATAACGCCATTCCACAATTCTGCGCAGCAGCAGTATTTAAAGGGGCAACTATTCATCTGACCAATCGAGTAAAGAAGCGTATGGGACCCCATCATGTTCACGTTGCTTGCTTTAAGTGCATTCAGATTTTCTTATTAGCGCGGTTGTATTCCTAAGCGGTAGGAATTCCATGTTACACCCTTCCTTCATCTTCAGCCGTTTTCCACATAGATTAAAGACAAGTGGTGTGGAATTATTCTATAGGACGTAATTTTTGACTACTCGGACACAGCCCAGGATAGCGCTTGTGGACATAACGTCAACAGACTCCATACAATTAAAGGAGACGTAGTCACGTTCACTGGCAGCACACGCTTATTTAGATTGAATCGCAAATCGCCGCCTTTTTTGCGGTTATGCAATCGCACTGCTTGACATCGCGATTGCAATTGCGATTAGATTAATCGTGCAGCACTAACCAAGACTAAACCACCATGAAGTAAAAAGGCTGTACAATTTGAGTCTCCCTTTGAGAATGAGTTGCACAGGTCCACTACTGTCCGGAGGCCAGAAAATAAAAGTTCACCAGGAAATCAGCAAGCCAATCCAACCAATTATTTCCTCCATCTGGCTGAGGTGTTTCATCAGTGTGCACATACTGGTGGTTAAAAGAAAATACTGGAGTGGAATTGTCTCTTTCTGAATCTGGATTTAAAGATTATTTTTTTGGGAATTTTTCCTTTATTCGACAGCCACACAGTGCAGAGAGACAGGAAAGCCGGGGAGAAGAACGGGGGAAGACCCGCAGCAAACGACCCGAGCCGGAGTCGAACCCAGGTCGCCGCGGGAAGGACACAGCCCCCCTGGCACGCGCACCCAGACCGTGAGCCACCGGGGCGCCCCCTGAATCTGGATTTAAACCCCGGTTCAGCACCTGAGACAGAAAGGTCAGAGCACAACAAACTTACCACTTCTGCCGCTCTGCCTCCATTTCCCAGCATGCTCCTGGTCAGGAGGACCACGGCCATCCCAGCGGTGCTCTGGACGGTCTGCACAAACTCCTCTGTGACAGAGAATAAGAGAATAAGAGAAGAGGATCAGCAGGTCGGACACATTCTCCTGCTTCAGCAGTGAAATGGCTCATCTCCTAAGAGAGAGAGACATCAGCCAATACACACATCACACCCCTGGAGTGCGCAGCTGGAATATAAACAGATATTCTTTACTACTGCAATTTACTTTACAGATTATAATCCACTTGTTCCGCAAGATATTTACGGTTACAAGTGCGCTACCAACGCACCCTTCTGGTAAAAGAACTCATAATTACCATGTTACTTGCCCACTTCCCTAAATATTCGACTCTGGTCAAGGACAAAGTCTGACTGTTCTTTTCCCATAACATGCTGTTGTAATATACTGTGAATAAAATGGAATTAACTCTTGGGCATTCCCATCCTGGAGATGGAGCTTGTTTCATAAAAAAGGTTTACAGAGTTGGTTGGATAACTATCAAGTGAGATCTGGACCATTGAAAATCAAGAAAATTGACAGCAGTAAAAAGAGCGGTTGCAGATGTTTGGATTGAATGCTGGAATGCTGGCCTTGGTGCTTTATAGTACATAAGTGCATAAAGTCAATTCAATGCTTTGATATTGACAGTTGGCTCTTGTGCCAGTACACCGAACTTCATAAACTCCTGTACAGTGGCTCTCCAGGACAACAGCAGAACAGACCAATCACACAGCCTGAAAAAGAAGAGGTACAGTCCAGCACAGGTTAAGAGAGCATCTCACCATCTGTGAGGATTCGGGTGTAGCAGGTGAGCAGGGCGTTGAGTGTGTCCCGGAGGGGGCAGGGTGCAGGTGGAGGGTGAGCCAGCAGGGCGGCGCTCACCAGATCCTGAGACCTCTGTGCAACCAGCATGGAGGCTTTAACTGCAGACAAACATGCCTGCATCACCTGAGCTTGGGCCACATGCCGTCCAGCCAGCGCACTGGAGGAGAAAAAGGGTTAAAACCAGTCACAGTCAACAACATTCACATCACTGTCGTACCCTACGGAGACCTCAAAGGACAAATGGTTCAATGCTGTCTGGGGTGGATTAACAATCACTAAGACATTATTACCACTATGGCAGCTCAATACCATCAAATCAAAAGTAGGGGCACACAACATGGTAATTCTGTGTCCATTATCAGTAACAGTAACAACATCTCACCTGCAGGAAGAATGTCAAAAAAAATCTTTAGGACAACAGCAGGGAGGTCATTTTAAACAATTTGTGGCTGATTCTAAATCAGTGCCAATAATATTGAGCATAACAGTTGAAGATAGTTCGGTTACAGGGAGGCCAAAAAACATTATGACAAACTTTGTTTGGAAAAGGATTTCACAAACCTGTTTTGCTGCAGATATTCACATAAGGCTTTATGAAAGAACTGCAGCACTGAGAGGAAACAGTAAGAGGACACAGAGCACTTATACAAAGGTAAAATTATACAGAAATACACCACTCGTGCTCTCTTCATTTAAACATTTCCAGCAACAAAACAGAGCAGCCTTTACTGTGAAGCAAAATACATTTCTGAGGGCACAGAAGCATTCTTTAACTCATTCCCTACAGAATACTTTTATATAAAATTGTCGCATTTGTACGGAATACTTTGCCCGAAAATTACACAATATAAAGTATTGAAGTACAGATGGCTCATGACCGCGATTGTCAACTGATTTCGTGTTTTCATCGGACTGCGAATGGTCATACACGCCGCTGGCCCCGGCCTACCGTAGGGAAAGGTAGAATTCGCCGCGCCGTTGGCAGCAGCTTGCCGTAGGGAATGAGTTAAACATGTGGCTCAATTGAAGATGCACTGGAGGTAAGGAACACAAGTCTGGATTTACGCTTGCAAGATCCACACTTCTTTTCATGAGGACAAAATGGCTCCACATATTTACATTCTTTAATCTCTCCAAGTGAAAAAGAAGCACCAGCCAAACAAAAAAGAATAATCTCCATAATTACACACATTATGGACAATTTAAAATCAAAACTCAGACTCAGAAAATTCAGACTGAGACAGAATATACTCGGGCAGAGTATGACTGCTAGACAGAACTATCAGTACAGTGTGCAACCCAAACCTTCCACTCCTGGAAGAAAGGGGGATACTGACCTTCAGTCAGTAGACTGTGAATGCATTGTTCACCTATGAGGAGAGAGAACCCATTAAACACACAAGGCAGTACCAAAAGAACAGCATGAATATATTCCTTTGAAATGACAGCGTAGAGGAGAAGCGCCCAACTAAATTCCAATGAGAGGCCCACTCGCGATGATTCAGCCCACCACTAGGTGTCAGTAGTGAACTGCAAAGAAAGTTTATCATCAAGTTGGAGCTCACGGGATGAGCACGTCTGCGTGCACGGCTCTAAATTAGGGCACAAACAGCACTGTACTACAGAATGGCGTAAATCCATATTTCAATAAATGATTTATTCAGCTACTATTGGCTGAAGAGGGCAAGTTCATTTATAAGGGAAGAATGCCCAAAATTCTAGATGCAGTTTAAAAGACCTGATATAATTAAAGAAATCTACCAAAACATATGCGGCACCCATTGGGGTACATGTGCGCCAGGCAAGTGAGTCCAGGCCTGGGACACTGTTTTAGGGAGACCTACCCAAGGGGACGCCGTCCAGGCAGGAGGTGAACACATCTGTGACGTGGGGGTATCGCTCCGAACTCGCTGTGGACAGAAGGTCGGAGAGACAAGCAGACAGACGGCCGACAGCCTGTCCCTGCAGCCAAGCTGGCACTGAGCTCAGGGTGCTGAAAGCAAACGATGGAGAGAGAAGAGGAGGGAGAGATGGAGAGATCGACAGCTACAAGAAAATGAGAGAAGCACTAGGTAGAGGAAGAAGACCAGCATCTTCTGAGGTAGACAAACAACTTGTGTCAAATGTATTGATAAATTACACTTAAAAACAACGACCAAAGTGCTGTACATAGATGAGGCAACAATTGGACAAGGATACAATAGAACATAAGATACCACTACAGCAAAAACATCGTACTAAAATGCCAACAAAATAAAAAACAAAATTCGAAGATGGCAATCATAAAAACGCTCAGAATAGTGACATCTAAGTTTGAGGAGAGACATGGGCCTGAGATGGGATTTAACAGGCAAATGGGGGAGGATCCAACATGGAAGAGGATGCCATTTCGAAACCTTGGGGTCCTGACAGAAAGAGCTCGAAAACCCTTTAGCTTAACTCATGACCACAGGACAGAGTGTAACATTTGGTCAGTGGATCAGAGAGACCCAGGAACAGAGTGGGGTTGGAGAGGGTCACAGACATAGCATGATGCGAGTCTGTCTAGGGCCTTAAAAACAAACCACAAAGCTTTAAAATGAATTCAAAATTTCACTGGCAATCAATAAAGCGAGGCCAATGCCATTGAGATGTGTTCCCTTCAGTTAGTCCCAATTTGAGACCTAGCTGCGGGTTTTTGCCTCCACCATAGGACCTGCTTTAGCGCAGAGGTGGATGGTGTTCACAACAGCACTGATTTATCAAATTTTAAGGAACAGTTGACCAAAGGTGACAAACTTGTCTTCAGACAACAAAGAAGAGCACAAACCCCAGACACAGCCGCCAGAGTTCAAATGTCAATGAAAGTTTAACTGTCCAATGTTGAGGCAACTTTGAAAGCCTCCACCTGAACCCACAAGGCCAGGTTCCAAGACGCAGTAGAAGAAGAGTAGCTCTGGGCTAAATTGAGTTTGCCAAGGATAAACTCCATTTAAAATAGTCAAATTCAGGACTGGGCCTTATCTTTGCAGCTTAATCTCCGTCCTTGAAACCTGTCCAATCTTTTGCGGGTTTAATTCCATTGTTTCACATTATTGGAAGTGACAGAGAGGGGTCGTTGGGCCTACCTGGCAAGGGCCTTCTTCAGGGGGTTTTTGGACTGCAGGGAGGTGTACATCACTGCCAGGGTGTCCATACAGGACAGCAGAAGCCCATCTGTAGGGGAAGGACCTTCTTTGAGCTCCTCCAACATGCCTGCCACCTTTAAGGGCAAGGGGAAGAGATGGTGATGGTGAAGACAGGACAGGACACTCGAGCCAACAGAGGCCTCCAGTGCAGAGAAAGAACAGCTCCATGATTATGTTGACATATTGGATATTCGTTCTTTGAAAGTGTTACACAGCTACTGCACCACAGCTAGTAATTTCCTTCAGCGATTCAAGCAGTTTCTTTAAATATCTCTGCCAGTGAACAATAGCCAACACAAGCAGAAGACGCCTCATAACAGAACGAATGGTGGTGGCATGAACAGTGTTTGCTTTACCACACAATGCCAGCTTAAATCAGATTATATGACAACCAATAACATAGAACAGAATTTTTTTTTTTCACTTAAAAATTCTGCTTTCATGGGCTGCCGGATAGCTCACTCGGTAAAGCATCGCGTTGCGAAGCAGAAGTGACTATCACATCGCGGGTTCGCGCCCCGCTTCGTACCAGCCGGCAGTGGTCGGCAGCTTTTTCAGAGTAGCGCACAATTGGCCATAGCGCTACAGGGTTGCAAATTGGGAAGGGACTGCCGGAAGGGATTACAATAGTTGCCTTGTTCGTTGCTCAAGCGCCTCCTGTTGGCCAGACGGGCGCTCGTCAGGAAGATTCTAAGTCTGTTCATGTCCGGGTATCCTCTGCCCTCGTTCTGAACTTGCGAAGATTCAACCAATGAGTGTATAAGAAACGGTGGTTGACAGGCGCGTGCTTCGGAGGAGAGCAGCGAACTGTCTACACTCTCCTGAATTGGCAGCAAGGGGTCGCATACGAGCAAGCCTTGTACATAGTTCACCAATTGGGCATTCCAGATTTAGGTGGGATTGGAGATGCCAAATTTAAAAATTCTGCTTTCAGTCAGACATCTGCAGCCCTAAACAAAGTTTGCACATTAAAGAAAACGCAAATGTAATCAAAAATCAGCAATTTTAAAAGTCAATTCGCCATCAACTATATTGAAAACACTACTAAAATTAAAACGTCTACCTGGTGAATGTCATATTGTATCAAAAAATGTGCACAACTCAAATATGATGACTGCAACAGACTCCAAAAAAGTTGGCACGGGGAAACTTGGGACCAACAGTTATGAGGCAAGTAGCAGTTATAAGGTGATGTGGAACAGTAGGGCTAATCCCACTGTAGAATATAAGGAGCCTCAAAAAATGCTCTAGTCCCTCATAAGCAGAATCTGTAATGGTATGAGAGCGCATCAGTTCACACGGCATGGGTGACTTGAAAATTTACAAGGGCAATATTAATGCAGAAAGATATGCACAAATTTTGAAGGAAATTATTCTGCAATTCCAGGGACGTCCCTGCAATTTCCAGGAAAACATCGCTATACCACATTCTGTACAGATTACAAGTGCATGGCCGAATGAGCTGAGAGTGCGGCTGGTAGACAGGCCTGCCTGTAGTCCTGATCTGTCTCTTACAGAATGTGTGACACATTATGTGGCAAAATATATAGCAACGATGACCAAGTACAACTGCACAGCTTAAGATTTCCATAAAGGAGGTATGGGGGGAAAAAAAACCTCTTAATAGACTTGATCAGCTAATTTCTTCAGTGCCCAGACACCTAATGAGAGCAATAAAAATACAGTGTTAAGCAGTCAACTGTGCCAACTTTTTTGGACTCCATTGCTGTCATAAAATTGAACATTTTCAATAAGCAATTATTTCAAACTTCAACTAATGAGTTGTTTCACAGTTTTCAATGTAGTACAGGGTGAATGGACCTTTCAAATAATCTTTTGATTTTATTTACATTTTCCTAGATTAGCCAAAGGTAATGTCCCAAAATTGCACGATTCTTATTATTTGTCTCTTCTGTACCCCTAGGTGTTTATGAGATGAACATGTGATGAACAGGACTTTTCCTGCTCTCATCTGGGAATAACAGGCGTTTTATTTGGACTGCAGGCCCACTGTCTCCAAATGGATTTTACTCAGCATAATCTCTCCATTTCTTCCATGGATAAATATAATGCGCAGTGTTCAGTTTCATATGAATGCTTTTCAGAAGTGGACAGGAGGTCAGATGGGGGGGGGTTAGGGTTTTGGGGTAGGCACAGAATACCAACCTTTTTGACCTGCTGGATCTGTAGGACTGGATCAGTCAGACAGAGGCAGTCCAGTAGGCTTTGGGCAAGGTTCCTGGCCCCAATATCACCATCAACAGAGAGGGAAGCTGAAGAAAAACAGACAGAAACACAACATAGATTACAAGCATAAATCACAATTATATTTACCATCAGAGAGAGAACAAGAAAGGGATATAAACAAATGTCTGCTTCTTTGCTGTTGAAATCATGACTGAAGAGAGCGAATTGCATTAATAAAATATACGGTTTCTACTCTTGATTTTCGGCATGCTGAGATCCTGGCTGTCACTTACCAGTCAGTCGCTCTAACGTTGCATGGTCCAGAGCAACGGTCTCCACTTTCGCGGTCTTCTTCTTGACCACCATGTCCACCCCGAAACTACAACAGCAAGCGGAAGGAAAAATAACGGCCACGATCATTGGCTTTTACATCAAAGGGAGCTTTTGCCATTACTCACGGTGATAAAAACAAACGTGGCAGAGAGCATGCTACCCATCTCTGTTTGCATCTTAATTTTGTAAGCAATTCCAGATGAGCTGCTTCCTGACCGGTTGCGGTCTGGTTCCACATGAGTTCCACACAGGATGAGTGGCCCGGGGTAAGACGACTAATGACCGCACACTTAGCAACCAGCGAACAAATATCAACAGCAAGCCATCACTGATCCAGTTATCACATTCACATCTCTGAAGCACCAGAGGGACAGAATCTGTTCACCACAAGGCGTCATACTTTGCCGACAGTATGAATCGGCAGCTAGCATAACTACATAGATGTGGAACAGCAGAAATTAACCAGAGCCATCCATCTTCACAAGTAACTCCCAAGCCTGTCAATAAAGCAATGCACCTGGATTATTCGTAAGACATGCCTGACGATTCAGTTAGCGAACGTAACTAACTAGCAACATATAAAGATAACCAGCTAGCACTTACTTTTGGAAAAATAAACAAGCTAAATGATCTCGCAGCAAAAAATTAAGTTCAAGTGCTATTCGCTCAGTGACAACTAAAGATATTTAACCACTCACCAGCGTATTAATGTAGCGCTAAAATTTCAGCTATGCAGAAAATAAACTGCATACAAACATTAAACAATTTCAAACAACATCGAACTAGGCATTTCCCTCTTGCTAAAGCAGCAAGCTGCACGTGTGGCACGTCAATTCCGGAATTTTATTTATTCCCTCCTCAAAGAGGCTCTGATTGGACAATACACGTTGACGTTATCGTTCCTCTGCTTTCACATGGCTCTGTTCATAAGGTACCAGCTTTGTCAGTAATATGACGACATTTTCCTTGAAAATTTGCATGGCCGCTCCTTAGAGCTTTGCGATAGGACAGAGGGCTGGTTTACCACGCCTCCTTCAACCTCCCATTCCAAAGTGGGACACTGCAGAAAAACTTCGGGGAAAGTGAAGAATTCCTCGATTTTATTCCACGATGAAGCTAATTTTACGGGCGCCACTGAGCATAATGGATGAAATCGTTGAAATGGAGTAGGATCGGTTTGCATATCGTCTTTGTAAAGGCTATTAGCTGGGTAAGAGTTACATTTACTTCATATTTCATGTGGTTCTTACTGGTTTTCATTTAACCCAAAAGATGAACTGTGTCCACCTTGAACTTCGTTGCGTCTGTCAGGAATAAGATGTCATATCACTGGCTACTGCTTGCATATTCATCCGGCAATTTCCATTAAATATGTAACGATATCTGTAAACGTTTGAAGCAGCTTATGGAGGGAAATTTTTGAATTGTTGATGCTGTTGTGGTCTGGGAAGAAACTAAAGTCTAAAGGGTATTTTTTCAAGACTGCAAGCAGAAAATGCTTTAATTTTCAAAATGTTTGCATTAATGTCGCATTCTTTCACGGCTACATTGCACGTTACCGTTACTCTTTTACTGTGCATTTTAACTTGAGGCGATTTAATGAAAAAGCGCACTCTGAAATGCAAAGGAAATAAAATGTCATTATCACAAAATAGCCCAGGTTTCCTGTTGCTTGACTGTTAATTGCTAAATCGCGATGTTTGAAATTTACCGTCGCTGTTTTTTTTTTCTTTTTTTTCTGAGAAGTTGGTTTATTCTTGGAAGCCGAGTGAAATGAGAAGGTCTATTGGGAAGTAAGTTTGGCTGCTGTGACGGAGCATATGGAAGATAGGCCAGATGGATGCACATGCTGATGAATGGCTTCTGTAATACCCTGTGATATTCCATTCTGAGGCCTGGCCGAAGACATGTTGGGCTACGGACCAGACGGTTCACAAATTAATGAAAACGTTAACAGAAACGGTTTCAGTAAACTGTTAGGCCTCCAAAAGCTTCCAGCGCAGCTTCAACAGGCCTTGGCATTCAGTCTACATTTACAAAACTTAAGTTGAGGAATGGAGAACCTTTCTCGCAAGAGATATTCTTATTCCGTGTTTTGATGATGGTGACGAAGAACACTGTTGTTCCAAAATCTGTCATATGAGTTCAGGTAGTTAGAGATCTGGTGAATATGAAGGCAATGGCAAATGATTAGGATCATTTCCATACTCATAAAACCCTTCAGCGACCCCCTGTGCCCTGTGGGGCTTGTACAACGTATAATCGTCATCCTGGAGAAGACCACTCCAATCATGGCAGGGGTGTGCATCATTATCGGATATAAAGCTGGTCGCACAGAATAACTCCGCATTGATTTGCTGTGATCTTTCCGCCTGTACGTGGACGAGCAGACTTTAACCACGTCAGACAGATGAACAGAAGCATCTGGATTTGTTATGTTTGTCCA
This sequence comes from Gymnothorax javanicus, assembly GCA_029692085.1. Taxonomy (NCBI): domain Eukaryota; kingdom Metazoa; phylum Chordata; class Actinopteri; order Anguilliformes; family Muraenidae; genus Gymnothorax; species Gymnothorax javanicus. The sequence goes on along the minus strand of CM056208.1, from coordinate 38,441,071 downwards.
CGCATGTTTTCAGGATTTTTCGTTTTAGTAATTTAGTGAGAGGTTTTGGAAAGTGTGAGGCGTCCCTTAGGGAGTTTTTGAAGGCGGGTAACCCCTGACTGTCTCCTGTGACCCTAGCACACTCCTGAGCGAGTGAATGATTTGTCTGCTCACCTGAAGTATGGAGTGAGCACCATTATCCCACCAGCCCTGCCTGGTCTCTGGCAGAGTTACAACCATGCAGAGTCAAAGTGCCTTTGATATATGAGAGGTCAGGGGTGACTGCTCCACTGGGGGCTCGTTCGGGTGGAGAAGTGGGGAGGGTTGGGATGATTTGGGAGCATTTTGGGATCAGTGTTAAAAGTACTTTGTCTCTGTCCATTGCGATTAGAAGGAGAAATGTTTTGCAACCAGTAGGACCAGTCCATCTCAGTGGTCTCACTGTAATTTTATCTTTTTGGGCATGGCACAGTGATGGCTGTGATTTTCTCTGTTAAGACGAAGGTTGCAGCTCCAAAGTGTCACTTTGATTTATACACCTTTAAAGAAAGAAAATTGTATGGTAGAATTTTTCCTGGCCTGACATTCCAACAGTCTACCACATGCCAGCTTGAACACACACACACACACACACACATATCTCTCTCTCAGGACACTATTAAAGTGCCATACTGCAACCAGCCTACTATTTTAACCATTGCCGGTTTGTACATGCAATTTTTAATTCTTGTGATAAATTATGGCAATGCGATAGCTGCTCACCTGAGTTAACCCCATTATGTCCTCTCAGTTATATCATTCTGAACATCCAACAACAAAATCTTCGATTTGATTGGAAAGGTGTTTTATTTTTTTGAATGTGAGGGAATTGCTGTATCTTAGGAGCATTCTGCACAGTTTCTGCAAAAAAAAAAAAAAAAAAATACTTTGCTCCCAGAACAATCATTACATTGTATGTGTAATTGAAGACTGCAATGGAAAAATGATCAGTCACATTTTCACGTTTAGGAGAAATGATGAATTAAAAATTCCAAACGATCATAGAAAGAAAGTGCTGAAAAAATATGCAAAAAATATAAAATACATAAAATATTATAATAATATATAATATAATTACATATTATTATAAATATTATAATAATATATAATATATAAAATATACAAAAATGCAAAATTTGGACTGATAGTTTTTCTTTTGTAGTCTTCAATTGTACTCTATGCATGTTAATAGTGCATTTTTGGACAAACTATATGGCTAACCTAAGGCTATTTCAAGAAAATCACTCCCCACTTATCTTGTTTTCTGCCGCTATTCCACTCCATCTACCCTTGATTTTTCTTTCTTTTGCATATTTTCATCCATCTTTTTTAACATATTTTTGAGGGAATGAGTGATATGCATGTTGATGTTTGGTCAGTGAATTTTGTATTGCTGTAACTTGCACACTTCCTTTCTCAATCTGGGTTTTGCTCAAGAAGAGTGGTGGAATCGTCAATTGGGGGTGGGGTGTGGGCACCGTCCTGGGAGAGGTTTCTTGGTACCCCTGTTTGGTGGTGGGGGAATCCCCATGTCGACTCCCCCTCAAACCTCAACTGCCATTGGGCAGACCTCTTCTAATGCCCTTTGGCTGAGACCAGGAATATGTGTGGAATGTCCAACTATCCAATCAATGTCCAGCTGCCCCACCTCAGGGCCTGACAGTTATATGCACTGGAAAGCTGAAAGAGCCAACTTTACTGCCCCCTTCTTTACAGTGACCTCCCATTCAGCCATTCTGACCCCTGACCTGGCTTGTGACAGCCCCAGTCGCCAAACTCCTATGGGAATTACACTTTACACACCAACTGTTCTGTAAAGCTCCACCTGGTGGTTGTTTATATCTTAGCCCTGGCTGTGACTGTGTTGTGTGCACCAGTCTCATTCTAATGCTCTGTTTTTTTGTCGTTTTTCACTCTCTCAGAGGGAGGAGAGAGGGAGAAATGGCAGAAGGTGAGGAATGTGGGGGACAGGCGGACTGGAAGGAGAGATGCATCGCCTTGGAGACCCAGCTGCTCAAGTTTCGGGTTCAGGCCGGTAAAATCCGCGAACTGCTGGCTGAAAAGGTGCGCCCCGCGACTCCATCATACACTGGTGCTTACACGCAGAATTCGTTATCACTGCACACTTTCAGAGGAAGGCAAATGCAGCATTATACGTTAGCACACCATTTCTGTTATCCGCTAATTCATCACTATCTTCAACATGTTAGCCCATGTTTATAAAGCCCCGCAAAAGTAGGTGCACTGACCTCAGAACAGTTTCCCCCACCCACCTCCTCCTCCGGTCCACTATAATGGGAAATGACTGAACTGATCCTGGGTCAGTGCTCTTAGTGATATTCCTGAATTTGGGCCTTTGTTGATGTCACTGTACTCCACACATTGTCATTTATGGTATGTTAATAAACAAGAGGGAACATCAAATCTGGTGTGCAGTATAGTATTCCCTCTACCTCCATAATTTCTTTTTTAAAAACCCATTGACTACCCACCTTTTTTTTTATTTCATAAATTATTATTGGACAGAGCATCCTATGAATCGGGAAGGTTTCTTGACGCTATTTTTTCGGTTTAAATGAGTCAATTTATTGAATACATGAGAGGCTATGTGATCAGTTCATGTGAAGCGTGCCTGTGGTTTGGTTTCATTAGTTAGATGGTGCATTGCAACGAAATAAGGTCAAACAGCGTGCCCGTGATACCGCTGGATCTGTGAGGTTAAACACTGACCACATGATCAAAGACCCATATTGTTTTCTGAAAACTCTGTCACAAAATTCAGGTCAATTTTTTGTATGTTGCTTTAGGTTAATTCAAGGACATGACCCAGGTTAGGGCAACACAACTGTACATAGTGTATGTAAGTGCCATTTACACTTATTACTGACATGAGTCGTTCAGAAAGAGGACGGTATACATCGCTGAAAAGGAGAAAAATGGTGTTAAAGCGAATCTGACATAATTCTTAAAGTGGAATCCGTGAGTATTTGCCCTCAGCAATTCCAACATGGTTCATTGACGGTGACATAAATTAAACGATGCATTCAATGTTTTCCAATCCAGTCTGCTGAAGTCCAGACCTAAAAGGTAGAAATTGCATTGTTGTCTGAATACCAAACTGTGTAACATGGCTGTGTGGCTCAACATGGCTGAAACCTGATATGGAAATATGAAGAGGACATAGCGTATGTCATGAGAGAGGGGATGGATTTTGGATAGGGGATGGTGGAGAAAGGTGGATGAAGGAAAGCAGGAGTGATGTTGGGAGAGTGGTGGAGGCCGGGTTGGTAAGACTGTGGAGAGATACGGGACGAGGATAGTTCAGAGGGGGCTCGGAGGGGAAGAGCGTCAGAGTAAGGCCACCCCCCACACACACACACACACACACACACCGGCATGGGCCTCCATGACTGTGCCAGCCCCTGCTGAGGACTGGCCCTGTCCAGCCAGCCCAGTCTCCTGGGAGCTCTGATTAGAGGCTAAACGCAAACATTTGAGTGACTGCACGGCACCAGAGCACGGCATTCTGGGATGGGGTCAACTCTGGATTCTGACAGCCAAGTCAGGCCACTGTAATTACTCAAAAAGTCTACTTGACATATGTGTTTGTGGCCTCCGCTGAATGTATATGTGTGCCTGTGTGTGTGTGTGTGTGTGTGTGTGTGTGTGTATGTGTGTGTGTGAGTATGCGCATATGTATGTGTATATTCTGCTCAAAATGCCAGTAACAGCTGAGGGAATGGGTTTACTGTGTTTTTGAGACTTCTAGCTGCTTTAGGATAGTTGACCAGCTGTTCACCTACTGAGCATCCTGTAGTTAGCTATGTCACCAGTTCTACCACCAACTAACTCTACCCCCTTGATCATCTTAAACAGCTTTGACCTACAATGGAGCAAATCTTACCAGCTACAAGTGAAAAAAAAAAAAAAAAAACTTTAACCAGCCTAGAATCCCAGCTGTGCTCGGGTGGGTTTCTCGGTAGGGTGTACGAGTGCGACATAAACATAGAGCCTCGTCTCCTCCCTTTGCAGTGAACTCTGTCCCAGCTGCCCTGTCTCAGCGGTAGCACTTCAACCCTGCAGTCTGGGTTCAGGAGGTCAGAGTTCAAAGGTCGGGGAGTTCTGTCAGCCTCTCTAGGTGGCTTTGGCTTCATTAAGGCCCGTCAGCCCCAGCCACTCAGCATGAAGGGGAATGTTAAATCCTCTCAGCTGGGTCAGGAACGCAGGGGCGGCTGGGTGAGCCAAAATCCCCACAATGCAGTGCGCTGACCCCGGCCCTGTTCTCCCTGTGGGGCCTCCCAGTGATATGAGTTCATTTAGCAAATATCCAGCCTCGCAGCAATTTGTTTCTCTTTCCTGGGCTGCGAGTGTATCTCACTTTTTCCTTAACCCTTAGAGCGCTGACATAAAAAAAAATATATAAATTTAATTATCTGGTACTGTTGAAAACCCATAATGTGGTGACTTGTTTAAAAGAGCTCTCCTGCGGGAGCTCTTTTAAACATAGTCAACACATGATAGGTTTTCAACAACTTTGATTATGATATCTTACAGAATTGAGCAACTATAAATGGATTTAGTGCTCTAAGGGTTAAAAAATGCAGTGTGTGGGATCTGAATGAGCCATCTATGATTATTATGGAAGCATTGCTCCCTTTCATATCAAATAGGGATTCTTTGGGTCTCCCTGGAGTGCATTTTCGGTTTGATTTGGTGTGACGTTAGGAGAGGCCCTCTGTAGTCTTTTGGTTATCTCTGAATGGTGACTACTGTGTGTGTCACTGGGTGAGAAAGACTGGCTTTATTTCCTCTGGATCAGAGGGGTGTAAAAATACCCTTGAGGGGGTTACAGCTAAGATGGGGGGGGTCAAGTGTGTGCATTAGTGAGACTTAGGGGTCCCAATCAGTTCAGTTAACCCTCCCTAATAATCCCCAGAAATCCTCTCACATTCATTTTGTTTGTTTTTCCTTACGAGAAGCTGCCAGTGAGCGCAGAAAATACATCGGCTTTATTTGTTTATATGCAGAACACCCACAAATTACTGACTGCTTTTTACAGCTTAAAGCTATCCGCACACAAATGAGGACGTGCTTCGCAGTTAGCGAGCAACTTACAGTGTGTGAAGCAACATTAATTTTAATAACGGCTAGCTGAGGGGCTAATGTGGGTCTGATGCCATTTCACAGCGAACTGCGCTTATACTGTCCGGTGTTTTTTTATTGTCTGGTCATACATCAATATTCACAGCTAAAAGTTAAATCTCAAACACTTGAAATCGCATGCTATTCTTCCATTGCTCATTATAAGTTGAATCAGAAAAAAATAAAAGCAAGTGAAGGGTGAAAAGCAGGACAGAGAAGAGGAAGAAGAAGAAGAGAGAGGGAATGGGAGAGGAAGGGAAGAAAGAGTAGAAAATAACGGCCGACATAATCTCAGCCCTGCCCAGGGGAGTGAATTCTTGGGCTTGTAAACAGTGACCACTCCATGCAGGAAGTGGAAGGCTGGAGGAAGAGCATAGAGAGAACAGGCAGGGTCGCTAGCGGTCCACTCCTCTCCATGTTTGGCAGCAGTTGAAGAAAGTCGGTCATAAATCCTTTTTTCTTCTCTTTTTCTCCCTTCAATCTTTTTCCTCTTCTCCCTCCTCCTCCTCTCTTTCCCATTCTCATATATGGCAAAGAGTGGAAGAGTCGGCTATCGCTGGGGGCAGTCGGGGGGCGGGGGGGTTGGCCGTCTGTGGGACACTGTCTGTCTAAAAGTCGCTGGGGTGCTTAAGGTCTGTCTTTAACCCTTTATGGAGGGAGACAAATTGTGTTTACATTGTTCTGTTCTCAACTTTCTAATGCTGGTGTGGCTATCACTACAGCAAATTGAAATCCACATAGTCCAAGAACAATGAATTTGACAATTAAAAACGTCACAGAAAAGTGACCCGTCAGAGGGTTAAAGACAACGCGATACTGCCTGTCGCCCACCCCCACACACATTACCCCCTCCCTGCTGAGTTGTGTGTGCAGCCAGTCATGCAGTGTGTGGAGCAGACTATTCTCAGCCGCTGCCTTTCACAAAGACGGTGTGTGTGTGTGCGTGTGTGCATGTGTGTGAGGTCATTACTACAGCGTAGCACAGCAGCGCTTCCTGTCCTACAGGCGAGGGGATTCCCATTCTACTCCAAATCAACCTTGTGCTCAGTAATCAGCTTGTAAGAAGAGGGAGTTGTTCACACACTGAGTATTCAAGAAAGTGTTGAATCAACAATGATAGAGTACATTGCACAGTGTGAACATATTTAATCTTTGCTTGGTTCATGCAAACCCTTCGAGCTGGTTGTATGGGCTAAGTTTAAGGTTAATCCTGGACAAAATTGAGTTTCATGCAGAGAATCTCAATTCAAAATAGAATTTTATTTAAGACTTGGCCCTAATTTTTACATGTGAAACTGAGTGGAGTGTACACAGAAAATCTTTTTTTTTTTTAATCAAATTTTTTTTTTCAACATTTCCACAGGTTACAAAGAACAACAACCCCAAAAAGAAAACATACCAATTTTGCTCAATCAGTAATGAAGCAATATAATAATATGGTTAGGGATCACTTGTGGGATGGGAAAAAACCCCCAAATTAATCTAATCAAGTTGTTTACCACCAGGGAGAATGGCAGCATGTAATACTGCCTTTGAAATGGTGAAGATATGTAAACTTAGAGAATGGTTCAGACCGAGGTTGGATGGAGATAAAGAGGTCATATACTTCACCCTTTAGATTTAAAGATATGCTTTCTCAAAAACAGTCGCAGAAAATCTTAATGTAAATGAAACATCACGCAAATATGATAGTGAAACAACTTAAGGTTAAGTAGTTTTAAAGGATTACAGGCTGAGGGTCAGGGAAAAGGGTCATGTGACGATGGATCAGCTCCTCGCACCGTCCAACCCAGAGACCCAGGGCTCAAAGAAGGAAGTGGCATGTGAGAGGAGAAATGTGTTCTGGTTTAACGTTCCACCATTCCTGTCTGGCACCGTCTGATTGGTTCCACATTTCAGTGGAACGCGGGGGGTGTGATGGGGGTTAGCCGAAGAGCCAGATACCCCTTCCGTCTTATCCCTGCCCAAGACAGAGCATTGGGGGGATGGGGGACATATAAATTTAGCAGCATCTGCTCTAATTTATTTTCACTTTCCATATCATTAATTCCATCAATTATTTTACTATTTTGATGCGTTTTGGCAGTGTTCTCGTTTTTTTTTTCATGCCAGTAAAGCTGATTTTAGTTTGGAGTGAGAGGAAAATTGAAAGTGAGTAAGAGGAATACAGGGAAAGCGGAAAAAGGGAGCTTCATCATTCTTGTGCTCAACCTTTCCCTTGTGACACTGTCAGTTTTAAGCTCTGCTTCTATTCAGGGTTGCTTTCTCAGTTCTAGAGTTTGAACTTTGAAAGGTTACGCATTTTTACTAGTCAACAATAGTCAAGCGATCTGACGTTTTCAGTGCTGATATTCACACTGTTTCTGATGATGTCACAGTACTGTCACATCCTCCTTTGAGGTGTTGTTTAACCCTTAGAGCGCTGAAATAAATTTTCAAAAACATTATAAATGAAATTATCGTGTGCTGTTGAAAACCTATCATGTGGCAACTTGTTTAAAAGAGCTCCCCTGCGGGAGCTCTTTTAAACAAGTGCCGCATGATAGGTTTTCAACAGCTTTGAATTTGATATCTTACATCATTGAGCAGCACTATTTGTATTTAGCGCTCTAAGGGTTAATTGCTCAATGACCATAGTGAACCAGCTGAAGACATTAGCTGTAAGTTGGAGGGAAAAATCTCTGGAACTTCTTGGCAGTGTGTTTGGGGCAATTTGGAATGGCAAATACATTCTGAAGAGTTTTGGTCAGAAGGCTATCATCTCTTAACCAAGCAGAATGCGGAGTCAGTATAAAACCAGTTGCGTTTTAGTAAGTTCTTTTCTCAGGCCAGTTAAAGCAGGAATGATGCGGTCCACACAGGCGTGTCTGCTGTAGACCTCATGTATTATGGTTCCTGTCTAATGCCAGCTGTATTTGGTGCACAGTAAAGTCTATGGAAAAAAGGGCAATAATTTTTTACTGTTCACTTTGTATGAATGAAAATACCCGCAAATCAACCCTTTAAGATCTGATACAATGTCTGCGTGCTTCTCCCTTTAAGACCTGATGTGATGTGATGTGATGTGAGCGCATTATGGATGATGTCATCATTTGCAAGAAACTTGACCAATGAATTGCATCATGATTCACTAAAATATGAGAAGGAAAGGCAAAATGCATTATGGAATGTGTATTTTTTTTTTTTTTTTTTACTTTTTTTAAGCCTCTGTGTGGACCACAAAAACAGACAGAGGAAGACCTCGGGCAGTACATTTAATGAAGACCTCAGGTAGATCGACATTTCATTGGCTGAGACTGAGTAGTCTACTGCCGACCAGAAAGTCTGGAGATCTCTTGCTGCCCGATGTGCCTGAGTGCACAGGAGGACCTAAGTAAAGTCATATTGAGGGAATATGAAATTATGTCACTGTCCAAATACATAGGGACTTCACTGTAGCTAGCTGCCTGGGCACTGATAAATTCATACACATTGGTTGTATTTTTAGTGTGCGTGTGTGCAGGGGAGGTTTCGGAGCAAGGCTCGGGAATGCGAGGCCAGTGTGGTCGTACGCTGTGGCCGGGCTTTGATGGGTGCGCGGGCCCCGGCGGCTACAGAGCGGCTTTGTGTGCCGGCCGCTGTGGGAGGGCAGAAGGCCGACCCAGACTGGGTGGAGCTGGAATGCCTGGAATGGGCAGTCTGCCTAAATGGGGACCAGCCGTGAGTTGGGAGGAGGTTGAGCGAAGGTTATCCGGAGGTTGTGAAAGGATTGCGGGAGGGTTATGAAGGAGCAGTGTTGCAGTTGAAGGAGGCTTATGGCTGGGTTAATTTAAAGCACAAGTGTTGCACTATACAGCTGAGCTGCTGTTTAGGCTGTGAGGCCCAACACGATCTGACACAGAGTGAGAGCCACAGTGTCGTCATACTAATGCTGGCCCCTAAAGCACTAAATATTCTATTCACTCTCTCTTAAAAGGCCCAAGTGGCTAACATTTCAAAAGTTTACTACCAGTCTGTCATGATGTCAGGTAAAACCAGGCCATTTTCTTTAAAATATGACCAATTTCAGTTCTTTTGAGGTGAATGCAGACAAATGAACCATGACACACACGAGCTGTCACTCACATAAGATATACATACAGTGGATATGTACACACACAAAGACAAACATGCTCACATGTATAACACGCTCCCAGACATGCACAGACTCACACGCCTGCGCACACATGTGCACCCAGACATCCTTGTGCACGCATGAACTCCTGTGTACACACAAAGGAATATGAGCACACGTACACATACACACACACGCACTCACTCATACTCCTGTGTACAAACACACACACACACACACACACACACACACACACTCTGGTATACACACTAGCATACAGACACCACTCAATGCTAGAGCCAGTCTCCTGTGGAAGAGCTGAATGTTGCCAGCCAGTTGCACTCTCTAATCAGCATGTTAGTCTGTCACGTCGCCAAATCCACGCAGTAAAGAGCACCGTTACATGTCATTTGTGGAGGGTCTGGTCTGGTGCATTTAGCAATGTCTGTTTACCAGATGGTTCTCGGTATGTGTGTGTTTTATGCAGATGCCTTCGTCCACTTTTAGTCGGGAACATTGGTCTGAATGAAAAAAGAATAAAAAATTGCACAACTTGTGCCAGAAAGCTTAGTTCTGCCTCTCTTTGTCTTTCCATCATCTTCCTCTATGGTGACCCATGTCAGCTGAACACACTGCGAGCCTGCTAGTGGTCTGTTGCAACACGTTTTTACTCCCAACTCGTTGAATGAGGACAACTGGTCAGGACCCCTTGGTGTCACTTTTTATAGCACTGGGTACCCCTTCAACATCCTTTTTTCAACGTGCATGACAGTCCAAAAAACTTTGAGTACCCTTTTAGTATCATTTTTTGAAAGTGCACGGCAGTACAATAGACTTAAGGCGATCGTGTTTTTTGAAAGGTTAAGGTTAGGGCTCAGGGTTAGGGATAGGCAATCGGATTTTTTAAAAGACAGTCCTCACTAACAGTTTGGTCAGAAAGAGGGGGACTTTCTCATTATATAAAGACATCATCTGATTAGTTACTTTGCTTTCCCCTGACTTAAACATTGATGTAGTCTATGGCACCTAAAAGTGAGGTGAAACGACTCCCTTATTGTTGTATAGGGACACCCATGGCTTCTGACGAAACGTCGATATGTGACAATTTGGGAGTGAGAATTGGTTGCTTGAACAAGCAGAACCTTTTAAATAAACCTGGAGAAGAAGCTAACCCTTTTAGTCACAGCAAGCAGTTTCAGTTACTTAGTTGTATGCGAGTAGGTGAGTGCGTGTGGCCAGATTTTATGGGCGCCTTGTCCAGCTATTTCCAAGGCTGGGCAAATGTCGTAGATTATGACATTAAATATAGATGTAATTTTTCCGAACTCCAGTAGAGTTGATAACACTTATAAAGATGTTGATTAGAGGGGAACAAATGATTGAAAGATGCAATTAATAAACACCAAGCTTGCTGGAACTTAATGCGGTCATACAAAAAATAAAATCCATTCTCCAGGACATGGAGGGAAACAATCCTTGGAATGCACGTACAGTTTTCAGCTGGGGAGAAGTTTTACAAATATAGTATTTTTATTGAATGTGAACTATAATGGCGCTTTTCCACCATGTGGTACCGGCTCTACTCTACTCCACCCGCCTTGGTACCGGGTACTTTTCTGGGGGTCGTTTTCCATTAGTGGATAGTAGTGCCTCAGTGTAGCCGGTCGTCATAGCGGGGCAGAGCAACACTTCCGCGATGTCATCCTCAACACGACACACAATGAAGCTGCAGTAGTATTTTTATGGAATGTGAACTATAAGATATTTTCATGTGGTGTTTAAGATTCAGAAATGACAAAACTGAGAAAAAAGCTACTTTTGATTTCAGCTTGTCTTTAGGTTTGATCAGTGTGTGTGTGTGTAACCCTTGTCATATGTGCAGTTTACACCATTACTTTATATGGAACATTGAGGTTGTGGGTCCTACTGGCATATTGTCAGGTATGGTCGAGAAAGAGGGCTCTATTTATATCGGAGTTTGGCTCCCAGCATTTAACATTTCTTCAAGTTTTGCCAGGGCCCAGGGATTTCCCACTGTGTGTGTGTGTGTGTGTGCGCGGGCGTGCGCTTGCATTTGTGTGTACATGTGCATGTGGATAAGCTCCATAGCAGTTTGCTTTAGTGCTAGTGAAAGGGTCCAGTGGTTTAGCTGCTGTCATTAGTCAGCTTGGCCCTTGTGTCAAACATACTCACACTCATGCATATCCACTGCATCTCTGGTGTTTGTATATGTAAAGAAATAAACTGAAAGCTAATGCTGTACTGTACTCATTACTATAGTGAGGGATGTTGTCTCTTCACACTGCTGGGCCTGTGGAGCTCTGAGAGGGAAAATCTGACCTCACCTGCGTGGGTCTGGACCTGGCTTCAGCTCTGAAGGGGCAGGAAACAGCACCAGCTGCAGCGAAACACTCTTGCTGTGGAACACTTACAGCACAAAGGGCCAATCCAGAGGGGGAGGAACCGAGCAGTACCCAATCAGGAAAGGAGGCTTGTGGGGCATCAGGGGAGGATGTGACCTCTGGCTGGACAGCAGAAAGTTGGGAGGAGGGATCCTGGAGGGGTGAACAGATGACAGAATCAAGATGTAAAACAGGAACGCTGCATTAGCCTGCATTATTAAACTTATTTATAAATGCTGCGAATTCTGATGTGAAGGTGTTTCTTTGAATTTTTGCATCGGGAAGGTTATGCTACATCACGTGTAAAGAATCAAGTCAGGAGATGGGTGAGATCGCAAATGTGTTGAATGTCCAATTTTGTGCATGCATTGCTGTGGCATTCTTATGGTACCAAACCAAATTGAGTGCATACTGATGTAGTATGGGTATTTATATGCATCTGTAATCTTTCAGCTTTTAATCTAAAAGTGGACGATGGATTTGGTCAGAGATGAGGGTTGGTGGTGTTGGGACCCACTAATTAGGTTGATGGAATTTTGCAGTGGACAGTTTACAGCAGTCTAGAGATATTTTGACAGTGATACTGCAGAAAAAGGTTTTAACTTGCGGACCTGTGGTGACGGTAGGGGGGATTTGTGGGTAAATTGAGGCCTGACCTGCCATGGTGTGGGCTTGTCCCATTGGTCATGTGTTTTTGGAGGCCACCCCGTTACATTCTCTGTCTTAGTGTCCCAACGCCCCCATGCTGACCCCCCAACACCCCTCCCCTCACGAAGGCACACACAGCTCCATAGCTCATAAATTCTATTGCACTGCATGCCTGTGTGTGTGTGAGAGGGTATGAGCTATGCTTTTGAGCCCCAAGGCACCATCATGGCTCAGAAGCTTCCAGATTTCTTAAATTCTCCACTTCTGCATGCCTGTGTGCGTGAGGCTAAGAGCTATGCTTCTTGAGCCGCAAGGCGCCATCATGGCTCCAAACATCCCTGATTCTGTGAGTTTTCCTCTTCCCTGTGCACGTGTGTGAGGCAAAGAACTATGCGTGCACGGCCACAAGGCACCATCATGGCTCTAAACCACCCCGATTTATGGGGCTGTCTGCCTGCGGGTTTTGTTTTGGTCTGACACTTTTCTCCACTTTCTGCCAGTGTACAAACTTCCCAACTGCTTCCCTGGAACCAGGGCGCATCAAACTGGGGAACTGTGAGTTTTCCCTGTCATTGCACTGCTCCAGTCCCTCTGCCTGGAGTTGCAGCTCAGGGATCATTTTTAACTGACTGTGGTCATGTGCAAGTCAAAGAACTCCTGCGCTGCTGCCATATCAGCTTCGAAGTTTTCCTTGTTTTATTAAACTGTCTCCATGTGATTATATTTGAGTGTCCCATCTTCTGTTCTGCAATGCTGTAGGCAGGTTCCTCCTGAGATTTTTTTCCCTCTACAGAGTTTTTCTCAATGTGGTTCAGAAGTTATTCATCTCACTGGGCGTTTTTTAACCACATTTGTTATTTTGGATGTTTAGGTCGGGCACTGGCCACCTGCTGAGTTGTAAAATATTTATGACTAGCTGTCTGTGAAAAGCACTATATGAATAAAATTGAAATGGCTTGAACTGAATGTTCATCTAGTCTCATTTGTGGAGGCTTCCTTAGTAAGGAGCTTCAGTGCTGACCTCAGTCTTGGCAGATTTAAGGCTTTTTCGTTCGCCTCGTTTGAGCTGTTGATGTGGAGCACATGGGTTTTCCATTTTAATAATATCTTACTTATTATGAAAACACTGAAATTAAAGTATTATGTATATGATCAGAAGGTTTATTTTCCCTGGGGCAGATTTAACGAGCCCTCTGAAAGGGACACAGCTTGCGCTGCCAGGATTTCCAAAAACATATTTTTTATCTTTAACATCTGGGTCCAGTAGGGGAGCCAGGGTTCTGAGGCTCAGCATTTGTTTGTGACCATCTGAGCAAGCATTCCTCCTGCATTCCTTTTGTTTGGGGCAGAGAAATGGAAGGTTTGGGGAATGCTTGACTGGGGCAACAGGGAGGGGGAGGGGTAAGATGGGCCCCGAAGAGGCTCCGCTGCTCCTCATCCTCATCCTAACCCCGACTCTGACCTCTTTGCAGATGCAGCAGCTGGAAAGGCAGGTGCGGGACGCCGAGAGACGAGCTCAGAAAGCACAACAGGAGTGTGTGTGTGTGTGTGTGTGTGTGTGTGTCTGTTCACTTGTAGGCATGCATGTTTATATGATTCTACATGCATTTTGAGTTGGTGTGTATGTGTATATGATTCTACATTCATTTTGAGTATACATCTGTACATGTGTTTAGTCATAGATGTGCATGTATATGATTCTACATGCATTATGAGTATACATCTGTACATGTGTTCAATCATAGGTGTGCATAAGTCCATGATTCTGCATGCATTTCTTTTACATATCTACACATTCAAGGTCACTCGTAGGTGCACATATGTGTATGTATTCTGCATGTATTTTGAGTATACTGTGTATTTGTAAATGTGTGTTTACTTGTGGCTGTGCATACTATGTATATGATTCTATAGACATTTTTTTGTAAATATGGGCACGTGTGCTACTTGTAGCTGTGCATATGTGTATGATTCAGCATGCATTTCCTGTATACTGTATATCTGTACATGTGTTGACTCATAGGTGCGCTTGTTTGCATTGCCCAGGTGCAGGTGATGGAGGAGAAACTGAAGGCCGCAGACGTGCACACGAGCGAGTCCGAGATCCGGCTCTTCCGGCGCTGCCAGGACCTGCAGACCCTGCTGCAGGAGAAGGATGACATCATCACTGCACTGGAGCAGCAGCTGGAGGAGCAGGTAGGGCCCTGTCATAAACTTTCCTCACGCTAGGGAGTGCCAGAGAGCAGATACTCGTTGTCCTAACTCACCTCATAGCCAGAGAGTTGCCACACTTCGGCCTTATCTCAAAGCATAGGCTGAATCCTTTGAAGGCTGCATTTTTAGGCTGCTACGTCATTGCAAGCTGTTCCATTGTGAGCACGCCTTTGAATACAGCCAAAGAATTCAGCCTTCATGTAGCCTGATATCTGTTTTCTCTTTTCTCATGTCCAAACATTTTTCTCACTTACGCTTGTTGAAACCATTGCTAGCTGGTTTATTGTTTTTCTCCCAAAATTAATAAGTTGCCCTTCCAAGAATAGAGCAACAAAAATCTGACAATTTACATTGCGTGAAACCTGTGGGCTAATTTTTGTGCAGTGGAAATAAAATGGCTCCTATCGTTGAGATGTCAGGACTCAGTCCTGGGACTATAAATACACCCTGTCCTCACCTGTTCTCACTGCCAGGGGGCGTCAGAGAGCAGATACTCTCTGTCCTTGCCTCTCCTCACATCCAGGGGGAACCATGGAGCAAAGCCCTGGAGGATCAAATAAAAATTAGCCTCTTGAGTTTTGTGATCAAAGAAAATCGTACTGTCAATAATATCAACCTTTAAGGTACATGATACAAAGGTGTGGGCCTGGGGCGTCGACCAGGAGGTGTGGTATTGAGATGTGAGGGAGGGTGAAATGGGGTCAGATACAGAGTTGATTAGGTGCAGCATAGAAGTAAGAGGATGGACTTGAGGGAGGGTGACGGACATGACATATTGTGTGACGGACATGACAGGAGTGAGTGGAAGCTGCTGTAATGGCTCCTGTGTCTCTCCCTCTACAGAAACAGATCAGGCAACAGGAGGCTAAGATCGTGGAGGAGAAGGCTGCTAAGATCAAGGAGTGGGTACTGCTGAAGTTGCGTGAGGTAAAACGTGTGTGCGTGTGTGTGTATGTGCGTGCGCATCTGCATGTGTGTGTTTGTACCTGAGCATTAACTCTTTCCTGACAGCACAGCCTAATCCTAGTCGGATATGACCAGCGAGAAAGGTTATAATCCTTTTAGTAATCATATTTCTTATTACATCGGATTACTTCACATTATGCATCAAAAGAAAGCTGAGAATCCGCTCTCTCCAATGACACCGATATGGAAATGTTTGGCTTTTCACGGCTCCTCGAAGCACATGATGTCATTTTCAAGAAATTGCAACCTCTTTAGTTTTTGCTCATCATCACTCGAAAAACATTGATCTAAAATAACACCAAAATGGTATCTGTTATGGATGCTGAGGAAGAATTGAGTTGGACCTACATAGTGGTTTAGAGCAGCTTTCTAGAAGAAATTCTTTGGAATGGAGTGAGATTTTTTTGGAAGATGAACAGTCTATGACATCGACAGCTCACCCATAAATTATTATAATGATTTTTTTTTATTTTTTGGCGCGGCAGTGTTTTTCTTTAGCTGTTGTGTCCTTATGTCGGCCAGTTAGGAAAGAGTTAACCACAAAGTGTGTGTCTTTTCTCCAGCTGGAGATGGAGAATGGCAGCCTGCGGGACACAAACCAGCAGCAGAGCTCTCAGATCCTGGACTTGCAGAGACGTGTGCAGGGTGAGGACACACACACACACACACACACACACGCACACTTTTTCATACACTCGTAGACTCCAACACAAAGAAACCTGACAGACATTTTTACACAAGGAAACACTATGAGCAGTGGGAGAGGGCTCCTGTGTTTTTGTGGTCTCCATTCAACCAGCTAGCAGTCATGCCTTCAGAACAGGCTCGTGTGGACCTGAACAATGCTGTGCCTCAAATAAATCACTTGTCCAGAAACACCCTAGAAACCATAACATTACTGTGATTTTTATCCAAAGCGAGTTAAGTGACTTACAAGCTTAACTCAAGGGTTCAACATCTGGGGCTTGAACCACCAACTTGTGAATCCGTCAAACAGCATATAGGCATTAGGCTGCAGACTTCCCTTTGCAGGTGTGTACACTGACCCTCCAAGACTGGGGTTGTCCATTCTTGCCATGCAGCATCCACACCTCACACTGCCCAGAACCACAAGCCAATAAGGGAGGAAGTATTTGTGAGAGGGGATGGGTGGGCGTGACCAGAGACATTGGAAATATCAAGAACCAAAAACTCACCAGCCAGCATCCTGATTCTCATTTTCTGGTTGTACCTCTTCTTCCTCTTCTTCTCCTTCTCACCTTGTTTTGTGGTTTCAGAGATGGAGCAGAAGAGTACCGGGGCCTCCCAGCCCAAACCCGGCGAGGCCCAGAGGATGAGTAGTCTCACATTCGGCTGCTTCCAGGTCCGAGCCAAGAGCCCCCAGGTTCTGACAGGTCCAGAACCGAAACGGAGGACTGTCAGCACTCAACAGGCCGGGGCAGAACCGGCAGTGGTTACCAGCCCAGCAAATAGCATTACAGGTATCTACTGTGTAGACTCACAAATATTTACACTATACAAATAATACACAGAGAAAATCACGGACAATCATATGCAGTTTCAGTTATATTGTAGCTCCCGGATGAAGTCGGGTTGCTTTTATGGATTTGTGGTCGTCATCTCCGCTCCCTTTCTAGAGATTTTATTGTAGACGCTCTACAGGTCACAAATTTCATCCGATTCCTTTGATATGTGGTGTGTTTATAGGTTCTGGTTTTTCCCTTTCAAACAGATAAACCCACCAAACAGAATGCAGTGGCCAATGCGGACCATCGAGTTCAAAGGTCAGGTGCAGCAGAGATGGGCGAGGAAGGTGAGGGCGGGGCCACAGGAAGGGCGGAGACTCGGCGTGGGTCATCGGCAGTATCGGAAGGAGGGGCCAGTGGGGGGGAGCTGAGGTACAGTGACACCTACCTTACGGCCTCTGACGACAGCAGCTCTCTGTTTGACGACGACATGCAGCGGGCCGAACGTCCTCGCCTCCGCACGCAGAGCCACTCGGAGGGGGCGGGGCTGGCAGGAGGAGGGCGGGGCGAGGCCAGGACAGAACAGGACAACTTCTCTGACGATCTCAACAAGCGCTTCCAATCCCAGCGCCTCGACTCCTCCTCTTCCTCCAGCGAGACCACCCTCCCCAGCCCCGCCCTCTCCCCCAAACACCCCGCCCCCACCCCCGCCCCGCCCTCCGCGGCCCCACCAAAACTCCGCACCCCCAGCACTTTCAGCGTTAGCGTGGCGCTAGCCAAAAAGCACCTGAGTCAGCCGTCAGTCAACTCCGACTCCGCCCATGGACGCACTCGCAACGCCATCAGCATGCTCCGCCCACTCAGGCCCCAGGAGACCGATCTGGACCAGGACCAGGATATGGACGCAGGTCAGGACCCTTCTACAGACATCACCTCCTCCGGCAGGGACCCTGAGTCGCCTCGGTCTCCTGGAACAGTCCCGGGCAGCAAGCCTCCATCGCCCCCGCTGCACAGGTTCCCCTCCTGGGTGAGTTTTGGTGATGTTCATCTATTCATCATCAAACCTCCATATTAGACCTAATCAGGTCATAGATAGTTGGAGCCTATACCAGTATATAGGGGAGAGGCAGGAACACACACTGGAGAGTTCAGCAGTCCATCACAGGGGATCATACGCTACTCACCCACACACTCCTAACAATCTAGAGTCTCAAATTAACCTGGCATGCATGTCTGTGAACCGTGGGAAGGATCCACACTAACATGAGGAGACCTTGTAAAGTGCCAGTCTGGGTGGAAAGATCCCTGGAGAATTTGAGAGATTTCTTTCAGCAAAATAGGGAAGCGATTTCAGAGCAATTAAGAATTTCTCATGATTCAAAATGTATCCTATCACACAGGGCCGAATTTGTCATGTAATATTTCACATGTAATGCTAATTAAATGGATTCCCTTCCCCTTACAAACACCTGCCATATGACTTGTTTTTCTTGGGTATTCGATAGGTTGTATCATGGCAACTTGTTTTGTTTTGCATCCATTTCACAATGTTCATACTAATTTCAGTCTTTTTCACAATATGTATTCCTACTTCTGGTTATTAGCAGGAAATTATGGGAGGGTTATTGGACGTTCTACACAAAAAATTATGGAGATGTTCTGTGTTTTACATCTGTGATAGTTTTTTGGTTTGAAAAGTTTCAAAAGCCTCACAATGTTCTTTCATGTATTTCATTCCAGTCCATAGTCAAGCATGCTTTGGGTCCACTCGTCCCTTAAAAGGTGGGAGGGTCACTGCAAATCAAAGCAGAGTTATTCTGTGTGATCACCATTGATATCTCATGATGAAGTATTCCGATCCTGATGTGAGCGGTCTTCTCCAGGATGACAGTAGCCAAAGCCCTAAATACCACAAAGGGTCGCTCAATGGTATATGAGTATGAAAATGATCCTAACCATAAGCCACCACCTTCAGTCACCAGATGTCAAACCCACTCAGCTCAAATGGGAGATTTTGGGACTACATGTTAGACAGCGTTCTTCATCACCATCATCAAAATACTAAATGAGAGAGTATATCTTCGAAGAAAGGTGCTCCATCCCTCCAGAAAAGTTTACTCTTGTAGCCACGTTGAAACTGATCTGGCAGCTCGTAGAAGCCCAGCATCTAACCATGACTCGATGTAGATTTTTCCATTAATTTGTCACTCTTCTATATTTGTGTCATTTAGGAGTTTAGATAAGGGATATAGTGGCAAAATTCATTTCACGGCGTGTTAAACTCGATGTATTCTTATAACTTCACAGGAAAGCCGGATATACGCAGTAGCCAAGTCAGGCATCAGACTGTCAGAGACCACGTGTACAGATCCAGCAAGCAAGAGTGAGTATCTCTATCCCACTTCTATAGGAACGATAATAGGTGAAAGTATGTTAGTATTGTAACGATGTCTGACCAAGAGCAGCCATCTCAGCCAGAGATCAGCCTGCTTCTCATGGAGCTTTTTGCACACACCACAGATTATTGAGACTAACCAGATATTCAGCCCCTACTTTCTTTCTCTCCTCCCTGTTTTTTCTGGCAAGAGGTTTGTGTACAGAATATTCAAACAAATTTGAACAGAGTTGTCCTTGGTCTCACCACTTCCGGATTTTTGGGGAGTC
The DNA here is from genome assembly GCA_029692085.1 of Gymnothorax javanicus. NCBI lineage: Eukaryota > Metazoa > Chordata > Actinopteri > Anguilliformes > Muraenidae > Gymnothorax > Gymnothorax javanicus. The sequence continues at coordinate 38,421,458 of CM056208.1, read as the reverse complement.
GAATCAAATTGGAAAATTTAGGCTTTAATGGTTTGGAGACAGACATGTTGAGTGGAAATTATCCTTGGTATAAAAGTGCTGAGAGAGGCCTAAGTCAGATTTATTCTTCCAAACCACTGAAATTGAAGAGATTGGTTGGAGAAATCACGTGTTTGTGTGACCTCTGTGGGTTTTTAAGCTCATTTTTTCCCAGAATTATACCAAAGTATTGCAAAAACTTGTAAGCCACATTGCACTGTTTGCTGAAACACGCAACACATTAATCGCAACTGCATTTGTTTATTATTATGTCCCAGAAACTGAGTTTTCTGGGACATTATGGATAAACCTTGGACACCGTGGCTGCAGATCTTGTGTTTGTGCTACACCTAACAGTTTTAATGGAAATCACAAGAAACTTCATGGAGTTCATTCCTGGTGCAGAGTGCAGATGCTATCATTTCATGTGACCCTAAGGCCTTTCCTGTAGCACCACCACCAGGTCAAACCGTACATTTTCAAATACAATAGCGCGAACAATTTTGATGAGAATCATGTCACTCTTCTAGTGACTGTTTGTGGTGAATATAGAAGGGCCATTATTGATGTTGGTCACCCTATGATCCTTTCTGTAGTGCGATCACCAGGCCAAACTTTTAACTTGAAAAAATGAACTATTTCAAACAGTTCTTCGGGGAATTGGATAAAATTTCCTGTGAACATATCCCAGAGCCTAGAGTAGTCCTCGTCACTTTTCTGGACCCGATGCAGTTTCCTGTAGCACCACTGCTTGGCCAAACTATGAATATTGCCCAGGGTGAGAATGTAGTTTCTTGGATATACCCTGCTGTCAATCTCCTACAGCTTTAGTCCAGTTTACAGCAAGAAAGTGACTGGAGTGAATCTACTTTTTGTCCTGCAATGTTGTAACTTTCCTAAATGAAGCATTGTTTTTAACTTCTAACATCTAATTTTGTTGGCTGGAGAGGGAATTAGTCTGTCACACAACTCACTGTTTTCAACGCTTTCCATTCCTGGCAAACCACAGATTCTCACTGGTTGAGGTTTGCTCCAGCAAATCAATTACCCTCATTTATTCCCTGTAATTCTGTGTGCCAAACACGGAGTCGGTTGAGTAAATAGTTTTAAAAATGACACTTGTAAGCAGGTTTTGAAAACAGCAGCCTCGCTGTTGGAATGTAGATTGTTTTGCTTGTTATTCCTAGCAAGACCTATAATTGGCCAACCATGTTTTGTTCCCTGTTTCCAGACTCTGCCCCCCAGTCCTCAAACCCTGCTTCAGTGCTGTATACCTCACTGATCTACAGGAACATGACCACCCCTGTTTACACCATGTTGAAGGGGGTGAGTGTATGTGCACTGGTGTGTGTGTGTGTGTGTGTGTGTGTGTGTGTCTGTGTGTGAGTATTTACAGCATGAATATGTGCATATACATGAGTGTGCGTATATGCGAATCTGTGTTCTTGAATGTGCATGTGTCCATGTTCCATAATTGTATGAACAGACTACATCGTTCACTTGAAATGTATTCATATACATCACCACTCAAAGCTTGGAATCACTTGTGATTTGTGTTGTATAAGGGGCTGTGTTGTGTGTCACTTGAGTATAAGGGGCTGTGGTGTGTGTGTGTTGTATAATGAGTTGTGTTATGTGTTGTATTAGTATAAAGGGCTGTGTTGTGTGCCGTGTGAGTCCTATCTGGGTTGTGCTGCGCTGTGTGTTGTATGATTATGAGAGTTTGTGTTGTATGAGTATAGGGGCTGTGTTGTGTGTTGCATAAGTATATGGAGTTGTGTAACATGTGTATAAGGGGCTGTGTTGTGTGTTGTGCCAATATATGGCATTGTGTTGTGTGTTGTATGATTATAAGTGGTAGTGTATAAGGGGTTGAGTGGTATATTGTATGAGTATTAGAAGGGGTTGTGTTGTGTGTTGTATGATTATAAGAGGTAGTGTGTAAGGGGTTGAGTTGTGTATTGTATGAGCGCAGTAAGAGGTTATGTTGTATAAGATGTAGTGCTGTATGAGTATATGGGGCTGTGTTGTGTGTTGTATGAGTGCAGTAAGAGGTAGTGCTGTATGAGTATATGGGGCTGTGTTGTGTGTTGTATGAGTGCAGTAAGAGGTAGTGTTGTGTGAGTATATGGGGCTGTGTTGTGTGTTGTATGAGTGCAGTAAGAGGTAGTGTTGTGTGAGTATATGGGGCTGGGTTGTGTGTTGTATGAGTGCAGTAAGAGGTAGTGTTGTGTGAGTATTTGGGGCTGTGTTGTGTGTTGTATGAGTGCAGTAAGAGGTAGTGCTGTGTGAGTATATGGGGCTGTGTTGTGTGTTGTATGAGTGCAGTAAGAGGTAGTGTTGTGTGAGTATATGGGGCTGGGTTGTGTGTCCCACAGAAAGCGGCACAGCTGAGCAGCAGCCCGTTCTCAGACGAGTCGTCGGGCTCAGAGGAGGAGGAGAGCTCTCTCTGCAGCTCACGCACCTCCGGCTCCGACTCCCGCAAGGGCAGCAGCCCCGGGAGCCCCCGTTCCCTCAAGAGAGGTACACACACACACACACACACACACACACACAATATCAGAGTGATTGGCTGAGAGAGCGTGCGTGTGTATGTGTGTGTCTCCGTGTTTTGACTGTCCCGCTATGACTGCAGCTGTGTCCTTGTCTTCGCTGGCCTCTGAGAGTGATTACGCCATCCCCCCCGACGCGTATTCCACCGACACCGAGTGGTCTGAGCCGGAGCAGAAGCTGCCCAAGACCTGCTCCTCTGCCAGTGACAACGGCAAGAATGTGGGCACCTCCAGTTCACACACACACACACACACACCCTCTATTAGCCTCACAAACACTCTGACACACAACCTCTATTACTGTCACAAACACATTATCACAAACACACACACCCTCCATTAGCCTCACAAACACTGACACGCACATCCTCTATTACTAACACAAAAACACTAACACACACCCTCTATTACACTCATACTCATTAACACACACAGCCTCTATTACCCTCTCACGCACTGACACATGCAACCTCTATTACTGTTATAAACACACTAACGCACACACCCTCTATTACACTCACACACACCAACATATACACCTTCTATTACCCTCACCCAAATACACAGTCAGATACCAACCAATACCCTCCTTACCCTCAGACACACGCGTACCCACACACACACTCTGCCTTCCTCAGAGCCTCTGCTACCCTCCCACACAGCAACACACGCATGCACACCCTCTACCACCACCAGAGCCTCAATCACAGCATCTCTCTGTCCTACTGATAATGAATATACCATTTCTTTTTTTATGCGTTATACTACAGCTCAGTGTTTGTGTTCACTCGGATGCACTGTCCACATAACTGACTCAAGCTCCCTGTACATCATTTTGCAGTAGACCACATGAACCCCAAGAGCGCTGAAATAATTTTTTTTTAAATATAAATTTAATTATCTTGTGCTTTTGAAAACCTATCATGCGGCGACTTGTTTAAAAGAGCTCCTCTGCAGGAGCTCTTTTAAACAAGTCACCGCATGATAGGTTTTCAACAACTTTGATTTTAGTATCTTAAATCATTGTACAACAATAGTTGCATTCAGCACTCTATGAGTTAATGACAGCAGTAACAGTGGGTCACTGAGTTAGTGCGGAGTGAGGGAGAGGGGCTACAATAAAGGATGCGGCGGCCATCTTTAGCACACTGACTCACACCCTCACTCTCTGCCCACCCACCCCTCTCCAACCCTTGAATCCCCCTCTCCCTGCCTGTGGGGTTCAGGAGCCGCTGGAGAAGTCGGGGTACCTGCTGAAGATGGGGGGCAGGGTGAAGACCTGGAAGAGGCGCTGGTTCGTTCTGAAGGGGGGCGAGCTGCTGTACTACAAGTCACCGGTCAGTCCTCTCATGCTCTCTAACACAGTGTATCTGGAGTTGACTCTCGTTATTGTTGACTCTTTTGATTGCTTAAGCATGAGTGTAGGGTAGAGTGGTGTTTAATTAAACTGGATTTCTGAGTCACCTGAAGAACCCAGAACCCTCCCAACAGTGGATCCAAGAGTTGTTCTGGGTTTTAATCAGTGCAGTTATCCCGCTCACTCAGAAATCCAGCTGTGTGAAATATCGCAGAGAGCTTTTCTGTTACGAGGCTCAGTCAGAATTTATGATTCTGTGTGCTACGGAGGTCCAAAACTATGCGGGATCTTTTTCTAACCATTTCCACCCGTCAGTACCCCGCTGATTTTGATAGATAGCACTGCCTCATTGAGAGAGGTGGGAATTAATAGCGAGATGAGGAGCTGAAGCGATGGAAATTAAACCATGGAAAGACGGCTCAGACTGTACTGTCCAAGTTACTCTCTGTTTTTTGTTATCACTGCTGGTGTTACCGAGTGAGCGGCAGATCTCTCTGAGATGGGGAAATAGAGCCGCATGTTAACAGGCCCGACCAATGAAGCGGAGCCTGATGATGCGTGAGCCAAAACAATGGAACAGCTGCTGGTGAAGCCAGTATGTGCGAGTGTATGCGTGTGTGTGGGTCTCCACTTGTGTGTGTGCGTGTGTGTGTGTGTGTGTGTTGGTATGTGTGCGCCGGTGTGTCTGTGTGTCCATGTGTGTGTGGGAGAGAGAGAGAAAGGAACCCCACAATGGAGGGCAGGGTCCCAAGATAGTTCACTTGGCATTTTTCCCTTGCAATCAGTTGCATTAGCTGCGCTTTCCCTCCCCCCTGCATCCGTGAAATTGCTTTGGCTCTGATGACAGAGTTCAGGGAGAGGGAGCAGCTGGTCTGATGGAATGTTCCAGTCATGGTGAAGTAGGGGTGATTCGTTACGTTCATTACGCTTTCTGATGATGAGTCTTTTGCACTCTCTCACCTCAGAGTGACGTCATACGGAGACCTCAAGGTCAAATAGAGCTGAACGCAACCAGCAGCATCACCCGCGGCGACGGGAAACAGACACTCCAGGTATGTGTGACCGCTATTTGTGCGTTCATTTGTTTATCGTATTCTTCTTCACTGTGGGCCAACTGTGCTGTTGTGTGTGTGTTTTGACTAGGGTGTGTGTATTCGCCCAGGGGAGTCAGAGAGGGAAGATGTGAAAGAAGGACAGATTTGTGTATTTGCTTTTTAGCAAATGCGTGTTTTTGTACATATCTGTGTGTGTGTGTGTGTGTGTGTGTGTGTGTGCGCGTGTGTGTGTGTGTGTGTGTGTGAATGCATGTCTATGTGTGTAACCTGTGACTTCCTCCTCAGTTGGTGACAGAGAAGCGTGTGTACTATCTGACGGCGGACTCTCCCAATCTGCTGGAGGAGTGGGTCCGGGTTCTGCAGAACGTCCTGCGGGTCCAGGTGGCCAGCCCACTCTTCACTCAGCCCGAGATCCGGCCCTGCATGAAGGGACTGCTCACCAAGGTACCGCCCACTGTCCCGCCCACTGCACCTTAAGTGACCCGCCCACTCCACTCTCACTGCCCCGCCCACTCTACTCTTACTGCCCCACCCACTGCACTCTTACTGCCCCGCCCTCTCAGTCAGCACTGCCCACTCCACTTCTCTCGACTCTATGACACTTCCTTCACAGCATACAATATTAGCTCATTACAAAATATGACTGTAATTACGATAGGTCACCAACAGCTCAAACTATGCCGTCAAACTGATAGAGAACTATGGCCCCGTGGGTCTATGCCAATACGTACTGTATATTTTAATGTTACGGTAAATAATACATCTTGCGGTATTGATTAATTCAATCTCCTAGTCCAAAAAAAAATGTGGGAAATCGGTATTCACTGGAGCTGTGAGCTCATACAACTTACGGCTAAAAATCTCCAGCATTAGAACAGGACTGTCACAAGTTACAGTGATGATACAACAGTGACTGTGATTGTGACTTTGACTGGCATTGACTGTGTGAATCTGTGATTGACAGGTAAAGCACGGCTACTCTAAACGGGTGTGGTGTGCGCTGATCGGGAAAACGCTCTACTACTTCCGCAGTCAGGAGGACAAGGTGTGTCCCACCTCTCTCAATCATCATCCACACGCGGTTGACTCATGTTCTGTGTGGGCTCCCTGCATTTACTCTCATTTCTATACAAAGTCAAAAGATAAGTGTTAGGCTTATTTGACACTCCTAATTGGCTCTTGGTGTTCATGTGCAAGTGAATGTGTTTGTGTGTGTTCTCAGTTTCCTCTTGGGCAGATCAGGCTGTGGGGAGCACGAGTGGAGGAGGTTGACAGGTCATGTGACTCGGACGAGGACTACGAGTCAAGTGGGCGGAGCCTTCTGTCCACTCACTACACCATAGCAGTGCAGCCCCCAGACCAGGGCCCCACCTACCTGCTGATTGGCTCACAGCATGAGAAGGTAAGACTGGGGCCGGGGCTGAAATTATCAGCCAATGGCAGGTCATACCTGGGCATGTCCAGGTGTCACTCCTCACCTGTCCTGTCTCCTCGCAGGCGGCCTGGCTGTACCAACTGTCCGTGGCGTCGGGCACCAGGGGGAGTCAGGTGGGCACAGAGTTTGAACAGCTGGTGGGCAAACTGCTGCAGGTGGAGGGAGATCCAGGTGAGCCTTACAGCTGATGCTCCAGATCCAATCAGGACACTAAATATTCCTGTACATCATTGCTCTTTTTTAATTCAGTTCAGTTTACTTCTTTTCCATACCTACAGTACTGTATAAGGTATAGTCCACTCAGTATACGTCGAGTCATTAAGTATTGAAGAAAGCACACATTGAGCACTGATGTTTACTCGAGAAACAAACAATAACCAAATAAAAAAACTAAACTTCACTGCCCATCCCCCTCTCATTTACCCTATGTCTCAGTTCAGTTCAGTATGCATTATTGGCAAGACAGATTTGTGCGGTTTCATAATCTGAACTGTTAGAGAAAGAGAGCAGAGCAACATGAAAAGATAAAGAAACGATAAAGATAAATATGAATAGTATGAACAGGTGCGATGAAATGGCAAACTTGTCCCGGGAGTATTATTCTTCTAGCCCACTGGATGCTGGGACAGTGAGCTGGATTAGGTGGATTAGATAATGGTTGTATGGATGTAATATATAAATGAGAACACAGTTCTCTCCCCCGCAGGCTCACAGATATGGAGGCACCCGATGCTGTGCTTCAGTAAGGACGGCCTCTCCTCTCCTCTCACCACCCTGCCCTCCCAGGCCCTGCAGACAGAGGCTGTGAAGCTCTTTAAGGTAAAGGGCTCATGTGCAGAGGGGCGTCATGGCGGTATAGTGGGTGGTGCTGTTACCTCACAGCAGGAGGGCTGTGGGTTTGAGTCTGGCTCAGTGCCTCTCCGTGTGACCTCAGCCCCCTCCAAACCTGACACGGAATAATTCGGTATGACGATGAATGAATCCCTGTTAAGGCTGGCTCGAGCACAGGCTGCATCGCTTTGTTTATTCAATTACTAACTGCTCAGTGTTCTGACTGACTGAGTAATACTCTGCCACCTTTAGCATTTGCAAAATATATAAGCAAATGTACGACTAATAACACTACCAGCGGTTGGTGCCAGAGAAACACCCGGGCCAATCGTGGGTCTTCTGATTGGTTTTGCGTGTGTTTATAGCTTTTCAACATCCTCACAATTGGAAAGTATGGCTATTGGTGTTTCAACATTTATACAGCATCTCTCTCACAGTTTCTCTTTGATTTTGTCTCTGCAGACGTGTCAGCTGTTCATTAATGTAGCGACCGACGCTCCAGCGATCGACTACCACGTGTCTCTGGCCCAGAGTGCTTTGCAGGTGTGCCTGACTCACCCTGAGCTGCAGAATGAGATCTACTGTCAGCTGGTGAAACAGACCAGGAAGAGGCAACCCCAGGGCCAGGCTGGGCCCCTGCAGGTACAGCATGTGACCACCAGGGGGCAGTGCAAGCATGTGCGTGTCTACCTGTTTGAAAGCAAGGAGTATAAAAAGGAGAAGACACGACAAATGGCTCCAGTGAAACTCTGGGGTACGGCACATGCGCAGTGTAAATGGAGCTGCACTGTTGGGGGTTCCAGCAGACGCCACTAGTAAAAAAAAAAAAAAAAAAAAAAAGGCATGAAATATATTCCCACTTAAAGTTGATTGCGGACGCGTCAGTGAAACGGAACAATCACCCCCGTGCTGCTAGATAGCGCACCTTCTACGGAATGTTTCTGCAAGAGCAGACCAGACTTTACTGCACACGTGCGATACCCCATAGTTTCATTGGAGCCATTTGTCGTGTCTTCCCTTCTTTTATACTCCTTGTTTGTAAGGAGTGGACAGCACTAACTCTGTGTTTGAATTTGTTTGTGTGTGTGTGTGTGTGTGTGTGTGTGTGTGTGTGTGTGTGCAGGGTTGGCAGCTCCTGGCTCTGTGTGTAGGACTATTTCTCCCCCAGCATCCCTTCCTGTGGCTACTACAAGTTCACTTAAAACAGCATGGAGATTCCAGGTGACCACACACGCATACAAAGCACAGAATGCAGTTCCGTGTGACAGTCCTTCACTCACTGAAGAGCCCACACAAAAAAGACCCACAGACAAACATGTTTAATGTCAAGGACTTGCCGCAAACAGTCACTCCCTCTCTCATTGACACAAACAGGCTACATCAGGAACTTGAAATATGCTGATAATTTGCACACACCACTCACACATTCCTCACGTACAACATTAATCTACAGTAGAGCGCACTACACATTCTCCACGCACCACTCGTCACACAGTCATAAAGTTATGTAAACACCATGCATGAGTGTGCCACAGTAGCTTATTGGAATTATCAACTGTGTTTAGCAGTGTCTGTTACTAATTCCCTTCCTCCCTCGGTTGCTCAGGACGGAGACGGGGAAGTACGCCATCTACTGTCAGCGGTCGGTAGAGCGCACCCAGCAGAAGGGGGAGCGTCAGGCTCGCCCCTCTCGAATGGAGATTCTCTCCATCCTGCTGCGTAACCCCTACCACCACTCCCTGCCCTTCAGCCTGCCCGTGCACTTCCTCAACAACACTTACCAGGTACTCCCTACTCTCTGTGTATCTTAAACACCCTGAGCTACACACTCACTCATACACTCGCTGCCACTCTCACTCAATCACTCCTACCAAGTATCCCTGAATCCTTACATTTATCCTTATGAAAATATCCTATAGTTATTGCTTTGTAATACTATACTATTTATGACATAACTATAGTATTACTATGGTTTGCATAGTGTAACTAGAGTAGTACTTTAGCCATCACATTATAACTATAGTATTACCACAGTCAACGGTACTATGATATTGCTATTGTCCACACAACTGTATTGCTGTTGTTTGAATAAGTCTAGTATCACTATAGCAATGCTACACTATGGTGGCGAAAATACCATCCATTTACCATTGGATAACTATAGCTTAGAACAGTAGTAGTTTTTCATAAGGGTATTTACATTGTTACACATAACCTCACTCATATTCACACTCGCTCATACAGAAATTTGTTCAAATAGTCTCACTCCCCCTGTCACACATACACATTCTCAGTAACGCCAACAAGGCACTCTGCTTTCCATACTCCGAAATCTACGTACACTTAATGACTCACTCGTACACACTTTGACCCCCTCAGTCTCACACACAATGACTCACAGTGGTACATACTGACCACCACCTTCTCCTGCACAGTCTTTCCATCTCACACACATACCCTCTGCTCCTCAAACATCTCCTATTCCTTGTATACATGTAAAAGAACTGTTTTAGGAACATGGACAGGAAGGATGACGGGCTTGTTCCTGGGGCCTCTGCAGGTGGTGGGGTTTGATGCCTCCACTACAGTGGAGGAGTTTCTGGGCCGCCTGAACCAGGAAACGGGGATGAGGAAAACCGGCCAATCAGGATTCACCCTCTACACCGATGACCCCTCTGGACGGGACCTGGAACACAGCCTACAGGGCGGCATCAAGGTTGAACAGAGTTGGAAACACAAACAGAGGCACTCATGAACACACTTGAGCTCATAGAAACACTGGCAGACACTTATTAAAACACTCATGCCCAGTCAATGCAAAGACATGGCAATTTTGCCTTACAGATTTATGGGACACTGACAGAATCATCAAAACAGGATTGGACACCAGACTGCACTCGGAATACCAATATCTGGCTGACTAAAACATACAGAACAGTTTTCAGTCAATTTCGTTGACCAGGCATTATCAAATCATGGTCCTCAACGACTACAAACTGCAGGTTTTCAACCCTCCCTTTACCTGGGAGTCAGTCTGACTGTCTGGCCAATCAGAAGCACTGATTGTTCACTTAGTTAACCAATTAGCTAGGAGGATAGAAACCTGGGTTGGATCCTCATTACAGACTAATGATGTGTTCATGGCTGTTTTCTCTCTCCGCCCACAGATCTGTGACATCATCTCAAAATGGGAGCAGGCCTCCAAAGTTCAGCAAACGGGCAAGTCTGAGAGTGCCAGAACCGTACGGTTCACCTATAAGAACAGGTACATACTGATGTCAGACCCCATTTTGTAAGCATGTGTATCTCAGAATATTATAAATCCATTTTAGCTCATACCATTAGACTCTGGCACTAGAGCTGGAATAAGAACCTCAAAAGTCTGTTCGAAAATATTTTTTTAAGATGTTGGGGTCAGTTTTTCAGACAAGGAATGAGTTTAGTTTTGGACTAAAGAGAGTTTTGTAAGTTTTGTAAGAAAAATCTCAATTCAGAGAAGGATTGAGTCCACGGCCAAGCTTTAAGAGACTGTCCCAATGTGTTTGGACTCCTAATCCTGTAATGTCAGAACTCTTCGATCTTTCTCTAAAGACATTCATTAAGCACACCCCCCCCTCCCCCGACAGGCTCTACTTCTCCCTCCTGGTGAGGGGGGAGACGGAACGAGAGAGGCTGCTTCTGGCGTACCAGACCAATGAGGAGATCGTCAAAGGCCATTTCCCCATTAACAAGGAGCTGGCCCTGGAGATGTCTGCTCTCTTGGCCCAGGTAGGGCTATTCTCTGGAAAAACTGAAAGGCTGTTTTATTGTGATCTTTGTAGAGTGCGTAGAGATTGGACCAGGCAGGGGTTCAGGAGATGTATGGCACGTGCAAAAGTTGTGAACCATCTCTGGGTAGATGTTGCATACCTCCCCTGAAATTTAAAATGTGTGGCAACCCGTGGCTGCGCTCCCCGCACAACGATGTTTGGTTGTCTGGTGATTTGTCGTATGATCGTGGTCACTCATATTGCGAATTTTAAACAACAAAGATGGGCAACTTATTTAGAGGTTAACCAAACTGGTTAAATGACAATGGCATCCTTAATTATTATACATAATTTTAATGGAGCTGTGTCACAATTACTGCGCACGCTCACAGCTCTGAACGAAATAGATCCGCTCAACTGCAAGTCAAAATCTAAACAGTATTTTTCCTCTTCTATGATTATTGGCAATGGCAACCAGCTTACATTCATAATATCCCTTGGCTAAAGCTTAAAATAGCCCTTTGACTCCTAGAATTTCCATAGAAAGCTCCTGAGCATAAAAAGTATAATGCCAGATCAACTAAAATATGTAAATACAATGCAAAACAAAGACAAATTGGCAAGGATGGAATCAGATCATGACTTACAGTCAAGCAGATTCACTTTCTTGGGATGTAAATTCTGAGCATGTGCAGTAATTGTGACACAGCTCCTTGAAAAAAATAGGTTGTGCAGAAAGCTGATTGCACGGCCTACATGACCTTTACAACATGCACAGAAGGATAAACATTGTCCATTCCATAAAGGCTAACAGAACACAAATAACCCAAACCACCTGGACAAGTCAGGAGTGAAAAACATCTTTTATAATATTGCTACCAGTTGTCTCATTTGTCACCTCGAGCACTGTCTCACTAATATCTGAGTAATGTGTACACCCAGAGTACCATATGTACACAGAAAACTCACAGTAAGTGCCGGTACATTCCAGGCCTGCTTCACTAAAGCAAGATGAAATGTCTTAATTTTCTGAGAATATGCCGCTTAGTGACTAATTTGCACTTGGATTTTTGGACAAAATTCATTATATATTTTATATTGATGTCATGTAGCTCCTCTGAATTGGGATTTCTTCCCTTCCTCCAGGTAGAATTTGGTGATTTTGAACGTCCATTCGGCAGCCCGGCTGGTCCGGGTTCGGCCCAGTTCAAATCCAACCAGACCCTAAAGCAGGTTCTGGAGCGATTCTATCCAAAATGTTACCGCTGGGGCTGCACAGAGGAGCAGCTCAGGTATGTTTGGGGGAGGTCAAGACACACATATCGCATGGGCATCTAAGACCACGGATCTCTTGCATTTTTAAAGACATTCTGCCACCATTATTGCATCTAAACCCCTCCCCCCCCCAATCCCAACCAATCTCCCTACTCCTCTCAGGCAGTTGCGTCAGCGCCTGTCTACCTGCTGGGGATCTCTTAAGGGCCGCAGTGCGTGCGAGTGCATCCGCATCTACCTGACCGTCGCCCGCAAGTGGCCCTTCTTTGGCACCAAGCTGTTCCCCGCAAAGGTGGGTCCACTGTGTTCTACATCCTCATGCTGTATGCAGTTGGGCAGTTGCTCACTGCTTCATAATTGCAGTGGCACAGAGAGGACTTACTCAGATGTAAGTGAGCTGTACACCTGTGTCTGTATTTATGTGTTTCGTGAAGCTGCTGATCTAGGATGGGGTTTGCACTGGAGCTGACAGAGGTCAAGGTCAGGATATGGTTGAGAAAATCTGTTCCTAAATCGCCGCTCCAAATGAGAGTTTCTTTGTTAATATGGGACCAGGACAACACTGGGGTCAAAAAGAATAGTGTACATACACCCTCAAACTCAAACAGGGGGAGAATTTATGACTTGGACTTTATAGAGATTACATACCACACAGACAATGCTAAAATGCAGGCCATCCACAGATGGCAATTGGGGGTCGCAGAATAAACCTGATGCTCTTTGGCAGGGCTGCCAAACCCTGTTCCTGGTCTACCATCACGATTGTGGAACGGCTGACACTGCATTTGGTGCCATAGAGGGAACTGGCGAACCATTTCAGAGTCAGACGTGGCCACAGTTTACGCTCTTCTTATTCTGCTTGTCTGTCCATTTGCAGCCCATCACTCCCTCCCCACAGCAGGGCGCCCCCGTGTGGCTGGCGGTGCACGAGGACGGCATCAGTGTGCTGGAGTACAGCTCAATGGTGAGAGCCAGGCCTGGGTCCTGTACCACAGGGTCAAGGCCTTTTAATGTCCCATTTACATCCTGAATATTCATGCATATAAATTTATATTGAAACAATCTAAATCAGTGGCTCCCAAACCACTCCTCAAACACCCCCAGCAGAATCCAGGTATTTGATGTTTTCCATGTGGAAGCACATGTAATATAAATAATTAAGCCATCCATTAGTTCCATAGTTTGACATGAAACACATCTTATACCTGGATCCAGCAGGAGGAACTTTAGGAGAGAGCTCCACTGAGATAAGGTTAGCTCGCAACACTCAACTCGTCTGTCCAAATGCTGGATGAAGAATTAAATATGTAACCATTGACGAAACGATTGCTCCCTCCCATCCTTTTAATCTTGCAGAAGCTGCTGGTGTCTCACCTGCACAAGAATCTGATGACCTTTGGTGGTTGCCGTGACGACTTCATGCTAGTGGTGGGGCAGGACCTGGGGAAGGGCGTGGCCAAAGATAAACCTAAGCCAATGGAGAAGCACCTATTCAGTATGGCCAAGCCCAAGGTCAGGGCCCTGATAGTTTCAGTCCTTACTGAGATCTCCAAGGTCAACGTTATCTAACTGAGAGAATATAGGGAACTCTTCCAAACAGAGAGAGGGTGGTTATGGTAATTGTACCCAGGCAATGGTGTAATGGTCTATATCTGTTTTTTTTTTTTGCCACATCACCATTGAAAAAGAGACTTTGGTCTCAAGTGGTTTTATCTGGTTAAATAAAGGATTTGATTGATTGATTGATTTTCACAGGACACCACCGTCTCTGAATGTTGATGTAGAAAATCCTCACTGAAAAAGATTACACCATAGGACTGATTCCTTAACCCTAGTCCTGCCTCGAGGCTAATGCTTATCGCGGACCGCATACACAGAAATAGCTTCTGAGGAATGATATATCGATGACCGGCACACAGGGAAATGAGTGTGGGTTCTCTATACATCGATGACCAGCAGGATTAGGGTTAAGATGGCAGCAATATATTATTTCTCTATTCTCTGATCATTTACTGTTTACTGACAAATATGATCTTGGATGCTTATAAAGGTTTTATAATTTATTTTTCTTTTTAATATTTTGCTTCCCACCCACAGATCTTGGAGATAACGCTACTCATTGCCAGCTACATCAACAGTGCCCATCAACAGAAAGCTGCCGCCCACCACCTGTCTGCTCCCGCCCTTCTATCAGCCCAGCCAATAGATCTGAAGAAGGAGGAGCTGGAGGGCCAATCACCATTCTCCCCCATAAAGCCCAGCAAGGCTCCGACTTTGCTGTGAGCGTAACCCATAGATATATACAGCGTAACCTGTGTGGTGTCCTCAATTTACACAGTCTTCCATGCAGGAGCCAAGATGGCTGTTATTTCTGGCAAAATCATGATGAGCCTGCCATCTAATCGTACTTTGAATTAATTGGCTGTGAAAATTGTCCCCTCCCTATTCACCTCACCTGATGTATGGTGAGTGCTCTGGCACAAAATGGCCGCCGTGCATTGCCGGGGTGGGTGATACACATTGGTGTGGTGGTTGATGTGAGATTACCCCATATAATTGTAAAAGTCCTGGAGTCCCTATGAGAAAAGCTCTACATAAATGCAATGTAGATTCAGTCATTCATTCATTCATCATAATTCATGTTTCATGGTACTGCCTCATAATGTTGTATCATGTGATGTGACGCTGCCTTTTTTAGGGTTAATTTACGTGACTTGGTACTTTTCTTCCTTATTGGCATAGTTACATCCTAAGGTACAGATGCTACTTCTTTAATGAGCCTGAAGTGTTTTGGAATAACATTTTGCGTGTAAGTGTACTGATTACTGAAGCACTTTTGTAATAATTATTCTTAAATAAGTATGGTATTACATTATGAAACAACAGTCTATGATCATTCTCTTGTTATTTCCTGTACCGAAGAGCATCAAGTACAGCTGTCAGAAAAATCTCATTTGAGCAGATCTTTCAGCTTGAATGCAACCTTATCTTCAACAATTATTTCACAATTTTAAGAATAATTTATTTTCATAGTTTGTACTATTCTTTATTATGTAGTCTTAATTTTCTTTTGGTCAAAATATGATACTTGTGGAAGGTAAATATACTCATGACCACTAAAAATGCAACACCCTATAAGTGTTTTTTTTTTTTTTTGTAATTTCTTAATGCATCACTAAATATTGCTTGC
Organism: Gymnothorax javanicus; assembly: GCA_029692085.1. NCBI lineage: Eukaryota > Metazoa > Chordata > Actinopteri > Anguilliformes > Muraenidae > Gymnothorax > Gymnothorax javanicus. The sequence continues at coordinate 38,405,996 of CM056208.1, read as the reverse complement.
TGTCATTTAGTGGATTTCAATCTTCTTAGCACAAAGCTGTAGATGTATTGATTGATCCAAATGAAATTTGATATTTAAAAATTTTGATAAATTTCCAGGTGTTCCTTTTTTATGGTCATGAGTATATATTCAAGTATTTTTTTTCATAAAAATATGAAGGACAGGAATTTTGGCAGAAACAAACTTGTGAACAAAAGAATGAAGGACTGCATTTCCAATTGTTTGCCCTTTATTTATCCATGAAAGTACTATTCTTTGTATAGCTTCAGTATTGAAACAATGACTGAAATAATGCTTGACACGCAACATTAAAGCTTGAATTAAATGTAACCTATAACAGAAAGGAATATTAGCTAGGCACCAAAGAAAACTGGAAGCTGCCTCTTATAATTTTTATGACTATTTTACTGTGTGAATGGATAAAACTTTATGGTCAGGTTAATCTAGGTTTAATATTATGTTTTAATGAATGCTACTTTCACATGGGTTGATCTCACAGTTTAGGCTGATGGAGGTTTGTAAGTTTCATACGGTATGCTGTGTCATACCTGCGATTTAGTTTGTGCATTGGTTAATACATGCTTGTATTCTCCTCAGTCCTGGTGTGACCCTTTCCCAGTAGTCGTGAGCTATAGGTCTCAGCAATGCTATCCTTCTTTGCATTTGATAAAATATTTTTGTTTAAATGTGTTTGAAAGTCAGTTCCAAAGAGTAGTGTTTTACGAAACATCAGCCTAAGTATTTATTTTGATATGCAAGAATATCTATTGAGAAATGGTTTCCATGTTCTTCACAAAAATGTAATATTTATGTACACAAATTTTAATAAATCAGGTGAATCTGGAATCATTCTGGACTTTTTTAATGTTTTACTCTTTTTACTTCTCCATAGTGTTCATGCTTTAACAGCAATGAATGCTCAGTGCCTGCATGAGAAACCTATTTACTTTGCACATGGCATATATTAATAAAGCGTGAAACATTCCAAATTCCAGTTCATTATGATCCGATGGCAAGTTATAAACTGCCCTGTTTATGGTCATGTTTAATGTATACCTAATCTATCAACCAAAACAATGACATTTTATTGAAAAAATGACTGCAGTCAGTGATGAACAACTTTGCTTTTGAGGTCACGACCATAACCATGGTCAGATTACCCTGTGACATCAGCTAGTGGAAATGTAGGAAAAACAATGAATTAACCCAAGCATCTCAGGTAATCACCTGGCTGATTGGTACAATATTTGTGCTCCTCCTCAGAATCAATGCGGATCCTTTGAATTGTGAACAGATGTACACACAGCAAACTCTTTCATGTTACCACTCATTGTGCAGCTCAATAATAGCTTGTATATCTCACTATAATTTCAAAAGATAAAGAGAGAAAAAAGTAGTTTGAAGGTTCAGGGCATTAGACTATAATTACATGTATCATTCTTTGCTATCTTTTGGAACCATTCCAGAATCATTCATATTATAGTACAGCAGATTTATATTTACAGTGATGTGTTTATTATAGCTGGCTAATCAATTTCACTGAATATCATTAAGGCTATAAAATACTTCAGATTAATTTAAAAACATAATCTACTCTAGAATGCTCTTCAGATCACCTCCATACGGAAAGTAGTTGAAAACAAAAAATTTGAGGTGATGGTTTTACTTGTAATCACAAATGGCCAGCTCATTGATTCTGCATTAGTATATATTTTCCTTTAATATATGTTCTCAAAAAATATTCCTGAAAATATAACTGCAATAATATGCATAATAAAGGATGAAAGACAGGAGAGTGCACTGTTATTAATTCCACTGTTCACTTTAGTTTTCATTTGTTAAACCTTCTCAGCACCTTTCAAACTTCCCCCCTCCCTCTCTCGTCCCTTTCTCATGATCCTCAACACACATTTCTCTCTCCTCTTTTCTAGCCACAAGCTCTCTATAACTACAGTATTGCTCTGAACCAATAAAAAGACATAGATCATTACCAACAGGCTTTGAGATCAATGGTAATAGTAGTGCAATTATGGACCGGTAAAATATGTGATCAGCTGCCAATACAACTTTGTCCGATATGCGATTTGCTTCACCTTAAGTGCAACCGTCGGCTTACCTCTTCTTTTTGAACCCTCTACAATCACCGGGAGCTTGTGACCAATCAATCAGCAGTTAGATTTTCTGTGGTTCCGATATTAAGACCCTTGAAAGTTTAAAGGAGATATAAATATGGTCCCACAATGGAGTGCAGATGGTACAATTATAATACAATAATGTCACAATGGCATGCGTATAAATAACTTGCTCTCAGCTCAGAAATTGTATTGACACAGGATTTGGCACTATTGCCACCCGTATAATCTTTGCGTTCAAACATGATTGCAAAATAATGTAGAGATATAATCATCCTTCATCTATTTCAGTTGTTGCATCTGTATTAATAAAACTCAGTTTATAACTGTCAGTTTTGTTGTGTTTGTGGAAAGCCTTATAAGATATGGATTTTCACTGGAGGTCACTGGATAAGAGAGAGTGAAATATATTTAAAGCAAAACATATCCTGATAAATTTTCTGAGCCCATAAAAAATGGTTCAATTATGTGTACCTCCTGGACCACATTTCCCATAAGAACTGTAACCCAAGAACTTGGAAATACGTCAAAGTTCTGCGCCGTTGCCCATCGCAACGTTTACTCGCCCTGCAGCTGCAAGTAGCAAGGACTCTTCACTGGAAAAGTACTCGGAGGAAAAGGATACACCCGTGTAATTTCAAACTCGGCTTTCTTTAAACGAAGAATATTTTTTCCAAGTAAAGAGGAAGAATGCCAAAAATAAGGTAAATGTTGTAACGTTAATGTCATCTTGCTATCTAGCATCTCAAGCCGGCCAGAGTTTGGAGTAGCTAACGGTCTGAGACTAGTCTAACTAGACCAGCAGGCTAGCTAGTAGCAAATAAGATAAGACAGCGCTAGTTTTTGTCGATATACAGTCAATTTGTCAACAGCTTCCCTGCATGTTTCTACATCGTGGGGTCTTGTTAATAGCTAAAGCCGCTTTCACACTGGACGCGAAACGAATTTTTCGCACGACAGATTACATTCAAAGTCAATGCGAAGACGCGCGTTTTGCGAAAAATTCGTTTCGCGTCCGGTGTGAAAGCAGCTTAAGAATTGTTTATTGACGTACGGAAGTGTAACTTCCTACATACAGTTGGCATGCTTTAACTTAGCTAATTGTTACACATTTAGACAACAAGTTAAAGCCACTCAATGCGATGACAGGAGTAGTCACTGACTAGAAGATGAGATCACTGCAGGGTGTGAGTGTAGCTCACCAATCTGAACCTTCGGCGCTTGATTTGCAGCCATGAAACGCTGTGGGAGCTGGCAGCGTCGGAGGTCCGCAGTCGGGAGAGCGGAGTTGGTGATGAAGATGGTGATACCGCCAGCAGTCCGACGGAAATCGGGGAAAGAACCGTTTTCTTCATGGGGAGCAAGGCAGGGGTGCGCTTTAGTGTTCTGTTCAGCCTTCATTTGATTTGAGGGAAGCAGGATCGTCATGCGGCCTTGGAAGCTGGTCCAGAGTGTTTTAAAGCGAATGAAATTAGACCTAAAGAGTACAATATAATGTTCTTGGGATGGGATGGGGTGAACAGCGGGACAACATGCGGATGAGAGACGAGAATACTGACCTCTTCTGGTTAATGTTGAGCAAAGTCTGCTTCTTTCCTTTTTGAAAAAGTATTAAGACGTGATGTGCCCATCCCCTTATAGTGTCATAAATGAGGCTGACATTTCTTTCGTTTTTTTTTTTTTTTTTTTTTCTCATTTAAACAGGGTAAAACCACAATTATGCTCCGATGTCTGGACAGGTGGGTGTAAATATATACGATGAAAATTAAAAAATAAAAATAAAAAAAACAAAAGAAATGTAGAGAAATTTTCTGTTAATTACCAAGATCTCTCCGGTAGGGATGAACCACCAAAGCCTACTCTGGCGCTAGAATACACCTTTGGAAGACGGGCTCGTGGACACAACACGGTAGGGGAAAACACTAACTGTACTCTGATAATGCGTAAATGACCCTCATGTGTTGGTTCATTTCATAAGAGCAGGAGAATGAACTCAGATGGTTTTGCATGTTTTCAATGTAGTCGTACTGACGTTTCATGTCGTGGTAGCCCAAAGATATTGCTCACTTTTGGGAGCTGGGGGGTGGAACATTGCTGTCCGATCTCATCCAGATCCCCATCACTGCACAGAATGTGAGGTCAGTGCAATCTTACTTGTTGCAGATTTAAACTCTGCGCTTTTTGTTGTGCTTGCTCATCAAAATCTCTTGACTAAGTCTGAAAATATCTGCAGTACATTTACACCTTACTGAGTGATTTGATGTGAAATTGCCTGTGCTCTCCAGGTCACAGAATCAGAATGGTCTCGGGCTTTAGTATTTTTTGGTCATATCTGTCACTTGATGAAAACAATTTATTTCACCTGCTGCTCAGATTTTACGGGGGTTTTAAAAATGGGACATGTCAGCTTAAATTGTTTATATATGACTTTAGAACTATGTGTATGGCTTAATAATGTATTGACTACATTCAGTTATCGTTATATCAGTGCCAATAAATGTGACTTTTACATTACATGGGACAATAATAGTTAGCTGGATTTCTGCACTGACTAAAACCTGAAACCCTTCCGAATCTGGAAAACTGAATGATTGACCAACTGCTGACCTGGTCCAAGTTATCCAGCTAACTCAATAATCCTGTTTTGTGAATCACCTCAGCTTTGTGTTGAGTTGAATGGGGAGAATCTTTTCATGTTGGAGATGTTTCTGAGGTTCCGCTGTGTTTTGAAAGGGCCCTGTCTGTAGTGCTGGTGGTGGACCTGTCCAATCCCAGCATGCTTTGGGGCACCACAGAAGGTCTGCTGCAGGTGGCACGGGCACAGGTAGAGCGAGCGTGCTCAAGCCAAGGCACAGGGGAGTCAAGGCCCAGCAAACAGCCAACCAAAAACAGGATCCCAGGGACCCTCAGCAAGGACCACCCAGTAAGTTTGGGGCCACCAATGCCCTGCTTCAATACCCATTTACTTGAATGCATTGACTTGAGGCATTTTTATGTGCAAAAGTCTCAGGCACATTTAAAACAACTCTGTCAGGCGTTGATGCTTTAGAATGAAATGATGAAGCAAGTTTCTAAATATCAATGATGTTGTCTAGAGAGTCATAAACTGTTAAATCACATTTTTTGATATCTTTTTGCCTAAAAAATAGGGGTGTTATAATTATCCCCCGCCATGAAGTGGATCGGGGGATATTGGAATGGCGCTCGTCCGTCCGTCCGTCCAGGTTCAATGGGGACAAGTTTTCTCGGAAACTATTGCACCTACATGAATGAAATTTTGTATGTGGCTAGTACTGATGACCCTACTGAACGAGTTCGACAATTGATTCCGAGAAATTCATTTTTACAGGGTTATGGCCCTTGACTCTGTCCGTGGACTTAAGTGTATGGGTGTTACAATGGGGACAAGTTCTCTTGGCAACTGTTGCACCTATGTGGATGAAATTCTGTGGGTGACCAGTACTAATGATCCTATTGAATGAGTTCGACAGTTGATTCCGAGAAATTTATTTTTACGGAGTTACGGTCCTTGTTTCTGTTTGTCGACTTGGTGGATGGGATTTGCAATGGGGACAAGTTTTCTTGGAAACTATTGCATGTATGTGAATGAAATTTTGTATGTGGCCAGTACTGATGACCCTACTGAATGAGTTTGACAATTAATTCCGAGAAATTCATTTTTACAGAGTTATGGCCCTTGACTCTGTTTGTGGCCTTTAAGTGTATGGGTGTTGCAATGGGGACAAGTTCTCTCGGCAACTATTGCACCTACGTGGATGAAATTCTGTGGGTGATCAGTACTAATGATCCTATTGAATGAGTTCAACAGGTGATTCCGAGAAATTCATTTTTACAGAGTTATGGCCCTTGACTCTGTTCGTGGACTTAAGTGTATGGGTGTTACAAGGGGGACAAGTTCTCTCGGCAACTATTGCACCTACGTGAATGAAATTCTGTGGGTGACCAGTACTAATGATCCTATTGAATGAGTTCGACAGTTGATTCCAAGATATTTGTTTTTACGGAGTTATGGTCCTTGTTTCTGTTCGTCGACTTAGTGTATGGGATTTGCAATGGGGACAAGTTTTCTCGGCAACTATTGCACCTACATGGATGAAATTTTGTGTGTGGCCTGTACTAATGACCCTATGACATGAGTTCGACAATTGATTCTGAGAATTTTTTTATTTACGGAGTTATGGCCCTTGACTCTGACCTTGGTGTATGGGTGTTTAATGGGGACAAGTTTTCCCCATTCCCCCGTGACCATTCTTACCGTGGCGGGGGATATTGGTGACAATGTTGCCTTGTTTTGTGTTGTAGTTTTGTATGAAAATTGGCTGATGGTCTGTTCTAAATATATTGGAGACTTGCTACGTATCTTCTGCAAGCTGGCTGTCTAACTTCTCTCGCTCTGGGTCATGTCAGACTGCCTTGATGAGTGCTCTGTGGAAGCTGTACCATCCATTTCTTGCTTTAAAAAAGTTAAAAAACTTCTGCTATCATTTATTTTTATCTTTAATGTTTGGAAATATCAAATATGTTCATTTCTACTGACACCCTACTGCAGAAAACAAAAAAAAAAAAAACCATTGAATTTATGAGAAAAAAACTCTTTGGTGTCCAGGACAATGGACCACATCGGAGTTAGCTTAGCAATACCCATTATCCATTGCGCCCTAAAACTTTATAAAGCAAACACCACCAAATTGCGTACTCTCCATGTCGTTGTTGCTCTGCAACTTCTGACAAAAGTGTGTTAATATCGCGTGTAATTGGTAGGGATGAACGTTGTGTGGCTGGCTGTCAGTGGAAATTTATTTGAGATACGGTGGAGTTTATACCCCCAGCCGAAAATGCGTGACGTCACGCGCAATGGATAATGGGTATTAAAGCTAACTCCGATGTGGTCCATTGCACAGTACTGTATCATTTATGGGACTTCTTCATTCAGTAGCAGGGTCTGCCAGTCACAAGGAAGATTACTGATCACACATTTGTGTGGTTGAGTCTGTGTTCAGTACCTGACCTCACCGCCGGCCTGTTTTACATTTTAACAGGACAGAGAGCTGATTGACCCTTTCCCCGTCCCTCTACTCGTCATTGGCAGCAAGTTTGACGTCTTCCAGGTGAAGCATTGCCCTTTATCACAGCTTCATGCTCACGTGTGCCTTTTTACTGCATCTTCTGAAGGTCACTCAACTGTGTACAACTGAAGGCTGTGTACATCACAGCACCTGCAGTCCACAGTGGCCGTGTTTTCTAGAGAATGACTCTTAGTGACTCCTGGCCTGTTTGCGTTACGCAGGACTTTGACTCGGAGAAGAGGAAGGCGATCTGCAAGACGCTGCGGTTCCTGGCTCACTATCACGGAGCGTCTCTGATTGTGAGATCCGGAGATACGGCCCGGGCTTCTGCCTGAATGCCAACTGTCAATCAAACAAAGCAACTAAACCGTGGTTACGGAAGCTATTCCGACAAGGGTGATGTCATAACTGACTAACCCGAGGGACTGGGGCATCTGAAGGGAACATGCATTAAAGACTATTAGACACATGAAATAAAGGGGAAAAAGCAAGAACACTGACTTATGTTTAGCAGCGTACTGCCTGTCTAACTGCTGTATGCTTGGCTCTCACCGTTTACATTTAATGCTTGTGATTCCTAGCTGTGGTGCACTGTGCTGTTCCAGTATTAGACTCACTGAGGTGTATTATGCCCACTATACTCCATATTCTTCAATACTGTGTTTGAATTTAAAAGGCCTGCTGAGCTGTGTCCTATACATCTTCCAGATCAAGAAACAAGAGCTTATAACTAAATGGATAAAACATCTGACCTTTGTATAGCCATGCAGCCAATTGGCTGTTTGTGTTCCTGATTATACATCTGCTGTTGCATATTAGCCTGCTAATTGGGGACAGCTTATTTCTATCACATTGCATTCTGTTACGGGCATTTAGCAGATGCTACTTAAACCATCTTTTACATTGTATGTATTTACTGAAGTAAGTGCCTTGCTCAAGAGTCTAACAGTAGTGTCCTAGCTGGGAATCAAACCTGCAACCATTGGAGAACAAGCCCAGTCCTTTTGACAAACCATTACATTAGCAGCCTCAGTGTTGAAGCATTCTCCAATAGCCCAGAATAATGTTGATCTGTCGTGCTGGTTAGGAGGAATCTGTCATGATTTTCTCTCTTTTCCACCTGTTTGTCTATGTGCAGTTCAGCAGCTGTAAGTCTGAGGGCCTGATGTCGAAGGCCCGGGCCTTCGTCAATCACCTGGCGTTTGGGACTGATAGAGGGTGAGAGGTCTGACCCTCATTGCTCCAACCTCAAATAGCAGTTTTATTTGTGGGAGTCAGAACTCAGCATTTTAATGTGGAACAGTCTACGCTAAATTCTCGAGGAGCAATACGAGGGAACATTCTGTAAAAATGCAACTAAATGAAAAATGACAGAAGAACATAAAACGTGTTTTCAGGTATGGGAGGAGCTGAGCTATGGAATCCAGCCACAGTGTTTCCCATACATTGACGAGATTATGGCGGCCCGCCATAATCTAATTTACCCCCGCCATAGTCTCAATATGCGCAATTGCCGCGTGTTGTTCAGACATGCGCACGTTTGAAAAAAAAAAAAAAATGGAAAAATAGGAAAGGTACTGGAAGACGCAGAATTTGCGCTATCCCCCCACCCCCCAACAAAATGAGAATCGTCCCCCCCCGCTCAACAAAATGAGAATCACCCCCCCTCCAGACATCGGTCTGCCACCACACGTGCCCCCATATTCTCCAAAAATTCAGTGGGAAACACTGCAGCCAGTTATTGCAGTGACCCTACGTCACAGTGAAATTAAGGCGGCCGACTGACCCCAATTCATGCTTCTCCTTGTCCTCATGTTGTCCTTCAGGAAGACTGTGTCCACTGACCCCAGCAAGTCCCTCATCATTCCAGCTGGGATGGACTCACTCAGTCAGATAGGTAAGCTGATCTGTATTGACTGCCCCCTGCTGGTGGGATGACAATACTGCAGAAAAATTTTCTTGACTAAATTACACTTTTTTCTTTGTAAAATAACATTCCCTGTTCTTGATAAATATCCCTCATTTGTTCAGTTACATTTGTGTGTTTTTCCTCTGTCACGTAGGGTCTCCACCAGCGACGGACATTGACATCGCGGCTCTTCACGCCCGGAGCCCACTGGACTTGTGGAAGAAAGTGTTTGAGAGGATCTTCCCTTCTGAGGTAACACACACACATACACGCACGCACGCACGCACGTGCACACAATGGCCTGCTGAGATTTGCACAAATCTCCTACCTAATATCTCACTCTCTTCCAGAGCACAGGTGACCCCAAAGTCCTGAAGGACCCCGCAAAAGACCCGCAGTACAGTGAGGGGAAGATAGACTCTATGAGGGCGCAGAAGGACCAGGTACTACAACACCCATGAGGCCCTGCTCTGGGTCTTAGATCCACTCTATTGGGCTTTTAACATCTTATTCACATAAAGTCTGTGAACAGAAAACTGTAGCTTTGATGCACCAGATGCCTAGAGGAAAAAAATTTGACTTATGGACACATGGATGAATACTGATATGATTCAACAAATTCTTGGTTCCAAGATGCCAGATTTTTTGTTCCCAAACCATGCCATTACCTCAGGAAAGGAGAGTAATTGAATGTATTGTTATATGAACTCCAGTAGTCTCAGAAGCACAGTGCAGAGGCAACTTTCAGACATGGCCTGTAGAATGACTGCTGATACACGATGACCCAAGCGCTGCCTTGACCGACTTTCTGGGGTCAATTTGCCCGAATTTAACCCACTGTGGCCTATCTCCTCAGATTTCGTCCAGCTAGCTTGACAGATCTTGATCGAAAGCCCTAGTTCTCACACACGAACCACTGCACTTTAGTAACCTTTGCAGTATGCAAGGGTCACACCCAGCTAATTAGCAGCAATAGCCGTTCCCCAGTGAGTGATAAAGCCCTGTCTGCCTACTGCCTTACGTCATGACCTGTAGTAACCTCTCTTCGTTTCTCTGTTGGGGTTGTAATAGACGCATGTTGTGGCACCAGTGGCATTTACTGGGTCTTCCTGGGTTCAATGTACACTGTACTCTTGGTGTGATGTGGAGGGGATGACTGTCCCTCTATCTGTTCATGGTGGAGAAACCTTAGACTGTAGAGAAAACGTGGACCAAGTCACTCTGACGTCCTCAGGCCAGATGAAAAGCATTTTGGCGCAAAGAAGTGCTGAATTCAGGTGCCTCCATATACAATTTCGACCCAGAGTCTGTTTGTCTTCTATCATACAGTCTTTTGCAAATTAATTGGATAAAGTTGCTTGTCAATTGAATGAGCTGAATGGAGTGCAAATAGCCGTGCCAAGTGATGGACGTTTTACATAGCCACCTCAAAGATCACTGAACAGTACCTTTTAGCCACGTTTCATTAATTTCATTGACTTGTGTGATGCAGCTAATGTGATTGCATCATCAACACAATACTGCAACTGTTGGACTGGCCTGGTAATTCACCTGACCGCAATCCCATTGAGAATCTCTGGTCCATCATCATGTCAAGGCTGCAGCAAAAGGACTGCGTCACAAAAACCAAAGTCATCGAAGCAGTTGTCCAGGCTATCTTCATCTCAATGAAGAAATCAAGGCAACCTGCAAAAACCTGGTCAGCTCCATGCCAAAAAGGGTGGAACAGCTTATGGAGAACCGCCGAGGACACATCAAATACTGAGTGCTGAATGTAGATGCTATTTAGTAATAAAAAGCCTGAAAACCTTTGTTGTTTGGTTTTTCCCACTCCAGCCTGCTATATCCAATTAATTTGCACAAGACTGTACATATATCATCGAGTGAAAATAAGCGATCGGCTTTTTATTTTTATGTTTGTCACTTTTGACTTTGATGAAAAACAGAGTCTGCATGACCTGCAGGGGAGCCAACTGTAGTGGCACTAACAACATCTCTAAACAAGACCTGCATTTGATATAATTTGACCTGAATGACATTTTCAGCCTGAAAGGCTATATTGCGCCAGTAACCTGTTCATTGATGCTGCTAATGAAACAGAGTTTTGCTCATTTGAAAACGTTCTGAGTTTCTCATTAAAATAAGAGTAAATTGAAAATATACTCTAGTCCAGCTAGAGTTTGAGTGTAATGCCTATGAAAGGACAGTGTAATGTTGAAAAGGATGATAAAAGCCTTCTTGTGGTTTCTTTGAGAAATTCTGTGATTTGTATACCTTTACCTGAAAAAAGTAGTTTCTTTGGACAAGGGGAGAAAATAAGCCTTCAAAACTAAACTCGATTCAGGCTGTGCATACACCTGGTAAATGAAACGCTCGACAAGTGGACTCATCGCAATGTGAGCGCACCTTCGTGCTTGGGCAACTGTAATCAGGCACTGAGGAGTATAACGGTCTAAGTGCCATCTGTAGTGGACCGGACCACTGGGCTTTCAGGTGTGCAAAATGCGCGTCTCAAGTTCTGGAGATGACTATATAATGGAGAAACCATTTTATATGAAGCATAGCTTAGCCATTGGTGAGTGCTGTCACTTTTAATATGCTCCGTCAATGAGCGGATACTAAAATGTGGCTTGCAGATATCAGATCAGTGCTGCTCCTACACTGAGAGCCTCAGGAGTTTGCTCCTAATGGCATAAGAAAACTTAGATCAGCTGCCCAAAATACTGAAATGCTTCTGTTTTTTATCTATTTTTTTCCTCTACAGTCAATTTTCATCTGTGCCTATTACCTCTCTGTTTGCATTGTGTTTATATGGTTTAATCCGTCAATGAGCGGATATAAAATTCTGAGATATGGGATCAGTGCTGATTTACACTGAGAGCCTCAGGAGTTTGCTCCTAATGGCATAACAAAACTTAGATCAGCTGCCCAAAATACTGAAATGCTTCTGTTTTTTATCTATTTTTTTCCTCTACAGTCAATTTTCATCTGTGCCTGTTACCTTTCTGTTTGCATTGTGTTTATAAACTGAAATTCACCTTTATTTTTCCTTTCAGCTAATGACCACATCAAATCATGATTAAGAAATATTTAATTGTGCTAAATATAGGTTTTTAGGTCTTTTACAGCATAAGGATTTCTGTATGCTTTCTGTACTTCAAAATGAAACACTTATTTTCCTAATAGGAGCTGGAACAGTATAAAAGGAATGCATCAAAATCCTGGAAAGGAATGGATCTGGAGTCCCAGAGGAGCTAACACCTTCCCTGGGGAACAAGAATCTTGACTTACTTTGGAGATAAAGACTTTTTATGATGTTGAAGCAGTTCCCTCTGACTGTAAAGACTTAGTACATGACCGGCTGTGTCAAAACCATTTTGTCACAGCTGCTCTTAGTCAGAATTTCTTTACTTCTCAAAGGACTGAAATTTTACGATATCAGTTCAGTTTTTTCTGCCCTGCATAGTGTAAGTGTCAGATACCTTGTGTGCAAGTGCAGTGAGAATGAGACTGCTGCACCTTATATGGAACGATGTAGATGCTTTTTTTTATTTTGTACATAAATTATTTAATTACACAACTATTACAATAAATTCACATGTGCAAAAGATTGAATATTTTTACTGAAAATATACAGTGTTCATAGTCCTCTAAAGTACATCATTTTTTCACCATGTTAATATAGGGTTCATATTTACTTTTGAATTTTTAAATACATTTAAGATTTTTAACTACTGCTTCTGGTTTTTGTATGACTAGAGAGAGCATAAACACTGCCTGGTCACAGTTTAACCCCGTGCCTACTTCCTTTCCAAAACATACCCAGACATGCTCACATATAGAGACACAAACAGTTGCACACACTTGCATGTCTACACACACAGACACATCGGTCATTCTGCTGGGGGGAGACCCAGTTTGGGTCCTGTCTCCTTCCCTCCCCCATTGCCCTGATAGGAAAAAGACCAGTGGCAGGTCAGGTGATCAGCGGCGGGTCAGGTGGTCAGCGTCGGGTCAGGTGGTCTCTGATTTTGAAGCTGATGACGCCGAGTATTACCAGCGCAGGCAGGAAGGCGTAGAGCATGATGAAGTCCAGTGTGTAGCGGGTCAGCGCGCCAGGATACCCCTGATCGATGATGTCATCCCCAGTGCCCAAAATGCAGCTTCCTGGTACAATTTCTGGAGCGTTCCCTGTGGGAACAGAAGGGTGGGCATGACACGCATGATCACCGGTTATTTTATTCAGTTTAACATGACATACTGCATACTCTTATCTGGTTACATGGACTGACAGTTGTGGGCCAAATATTTCCCCACAGTGAATGGGTGCACGTCTGCTCCATAAGTGGAGAAACTGGTTGTTATATAATATCCTTGAGCTCCAATTCCAACTGCTCCACCAACTGACCAGCCTATAGGAGTCAGCTTGTTTACTAGACTGACTAGAAGCCTACTATGCCAGCATTGACCAGCTTTGTCCAGCTATAGACCAACTTTTACCAGCCACAGATCAGCCATTACTAGCTTTTGGTTTTGAAAACACAGCTGAAGGCATCTTAGAACCCCTGCTGGTCCTGGGTGGAACTTTCAGTTTTTCTCCTTATTTGATAGCTCCCGCAGTAATGTAAATTGCATTGTTTTGGTGTTATGTGGCAAAAAATAGCATGGGATTGAGAGAGGCACTCAGGGGCAAGAGGGAGATCCAAAAAGACTCGGGAACAGCCAAGTTGCCACAAAAGACAAATTTATTGCACACTTATAAAACTTAAGTACTCAGGTACATAGCAACTCGTTTCAACCTAAGTCTTCATCACGTAGTTTTCGGATCGAAACATGTTGCTTTGTACCTGAGTGCTTAAGCTTTATGAGTGTGCATTAAATACATGTCTTGTAGCAACTTGGTTGCTCCCGAGTTTTTTGGACTTCCTTGTAGCTATGTGGGCCATTTCTCCTTTTAGAGGTGAGAGTGGGGGGGGGGCAGGTGTACTTACCACAGGTGAAGTTGAGGCCGTGGAACTCGGTGACGATGAGGAGCTCACAGCCATACTTCTGGAAGGTGAGGTAGCTCAGCATCTTGAACGCCGTGGGCATCTGCTGGTTGCTCCTGAGTTTGTGAGAGTGTGTTGGCGTAAGCTCAGGTTTCATGCGTAAAGCTCGACAGCAGCGGGAGATGAATCCCAAAATAAACTACAGTCTTTAGCTAACCTTCAGATCAAAAGTCCACATATGAGATTTTTAAGTCTTAAAAAAAACTCTCTGACTTCGTAAAATTGCTTCCAGAAAAAGGCGACACTGCTGAACAAATTCGATCATCCACATGGGTTGGTCAAATCGTTCGGAAATTCTGTTGACTGCTGTGGAAAAATACCGAACCTCACAACTCAACAGGACCGAAGACTGAGAATGAAGCGGAGCTGAGATGTGTTAGCGGTGGTGTAATGCTCATTAGTTTGGGAATGGGTCTAACCCATGAGGTGTGCAGAGGAGAACACGTACCTGAGAAAGCCTGATCCCAGCATAACACCGGCCACATTTAGCAGGGCCACCCCAGTGTTGACCATGTTGGGGTCCTGGACGACACCCATCAGCACTAAAGTGAGGAGCTCCCCTATGATGTGGGGGACCAGGATCACCCCGGAGAAGCAGAAGAAGCGGGACACCTCTGGGTACATCCCAACCGTCCTGAGAAACACAACATACACACAGTACAAGGTCACTTGACGCATGCCTCTGAAATGTGTTCAATTTTTTATATTCACACAGTCAGTACAGCAAAAACCAACACATTCTTGACCAAGCGTCAATATAGGACAGAAGAAAGGCTTTTGTCGTCCTTATTTGACACCAGTGGTAAAAATAACCCAACCCCCCAACCCCTAACCCCGAACCATGACTCAAACTTTAACCCTAAATGTCAAATAAGCACCCCAAAAGTCACTATTCTCCTTGTTTGTTGACGCTTTGTCAGGTAGCGTCACTATACGTTGAGTTGGGATGAGAATGGTTAACAAAACAAAACAAAATAACAAAACAAAAATAGTTTATATAGTAACTAACTATTACTATTCAGTCGAAACTCACACGGCTGCAGCCTTGGTGCATATTAGCCCATATATGGGATTTATTATGGCAATGCAAGCTAATAGCCTCGATCTGTCTAACCCCTTTAGCTTAACCCAAATAGTTTTGCAATGCAGACTAGAGCCCTGTGCCCACCTGGCTTCTGATTGGAGGGAATGAAATGTGACTTGTTAAAATGCAGTGAGCATCATAAGTCATTGATAAGTGACCTTTTTTTTTTTTTGGTTTTGGTTCTGTACTCTTACCTTTTGAGTTTGAAAGGATACAGTGAGATTGGAGTGCAGACTGTCTGCTTTAATTTGAGGGTGCTGGCATCCGTATCAGATAAACAGTTTTGGTCGCATCAAAAAATATTGGACAGTTTAACATAGTGTAACATAAAGTAATCATTTTTATTATTAGGTTGCCTGTCCTTCGCATGCAGTGACTGCTTGAAATCTGTGACGCACAAACATCACCAGACATTGGGTATTTTCCCTGATGGCCCTTTGCCAGGACTGTACTACAGCCGTCTTCAGTTGCTGCTTGCAGTGGGACTTCAGTCTCCTCTTCAGCATGTAAAGTGCATTTTCATTTAGATTTATACTGTGAGACAGAGTTGACCAGCAGAACCAAAGTGACAAAAAATGTGTAATTGTCCAGTGACTTAAAACACTCACTGTTTTTGTCAAATATGGCATTTCAAAACTACTGAGCGAAAATAAAGATCCACTTATTTTGAGGAGGCCACGATTAATTCCCTCCTATCAGAGGTGCAGTTGGGGCGGGGGGTCTTTTCCTATATAACTGATATGGTAAATGTCACATAGACATCTTTGCAAAAAAAAAAAAAAAAAAAACACTTTTTTGTCTGAAATTTCTGAAGATATAATGGAAGGACTTGCGTGAGAGCTTACCAGTAGAGGAAGGAGGTGAATATGAAGACACTGACGATGCTGAAGGGGAGAATGTGTACGATGTAGGCCAGGAACATCTGCCATTTCTGGTACAGGCCATCTTTACTCTCCTGGTCACTGATGGCTCTCAGTGCAGGAACTGTAAGAACAAGTGAAAGAACTGAGCGGTCTTATCACTGCTCCTGAAGTTCTGCATTTTATTCAGGTCCTCCATTTCTCTCTGCTTGGTTTCCTATATTGATTGCAGTCCATGTAGAGGACTGTCTAGTATTTGAATGCACAATCCTCTGTAAATAAAATAAAATAAAAAGTCCAGGATCACATGAGAGATTGCCTTTTTGTACATAATTCACATCCCTATGCTGTCATTGCCTATGAAATACATGCTAAGACAGACTACATATAAGCTTTGACAATACTTGTTTTTAGATATTTTTCAGTTTTAGGAATGAAATGTACCCAAGCATAATTCACCATGTTATTTTTTCAGAGTGTAGATGTGGTACTCAAACAAATTTTTGTGCTAAATTGGTGAGTGCTCATACACTACTGCAGCAGGTAATTGTACAGTGTGTTCCAGGTTTACTTAAACAAGTAAACATATTTTCTTTGCCAGTGCCTTGAACTTTTCAAGATTGTCCGCCTTGTGCGAGTTTTACAGCTGAAGTCTGGCCTTTCCTCTCTTATCGCTGTATATCTGTGTGTGTTACAGATAAACGTAAGGACAGATAAAGACTGTGGTGGTGAGTGACTGAGTGAAAGATTTGGGGTGGGACATGCACTATATAGCACTGCTGTAAGGAGAAAATTACTGCTTTCTGATGCCCTGTATAGCTGTGAGATCTTAAATAACCATTTTGGTCACTGTGTGTGGTTGGATTTCTGCCCACTTGTGTGCAAGCCAGGGTATGGAGACAGCTAACAGCAATGCTAGATGGCTGGGTTTATCCCACTCTCTAGTGGGGAGATTAATGCAGCTGGTGAAGATGCAGCTTGGCATCATTACCTGCCGCTATCAGCCTGCCAAACATTAAGAGCAGACCTTTAGCATTGCCATTAATCATCCGTATTTCCTGGACACACTACTTGGGTGTCATGGAATTCTGCATGTACTGATTAAGATTCCGTAGCACCCATAGATTTCCGTGGTGCAAAGACCTTTCGCAAATTATGAAAAGCTCTTTCATTAGGTCATTAGGGCAGGTAAATTGTATGTAGTATGTAAATTATGTGACCATTATGTGAGTTTCTCTTGATGGGACTAAAAAGTGTGGAAGATGACTAAAGTTGACGATGTCTGACTCTCAAAATGTCTTCCAAGCTACAAAAACTTTAGCTTAACGCTAATCTCTCAGCCCCCCCTCCCACTCACACAAAGCCACAGCATTCAGCATGCCAGTGTAAGGTGACGCGCCAATCGCCTGATAGATAATGCCGATGCGGTCCTGTACCGCCCCCTTGGTGATGTCATTGTCTAGCTTCATCACAAAGAAGACCACAAACAATCCGTAGATGAGATTCTGGGACAGGCGCATGAGGACCCCCATCCGATCCCGGGACAGATTCCGCACTGTCCTCCTGGAGAGACACAGAGGGGCTAACTTCATGGGATGGACTCTAAGCCAGTAAACTAAAAGCAGATAAAATAACACGTAGATCCTCCTCTCATTCAAACACACCACCTACCTTTCTACACATACCTCTATGATTGCTGGAGGCCCAACTGAATGCACATATTACGCAAAAAACGTACATATTGAGTCTATAACTATACGGGCAGTGATACTGCACGTGGGCCTCATAATATCTCTGAATATCTGTAAATTAAAGTTAACATTCTCAATTTTAACCTTATATTCATTGTCTTCAAATCAAATGTGTTGGGAGTGTGGAGCATGAAAGCAAAAACTTCCACTGTCCAATTACTTACGGACTGCGCTGCACCTGTATACTCACACTTTGATGTACACTGTATGTGAAGACACACATTTAAATGAACCCAGGAGGGCGCAGCAAATTGTCGGTGGTAGATTCAACAGTTGCAATGCATACTAGCTTTGTACATTCTTTTTTGTACAAAGCTAGTGAATTCGCGTCTTTGCATTGATTTTTGAATGACAGATTAATTCTGTCAATGCAAATGAAAAAATTTGCATTGACTTTGAATGTAATCTGGCGTGAAAGCAGCTGTAGAGTTGTTTCAAAACTGATTTTATGGTGGGGGGTACCTGAGAAGGACCCCCAGTTTCGACAGGCCGCTCGGGGACTCCTTGCTCTTGAAGGGGATGCTGGGTTTGTCAGTCAGCTGACAGGCCTCTGTGATCCTGCCCAGCATGCTGCGGTAGATCCCTGAGCTGCTGTAGGCCGAGGCGATGTCGTGCATCCTGCTGAAGGTCTCTGCCTCTCTCTCACTGGAGCGCGTGTCCACCGAGGTCAGGTCCACTGTCAGGGGGGGACAGGACAGGGTCAGTCCATAATGCCTACGGCAGGGCCATGGCTGCACCTTTCTTGGATGACTGATGTTTGTGTTTGAAGGTTTGTATCGCCACCAGTTACCCCAGATCACCCAGTAGCTAATTAGCGGTGCATTCACACACTGAAAAGAATGGTGTCTGAGGAAGTTTGCTACCAAACTGCATTAGTAAATGACTAATTTCAAAAGAATGGACGAAGTTACCATGAAACCCAGGAAACAGTCCTTCAAAGCCTACCCTGTTTCTAAAAGCTGCAAACATTTACGCTGACCTATCTGCTATCAATGAGGTTGTGGGCGAGAGGAAAATTCAGTCGTCTAATGACGTAAAGAGGACAAATGAGAGGTCATTTTTTGTTTGAGGGAAGAGGTGGGGGAGAGCAAATGGCAGGTTACTATAATTGTTGCCATGTCACATTGGAAAATGCTGTTTTTACATCCCGACAATAATTCAGCTTGAATTTGAACATGAGACAGGATTACCGTAGATGTCGAAGGGGTTGCAATACTCCGGACATTCGTAGCCCTGCTCGCTGAAGAAGTCCACCATCTCTCCAGGCTCTCCGCAGAATACCAGCTCTCCACAGCTCATGATGGCTATTCTGCTGAAAACCTGCAGGACAGGGAAGGTAAGGTCACTGAAGCCTGAGAAACACAGAATCATTCATCAAAAAAAACATGCACTCATACAAATATATGATCTCAAGTCTTTTAGTCTTCAAATGAATAATGTCATTTACATTTTCTTTAAGTAAGACAAAAAATATAGCCAAATGGGTTCATTGATATTTTTATTAAACAATAACATAAAACAAGCTAAGATTTCATACATTACCTAAGGGAAAAAATTATTTTCAAGTAGTTACAAGACTAAAACACATTGTCACCATTACACATGACAAAAGGTTTGGTCTCTGGGAAAGTACAATAAAGTCACATCTTTATTTCTTCTCGAAACAAAATAAAACAATTCAAGAAACAAGAAAAAGGACTGTGGATAAGGCTGGAGTCACAGACTCAACGCTTCACTACTCACCCTGAATAGCTCAGAACGTGGTTGGTGGATGGTCACTATGACGATGCGGTCCCTCTTGGCCAGATTGGCCAGGAGTACCACAATCTGATTGGCTGTCATGCTGTCCAGTCCTGTGGTTGGCTCATCCAGCAAGATGACCTCTGAGAGCCAGAAATTTGCATGACATCATACAGCATGACATAACACAATCCAGGCGTGAACAAAAGCATTAAAAAAAGTTCACTTCAGAAACTTGTCGGAATCAAACTGCAAAAGTAATTCTCCCAGTCCCCTCTCTCTTGAGGACAATATCAGCCCTTGTGAAGATAAGTCTGTTTTCACTTCCTTTTAATTTATCCAATTTAAACAATTAAAAGATTGTCCTTTTTATTAAGGATAAAGAAATTAGGAATGGACTTAATTGTGTTCCTATGATGAATTAATTTCCTGCTTGATTGGAAAAGCCAGCCTATGGGAGTAGCGCATAATTGTGGACGTCTTTATGGGGAAAAACTGCCCATCTAATGAAGCCCTGAGCCTCGCGGCTCTGCCCCCTCAACCCCTCCCAAATTCTGATAAAAGACACCAGGGACCGCCTGAGGGGCCCGGCTTAAAAAAGCAAGTAGCCATAACCCTGTCTCATCACTCCTCTACCCCATATCACTCCTTATTCATCTGTCCATCACGCTAAAGGGCACAGAGCAGAACCGTGTCAATTCAAGCTCATTTGCTGTAGTTTGTGGACAGACCTCAAATGGCCTGATAAAATGAACTTGGCTGGCATGTAAGTAAACTTAGGATGTGACAGGTGAATGAGACGGTTTCTACTCCTGAGCAGTAATGGTATTACACATGCATGTATTTTCAATTATGCTTCTAACGTATGGTTTAAGTTATTTAAATTGAAACTTAATGTCGAGAAGATGTCATCGGCCATCATGTATGAGGATATGTGTGAGTGTGAGTGCATTTTTGTGCAGGCAGGAAGCAGGACACCCTCTCTCACTCACTGGGGTCCTGTAGCAGCTGGCTGGCAATGGACACCCTCCTTCTCTCGCCACCGGAGATGCCGGGGAAGATGCGCCCGCCGATGACACTATGAGCCACATGACTCAAGCTCAGCTCCGCCATCACCATCCCCACCTTTGGGTCAGGAGGTCAGAGGTCGCATGATGACCTTCTCATCTCTCTGATGCAATGCTGCTCTACTCTGTTCTCGGAGTTTGACTGTCTCAGACAAACATGAGCCTCATTTTACTGCTGGGGATATTGTGCCACTGTTAATTAATGGAATGGAGGCGCCAAATGTTGATTGGAATGAATACATACAGGACGATAAATCTCCAAGAACAGGGTTTGGCAGCCCTATTCTTCTAATTCAACTCATCACATCCTGTCCTTGGCTATTTTCTTCATAGGTCTTCATATCTTAACAATCTCTGGCTCTGCACATGAGTGACTTGTGATTAATTGTACGCTGGAGTAAGACTGCGCTAGTTTTCATTCTCAGGTAATTCAACGGGGAATATAGTTGAGCTAACTTTGTTCTGTCAATGCTATCCAACGTGATACAGTTCATAATTGCGGCAAGAATATAGGAAAAAGCTAGGATTGTCCGTAGAATCTTACCTATGACTTAAGCGTGAGTATTTACAGTATGATTGATCGGAATATGTGTGTACTTGAGATATGACACATCTACAGCAGCAATCAGCATGTCTGTATCAGTGATTACAGTATCTGTGATATTGTAATAAAACTCTCAGGTAGCTGGGGTTGGGATTAGAATATCCAGGGCGGAGGTTAGTGTACCTTCTTCCGGATTGCCTCAGCAGAGTGCCGCCTCAAGGCCAACTGTGCTGTGAAGGTCAGGGTCTCCTCTACTGTCAGGTAGCTCAGGAGATTATCGCTCTGGGAGAGAAGAACAAAAAGACTGTGTAAATATGATCTCACGGGTTCAATTTGTGACTGTTTCTTTATTGCTAGATGAAAGAGAGGGTACTAACGGAACAATATTAGGAAGACAACAACAGTGATTAAAGGCCAGTTCACAAAATTTTGTCAGGAAATTACAAGGTTGTATTAGTTTTAGTATGTTGAGTTGACATGATGCCAGTGTGTGTGTGTGTGTGTGTGCGTATGTCACCTAAACAGTCAGTCTGGGTGAAGTCTGTAGGCTGGATGGATGGGGGGATGGGGGAAAAAAAGGGGTTGTGGCTAACTATAGGAGGACATAGGAAAGGTGATAAATGGAGAGAAAAAAAGATTAATAAATAAAAGAGAAAGAAAAAAGAAGAAAAATAAAACACATATATAAACAAAATATATACTCTGATGTTAATACTAATATATACTGAAGGACTTCATTTCTGTAAATATTCTGTACGGCGTGATTTCTGACCCAACGATAGATAACAAAATAAATTGATTTAACAAAAAGTTGGTTTAATTGCGCATTGAATATCAAGTGTTAGCCAAAACAAGATCAATTATTCCATTATTATTATCAAAGTGCTGAAGTGAACTATCGTTGGGTCAGATATCACACCGCAAATAATAAATACAGAACTAAAGTCCTTCAGTATATTTACCGCAACCAATGATAATGCTAATAAAGCTAATAGTAATGCTAATGCTAATAGTGCTAATGCTAATAAGAATAATATTAAGAAGAAGAAGAATGATTTAGGGAGTGTCACCACAGACAGAGAAGCAATTTCAGGGCACTGTCAGCAAGGCTGGGTCAGCAGGGTCACACCTGCAGGATCCATCTGTGATTGCGATGCTTACATTTGATCAATTGATTATTTTAAACTGCCCTCGCCTGTTATTATGGTAACCCAATGGCTTTTGCGATCCTGTTTCACAATGCCAAAAAATAGTTTGAATCTAACTGAATTGTATGCAATGTGCACTTATGAATTTAAAAGTTATAGTGACAGTTTGCCTATTCAATCATTCTAACATTCGAAGTCCTACTCTCAGGGTAAAGTATACAATTTCACCGGAGCTACTGACCCGAAGCACTGCCTGCATCATTGTAAACCAGAACCTTTCCAGGGATGTAGATAGAATTAATGTTCATAAGAATGTATATGAAATGAGGATGGTGAACTAATATTCGAAGATTCAAGTCTTTCTGAAAAAAAAGAACTTAACACAGAAAAGCAAGGGACGGTTTAGACAAATCATACTCATAATTGATTCAAATGAACCAGATACTTTTTCTACGCTCAGTATTACCATTAAGGTTATTATTATGAAGTCCTGATTATTGTCCAGACTGTGGATTTCAGTATCTACTTCATGAGTATATATAGTGGCCTCGTGCTCTCTGATGGTATTAAGGTTAATGATTAAAATAAACTCTGTTCCAGTCATTTCAGACTTCGAGGCAGTGAGCCTCAACATTGTGTGGGTTTGTACTTGTGAGTGTGAGTGTTTGTATGAGGGAGAGAGGGAGATAAAGAGAGAGAAGGAGAGAGGAGACTGTATATACTTGAGGAAATGTGTTTGTATGCATGCCTTTGCGTGTGTGTTTGTGTGTGTGTGTGTGCACACTTCTTCATAATGAATGAAAACTGCTATAACTGAACAACCATGATGAACCACTCGCAAAATAATGACACTGCCACTTCTGTACCTCGAGTACGAGACACTCCAAGCCTCTTCAGTGTTTGCCATTAACGAGTCAGAGATTGCATATCACAATTTTATCCGAGGCTTATGCAGAAAATTAAAGTGGCAGGATTATTTTATTGCCCTGGTGAGGACTGGCGGATGTTATCGGCCCTCGAAAGAGGAAAATAAGAGATTATTTCAAATGACTGCCGTTTATCCACAATTATTTAATTTAGCAGTGGATACACTTGACCTCCCCCAGACAGATTATGAGGAACCTATCTGTACCTTCCGGTAATCCCCCAGTCCCCCCTCCCTCAGCGCCGTGTGTGGAGTTTCTGCAACGTCTTTATGGATTTACTAGTGTAGGCCTCTGCCCCACTTCAGTGTCCTCTCTCCTGTATATAGGTCAAAGTTCATACAGCTGACATCATCTGAAAAGGCCTACAAGGTCGTTTCTTAATTCCATCCACGAAACTGACATGACGTCAACTGATCTCTGATGAACAGCTTCGGTTTACGAGGGTCTTCGCCTGTTTCCCCAACCCAAACCCCTAACGCCAACCCCAACCCAAACCCTTAACCCTAACCTTAGCCCTAAACCTAACCCTAACCCCAAAAATAACCCTCACCCTAAATGTCAGTTTGGAGGATGGAGATAAGTGACGATTGGCCTACAATGACGGCTGGTTCAAGAATGGTCAGTGTTCATGGTGTGCCAGTGTATGTCTGAGAGAGTATGCACGTGTATGTGAGTGTTTGTGGACGTATGTATGCCTGCAGCTGCATGGGAGTATTTGCATTTGTATGCTTGTGTGTGTGTACCTGCAGTACGTAAGAGAAGCAGTCTTGGAACTGCTCCTGTTTTAGCTTCCGTCCGTTCACAAAGACCTCCCCCATCAGGAAGCCTGCCCTCCCGATACGTCCTGAGATCACGTCCAGGAGTGTAGTCTTCCCTGAGCCTGTCACACACACATACGTGTACACACACACGCAGGCGCACACACACACACCCACACATGTGCACACACGCGCAGTCATTTAGTTCAATGCTCTTGTTAATGTAAAGACTAATGAGTGCAGGAGAGGGAAAAAATGTCTGCTTCACCTGAATTTCCCAGAATTCCCAAGATCTGACCACTGTCCACATGGAAAGACACATCGTTGAGGATCTTTCGAGTCCATCTTGTCCTGTATGAGGGAAGGTCCCACCACGGTCCTACACGCTCACTGTAACATAAACAGACACAATAGCACACACACACACACACACACACACACACACACACACACACACAATGCAACAAAAGAATTCAGTAGGGTTGCATAAAGGTGGACATTTGCAGCAATGTACATGTTCATATTAATTCAGTATAAAATTCTTCTTGAATTCTGATATGGTCAAGAAAATTTTCAAAGGTGTGCCAGCAGGTACCAAGTGCAAGACGGGTACAAGTTATGCAAACACTCAGCTTAAAGAAGTTTAATCCTCTTAGAACTGTTCCATTTAGGTTTTTGCTTTAGTATTGCCGAAAGGAGAAACCGTTCCCAACTATTGCTATGATATTCAAACTCTGCATATAAATGTGTTGCATACAGTGTTTCTTTTAACACTGCCAATATTCTAACTGAGGAACAGCAGTAGGATACTGGATCTGTATCTGGAGCCACATAGGAGTAAACTTTCTTCGATACTAAAATTTAAAAAAAAAAATTCGATGCGGCCACAATCTACCGATGCGGGCGGGAATTATAAACTAATTTTTCTCTTTTTTTATGGGGTCTCAGAGCACATCATCTTGTTGCCGGGTTTGAATGGTGGGCACATTTTCCAATCATTTAAAAAATACTTCTGATTTAACAGCTACAATAGCTTTTACTATATCCTGTCTTACTGAAGTTAAAGCTTCCCAGCAAACATGAGACGTCTGCCCGACGTCCAGATCATGTCTACATCGCGTTATATACTTCATCTGCACGTCGGGCAGACGTCTCATGTTTGCTGGGTTATTTCAGTTCTACCATTGCTGCTAATGTCTGTTTGACTGTGGCAGACACAACTATTCCAGACAGTAAAAAAAATATGGTCTTGATATTAAAAGCAAGTTAGCTTAAACTTGGCATGTTTCATAACGAACAACAGTTGTACACTTTAAGGTGCCATCCAGCGTTTTCCATTTCAAAGGAAAAATTGTCTAGCTCTAATGCTGAGCTTCCACCAAACACGATCTGAATTATTCGTGCGGCTAGATTACATTCAAAGTCAATGCGAAGACGCAAATAGACGCGAGTTCGCGCCTTCTGGCGTCGATTTGCGTCATTGTGTTGACTTTGCATATATATTTGGCCGCGCGAATGATTCGTTTCACGTTTGGTGGAAACGCAGCATAAGAGAATCTGCATTTCCTACAGATTCCTGCTGGCATTAAACCATTGTGTGAACATGAGGAAGTCCACTCTTACCTGACAGCATAATATACATCAAATTTGTCTCTGTCACTACTTATCTAGTTAAAAGTGAACTCAAACCTCATCGTGTAACACCTGCCAAACACACCTAGTTTAAGCCAACTTACATGCACCTGTGTAACATCTTCCTAACAGACCTAGTT
Source organism: Gymnothorax javanicus (assembly GCA_029692085.1). Taxonomy (NCBI): domain Eukaryota; kingdom Metazoa; phylum Chordata; class Actinopteri; order Anguilliformes; family Muraenidae; genus Gymnothorax; species Gymnothorax javanicus. The sequence goes on along the minus strand of CM056208.1, from coordinate 38,380,170 downwards.
AAAGCTCCTTTATTACCGAACAGTATATGACATTTTGTACATAATTTTTTTTTTTTGCCAACCTTTTTTTTTTTTTTTTTTGCATATTAAGTGGTTACTGACATTATAGCACCTGGATAAAGTGCACTTTTACCTGACATTGTATGCTTCTTTTTCCCTCACTCTTGTACAGGTAAACAGTTTTCCTGACGGCGTATGACACCTGGGTAAAGCTCGCTCTTTCCTGACACTGTTCAACCCTTGTTTAAGCTTTTTAACCCTTTGAAGTGCAGTCCTTTTTTGAGCAAATTCCCTCCCAAACTAAAAGGCCTACTGTTCTTGAACCACTTTGACTGCAGGCATAATCATGGTCTTGCATGAATGGTGATACACAGTAGATTGCTCTCAGATAGTTAGAATTGCTCAGAACAGTACCCAAATTGAGTAAAATCATTGGAAATGTAAGTCTTTGTCAATCAGAAAAATGTTTATGGGTCAATGACAAATAAGCCTTTTAAAAATGTTTTTTTTTTTTAATAAATCTTTAAAAATGTACAGAATACATTTATTTGAAGTTGGAAGAGTGTGTTTAAACAAGTCTTAATGGTTGCACATCATTTACAGGGTTTTAGTACAGTTTTAGACTGTATTTGCAATTTTACCAACCAAAAAATCTCAGGTGGCGCAACCAAAAGTTTCTTGAAAAAAAAAAAACACACATCCCTCTTTTTTTTCTAAGTGATTTTTTTTTAGTAAGTATACCTGAGAGTGTCTACTCCGTCTAAAACATTACTATTTTGCAACTGAACTGGGTACTAAAAGTAACTTATGGATTCTTTATGGTAGGGGGCGGGTATTTTGGTTTTCCAAACAATTTAAGAACAATTAAACTATTAAACTTTGTTTATTTAAAAGGTTTTCAATATAAAATTATGCCCCCATATAAATATTATTTTCATTCATATTTTAAATTACATATTTAATACATTTCACATAGTGTTAACTTGCTCGGGCGGTTGCGCCACGTGACATTTTGAGGGTTTGAGATGGCAAAACATAAAATATATATCATTTTTATGATAAACCGGAAATATGTTCAAATTAAACAGGTTTTATAGAATAAAATGATGCTTACTATGAATCATTTAAAATTATTTTAAACCAAAGTAGTGCACTCGGACAATGTCACGTCATTGACCCTTATGTTTAATGTTTATGTATTGTGCTCCTATAGCGCTGTAACCAAGACTCATCAGCCGAGAAAAATAATTCCGCCACGCCAGACACCTAAACAACTGCAGATTTGAATATTATGACTGTGTAACCGAAAATGAATATTTAACAAATGGTTTTCTTGGTTATGTTTGTGCGTGTTTCAATTAACAATTTTGAAGAGTAAAAATTTCCCTCCATTCCTAGCCTCAGTCACGTTTGCTTTTACCACAGTCTTACAACTTTCTTCAATCAGCTTTCTTTCCCGATATGTTGCTAAATTTTCACTCGAATTTACCCTTCTGATTCCCTGCGCTGGTGTGCGATTGTAGCATACACGTAATAAAGCCACTTCCAAAACTCCTTTGCTTCATTAACAAAATCACCCCTTTGTCAGAAACCATTGAAATAATTCCTCCTCATAAAAATGTATCCCTTGGCTACCATATGCATCCGTCTTTTGGAAGTTACAGACCACTGGCTGGCTGTGTAAGCGAAAAGAATTACATTTTCCCGTTATATTAGCGTGAGGGCTGATGGGCTAAAACACTTACTGTTCCGTTAGATCAGCATGTAATAGCCAGTGGGCGCACTTATTTTGTTCCTAAAACACTTTTGTACAATTGACTGCAGTGCATCATGAGTAAAAAGCCAATTACAGTGAAACTTGCAAAGACGCGTCGATCCTACCTCTGTGTTGATTTAGTGATGTTCGTCCATGCTTTCTGGTGTTGCGGATTAAAAGCTAAAACAGGTTTGTTTTTTTTTTTTGTTTGTTTTTTTTTGTCTGGACTGCTACCGAGGTAAGAATATTGATTTCAACATATTTTGACAAGTATGAACGATGCTATATGATTGAACTTATGGGACTACATAGTCAGGCTAAGGGTTGTTATGACACAATTTTGAATACTATTTTGGCTCTTGAATTTGCATCATAAAATGGCTTACACAGATAGAATGCTGAGTTCTCAAACAATCAAATGACATATAGTTCTACGGCGTAACACAACATTTGATGATATAAAAATGCAATTATGCATCGTGCACAATATATGACACTATAAAAATGCACTTATGCCTAGTGGCCCACCCTCGGGCCGGTGCTCGCAAAAGGCTTTTAACTTTATAGTGACTTTATTGTTTCTCGGTGCCCCCAGATAAACGGTTTAACTGACGATGTAACACCTGGATACAGCTCACTCTTACCTGACAGAGCGATACCTGATGAAAGCTCATTCTCACCTAGTGGTGTATGACACCTGGATAAAGCTTGCATTTACCTGATGGTGTAACCCCTGGATGAAGCACACTCTTACCTGATGATATAACACTTGGATAAAGCACACTCTTACAGCACCTGACAGTGTATAACACCTGGATAAAGCGCACTCTTACCTGACGGTGTATGACACCCGACTGACACTCAGGCTGCAGGAAGCTCGGGTTTGGTTGGGCTGAGCGAGGCTGGGAGGCATTGTCTTCTCGGACACAAACTTGAAGGACTCCTCGATGTCTCCCCGGCTTGTCTCGCCCGACAGGGAGTTGGATCTTTCCATGGCAGGAGCGGTCGGAGTGTGCGGACGTCTCGGTTTCCCCGGCCGCTCGGTGGGGGCGTTGTGACAGAGCTCGGCGCGGGTGGGGATGGGGGTGGCATCGCAACGCCTCTTATCAGACGACCTTTGCTCTCCTCGGTATAATACAAACTTCCCAGGTGGGCTGGTTTTTATTCGGCCGCTCAGGGACGGGGAGAGTGGATCAGGGTTCTGATTTTACGGCCCAGGATGGAGAAGATGGAGTTTTCCCAGAGGCAATGAGCGGTGTTGACCCAAGTTTCAGCGGCGCGCTACTTCAGCTATGATGTCGACAGACATTCGCCTCGACGCGGGAGGGGCCCCTGTCCTCTCTGACCACCCCCAGTCGGTAAGTCAACATACGCGTGACCTCCATGATGGCTCTGTAACACAGGCCAAACAAACACAGACAGGCAGACTGTGGGATGTAGGCTCTTGCTCTTCCAACTCTCTCTTTCCTCTTTCACAGCTTGACTAGTTTCATTAACGTTGCGCTAACGTGCTAATCTTCTGATTTGCTCACTTATCTCAAGTCGTCCTTCATGCAAGGCACAGTCCACACCCTTTTATTTGTGGAAGGCAGTGTAACATCCAGCATAGAGAGATTTAAAATGTTATCTCTGATATGACATCATTCTGGAGCGCTCTGGACACTGTAGTCTGAACTCTGGACCAACATCTGAGGTTTTTGGCAGAACTTCCAGGGCCAAATTGATTAGATCTCTATCAGAGAATGCACATTTTTCTCAAGGAAACCCACACCAAGTCCAAACACATGCTAAGAATTGTGTTCTCACAGAGCACATTATATAAGCATATGAAGAGTTTGTTTCCAAAACGCAATATATCCATTTTTACTCATTTTGAGTAAATCTGCTTTTTCTATGTAGGCGCCTATCACATTTTGTAGAAAAACACAAACTTTGACCATGAAAAAATGCACCTTATAGTATGAATTTCTAAAAATGAATTTTTTGCACAATGTGTAAGAAGCACAGGGCTATCACGCTATGGAATTACCTCAGTTTTTGTAATTTTGGCACTTATTGCGTTTTGGAAACAAACTCTTCATATCATGCTAACACTTCGGGCTAAAAACGTCACCTGCAGGATTGGATACAGCAGCAGATCTGCAGTGTATGATGACAAATGCAAAATTTGACCGATAGAAACCCCTGCCGTCAACCTGTCCCTCTCACTGAGGAGTCTTATCCTACTACATTTATCTTCAGACAGTAAAATAGAAATGTGTAACTGAGGGAAGGAGTGTACTATTATGTAATTAGCAGCAAGGAACGTGCCACATCTTGCCCTCTAGATATTGAATTTGAACACTGATACAATATTGGCACAAGCTATTACTGTATTGATGGGTTTATTTGCTCTAGAGGTCTTAGAAAATCCTGGGAGATTTATTTCTGGATTTTTAAAAATCACTTTAAGATAGCTTACGGTAATCTTTAATGTCCATAAGTGACTGAAGAAAGCATTGTTACAGCACATAATTTCCAAGGCATCCATGATTTTTTTTTTTTTTTTTTTTTTTTGATTGGGATATATTTTTATTTTCCCATTTGTGTTATGAGCCTATTCCACCCTATTACAAACCTGAACATGAGCAGTACTCCACCGAAGGTAGTTCTGATCTATATCAGAGTTTAGGAGTCGGCTATTTGGTGAGATAAGAAACAGTATAACAGGATAGATCTCGTCCCAAGTCTACACAAATAAAAATGTTCAAGATTTATTAATGTTAAAGTTCAATGTGAGCTTCAATGCCTTGAGGGTAAATTGGACATTGCTCGCCGCATCCTGCTCTTCAACTTTCAGTGAGAGTTCTCTCAGAAAAAGTCATGAAATTGTCGAAAGCCTTACACTTACAAACTTTTAGAAACAACTTCCACTTTTGTTATCACTCAGCTATGGACAGACACTATAGAGGGCAATGTAAAACTAATCTTGAGAATATCAGAAATATAACAAAGGTTGTCATGCTCCCTCAAAAAAGGATAAACATGCTGTTGGTGCTTGGAGTCTGTATTTAAAAAAATGTATTGAATGCTAGTTGCAAACTGCAAAACTGCACCAGTCTTACTCAGCGCTAAAGTACATTTTTGATAAAATTAACCCTTAATTCCCAATTTTTTCGACAGAAAAACAAAGATGAATGAATAATATTCAAACGGTTATGGCATTTTATTATTAAATTATGATTGGCTCTTCTTATAATGCTCATTGGGATATTCATGGGACATTCTGAAAAATAAACAGAGGTACATGAAGAAACAAGGACTGATTTTGAGAAAACCCAGCGAAACACTGAGATTATTTCCCCAAAGTTTACGCATGCTCTGAGGACCTATAATTATTTGCTGGAGACCCCTCACAGATTACAAGCCTCCATATACATTCATTACAGCTACAGTTATTTAATTGATGCTTTCATCCAAAGTGACTTTCTCACAGTTAATAAGACTAAGCAGGACCCGATTCCTCCAGAGCTGTATGTGGTTAAGGGCCTCACTCAAGGGCCCAACAGCGGCACTCTAACTCTCACATTGAATAATAAATTCTTCCCTCTCTCGGACTCCCGTTCAGAAATCAAGCGAGCAACTCTTCTCCTCGGCGGAAGAGGACAGCAGCCTGTACTTCACCTACAGCGGAGGGCGCAATGAGCTACAGATCAAAGACCTGCACTATGAGGTGAGACGCAAAGCACCCACTCTACTCTCTATACTACTCTACTCGTCCTACACTATTCTACTGTACACTCCATACTACTCTACTCAACTTGTGCGACTCTGCACTTGATACCACTCAACTCAACTTGCGATATTCTACTCTACTCAATACTTCTCTACTCTACTCAACTTATGCCATTGTACACTCTATACTACTCTGCTCAACTTGCAACATTCTACTTTACATTCTGTACTGCTCTACTCCACTGAACTTGTGCTACTGTACATTCTATATTAACTCAACTTGTGATATTCCATTCTACACTAATATGTATACTACTCTACTCAACTTAAATGTTCTATACCACTCATTTCAACTTGCAGTACTCTACACTCTGTACTACTCTATGCTAGTCTGCTTTGATCTACAATCTTACTACTGTATGCTACGCTTTGTCACCCAACCATTCAGTGCCAAAACCTACCCTATAGCTTACCCTACACTATCCTGCCCCACCCTACAGTACCCTACCCTAACCTACCACGTTACTGCAGTAGATCGGCACTGGATCTCCACTGTCTCGTCCCTCCACAGCACTCAAACCAGAGGCCCAAACTCTTCGGCTGGCATGCTGTGTGTACTGTGCTGTCTCTTTGGGCTAATTTATTGACTAATATTACTAATATACAGTAAGTAGAAGAAATGGGTAACCAGTGGCGCAAAAAGTGGGTATGCAATCTGTGCATTGCATAGGGGCGCTACGCGAAGGGGGGCACCAAAACAATTGGCCGCAAGCAGATGAAGATACAAGATTATGATATTTACAAGATTGAAGAATTTAAAGAGTACTGGAAGACGAGCGATTGAGTGCGCAATATCAACTAAATAAAACGCATCTCTCCCACCCCCCCACCCCCCGCTGAGCAAAATAAACCGCGTCTTCCCCCCTCCCCGCTCAACAGAATAAAACGCGTCTCCCCCCCCCAAAACAAAATGAAACGTGCGGCACCCGCTCGCAAAAGAACGCCAACTACCGCCCGGTCATTGAAAAATGAAGTGGAGAACACTGGGTGTAGGTGTTGGGGGGCGCTGTTGTTGGCGTTGCATTCCCCCCAAAAATGGGTAGCTGCGCCCCTGTGGCTAACAGTGTGTTCCTTCCTCCCATAGGCCATAAAAATACTACTGTGTGGGAATATTAACATTGTTATTAAAGTTGAAGTGTGTGTGTCTGTTTGTGTGTGTGGCAGGTGGACACTGCAGCACAGATCCCCTGGTATGAGAAGCTCTCAGAGTTTAAGATGCCCTGGGAGATGCACGGCAGTAAGCAGGCAGCGATCCGCAACCTCAGCCTGAGTGTGCACAGCGGCCAGATGCTGGCCATCATCGGCAGCTCAGGTATACAGTCCCAGCCTCCCATCACCAGGGGGCAGAACAGTTTGAACCTTCTTGCGCAGCAACTCATCACTAACTAAGCATATTTTCCACTGACCTGGGCTCAGTTTCGAGAAGCGAGGTTATGAAGTTAGTTATATAATTTCACTGAGTAAGACCTGGAACCCACCTGAATCTGGAACATAGACTCAAGTTAAAACCACTGCTCCAGCGTACTATTCCAGCCAATTCTGTTTTGCTGTTTGGTGAAACGATGTCCTGATGTTCGCGGCTTAGATGAAGCCTACTATTTAGGGTGGAAGAAAGAAAATTGGTTCGTTTTGAATTAATGCATCCTAAATACCACCTCAAACCCTCACCTCGGCCTGTTTCTCGTGTCTCGCACCTCATCACCCTCCCTAGCTTTCAACCCTGCTGGGGCTTCACTTAGGAAATGTTCTCCCAGTGATGTCATGGGTTTCCTCCCACAATTCAAAAACATGCAGGTTAGGCGACTTCAGACTTTGTTCACAGAACATGACTGCATAAGGGCATGTGAGCCCAAACTGTCCTGAGTTAATAAATGTTAATTAAACACATACTAAAATTCCTCCCTTCCCAGGCTGTGGGAAGACGTCTCTCCTGGACATCATCACGTGTCGAGACGAGGGCGGCTCTATGAAGATGGGGCAGCTGCTGATAAACGGGGAGCCCAGCACGCCCCAGCTGGTGCGTAAGAGCATCGCTCACGTGCGCCAGGACGACCGCCTCCTGCCCCATCTCACCGTGCGCGAGACGTTGGCCTTCGTCGCCAAGCTCCGCCTCCCCACGCACTTCTCACAGGCCCAGCGTGACCAGAGGGTAGGCCACGCCCCCAACCCTCGCCCCCATCCCAGTCCACCCAGGTCACATGACCTGTGTAGTTATATCAAAGTCAGTTTGGTTATAATGACATTCTAACTGCTTAATCTGGGGTCCGCCCCAGTTATAATGTTCCCAGATTATGCTCATAGCACTCTATACACATGGCAAGGCAAGGAGTCAATTCACATAACTTTCCAATAATGGATATCACAATATGAGCTGATACATTTTCACTGACCTTCAGTGCTCCTAACAATTAAAAATAGAGCCTGATTTGGGTCCAAATGTTTCTCTAAATAATATATTGAACACATTTCAAGTAATTTCTAATATGTTACTCATCAGAACAACTATGTTAAATACTGTAACAGATTCAGGGTTTTATCTACCTTGTCAATGTCAGTATAAAGTATAATGTGGAGTAATTTCATTGAGTTTGGACACCATAGAGAAACGTAGATGAGCAAAATGGCGTCCAGGCTGGCATTTAAGTGTTGCTGGTCTGACTGCGCAGGTGGACGACGTGATTGCGGAGCTGCGGCTGCGTCAGTGTGCACATACCCGCGTAGGGAACGAGTACGTGAGGGGCGTGTCTGGGGGTGAGAGGCGGCGGGTCAGCATTGCCGTGCAGCTGCTGTGGAACCCTGGTGAGTAACGGTGGGATGGACCTCAGAACGGTTCCACGCGGTTCCCCATACCTGCGAGCAGAGCTCAGGCAATTTTCTACAACAGCAGCAACCAGCAACCCTGTTTCTGTTCCGACCATCCTTTAGGCTTTCACTCCAAACCTAATAAAGCGCTCTTCATTTAACAGTCAGAGATTTGTATTGAGCTGCCAATTAGTTGAGATAGATTTAGGGTTAGTTCAGAGCCCTCATTTACTGTTGAGATGAAAACTGTTCTAAGTTCCAGAATCCAGGTTGCTTACCACTGATGTACAGCACGGTCTCCGCACCTTGGCAGAAACTTCAGTGATTTACGGGCAATGGTGTAATGGTGGGTATAAGCAGATAACTGGACTATACCCATGTCTGGTCTGTCAATCCACAATATAATCACCTATCAGCCAAAAAGCCTTTGAAATACATTTGAGAGTATACCCACTTTCCCTACCTACCTTTCTCTATGAGAGTAAACCCGCTTCTCCAGGGACTACTACAGCACTGTATACAGGTCAGTCTGAAGGTGGTCCATCTCCTGTAGTAGTCTGAATATGAAGCTGAACTGGATATGAGGCTGAGAGAAACAGTTTGGATTTTGAGAGTGCCGATTTACACAGTAAATGCGTTTTCAGGGAGGTCTGTAATCTTGTTTCCACAGTACATACAACACTAAAGATTTAACACGATGCGATAAGACACCTGTGTACAGGGTTATATAAACATAAGCATAATGATGTACAGTAAAACGCTCACGCAACGCACGTGTTACCAGCAGTTGTGCTTTGCTGTCTCATTCGCCAGTGGGTTGGTGTGTTTATAATAGCTTTTGCTGTGTTGTGTTGTGTTGTGTTGTGTCTGCCCCGTGTGCAACAGTAGTTCACATCTGTGGTTGTGTTGATCTGTGGTGCAGGGGACCTCTTTAATGTTCAGTTATTGTGTTGATAGTGTCACATAACCGACACTGCGTGATGCACTTTCAATACACTGTGTTACCTGTGGGCCAGATAATATGCAGTGTCGTTAGGACCTGACTGATCTGCAGTTTGGATCACGTACGCTGCCTGTGTTCTATGTAATCCGTGAGTTACCCTTGGTCAGTGTTACCGGAGATGCTAGTGACCTGTGAGTGGTTTTATCTGTAATCTGTTAGCTCTAGCCTGGGTTAGCTTCTCACTTCTTATAGCTGAGTTAGTTGTGTAATATCTGTGGTGTGCCAAACATGTTTGTTACATGTGGCTTGGGTTAGCGACATGCCTTTTGAAGACTGAGTTTGATCTGTGCTCTGAAATAGCTGTATATTACCCGTGATCTTGGTTAGCTGTGCATTATCTGTGGTGTGGCTAACCTGTTTGTTACATATGGCCTGCATTAGCCACATGCTTGTTGTAGACAAGCTTAGCTATGAAGTATCTGTGGCAAGAGTTAGCTGCATGTTATATATGGTCTGAGTCAGCTGTATGTTGTCTGTGGTCTGGATTAGCTGTGCATTATCTGTGGTGTGGCTAATGTGTTTGTTACACGTGGTTTGGCTTACCCGTGTGCAGGTATCCTGATTCTGGACGAGCCCACCTCGGGGTTAGACAGCTTCACTGCGCATAACCTGGTGATCACACTGTCCCGCCTGGCCCGGGGAAACCGGCTCGTCCTGCTCTCCGTGCACCAGCCCCGCTCCGATATCTTCCAGCTCTTCGACCTGGTAGTGCTGCTTTCCTCTGGGTCAGCGGCATACTGCGGCCCTGCTCGGGAGATGGTGCCGTACTTCACTGCACTGGGCTATCCCTGCCCCCGCTATTGCAACCCCTCAGACTTCTATGGTGAGTAATGGCGGTGGGGGGGTTCTGTAATCCTATCAACAACGTCACAGGCAGGCAGTGTTCCCCACCCCAGTCGTTGATGTCACTGGAAGGCACTTTTCCCCACCCTCGTCAATGATGTCACTGGCAAGCACTTTTCCCCACCCCAGTTGGTGATGTCACTGGCAGGCACTTTTCCCCACCCCAGTCGATGATGTCACTGGCAGGCACTTTTCCCCACCCCAGTTGGTGATGTCACGGGCAGGCAGTGTTCCCCATCACAATCGGTGATGTCACAGGAAGGATGTATTGAGCAGAGTAGTGGTTGGCAGCTCTTTGTGGATTGGCTGTTGGGTGATTGATTTGGTGCGATGGTCTGTAACCCTCATTCTGTCTTCCATCCGTCCCCTCCCCTCCACAGTGGACCTCATCAGCATCGATCGGCGCAGCCCAGAGAGTGAGGCCGAGTGTTTGGCAAGAGCCAGTGTGCTGGCTGAGAAGTTCCTGGAGAAGGTGAAGGAGACGGAGGACTTCATGTGGAAACCAGAGGAGCCCAGTGCTCTTCCTGAGTGCAACAGGTATATCACCTCACAAACCCAGGTCCTACAGTCAAGAACTAAAAAACTACAACACCCAGCATTCCCCAGCCAACAGTTCCAGACCCCTTGATTGGTTTGAGGCTAACCTTGACCCTCTGGGATCTCTTTGTCTCCTCCCTCAGCTCAATGCCAAGACCGCAGGAGGAGGTGATCACCATATCCAAGCAGAAAGACAGCCTGCCCGGCCGCATGCACCAATTCTCTGTCCTAATCAGGTACACCAGCAGGGGGCGACGATCAACACACAAAACTGTGAATTTCTATTCAGCACACAAAGGAGGAAACATTATAGCTCTTCCACAAGAACATTCTTTTAAAGAATAGCAATTCTAAATTTAATTGCTTGCACTTTAATGGAGACAGAGTGCATTATCACACATTGGTGCTATTGGTGTGGTACACTCTAATGCACCGGACGGATTAGTGCAATTCTACTATTCTGTCACGCAGAACACACATACACAGTTCAAAAATAGGACTCGCACACAAAAATGTGCGCTCACACACACAAACACACAGCCACACACGCAGTAGTGTTTTCATGTTTTGTTGGGACATCCGACTTAACATTTATTCCTCAGCCTCCTAAACTATCCTCAACAATAAACACCACATGCACAACTCTAACCTTAACCCCTGACCTTAAAATAGCTCAATTATCTTGTGGGGACTGGCCAATGTCCCCACAGTGACAAAATAAATCTTGTTTTTATGGCACATGGGGGCTGGAATACACGCCCAGACACAGACAGACAGACACACACAGACACACACGCAGCCCAGTCTGTTTCCCCTCACCCCGTCACCTCTGGGCCCTCAGGCGGCAGGTGTATAATGATTACCGTGACCTTGTGACCCTGCTGGTGCACGGGATGGAGGCTCTGCTGATGTCACTGCTCATCGGGTGCCTGTACTATGGAGCAGGCGAGGAGCGCCTCTCTATCCAGGACACAGTCGCGCTGCTCTACATGATCGGGGCGCTCACGCCCTTTGCCGTCGTCCTCGACGTCATCGCCAAGTGTGAGTGCGTCTCATTCAGTCGGGGTCTTCAAATTCAACCTAATCCCGGCTATTGGATACGGTGGAGTCCATTGAGCTGGTGGACCGAACCTGGAAAAAGTCTTTTTCCACCATCGGTCTTATAAATAAAATTTTCCTTTTTTTGGTCGAATGCTCACAGTAAAATTATATTGCTGTCCAAATATTTACAGATCTCATTGTATCTGAGCAAGAGCCAATAATACTAGCAATGCAGAAATTATAGGTACATAAGAATAAAAGCTGCATGAGCAATAATCTGTGCCAAAACATAGACTGAACAGGCTGTAATTTTTGACCGATTACTTTCATATTTGGCATGGACATGTGTTACACTTCAGTTATGACACCTATTGATTTTCATTGCCATAGCTACAGTATTGACCGAGTAATGCGCAACAAAGGGGAGAAGCAGGCTTTCAGGGCTACACCTATGCAGTCATGGCCGACCGGACTGCCTAGTCATTAATAATCTTAGTCGTTGATCCATTGCTAGCAATAACAGTACTCTAATTATTTATGTTATGATCTAAAAAAAATCTGCCTCATTCCATACACATTTCATCAGTTTGGCATCCAGGTTATAATAGTGACCTCTCTGGATCGTTCGAAACCATTAAAAAACTGTTCTAATGAGTTTTCATTATGTGCGTCACAGGTCACTCTGAAAGAGCAATGCTGTATCATGAGCTGGAGGACGGCATGTACTCAGTCACATCGTACTTCTTTGCCAAGGTAAACGGAAGTCCAAAAAACAGGTGCATCGTGGTTGCCTTTTGGTACAGTAAAAAATTGAAAAAGCCCGCATTGGTGTATTTGTGACCACTAGGGGTCAGTATTGCTCCTTGCAAGCATCAATTCACAGAGCACAGAAATGGGTCATCGCTTGAGAGAGCAATTTGTCAGAGGCGTGAAGTAGAAGTCTTTCCATGTGTTTCTTCTGATCTTGAACTCTTTCTAATTTCAGTAATTAATTCCCATCATTACTTCCTTGCTGAAAATAAATTTAGGCTGATTGGCAAATCTGGGTGATTGGAACAGAGTACCTGGGAGTATGTTTACTTTCTGACTTTCTGAAGATGCTTTTTTCACCACTGCAATTAGAGGCCAAGTACACTAAACAGATACGTAAATTTTTTTGAAAAAGCCTCGCTGACCTCCTTCATATGTGTGTATATGTGCCATGTCCAGATCCTGGGGGAGCTCCCGGAACACTGCGTCTTCACGCTGGTGTACGGTGTGCCCATCTATTGGCTGGCAGGGCTGAACGAGGTGCCCGAGCGCTTCCTGCTCAACTTCCTGCTGATCTGGCTGATCGTGTACTGCAGCCGCTCCATGGCGCTGTTCGTGGCGGCCTCTCTGCCCACGCTGCAGACCTCCGCCTTCATGGGCAACGCCTTCTTCACTGTCTTCTACCTCACCGGCGGCTTCGTCATCAGCTTGGAGAACATGTGGACAGGTGAGCCGCCGAGCCGCCGCCGCGGTGCCAGAGTGGCCAAGCAAGGCCTGTACTCGTCAACCATGTCATTATGAATGAATGAATTATTGAGTGTTGTATTTATGTTGCACTTTACACATAGGGACGCAAAGGGCTTTACCAGTTATAAGGGGAATCTCGCCTCAACCACAATCAATGTGTAGCTCCCAGCTGTGAGGTGCAAGGGGGCCATTTTGTGCCAGAATGTTCACCACGCATCAGCTCAGGTAGAGAGGGAGAGGACAAATTTTGCGGCCAAGTAAATCCAGGGATGATTCGGTGGCAGGTTCGGAGAGCCAGGTTGGGAATCATTATTGCTGTCCATGTTGTGAAGTGTGAACTGAATAACCAGGAGAAACATAAAGATGAGATGGCTGCTATCCAAGATGCGATTAAAATTTTGCAGAGTGCAGTCCATAAGTATTTGGATAGTGAAATCATCTTTACCATTTGACTGAGTGCTGCAGCACAGATTAGAAAACTCTGAAACTCTCAGGTCAGATTGTAGCTTTGAATTTTTAAACATTCAGATCAATTTTTTGAGAATCATGTAGGAATATTCCCCATTTTGTACTGTGTCGCTGGTACAATGCATGGAGATCACATTGTACATGCATTATAATTACACATTGGATTATAGTTATCCTGAGTCCAATATCGGTAGATCTGTATGCAAGTTACCAGGGTTACAAACCTTGAATTCGAACCAGGGCCTCTGCAGTATTTGCACACAGGGAAATTCGAGGTTGCGACAGTGTACAGAGGGACTTGTGTGCATTAGAATCATGCTTTAATGAGTGGGCACTGGCTGTGTAGTTTATATACGTCCCTCCCACAGTGGCCTCCTGGTTCTCGTACGCGTCCTTCATGCGATGGGGGTTCGAGGGAATGCTACAAGTGCAATTCCGTGGTCTAAAATACCACGTGCAGCTGGGAAACTTCACTTTAACCGTCGATGGGATTCAGGCAAGTCTTCCGATCTCATCCTTCAGCGCTTACACACCATCCAAAGATATTTTGAGTTTACATTCCTATACATACAACCAGTTTATACAGCTGGAGAGGCACTGATTATAAAGTTATTTCCACCATTAAAGGTTGGAATGCACCACCTGGGCATAAAAGCAACAACCTTGAGAGTTAAATCCCCTTATATTGCAGTACGGCTCATTCCGCTGCATTCACTCACTGAAAGGCAAAACAGAAAAAAATAATTGAGGGCCCTGATATGATTTTTTTAGTTCCCAGTTACATTTTCCCGCAGTTAAAATATGAGCTTTCTTTCTTTTTTTGAGCAGGTGGTCAATGCCATGGATATGAACCAGTACCCTCTCTACTCCTGCTACCTAGTCCTGATCGCTGTGTGTGTAGCCTTCATGGGGCTTTACTATGTGGCGCTTCGGTTCATCAAACAGAAGTCTAGCCAAGACTGGTGAAACATCTCGTCCGCTCTCCCAGTTCAACCAGCATAAAGCCGCGCAAAGCGCCAAGCGCCGGCTCTGTACATAACTGCATTACCAATTCCTGCCGCTGGATGGCAGCAACGTACTGCATTCTTTATCTGAAATCTCAAGCGAGAGTTAGTGGAAAATGTTGCAAGCATTCGTTTGGCTGATATCCATCACTGACATTTGCTTGCTCCATTTTCAATCCTTTTTTACATAATCTTTTTTGTATGTCTGAGATTGTAGATTAAAACCTACAATAAAACATGTCTGACAGATGTAATAAATTACAGTCTTTACTCCTGACATTGTGTTATGCAAGTTTTGCGCTGGTGCAAAACCTTGATCCATTTTCTTGTGTAAAATTTAATGACATTTTGCTTTGTACCATATATCCAATGTCTTCGCAAAATGAAATTGAAAATAATGCAATAAAAATCATTGCTAACATTTTATATCATAATTCCTGTTTCATTGGACTACCTCACCTGACAAAGAGATAACGGAGGAGCTTTGAAACAAGAGTGACCATTTTCTTCATCAGCTTCATTCCACCCTCCATCCATCACATCACTTCAGACAGCCGTTTCATGCTTAGTTGAATTATAGCCATCGTTGGTTTATGGCACCTACACAGCCAGACCTCCCTCTTGGCAGGGTAATTTAGGACTAGCACAACAACCAGAGGGTGAGATTTCGAAACCAAGCATGTCAACCAACTAAATGTCTACTTTGGCATATTTATCAGTCCACCTTTGACATATTGCATGTGAAAAAATTAAAAAAATAGGTATTATTGTGGAAGTCAATCAGGAAATCTGAAGCAGCAACTGTGCCAAGGAGCCTCATGTAATTGGTCACTCTGAAACCGACAGAACAGAGTTTCAGCCAATGGAATGATATCCGTTTCCAAATTCACTAGCGCCTCATTTGGTCAGTCTAATGCCAGCAGTTTGCCAGTAGCTGAACTACTGTATGGTATAAAAGCAATCATCTGGTGAGAAACATACATTGGGCGGAGGATATTCGGATCGTCCGCTATGTTGACCGAAAATACATCATTTGTGCGTACTGAACATGTATTAAAGTCCGGCATAACCAGGACCGAAGGATTAAACACGCAGAATAAAACACCGGTATTATCAGGACTCAAACATATTAAATGCTTTGAATCAAACGGGCATTAACAGTGCCGAAAGATATTAAATACACTGAATCAACCATGGGCATGAAATAACTGAAAAATATAAAAATATTAAATGCGTCATATCAAACAGGAGTTATTGTAGCAGGAGCATATTAAACATTTAAAAAATTGTAATTATTAGGACCAAGCCTATTATACTGTATCACACACAGGTATTATTGGAACTCGACAGGAGTAAGCGTCAAAACTGTTAACCAAGTTGTAGAAACAAGTGCACATAGCTAACAGAGAGATGGTTTTAAGTGTAACAACCCACTTAGACCAAGTAAGGCCATGCCAGTAAGAAGGAAAAAAAAAAAAAAAAAAGCAAATTGTGTAAGGAACACAACTCAAGCAATACTTTCAGTTTACAGCAACATTCTAACATCCATTTTTAAAATCAAACACATGCCAACAAAATTACCCCAAGGGCCCATTCCTTGTGGACTGAAAAGTTTTAGCACCCATCAAACTAATGACATCCAGATATAATTGTTTGTCATGTTACTGGTTTTCGCATGTGCTAAAAGGTTAGCATGTAGCCAGCCTTGTGCTTCAACTCCAGGGCTGTGTCAGACAGACAAAACATTTGGATGCAAAAGGCCGATTCGAATGAATCAAACAAAACCAATAAACCGAGTTAAAGAACCTTTAATCGAACCAATTATTATTACAGTGCATTTGTAAGTAAAATGCAATTATACCGTGCACACATTATTTGACCTCACTCATAAATCCACTCAGAAACAAGGTCACAGAGGACGATTTGTCTCTCAGCAGAGTCCACTGAAACTGCCCATTAGTGCTCCACGCACAGCCTTCTATACAGAGCAGGACAAGCACATCCTGTGTAGTCCTCAGCTTTGAGCAGCACTGTTCCAGCAAGCCCAGTCAGGGTATAGGACAGTGGGAAGATGCAGTGCGGGGCAGTGTGGTCCTACATTGCAGTGCTTCAGGGCTCCAGCACTACAATCCTGTACCCTGAATATGCACAGCCCACATCCACACTGCTCACAGGGAATGTGACCATATAGATATATAATGCAAACCAGTGTGTTGCAGTGAACAACCGATGGTGTGCTAATGTAGCGTAGTCACACACATTCTCTCACACACAAACACAAACAATCACACGCACAAACGCAGATGCACACCCACACTTCCCCCTACTCTCCACTCGCATCTCTGGGTTCACATCATCCATTAAATTTCCCCAGTTTTTATTGGTTAGCATAAATACTTCTGTACATCGTCACAATGAAAACGGGGTTCAGTGAGTCGAACACTGGAGGTCACAGTAGTCCACATACATTAATCAAATCACTATAAAATAATAATGATGAAAAAACAGGAATAATGGAGGGAAACAGGAAGTGGATTCTTTATGCATCGTCAGCCGAGTCCTGCTTGCTGGATTTCTGCTTCAGCTTGTCTGCGTAAAACTTGAATGACTCCTGGAAGGACAGAGGGTAATAGAGGTCACATGACTGGGGTAGGGAAGCAGAAGGTGTGAAGCAACACAGTAAGCAGCCATGTCTCCTGTCATTTACGTGCCTCATATTCCTTTATCAATGGAGCTTTCTGAGGGGACGCCATTCCCAGGGTGCATTTCCTCTCGACAAAACTGCACTTACAGCCAATTACCACCCACTTTCTAATCTCAAAACTGGATTAATATGAACAATTACATTCTTTCCTACCATTTTTGAAGTTCGGATCCAGCTAATTAAACTGTTTTGTCTCAAAAGTGTGCTCTTTCAAAGAGAGAACTTTCGGAACATTGTTTACACTCGTATTAACGGTGTAATTAAAATAGATGCACTGAGGTAGTGGTGATACAGGCAGGCGTGAAGTACAGGCTCTACAGAAATCTCTCCTTATCGGCACTCTCTCCAGGCCCTCTGCGGCTCCGGCATTACCGGTTAGCACTGATTGGGGGGGGACCTGAAGCTCCTTGGATGGAACTTTAGAGGCGATTTGGTGAAAGGGAGTGGTGTTTGCTCCGGTTATGAAACGCTGTGTTACCTTAGTGGCAGGTGCTGAATTATGAATTAGGAAACTTTTTAACGGAAGTGGGTGGGTGGGTGGGTTTGCTGTTTGGCCTCCGGGGGGCTGGTGGGGGAGGAGCTGTGCTTCTGGGGTGAGATGGGGGGCAGGGAACAGGGACACGGCTGTGAGAGTTAGAATGATTAGTGTGTGTGCGTGTGTGTGTGTATGTGTGCGTGCGTGTGTGTGTATGTGTGTGTATGTGTGTGTGTCTGCACGCAGGGTGCAAAATTAACTTTTTTGTGCATCAGCCAAATGGCCTGTGAATGTTCAAATTCTACCAGCCACTTAATAAGTTACCATTATTTTTTTGGCTGGTGAGTGAAGCAAATCTACCAGCCACCAGCATATTTTACCAGCGTTTGGCTGGTGGCTGGTGCCAATTTTGGCCCCTGTCTGCACGTGTATTTGAGCATGTTTGTGTGCATTGAGATGTATGTGTTACTGTGTGCGTACATGCATGTTGGCAGATTTTCTCAATGTGCTTGTACGTTTGTGTGTGCGCATCAATATGAGTGTGTGCATGCTTATATATGTGTATGTGCATGTGTGCGCGCCTGTGAGAGTGCATGCACGTGTGCACACGTGTGTGTGTGTGTGTGTGTGTGTGTGTGTGTGTGTGTGTGTGTGAGAGAAAGTGTATACACGCATGTGCGCACGTCCCTAGGAGGACTGACACCCCGACAGGCTCGTGTGTGCAGCCTCTCGCCCCTGTATCAGAGGTGAGGGGATCAATTGAGCAGGTTTGCTCTTGTGTGGTTTAGAACCTACAAACGAGCTCCTCCACCCCGGGGGCCAGAGCTGACAGACCCCATGAGGGCCCAAAGGGCCAGATGCAGGGGCCCACATTACTTAGCTGCTCACCCCAAAACGCCCTCCTGCCCCCTTGACCGCAGGGACCAGCATCACCTCTACATCCTCTCTATCGTTCTACATCTCTGACCTCACGCTGCCATCAAGTAACACCACTTCCCCACTTCCTCCATCAGCACCACCCCTGGGGGTCGATGTTCCTTTAATTTCCTCTCTAAAGAGAGGGTTTCTATCCATTCTTCAGGCGCAGTTAGCGTTTAACACAGATGGCCGAGCTCCCCCAGGCTCTGTGCTGTAGTTATTTAAAACACTGTCCTGGGGTAACAGTGGATTCACTGGTGGGTTTACTAATTATGTTTAACAGCACTTCAGCGCTTTCTCAGGCCAAAATGTGCCCGTCTTCATACTCTCATGAAAGCATTGCCATGATCACACACTATTCACTCACACACTTGTACATGGGGGCAATTTAAAGTTTGCAATCCTAGAATGGAAGTCATTGGACTATGGGAGAAAAGTACCCTTGCAAACACAGGGAGAACATGCAAAATCCACACAGTTAGGACCCAGGACAGATTTGAGCGCCCCCTGTGATGAGGAAACAAGCACAGCCCACTGTCCCACTGCACTACACTCCGCTGCTAGATTCCACAGAGACCAACCCGTCTGTACCAGTTATCAGGACAGTGCCCCCGCTCCGTGGCGTTCTGAGGGGTCTCGGGGTGGTGCTGGGGTACTTACAGGGGGCTCCTGGAACGGGACGTCCTTCCCAGCACTTTTGTACAAGGCAGCAAGCCGCTTCAGGGAGAGCTCGTCCACCGCAATCCTCTCCTCCTGCATCTTCTGGTAAACTGCCTCCGCCGAGGCCAGGTCATTATCCAGTCCTGAGGGGCGAGAGAGGCGCAGGGGGTCAACCAGTGAACCGTGATAAAGGAGATTTGGGGGTGAAGAGAGAGACAGAGACAGAGACAGAGATAGATAGAGAGAGGGAGAGAGAGAGAGAATAGAAGAACAGTGTTAAGTCATGCTGCCATCTCCACTCAGTCAAAACTAGACCAGACCAGCAGGGAAGGGGGAGTGGGAATGTGGGATTGGGGGGGGCACAGTTTGGGGGCCCATAAAATAATCATGGGGACTCGCTCTGGAGGCGAGGAACACAAAGGCATTAAGTACTTTAACATGTCGAGGCCTATACATCAGGCCCCTGGACTGCAGCTATTCATTAGCCAACACTTTTTGTAACAGAATGTTTGAAAATAGTGGATGGACGTCACGGCCTTGCATGTTACATTTTTAATTAGAACGAGTATGAAAACTTAAAGAGGGGGTGTCTTGTCTTGAAAACCCCTCCCCAATCTGGACACCCCCTTCTCACAGATTATTGCCGCAAATGGGACCTATGCATTAATGTGCCAACACTATGCAATAACACACCACTACCTATAGAACCGCAGCCGTGGAACGGGAGAAAGACAACGCCAGCAAGCACCGTAACTAAGCCATGCTAGCAGACAGCCAGCCGAAGTGTATACGGCCAATAAACACCTAAAAACTGCTAGCGGTGCACGCCTACCTCTCATTAACCCTTAGAGTGCTACAGGCAACTACAGTTGCCCAACGATGTAAAATAACAAAATCAGATGCTGTTGAAAACCTATCATGTGGCAACTTGTTTAAAAGAGCTCCCGAGGGGAGCTCTTTTAAACAAGTTGCCACATGATAGGTTTTCAACAGCTCAGGATAATTACATTTTTAATTCCTGGAAAATTTATTCAGCGCTCAAATGGGTCAATGCAGGTCGTCACAATGCAAATTCTCACCCATTCACTGCACCTTGACCATCTGGTAGTACAAGCATCAGTCACACTACCTGAGGGGACGTGGTCCACATCTAAAAGGGTCAGTAGGAGATGGGACAGGCTTACCGTAGCACTTGATCAGGTAGGGGTAAAATACGTCCTTCTCGGCCAATTCCGGGATGAGGTCACGTAAGGTCTTCACTTTTTCAGCCTTTATGAAAAAAATAAAAATGAAATTTTCACGACCGCTACCTCAATATGAAGTGACAGCACGTTACATCAGCAAGTTCTGGTGGAGTAATATGATGATATGGTAATTTCACATATTTTATATCTTCAATCCTTAATTGCCTGTATTAAGCTTAAAATGGCTAACTAAATGGAGCAATATGATTAGCAGAGCTGCTAATTAAAAAGTACAGAAAACTTTACACTTTTCTTAAAGGTACAGAAACGATGCTCCACCACAGTTCTGACATTAGGCCCGCTAACAGCGCGGTTCCCCAGGTGTGGACTCACCTGTCCGGGCTTCTTCGCCAGCCTGGTGAGGAAGGACACAATAATATGCTCCTGTTCCGCAATGCCAGCGCAGCGCTACGGCAAGAGAAGAGGGACATGCGTCACAATGGGTCACCAGCCAGACTTACTATGGACAACCTGGCATAGCACAGCCACTTCTCATGTAGTCATACAGCGGACATTATTCAACCAGGGAAGGTATTACTGAACATATATGCTTGACGTAACTTTTTTGGGAGGGTTGGACGTCCCAACTTTTTTGCTACCCTGACCACAGCTGGCCTGTTTCGTCCACTACATCAAACTGGTCCCACCAACTCAGGGCCAAGATGCCTACAGTCACATCGGCAATCAGTGTCCACGCTGTTGCACGAAGCCGCAGTAAGCGTTCAATTTGCTCGTGAAGCTACATGCCCCTGGTCAACAAGGAGCAGCCGCAATGAGACTAACAAACTGACTGGCTTAACCCTCGGAGTGCTGAATACATCTAAATTTTCAAGGAATTAAAAATGGAATTTGTGTGAGCTGCTGAAAACCTATCATGTGGCAACTTGTTTAAAACAAGTTTTAAACAAGTTGCCACGACAGGTTTTCAACAGCATCTGATTTTGATATCTTACATCCTTGGCCAGCTATAGTTGCTCATAGCGCTCTGAGGGTTAATCCCCATAATCACTGGTGTGGCCAAGTCAAATTTTACCTCGCCCATGCGGCTCTCCGGCCATAGCCAATAATGGCCGAATTGTGTTTGCGTGTATGCATACTTGTGAAACTGTTACGGACAATGCCGCGTGTATTTGTTTCTCTGTACGTGTCGAAGCGTACGCACAAGTGTGGGTGTGTGTCTGAGGGCATGCGGGTGTATGTGTACACACTAGTATGTTCATGCGGATAGGAATGAACCCATCTGTTTGCATGTCTGTACAAGTGTATATTGTAGCGTGGATACGTGTGGACGTGCATTTGTGTCTCCGTATCTGCTTGTGCGCTTGTCTGTGAGTGTGTGTTTATGTCTGAATGTGTGTGTCTGCGTGTGTCCGCGCACTTGTGTGTAGCATGTGTGTGCGTGTATATGTGTCTGTGTGTGTGTGTACTTTGTGTGTGTGTGTGTGTGCGCGCGCTCCTGTTTGTGAGCTGGTGTGTTCCGCCATTATACCAGCAGGCACTCGTGAGTGTGCTCTGCAGCAGAAGGTTAATTATACTGCTAATAAAGTGTCAGCCAGATAACTGCTCATTTCTTTATAAAAATTAAAATGTACAGCGGCCGCTCCCTTTAAAGTATAATTATCTACACTTAGTCACACAAAAGAGCGATTCCAATCTGTGCTCCGACAGAAAGCTCTTTGAGCGAGAGACAGTCCTCCCCGTTCCCCCCCGTCCCTCCCTTTCTTCTGCTGTCTGTTAAATATCACACAGGAAGCTCCGCTGGCGGGGAGCGACCTGACAGGCTAACGAAACATCAGTATCGTTAGCGCCGCGCATCAAACCCCGCTGTCACCATGGAGATGAGAGACCAGGCTAGCGTCAGGGAAGGAGCCGGTGAGCGAGGGAAGGAGAGCGTGAACGGGAGAGGAGAGGAACAGGGGGGAACCAGATTATGGGGGGTTTGGACCAAGAGCCCACAGTACAGGCCCGAGGTTCTGTTGAACACATAATGGACAAGGGCGTCCTCAGTCCTATATAACACAGCTCACCGGGTTCAAACACTAGATTTTTCTTACAGTGAACCCATTTAGAAAACCTGTTTCACAGGCTTATGAGTCTTTTACTTGGGCTTTTCTTATAGCAAGAAAGTGAGAAATGGAATAAAAGTATGGCCAGCAGTGTCACGATTGGTCGAAGACTCTTCTGGTACGAAGAGTTTTTTCAGTGGAAGATGTCAGCTTCCTCTTCTCAAATTTTAATGGGCTGAATTTAACCCTTAGAGCGCTGAATACATTTTCAAGGAATTAATGATGTAATTATCCTGAGCTGTTGAAAATCTATCATGTGGCAACTTGTTTAAAAGAGCTACCCTGCACTTCAGCACAGGGGAGCTCTTTTAAACAAGTTGCCACATGATTAATTTTCAACAGCATCGGATTTTGATATCTTGCATCATTGGGCAACTATAGTTGCTCTAAGGGTTAAGTCTCAACTTTGTAGCAGTCAAAGATTGTGGAAGACATAGTCTGGCTCGAGAGACTAGATTACACCTCACTTCTAAACTTCGTCCATTTCTCAGTCTCTCTTGACTCTCTCAGTTGAGGGCTGGTATGAGATGTGGACAAGCTAGTAGCTTTTAATAGCTCAAACAGAATTAAACCAAACAAGGCGATCTCAGTAGCCGAACAGCTGTTACGCTATAATGGTGATCACGGGGGCGAAACTAACATTTCCCTGGCCATTGCTCCTGTTCCCCCTGCTGTAACTAAAAGCTCCGGCAGTCCGGGAACAACGGCAGGCTTTCTCCGAACGGCTACTCAGGGGAACGCCCAATCCCATCAGCCCCCTTTATCGAGGTCCATCCTCCAGATCTCAATCAAACCCTCCGATGCGCAAAATTAACCTTTTCCCAGGTTTCGTTAATACTTTAATTTTTAAGTACATAAGAGTGAATAGTTTTGTAGCTGCTCAAAAATGTGCAAAGGCAACTTTTTCGGGGCCTGTTTACAGTTCGTACTCAGTTGCAGTCTGAGCGAAGACCAGCACGATTCTGTAAGCAGCAGAGACCACGTTTGGCCAGATAAGCAACCGAACAAGCGCACGGAACATGAGAACAGCGCAGCTCAGTGCGCTCTGCTAATATATCCAATATGTTTGGGCCGGTCAGCAGTCCAGTGTCAACAGTAATGTTTAAACTTCGTCATCTGTACCATGACAGAACCAATCCCTAAGCCATTACACAGGCCGACTCTAATCCTCATGGGCTCACCAAATATAGATTTTGGCAATGTTGCACCATGCAGTTATCGACCCCGCTGTTTTTAAAGGTCAGGGTTCAGTTCAGTCCTGCTGCATGTCCATGTTTACATTGCTAGACAGGCTGATATAAGATCACTGCTGAGTGAGTTTTTGTCCACGAATCAACGTTCAATGAGGACGTTGATTCCTTATTCCAACTGCTTCACTGGGCGGGAAGTTCATGGTTTTCCAGTAGGCAACAGTTACCTGCAGCAGGAACTTGGCCTCTCCTGTTTGTCCGCAGTCAATGTACTCCAGGAAGAGGTCACAAACGGGTCTGTAGCTGGAGAAATGCTTGGCCAATCTCTCCGCCATTGCGCTCACTGTGAGGGAGGGACAGACAGACAGACAGACAGACAGACACAGACAGGTGAAAAGACAGTCATTCAAAACTTCACCAGTAAGATGCCAGTGAAGTGAGTGCTACTACAGTAAATGCGGGCGTCAGGTTGGTTGGGGACGTACGTTTGTCGAGCGCATCCTGGTTGTTTTCCGACATCACCTTGCGGAAGACGTAGGAGATGCTGGAGATTTGGGGACCATCCTCGTCATCGGACTCCATGCCTGGTGTGAAAAGAGCTTCCAAACCCTCCACCGCGGCCTCGATATTCCCACTGAGGGAGGGAGAGAGAGGAAGACAGACCTGAAATATACCAGTAATAACGCACGACGTGCCGGTCATTACACAAAAATAACACAACTGGTGTAAGCCAAGGTGCGCAATTATTTACATATATACTGAGTGGTGTGCTGGTGTTTATTGTGCTTACGCCACCGTTACCATACACGCACAGTACCACTCAAAAGCTTGGACATGCCCACATTTTTGTCACAAAACATGTAAAAGGAATGGGCACCCTTTATTTTGCAAAAAAAAATAAGTCCCGAAACAGCTTGACTTTAATTTAGCCATTGGAAAACAGAAGGAGCTTGTTCTGCCATTTACTTTACAAAATATGGCTCCTTTGAGAATTCCAAAATTTTGGACACTATTCAAACAAGTACATTATTCTCTCTTCCTACTGAGATTATATAGAAGCCATTTAAATTTCTCTAAAAGCAGAGTGCTGCGGCAAAGTATGTGCAAACTTTTGACTGGTATTGTGTGCTCAGCTAAAGACAATTTTTGTGTCATCGTCCATTTGAGGACCACTTGCTTCCGCTACCATCGAAAACCAGGCTGAAACTTCTGTTGCTTCGCGTGAGAGTATGGTCATTAGGTCCATTTTGTTTTGCTGCAATCAAAAAAGTTGTGGTTACTAATTTGTCGCAGTCGGTGACCCATTGTGCCTTCTGAAATTGTCACAATCACCGTACTTGCCAAAGATATTAATAGCTATATCAGAAAACTTAAATTTGTTGCCTGGATCGAGTTTTGCCTTCACTTCGAATGTTTGCAACTTTGTGATGCGAAGTGTCAGTAAAATTTAGGCTGGAATTCAAAAGTGGTGGTACAAAGTGTCAAAAGGCCAACTTGTTCAGAACGACTTCATAGGTGTGCCGTTGTGGAGAAATAATGCACACCCTTACAAGGTCTTTCCAGCAAACATACTTGAGTATTTAACAGACCTGAGGTTTAAGAAAGTTTATTTACAAAAATACGGGCACTAGAGTAGAATTTTGCAAACTATACAAATAAAACTCGAAATTTCCACAACAAAAAGTGAAAAAAATAAATAAATAAAAATCAGGCGTCCGACTTTTCTGTGCTACCCATAGCATACAGAGAGACTGAATAAGAGGGGGAGACAGACTTTAAGACAAAAAGATGAACTGCAGTGGACTGAGCAACAGTCTCACAGAAGAGATGATCTCAAGTTCAAATCCCAGCCCAGGCATATCCCACCTTAGGCAAGGTGACTTCACCTCAAATGCACTGAGGCTCTGACCGCCTGCAGTGCACCCAACCCACAAATGCAACAGCTCAGCAAAAACCACCGCGGCAGGGCAACACCCGTCAAATTAAAACAATGCGACCGCTTCTCCGGACGCAAAGAGAACACAAACAAAAAGGAACGGGAGAAAGCGTATCAAAGTTTAATGCGGACGCATTAGTATAGCGAGGCGCGACGCTAATGCGCGACGTGTCGCTGCAGGCCGGGCGCCGAGACGACAGGGAGCGGACAGCGGAAAGCGAAGCGCGTCTCACGGCTGAGCGGGCCAGCGCTAGTCTCGAACCCCGCGCCGGACGGGGGCCTAACCCACAGTGACACGGACAGGGGGCCGTAGCTGAGCCGAGTTGACTGCTAAAGAGGCCAGGCGGGACAAGGGCCAGGAATTAGGGGTTTGGGGGGGTGGGGACTGAATTATTCACACTGTGCAGTCACAGCGATCACTCCGCATTACGCCTCTTAAATATTCATGTGGGCTGTAAGGGGGAGGGCGAGCAATCTGTCTGTATGGAGATTAGTTTCTGTGGACAAGGGCAGTGTGTGATGTCAGCGGCCTCGCTCCACTCTGCAGAGATTCTGTCCGGTACAGTCAAAATGAAGAGTAACTCGTAGCTCAGGACTGAGAGCGGTGCAGGGGTCAGAGCAGCAGTGTGGAGCAATTATTAAGGCAGCAGGAAATCCCACCTGTTAATTTGAGCCAAGGCTAAATTGTTGACAAACAGCATCCTGGATAGGTTGAGGGAGGAGCCCAGAGTCTTTATCGCGCTCTGCACTTCCTGTACACCCTCCACATCACCGTGGGAAGCGAGGCCCTGTACCAGTCGCGTCATTGCCAGCTGGGAGGGCACCTGCTCGGCTTGCAGCATCTCTGTGAAGGTGGCTCGGGCATCTGTGAAGGACAAATTTGAGATTGGCGCATTAATTAGACAAACTTAATATGCTGCATTTTTCTACAGTACCCATGACCTCTGCCAACAAGGCAAAAAGTGGTTCACACTCGAGAAAGCAAGAACGAGAGACTCAGAGCCACCTCAGTTGACTTCCTTTTCCGATATTCATGTGTCTCTTACGAAACTTTCAAACATCTTGTGAGTGTTGCAGTGGATAGTGAGCAATAGTAACCACTGAGGCCCACTGCAGGGGGGGGTCCGTGTACGCCATGTGCTCACCGTACCTTTGACCTGACCGTTCTTCACTTGTGTGATGACCAATAAGGAGCGAGCCATTTCACTGAGCTGGAAACTGCCAGTCCTGGCGACCGCACTGCAGAGGAACAGAGAGAGAATAATAATATCGTCAGAGTTATCATCAGTTTTACAAGTCGCTGACACCACAGCTACATAATAGAAAAACCAGTTTGTCATTTTGTGCTTCTGTAGCTGCAGGCTTTTTGCAACTTTTTTTATTTTTCAACTTTTTATATTAACCCTTAGAGTGCTGAAATGAATTTAAAAATATACATATAAATTTAATCATCTTGTGCCGTTGAAAACCCATCAAGTGGCGACTTGTTTAAAAGAGCTCCCGCATGATAGGTTTTCAACAGCTTTGATTTTGATCTCTTACATCACTGAGCAACAATAGCAGCATTTAGCCCTCTAAGGGTTAATTATCAAATTAGTAGTATGCAGCACCCAACGTACAGCTGCACATGCCCACTCTGATATGAACCATCTGATTTGCTCATAGCGACCGCGGGTGTGTGAAGCTCTCTCTATTGCCCAATGGGAGTGGAGGTATTTGCAGGTGGACTCTAAAAACAGTCATCCGTTCATGATGGACCAGTAGGGGGTGATGGAGAGCACTGACACACACTGACTGGAGCACTGAAACTCAGCTCCTTGATTGACCGATTACTCCCGATACGCCGAATGAGACAAAAACACCAATCCCGCGTCTCCCCTGGCAATTACCAGGCCCAGTTAGCTCTCGCAAAATCTGGATACAGTTTGAGCCTTTCCGGCTCAATGAGCATTCTGAATTTGAATTGGAGACTGTGAGGGGGAGATGGAGAGAGATAGAAAGAGAGGGAGGGAGGAGAGAGGAAATGCTATGAAAGGAGAAATAACGGAGATCTATAGGCAAGCGTAATGAAAGGGTAGGGTGGTGGGCTGGTATCTGACAGAGAGAGAGAAAGAGCGAGTGACAACATGACTGGATGATCACTGGATTAAAATGATTAATGAAAGGATGGAGAGATGACAGAGAGAGGGAGAGATATTTGAAGCTCTATGCTTCCTGTCACACCAGATCTCGTAGGAGTTTAATTACCGTTCTGATCAGACTTCAGGCACATCAGGTCAAAGGAAGGAAACTGGCAGTCACCGTGTTTCAGGACACGCACACACACACACACACACACACACACACACACACACAGAAGTAGGCACACACACAAACGCACGCAGGCACACAAAGACAGACACACAGACACAGAGATATGGCTAAAATTTAATATGAAGCTAGATAAAAACAATGACTCTCCCCACAGGCAAATTTCATAGTATGGCCAAGTGGGGGCAGTACAGGAAAGGATTTGTAGGCAGGGGAAAAAAAAAAAAAAATTATCAACGGGAGAACAACTCTGGGCTCCAAGAATGTTCACAGCAAATTTTATCAAATTCCCCTGCACAAGGTGTTTAACTTCCTGCATTTTTGAAATGGAAAAGCCTCGCTTAAAGGTGGCACTACAGGAACATGCTGCCACCAGAACAACAGGATATCTCTTTTACACACCAAGACCTTCACAGTGAAGTTGATCTGATTCCCATCAAAAAAGTTTAAATTACTGCATTTAGAAAGGCAGTTTCACCTAATGGTATCATAAAAAAATCTATAAGGTTCCTCCTCTAAGCACCGGGAATGTTGACAGCAGATTTGACAGAATTCCGATAAAATCTTCAATCTATTTCAAATTCAATCATATTAAAAACTGGTATCACCATTGCCTTAAAAAAATAAATAAATAAATAAAATTGCCCCAGTGGTGGCGCAACAGGGAAGGTCCAGGGGTCATCCACATTACCTCTCCGCACCAGGGAAAAATCACAGGTTTGACCTGATTCCCATGGAAACTGAGTTATTGCATTTGGTTTTGTTATATTTGGCCAACTGGTGGGGCTACAGAAAACATTACAAACCCATCACAATCAATAACTTCCTCCTCCCTGCACTAGGAATATTTAAAGCAGATTTGACTTAATTCCCATTAAAACTGTTTCAAGCTACAGCAGTTTTTTTAAAAATGAAATGTTTGGCCTGATGGTGGCGCAACTGTAAAGGCAATAGGGTGACCAACATCAATAACTGCCCTTCCCAATGCACCAGAACTGATCATTAGCAGGGTTACTTGATTCCCAGCAAAACGGTATGAGTTATTGCATTTAGAAATGTTAAGTTTGACCTGGTGGTGACGCTACAGGAAAGACAGTAGGGTCATAAAAAAAAAGACAAGGTTTGTCCATTATGCCGTAGGAATCTACCCAAAATTTCATGCGATTCCCACAAAAACTGTTCGAGTTATTGGGCCGACATGAAAGATCTGCGACAGTGGCAGCCGAGGCCCATCCATAGAGGAAAAAGGAAAGAAGGAATGATACAATGAGAATGGAGAGAGGGAGATCGAAAGGAGAAGAGAGGACAGCCAGAGCAGGTACTGCGATGAACACGGCACGGGTCGGAGGGAGAAGGGGACAAGAGCTGGCAAGGAACCAATACAGACTGAAGTAACCAGTAAAAGGAGTGACCTTTGAACTCCAGTTCCCTCACCAATCGCCTTTTCCTTAGACGAGAAACGGAAAATGCTGTAGTTTTTTTTTTTTTTTTCCAATTTTGAGGCACGAACCCTCAATCAAACACCCCCATGTCTCCGACTCCGCTAATGCCGTCTCCTGTAGGATTAATCCGCCGCCCAATTGAGCATCGGCGGGCTCTCCTTATCCTTATCGCCACAGCGACCATCCAGCTCCCGCTCCGGCAGATTGCCGCGGAAACCGGGGTCAGAATTATTCTTATCAATCCCGAGAAAATCCCGCCGCGGCCCCCTCCTCGAGTCCCGCGTTCCGAAAGGCTTTAGCGAGGAACGGCGAGTCGTCCCCTGCGAAATCCCCCACAATCCCACTGCTCTGCATCTCCCCCACCAAATCCTCCCATAAGCACAACATCCCTCAGTTTTGACACAAAATGCAACCATCTGTCAAAAAGCCCTCCAAGTAAGCAGTTAAGGTGTGAGACTGTGCATTACACACACTCGAGGAATTAGAGATGGACCACAATCTTGATCCCCCAGTGCGATTAAATTCCCATCCCCGCCCATGCCCCACCCTGAACATTGAAGATGGGGAGTAATGGTAAGGGCATAAACTGCACTACTGATTCAATCTGCGCTAACTCTGCGGCCCGACACTGAAAATAAATAACATTCATATGCATGTGTGTGACAGAGTGGTGTGTGCGAGAGAGAGTGTTTTATGGCTAGTGCCTTCAATGTTTAAAGGATAGTCATGGTTGCATCATATTGTACAACGGTCCTAATGGCTTTCTAAAGCACTACTGGATGAAACTGACTGTATGTCACAGGAAATAAAGCAGACACTAAAGTGCCTTAAATAGAGAAAACAAAATGGAGGAGAACCACAAACTACTAATCAGGAGAAGATTATCCTCAGTATAAAGAACAGCCACCATCTCAGATAATGGACTTGAACAGCGTGACTCAGTTGGCGAAAGCTGCAAAATCTTTCAATGCTCGTACATCGGGAGATGCTTTAGTGCCTTCCCACAAAGACAGCGGATGAGTCGTCCCCGTTCGTAATGAGCCACCAGTCTTTCGGACGTGCGACGTCCTCGAAGCAGGTCGCGGGAAGAAGATTGACTCAAGACGAGTTCTTAACTTCCGGATTTAGGAGCAAAATTATCCATTGTCACGATGATTACAGGCCGCTGAGTAATTCTCTTTCTGATGGCAGCTCAGAGTAAATTAGACAGATCTCTCAGATTTTCTCTCGAGTGTTTCGGAGAGGGGGCAAGAGAAGAACTGGAGATCAAGTGGAAGACAGCGACAGTAACACAGATGGATGGGAAACCAGTTCCAAGAAAAACAAGCCATAACTCACTTCCACCATCTCAAGGAGAATGAACAGCCATCCAACACTCACACTCAATAAACTATAAAAACCTCATTTCAATAAGCAGTGTTTACAATGTCAGTGAGTGATTATTATTGTTCCAAAGATAATCTTTAACTGCCAGTTGATAACTTGACCCTTGACCGAGAAGCATCTTAGTTTCACTGCAGGTTTTGTGCTTTGGTCAAGCTTAAACCAATATTTTTCGTAAAAAAAATAAATATTGAAAGCAGTAAAGTAATGGATGGAGGGAAGGAGGGAAGGAGTAATTAAGGAAGAGAGGACAGGGCTGGAGTGTGAGAGGACAAGAATGAGACCGATGGAGGAAAAAGGAAAGAGCTCTCACTCACAGGTCTCGAACCATCATGGCGTCCTTCATGTTACCCTCGGCGAGAAAGGCTTTGATCAGGCCGTCATAGGAGGCGCTGCCCAAAGCAATATTCTTCTTCTCTGCCTCCTTAAGCACGGAGTGCGCCTCTGGAGAAGGGGAGAGAAGGGCGTACAGTGAGACCAGGAACACAAGTCGGCTCACCTCCACACACAGTGTACCTGATAACCTCAAAATGGCGGTTTGTCATCGGCACATAAAACATCAACTTGTTTTCAGCTAAAACAAACACTTCGGCATCCAGGGAGTTACAGTACATGCTGTATGTTGCGTATAGGAGCTTTAACTGTAAACAAACATCGACAAAAGTCCTCTGTTTAGAAATCACCACTTAATAAGCTGGGCAAAAGGGATGATGGATTGTTGGCTCATTCCTCTGAAAATGCAGCGCATTCATAAACTAAGACTGCACTCTGCTCAGCTGAGCAGAGAAGGACTGTTGCAATTGTGGGAACGACTTGTATCTTATGGCCACAAGATGTAAGTCGTACCCTCAACTTATTTAACTTGTTCCCATAATTTCAGAGACTCAAATTGAGGGAACGCGTTTACAGCTCATGGTCGCAAGATGACCAGATCACAGGATCTACATGGCCAGAAAACATTTTTTTTTCATGTCATTGCACTTCCCAAGATCCATTCATTTCTGAAAGAGTTCAGGATTTTTTTTCCAGGTCCGGTACGAGATGATATGTCTTCCCCAGTCAGTTCCCACACCGGTTTGAGCAGCCGTAAGCCAGGTAAAACAGCATTTTCTTGCGCGCTGCATGTAGGGGATAGCGTACGAGTCTCTTGACATTCAGGACGGGTTGTCCACAGAAACGTCACACCTATGCAGGGGGGTTGGTGTTCGATGGGGAAACACGTCTGCTCCCATACGAAGCAGATGACACTTCCGCTTGTGCTTCTATGGGTTCTACATCCACAGCTGTTCTCAAAAACAGGGGAGGGCTTCATTGGTGAACGATAAATCCAAGTTCAAAGTGTGCTCTGTTCGGGCAAATATAAGTGAGGTTTGATCTGGGTTCCCCACTAACCAGATTAATGATCATTCGCAGCTTTTAGAGCCATTAAAACCTTCGAGGGTAGAGGGATCGAAGTTGTCTGGGACTGTGTAAAGCTGAGGCACAAGGTGCTTATCTCCCACAATGCACTGCTGCAGCCCACCTCGGGATTTGCCCTTCTTGCAGAGGATCAAGATACGTCGTTGGTAGTCCTCAGGCGTTTCCACGGGGACTGGCACCCTGGCTTTGGGCTCCGCAGGGGCTTTCTGTGGGACAGCTGCAGCGTCCTCGTACCACACCTGGACAGATGCACACACAGGTAAGCCTTCACACAGAGTATATCCAAGCTTATGCAAAGCCTCTGCACAATGTTGCAGCAGTATAGCAGCTATGTCGTAACACTGACAAAATATTCCAGCAATGTTGTGAGAATATTTGTGTCAGTATGGTATGCACCTTATGCACAAATAATGCCAGAAAACAAGCACGCACACACACACACACACACACACACACACACACACACACACACACACACACACACACACACACACACACACACACAGGTGTGCCTTCCTAAACTGTTTGCTCACAAATGCAAGTTTCAATTTCTTATATGTATGAGAACCATCCGAAAAGGTGAGTTCACCCTCAGGCAGTGGCCTCCAAGCAGGAGTACAGGCCCACTATTCAGCCACCCACACACTGGAGTACTGGCCCACTATTCAGCCACTCACACACTGGAGTACAGGCCCACTATTCAGCCACCCGCACACTGGAGTACAGGCCCACTATTCAGCCACCCACACACTGGAGTACAGGCCCACTATTCAGCCACCCACACACTGGAGTACAGGCCCACTATTCAGCCACCCACACACTGGAGTACAGGCCCACTATTCAGCCACCCGCACACTGGAGTACAGGCCCACTATTCAGCCACCCACACACTGGAGTACAGGCCCACTATTCAGCCACCCACACACTGGAGTACAGGCCCACTATTCAGCCATCCACACACTGGAGTACAGGCCCACTATTCAGCCATCCACACACTGGAGTACAGGCCCACTATTCAGCCACCCACACACTGGAGTACAGGCCCACTATTCAGCCACCCACACACTGGAGTACAGGCTCACAGTTCAGTCACCCACACACTGGAGTACAGGCCCACTATTCAGCCACCCACACACTGGAGTACAGGCCCACTGTTCAGTCACCCACACACTGGAGTACAGGCCCACTGTTCAGTCACCCACACACTGGAGTACAGGCTCACTGTTCAGTCACCCACACACTGGAGTACAGGCTCACTGTTCAGTCACCCACACACTGGAGTACAGGCCCACTGTTCAGTCACCCACACACTGGAGTACAGGCCCACTATTCAGCCACCCACACACTGGAGTACAGGCCCACTATTCAGCCACCCACACACTGGAGTACAGGCTCACAGTTCAGTCACCCACACACTGGAGTACAGGCCCACTGTTCAGTCACCCACACACTGGAGTACAGGCTCACTGTTCAGTCACCCACACACTGGAGTACAGGCCCACTGTTCAGTCACCCACACACTGGAGTACAGGCCCACTGTTCAGTCACCCACACACTGGAGTACAGGCCCACTGCTCTGTTACACTCACTGCCACCAGTGGCCTGTGCAGTTCAAGGTCATGGGTTTTTTCCCCAGGAAAATGCTTAACTTTGGCTCCCATCACACAGCAGGCGCATCGTTCAGACCAAACGGATAAATGAAGCGCAGAAAAAGGTTCTCGTTCAACCATATACAGGAGTGCCGGAGCATAAAGGCTTGTGGGTATTTCATGACATTGTTAAACTCTCCCTCTCCCTCCAGTGCTGTCACAGACCTGGTTTGAGGGGAACACACACACATACGGCAGCTTTTAACAGGATTAAATTAGCTGTGCTTTGGGACTAACTCCTAATTCCTGTTAGACATCTGGATTTATCCTGTGATCATCCCAAAATCCAATATTGCCTTTATATGCAGATCAGGAAGGGCTAAATTTTGGCTCATACCCAGCTTAAACTGCGGGAGATCACACTGGCACAGGAACCTACGGTGGGACGAGAAAGGCTGCCATAGCAACGACAGGGATAATAACAGTACTGATAGGGTGTTTGTGTGCCAGCATACCAGGGAGGCTCTGTTGAGCGCACAGCACACCATAGCAAGACACACACACACACACACACACACACACACACACACACACACACACACACACACACACAGACGCAAGCACAGACAAACATTAGTACACACACGTGCACAGATACACTCAAAAAACCATGCACGCTGAAAATGCATACACACTCTTCTAAACAAACACAAACACACTTAGGAATGAACACAGTCAAAAACATACTGACACGTCCGTTCTACAACAGGCACATTCTCACGCACCTCAACATCCAATCACATTCATACCCAAAAAAAAAAAAAAAGACACAAACTCAAAAACCATAAACACAGCGCAAAATTGAATAAAATGTAATTTGTGAGGGAAGTGCCGATTTTACCTCAGGCACTTCGAAGGGCACCTCCTGGCCGTTGTTCTTGAGGATGTTGGCCAGCAGGAGCAGGGTCCTCTCGCGGGGGATCACGTTCTCCTCCTGCATCTTGGTCCAGGTGGCCTCGGCCTTGCGCCAGTCGTTATTCTCGCCTGAAACCAGCGTGATAAAAGGATTAGAGCCAGGAAAAGAGGACAAACACAAAACATAAATACAAACACCTTCCACATGATGAAACACTCAAACTATCCGCACACCCATAGGACGAAGTAAAGAATCAGCATTCATACAGCCTTTCCACAGCAGGCATACTACACATCAACCCCATCGCCTTCAGTGTCACTTCAGTGTTTCTCCCCAAAAGAACCCCAAAATCCTAAATGATGTAGTAGCCGTACAGGATAAATACACGTTAGATGCTCATATTTATTTTAGAAATTGGATATCATAGTACGGGAGACTTAATTGTATTATCATTTCAATTCCCAGCTGCATTTCTCACTGGAAGCCAGTGAATGCAGACAACTGGCACTTGGTAAAAATGT
Source organism: Gymnothorax javanicus (assembly GCA_029692085.1). Classification (NCBI taxonomy): domain Eukaryota; kingdom Metazoa; phylum Chordata; class Actinopteri; order Anguilliformes; family Muraenidae; genus Gymnothorax; species Gymnothorax javanicus. The sequence goes on along the minus strand of CM056208.1, from coordinate 38,344,672 downwards.
AAGGAGAGTAGGTAGTTAAAGAAATTTATGTAAGTAAAACAGGCCAAATATGGCATTTGCTTTACAAGGTCATTCCATGTCACCAGTAAAAACAGTAAGAGTGACAGCAAGCACTCTCGAGACACAGGGGATGGGAGTCTCAAAATGAACACTTGGCCCATTGACGGGAAGAGGGCAATCAGCAGCGGAGAGCACAGATCAGATCAGCGAACACACCCACCGAATTAACGCCGCATCGAGAGGAAGCAACGGCGGGTCTTTATTTCGGAGAGTTCAGCGAAATTGGAAAAGAGGAACATCACCCGAGAGAAGATCTCAATCGGAGATCCAATTAAGATGTCTGCCATCGGCCGCATTATTCAGTTATTGGCCGACCCTGACCTGGCTGGGTTCAGAAAAGAAGTGGGAAGGCCCTGGTAGGGTGAGAGAATGGGGGATGAGTTTCTGATTGGATGAGAGAATAGGGGCTGAGCTCCTGATTGGTGGAAGGTGCGGATGAGGGCTAGTGCCTGATTGGATGAGGGGGTGGGGAGGGGGACGAGTTACTGATTGGATGAGGGGGTGGGGTGGAGGGTTAGTTGCTGATTGGATGATGGCATGGGAAGTGAGCGGCTGATTGGATGAGAGGGTCAGAAGTGTGAGGAACCAATTGGATGGTGTGGGGTTCTGAGGTGACGACTGGATGAAAGGGTGGGGGCAAAGTGTTGATTGGATGGAGGTGAGAACGAGGAGGACTCACTGCACAGGCGGAGAATGTAGTGGTACATTTCATCACGGTCGCACTCAAAGAGCTTTCCGGTCATTTCCACGAGGTTCTCCAGAGCTTCCATCTAAGAACAGAGACAGCAGCCGTTATCATTCATGCCCACAAGCACATCTATGCATTTGGATGCATGTATAAATTCGTGCTTGCATGTTTGCATGAGTGTGTGTCCTATATGTACAGGTATGCACACGCCTGCACGAGGCACACACCTGGTTGTTGAAAATGCACTTCTCCGCAAACCACTGCAGGCGTCCAGGCCGAGCGGTCAGACCAGGGGTCTGCGCAGGGTAGAAGAACACAGGAGAAAGAATCCATTAAAAACAACCAACTACACCCACTAACCACTACTTAAACAATAACAACCTTTAATACAAGGAGACCCTTATGCAGACATTCCAAAAATACAGTTTAAAAGCCTGTCCAAGGGCACTGCAAGAACAGCCACACGCCTTAAGGCTGGTACATGTAGGAGGGATGGGAGATTCAGCGATGCGATATAATGCGACATACATGCAAAATCTTTGCTCTTGAAGACTGGCCTTCAACCTATACGGTGCTAATCTGTCCACTGCCAGAGACTCCTATGATCCATATCCTACAGATTCAGTCATGCCCCTCTGACCCAGCTCTTCAAGGTCTGTGAGGCACGATGCCCAACAAGTTTAATAAAAAGGTGACCCGAGCATTATGTTGTTATGCAACCTCTCACAACAGAATTTAGAATCTGTTCTGGTTTCCATCACGTCTAATCTGCTTGAGGAAAAAAAAAAGATCAAGTGCGAGTTGTAACCACTTCCCCAATCTCCTGCGATCCCGATGCGTTTGAGCCCCATGCAACAAATCTGCCCTCGGGGCCTCAATCCATGGAGATGTGGAGCCCGATTGCGCTGCGATAGAACAGGGGCTAAAGCCCATCAATTCCACATACAACACACACCAATCCTCAAAAGGACATCTAGGTCAGATTACACACACAATCTCCCGTCTGACCGTAAAGGGCTTGCCATCTCAACACTGGCACAATAGGGAGAATGGACACGGGCGCCCAAACAACCTCATCTCTCACACATACAAACACACGCGCGCATGCACACACACACACAAACACGCACACACGGACACACACAAACACACACAAATATGCATGAATACACAAAGGAGGGAATTTTATGCTTTTGGACACAGATCAGAAATACACACCAGTCTACTATAAATCACATAGCGATCGCATGCAAAGAGCAAGTAATGTATGCTGAATATGGATGCAAGATTCTGGAAAGAATGATGCATTCTGCAAAAAAACAATGAATGCGAAGGGTGAGGAAGAGTATTTTTGCCTGCAGCCGATATTACAGGGGGTCAAACACGGATATGAATGCAGCCTCTGAGAAGAGCCATAATAACCCCAAGAGTTAAACCTGCCCTGCTCTGCAATCTCCTCCTGACTGCTCCATCATAAGCACTAATTAAAATCATCTGTTCCCTCAAGTTTTATATTGGTTTCTTTCAGGACAACCCGCTCCTGGCCTGCCGCAATTTCATGCAGTTGACTTCTGTGAATTTCAGACAAAAAAAAAAAAAAAAACCGAGAGTTTGTGAGTGTCTGAACGAGGTCACCTTCATCATAGGGAGGGCAGTCTGGGTATTTTTACGTAGAAGCAGAGTTATAGGGACTGTACCTTCCTGGAATACAGCTGTAAATACCGGCAAATTAAAGCAGCCTGACCTCATATCCATGACTCTCAAAGGCAATACGCTTTGAGAGTACAGAACAAAAAAAAAATTTAAAAAAGCACTTCACACACACTTGCAAAATAGAAACGATGAACTAAAAATGTACTCAGGAGTCCAAGTGTCCTGGTGCGACCTATAAACTGAAGACCCACTTGTGAAAGAGCATGTGAACAGAGTTTGTCCATATTTACGCAGGTTTCCTCTCTTTCCAATCCGACTCAAAGCACCAGGCCCAGTCACTGCCCGAACAGAGATCCGGCACGATGGCTTAATGTGGCCCAAAGAAGGATTTCTAATGACCCCGGTGGTAATAAAAGGAGATGGAGATAATCGCTCATTACACATTGACTAGCATTGCATCCCCTCCTGATCCCCACTCACAAACATCATCTGATCCCCATGTCATCTGATGAATTTTTTTTTTTTTTTTTTAAACCAGGCTGAGATTATGTGCAATGACAATATCAATAATAACAAAAACAATGCCAATACTTTAATAAGGATAATAAACAGAAAGTAATCTGTAGACAGCAATGCTGTAATCCTGTGCAAGCACGCACACAGACATGCAAGTTCTCGCCCCCATGTGACTGTCTTTGTAGAGTGAGCCATGTATGAATTATAGGCCTTTAAATTCATAACACAGTCCAAAGAGTTACGGAGCTCACCATCAGATATTAAATTTTACGCCATAAATTATTAAAAACTGGTGTAATACAGCCATGTCACACGTTTGATATTACACGTGTAATACAGTGTTCTTGTGCCACCATTGGTCAGATTCCGTTCATTGGCAAACTTCAACCCATATCTTTGTGACGAAAATGTTATCAATCCTGCTGGTAACTGCTGACCATTGCTAGCGTTAGCTTCTAGTTGCCGGTCTATTTAAGTCCATGGGATGAATAATCCACCAGCAAGCATGCTAAAACTTTCCGCCATTAAAGTAGTAAGTTACATGTGTAACTTATCGTAGACGCTTGAATTTATTAATGGCAAAATGCGCTAGCATGCAAGCTAGCAAATTAGTCGTCCCTATCACTTGAATAGACAGCCAACAAGAAGCTAATGCTTTTTTTTTCCCCATTTTCCAAATAATACACCGCTGACATTTACGTGATAAACAGGGTCTCAAATTTGTGAGCACAAGATATCAAATTTATGAAATTCGAGTAGCAATTTTCACTTATTCCTCGGCAAAGGCTTGGAATAAATGAAAATTACTACTCGAGTTTCATAAATTTGGCATCTCTGGCTCACTCAGTAGAAATCCTCTGCGTAGGAAACAAAAGAATGACACCGAATGACATAGACGACATATCGACACCGAATTTGTGCACGTGTGTGCACGCGCATGTGCGTAAATCTGTTTTCAAATGAAATCAAACATGGAAAAAAAATGCAGGGGAGCAATATAGCCCCTGCTATAGCCTGCATGTCACACACACACACACACACACACACACACACACACACACACACACACACACAGCCCCCCCCGCATCACTATAGACACCCATATCCAGCAGAACACACTGCCAGCGAATTACAGAACTCAATCCTACTCAACACGCCCCAACCAAGTCCGAACTCAGTCAGACAATTAGAGGAAACATGCTGAAATCTTACTTTCCCTGTCTATTCAGTTCCAATACCGCATTCCAGCGCGACGGATTAATGAGGTCCGCGTATGGGAATGCGCTTCGCAAACCCCCCCACCCAACCCCAAAAAAAGGCCAGTCTCCTATATATTAATATGCAAATACAAACACAATCCTACCCCCCTTACAGCAGCTTAACTCCGCACAGTAAGCGAAGCTGGGCTCCATCTATTAATTATAAATGGATCTTTTCTTTTCAAAACTGCTGGCCAAGTCCAAAGCCCTATGCAATAGCCCCCCCCCACACACACACACACACACACACACACACACACCACCCCTCCATTTCCACCTTCAATCCCTCTCGCTTCGCCTATTGTGTGTCAAGAATTGCATTAGTTGAGATTTAGCCCAAATCTAATTTAAAAGTGGAAATTATTACTGCAATCTAATTAAGGCTTTTAAATGGCTGTGTGCCGGCGACACAATGGGCCTGGTCCCACCTCGATGATTTTGCGGGCCTCCCTGTATTTGCCCGTGTGCAGGAAGGCGAAGAACAGGTCGTACAGCATTGTCCTCTCGCCCCATTCCGCGCTCACCACGTCCATCACTGTGTGAGAGAGAGAGAGAGAGAGAGAGAGAGAGAGAGAGAGAGAGAGAGAGAGAGAGAGAGAGAGAGAGAATTATTTTTAATACATGTATGTTTTTTTTTTTTTTTAAATACTAATTCAACATTAAAATTGTTCCGCTGTTGTTGTTTGCTGTTGTTGAACATTAACTCTGTTATTTTGCTGAACAGAACCATTGAGCGTATACTTCAGTCTCCTTAGGCAATATTTACATGTGCACTTCCTGTTAATAAGGCAACTTTAGAGAGCAAGAGGGACTGTCAGTGACAATCACACAGCATATGCAGACCTATACACGATCACACAGACACACACAAACACACACACACATATCTTCATTTGCACTATTAAACAGGTTTTCGACTCTTTTTCCCTCCGTTTGAATAGCCGAGCTGACAGGCATTGAACAGACAGAAACTTCTTTAAAACCCCTCTCTTCATTAAAATGCAGGGCAGCACATTTTCTGAATCAAATCTCCGAGCGTCAGGCGGGAATGAGGTGTAAGGGTCAGGGAACGTTCCTGTCACCTCCACCGGCAGCGTGACAGCCCGCTCGTCAAATCGCAGCGACAACGCAGCTCGGGGTCAACGTGGAGCATCTCTCGCAGCATCGGAGCTATTGTGCGTGCGTGTCCGTCTGTGACTGTCTGTCTACGAGCTCGGACAACAGGATATAATTACAGTTCTAAAATTTGAAGTAGAAGAGGAACGCAGTTTCCTTACCAGTTGAGCGAAGGAGTGAGTGTGTCAGTGCGAGTGTGCTCACGCGTAACTGTGTGTGTGTGTGTGTGGGTGGAAGGGGAGTGAGGGAGAGAGGGTGGGCAGAGAAAAGGTAAAGATAAGAGCAGATCCCCCCACCCCCAATCCACACTCTCTCAGCATGAGCAGGATGAGAAAACAGTAGAGGTCAAAGTTCCATTCCCAATTAAAAGCAGGAGCCATTATAATCCCTGACCCACACATGAGTGGGCTCTCCGCACTGCGCTAACGTTAGCACCTTCGACCCTAGCACTATCCTCACCGCTGCGATAATACGCATGCATGCACGCACGCACACAGCGGCACCAGATAAACACCTACAACAGCACCGCATACACCTATACCAATATGTGACACACAAGCACACACACATACACACAGAAACGCGCACACACATGCATATGCACACACGCATACACACACACACACACACACACACACACACACACACACACACACAAGCGTGCACACGCATGCACACATACACACGTGCATGCACAGACACACATGAAGACACACACACACACACGCCGAAAGACACACACACACACACATACACACACACACACACACACACACACACACACACACACACAGGAAAGTCATGCAACAGAAGGCAACGGCCTTGCCCTGCGTTCATTCCACCCATGAACTTTGCAGATTCAACCAATGTTGTTCCATCTCCTGAAGAATTTGGTCATAAAAAAGCCCAGGTGATTGATCTGGATATGAACCTTACACCTTCCCCAGCACAGAACAGGAATGTAACATTACACAGCACCAAACCAACCAATGCAAATATGCACACAAACAAGTAAACGCGCAACGGTACCAGGGTCCGTGACTGAAATCTTAATCCCTCATGGGAAAGTCATAAACAGAGATGTAAAAATCTTGGGTCAAAGTTTTTCCAACTACAGCTGAATTGCTGTTGTCATACCGCTACGTAAGCTGCACACAAAGGGCGGCAGTGCCGGAAGTGTAAGAAATTTCAACCAAAAAGCCACCTCCAGGTATTTTTTTTTTTTTTGTATTAGCCATCGCACGAATTAGAGCAAGCCTTCACTCAGAAGGTAGAACCAATCAGTGAAATCCGTTTACCCAGTCCCCGGGTGTAAGGAACACACAGCAGGGCTGTGAGATGAGGGGGTATCAGTGACAGTGGGGACAGAAGTTACGGGAGTGCTGGCCGTGATCGGTGGAGATACGGGCATCACGGGTGAAACCGTATGGAGGGGGGGCCTTACCTTTCTGCAGCAGTTCAGTCTCCCCCTTTTCCACCAGCGCACACAGCACATCGTGGAGCCGCGGCAACAGGCCGTACTGCTTCACACAGGCCAACACCGCCTCCAACGCCCCCACGTGGTCACCTCTGGGAACACACAAGGCACACGAGGATGCACTTTACCTCTGCGGCAGAACAGTGAAAGAGGAGGAGGGCTTCAGGCTATTATCTGCACATCATTAACAAATATTCTGTTCTGTGGGGGGATCTCGGCCTAGTGACAGCCTATTTATTTAAACATAAAGGAAATCAAAAACTATGTGCTTCACTGCTACAGCAGCTGGAAGATGAATATATATTTGGGCTAGTACGTGCACACAAACACGATCGCACACACATCCCCCGCAGTGCAGTGTAGTAAAACAGGGCCGCGGGACGAGAGAGCCACACAGCGCCACCGTCGGCCTCCCTCCTCGCATCCTTATTAGGACTCACAATATTTCTGCCAGCTCAACGCCAGCAGCCGGGGAGAAAAACAGCACTCCCATCACTCTATTGTGACTGGGGGCAAGATCAACGCACTGATTGGATAATTGGCGTGCCAATCAAGCAGAGGTCAGAGCGAACAGGTCCCGGTCGGGGGGCGAGCGAGGTTGCAGGGTAAAAGAGCGAGCGGGGGAGCAGAACGAGAGGTATTATCGCGGCAGAAATTGTGACTCTGAGATGACACGACCGGTTATCGTGACCTTGATGTTTTTTTTTTTTTTTTTTTTTTTTAGTAGGAGAAGATTGGGGGTGGAGGTGCTTTACTTTTGGGGGCGGGGAGGAGGGGGCAGTTCAAACAAAGATGAGTGATTGAGCACAACACAATCCAGGCTCACTGGCGACCGGGGCTTTAATTGAAATGAAGAGCAACAACACCACTCGTCAAGCCAAAGTCAAGAGGCAATTCACCCGCCGGTTTGGTGATTGAGCGGCTCGCTAAAGACCAGGGGAGGAGAGACAGCGAACGGATGCAGTGCTTCAAACACAAAAACACACCAGTGTAATGAAAGGACACATTTCATGGTGGGGAGAAGTCACATGACCAGGGATTAACACTACTGACTGCGGGAGAAATACTGCACATACACACTCCAGCACACATACACACTTATAACCATGTGAGAAGTGTTGAGCGATAGAAAAATAATTACATATCAGCACTGAAACATCATAATGCAACAATTCTTACAAGGGACAACAGAACAAGAGAACTGTTTTTTTCTGGAAAAAAAAAAAAAAACCACAAGTGTGTTGTAGAGAGTCGAAATTACAGTTGATGGTTTCCAAGCAACCACACTTGTACAATTCTACAACCCCCTAAATCAAAGGTATTTTTGTCTGCTTTTGTCATTATAGTCATCGGTGAGTACTGACAGCGTGTTGACTGGTTGTACTACAGAAAGGAGATTCGGGAGAGGCGAGCGAGGCCGAAAGAGGGCCGGACTCCATGACCCTCAACATGGTTTGTGACGGCCAAACACCTCAAACAGAAACGAGAGGCTCCGAGCTCGTACTTCTGCCCCCACTATTGGGGTGGGGGGGGGGGGGGGGGAGTTTAAACATCGCCTCAGTAAAAAAAAAAAAAAAAAAAAAAAAAAAAAAGCCACGAAAGCCAAAACGCGCCAACCGTCACAAAAGCCGCCAGCGAGGAACTCGCTAAACATCTCCTGGCATGACACCCGCCCACCCATCTCCCTTTCCCCCCACCGCTTACAGCCTTCAGAAATTTCCAGAAAGAGTCCAGATGAAGCCACCAGAATTACAATTACAGCCAATCTCTCTCCCCAGCCCCCACCCCACTCCCCCACAAAAAAGAATGAACCATGTTGAAGGCTTTATAATTTCCCTAGGTACAATTTAGCTGTCACTTATACATTCAGATTTACTCAAACACGCACGCCGTTAATGTCGCTAACTTTGCATGTCAAGTACTTTCCAGCCAATTAAGTTAAAAAAAGAAAAGCGGAGCGAGAGAGGGAACCTGAAGGATTAGACAGGAGAGCTCATTCTCTCTCCCGCTCTCTCTTAGCCCAATCCCAGGCAGGCCCTCGCTTTTGTGCCAGGCCTGTTATCATCACTGGGGCTGTCCCCTGACAGTGTGTGTGTGTGTGTGTGTGTATCACTATATGTGCGGATGTGTGCGCACTCGCATATGAGTGCGTGTGTGTGCGCATATGTATCTGCGTGTGTATGTACCTGCGTGCTTGCGCGTGTGTGTGTGTGTGTGTGTGTATGACTATGTGTGGATGTGTGTGTGCACAAGCATGCAAGTGTGTGTGCGAGCATATGTATCTGCAAGTGTGTGTACCAGCGGGCTTGCTTGTGTGTGTGTGTGTGTGTGTGTGTGTATGACTTTGTGTGGATGAGTGTGCGTGCGCGTTAAGTGTGCGTGCGCGCGCACATATATCTGTATAAAAGAGCATGCATGTGTATCAGAATACGTGGGTGTGTGTGTGTACACTCCTGAGCAAAAAAAAAAAATAATTTGGCAAAATATGAAGCTTTTAATGGTCTAAACAACAAATCACTGGTCAGGAAATTAGCAAGGACTCTGGTAAGGTAAACCGTATGAGATAGCTTTTTCCATCAACTTCTTCAAATGTTTGAGCCTTTTGGCTAAATTTATGGACAGCTTTTCACATTAAAAAAGAACTGAATAATAACATCTAATCACTCCTGTTCAGAAAACAACTTTTCAATCATGGAAAGCAAGTCTGTCAGCAACTTTCTCCTTTACTCCTAAGCATCAACGGACTTTTCACACTGAAGCAGCCCAGCTTCACAACAAAGTAGTGTCCAGTTTTTGCTCAAACAGTTCACTGTAGCAAAAGTTAACAGGCAAACTGTGGCACAGAAGGTCTCAGGAGTGCATCCGTTTAATCCTGGCTAATTTCCTGAGCAATGATTAGTTGTCAAGACCATTAAAAGCTTAATGTTTCATTTCGGGCTCGGCCCATTTGTTTTTGCCCAGGAGTGTACATAAGCGAGTGTGCACAGGTGTGCTTTTGTGGATGAATCTTGAGGGTCCAAGTCCACGCAAGACTTAGACATGCAAGTCATTCCGTTTCCACGAAGTTCGACATCATGCAGCCAAGATATTGAACGAGGCGCCTATTCTTAACACACAGTCTGTCAATCTAAACCGACGCACATTTCAGATTAAAAACAGTCACCAGACAGACTCCCTCACAACACCCACTTTCCAAGAGAACAATTCGGCCTCTCCATACAACACACACCAGCACTAAGTCTGTCTGCTGCCATAGGGCCCATACCTGCGCTAATGTCAGAGAACATCATCTACTCCAACAACACACTCTACCCCCCCCTTCCACAAGCCTTCACACACAAAAGAAAAGTTACTGGCAGCCCCCCCCATTCACGAGGCTCATTTGAGCCGGGGAGGGATAATCGCGGATACACATCCAGTCAGTCAGTGGGTTAGCCCAGCCCACGCCACGACTCTCTGAACGCGGCGTGTGACTGGCTGTCATGGTAAATCTGGCCCAAGTGCTCATTAAGTCATTACGCCTGACGCTCCGATGAGCCGCTAACCGGCGAGCGATGATGCGCGCTTTGTCCTCCTGGAGACGCGCCGGACTGACATACATGAGTAATGCTGCGGGGGGGGGAGACAGACAGATAGACAGACGGGGGAAGAATAAAGAAAGAGGTGGTGCAGTGAAAGAGGAGACAGACAGATGGACAGACAGACAAATGAATGTTGGAACAGGCTTGAGAAGATCGGTAAAGGGAGAAAGTCAAACAGACACGAGATGGAAACAGAAATGACAGACAGAGGAATTAGGGAGAAGAGAGAAAGAGTACGGGCGGCTCAGAAAAGCAGAAAAATGGCTGAGGAAGCTGGAATGGAGGAAGAGATGAAAAAACAGATGATTACAAAGAAACAAATGAGAGAGAGGAAGATGGGAGGAAAGAAGGAGCGAGGAGAGGAGAGAAGTAGGGCTGGGCAATATATCAATATTATATCAATGTCGCGATACAAGATAAGATATACTTGAGGATTTTAGATATCGTAATATCACAATATGACCTAAATGTTATCTTCCCTGGTTTAAAAGACAGAATTATAGTAAAAGGATGCCATTTTCTCCCCTTCATAAAGTGTTCTAGTTGTAACCTATACTTGCGTGGTCATAATATCCACATTACTCATTAGAAAGTTCCAATAGTCATTCCAGCAATATCACCACATTATCAGTATTGAGGCATTCAGCCCAAAGTATTGTGGTATTTGATTTTGCCTATATCGCCCAGCCCTAGAGAGAAGTGCAGCTTTTTTGGACGCTCCTTTTAGTCCTGTGCTGCCCTGAGAAAATGTCGGCCGGAGAGGACCTGCAGCTCAGAGGGAGGACGGTCCCAGCAGCACAGCAGCTGCCAGCCTGCTGTTCCCTCACTCTCCCCCCTGCTGAACAGGAGCAAGGAGATGTTCCCAAAGTGCCGTAAGACTTCACTGAATCCAGTCTTACTTCCTTCCAAACTACCTGTTCTCAAAATGCGAGGTGCCCAAGAGCGAATCAGGGGCAGCGGAACATCGGGAGTGGAAAAAAAAAAGCCTTGATTATTTCACACAGAGAGGGGCCACTTTCGGGGGCTTGTTTTTTTATCAAACGTAACGAACCAGGGGACGACTGTGCTGCTTATCTCTGAAAAGCCAGAATTTAAACCGTGGCGACAGGAAAACAAACATCCCGCATTGAGCCCCTAGGTGGGTGGGTGGGGGGCGGTTTGGAGGTGGGGTGGGGGGGGGGGGGTAGATCCCAGTATATGAAGGTGTGCATAGAGCATATCACCCGCCGCACAGCATGCTGGGAGATTGGGCCAGGCACTCCCGCCTCTAATGCCGCGCTGCGTGGCCGCTCCGAATCCAGCAATTAGCGCTCCGCGCATAATTAACATGCAAATGAGAAGATCTACTTAAAAGCCGTTCTCGCAAATAGACCTGAAATGGGGATGGGGGGGCGGCGAGGGTCCGGCTTTTTGAGAGGGAAACGTTTTTGTCCGATTTGCATATTGCGTTTTTAGGCGAGCGGGCGATGATAGTCATCGCCGAATTGGAAAGAGAAAATGATTGGCAGTAATTAAAGGGGAGGGGCAAGTCTCCAAAGAGGGGCGAGAGTCGGGGGTCATTTGAGGTAATCCCCGCACCTGCCTAACCTCTTACTCCCCACCCACCCCAAACAGGAGGTCAGATACACTTCCTACTCAATCAACAGCTATATAAGGCTATCCAACCACCCCAACAGGAAGTAGCTACTGAAAGCAGAGAGGAGAAACGCTTAACTGAGGAAAGGAAAGGGAAAAAAAAAAAAACACAAAACACTGGACACAAGATCATCAAAAGTGCCGTTTCAAAACAAAAGGCAGTCTTGAATGTCTTCTCCACTAGAGAATTAGTACTGCTGACTGGCCAAACCAACATCACACGCTATTTCATGGTAAAGATGGTGGGAAACTATCAGTTCTGGGCCTGAGAGAGCCATGATTTCACGGTTCCCACCCAAGACCATAAAAACAGAACAGGTAGGAACAGCAGGTGTGGTAAGGAGGACGGCTGCAACCTGATTTTTGTTCGTATAGCTGGGGGGGGGCACTAAGATCTCCAGATGTGGGTTAATGCCAGTGGGTTCAAACTGTTAGCAGACATTGATCAACATTCTCAAAAACATATTTCTCCTGTTCGCCAAAACGTTAGCAAAAGATAGCAACACTCTGAAAAGGTAGCACAAATCATGAAAACAGCTGTCGACAGGGAAAGTTAACAATCGTTAAGCTCACAGTACAGATAACTTGTGTAATATGTGCAATGTTAGGAGTACTGTAATCAATTAAGCCCTCTAAAATAGCGGAGGCAAAGGTGCAAATGGACTCCCATAGGCACGGCCACTCCGAGGATTGAAATGGGTGGCAATGAAGTTAAAAACTAAATGGAATGTTAATTTGAAACCGTACAACTAAAGCAGTTTACAGCAAGCAGTTTGCTGCAGCGCTTTTCTTGGTAAACAGTAACAGGGGGATCGGGTGCGTGGGAGAACAGTGTTGAGTTGCAGCCGTGGTTGTAGGGTGACCGAGTTTGGGAGCTCACCTCTCCAGGTGCAGGGTGACTGGAGGGGCACACAGGCTGGTGGAGGGCTTGGCCAGCCCCAGGGAGAAGATGGCCTCCTGCAGACGCCGGACACTGGCCCCGTCGCCCCGCAGGGCCGCCCCATTCAGCAGGTGGAAGAACATCACCAGGTTTGCATCGCTTATCGGCACATCCTTCTCCTTCATCTCCTTCAGGATGTCCACGGCCTCTGCGGGGACGGACGCACAGACACATAAGAACAGAGCTAGAGAGCCGAGACTTTCCGGATATTTGCTTTGTGTTTGATTGGATGGCTGAGAGGACAGAGTAGGGATTGGACACAATTCAATTGCTAATACGGCCCAGCAAAGCCAATCAAACGCCTTCACTCAGCAATCACTGATCACTGGTCAGTACAAACCCTGCATGAAGTAGCACCCCAGTGCGCCAAGCACTGATCTGAGACCTGTGGAGGGACAGAAGCATGAATGAAATGGACAAGGAGGCTGACCAGAAACCGTGAAAAGAGAGGGGGGGGGGTAAGTGACAGAGAAAAAGGAACAGGAAAGACAAGAGGGAGAGAGGGGGGAAAAGGGAGGGAAAGAAATGGGGAGATTAACAGAGGGACAGAGATGTAGAGACCGAAAGAAGAAAAGATGGAGAGGGAGAAAGATAGATTGAGGAGAGAGGGAGAGAGATGGGGGAGGTGATAAAAGGGTCCTTAGATAATTTCATGTGGGGAAAACAAACCGCTATTAAAACAGCATTTTGCACCCAGCGGGAATGCAAATTCCGCTGTATAATGCCAATTTTGAGTTAATTACTACTTGCATTTCTAAACGAGACTACAATTACCAGGATCCCACAATAGCGTGGGGTTTTATCACTGCTCGGCAACCGACGCCGCAAATTATAGGTGTGCGGCAAGGGCCCGGTGCCCCCCGCTGGCCCCGGGGCCCCTGGGCGCCTGCAGACGGGGGCCCGGCGTAATGGAGGCTTTTATCAGAACCGGCCCCCTGACACCACAGTCCCAGCTGCCTGGAGCTCGCCGTCGCGCCCCCCCCACACACGCAGCCAGCCCTCGGCAGCTGCTCTGTCACTGGGCCAGATGATTAAGATGTGTTTACATTGTGTTTAGAGGCTCGTTAATAGCGTGATACTGATAGGGTCTGTTTGTACTGCCGATACTAATTATACTCAGGGCCTGGCGGAAAGAGAATGGCCGGGCCCCGCCTCCCACCACTCTCTCTCCCGACTAAGTGCTGTGGTCTGTGTGTATTTGTGTATTTGTGTGTGTGTGTGTGTGTGTGTGTGTGTGTGCGCGCGCAGGTTTGAGTTTGCACGAACACATGCATATGGATATGTGTATGCGTTAGCCTATCCATTCAGGTGTGTGCACGTGCAAGCATGCACGTGCATTTGTGTGCGTTTGTAAGAGCGGACGCGTGTATGTGAGCGTGAGTGTTTGCGTGTGCGGGCGAGTGTGTGCGTGTTTGCGTGTATGTAGGTGTGCATGTGCGTCCCTGTGCGAGGGTCAGTGCTCAGCGAGCAGGGCGGTGGGAGTGCCACAATCTGTTGCAGAACACTCTATAGGCATGACATTTGTTCTGCTGTCACTGTTATGCCAAAGCTAATGTAAACAATGACCCTATCCAGACAAAACACCACAACCTGAGACACAACATACACTGAATCTCTCCCTCTCCCTGCGCATTGTAAGGAGAGCAAAACAGCTCTTTACGCATCTTCCAATCCTATCCGCTCCAGTCCAGAGGCTGCTGGCCCTAACGAGAGCCAAAGCGTGCCAATATTCGACAAAACTGCCATACCGATGGGGCATCTGGCTTCACCAACCAAAAACTGCACTCCCCTTCCTCCATCTCTCTCTCACTCCTCCACTTAGGATTGTTACAGTCTCTCCATCTCTCGCTGGCTCTGCCAGTCTCTCCCTCTTGGCCCGACACCCTCCCCATTTTACACCCATTTTCTCTCTCTCACGGTTGTCATGCAAATGAGGCAACAATGCTTCCACTGTCAGAAATTTAATTGGGCAAAAACAGGATTTGGGGGAGGGAGGTGGGGGGTTCCCTGCCATCTGGGTCACGCTGCGTTTTTCAAGAGCTCGCCTTTGTTTCGCACTTCGCCGTTTTATTACATAGTTTAACTCACTCGACGGGATGTCACAATCGCTCCAAGCCAAAGATCTAAACACCGTCCTCTCGTATAATCTTTGTTTTGTCTCGTTCCTTTCTTTAAACCGACACATCCTCAGGAACGAGACCCTGCCACATGTTCCAGCGCAGAGAGGATGGAGGGATGAGGAGAGGCGAGGGAAATCAGGGAGAGATGAGAAAACAAGAGCAGAGAAAAAAGTATCGAGGGAAAAAGGGAGAGATGAGAAAAGGGAGGTCAAAATTAAAAATGAAAGGGAGAGATTAGATGGAATCTAATCTTAGGAATTCCAAAATCAAATTCATTTCTTGGACATAAGGCTTCTTGTGGTATAAATTTCAAATCAAAATGTCAAGAATTGCGGACACTAGAGTGTGCACAGACAGACAAACATGACAATCAACATACTCGTGAAAACTACAAACCCAAATGACAAACCAGCAAATCAAAAATTTAACATTTCAGCTCACAACAAACCAAGGCATCCAGGTCTGAATGGAGCGGACAAGCACCAGCAAAATCTTCACTCACCATGCAGGCTCCGGGGCCGCAAAGTGACCTTTGACCCTGTAATGTTCCTCACCCTCACGCTCATCTTCCATATTACACCCAAGCCAGCATCAATACATTGTGTCATCATCACCACAAGGTCTGTAAGTATGGGTGAAAGAGATTACGATTTCAAATATCCTCAGCTAATGCCAACAGTCTCTACTTTAACCTCATCGTTCTCAAATTAAATGTACCGCAGCAGAGAGCCAAAAAGCACCAAACTAACCATTCAGAGACTGCACTGTGACTGCGCCCAGCCAAGCAGCCGGCACAGAGGAGCCCAAATGGATCCATATTCACAGGGCCTATGGGCGGATAAGCTTGTTAAGACATGAGGGGACACTTGCGCATGGTTCCCTGGGCGGCGATCCAAGTAAACAAACAACACACAGGCCATTTCTCACCATCTCCTATTCCGCTCCACCACCCCGCCCACTTACGCGGGAACACTAGGCCCCATTTTACAGGCTCAATGTACGACCAGCATAAACATTACAGGGTGAAAATGGGAAAAAAAATGACACAAGAGGAAGGGAATGGAGGGGGAGGGGACCAAACAACAAAGCCATTAGCTTGTAGCCGTCGAGCGGCCGTGCCACGCGTCATGATCTTCAAGTGCGGCCGGCCGGTTCGCGACACAGCAACGCAGGAGCAGCGGACCGCGCTAATGCGGCTGACAAACCCTGCCCAGTCGGTCGGGCTAATGGCCGCCATGGACAACCGGCGGCCCCGCCTCCATTCGCATGCTAACCTGTGCGCTCGGAATGTTCTGGCACTTTCCCCGGATATGATATGCCATTAGCATCAGGATGGATATCCGCGATTCTGTTGCAAAGTGACAAGAGGCCTGCGATTTCCATGCGGACCGGCGTGCCATCGCCTCGCTGAAGAGGCGGCCCGAGTCCACAGCCAGAGGGAGGGAGAGAGAAGAAAGTGACAAGAAACTCATTTCCCAAGTGGGACAAACGAGTTAAGTGTTACAAAGAGTGCAGAACAAAGACAGTGATTGAAAAAGTGATTGTCCAGTGTTGACCAGTTCCAGAGAACCACAGCGGAGTTCAGCTAATCTGCCCTGAACATCTACAAGGTTTGACCAATTTCTGCAAGACACACAGAATGTTCTGTTTTCTGTGCGGCACCCATAATTCAGCAGCTCTGAGCTCCCACTCTGGAGTATGGACCTCATAATCATGAGGATACACAGAAGTCTGGACAGCCAAGATAATTTAAGAGAGCTTTCATTTTTGAAAAAATAAAACCCCAGGATAAGTTCCAAGTGGCTATAACCCAGTTTTTTAGTTTTTTAATTTTCCTTTTATAGAATTTGGCATATGTGTATGATTGTGTTTTGTGATGTGGCTTTGCTTAGAATGCTTGGGTTTTTGTAATTTAAAAATCCCCCAATTATTTTGTTATCTTGTTAGTTTGTATTTTGGTATTTGCTTCTTGAATTGTTATAGGTATCCTTCAGCTCATTTTTGCCTTCTGTTTCTCAGGGATGTATGTTTGTGATTTTCTATTGCCTTTATTGGTGCAAAATTTCATGTTTTCTGGAAAATTGTAAAAACCAGCAAAAGGCAATTCTACAGTGACCCGTGTGGCCGAGCAGATTTCACAAACTTGGCAAGATAGTCAAGTTACGAAACCTGTGAAGAATTGAAAGTCCTTGAAGACACATAAATTACAGAGAGAAAACAAAATGAGTTTATAACCAAGAAAGCCGATACTGTTCGATTCCACAACAACAGATAGACCTTCTTACTTTATCTTTTGAAGAGTTTATGAACCCAACTCAAATGTCAGTTGCACTGTACTGCTTTGAGAAAGGGGAGAAAAAAATCCTGGGTTGCAGTACCTTTGACCCTTGACCCAGCCATGCAGAGTGCTTACTGCTAGACTCTGCTGACACAGACCGTGTGCCTGTCCATCGTCTCCCCTGAACACAAGGACAGGGAGCAGTATCCAAGGCCACAACTCAGCACCCAGCACCATAGACTGGCACCAGCCGCCAACACCCCACTGCCCCCTGGGATAGCTTACTCCACCAAGTCACTTACCATCCAGCTTCCCGTGTTTTGACAATACCTTGGCCAGAGCCAGGTATTTGCTGGTGTCCAGGGCTACGGCCGGATCTTTCTGGCTTCTGGAAAATGGAGACAGAGAAAAAAAAAAGAGAAGAGAATGAAAAAGAGAGAGATGGAAACTGACAGCTGATGCTTTTAATCAAAGCAATTTACAGGTGAGCAGACCATGCAAGGTCAAATCCTCCCAAAATTAGCGAGGGGTAAAGGGCCTTTTTAAAGGGCCCAGCAGCTACACTGATCTTACTGTGGCAACATAACACAGCCCACAGAATGATTAGAGAACAGACAGAGCCATATTTGAGAAAAGTATGAAAGATAAAATCTCAAACATAAATGAATAAAAGGACAATGACAAACATGCCCCATTAAATTTACTTCACAAACCAATTTTACACTTAGAAATGAGTAATTGTAACAAAATACACATGGAAATTTGATTTACATTTTGGTTTCACAAACAGTGAATATCTACAAGGTATTTCAGCAAAATAAACAGTGCATGTATTCAAAATTATGTATACATTGGTTTATATCACGCAATCTTCTCACTTACAATATACAAGACAAAAATTTAGGGATACATATTTGCAGATAGAGAATCGCGTTTGATACCATTGTCTAATTTATGGTTTATGATCCACACATTTGTCAATAATATTAAGAATATTCTCTCTCCATACCAATGTGTGAGAGAGTGTACGTGCAGAAGTCTGAGCACGTGCGGGTGTCCGTGCATGATTGTGTATCTGTGTCTGGACGAGCCCCCAGTCCTCAGTCAGAGCTCCCTCTGCCCCGCTCTGATGACGACTGAAGGGGTGTGAGATTGGTGGATAGCGGAGCACAGTCCATTATGTAGCCGTGCAGCCTTACCGCTACAGTGCTGAGGCCTGCATTAACGTCTACCCGCATTGCATCCCCATCCACGTGCGCTATTAAAGATTAACTAGCCGCCAGACGCCGTCATCATCAGGTGTGGCCAGTTTTCATTTATAACGCATATCGATTATGACTCCGGACTTCTCACGCTTTTCTTTACTCAGCGGTTGGAAGAAATGCGTGTGTTTCATGATCGTTTCAACTGTTTGAATGAAATAAGATCATTGGAAGCAATGGAATTGCATAAGGACATTTCAAATGATCCTATTTCATTTAAACTATTTAAACGATAGTGGAACACATGCCTTGCTTCCAACCCCTGAGTAAAGAAAAGCGTGAGAAGTCCGGAGTCATAACGCAGGTGAAACTGATAAATCTCCATGCACAAGGATTTCAATTCTGTGCGAGAATCTCTTACACATGCATTGATTGAATAATTGCTGACTACAGAAGGGGAACGTAAATATACCACTAAAACTCACGCGGAATGCGTGAGAGTTCACAGGTAAGCGTTATTAATGAAAACTGACCTCACCTGGTAATGTTGAGAGTTTTCGGAGTTTCTGTAATGGTAATTTAAATGAAAGATTGAAAACAGGTCGTGACCAATAATTGATTTTATGGGATTGTTTTGAGCCTCCCCTATCGCCAGTTCACCAGCCGCCACTGATATATTATATATATATATATATATATGCGCACATGTTTGTGTATGTGCACATGAGCATGTCTGTGTGTGTATGAGTGAGTGCATGTGTGAGAGCGTGTGTTTATGCATGTATAAGTGCTACCCCACTCACAGCTCTCTCTTCAGATTCAGTGCTTCCTCCATGTTGTCGTGGCGACAGCACTGGTTGATGAGTACAGCGTAACCCTCGACGACCATGTCGGCCTGGTGCTGCCTCTTTAGCTCCAAGGCCCGGTCCAATTTCTGAAAGGAAGCAGAGGATGAACACTGAGGCTCCACCCCAACACTGGACAACACCCCGTCATATCCCACTACGGTACACACAGCTTCACACCTTATACTGTGGGACAGAGGCATGGTTACCAATTATCTTGAGAGTAAAAACAGTGAGAAACATCTGCAGTCAGATGTACTGGGCCCCTAATAGGAAGGGATAACCAAGGAGAGGCAGAGCCAACTGAAGAAACAGGATGAACAGAGGCAGAGGTGGGGCCAGCCGAGGCAGGGGTGGGACTAACCAAAGTGGAGGCGGGGCTAACCAAGGCGGGGGTGGGGCAAACCAAGACAGAGGCGTGGCTAACTGAGGCAGGGTGGGGCTAACCAAGACAGAAGCGGGGCTAACCTAGGCAGAGGCAGGGCTACTCAAAGAAAAGGCGGGGCCAATAAAAGCAGAGTTGGGGCTAATCAAGGCAGATGCTGGGCTAACCAAACAGAGGAGTTAATGGAGAGGGAGGCAGGACTACCTCAGTAAGAGGTGGAGAAGGGTTACGTGAACAAAGAGAGGGGGGTCACTGTACCTCCTCATTGCAGAGTGCGATGATGAGCTGCTTCAGGGTGGGGCCAAGGGGCTCCCCCGCTTCCATCTGCTGCTGCAACTTCCTCTCGAAAAACTGCGCCCTGTCGCCCTGCATCTGAAACACACACAGCAGTTACACAGGCTTTATCATCAATCAAAATATACCAATGCACATAAACACAGAATTACGAACAACTGTACTCAAACACGTTCATACTCATTACGAGCACGCACGCACTCACGCACGCACGCACGCATCAATGCTTAAACCCCCCACAGATATAAAAAAAAAATTCACACAATTCCAAAAAGCAGACTCACTCTGGGGACATCTGTGGAATCCACCATAGCCTGGTCATCAACCAAAGCGATCACATCCTGCAAGGAAGGAACAGGATAATGCTAAATGCTAACACAAAATGAAACACAAACACCACACACCCATGGCCATGACTGATCACACCCACACACCCACACAGGCACACACACACAGACGCACACACATACACACACAGTTCAGCCTCACCTTGATGAGCTCCGGCACGTGCGAGGAGGCCAGCTGGTTGCGGATTCCTCTGTAGAAGCGCAGCGGGATGGTGATGTTCTGTGGAGCGGAATAGAGGAGAGAGAGAGAACTAAAGCACTGAGATGCCGTTAACCAACAGACTGCAAGTAACGAATATAACCATGACTACAAGAAAAGGCGCATACTGAACACCAATAATGTACAGCAAATTTTGCCAGCATTTCAGCAGAGTCACAAGCGCACTTTCAATTTTATTCATAAAGAGGGCAGCGCGAGCATGTGTGCAGAATTACGTGTGTTGCGTTTGTAGTACTTGTGTTGTATGGTGTGTGTGTGTGAGAGAGTACCATGCTCTTCAGCAGGTGGAAGTACTGGCGCAGTGTCTCCTCCTGCGCCTGGATCTCTGACACATTCATGGTCTCTATCAGGCTGTACAGGAAGAAGGAGGCAGATTCTGCAAAGGAGAGAGTTACAGTTACAGTTACAACCACACACCAGTATCCAAAAACACATCTATCAAACCACACACCAGTATCCAAACACATCTATCAAACCACACACCAGGAGCCAAACACATCTATCAAACCACACACCAGGAGCCAAACACATCTATCAAACCACACACCAGGAGCCAAACACATCTATCAAACCACACACCAGTATCCAAGAACACATCTATCAAACCACACACCAGTATCCAGAACACATCTATCAAACCACACACCAGTATCCAAGAACACATCTATCAAACCACACACCAGTATCCAAACACATCTATCAAACCACACACCAGTATCCAAACACATCTATCAAACCACACAACAGTATCCAACCACATCTATCAAACCACACACCAGTATCCAAACACATCTATCAAACCACACACCAGTATCCAAACACATCTATCAAACCACACACCAGTATCCAAACACATCTATCAAACACATCTATCAAACCACACACCAGTATCCAAACACATCTATCAAACCACACACCAGTATCCAAACACATCTATCAAACTCTACACCAGGAACCAAACACATCTATCAAACCACACACCAGTATCCAAACACATCTATCAAACCACACACCAGTAGCCAAACACATCTATCAAACCACACACCAGTATCCAAAACACATCTATCAAACCACACACCAGTATCCAAACACATCTATCAAACCACACACCAGTATCCAAACACATCTATCAAACCACACACCAGTATCCAAACACATCTATCAAACCACACACCAGTATCCAAACACATCTATCAAACCACACACCAGTATCCAAACACATCTATCAAACCACACACCAGGAGCCAAACACATCTATCAAACTCTCACACACCAGTATCCAAACACATCTATCAAACCACACACCAGTATCCAAACACATCTATCAAACCACACACCAGTATCCAAACACATCTATCAAACCACACACCAGTATCCAAACACATCTATCAAACTCTACACCAGTATCCAAACACATCTATCAAACCACACACCAGTATCCAAAAACACATCTATCAAACCACACACCAGTATCCAAACACATCTATCAAACCACACACCAGGAGCCGAATACATCTATCAAACCACACACCAGTATCCAAACACATCTATCAAAAACACACACACCAAACACATCTATCAAACCACACACCAGAAAACACATCTATCAAACCACACACCAGTATCCAAACACATCTATCAAACCACACACCAGTATCCAAACACATCTATCAAACCACACACCAGTATCCAAACACATCTATCAAAAACCACACAAACACATCTATCCAAGCCAAACACATCTATCAAACCACACACCAGTATCCCAAACACATCTATCAAAAACATCCACACCCAAACACATCCAAGTATCCAAACACATCTATCAAACTCTACACCAGTATCCAAACACATCTATCAAACCACACACCAGTATCCAAACACATCTATCAAACCACACACCAGTATCCAAACACATCTATCAAACCACACACCAGTATCCAAACACATCTATCAAACCACACACCAGTATCCAAACACATCTATCAAACCACACACCAGTATCCAAACACATCTATCAAACCACACACCAGTATCCAAACACATCTATCAAACCACACACCAGTATCCAAACACATCTATCAAACCACACACCAGGAGCCGAACACATCTATCAAACCACACACCAGTATCCAAACACATCTATCAAAACAAACACACCAGTATCCAAACAAACACATCTATCAAACCACACACCAGTATCCAAAAACACACATCTATCAAACACCAGTATCCAAACACATCTATCAAAACCACACACCAGTATCAAAAACACATCTATCAAACCCACACCAGTATCCAAACACATCTATCAAACCACACACCAGTATCCAAACACATCTATCAAACCACACACCAGTATCCAAACACATCCATCAAACCACACACCAGTATCCAAACACATCTATCAAACCACACACCATCCACACCAGTAACACATCTATCAAAACACACCAGTATCAAAACACATCAAACCACACACCAGTATCCAAACACATCTATCAAACCACACACCAGTATCCAAACACATCTATCAAACCACACACCAGTATCCAAACACATCAAATCAAACCACACACCAGGAGCCAAACACATCTATCAAACTCTACACCAGTATCCAAACACATCTATCAAACCACACACCAGGAGCCAAACACATCTATCAAACCCACACACCAGTATCCAAACACATCTATCAAACCACACACCAGGAGCCAAACACATCTATCAAACCACACACCAGTATCCAAACACATCTATCAAACCACACACCAGTATCCAAACACATCTATCAAACCACACACCAGTATCCAAACACATCTATCAAACCACACACCAGTATCCAAACACATCTATCAAACCACACACCAGTATCCAAACACATCTATCAAACCACACCAGTATCCAAACACATCTATCAAACCACACACCACACATCTATCAAACCACACACCAGTATCCAAACACATCTATCAAACCACACACCAGGAGCCAAACACATCTATCAAACTCTACACCAGTATCCAAACACATCTATCAAACCACACACCAGGAGCCGAATACATCTATCAAACCACACACCAGTATCCAAGAACACATCTATCAAACCACACACCAGTATCCAAGAACACATCTATCAAACCACACACCAGTATCCAAGAACACATCTATCAAACCACACACCAGTATCCAAGAACACATCTATCAAACCACACACCAGTATCCAAGAACACATCTATCAAACCACACACCAGTATCCAAGAACACACCAGTATCCAAACACATCTATCAAACCACACACCAGTATCCAAACACATCTATCAAACCACACACCAGTATCCAAACACATCTATCAAACCACACACCAGGAGCCAAACACATCTATCAAACTCTACACCAGTATCCAAACACATCTATCAAACCACACACCAGGAGCCGAATACATCTATCAAACCACACACCAGTATCCAAACACATCTATCAAACACCAGGAGCCGAATACATCTATCAAACCACACACCAGTATCCAAACACATCTATCAAACCAAACCAAACTACACCAGTATCCAAACACATCTATCAAACCACACACACCATACATCTATCCACACACCAGTATCCAAATCTATCTATCAAAACCAGGAGCCAAACACATCTATCAAACCACACAGTATCCAAACACATCCATCAAACCACATCCAAACACATCTATCAAACCACACACCAGTATCCAAACACATCTATCAAACCACACACCAGTATCCAAAACATCTATCAAACCACACACCAGTATCCAAACACATCTATCAAACCACACACCAGTATCCAAGAACACATCTATCAAATCCAAACCACACACCAGGATCAAACCACACACCAGTATCCAAACACATCTATCAAACCACACACCAGGAGCCAAACACATCGATCAAACCACACACTTCAGCCAAAACTACCCCGATAAATTAATATGACAGGTTTCACTGTCGGGATACAAACTTCAATAAATGCGGCACACCACTGGATATCCTGCCTGAATAAGCAACGTATTTAGATTCGTGCACTCAAGTACAATCGTAAACATTATGGAGACAGAAAGTCGCAGACAGCATTCTTAGAAGCCACTTACAGTAGGACACACAGGTATGATAGTACACTGGAAGGACAGGCCGATATTACGCGCGCGCATGCGTGTGTATTGGGGACAAGAGATAGCTGACTCCACATCGAGTAAAATGAAAAGTAATCTGTCCCAGGACAGGCTGACAGGCCTGCGCACGTGTACGGCCCATAGGTGGAAACAGGATGTGACACTGAGAGCCTCGTCAAAACATCAGCACACAAAGGGGGGGTGGTTTGCAGGCCCGTCGCTCAGACACACGGCTCAGTGTGATCATGTCCTTGTCTAACACATCACCCCGTGTCGCTCCACCTGAGACGGGAGCGGTGTGAGCCCTCAGCCACCAGCTCCACTACTGAGACCCACCCTCCAGAGAACACTGCGCACCACTCATACGGGGTCAGCGATGTCAGTCTAAGTGCACTACACACTCCCACTCCCAAGAGCTCGCACCAGAATGTATGAAGACACCGGTACTCCAAAGCATGGACAATTATGCACGCCTACACACATACGGCCCAAAAGATGCGCACACAAACACAATTGGGCACCCTAAATCACCCATGCACATGTGCGTACCAAAGTCAGGAGGATGCACACACTCAAACACACAGTCAGACATGTTCAACAGTTTACACAGCAGGAGTAAAGACTGAGACTGAAAATGCACAGAGCCCCATCCAAGATAGTGTAAGAAAGACAAGCTGGAGTACCGGTTGGGTTGCTCGACTCCCTGCAGAACCGCGTGTCACGAA
Organism: Gymnothorax javanicus; assembly: GCA_029692085.1. Lineage (NCBI taxonomy): Eukaryota > Metazoa > Chordata > Actinopteri > Anguilliformes > Muraenidae > Gymnothorax > Gymnothorax javanicus. The sequence continues at coordinate 38,319,181 of CM056208.1, read as the reverse complement.
ACAGCACTTCCGTAATCTGCAACAGGAACAGGAAGCCATTAGGCTCACCAGACAGACAGACAGACACACACACACACACACACACACACACACACACCTATCATTATGAAGCCATTGTGTCAGAACAGGTTATGACCCAAATGCTCCAAGGTGGGGGGGGGCAGGAGACGCCATGTTTTCACGCATTTCCTCACTTTAAACCCTCCACTTGCATACTGGGCACTGGATCCATTCTTTTCCAACTGTCCGTTGCCATTCCGGCTCCATCAAACAACATCCACACGACAATAGTCAACAGACAATGAAGCGTTTTGATGGAAACTACACATTCAGCAGCATGGCTGCACACAGGTGAGAACACATCCATTTCCTCAGAAGGGATAAATGCGCCTCATCCTCTCCTGTGCAGCGAGACACACCTGCTGATGACTGATAAGAGTATAAATTAAGCTCTGCTACGCATGATGCACTTTCTGTGTCAGTTTGGAAAGAGACTGGGGTTTGACAGGGACAGGAGGAAGGAAGGAGGGAGAGAGCGCGAGGGAGAAAGAATAAAGAAAGATAAAAGATGCTGATGAGGTCGTTCATTTCCTAGTCTGATTCAAGTCCCGAGGTTACGCATAAAGAATGCTGGAGCCATTATGTAAGCCATTCTCTACTGGGAAACACATCACTTGTGATTGGCTCACTTTTTTTGGCATTAGTAGCGCACGCACAGCCCAGGTGCGAGAGGCGAAGCCGATCGGAGCACGTACGTCCAATCAGGGCACTGACAGGCCCATTCCGTCAGCAGAGCAGGGAAAGCTCGGCTCCACTGGGCCCTGCACGCCGACTGTCACCGGCACTATGAGAAACGCCCATTTGCAGCATTAGCCTGCCTCTCCGACTCAGCGCTAAAGCGGCTTTACATTAATGCAGGACTGCACTGTCTCTTATCCTCAGTCAGGTGGAAGTTTCCGGAAAGGAAGTTGCCTACATGCCCACTGTTCAGTTACGGCAGTGTAATTTTCCCTGGCCTCAATACAGCATCTCCATGAGAAAATAACCGGGAGTCCGACAAACAGAGCAAAAGCTGCGCAAAGCCTAAATCCCGGGGCATTCTGGAGCTTTTTAGGTAAGGAACAAATCCGTAAACATGAGCATGTCAATTTAATATTTAAATATTTAAATTTCAATTTAATAATTATTTAGTACATTGCGAGGTTAGGGCGAGGAACATTGCAGGGACAGTTAGACGGACAGAAATCCTGTAATAAGACAAAGGAGCTGGGCTTGGGTTTCTGCGTCAGCCATTCCATGAATGCCCTTCAGTTAACAGAATTTGCCTGTACCCCCCCATATTAAAACCCAAATGTAGCTCTGAGCTTTTGGAAAGCACGGCACATTGACAATACCTGGGGCACAATCCAATGGGGTTTATAATGAAGAACTGAGTTTGAAATGGTAATTACACTGTAAAAACCATCTACAGACCCAAACAAAACCCCCCAGTGTTAACCGGGGTGGAGCAACCCTAAAGTCAGGCATCATTCAAGACTCATCTGCTCCACCCACCCAGCTACATCTAACCAGCACCTATGGCCTCATACGCATTTAATCCACACTAGGGTCCACTTACCTTGGCCATGTTCTCTACATCTTGTGACCTGTGGGGGGCAGCACAACATAAAGAATGAGCATATTTACTGGCACATCCTGGAGAGGCAGAATGCAGCAACTCAGGCCGTTAGCTGAGAACGCCAGCAAAAACCACCTTGAGCATTTCTTACATGAAACACAGGAGCTGAAAAATCTCAGCACATATCTGGTAGAACATGCATTATGTCAATAAATTCAAATTTTCACAGTAAAGCAACATACATAGCACCACATCATTGGGATGGCATACATCGTTTTAACCCGACAAAATTGAAAAAATGTCTATTCCTTATCTGCTTATGTCAAAAATAATGTACTTCAGCTTTAGCTGCAAGGAACCAATCAAGTAAGCCGTTACAGTTTCCTGGACTGTATTTTTGTTTTCACCGATCCATCAGCCGCCAACTCAAACGGAGCCAAAAACGCGTAGCGGATGTTAATTTGTCAGTCAGAGTTAAAGACGATCCAAAGTAGCAGTACTCAAAACCTACCAAACAAGCCCCCCCGGACATCAATTACAAAACAGCCGCGGGACAGGTGCATGTTTAAAATGGAGAGGAGGGGTGTGTGTTAACAAAGGATACCCTGTCAACCTTTCTGCACAAATTATACCAGAGACTAACATTATTAAACTGAAAAATGCAGACAAGAAAATTCTAATAGTTACTGATGTCTCTCTCGCTCTCAACCTGTCTCGCTCACACAATCATCACACCTCGTCAAAACGTTTCTCAGAACAAACTGCATCAGAGCAGAACATCAATAAACAAATTTTTTTTGCAGACAAAAAAAATATTCTAACAGTTGTGATGTCTGTCTAGCTGTCCATCTTCCACATACACAGAGCCCAGTCGAACACAAACTACACAGAAATACACACACACACAGACACACACACAAAATATGCACACAAACATGCAACTTGTTCTCCCCATAACAATTTAACTTCATTTTTTTGCCCTCGTCTGCCTGTCAGAAAAGGGAGAGAGGGAAGATCATATCAAGGGCTGACTGCAATAAACAGTTATGTCCAGATGTTATATATTGGACATAACTGTTTATTGCAGTCAGCCCTCAATATTAAAAAAAAAAAAAAAAAAGCAGTTAAATGACGAAATTATCCTCCGACCTTTGCCCTTGACAGGACGGGGTCATCTCAAGAAGCGGCATGACACGGGTGCCAAAACCGCCCAATCAACAACCCCAATTACAGCCCCACTGACCGGGCGCCCCAGTCAACAGCCCTCGGCGTATGTTTGAAGAGAGAAGCCCTCACGCCTGATTAAGAGAAAAATCAGCCGAGCTTCAGGTTAAGTGCCTCTTCATTAGAGCCATCGGGCCTGTCACTTAAGATGCACCACTTAGTGACATCATCACCATCATCATAGCTTCGCTACTGTGCTCTTTATCATCGCCAAGGCCATCATCATCATCATCAGTGTCATCATCTTCCTCTTCCGCAGAGATCAGGTGACATCGTGCGAGGGGACCCAAGCCTGAACATGACCAGCTAGACTACAAGCGATTCATAGTATACCGCATGAAACATCAGATCAAAGTTGCACAACCCCAAAGCTTTTCCAAATATGACAATTAGAGGAAACGGATTTAATCACATAAGCATTTTGAATCAGGGGATCTTGGGCTGCTCATCCGACTTGTTTAATCACATATTAACAATAATTCTTAAAATTTCAGTAGAAAATAATAAATACTAATATCCATCCAAATCAACTGCATCCATTTGTCACAGACCAAAAATTAGCCATCCTACAATACACTGGTGGGGCCTTGGTGCTCTTGAATGGAAAAATGACATGAAAGTTGAGATATAAAAAGCCTTGGTTCAAGCCCAGAGCTTGTTTAATTGCCAGGACAGTGGTAATATTTACATCCCCCCACCGGGGGGCAGACTGGAGCACAAGGGCAGGCTGTAGGCACATGAGGGTGCAGAGCTCAATTTGCATCTGTGCTCCTCACCTCCACGGAGAGAGCTACAGGCATCCAGTGTGAATATGCATGAGGGAAAGCAGCCATACACAGACATACTCAAACGGGGCAAACACACACACAAACACACATGCACGCACACACGCACACGCACACACGCTCTAAAATAAACAGTCAAACACATACAAACATCCACAAAAATACACATCCATCTGCCTGTGTTTACATGTACTTGCAAAACAGCAAGTAATAATGAATATTCCACCCCAAGATTACAAACTGATGGCCAACGACAAAGACTGGTGCGCCTGAATGGGCAAAAAGTGAATAAATATTACACATAAATATTCACAGTGGACAGCCCAAGAACCCCGGATAAATTCGCGAAGAATTGAATCGTATGATATTATTCTCTCTTCTGCTGCAGTGTACGAACATATGCTTGGTAAAACAGCAATCAGCTATTCAATCCTGGGGCCAAAAGTGAATATGAAATTCATCAACATGCACATCCCTGCCAGCTCCAGCCTATGGCCTTCCCAGCACCACAAAAACACACAGACGCACACACACAGGCAGACACACACACTCCCTCTGCAGAAGTCCAATCATCAGCAGGTCGGGTAATCTGTAAACATGAAAGCCCAGTTTTACTCAATCACTCCATATTTGCCAGGCGGATGAGAGGAACTTACTGTCTGAAAGCTGAGATCAGGCTCCCTCTGAATGAAATTAAGTCAACAGGCTGAAGGGAAGAAGAGGACACTGTGGAGGAGGGAGGGAGAGAGGGGGAGAAAGAGAGAGAGATAGATAAAGCATTCGCTCTGCACCTGGCTCGCCCCTGGTCTGAGGGCATCACAGACCCTTTGATGGGCAGGATCCCATCGATGGAACAGGTTACACCGCCCAGGAAAAGTGTTACGACCCCCAGGTACAGAACAGGATAAACAACGAGGTACAAGATGATTTGGACAGCAATTTTAAAAAGGTTTCATTTCTACACATTACACAGACACCATTTTAGAGGTAGACAGAGTGAACTCCCAGCTTTAACCCTTAGAGCCCTAAATACAGCCATTGTTGCTCAATGATGCAAGATATCAAAACCAAAGCTGTTCAAAACCTATCATGCGGCAACTTGTTTAAAAGAGCTCCCCTGCGGGAGCTCTTTTAAACAAGTCGCCACATGATAGGTTTTCAACAGCGCAAGATAATAAAATTAATATTTTTTAAAAAATCTATTTCAGCGTTCTAAGGGTTAACTTGTAGGTCAAAACATCTCACTGTACAGTTTACATTACGATACATGCATTTTCAAGAAGTTGTACATACACAAATAAAAGCAATAACATAAGGTTTTTATTGTAATCAAAGGAGCACAGCGGACAGAGGGGGCGAAAGAGCAGGCACTTGAGAATATGGGAAGTGCTTGGAGAGAGGGCTGTACACTCAACAGGATGATTCGCTTGCTGGTTTAACAGAGTACGAGAGATCAGCCTTCCTCCTGTAGACACAAACCCTGGCAGTAATGGAGGAAAGAGACAAATCCCAGCCAGGCTGTCCTGTTAAAGACCCTGGAGAGTGTTCCTAATATTATGACTCACACAGAGCGAGGACCTCGGCCAGGTTGCCGTTAGCGGCCTCGGTCCGGAGCTGAGCTGCAGAAAAGCTCTCCGTGTCCACAGGGTGGCCAGCTTCCTGCAGGGGGGAGGGGGGTGCGCGTGTATCACACACCGTGTAAAAAAAACCACACACACTGCAAATACACTACAACAAGACCAACGACAACAATACACCTCATTTACAAGCCCTTAAAAAAATTCCTCTAAAAGAAAAATGGCTGCCAAGGCTAAACACTCACTTATCAAAAACGGTCATAGTAACAAATTGCCAAAAAAAATGTTAAAATATCAAGGCACATACACATATAAGCAATGTACACCTACATTAGCACACACACACACACACACACACACACACACACACACACACACAGCAAAACACACACACACAGCAGAACACACACACACAGCAGAACACACACACACACACACATAGTTGTATTTATATCTTTGTGAGGACATTACATTGAATTCCATTCATTCTTTCTGTCTCTACAACTTTTCCCTAATCTTAACAATAGGTAATGCATGCCTAACCCAAACCCTTACCCTGACCTTAACCTATCCCTACCTCTAACCTTACTCCCAACCTTAACTAATAAGTCACAATTTGCCTCAGTAATTTTAAGGACACAGGAAAATGTCCTCACTTGCCAAAAATGTTCCCACTCTGTTGGGGGGAAAAAAAAAAGAAGAAAAAAAAGTTTTTTTGGTTCTCACTTACTGGCAAAAAGAACACACACGCGCGTACACACACACGCACACACACACACGCGCGCACACACACCTTGAGGGCGGAGCGGGCACTGTCCAGACTGGTGAAGGAGGGCAGGACATAGGTGCAGTAAGTGTCCACATCCGGCTGCACGTCCAAATCCTGCATGCTCTGCAGCACCTGCAGGACCCCTGCAGAAGAACAGAGACACAGCAGCCTTCAGTACACAAACACCTGTACCACTAACTACCCCTCTTCACCTCTCTGCCCATCTATTATCTAGCGTGCCGCCTCTTCATTCCTGCTCTATCTGACCTCTGAATCACTCTGAGCCTCTACAACCTCTCCCTCCATCTCTGCACGTCTCACCCAGACCTCTCCATCACCCAGTTTCACCTTCTGAAGGTCGCACGGAGGTCATTGAGCCAATGTGACCCCGATACCCTTTCCCCAACACCTCTGAACGAGGCAAGTACAGTCAAAACTACACGGTCAAACAAACGATCAGTCCAAGCTAGCAATATAATGGTAGTAATCCAATGACTACACCCAGGCTGTAATTCACACAGAGGTTTGGGCGAGGTAGATACATGTTGGGGTGCTGGGGCCAGCAGGGGTCCGGAGGTTTTCAGGCAAACACACACTCACACGGCCGATGGACACACACCGACTTTGCTAACCCCTTGGACACACAACTTAACCTCCATGTCCCAGGGATGAGGATGGCCCCAAGACCCCATACGCACCCTCAGCCCTGGTACCCAACTTCCCCACACCACTCCAGCTGGGCACAAACACACTGTGTGGATATGACATGACACCATTTAACATCCCCCCCCCAACCCCCATGCGCTCCATACTTCAGAGAGGGTCCCACGGCACCGCGGGCGAGAGATGCACTTCCTGTACGCTGGGCCCCATATCAGCAGTACTTCAGGGACCCTCCGAGAGGCTCACCTGCCCGAATAAACCTGCTCCCTCCCACCCCACCTCCACACGCCGCCATCTCAGCACCTGAATAAAAGATAAGTTTGCTTTTATCCGCCCCGAGAGCCGTCGCGTGGAGGGGAAGTGGGTAGAGAAGCGGGCCTTCAGGTGCAGAACGAGAGCATTAGACCGATCCCGCCATTCCATCTGCCCTCCATTCTCGCTCAACTCTCTCCATCTCTCTTTCAATGGCCACCCTTCCCCATTCATCCTCTCTTACACCTCGATAAACCTCCTGCTCTCAAGAAAAGTAAACCCGCTATCAGGGGCTTTTTCCTCAATGGGCTCTCCGCCGGCTTATTCATGTTTTCTCCAGCATTTGTGAAGGAGCAGCACCTGTTTTCCTGTTAAATAATCCATTACCCATTTCTCACCACTGCTGCATCTAGACGGATATAAAACATGTCGATGGACCTGTCAACAGATCGGTGGCCTTAGATGCGCGTGAGAACACAAACAGGGGATCACGTGTCAGTGCTGGCTCACGAGTCAGCAGTTTCGTGCCGTTTCGGTGCGCCTGCCGTTGCCGGGCAAGGTTGAACACGATTTCACAGTTCCAGTTTTTTGTTTATATCCTTTTCCAGGAAGCCTTCGAAAAATCCTCAGTACCGCTAAAGTGTTTACATTTTTCAAATAAACGGTGGTTCAAACGCCTTGCATTTTGGAAAACTAGAACCCAAGTATGTCTGAACTTCACCGTTACTGTACACTTCAAAAACCAAGAAGTTCTCCTTTAGTGCTATAGAGTTCCATTTAGCCTTTAAAATCATACTTCAATTACTTATTTCCAATTAATTTCTCAAATCAGACAAAAATATTGCTAGAGGTGAAATTTCATATAATTTCAAACTTTCAGAGCAAAAAAATCTCCCGTATCAAGCAATCAGTGGCCTAAAACAGCCTAATGTTTTGTGTTTAATAAAGAAAATAAGACCAAGTCCCCCCACAGCATTAATTGCTTATTTTTTCCTCTCCAGTGCAAAAAAAAAAAAAAAAAAAAAAAAAAAGATTTTGTTTTAATCAAACATAGATATGCTCTGACAAAAAAGCTGGTATTAAGAACCTAAGTGAAACCACACTCCCCAGCAAATATAAAAGTGCAAATAATTTGGAATAAGTAGTGGTTCTCAATGAAACCACGCACAAATTAAGCTCCTCAGATGTCTGACAGAAAATGGATTCAGGATTATATTTGCAAAGTGACTTTGCTGTTGAACTTAAATTCAGGATAAGTCCAGACACAACTTAATTAAAATTCTGGGTGGACTGCCCCTTCAATCAATAGCTACTCAGAATGACTGGGACAATAGATCTAATCACCCTGACTAATGAGGGTGATGAATTCATTCATGTCTTCTCTCATTGCAGAGCAGAGGGAGAAGATCTTGGTTTCATTAGTCCAAGCGCTCTGCAGTATTAGTTCCAACAGCCAGGATTGGATCAATGGCAGAATTCACCAGGAGATGGACCAAATCACCAAAATCATCAGAGTCAACGGTGGAAAAACATGACAGGATTTCTACATTCTGACACCTCAACTTTTCAACTGAGGTGACACTGCAGGGGGGTTTTCCTGACCAGGTTTGAAGTTTTTCCTATATCCTCCGCACCACAAAAACCTAAACGACAAGGCGGAGGCCTCGCAAAGCACTGTTTTCAGCGTGTCACAACCAATCAGCGAGCTCAACAGCCGAGCTCAAACCAGCATATGCTTCTAGAACTCTCCGCCTTGCATCCACCACGCCTCATCAAGATGCGAAAGTTTCCCCAAACAGCCCCCTCTCCCCCCCACTGCCCATCGCCCCCACTCGCCTCCCCCCTCGCTCTGCCTGCCAGGGCCACCTGTGGAAAAGTGACGCGGCGCTTAATATTTCATGCGGTGTACGGAGGTGCGAGTAATCCGAAGTGAATTCCCTCAGAGCGCTCGCATTTACATGAAATCAAGTCACTCCTCGTTTGTCACATCACCTTCACCGCACTGCCCTCCGACACCATTACCCCCCCCCCAAACAAATCTCTACCAGCCACCAAACCCCTCCCCGCACCCCATCTACACAAGGACCGTATTCAGTATTAAGTGCTTGTATCCGATGACAGGCGAAAGAAACAAAATGGAAGAGCGAGAGAAGAAGTTTCACCCGCTTCTGTTTGGAGAACTGCGAGGACTAGCACAGGCGCAAAATACATGGAACCTTAACAAGCTGTTCTGACCCAAAAAGGCGGACGAACAAGCGTGATGAACATATGGACAGACCAAGGGACAACCCTCATTCCCATATCACTACCCACTTCATGGCAGAAGATATAAAAGACTAGGATCTGATATTTATTATTCAGAGTTCCTGAGTTTATAATGCGGCAGTGCTAAGCTCACACCCTGGACTCTGGGGCTGATGGCGAAACTGACGATGACATGGAGCGGCTGGTCACTGTAGCGTGGCGACCGATCGCCTTCTAGCCTGAGGGAAACTTCCCACCCCCTTCACCCCAAATACAGGCCCCAGACTCCGGCCTCCACAGGGCCCCAGACCAGCCAGCCTGCCTAAGGGCAACTCGGAAGGCCCCCCCCTTCCCACTCATCACCATGACAACTGTGAAATACCCACTCACGTCTGCGCAAACACAATAAAAAATCCATTATGCACTGGGACACGGAGAATAACCACCTTGCTCATTTCCCCAGTTCGGGCAAAACTACCAAGCAAACTCAACCAAAGCATCCACGCTTTTAAACATAACATAACATGAACATGAATGGCGAGAACAGGCCGTTCAGCCCAACCAGGCTCGCCAGTTTCTTTGTACTATCGTGAATATATCACTTCAGATAACTCAATGACTCAATGGTATCTAACTTTAAGTCAAGCCTGCTCTTGAAAACTCCCAAGGTCTCTGCCTCAACAATATGGTCAGGCAAGCTGTTCCACACCGAAATTACTCTTTGGGTGAAGAAATATTTCCGAATATCAGTGCTAAATTTACCTTTGGTCAGCTTCCATTTGTGACCCCGAGTTCTACTAACAACACTTGGTTGAAGGAATCCTACATAATTCACTTTGTTAATCCCTTTAACATATTTAAAGACCTCAATCAGATCACCCCTTAGTCTCCTTTTCCTAAGACTAAAGATATTAAGGATCTTCAGCCTCTTCTCATAGCTTTCATCTTTAATACCGGAATTAGCTTTGTGGCTCTTCTCTGAACTTTTTCTAAAGCCTCTATGTCTTTCTTAAAGTATGGTCCCCAGAACTGTACACAATACTCTAGATGTGGTCTGATTTAATGTGTTGTACAAAAGAAGCATCACCTCCTTGGATTTGAACTCAATACTTTTGGCAATGTATCCCAGCATCCGATTGGCTTTTTTAACTGCTACGGCACAATGGCTAGAGCCTGTGAGGGTTTGGTCAACAATCACTCCCAGATCTTTCTCTTGTGGAGCACATTCCAGTTTAAAACCTCCCATGAAGTAATCCCGTCTAATGTTTTTATTACCTACATGTACTACTTTACATTTCGCTACATTAAATTTCATTTGCCACATTTCTGCCCAATTCTGGATTCTATCCAAATCATCCTGAATCACTTTCGTGGACTCTAAACTATTTGCCAAACCTCCCAATTTAGTATCATCTGCAAATTTCACTAATCTGCTCTCAATATTCCTATCAAGGTCATTAATGTAGATGAGGAACAGCAGGGGTCCCAACACCGATCCCTGGGGACGCCACTCCCCACCATACCTAGCTCAGATGAGATACCACTGACCACCACTCTTTGTGTTCTGTCCTGCAACCAGTTTTGAATCCACTTCAGAATACCTCCTGTAACTCCAATGGAGCTCATTTTAAAAATTAGTCTCTTCTGGCGGTACTGTGTCAAATGCTTTCTGAAAATCCAAATATATGATTTCATAAGCCCTGCTCTGGTCATAAGTCTTGGTGGCCTCTTCAAAAAATTCCAGAAGGTTTGTCAGGCATGACCTTCCTTTCGGAAACCATGTTGGCTATCCCTCAAGATATTGTTACGTTCAAGAAATAAGTCCAGCTCATCTTTTATGATAGATTCCAATATTTTGCATGCAATGCAAGTTAAACTGACTGGCCTGCAATTACCTGGCTCAGTACGGTCCCCTTTCTTATATATTGGTATTATATTACCCTGTTTCCAATCATTTGGCATTTCTCCAGTTTCTAAAGACCGTCCAAAGATGGCGGATAGCGGCTTAAAGATGATCTCACTAACTTCCCTGAGCACTCTAGGATATAAGCCATCAGGACCCGCCGCCTTATCTGCCTTTAGTTTATGCAACTTGTCTAATACTACGTTATCCCTAACCTCAATTTCCGCGAGATAATCTTGAGCATTGGACATGCCCTCTGGCCGAATAAAGACCCGCTCTAAGGTAAAATTCTCAACAAAGTAACCGTTTAAGGTGTCTGTTTAGATGCAGGATTCTTTGTACGGGATAAAGCAGATAACTGTCAATCAGAACTCCTCCGCCGTCTCCAGTATCAGCTTCTCTTTTTACCAATTAGATTGGCTCCGCCCCTCATCTCTGTTCTCAGCCCCCACTGCCATAACTGGGTCCTAAAGCTCCACCCCAACAGTATTACACACACAAACAGGGTGGTTAAAGGCTGCTTTAACTGGGGACTGTCTAAGCTTGATCACTGCCCACCGCTATACTGACAAAGCCTCTCTCATGAATAAATCTCCCTCCTGATCTATCAAATTCAAATAGCTATTAGCACAACTAAACCACAGCGTAGCATTACCTCTTCTGTTGCACAAAATTCAAATTGTACACAATAGAACATTTTCAATCTCACTAGTACTAGTGCTGTTTCGTACAATCTTTTGAAGAGAATACAAGTAATTGGTCCAACTCATTTGAAAAAAACTGATTTCAGAAACATCCGGCTTGGATCCAGTTTCAAGCCCGTGACCTACCTTGTGTGTCCTGGCCAGTTTGGTACTGAGCCAGCAGGGGCCAGAAGTAATGGGGCCTGATGGGAAGGCCTTCCTCTTTCATAGTCTTCATCAGCTGCACAGCCGTACCTGCAGGGGGCGCAGGGACATCACGGGCAACAAGCACATCCATAAAGAGAGAACAGTCCGTTAATCAAAGCCAAAACTAGCAGCTATGATTTGAATGGAAAAACAACCACACAAGAAAAATGTATAACTACGGTAAAGAATGCTAAATATACCAAATCCTCTTCACCCGAAATAACTAATCTAGCAATTTTAGCATTTGATACATTTTCTTTCTAGTAGTAGATAGATCTCCATGGTTGGCCAGTTCAGAATTACTTCATTCGTTCACACACTTACGCACAAGCGCGTATGACTGTACCTGCTTTCTTAGCCTCCAGAGCACACTGTAGCGTAAACTGTACGGGCGAGGAGTGTAGTTTAGCCTCTTGGAGCTCTCTGCAGTACTGCAGAATCTTTTCAACCGGCTGAGAAACAGAGGGGCGTTTCACACATGAACGGAAACATTACCGAAGTTATCAATAAAGTGGCAATGCTAATGTAAAGCTCATTGCAGTAGGCTGGTTGACAATGTGTGGCCGGTAGCGGACACAGGGCAAGCTGAGGATGCGATAACGTGATTGGCCGGGGGGAATCACCGTGTCCGTGTCCAAGCAGTGGCGCAGGAAGAAGTTCCCCAAGCTGGGCGAGTCGCGGTTCTCAGGCGACTGCATGACAGGGAAGGACTTGAGGAAGATGAAGGCCGTGTCCTCCATTCCTTGGGTGATCATGCTCAAGCACACGTTCATAGCATCTAAAGATGAAGAGCAGAGATCAAACTGAGATAGAAGACAGCCTGAAGCAGAGAGCTGTAACGACCAACCCTGCCCCTGGAGATCTACCCACCTGCAGGACCTCACTTTAACCCAGGCAAAGCACGCCTCATTCAATGGCTATACGCATTGTTCAGCTGCTCAATATATTATTAGTCAGGCAAACTAAATAGGGGTAGGACTGAAGACCTGCAGTATGGTAGATCTCGTGGAGCAGGCTAACCCTTAGACGCTAAATGCAGCTGTTGATGCTCAATGATGCAAGATATCAAAATCAAAGCTGTTGAAAACCTACTATGTGGCAACTTATTTACAAGACCTCCCACAGTGGAGCTCTTTTAAACACGTTGCCACATGATAGCTTTTCAACAGCACAAGATAGCTTTTTTAAAAAAATAAACTTAATTATTTCAGCGCTCAAATGGTTAATCACTGGCCTAGAGGATCAAATCTGTGACTAGGACTCAAAGTCAGCGGTTCAACCTCTCAGTAACATCAGTACTGCTGTCGGCCCCTTAACCCTACAGGGCTCTTTAAAGATTGGCCTTTGCTCAATTGAATTAACTGGAAGTAGGAAAACACTCAGTCAAATAACTGTCATGTGAGTCTATAGATATTTCAGTAGTATCATTTTAGTATCATTAGTGGTTATAATTTAAGTTAATCGGTTTGTCATTAAAACAGTTAATGTATACCATGTGTCAGTTTGGCTGGGGCCATGTCTTTTGTTTACCACATTTTGTTCCAGTGTACTAATCATGTCATAAGCATCATTTTGAAATTTTCATCATAAATTGTTGTGAAAAATACTAACGTTCTTCTGAAGTTGAAGTTATCATTGACCTGGATGGAAAACGAGGTGAGAAACGACACTGAAGCCAATCTCAGCGGCACGTGAGAAAAACGCCTCCAAACACAAAGAGGAAACGAGCCCCGAAAATGAAGCTCCATCTTGGCCACTTGGTTCCAGTTCACACTCATGATCTTTGGAGTCTCCGTCCCAACCTCACTCCTTCCCCGGGCCCCGGGGCCCCTCAGTACCTGGCACATATCCACGCTCGTGCCTCATCTGCTCCAGAATCTCAGGGATGTGCTGGGAGTGCCCAGCCTTGGCCAGGGTGAACAAGATCTGCATGAAGTCTCTGTCCATCAGGGCGACGTCACCCTTCTGCATCGCCTCCAGCAGCTGCCGATAAAAACGCAAATTGGACCCATTTTCAACGACTTTTCTTGATTGACCAACTGCCAGCATCTGAATGTTTTTTTTTTTTTTTTTTTAATTTTAAACCAGTATCTCGTGAATTAAAGATTCCCTATCATGCCACCAGGTGTACAGCCAATTAGCCATTGCAAGCCATTTCAAAATCTGTCCTTTGTGACATCACAAGGGGGAAGGACCACCCAGAATAATGACAAAACTGATAAACTGGTTGGCTGATGTTGATCAATCCTTCTTGCCTCTGGGTCGTCACTTCCACAAAATGTTACAAATGGCTTACAATGCCGAATTGGCTGTGCCCCTGGCCCGCAGGACCTGGACAAGAGCAGCCAGGTGTGTTCCCTGTTAGTTCCACCTGTCTGATCTGCTCCATGTCACCCTTCTCGGCGTATGCGTTGAGCAGCGCTAGGTAGCTGTCAGGCCCTGGCTCGATCCCCGCCCCCCTCATCACCGATAGGATGTTCTCTGCGCTCTGCATGTCTCTGTGAGCACAAAGACACCAATCAGTCAACTGCAGTGCAGCCCCGCCCATCCACACATCCCATTTGTAGAGGGCGCCGTCACTCACCCTGCGCGGGAGTGGCCAGTGATCAGAGAGTTGAAGACTGCTTCTGTGATTGGTAGGTCCTTGCTCTTCATGAATCCCAGAATCTTGCTGCAAGGAGAAAGGAGCCCCCCTTTAGATAAGGCATCGCACCCCATCATGGTGACAACACAAACCCAATCACTACTCAATGTGCAGTGTAGCCAATCAGTTAATAGGAAGGATATACTACAATGCAGACATTCTATACAGCAAGTCACACGGAGCATATGGGGGGAAATACACAGTTTGGTGGAAACCAACCATTCTGAAAACTCTCATTTCAGTCTGAACAACACATCCAACTCAAATTAGCTAGTCAACAAGATTCAAAGCGGTAAAGCAAAGTGACCAACGTTCAAGCTTCAGACAAAACCTTCAAAAAGGTCCATCTTTTGTCTACCACTCCAGTAGATGAGAATATTAAAGTATAGTAGGTGCCAAATCCCATTCCTGGAGGGCCACATCCACAGGTTTTGGTTAGTTCCAGCATCCGCAAATTATTGGCTCATACAAAAAAAAAAAAAAAAAAAAAAAAAAATGCACGTCTTTGTTCAAGAGGCCTAAAATAGCCATCGCCTGATAGGAAAACGTAATAATTGCAGCCCTCCAGGGCTGAGGTTTGACCCCCCCTTCCCCATTCAAATTATTACAAAAAATGACTTAACATAAACATCAATTGTGGAGGAATAGCTCCTAGAGAAATACCTTAACCTCACATGAGAAAGCACAGAACCAGTATGGCTTCAATAGAACTTAGACTGCAGCTTTAAAACTCTTGCACTTTCAAATTTTCTCAGGCCATCTCACCTGGCCCCTTCGATGTCTCCTTCCTGGCAGTACACGGCAATCAGTCTCTGATATGTCACCTGATTAAAAAGACAAAGATAGACCCATATCTTAACAAAGTAAACATTCTGTATGTGCAAGCACTGTGAATAAAGCGCTGAAATTAGCTTCAATGTGAATGATGAAAGTGAGCTTTAAATACCAATGGATTGGTATGAAAATTCTTGCAGAGAAAGTGCCCTTAAATGCCCAATTCTATTTTCATCAGCCATGAAGCAAAATGTTAACATCCTGAACTGATTTTTTTGGGCAACAGAGGATGAAGCCCCAATTCTCAGACAAAAGCCCACAGATGGAGGTAGAAGCATTCCATCCACTCAGAGGGAGAAAGAAATTAAGGCAGCCATCATTGCAGTATGGTCAGAAGAGACCAAAGAGGACACAAGTGGTGCACTAACCCTGTTTGGTTGTACGTTGGCAGCCTCCATCTTGGCCAGGAAATCGGTCGGAGAGAATTTGAACTCATTCTGCAAGTAAACCTTGAGCAAGGCGTTGTAGTGACTGACATCATATGACACGCCTGGGCCCAAAGTACAAGACAAGCAGTCAAGACTCCAGCCCACGATTGGAGCACAAACTAGCTTATTCAACTGCAACACCAGAAAATTCATATCAAATACACACATTTTTGAACTGTGGAATACTTGATTAAAACACTTCACCTATTGCATCAACGCAAGGACATAAGGGGAATCTCTTTCATACTTTTTGTACAGAGGGCAACAGGAACAGTTCTGCCCAACAAACAAGTGGATTTACTGGAGTGTACCCATTAGCAAAGCCCATAATTCTAAGAAGTCAGTAAGAATTGCAGAAACAAAGCTATAAAGGGCTGCACAGTTCCTACACCGTTCACTTTATATGGATGAAAATGCCCCGAAATTAAAGCAGGAAATATCCCAACAAATCCTTCACAGCCCAAATATTTACAGGCCTTAAACACTAAGAACTGTACACAGTATTTTGGTGTCTCACCAGCGAAGCTACTTTAGCTCTCACGCTACTGTTGGTAATCATCCCTTTCCAAAACCTGAACTCCCCCGTCCACAGGGCACATACCAAGCTCTTGCAGTTTGTCCCAGATACGATGTGCTATATCCGTGCGCTCCGACAGAGGAACCTCAGCAAGCAGGGATCCACAACTGCGCAGGAGCAGCAGAGCCTGGTTCCCACTGGGATACCCTGATGAAGGGAGTGAAATACAGGAACGTGAGAAAACTGAAGCAGTCTGTACAGAGCCAGGCAATAGACAGCAAGTTTGTGTACAACTGTGAACTGGTGAAGCAGTAATGACAAAACATTTATTAGACGGACGACTCTTACAAAAAAAAAAAATATACAGTACACACATACAGTGTGAATGTCTGAACTTGCATGCAGGCGTCGACGACAAATATCCCGCCTGGTGTGTTGGATGGTATAGGCATACTTTGTTACCTGGCAGATAAGTTGTTAGCATGTGCGAGCATGAGTGGTGAGCAAGCCAATGTGATGTTTATTTGTGGATGTGCACGCATATACTTGTGGCAGTGCATGAGCATTCATATGTGCACATACTGTGCTTGCGTGTGTACCTGTCCGACAGCTGTCGTGGAAGATGCTCATCAGAAGGGTCTTCTTGACGCGTCCTGTCCGTCTAACAGAATTGTCCAGTCGAGTGAGGGCCAAGTCAAACTGCTGAGCTTGCCTATTTCGAATCACAGAGCTACCCTCATCTTTGGAGATCCCCTCCTGCTTCTGAGCTACTCCAAAATGGCGTGCCCCAGTCAAGGGCCATGACAACCTGGAGGAAGTGGAAGGACAGAGGACCGTAATTAGACCATCTCTGCTCCCTGACCTAAACGAAAAACAATACGCACAATTGAGAGCAGCTACAAGCGAAGTATATGCGCTGTCCAAAAGCAATCGCTGGCTTTCACATTCGCCAAACAAATCAACTGGCTTTCAGCAGTTTCATTTCCAGCAGTGTTTACAATGCTTGTTTTGCCAATGTTCCATGTTTGTTTCTCGCTTGATGAATGGGCATTTGCGTTAAGGGACATGGCCATCATTGCTCGAACTGAGAACTAGGTTTCCATAACGTTAAACAAACACCAGCAAATAAGCGGTGAGCAGAGGGTAGCTGCCCACCATCGGGGCGCACGTAGATGATTATGGAAGGCGCATCATTAGCGCATGAGGTTTGGACCCTCTCTGGTGCTAGCAGCTCAGTCTCTCATGAATGAGCCCAACTGGAATGCTTTGACATTGCGTGTTAGGTAAGAAATTAAGGCTATACATATATTTTGTCGCAAACGTATGATCGGGGTCTCAACTGATGGGGATTGGGCACTCAGAGTTCCCCTTCAGACCCTAGGTAGCTAGCCAATATTAACATTTCCAAACCAATAGCAAAGAGGGCACAGGAAGACTCCCACTGCTTAATTTGGCAGCTCATTTTTCGTAACAGGCCCGGTACGATCGTAAAGCTGTAGTCTTCAGGCCAGTATTTACAAGCCCCATCCATTCAGTTACCATCAGCAGTAAATTCACGCTTGTGCAATAAGGAGGCCATTCACCTACCTAACATGCCTATGCTCTAATACCAATACCTCAAGTGCACACCAATCATGTAAATTTTATACTCCAGAGATATAGCAAGCTAGCCAGATATAACACAGATGATGCAGCAGCACGCAGAATTGCTAAGGTCAAAAACAGAACACTGCCGCCGTCCCCAATGACAACCGATCACAATCCTGCATGGCAGTCAGCTAGCATTAGCTAGCCGCAGCTCACACACCAGACACTACCTGTGAACGAGCGAGAAAGAGCCTTGCGTAGGACGGCAGACGACTGCTCGGCCAACAGTTGCGCCGCTATATAGTCGACTGAGCGCTGAGCCATGTATGTTGGCCCCAGTGATCAGGAGCGGAGAAACAGGTGCTGACTTTAGTAGCCGGGCTGTTCTCAAGAGCGCAGCCATGTTTGACTTGCACAGCGTGACAAGAAGGATATTTTCATTACGTACGAGGTCAGAGACCATTGCGCCAGACCATACAATTTACATAGGGGGGAACAATGAGCGTCATACTTAGATATATCTTCAATAACAGCACAATTTCACAATTCAACCATTTTTTAAATCTATATTTCGTAAAAATTATGTTCAAAATTATATTTTATAGTAAAAATGTAAAATATTCAAAGATTATTTTGAATATTGAAGACGAGCCCCCCCCGTGACGTCGAAATCCACTATCACAGTTTCATTTACTTCGAGATTGCTGACATGGTTTAGTCCAGAGTCAGTCAATTGATGTCAGCAGTGATCTCCCCAAGTGGGGTCTGACTGTATGTATTCAAAGTTACACATAGATGGAGATCGCAACATCTGCATTCATTTAGGAAGGAAAACAGTTAGCAATGCGATTGAGAAATTAACTGCGCTTAAAGTGACGGAGACTTTCTGTTTTAAATGTCTTCGAATTCGCTTTGAAAAATTAACGTCACTCTGGATAGTAGTCTCTCAACATCTGGGGCATAACCAGCACCGAGTTGCCCGAGGGCGCTACACTTGTGGAGGGATTGTCCATACGTGGTGAAATATCGAGAAATCCTCCGATGGTCTGTTTAATGAATGGAACTGATAAGATTTTTTGGTTATGTATGTCTAGTCTGGCAGCAACTGCTGCAATTTTCTGATCTATTTTGGCCGATCGTACTGTTTGTCGTTTACTTTACTGGCAGTCAGACTAAATAATCGCACATTCACCAAGAATGGAAAGTTGCTTCAATCATAGCACTGGACCACACACCACATATCTGCCAACAATGCACCAGAGGCAGGATACATGAAAAGGACATTTATTGCTGTTATACAACGTATTTACACAAAAGGGGTAACAGATGTAGAAAGGTGCAGAGCAGTTTTGTTTGTCTGGTGACTACTGGTGTAGAATATTGAAGTAAAAACAATTCAAGGAAGTCTTACTTGATGTATATTGATGTATATTTTACATCAAGCAAGTCTTCCTGACATTGTTTTTTCTTGTATCTTTACCTGCCCCTGTAGGGCTTCTATCGAATTAGCCATCAGATCCTGCTCTCCATTTTCAAATGGTGTGGAATTTTTGTTTCTAACAGCTGGTGGAATGAAAGCACCAGAGGTGCTGATGCCTCGGTGTGTATTGCTTAGCCACTACTGATGTACAATAGTTGTACAGTAACATAAAAGCAAGCTTGAATACATAAACAGTCAATAGAGTGCGGTCTTTGTGCCAAAATCATGTGGGTGTGGCTTAACATTATGTACACAAAACGTGTATACTGAAACATGAAGTGCTACAAAAAATCAAAATTCTGGCACATTTAAAATCAAGAGAACAGTGTTTGTCACTCGTTGGCATTGTTACTTTAGCTTGGATGCACACGCTGTCGCAGTTATGATGGTAACAGACAGACAAACAAACAAATACACAGACTGAGTACCGTATGCTCGCTGTGCGCATGCGCACACCGAGGCATAATAAGTGAATGTCTTTATTTTTCAGATGAACATGATAACAAAATTAAGCTTTAACCCCAAAAAATAATGAACTAGAGGCACTCGTAGAGTGCAAACCTCAGCCAAGGCAGCACAATCCAAATCTTTATGAGTGGGAGCAAAGTTGAGTTATTGCGTGTCATACAATTTCAAGATGGCTGCCGTGGCGGCCATATTGTTTCACTGATCGCGGTGAAAATCAATAGGGTCCATCCTTGATGTAATAGCAATGCACCCACCAAATTTCAGACAAATCTGTGCATAACTTTTTGAGTTATGTTGTTCACAAACAGATAGACAGACAGACAAACAGGGGCGAAAACATAACTTCTGCCCCAACTTCGTTGGCGGAGGTAATTATGGGAACCTGAAGTGCTAGGTTAGGAGTATTCAATCTTATCTAGAGAGGGCTAATGTGGGTGTTGGCTGTCACACAAACCAATCAGTTGCAAACCTAATTCTTCTCATCAACCTCTTTTGCGAAAACTCTTTGACATTTACAACTAGATTCAGTTGTGTAACTGTGCAGCTGGAATGAAATCTTGTTGCCACACTAGCCCTTTCTGGACACGATTGAATGCATTTGGCCTCGGTAGTAGCTACCAAGGATACACAATTTTCTTGTTTTTTCATAAACCTCAAAAAAATTCCTTTGGAATCCAGTGGGTGGTGTTGTAAACCCAGAGATGAGTCAATGTTGCTAGCCCAGGTGCTCAAGAGAAGATTCAGTAGAGGAGTATGTAATCAGCATTGAGGTTTTCTGACACATCTGTAAGCTGGGAGAAAATATTTCATTGATGAATATGCTTTCAACCCTCATATTGGAGTTTGTGTCAAAATTACCCGTTTTATAGATGCAAAAATGAATCCTACTGTAAATGAAGAAATAATTTAAAAAATCTTTATTCGTTTGAAATTCAAGTCCTTGGCTTATTTTCTGAGAGGAATTTTTTTCCCTTTCCATGAGCGCTCACATGCTACACTGCTCTATGAATTTATGTACAAAAATGAATAGAGTATAAAGATTTAAAAGGTGTTTTATTTATTTATTTATGGGGGAGGGGCTGGGTTTCGGTTAGTGGAGATACACTTGTTTACCCTGGTGTACCGTGGGCAGTTGATTGGTGTGACATTTGTAAAAGGTCACCCAGGTGGGGCCTTGCCAGGCTTCAAGACCCTAAGTGAGTTGTTAGGACACATGCGGAGTGTCGGAGAGGGGAAGGTCCAATGGGGGTGACATCCGCCATGTCACTCTCAGTCTCCTTGGAGTCAGCTGCTCAGCACCACTTCCCTTCCCTGGGCTCCACTCCCCATTTAGAGTTGCCCACATGACAGGTGACACTGACCATATCCTGCCTACCAGGCACATCACTTACTGCTCTGCCCAGTCTCATGTGTCACTTCCTGTCAGTGAACCAGCTAAAGAAGAGACACTACAACAATGTTTGTGTGTGTGTGCGTGTGTGTGTGGGGGGGGGGGGGGGTCACACTAGTGTGGGTTTGTGTCACAGTAGGGCAGGATAGGCAGGAGGCCATGCAAGCGGCATAAATTAAATGCCACCAAACATTGGCAACAGGGGGGCTGTTGAGTTCACTATGTTTGTTTTAAACACACACACACACACACACTCAAGTAAACACCCACACAAATGCATACACACGCTCTTCATGCATGCATGCACATATTTGCACGCATGTGCACACATTCACGTACAGGCGAGCACACTCACAACACAGGCACACAAGCGCATAAATTTATCCACATGTATCCATAGGTAGCACCACCTTACATGTCGAACTATTTTGATTTACTGGAGAACAACCTTAGCCACAGGAGGGAGTTCAAGTAATTTTATTTAAAACTTTTTGAAAAACTAGTACAGCCAAAAGTACTTTTATTGATGCAGTCACAATGCTGCGGAATAAACTCCCAACTTCCCTAAAGCAAATTCAGAGTGAGAGGAGTTTTAAATCTTCACTCAAAAAAATGGCTGTTGAATAATTAGATATGTATCACATAAAAGCTGTTTTCAGTTTCTTGTTTATTTTTCGCCAACATTGATATTTAGTTTTATATCTTTTTAGTTCTTATTGCTTTTTTTTTCCACCATAGGCCATAGGCACCATAGGATTCTTTTATGTCGTTCTTCGCTGACTCATCGTTCAAAACTTTCTGTTTTGTTTTCTGGCGCTTCATCAGAGGGCCACTGTGGAATTAACTCTTTGTGCTTTACTGTGTTTGTTTTTTATCCTCAGCATATTTTAATTGTATATGGAGGTAATATTGCAGGTCGCTTGGCTTTTCATATACTTTTGAATCATGTTAAATAAATCTATCTATCTTACCATCTGTCCATCCATCCATCCTATTCTGTGTCCATCCAATATCTATCTATCTATCCATCCATCCATCCATTTATCTGTACCTTCAGCTATCTATCTATCTACCTAGCTATCGATTCATCCATTTAATCATTTTACCCATCCGTCCATCCATCCTTCAATCTACGTATCTTTCTGTCTGTTCATCCATCTATCTATCTATCTATAAGCACTTACTGGAGCGATAATAAAAAGACCCAAAATATTCTCTGGCAAGGCTGACCTCATGAGAAGCCAGCCAAGGACAAATCTTTGGATTTTTTTACAAAGATTTTTTTGTGAGGGGAAAGTGCTGTACTCTCTTGAATGATGAATGTGTCCCTGGCCCTAATAGCTAGAGTGTGCGCCAGGAAACGTGTGCTGCTGGTTTAATGTCTTTGCGCTGCAGTACGACCCTCAAAATGATTTCAGATATCCAGCCAAACAGGGTACAGGCCCTTAACCCCTTCATCTCTGATTTTACTTCAGTTTCCTTTTATGAAGATTCAAAGTTAAAAACAACATTCTTTTGATGTTGTTGGAAAATGTTACACACATATCTTGCATTTGCTCATTGTAGCATTTCACTATGCAATTCACAGGAGCTACATCAAAATTATATTGAGAGAAATATTCAAACCCAAGAAGCCATGTTTTTATGCCCTCACTACTATATCAAATATTGTGCATCATTTTAAACGCATTTACCTGTAATTCAGCAGGACGCATCTGGGAATGTTGGGACTTTTGGATCTCCACTGGAACTTAAAATGGTCCTAAAATTCCACAGATTTGAATACAGCATTTAACAAACCCATGTATGCAATCGACAGAGTGATACTGTGGTATCCACGGCTCTTTGGGTCATGGTAGACCATACCTTTAATTTGTGCAACATTCGGTTCTACATAGAAAAAGTCTCTTGTTTTCTTTTTGGTGGGTGTGCCCAATATCCATCCAATCAGGCTTAAAGGCAGAAAAGCGTGCATAAAGACCATAAATTTGACACAACTTCTACATTTCTTTATTTATTCATAAAAGTGTTCCTGATTGTGAGCAAAACGAATATATGTGCATACTAAAGAAAACATTCTATCTTGAGATTCCATCCAAGTTGCATTTCCTGCCTGATATTCTGTTTTTAACGGTTGCTGAGTAAGAGATATGGATCAAAAGAGGGTTTGTTGGAAGGCCCTTGTAATTTTTGAATCATTCGGTTGGTTGAGGAGCGGTTGGAGCTTTCGCCCCTGTGAAAGATCAGACCGGACGCCCGTGGTACCAGGCCATCCTGAGAGAGGACCGCGTTTACTCTCGCTTCCACTTGCGCTGCTAAAGAATTCATAGCTTCCCGCCCCCGGGCTTCATGACTGAGCGCGTGTGGGCAGCCAGCGGGGGGCGGTACCGCGCGCTACTTTATCGGCAGAAGCCAGTCCGAGACGGGAGAGACCCCGGCTCTTTTCAATGGTCCTGTGATCTAAAAGGACGAAGCCAGGGGAGAGAAATATCTTCGCATCGCTGAATAATGAAAGAGAAAGCGCAAGGTATGCCACTGAGAGAACACTTTACTTTCTTAGCTCTCTTTTTGCTGAATGAACTCAGAGCAGCCTGTCCTATTTTTCCAGTGCATGAATGCATTTGTGTAAGCTATTTATAATTCATGGCTGCAATTTATTATTTAGCTATTATTTTCACTTCTTTACTAAAAGATATTTTCCCTGTTATATTTTTTTTTCTCGGACCTCCCAATTGAAAATCTTTCCCCAGTTTGCCTTGTCGATTCTTATAAACAGCCTGACCAGGGAGAGTGGAGATTTTTTTTTCACATCTGTCCACTGCGGCGTGAAATTTGCTGAAGCACAGGTATGTGCCGTGCTGGCCTTCGAGTGACCTAGAGTGAGTGTTGACAGGCTTCCTTTCAAGGTGAGACCTTGGATATCCTGCAGTTCCTAGTCATCTCCAGAGGATGAGTGTTACTTTATGCCTCAGCTACCGGAGTGTCTACATGTATCACTGGGCAGGTGTCCAAAAACAACCTCATATCCCTGTCATATCCATCCCAGGACCTGGCTTCTTGTTCCAGTGGAGCCGCGTGACCGAACCAGTCCCCGCACCAAAGGCAAGGCAGGGAGCTGCAAAGGCAGCTCTGAGTGTCACTTCAGCAACAGCAGGCCAGCTTAGGAGACAGATAGGGAGTGGAAAGTGATGGAGGGGTCAGTGGTCATGAAAGAGGAGACAGACGTAAAACATTTTTCTCCCAAGAAACTGGTACACGCCCGTCCACATCAGAAAGCATAAGACAGACGAAATCCTCCAGCATGAAAAACCGGCTGGTTTCCCCCAGACCCTTGTGTTCTAAATTGATGGGCTCGTTGATGTGCGTGGGGGCCCTTGCCCAAACAGGACCGCATGGGTAAGGGGAGTGAATAGCAAATTTTTGTGGGCTACACTGCTCCAAAATCTGTAGTAACTAGAGTCCCTAGATGAGAGAGAGTCATGACAACTGAAGAAATGGAGCCATTTTGTATCCATCACATGGAACCAAGCCATTTCGCACAATGGAAATTGTTTGATATTAATTTTGTTATTTTCTTGAAGGGGAAGCATTAATTTTGGGGAAGAAACAATAAAACAAAGAGCAATGGCTCAGAGGAGCCTATGAGGGAAAACATTCGGACATGAGAAAAGAAAAAACTGAAAAAAAATCATTCACTTTGAGACTGTGTTCGATAACGGGATGGAAACAAAATGGCTCCGGACCAGATCTTCTGAAATCCTTAAATCTCAACTCACTCTATCTGCCAGTAGAAACCCTAGTTATTACAAGTTTTATCTTCTTGTGCTGAGGCTTATTTTTCTCAAGTAGAGAATATTAGCTTATTTGAAGTCACAGCCTGCTTTGAGATTTACACTGTGTTGACTAGACTTGTGTCTAGTAGAAATGTAAAGGAATTAAGAAGCATAAAGTTTTAACATATAAAATTAATTTTTTTTAGATCGATTTAGTCTTTGGTTTTGTTTTTTGATCTGAAGAGCACGTCAGTCTTGTGTTTCCGACTCATCTCACCCCAAAGCTGTTTACATTCCTGAGCTGCGTGTTATTCGGCATGAAATGGCAGGAAAGGGGAAAGCATGCTCATATGACAGTGTGTACCTCTGCTGGGTAATTAAGAAACACAACTTAAGTTTTGGTGGCTACATTGCACACGAGGAGGTAAGGCTCGTCATTTTATATTGTTCTAAGCAGAGAGCAAAGAGGTACACTCCTAGCTATTCCCTCTCACTATTGCAGCTCCTCTCTTTTCTGTCTTTCTATGTGTCCCTCGTTCTCTCTGTCACTCACTTTCTCTCTCTCTCTCTTTCCTCTGCTGTTTTTATTCCTCTTTCATCTGTCTCACTCTTCACTTTGATGGTCCGATGTTCATCCATCCCAAAGTGACTCGCGGAGCTGTATCTGAAGCCGAACATATTCTCGCTGATCCAAAAATAAAGTGACGTCTGAGGACGACCATACGCTATTGCGCCGTTGTCAGATGACCCTGATTAGCACCGGACTTCGGTACGCATCACAGCCTCTCCCCCACCCCCATATAGCACTGAGGGTGTCAGGCTTTCCTCTCATCATCCACACCGAAGAGGCGACATTTGCCGACCCAGTCAACCAAGGCGGAGCAAATATATTTACATACACCTCAGCCGCGGCGAGGCGATTCAGGCGGGAGTATGCTTCCTCTATGGCAGTGTGGGGCTCAGATGAGGGGGCACTGGTGCGTTGAAAGGGGGGGGTACTTTAATAATGACCCCCTTCACCCTCACTGTAATTGCCCTGGCATTAGGTTTGCCTCCCTGATCACTCAAAAGCTTGTGCAGTATTAGAGAAGACCCCTTCAAATCCCCCCTACCCCCCCACTTCAGGAGCAGCTATGCCTGCTCGGTGACTTCTGTGGTGATGCAGCGCCGTGTCGAGGCGCAGATGCCTCCACTGTTAAAAATGTGGACTAATGCTGTCAGCCTAATGTGAGAGAAT
The DNA here is from genome assembly GCA_029692085.1 of Gymnothorax javanicus. Taxonomy (NCBI): domain Eukaryota; kingdom Metazoa; phylum Chordata; class Actinopteri; order Anguilliformes; family Muraenidae; genus Gymnothorax; species Gymnothorax javanicus. Next base: position 38,292,898 of record CM056208.1, on the reverse strand, counting down.
GAGGCTATAGAAAATGTGCAGAGTCTCCTTGACCGGACTTTACCGACACAATCGCCCTCTCAAACGATGAGCCCCGCTAAGGCAGTTCCACACAGAGGAGAGAGGTAAAACATTAACACCACAAAACCTTAAGGACCCATATATTGGACTGTCAAATGCAGCTGCTGTATTCAAACCTACAGAACTTCAGGCCAATATTATATTCTGGTGCAGGTCTCAAGGTTTACAATGATATCAAATATGTCCTGCTGAATGACAGAGAAATGTGTATAAAATGATGTAAAAGATCTAGATATTTTTCTTTTGATGTAAAGCTGTGGCTATAAAAACATGGCATCCTGGGTTTGAATTTTTCTCTCAATTTTAGTGTGATGCAGCCTCAGCAGATGCAGAATATGTACTGTATGTGACATTGTCCTACAATATGAAAAAATGCTTTTTTTTCTGACTCTGAACCTACTAAAGGGAAAACAAGTGAAAAATTAGAGTTTAAGGGGAAAAACTGAACAGCATCAGCGGAGTTGATTGACGTAAAGGATGGAGACATTATAGTCGATATTCCACATCTTATTCTTAGCCATGATGCAGAAAAGCAAAAGCAGAAAGCAAAACTGATCCTGAATCAGTAGTTGCACTGGGGGACACTTAACAAATTCAGACCCTGATTTGACATGACTTCTTGTGTGTAGGAGTTAATTTGCTGACACATTAGTGTGTCTGTTGTCTTTGTCACATCATCCCTCCCTAACGCATGTGACACAAATGAACTTCATGCCCTTTTCTCAGCATATAACAACGTGTCACGCCTTCACGCTCGCTCAGAAAAGCGGGATCAGGGAAGCGTGTTCATCAGTGCCTTTATACTCTGCGCGCGCGCACGTGTGTGTGTGTGTGTGCTATGTGAGGACGCAGTGGGCAGTGGCGGAAGGCTGGAGAGAAACTGTGAAAAAGTACGCACTGGTTCCCGACACTTCTAAAGAGTGAGTGTGAGGCGTGTTGTCATCTGTCGCCACTCTGACACCAGAATCCACTTCAGGGCATGTTGTCATGGGGATTGAGGACATCTCAACATGACTGAGGAGCTGGTATCTGTCATCAGAGCTCCCCCTCTTACCCCCTCACCGATTACTACTGAAGCGCCAACTGATGGCTGGGACCACCGTGCGGCATCTGACCCCGTTCAGACACACTCACATAAGCACTTGTGGACATGTATGTTGATCAGTGATGGCTGCTCGGCTAACATTATAGGACGATAGAAAAATCCCTTCTAACTAATAAGTGGTCTTGACCTGTTTTCAATCATTTTCCTCGATTAACAGGTTTTCTTATGATTTGAATAATCCATTGGCAGTTAACCGCACGGCTTCCTTCTCAGGTCAGTGCTGCGGTGAATAAATCCTAAATCAAATGCAGAAAAAGGTTTTATTTGTTTTGCAAAAAATTTGAGCTTCCCTGTCTGCTTGTTTAAATTATAAGAAATAAAACAAAAATTGCCAACAAAGCATTTACAACTGAGTAATGTTGATGGAAATGCAAGTTTTCTTTCAAATGAGGCATTTTATTTCTTGTTTTACCTTAAAAAGGAGAACTAGCCACATCTGAAAGTGTTGAGCATTTTTGGAGTTCACATAATGTTAATTCAGGTAAATGATTGAAAGCAGGTCTAGTCTAGTCCATTCATTAAGGAATGTTCTTGTCCACCCAATTTTCATCCCACCAGCCACCCCTGTTGTCGATACTGTAAGGTCTGTGTTCTTTGGACAGTGACCCAGGTTAAAATAGTTCTATGGCTGACTCTCTATGGAGGTTCACTGTCTAAGAACCACACCATCAAAACAGTTAATTGATTGCAAACAATGATGTTTATCAAGTCATACAGTTGAATGCAATAAATTGCAGATAAACGAAAAGTATGGTCAACGATGCGACCAGTCTGCAGTGTGAGGAAGACATCAGAAGGATTTGTCTAGGTCCCGGGTTCAGTAAACACTCTGGACCCTGTCACAGAGAAGTAGAGACAAAGGCACAGGCAGACATTCACACACAGGAGATGGTGACAGAAGAGTCAGTACAGGCCTGAAGGCTTCAATAGGGGACGAGAGGAAGGAGAGTGTTTGAGGTGTGAATCTGCTCCTGACCCTCAGCCAAATTAGCACCATTCAATAAGTGCTGACTTTGAGCTTTCATCAGTGGCGGCTGGTGTATTGGCGATAGGGGAGGCTCAAAACATCCCTTAAAATTAATGATTGGTCACGACCTGTTTTCAACCATTCATTTAAATCACCATTACAGAAACTCTGAAAACTCTCAACATTATCAGGTGTGGCCAGTTTTCATTTATAACGCATACCTGTCAACTCTCACGCATTCGGTGTCAGTTTAAGTGGCATATTTACGTTCCTCTGCTGTAGTCAGCAATTATTCAATCAACACGTATGTAAGAGATTCTTGCGCGGAATTGAAGTCCTTGTGCACTGGAGGGGTTGGAAGCAATGGAATTGCATAAAGACCTTTCGAATGATCTTATTTAATTTAAACGATCATGGTACACGTGCATTGCTTCCAATCCCTGAGTAAAGAAAAGCGTGAGAAGTCCGGAGTCGTAATCGGTATGCGTAATAAATGAAAACTGGCCACATCTGATAATGTTGAGAGTTTTCGGAGTTTCTGTAATGATAATTTAAATGAATGATTGAAAACAGGTTGTGACCAGTCATTCATTTTAAGGGATTGTTTTGAGCCTCCCCTATCGCCAGTTCACCAGCCGCCACTGGTGTACATCCATATCAAATGCACCATACAGGAATAGCAGTTCTTCAAAATTTCTTCAGTGGCGAAATTCTCACAGACTCACTGAGCAAACGCAGACACGCAAACACAACTCGATGCGTACAGGGAGGTACATTCACTACTCACATCGGAGTGGATGCCCATAGACAAGTAATAAACAGAGGCTGTGCATCGAAACACACATACAGTGGCAGTAGCTGCACACACACACACACACACACACACACACACAGAGCTTGAGAAATGCAGAGGAAAAGCTGAAGTGACAGGGCTGGGACCCTAACATAAGTGCTGGGGGCAGCGTGCAGACAGTTTTTTAGGGAAGAATTTCGGAGGTGTGAAACGCTGTGAACCGGGAGGGCGCAACGAGTGAGAATTTCAGATTGTGACAGCATAGAGGGGAGGCCCTTACAATAATAATAAGAAGAATACATTAATACTACTACCACCACCACTACAACTACTACTGCTACTAATAATAATAAATTATTATTATTATTATTATTATTATTAATGTAAGGGCCTCCCCTCCATGCTTGTTACTATTTCATAACAGCAACAGGATGGATCCTAAATCGATGTGCTGTTACTCATGGCCTGTAGCAGGGATCATCAGCTTATGATCCTCAAGGGCTGACTGCATGTTTTCCACTCTCCCTTTTCCTAAGAGTCGGTGTTAAAGAGAGTCCGGCCAAAGAGCAACACTAATTGTTCAGTTAATTGCCCGGTAGAAAAGAAAACCAGGACTGGATTTTGATTTGCGGGCCAGATTTGATGACCCCTGGCCTATAGTTACAGTGGCTACAGCAGCGATACTCAACTCTGGACCTTGAATCCAAATCCAGCCCTGGTTTTCTTTCCTCCCGGATAATTAACTAAACAATTGACGATGCTGATTAGCCAAACAGGCTTCACACCTGACTCAAAAGTAAAGGGAGAGCGGAAAACCAGCAGTTCTGTGCCCTCGAGGACCCCCAAGTTGAGGAACAGGGGCCTAATGTATTTGCCTAGAGCTTGGAGGGTTGGTGGTGCAGACCCCAGTGTAGCTATAACTGAATCCAAGCAGTTGTTGGGCTATTGAACAAGGTCTGTAACTCCAGACTGTACCGGGTAGGATTGGGGCCTACTTAGTTAAATCAACTATAAGTCACTTTGAAATTGACCGTTAAATGGTTCTACCAGCATCCCCGGAGATCTAAATACATTTGGAAATGTCTCAAGTGTCAAACTATATGATAAATTCAAAATTTTGACTAAGGTATTCAGTTAAAGTGTTGTTGTTTGGATGTATTCAAGTGGCTTTGAGCATGTGGAATTTCAGCAGCAGGAGGCCTAATCATCTCATTTTAGACCTGTACATTTCATCTTAATGTTTTGCTATGCTGTTTAATAATATAATATAGAGTTGTCTCATAAATATTAAAATGTTCAGCGAACACCAGAAGCTTTTCTTTATTTCTGCGAGCCAAAAGCAGCTCTTGGCGTATAGATGCCAACAAAGCGACATGTAAAATGCACAGCTGAAGCCCAAGGCAAATATACACTGCTTTACATTCACAGTTTAGGCATTTAGCAAATGACTGATTCACTGAACTAACATTCTTTTTACACACTGCTCATTTATACAGGCTGATGTTTTAAATGGCTGAATTTAGGTTAAGCACTTTGCTCAAGGGTAGAATCACAGCACCGAATGTATGAATTTAACCACTAACCTTTGGGTACCAAACATACTTCCATCAGCCTTATGTTACCGCAGATCATATACATATGCATGCATGGGGACATACACGCATATATGTGCACACACTTGCACGTACGCACATACACTACGTGTACACACGTAAGCACATACACACAGACATGCACACACTCACACACAGGCGCACACGCATACACACATGCACACACACACAAGTACACAAGCATACACATACAGTACATACACTCACACAGGACATACACACATATCTGTGCACACACTTGTACATGCACACATACACCATATGTACACACACACACACACGTGCACACTTACTATACACAATTCGGCTGCTCCCTCCAGCTTTTTTCTCTACTTATTAGAATATAGAGCCAATGGTGTTGATTACTAATGAGTGTTAAGGGACAGAGGCAGATCCCGGGGGAAGTGCGCACTTCGGCACACAGACAGTGGGGTTTATTCATGAGCGAGACCACCAGAACCGCAGAGCCCCGCTGTAGGGACCCACAGGTCTGCCCTCGCAATCCCATCATCTGCATAAGTGCCCTGTGGAAATCATGCTGAGCTGGCTCTAATAATCACAGACCTGAAGTGATGGTTTGTTGCAAAGGACATTCAGTTTCACACGCTGCTGCTCTGTCTCATCGTCTCAGAACACGTCACATGGCAGAGGGGGACACTCCCCTCAACCTTCACCCTCTGTGACACCCACAGTAACACAGCCTCCAGCTGACCAACAGTTACCAAACGCAATGCTGCTAATAGTGCTGCAGGTTCCATTTGGCATTGCCTATATTGTTGATAGTTACAATGTGCCATATCAATGGCCTGCTGAAGGTTAAGGGTGACTTAGCATAAAACTTTGGTTCCGGAACTCATGCAACCTTCAACTTAAAAAAACAGCTTGGAAATGCGGACAGGTAATTGATGAAAAAGGCGTCTGAGAAATACATCTCTCTCTTTCTCTCCCTCATTCACTCCCTCACTCCCTCTCTCTCTCTCTCTCTCTCTGTCTCTCGGTGTGGACATTGATGGCAAGAGTAAATAATGTCAGCTGTGTCTCCTCGCGTTACTATGTCACTCCCTGAAGACCCACTGCACTCTGACCTCAAAGAGTGGCTCCCTCACTGCCTGGTGGCTCTTATCAGCTGAAGTCCACAATTTCCTGCCGAGGGGGGGAGGTAAAGTACTGACACATTCAGACACACTGTCCAACAAAAACACCAACACACTTACCAACACGCTATTCAAGGCTACTGCCTCCTCATCAGCATCTCACCAGCCTGTGTTCTGAACCCTTTAAACTTCTCTTAACCCCTTAAACTCTAACTTTTCACTTAAGTTTTCCCTTACGTCAGTTCAAAGACAGAAAATGCTTTTTGTATTGTAGGACAGTGTCACTTACATATTCTGTATCTGCTGGTTGCAGCCCTTCACTGAAGCTACATCACACTTACAGTATACTGAGAGAAATACTGAAACCCAGGACGCCATATTTTTATGGCCACAGCATTACATCAAATACAAAATATCTAGATGTTGTGCATGATTTTATATACAATTCCCTGTAATTCAGCAGGACATATTTGGGATTGTCGGAAACCTTGGGGTCTCCACTGGAATATAAACTAGGCCTGAAGTTCTGCAGGTTTGAATAGAGCAGCTGCATTTCACTGACCCATATTTGGGTCTGTAGGTTTTATTGAGTTAAAATCACTGCTTGTGCAGACTCAGGATTCTCCACAGGATTCTGTATATTTCAGTTTGAGAGATGCTGGTGTCGCAGGTGTAATGCAGCTAGTTTCCAGGTGATTAATAGAGATTTGTAATGCATTTCCTACGGAATCTGTATATCAGTGAGAGCCAGGTGTTCTAATCCCATCTCAAAGACGGGCAAGTCTGGAGCTCATTATACTGGCCCTAGTGACACAGTATGGGACTCCACTTTCTGACCACTACAATCAGGGTGATTTCTTAAGTCTGTTTCTACCTCAGTCAGAGTCATCAAAACTAGTAAATTATTGTCAAACTCCCCAAATCTCAGTTGAAGGCGATGGCATCGTCTGTTCGGAGAGCTCTGGACTGGCTGTGATCACAGGCATCTGTCTGTCTGTCTGCCTGTCTGCCTCATGGTGCTCTCCTGTCCAACCCTGTATCATTCTGCTCTTGCCCTGAGCAGATTTACCTGTCTATCTGTCCACCACCCCTCACCCACCCCCTCTGCCCGTCTCCCTGTTCGTGTGCCCTGTGGGCGGGGCAGTTTTACGAGTACGGGGACAGACAGCTGTCACCGAGCTCTCGAGGGCAGTGAGACGAGGGCCGTCAGGCTGTCTCAGGATCATATGCTGGGCGTCACCGGAGACTGAAATAACCTATAAATCACCCCCCCCACTCATGACCACCAATCTGTCGTAAGCCCCAGCCCCCTCGGCCAAATTGGAGATACATTCACCCGCATAGCCAAATAGGCCGAAACACCTCCCAGCAATAAATAAACAAACACAGTTCTCTCAAATATTCAACTGCCTTCCACACTAAGTACCCCTCTCTATTCAAAAATATCCCTCATTTCCCACCCTGAACACTGCAGGTTAAGATACAGTCTTGAATAAAAGTTTTAGAAGCTAAATTAATCGAAAATTATACAGTATGTTATGTGTGTATGATGTCAATATCAGTTTTAGATGACTTGAGCCCTCCTTCCAACCCTGGTCTTCCAAACCCCTCCCACCTCTCCTCCCCATGTCGGGGGACTGCGATGATCCTGCACCGTAACCAGCTCACACATCCTGATCCGGAACCTCGAGAGGGGATGGTAGCGCGTGCCCAAGGGGTAAGAGATGGACCTGTCAGACAGCCCAGCTGTCATTTCTGGTTAGTAGCGGCGCGCGGCAGGTCCAGAGATGAATAAATAAAAATGACGCAGACACTTTGTAAAGCCTCATGTTAAATGTAAAAGGCCAAACGGGTCAGACTGCAGGCCCAGCCCTTGAGCCTGTCTGTAGATGAATATTAAAGAGTCCAGGCCGGTTCTGGGGGACGGGCCTGATTTAGTGGTGTGTGTGTTAATTGGTGGCTCAGTGGGACGAGGAAGAGTTCTGCCGTAATGCGAAGCAGAGAGCTGCAGCCGCACACAAGGGCCAGGACCCCCGAGTGTGCCCCGAAACATGCCTGTCAGCTGCTGTTAGATCACAATGCCAGGGCCCTGCACGGAAGATACACTGGTGCACACACACATACACAAACACACTCATACACTCACACATTCAGATGCATACACATACACACACACTCACTTCCATTTACACATGGATACACTCATACACCGGCACAGGCACTTGCACACATGCATATCCACTCATACCCACACATTCGGACAAACACACACAAAAATTTGCAGCATGCACAAACACAGGGTTCATAAACCTCTGGCGTGCGGCCAAATCCCAGCTCAAAAGCATGTTAAACAGGCGTCGCTTCTGGGGAAAAAAAATCAGGAAAGAAGAGTGTGAAACAGCTGCATGGTGTCAGCTGCAATAAAGATCTCTTCCTGTCTGAGAGGAACAAGCAGCCGAAGTCTGTTTCTGTGTGTGTGTGTGTGTGTGTGTGTGTGTGTGTGTCTGTGTTTGTGCGTTTGAGTGTGTGTGTGTGTGTGTTTACGTTCTTGTTCTTGCTGCACCGTAAGGACCAGAATAAATTTTTAATTGGCAAAGAAGGGACATTTTTGGGAAGTGAGAATGTGTTAGGCAGTCTTCACAAATACTTTGTACAAAGGCAAATCGTGAATTACTAGTTAAGGTTACGGGTAAGATTTGAATTGGGAGTAGGTTAAGGTTACAGTAAGGGGTTGGGTTTGGCATACATTGGTTATAGGGGAAGGCTGTAGAGACACATAGAACGAATGAAAGTCAATGTAGGGATAGAAGCACATGGATATGTGTGTTGTGTGCATGCGTGTGTGTGCTTGGGTTTGTATGTGTGTGTGTGTGTGTGTGCATACAGTACATGCGTGTTTGTGTGATAGCGGGCGTATGCGCCAGAGTGAGTGTATGGGACAGAGATAGCTGATGCGAGAGACAGGAAGCTGGAGAACACATCCTTCAGACCGTATTTAATGGTGAGCGGGGTTAACAGTTGTTATGATGCCAGCAAAGGTTTCAGTGCTTTATGTACTTGCCCCGGTATGAAATACGGAGCGGAGATCACAGCACTGACAGAGGACGGACGTGTCTCCAGAAATCACAGACTGCTGTGTCCTGGTGTTACCATGACGGCAGCAGAGGGGAACTCTTGATGGCCCTTCCTGTTTTGTCTTGGTGCATATTTAAATGACATCATCAATAATGGATCTGCCTATCGCTGACAGCATGGAGGAGGATCGAGGGAGGTAGGGGGTGTCATAGCCAATGATTCCAAACCAAAGCTGCTTCTCAACTGGTGGCAGCCTGATATGGAGACTAGGGCTCTATGTGGGTCATAGAGCCGCAATGGCAGCCATTTCCATTTTTAATTAAAGACCAGCGTTGTTAGCGGGTTCCCTGTGCCACACACACACACACACACACACACACTCACCCACGCACACACACACACACACACACACAGATATACATATGCACACCAGAGAGTCTCCCACTGGCTGTGCATCAGTCCACTAGCCGCCCACACTCTTAAGCAGGAGTTCCGCAGAGCCACTCTCGCGAGGGAAAATGCTTTAATGTGCTTGTATTTTTAGGTCCTATATTTCAATAAAAAATGAGTGAGCATCTTCAAGGGAAATATATCATCAAGTTATGAAAACATGGTGCACCACTGAGCGCCCGCAAGACGCATCTCTGTGAATTATCCCACTTCTTCATTAATTCTGTGATGCATAGAACATAGTCCTATGGATTGACACAGATAGCTCATTGTCCCACGAACTGAGACAGATATTACACTGTTAGATAAACTGAGGATGATAGCTCAAACCTATGGAATGAGACTGATAGCACATCATCCTGTGGACTGAGACTGACAGCGTATAGTCATATGGATGGAGACTGACAACACATAGTATTATGGAGTGAGCACATATTAGCACATCTTGCAATGAACTGAGACTGACTGCATGGTTGTATGAACTGATGACATGGGCGTATCTTTTCATGTTCGCAGCATTAAAAATAAGCATGACTGCAGTTGCCTGCAGCCAGGTACTTGGCTGAGGCTGTCCTGCCTTACCAAATGAATGACCTCCGACAGTTTTCAGTGATGAAAATACTCATATTTTTGCTCCAAAAGGTCCTGGTTTCATTCAGGGGGTGAAGCTAATGGGCTTGTCTGGTCTGGAGGGGCTGAGACAACTTCATCCTTTTCACAAGCTGGCTGGAGGACAGGAAAAGAGCAGATAGACTGCTTCCTCTGGGAAGGAGTCTTTCCGGAACATTCTGACCTGGCTCTCGGTTAATATGGGCACCAAGTGGATTGTAGTTTACCTGCTGTCTCCTTCAGAGCCCCAGAGCAGGGAAGCCTCAGCGTTTCAGTAAACAAACCTGCCTTGTCTTCCTCGCAGAAATCAATAGTCACCAAATGTCAACCGGAGGAGAGGCCTTCTTGAGCATGCATCGGGGAAAATGGGCCTGGCATCGTTAAATGATTTTTTCCAGCCGGATTCCTTCGTCTAACTCCTGGAGGACGGGAGATCTTGGAGTTTCTGCAGTCACCTTGACATCTTTCTCCCCTAAACTCCCCCTCCCACCCCCCACCACCTCTCCATTGCATTTTTGCCTCCAGGGCATTATCATGGCTGGGTGAATCTTTGCCTCCATTTTGCTTGGATGCAGTTCCATTGTAAATTAAACATGTTGCTTAACCTGACAGATATCTACTGCACCAGTAACAGAAGATCTAAAAAGGCATCTTGAGTAAATGTGTCTCCAGTGCTTTTTTGGGTACTTTCGTGGATCCAATCTACCAAATTGCACAATATATAACAGTAAGTTATATTCCCCACTTTCCATTAGTTTCTGGGACAGTTCTATCCCGCACTCTCGCTACTTGCAACGCAAGGGCAAACAGTCAAAACTCTGTGGTGCAGTACTGCTCATGAACACTAGATGGTGGTGTCCAATTGCTGATTTCTGTATGGTTTTCTATGGCACGCTCAGGAGAATTAGAAATTTCAGATGACCGAAGCGCAAAGTTCTGCGGAAACCAGAATGAAGGAAGGGACAATGCTTCCCTGTGTAAGTCTGATGGTATTTATTGTCTGTATTTATTGTTCGGGAGAAGGACATACGCCCGTGAGCTTACACGCAATACTGCAAACTAATACTACCAACTTGATTTGCGGCAATAAAGTTTCTATCCTATTCTATTCTATTCTATTTTCTATCTTCTTGTTTCAATATAAAAATGTGTGCATAGGCATTGTCAGAAAGATACACTAATTACGGGAAATGAAAAGTTTAAACAAAAAACTTGTTGGTAAGAGGCCAAATCTGTATTGTGCTAAAATTTTATTCAGCGGAAATGTATGGAAGTCAAATCCGTGTTTGCAATGACAAATTAGTCGAGACCGTAACTCACTTACCGGTATCTGCGCTATAAACCGCTAAACACCTCACGCTTTTGAACTGTCTTCCACTCCTCAGCTCCATGACCAGTAAGTCGCTGAAAACAATGAGGAAAAAAAACGGGCTGTAAGTATCCAATTGACCAGAAGAGGCAGTAAACAGCAGTGCCTGAGAAACTGAAGCAGCTCATGCAGAAGTATGTTAGATACCGGACAGCAGCTGCCATTGTTATGAGGTAGATTCTATCCACGCTGACTTGCACATTACTGCGCTCTTCACTAACACCCTACAATATTTCAAAGGGAAGCGGGAGACATTTGCAAATTAAATACACAAATCTTCAACGATTATTCATCTTCAAACTGGCAATTCACAGGGCTTATTTAGGCTTTACTGACGGTGTTTTTAAGACGCCGATGAAAGTGCATGATATACAGTTTTTGAAGTGAGAAGATTACGCATCACTTGATGTAAGGAGTTCCAAAATATAATTTACAAACGAATAAATAAACACATCTGTCATCCGTGCTGGTCTGGATCCCCTCTGTTGGCCTGCCGCCTGCACTGGATGAGAGGATTTCACCATGGACAGGGGAATTGATTTTGCACGTTATTGTACAACTCCAAAACATAGAAAGCTGTTAAAGTAAAATTTAAACAAAAATCAGTGATTTTTGTAAATTATCGTCGACCTTTATTACATTGAAGACAACACAACGGTGCATTATTTGATGTTTCACCTCTTGAAATTGAGCGATGTTTTAAAAAATAAACGCTCATTTCAGTTTTTAGCTCGTCGGGACGGATGTCCTCGGACAGCTATTGCCATACCCTCTGCGTCGGCGTAGGCGTCCGCGGACAGAAAGGTTAAAGTTTTCCTGCGAGCTGTGTTGTCTTCTGACAACTCTCGTTAGCTACTCTGGCAACATATTTTAAAAAGTTGTGACAGCGAAGTATTTACCACTTTTGTCACATCCTGAATGTCTGTCAAATAGTGTTTCCCTGCAATCTAACTGTCTGCATTAGTTTTGGTTTTGTGAGTTGTTTCTTGTTATTCAATGTTATTCAATTATTCAATTATTATCTTATGGCTTTGTCGCTCCCTTTGTGCTTCTGCCCTATGCTCTTGTACGCGTGACCTGCATTGTTATTGTGTCACTGTGTATTTCAGTTCCTGGTTGTCGTCTTCCCTTAACGAGACTGTTAAACTCTCTTGTGCAGTGTGATATTCTCACTCTTCCTCAGTATTTATTAAGAGTCCTGTTTCCAAGTTTCCTGCGTTCCCCAACCTCTGCGTGATTTCTGCCCCATGTTTCATCATTCACCGTCCAAGTGTTTTCCCCAGGCTCGTGTCTCTGGATCTGCACTTGGCTCTTGTGTTTTGCTATCCGACAACTTTATCATGCTGCTATTCTGTTTCACTACACTAAATACACTTTTAGGAAGTAAAGATACCAAGTGACTAAATGTTTCATTCTTACTATCCTGCCTGTGAACAAGTCTTCAGATGTGCAACTGAATGGGGTCTTGTTACTGCATTTTGTATTTCAAATTTCACCACACGCTCCCAACTGGGGATAAGTTGGAAAAGCAGGCAAGCAAATCTGGTAAACGCACCCTCTTCTTACACAGCCATGCCCTTGTAATGCTTGCAGAATGTAGTTTTTCATTATCCTGTTGAAATACACATACAAATCTTAGTTTAATTTTCAGTGTTAATGGTGCCTTTATAGAAGTGCAAGTTACCCTTGCCAAGGGCACTGACACAACCTAATACCGGGACAGAGCATGGATTTTGGAATTGTTGCTGGTAAAAGTCTGGAGAGTCCTTTTCTGCTCTGGTCTGAGCAAAAGGCCTCAATTCCATCAAAAACAAATGTGAAATATTGATTTGTCTGATCACAATACACTTTTCTACTGTGTCATGGTCCATCGCAGATGCCTCTGAGCCTACAGAAGTTGACAGCGTTTCTGGACACTGTTATATTATGGCTTGCTTTCAGCACAGTAAAGTTTAAACTGGTATTTGTGCATGTAACTACAGGTTGTAGTGCATGAGAAAGGTTTTCCAAAGCAATTCAAAGCCTATTTGGTTTTATCACGTTGCTTGATAAATGACAATTCTTGATGCGGTGCTGTCTGAGGGATCGGAGGTCACGATTATTCAGCTTGGACTTGTGCCTTTGCTCTTTACACTTAGAAATTCCTCCAGATTCCTTGAATCTTGTTATTATGTTTTGCACCATAGTGGATGAAATATCCAAATTCATATCTAGTTTTCTTTGTTCTAAAACCTTTCAATGATTTTCTCAGCCATTTGTGGGGAAATCTGTGATCTTTGGCCCATATTTGCTCCTGAAAGTCTGGGTCTTTCCGGGCTGCTGCGTTAAAACCAAATCATGTTTGCAATCACCTCCTGACATTAGCTGTTTCAAAATCACTTCATTATTCAATTTTTTTTATTCTTTACTTATCCTAATGGCATATTATCAACTTTTTTGATATACATGTAAGGGTTTGTCCTTGCAGTCCCTCCCCCTGCTGCATTCTTCACCTCCAGCTTAACGGGCAAAAGGTGTGGCTCGTTGAGGTGGAGGTGAAGGGCTGTTTATTTAAGGGTTGGCTGTGCCATAATTCGGTGCAGCAGCATTCTGATTTTTAAGGCCTGTTGTGTTTGTGCTGCTGCTCCCCTGATGTTTTGTGATTGCTTTTTTACTTGTTTAATTAAAAGTTTTTATATTTTTTCTCAGCCTGTGCGTGTGGGTCCCTTTCCCAGCTTTTGGGTTCATGGTCCCAGTGCCTGTCGGATTGCAGGTTGCATCCGGCGGGACTAAACCACGACAATACATTTACAAATAAAATAAAGTTGACAAGACAAAACAAAAAATATCTTTCTTCATACTGGCCGCCATAAAATACAAGTCAAAGAAAATTAAGAAATCATAGCTTTCTGTTCATGTACATTTTCCATACCATCCAAACCTTTTCTGTGTTGTGGCGATATGTCTTTTATCAGTTCTATTCAGGTACAATTCCAAATGCTTTGCTGATTGGACTCATATTTTTTGTTTAGCAACACTCACTGATAATGTGTAAGCTTAAAGAAGTGCTAAAAAGGTGAAACTATATCAATGTGACAGCCCGTCAACAGAAAGTGAAATGTTACAGCCACATTGACTGCAAGCGAGACTGACTGCCATTGTGATATTACTAGAGAGATTTTTCTCCTTTAAGTTTCCATTATTTTGGGGAAAGCAAAGATTGTAATTTAACATATATAGTGTACAAATACAGCAGCTCAGTGATGATTGGTTGGGATAACGCATAGGTATTAATTCCCAATCAGTTGGATTCAAATGCAAAAATTAAAATGTTAGATTACACCCTTTCTGCTAAAATTTGAGCAAATAATTATGTCCATATTGGATGATCTGTGCAGGATTTTGCTGCCATTTATGCATACAGTAGTTCCCTGTTTTAGAGGAGTAAAAGCAAATACACAATTGTTTTCTCAGCTGTTTCTAGACCAACTATGTGGCCTCTGACCTCAGATCATGTCTGTTGCTTGATTGGCTGGAGACAGAAGGCCCCACCCAAATATTCTGTAGGGGCAGTCTTATTAATTTCCACATCATTTCATTGATTTGGTGTATTTACAAAGTTAATAGGTCAGGTTTTTACCTCACTGCTTTCACTGGCCCATCAGAACAGGTCAAGGAAGGAGGGCAAGGGAGGAAAATGCACCTTTGAAGATTTTACACACAGCCAAGTATTTTACTCACTCTTAGTCATCACAAACTGAGCATCAGATCCAGTTTTCACCCCTTTGCGCAGAATACTAATATTGCCAATTTTTGATATTGTGCATGAGCCTATTTAAGGCTTTATAACTCCATATTTGTGTCACAGAGACTCTGGAAAATTATTCCAGTCAAGCAAGACATTTGAAAATTTAATTATAGAATTATTTAGCAATTATACTTCAGAATTTACGGACGTCGGCGTCTAAATTTGCTCGGAGTGATTTAAACAAATATTTGTTTAAACTCAACTATAATGATGATAATCATTACTTTTCGCATGGACACTCACTCATCACTCCCAATATATACTTGAAATTATCTCTGTAATAACTAATAGGGCTCTTCCACTTTCAGGTTACTAGGGGGTTGTGAATAGCTTCCTTTGCAAAGCTGATCTAGATTCAGTGCCCAGGAGTTTTCGTATGTAAGGGAACTGAGGTGACGTCCTTTAACTGCACTGACATGATAACAGTCCTTGTTCTTTCACCTCAGTTCTCTAACACCCCCCCCCCCCACACACACACACTCACTTCCAGCACACTGCAGTAAACTCAGCAACCTGGGTGTCCATCAGGAATCTGCCGTCTCTGGTTTGTTGGAGGGTGGGGAGCATCAAATGTCAAGCTTCTGCTTGTAGTGAGGCATGCCTGAGTGAAGGAGTACTTCAGGAACAATGAGAGAGAGCATGGGTCTCCCCCTGAATTCTCCTGCCCCATTCACGATACTCCACCCACCTCTGAACACCCTGCACTTCCCTCAACTCCATCCAATTCAACCAAGAAGCTGACCACCTTGTGCCTGACAGATTGAAACATCTTCTGAACTGTCTTCGTTTCCTTGACTTGTGCGTGTGTGTGTGTGTGTGTGGGTGCGTGGTTTGTCTGTCTATGGGTATGAGTGTATATGGGTGGGTAATAAGTGTGTGTGTATCTGGGTTAGTCGGTGTTTGTGTGAGTGTGTGCACGTGCGTGTGTGTCAGTATGTGTATGCGTGCATGGTTTGTGTGTCTGTGGTTATGTGTGTATGTGAGTGTGCATGTGTTTGTGTTTGTGCATGCATGTGTACATGTATTCTTGTACTTGCTTCACACTGAGAACCAGAATTTTTTTTTCCTATCAGAGTGGGGACATTATTGGGAAGTGAGGACATTTTTGCCTGTCCTCACTACCACAAAGGCAAATTTTGATTTATTAGTTAAGGTTAGTGCAAAGGTAAGAATTAAGGATAGGTTCAGGTTAGGGTAAGGGTAAGGGTTAGGCATGTGTTGCTTATTGCTACGATTAGGAAAAGGCTGTAGAGACACACAAAGAATGAATGGAGGTCAATGCAATTTCCTTACAAGGATAGAAGAACAAGGATGTGTGTGCGTGTGTGTGTGTGTGTATGTTTGTGTGTATCTGTGTGCGTGCATGTGTGTGTAGGTGTGTATGTGCACTTGTGTTTGTGTGTGTGTGTGAGGTGTGTGTAAGGGTGTTTGTAGGTGCATGTGTATTTGCAGGCAGAAAACAATAATGTTACCAAGTACAAACCATGGTCCCCACACTACCTCACTGAACCCTTGTCAAGCCTCCTGATGGAGGGTTTAAGCTTAGCTCCTCAGGTGACGGCGCACAGTTTCCGTTCATCCTCTCTATCGCTAATTGGATTTCCTATCTCTTCCCATTCAGTTGCATGATGCAGATAGGCTGTCATTGTCACCCACACTCCTCGGGCCTACAGCACGGTTGTGCAAGCACCCTGGAGCTGTCACACGGGAGAAAAGACCATTGATCTTTTCTCTGAGTTTGATGCTGCAATTGATTTCATGCTGTGGCTAAAGTACATTGCTCAACTCAACTTCTGTGGCTTCCGGCAAGAGATTTTCAACCCTGTAAAAAGAATCGCTCTTCTTGAATTAGTAGAACATCTGTAGTTGGTTTCGCTAAAAAGGACATCAATACATTCCTTCCCTTTATTTCCTACAGAATGAGTCTCAGGCACCAACTGTCATATCCTCTTTTGCTCTTTCTAGCCACCATCACTTTGCAAAATCTCTCTCACTCTACTATGCTCCAGCCCTCCCTCAACATTCCCCACCTCCCCCTTGGCGCCCAACATCATCAAATGGACAAATGTCTGTTATTTTTGTAAAGGACCCCTTGAACAAAACAGCAACTAAGAGCAACAAAGCTGAGGCAAGGCCACTGGAAAGCTAGAGGTTTTTGAAACATAAAGATTCTGGTGCCCAGAAAGCACTCTATGGTTTCCATGGCAATGAAATGCACTTGCTCGGCTGTCTCCATAGCGATGGCTGTTCAGAAGCAGTTGCTGAATGCTGGCCGGTAACGCTGGCTCATTCAGCATCAGGGTAATCCTGCCGCATGCCCTCAAATTCTGTGTTTTCCCGTACAAGGCGATAGAACATATAAAGTCTCACCAGTTGTTGTTTCAAAATGGGCACCTTTTCCCCTCTCGTTTCACTTGATGAATGAATCAGCAAGACTCAATGAAAGCTACTGTCTCCGTATAGATTGATTGCTTTTGCTCTTGTAATGCTACAAGATGCGTGCTCATTTTTTTGTCAAGAATTTTCCTTAAGGCAGTAAATCTCTCTGGGGCTTAATTTATTAAATTGAAAACACCTTCTAAAATGCACCAAAAGCATCCAGTTGAAGAGCATAGAAACCTGTTATACTGTGCTGGTTGCAGATTCACAAGTTCTCATTAAGGCTTGCTACTACTTGGGAAGAAATTTACTGTGATTGCAGATAGATAATACTGCTTTACCTTGTTTGGGGTGATCGGAAATATATCTGACTTGATTCACATCTTCTATTTGAAGTGATGCCTCTTTCACCAACACCAATTTTGAGAAGATAACGGAGCCTCTGATTTCCAGGCTGCATGCTTTGGAATGTCTCTTTGGAAACACTGAACCTGCAGAGAACCATTTAAAATCTGAGCCGTCTGTTGATAAGTTACCATGAGTTACCTTTTATCATCCTCTGTTGAATGTATCTTTGAATCAGTATTATAGTAATGAAATTTCTTGTTGAATGAAGATCACAAAGGATTGAGAAGGTGAAATGTGATGAGCGCTATGATTGGAATGAATAACAAAATTATGAGATGAAAATGAAAACAAAAATTGTTCAGCTATCTAGCTGGTTGAATTTGATCTTATTTGATAATAGTGTGGCACAACGGAGTGATTATACGCTCATCACTGGCGCACTATCCTGTGATAGAAAACAAGAATTGTATGTGTAAGAGACAGATAATATCTTCTACTTCTACTTCTGTTTCTCTCTGCAGCTGCTGACCGTATTTTAACACGGGCCACACCGAATGAACTTCCTTAGTTTTCGACGATGACGTAATGGTTTGTGTTGATTGGACCGTGATTTCAACATCTTTGCGATTTTCGTCTGTATTGATATTGTAACGCGCAGAAACTTGGGCGAGTTTGGTTTTTGGCACGAAAGTCTACGCAAATTCTCTGTCATCGAAGCCTGCATTTTCTGGAACATCTCTGAATGACTGCAAATTGCTCTTGATCTGATGCAATCGATATGGAAAGACTTAAATCTTCAGTTGTCTGCCAACAGACATGTTTAGGCTTCTAATTTGAGATGTAAAGGCACAGACAGGCTACCATTATGTTTCACTAAGATCTGTACGTAGTAAAAATTTAATTGCTTGGAAAGAGTCATGCAGCTGAGGAACTTATTTGTCAGACATAAAACCTAACCGATAGAAAAACATAACCATGCTATTATTATCTCATTGGGTTGAATCTGTGCTGACAATGGTTTACTTGAGGGTGTTTTTCATGCGCACTGACTGTAGGTTGAGATTATATCAATTCGGAAGAAATAACTCAAGATTGTTTAATGAGGAATAAGATTATAACATAACAAAAATCACTCTCGCATTGCTATGCCGACACCAATCTATAAGAAGACCAATTTATAAGCGTACCACATACGTCATCAGGGATTGCACTGCCATGCATCTCTTGCAAGATTATTACAGTTATTTGACAACGCTTAAACCAATCACGATGCGTCCATGATATTTCTGTCCAATACCATTAATGCAGAACAAAATCCGTGATATATTTTGATCGTCAGCAGCATCATCCAATGAAAATTCATCCTTACAGACGTTCATGACCAATAGTTGTGAGGAGCAGAAAGAGCGATCACGCCTCCTGATCTGGACATTGAGCAGAGGGAGAAACAGTAGCGCTTCAATGGAGGCAAGAACGTCATCTGTTCCAAACATTTAGCTACACAGTTTTGCTAATTCAATTTCATTAGTCTTATTTCGATACCAAAGCATCTCGCCTTAAGGATAATTCCATTCGAGCGGGCAGCCGCTTGGCTGTCAAAAATGTGTACCCGTTCCCACAATCAGGACAGAGAGTTCTTAAAAAGGGACTCAATCGTGCGAAATTAAGCTGTTGTAGCATCTCATCTTGGCTAACGACGCGTTAACCAAACATTCAGCGTAACACCTAATTGATTAGCTAGCCAGCTAGCTACATAGCTACAGAAATACAATAGTTTGTCACTCTGGAGAGCCACCTGGAGAAGCAGCATATAGTTCTCCCCTGAAAACGTAAGTACTGCTGGTCAGTTTCTGGCTAATTTTCTCACGGACGAGAAACGCTCTATCGATCAAAGCTAAGCTAGCAGGCTAGTTACGTTACAGCGAGCTAGCCAGTATCCAGTAATGTCAACGGGGTAGGGCTAATCTGCTGAAAACATTCTGCTGAAAATTCTCCTACTAATTCGTCTTTTTTTTCATCAACTCAGCTATATTTTGATAAAGAATAACTGGTGAAAATTTCATCACAATATATTCAGAAATAATTAAGGAAAGTATAGATGGTCGTAGTTTTTCAGCAGAATGTTACCAGAAGATAAGCCCTACCCTATCAACGTACGTTGCCGATGCTTTTGCGAACGAATGTCTCACTCAGTATTTTTTTATTTATTTATGATGGCTAGCTAGTTAGAAATGTAAAACGGTACAGCTACATTGTCTTTGCAATTCGCTGCGGTCACAGCCAGCTAATCGTTAGCCAACCGGTACCACAACATGGAACTTCACCAGCTAACGTTAGCTTAGCAATGGCTCAGGCAACGACAAGCAGAGGCGTCGCGTTTATTTTCGCCTGCCGAGGCTACTACTAGCGCAATTAGCTGAGAAGCTGCTTTCACACCGGAGGCGAAACGAATTTTTCGCGCGACAGATTACATTCAAAGTCAATGCAAAGACGCGAATCCTTTGCAGTGACTTTGAATGTAATTTGTCGTGCGAAAAATTCGTTTCGCGTCCAGTGTGAAAGCGGCTAGAGACAGTGAGTCGTTAAGCCACAATATTCGCATGTGATTAGACAGAGTGAAAGTAGCTTTTGGCCAGGAGTAGTACGTCCCTGTGCGTGGCGTTGCTTTATGGATGTTTTTGTTCGTCTAGTGCAGAGGTGGGCAACGAGGGCCGTATCTGTCCCTAGTTTTCGCACCAACTTCTGGCCTTTAATTAGTTGATAAACTAAATAAGCCAAACTATTTCAGAAATCTGACATTTCAGGCGCATTTTTTTAGATTTTCATTATCATGAATGGCCAACAAAGACTGTTCTCATCTCCCCACATGAATTTTTCTTTTTTTTGGATCGAATCTTTGCACAAATCTATATTTGTGTATGCAATCAATTAAGTCAGTTAGTCAGTCAGGATAACTGATAAAAATAAAAACCTGCATACACACCGGCCCTCCGGGACTGGAATTGCCCACCACTGGTCTAATGAATGCGGTCTATTCTGGGTAGGGCTAATCTTCTGAAAACATTCTGCTGAAGAATTACAACCATCTATACTTTCCTTCTTAATTTCTTAATATATTGTGATGAAATTTTCATCAGTTATTCTTGAGATGTATATTTATCAAGAAGAAATTATGAAGGAAAGTATAGATGGTTGTGGTTTTACAGCAGAATGTTTTCAGCAGATTAGCCCTACCCCGATTCTCGCGTGTATTCGAGAGAAAGCGGTCGAGTCGGGTGTAGCTAATTTAACGTTAGCAATCTGGCTAGCAACATGAGTTAGCCAGCTTGCTAGCTGTGTTCGTTACGTAATATTCCATTATTGTTGCTCGCTATACGTGCAGCTGCGTATTGGCTAACGGAAAACACACAGATCTTGACTGTTATTTTATATCGGTGTGCATAGCACTGTGGGGGCTTGGCTAGCATTAATAACGTGGAATCCGTCTGCGAAGACGATGCCTGCCTGCTTGCTAGCTAAGCTAACTTGCTCGCCCATAGTGGCGGTTGGCTTGCATTGTTCGGACAAGCCTCAAATCAGCCAGTTTGCGGTATATTGCATTATAGCGCGGTTAAGCTGCTTTCACACTGGACGCGAAACGAATTTTTCGCACGACAGATTACATTCAAAGTCAATGCAAAGACGCGAATACACGCGTTCCGGGTGTATTCGCGTCTTTGCATTGACTTTGAATGTAATTTGTTGTGCGAAAAATTCGTTTCGCGTCCGGTGTGAAAGCAGCTTAATTGAGGATACGCTACGATGTGCAATGTTTTAAATGGCTGATCACTAGCGTTGAAACAGGATTTGTTGGCCGAGTCCATACCTTCCCTATTGGTCTGCTGGTGGCACATAAATCGTTGTCAGGCTGATGCCAAGATTTGTTTGAACTTAACGTTACAATTGCCTAACTCTGGGGTTTGTTCACTTCAGTTCACTCATCATGTGTTGCCATCTCATCACGATCTACTTCTAGATTCTGAATCAGCCTTGTTTCAAAGACAGAGTCATGATAACAGCGCCAATAAAACGCAAACGAGGTGGTCTGATGTTATGAACTTTGAATGCAGGTCATGGATTACTCTAATTTAGCCATGTAACTTGTGAGTAAAGCAAATCATTTTGTCCTGAGGTGAGGTGACGTACTGAGTGAGAAAGTTGTTGATTTAGCTGACCTCAGAAATCGATTTGTCCGTTAAATGCTATGAGTAACCTCGCTGAAGCAATGAAACCCCAGATTGTTTTTCTTCAAAAGTTATGTTCATTCCGAAGAAATCAGAAACTGAAATGTGACTGATGAAGCATGACTGATGGCATCTGATTCATTTGGTAAACTAGAAGTTTCCTCCAAAACAAGATATTGCTAACTGATACGCTATAATGAAGGTGCATTGATTTCATAACTGTTTGAAGAGTTATGGCAGCGGTGGAATGACCGGGAGTGCGTTCCTGGGCGAGAAACTTCTCGCGTAAATGCTGCACTGCTCTGTTGTTGTAGAGGCGACATTGTGATTAATGAGGTCATCCTGTTTCAATGACAATGCTTTCTATTTCTGTCTGTCTAATTAAGCTAAACTGCTACTCTGGTATAGCCTTGTCAGTGCATTGTCTGTGATTGCCTCTCCCTGGCAAGTTCCATGCCAGCCTTTTCTGCCTATCGCCTACTCTCCTTCCTGCCTCTACTTTCAGTAAATCAGCGGCCGGGTATATGGGGCCAAAAGGGGAGTGTGACTCTGACTAGCTATGTCAGGGGATGCTTTGAGTTGTTGGTTTGTGGTACGCTTGCCCCAGTTTTCTGTGTGAGAATACTGTCAGCTGCAGGATTTGAAGGTTGCTTTTATGGTTGGGGTACAACTTTGTATCTGCTGGTGGTGCATGGACCCAGGACTCTGGGTCACGTGCAGTTTGGGAATTGGAGTCAAGTAGCCTCGCGTCACCAGGCTCTTCATACAGGGGCGTAGAGCCTGGTTTCCATTCACCCTGAATTTTGTCTGGATTCTGGTTCCGGTCTAGAGAGCGGATCCGGAATTCACCAAAGTAAAAGTGTTCACCAACATAAAACTTTAAATTCTGGTGAACCATCGATTTCCGTCTCCGGTTTTGAAACATTTTATTCATTTAAACATGGACGTACAAAATTCTGTTCTTTAAATTAAAAAGTTTCACTGCATTTTTATTAGCTTGGCGCATCCATCGAATTCCGGATCCTGTCTCTCTCGCCCTGGTTCCGGTTGCTTACCAAAACAGCCACTAAACGGCCCCAGACTAGAGTCAAGGAACTGAGAAGTGAGGTTTGCTATTGGATTGTTCCGTACAGAATAAAATGTGGTCTTGTGGGGAGGGGTGGCATTTCATACTAAACGGAAGCGTGTGATTGATATCGAACAGAATTGTGGGACCAGGTTCCTCTGTACAGGACAGAGGTGTATGTGAGTGATTGGGTTATTCCGTACAGGGCCGAAACGTGTGGGTTTGAGTTCTTAGGTACAGAAAATAATATTGTGAGGTTTGGTTCTTATGTACAAAACACAGCCCCACACCCACCATTGGTGTTGCATGTAAGTGGCAGATGAGTACCTTCCAACTTGTCTAGTTTTTGCCATTAACTCAGCCTGGAAGGCGTGGCCTTGACAGGGCTCAGAAAGAGCTATGTGATCTGTCATTATTGACCAAATAATGTTTTTTTTTTTTTGTTGTTGTTTGTGAAAACTGAAACCATAAGACTTCAGTTGCTTAACTTGGCAGTTGACCTGAATACTCTCAGACTGTATGAGTAGTCAGCAGAATCATCCCTGGCTTTTTGAATTTCTGCATGTTTGAGATCTGAAGTATTGTCCCCCATTATCTGCTGTGCGGTGCTTGTAGTGCTTCCTCTCCTGGGCTGTGACATCACTGTAAACACAGTCCTGCATGGGGATTGAACTTTCATGTTGTGAAGTCTTGTGGGCCTCCTTTAGCTGGCCCTGGAGATGTGAAGTCAGGCAGCGTGAGAGTGTATAAATATGGTAGTGCCTGTTGGCGGGCGTTCTAACGCGGAGAGGTTGCCGTCTTCTGTGTCGGCCTACCCAAACATGCAGGGAATAAGCTCTCTAGTTTGACCCCTGGCCTGGTAGTGCTTTTCAGCTTTGGGAGGGATTTTTGCTGTGGTTGAGCAGAGGGGGAACAACATCTCTTCTGCTTTGACAGATTTAACCAATAAGGTGCAAGATCACACTGTGATAATAATTGTGTTGGGTATTGTTTTGGTTTCTTCTAAAGCTGGTGCTAAAACGATTGCCTACTCTTAGACGGTAGTGTTGCCTTAACCAATACACTGGGACTTAAAAAAAAAAGGCACAAAATGATGTTGGAGGACATCAAGTAATTGCTTTTTTTATTACTAAGGCAAATTTGAATTTGAAATTTAACAATGTATTACCTTTAAATTGTATAAGGTATCCTTACGTATATAAATATATGCCTAAATAAATACAAAGACTTAACAAATTCACATAATTAATAAAGCCCCTCAAAATTCAGCAATGCTTCAGCAGAAATATTACGTTTTCTTATTACGGCATAATACTACATCTGTCCTGATTATACTGACTAACAGCCACACTTTTGACCAGGGGTATTCAGTTTTATTCAGAAGGGGCTGGTGTGGGTTCATTCCAGCAATACTGTTGTGCACCTGATTCTAACAATCAACCCCGAGAGCAGGGTTCCCCAAATCTGACCCTTAAATCCAAATACGGCCCTGGTTTTCTCTTCTTCCAGGCAATTTGGTGAACAGTTATTGCCACTTCTTTGCCAGACTCATTACACCTGAATCAGGAAAAACCAGCAGTCCTTGACCCTGGAGGACAGTCATTTGGGGAGCCGGAGTTACTAAAAAATTCATAACTATTTAATGAAGAGTTGCACCACAACCACCTTTTGAAACAAAGATAGCCAAGAATGTAAGCTTTAAGATGGTGAAGATTTCAAGAATTTACAGGTTGTCACACCTCGGCAATTTGATGTCAAATTTCAGGAAATTTTGGCTTTTTTAGGATTTTGCTCTGTATTTTCTGGACAACCATAAAATTGACATGCTTGCTGTTTATTGTACCAGTAGCACTATGTGAGGAGAGCTTGCCCAGAAAAAATCAGCGCTCTACCTGCATAACTTTGGTCATAATTGGCCTTCAAATTTGGTGTCACAGACAACTTCGTCAAATAAATTAGCAATTTCAAACAGCCACAGCTCCCTAATAAAAACATATTTGCCATTGAAAATGTGTTTCACAAGTGTACTGGGCATAGATGCTACACTGTGGAAATTTCTGAGCCCATGGCATTGATATAACTAGAGATATTGCCTCCTAAAAATCCACTTTTATTTGACTTTGCAAAAAGGAGTGTGAAAATCAGCCAAACGTTGCCATCTTTATTAATTTTTTTTGTCAAAACTAAAGATATTTAACTGAAACATTGCACATATCCTATTAAGTACATGGCCTTGGTGTGAGAATTTTTTTAAATCTGAGATGGTCAGGTGGGGAATTTTCTGAAAAATTGTTGAATTGACATGGAATGACCCTTTAGCCCATTCTTCTATGCAGAGTTGTTTTCATTCAGCCACACTGGAGGGTTTTTTGTGAGTGAACTGCCTGTTTAAGGTCATGCCACAGCATCTCAGTTGGATTCAGGTCAGTGACCAGGTCACTCTAAAACCTTCGTTTCTTTAATGAAGGCCAACGAGGGTAAATCAGCTCTTCAGTCAGTGGATACTAACATTCAAAACTGCTGCGCGTTTCTCCAATTGGAGATGTTTGGGGCCGTTGCAGCGTTATTTGCCCTAGTTGGCCACCGTAGTGAGGTCAACTTCTTCCGTGGAAATAAACAGGGCTCCTAGCTAAGTGGCTACATTGGACATTTAGGCTAAAATCATGGTGAAAAGACGTCTTTTCGAGTCACATTTGAATGTCGGGTCTTGCGGACACTTGGATTTCGCCGCACGAGCAGTATGGAGGCATTATGTATTTTTTAAATATTGTTTTTTTTACGCTTGAAAGAGTGGTCACCAAAAACTTCAGCTGATTTGGGTTTGTCTTCAATGCCGTTTTTCTTTGAATCTCCAAAAGTGTTTCAAGGACGACCGAAATTCACGGACCCTTCGGTTAGCCTTGGGGGGTGAGTAGATGATCGGTGAATTTTCATTTTTGGGTGAACTATCCCTTTAAAACCATCTGAATGCTGCTCAGTGCCATCCGCTGTTTCGAAATGCAGGTTGGAGAATAAGCAGGTAGTAAGATCCTTCCCATTGTCCATGCACATGCGTGTTCAGCTGACCTGGTCTTGTTCTTTTGAGGGCAGGGGTAGTTTATAACGACAAGGGAATGAGCTTCGAAGAGAATACGTCAGATTCAGGGACACTCCTGTTCCCAATTGTGAGATGGCCTGAATACTGCTTTGTCTGGATTAAAAATCCCATCAAATCAAAAGACTTCTTATTATTTTGTGGAGCTTATGTGTCATTTAAGGTCTAATGTGGTTTCTGCACTCTGGTAAAAGATTATGGAGGGTATTGTGAAGATTGGTATTTTCAATATAGACACACTTAAAAATGGCCAAGAGTTCAAAAAACATTCTGTAACTTGTTCATTGTGGGGGTGTCTGACCTTTTTCCCATTTTTGACTTTAGAATAGGCCTCTGATGGTGAGTAAATGCATCAAGGCAAGCTTTGAAGTGTCATCATATTACCCCTGTTGTAATACTATTTGAGGCAACTACCGTAATAATGCTCACCAGACACGGGTGAAAAGACTTCATGTCAGAATCAGTGGAAATATCAGGGGTGTGATGGTACGCTTGCACTGGTGGAAAAGGCTTTTTGAATGAATTTTGCCGTGTTATCTGACTCCAGGATCTATATTGATATTCTGCCTCTACTCTGTGCTTACGATTATTAACAGGAGACTAATAATGTTTACACATAGTGCGGGTCTATGCATATTACTGCGCATTTTTAGAGACATGTACAGACCTGTGGGTTGTATAGATTGGAAAGATACATTTGTATATTTTATGACTAGTGTGTAGGTGAGTTACGATGTCATGCAGGCATTCTGAAACCCTTGATGAGTAATGGCTTGGAGTCAAAAAAAAAAATGAAAGCTTGGTTAAAATGAAAGCAATTAATCGTCCTACCAGGTAATGGCAGTGTACAGTTGTTTAATATGGATGCCTGGCTTGGGTCGATTGACAATGCCATTGTGAGTTGGCGATGGATTCCATTCATCAGAGGTGGATATTAATACCAGGTGATCTTTTTCCATTTTTTTTTTTGAACTGCCACGTAAAACTTGCTGTGATAGGATTTGCATTGCCGAACAAAAGGAACTAATTCTCTCCTTATGGTTTTTAAGATTTGTAAGCCCATATCTTTATTCCACTTTCATACCCAGAGATAAAAGCAAAAACGTAGAAACAGAATTGCAACAAGAACATTCGAATCGATAATCCTGCTTGGTCAACCTTTGTGGTGGGACTACAATGACACACCACATTATTGTCCATGACATCAGCAAGAAAATGATGATACTGTATGTGGAAAAGACTGGTTTGCACAGTGCAGCCTGACCTCTGTGTTTGTGGTGGAAATCTGCAAAGGCTGCAGCATAATGGTTGTGACAGAGCTGCATGGGCAAGCACTGTCTGGATTCCCTGGGGGGGGGGGATATGAAAGGGGCAGAATTATTTTAACTGCCCCCCCAATCAAGTGTCTTTGTGGTGTCCCTGCTTAGGATCCATATTATAAGACATTTCCTTAATCTAGTGCTTCCGAAGGTCAGTCGTGGACTCCTGGAGGAGTCTGTGCGTGCTTATTTTTGTTCCAACCAAAATTGCAATCCCAGATTTTTCACAAGGTGTTGACATTATTTTAATTTCACAGTTTCATGTTCATGGATTATTTAGCTTTTTGAGCCACATTGTCAGAAATGGCTGTGCATGCCCTGATGAGCGGCATATCCATAATACTCTACACTGGAAATCGCATAAAGGGGAAATTGTTACTGATGAAATTAAGGACTGTTAGAGGGCTATTAAGATCAATTTCCGTGCCTGAAATAACTTTTGATTTTGTCCTGGCTGTGCTGATTTTGTGCCAGTCATGTATTGGAAACGATGGTGAGATAATCTAATGGTGTATGTATTGGGACACTTTACCTATTTTCAATCGAATCGCCATCTGCCCAAGTTAGGGATTTCATATGACAAACGCATGCAGTTTTTCCCAGTGTTAATGAATGAATGCCAATTCGTTCAGTGTTCTCTCCATCTCTGGGAATCAGCTGACAAATATGTTGCCGCCTCCTCTATTGCAGTCATTGAACGTGAACAGTGGCGTAGTTTGAAGTAAGAAAGTTGTACGAGCTGTTTAAGCCTCTGGGAGGGCAGGAGGCTAGTTTTAGATGCCATTCAAAAATATAACTTCCTTGCTGTCTTCACTTGTATTGTAAACAAGCTTGCTACCTTTCTAAAAGCAAAAATGGCACCCCAAAATGAAGGTATTGATGATGTCAAGACCTAGGGCATATTTCACAGAAAGCTAGCTGGGTAATATGTCTTCTTCAAGGTTACCTTTCATTCAGCATGTGGTTGTAGCCGAGCAAGCTAGCAAGCAGAAAATTTCACTGGCCATTTCTGCGGTATAGTAACCTTACTTTGCTGGCACTGTGAGCTTTATATATGCCAAGTGATGTCAACGTTCATTTATTATCGTCACATGACTTTGCAATTTGAAAATTTTCCGAACATTGTTTTGCAATCATTGCACATGTAAGAAAACAGCTAATGTTACCTGGCTAGCTGATTCACCTGTGACTCAATCGTTCTCTCTTCTCCAGCAGGGGTTTTTTAATACAAATTTGAATCCTGATTACCTTCACTTGCCAGGTTCACGCGACAAAAAAATGGACTTATGGCAGTGTCGTTAAGAATTAGTTTTGGAGGACAACCAAGTAACTCTGAGCATCTCGATCATAGTACTCAAGTCAAAAATGCTCGCTGCAAATTGTTACGTTTGTGTAGTCATGTGCTAGCTTATCTAGTTTATACATAGTGTTTGAAATGGCCTGTTGTCATTCTCGTGGCTGTACTGTATTTGCAGGTAAGGAGTGAAAAATTATGCATCGAAATTTGGCGTTTTTGTATCCCGTATGACCAGAGGCAGAACAAACTGTCGACATTATTATTACATTCAAAGTAACTTGAATGATTATACATGCAATGTGACCGTTGTATATCACAGATCTGCACCGGGCTGAGGGCATGTGTGGGTTAGTAAGCTATTGCAGTGCATAGTGGCAGTTGTTGTCTTTACAGCTAATGCAGAGGGAAGCCACGAGGGTGATAAATATGCAAATATCTCGTCACTTTTGGAAAGTCTATGGTTTGCGTTCAACTTATTTGTTCAGAGCCTACATTTTGAAACTATGGCTAAATATCAGCGAAACGCCCCTTTAAGAATAAGAGCATAATCTACATGGTCAGGGATGACTCCAGTATGCGGCGTGTTGACTGTCACTTCCAGCTGTTGAAACACGCAACAGTGAAGCACATGTCCCAGGAAGGAAAGGGGGAAATAGAGTTGCGCCAGCTTTGGGGGGACGCATTCTCTTTCATTGGGCTCGTAGATCTGCTGTATTTCAACTTTGTATCTTAATGTTTACGATGAACACCTTGTATTTTCGGGTGTAATGTTCTGCCCGCTTACTTCCGTGGCTTTCTTCATCCACTGTATAAGCTGTTTAAATTAAATTACGCCGTCACGGTGGTAAATGATTTTGGTTAATTAAGGGACATGGCACATGGCCTACATTTTAGTTTAATTAGGTAATATATATTGCTTGATCAATCAAACTCTTTATGTTGATTGACTGATCATTTAATAATCATTGAAGACCAGGTCCCTGCATTGCAGTATGACAGGATTTGACCTCTGCAAGCGAAGGAGGTGTAGAAGCAGTGTGGATTAGAGGAGTCGGGATAGACAAACTGTCAGAGGTTACGAGCAGGATAAAGGGTCTGTTTATTTGTGCTTAAACCTCCAGCTTTCCTCACTGTGACTCTGGCACATGCCACACACACGGCTCGCATGCCACTCATGTATCGCAAGTGCATGCCGTATGCAAGTCCCACATACGTGCTTACACACACGTGCGCGCACACACACCAGGCATACACAGTCCCCACATGCACGCCACACTCCTCCGTGTGTCTGGGCTGCCCCACCTGCTGGGAACAGGCGTACGTCTTTCTATAATTCAGGATGATGTCATTTGCATTAGCAGCCGCTGCTTATTCCTAAATGACTGATGTACCCTGTCATATTTAAAAGCGACTTTAATTAAAAGACTGTCCCCACTCCCAGCCCGGCTGACCTGACGTCTTTTCCGACACAGCAGTTTCAGACCCTCCCGGCCCGTCAGTTTCTCTGGTCTGCTGCTTCAAGCCAGAGCTCGCCCCACTTTCCGCACTTTGATTGGCCATTGCCATTGCGCAGTTTTCTCCACGCTTGCATGTTAACCTCTTCCTCCCCTTTGGTAGGTCTGTGAGCAAGCGTGTCCATAGGTCTTGGCGTGCATATGGTGTTAGTGTTCCCAGCATGGGCTAAGCTTAGCACTAGCCACTATCCAAATGCTAGTAAAATATGCAAGTAGCTGGTAGATTTGCTTCACTCACCAGCTAATAAGCAATGGTAATCTATTGATTGACTGACACAAATTTGAACGTTCACCAGCCATTTGGGTGGTGGACAAAAAAGTTAATTTTGCACCCTGGTTCCTAGCGTGTTTCTGGGAGTCTCTGTTCACCTTCAAAAAGTAAGATGGGGGTGTATCATTGTCCTGATCTGAACTTGAGTTAAGCTAAGCTAGCTTGGACGTAACTGCTTTTATCTTTATATTGGCGTAATGCATCACTCTCTCGATGACTGTGGTAATTTGCGATCACGCTGAGTGCTATTGGGATTTTGAGGTCGCTAACAAATTGGCATGCTCATTAGCTTTAGCATTAAGCACATTCCCAATAGTCATTACTGAATGGGACTCTTTGCTGACTACATCTGTGAGTGCACGCCTGTGCTGAGCCTATTGGAGCATTTCGAAAGTGAAAATTCTGCGTACAAAAAGAGGTTTCTCCAGTCACATTGTTTCACTCGATTTTTATTGCAGCAAAACATCTGACATGTACAACAGGTCTTGAAATATGTTTAGTCTGTATATATCAATCAGCTGCAACGTTAGTACCCCTTTGACAGGTGAAGTGAATAGCATTGATTATCTTGCTATAATAGCACCTGTCAAGGGATGAGATACATTGCGCAGCAAGTGAACAGTCAATTCTTGAGGTTGATGTTTAGGAAGCAGGAAAAATAGGCATGTTGCGTTAGGATTTGTGCAGGTTTGTAAAGGGTCAAATTGTGATGGCTGGACTACTGGGTCAGTGCATCTTCAAAACTGCAAGTGTTGTGGGGTGTCTCTGATATGCAGTGGTTAGCACCTTCTTTACGTAGTCCAAGGAAGCACAACAGGTGAACCGATGGCAGGGTGATGAGTGACCAAAGCTCATTGAGGTGAGTATGGAGTGAAGGCTCGCCCTCTGGTCTGATTCAGTGGAAGATCCGCTGAGGCACCAATGGCTGAAAACGTTCATGCTGGTTCTGATAGAAAGGTGTCACAACACACAGTGCATCACAGCTTGTTGGATATGGGTCTAGGTTGTCGCAGACTGGTCAGGGTGCCCATACTGACCACTCTTCTTTGCCAAAAGCACTCGTGATGGGCATGTGAGCATCAGAACTGAAATATGGAGTTATAGAAGGTGGCCTGGTGAATCTCATTTTCTTGGACATCTTGGGGATGGCTGGGCACATAGGTGTCATTTTTCTGGAGGAAGAGATAGAACCAGAATACACTATAGGAAGAAGGCTAGCTGGTGGAGGAAGTGTGATGCTCTGGGCAAAGTTCTACTGGAAAATCTTTGGTCCTGGAATTCATGTGGATGTTACTTTGACTAGTACCACCTAAATATTGTTGCTGTCCAAGTACACTCTCTCATTGCAACGGTATTCCCAGAGGGCAGTGGGCTCTTTCAGCAGGATATTGCGCCCTGCCACACTATAAACATTGCTCAGGAATGGTTTGTGGAACATTACTGAATATCTATGGCATTTGCCAGAAAAACTAGTCAAGTTCATGAAGGCCTCACCTTGCAACTTATAGGACTTATATGATCTGCGGTTTCGGCCTCGTTGGGGACCTACACAATGTTGGGAAGGTGGTTTTTTTCTTGTGGTTAATCAGCGTATGTGTTTAAAGTAGGGCTGGGGCGATTCTGAATCGATTTTTTTTTAAAAAAAATGCTGCTGTCAGTCAAGTTTTTTTCCCGAAGCATTTCACATGCGCTTTGATGTTTGGCACTTTCGTTCAACCTGCGTCGGGTTAATGAAAGAAAAGGGAAAGCTCGGATGTTCGCCCCATGGCAGCAGGTGGTGGTACTACGCCTTAAAAAAAAATCGATTCAGAATCGCCCCAGCCCTAGTTTAAAGACCAATTATGGATGGCATCTGTGTTCAGGATTTTTAGTTTGTTTTCGATGAGCATGGCTCCCTAGTGCAGTTTTGCTGTCGTACTCTGGCTGGTTTGTGAATGTTGTTTGCCAAGCCTTGGCACAGTTCATCATATTAACCATTGTGAATTCATTTGGACTGGACTCCCACTTTGAGTCACTGGGTAAGTGAGCCTGATAAATCAGTGTAATGTATTGGTTTCATACAGGAGTGTTTGTTTGCATAATACTCAGTGAATGATCGTCTGGCCCAGCTCATAACTGTAACGTAACTGTATCCCATGCCCTGAATGCTCTGTTGGCCACCAGATTTATATGACATGATGAAAACTAGGGTAAATTGCTGCATGTCCTCAACTAAGGGCATTTGCATCCATGTTGAATGGTCGTCTTTAGAATTATTGCTGTTTTAATGCGTCGTGACTGTCCAAACCTTAATAGGCTGGCCTGCAGACTTTGGAGATGGGAGAAGAACTTCAGGCAGTGGTCAGTTGGTGGAGACTAGTAGGCAGGTACTGGATTCGCTAGAACGAAAATGGCCCGTTATTGTCTCACCATGGACATGCTGAAAAGAACCCTTCCCATGATGCTTCGCAAGGACTGGATCCAGTTTAGCGGTTCCTCGTCTCTGGCCCTTCGCCCCTCTTCAGAACGGACTGGCCGGTGCTGTTGAGCGGAGTGTTGACGCACATGCTTAGAATGACTTGGTGATAAGTGTGTGGGGTACCAGGTCTCTGATAACTCGGAGTATGGGCATGGGGTGCAGGACTTGGAAGGATGGGCTGGTGTGACTCTCATTGGAGTAACATCATTTCCAATACACTGTAATTGGTAGACTTACATGTATGTGGCAGTTATCACATGGCGGCAAGTTTACTAGCTAATTGCGGTATTTTGGTAATGATGTTGCTTGGAGGCCGCGGTCCTGCTTAATTTGTGCTGCTTTGTAAGTTTGGTGGTTTCAATTAAACTCTTTCTTTGGATAGCTCTGTGCATGTGCTTCACGCAGAATGTCCTGGGGATAAGTGTCTCTCCTTGCAGCCACAGTTGGCCGGGCCCTCATGGTCAAGTGCGGGAAAGCCTTCATAGAGCATCCGATGTGCGGGCTTGGGAGGGTAGAGGGCCCCTCTGTTCTCTCTCCATCACCACATAAAACACAGTGTAGTCAGGCAATGCTTGGACAGAGACGGTATTTTCCTGTTTGACTCTGTTCTTCGGCGTGTTGGATGAAATGAATTAAATGCAATTTAAAACACACTGACCACTCTTAAGGGGTTACCATTTATATCCTTGTTCCTTTCACTTTGCCAGAATTTCAGTCCAATTACTGTGCAAATATTAACGGACGGGATCGCACTCTACAGGCGTTCCTTCTCACTGGACCGGACCGGAACTGTCCTGCTGTGATTGGGTTGTGCCACTGGGTCTGTTGGTTGGTGATTCGATATTTGTGGATCCCGTTTTTGCTTTTTCTCGCTGCGAACAGAATTGCGCTGGATTTTAATCTGGTCCCGGCTCGGTCCGGTTTCCTGGCTCGCTGGCGGTTGGCAGGCGAACAGCGGAGTGATGGGAACACATGCAGCGGTTGGAGTTGCCTTTGTTCAGCCTGCTGTCAGGACCGCCTGCATTCACCCTTTAACAGCTCCCTGCTGACCTCCGCTCCATTATCAGGACGGTCATTCTCCGTTATTCTCCACCTTTATAAGTTCAGAACGGCTTCCAATGGGGAATAAAGCATCAAAGCTTTATTGTAAACAAGTTTGGTTCATTTGCGAGTGTACAGTTCTGTGTTCACTCAAATTTTCCACGGTAGATCGTCTTTAATAATTAATCAAAGGCTTTGTACTTGATAATGGCCAGCTAGTGGGGAAACGGTTGTTTTTCAGTTAAGGTACTGAATCTGCGATGCGCAATAAGATGTGTAATAAACCTCGTCAGGTTATTTGTTCCCCTGTGTTATGCTATGTAAAGTGAGAGGCCCATTTCTCCGCTGTGGATAGATTTATGAAATGTCCGCATTGGGCTTTTTGTTACGTTCATCCACTTCATGACTGACGCTGACCCTTTACCTCAAAAACTGGCACCTCATGTCTGCTCCAGCTTGACAATGAGGAGACTGTTATTGTAGCCCCCGGAGGAAGTCAGTCGGCTACTATGGTTTCATGGGGGCCAGGTCACGCTATAACGGAGTTACAGAATTGGTGTAATTTGTATCATAGCTCCAAAACTAAGTAAGACGGAGTTACAATTTAAATGGCTCTGTGTCTTCCCTAGTTCTTCATACAACAAAATAGCTAATTTTGTTCATTTGATTTATTTTGGGTGAGAACGGCTATGATACAGAATACACCAATTTTGTAACTCCGTTACCGCGTGACCTGGCCCATGGGCGTCGTCTCCACAGCTGCTGCCAGGTCCATAGATTTTCTTGTGGACGCTGTGCACACCACAAATTTCAACCAAAAACTTTGGCATTTAGTGTGGGCGTAAGTTATGGTTAGGTCAGGACACCTATTAATTTTGGTTGCCATGGCAACAGAATTGGCCGAATAAAGCACAATTTCACGCTGAAAATTGTGAAATTTTCAACAGAATGCGAAAAGTGAACAAGCGGGTACTAGTGGGCTTCACCCATCAGGCCGTGGGTGACTGATCCGTCTAGTTGTTATTACTTTTCTGGTGTTTACTGGCACTGTGTCTGACCAGGGGTGCGTTTCCCAAAATCACAGATGCTAACTTACATAGTTGGACCCATTGACTGTGAATGGACAAACTATATAAGTTCCTAACTTAGTTAGCAACTACGCTTTTGGGAAACGCGCCCCCGCTTGGTGGGAGGGACTGCTCTTGTCTTTGTGATCCAAAGCAAGAAAAGCTCTTCTCTAAAGCTGCTTTTCCATCATGACCTGCGCTTACCTCTCGAGCCCCAGCTCACAGCGCTCTCATTTTGCTGCAAAAGCCAGGATCCAGCTGCGTTTTTGAGGCTAGTTTCCTGGTCTTGCTGTGAGATGTTGCTTAATGACATCACTGCGGCCGGCTCCAGTATAGGCCGTTCACGCTTTAGTTCTCATCCAGAGTGATAGCAACTTTAGCGCCAAACTGTGAATTCGATAATTACTTCCTGTGAGTAGATTTGCACTCTGTGTCCTTTCGTTGTCTAATGGCTCTCCTTGCCATCTGCCCGTTTGTGTAGATGGAGTGCTATGTGGACGAAAAAATATTATTTTGCGGACGAATCGGGAACAGGACCGCCTCTAACCTAGAAAGAGGACTTGACAGATGTCCTGTGTGGGCTGGCTCATAATTATACAACTTGGCTTCACCTGCTATTCCTTGTCCTTAAATGCCTTTCACCAAGCAGTAGCGAGGTCCATGGGTGATGTCGCTGTGACTTGGACAGTGTTTTCTTGAACAGTCTTTGGGCAACGCCCATGTGTCCCATCTCCTCTTAGTTAACAGAGGACTAACCCTCCATCAGTGTTGTATTGCCCACAGTGCACTTTACCCCTGAGGGAATGGTTTTATCGTTGGGGGGGTGGGGACTGGCTTGAAAGGGTGTTGGAGGTCGGGTTGGGTGTGAAGGAAGGCAGAACGTTGATTTTGTTGTTTGTTTTTTCTTTCTTTCTTGCCGTGGAATAACATTCTTCCATCTGACTGCTGCAGTCGATGCCAGCTGAAGAACCTCCAGATTTTGGTTTGGGAGACGAGCCGGATCTGCCGTCGGTCTCTGGTCTCGGTTGTGGCGGAGAAACGCTTGATCTCATCGTAAGCGTGAGCATGCACGTTATCGTACATACGTGTGTGGATTACATTGAAGCAGATGCGGCAGCTCGTGTTGATGACATTGCGCAGGTCTGTGTTACGGTCGAACATTCTCATTGGTTCTCGTCTGGCTTCCCTGTGACCTGTAAGCTTTGCTCACCGAGGCTTGTGCTGATGACCAAAACAGCCGGGGGAGTGGAGTGATTGGCGCTGGAGCCTCTTTGCTCGGTTGGTTACCCCTGCTTGTTCTGTCTGTTCCTGCATGTGACCCTGGCAGGGGAGGACTTGCCAGGTGTTGCATCACAAACACCTTCCTGTTTTATTGAGACGTGCCAAGTGATGGTCAGGAAATTGAGCTTCCTGTCTCTGCACTCCGTCTGTGCATTATATGGGGGCCTGAAATTCCAGCCTAGAAAAACATGAAGTGTCGTAGTAGGTGTTGATATTGTCTGCAATAGGTAGAGTTTTACTTTGAACATCTGTGATCGCCTGCTTTAATCATCTCCACAAGTTTATTATCCCCGTGTGAAGTGGAAGGGGGGTATAGGAATGAGTGTGGTCCTTCCTCATGCCCGCCTGTCTGTCCGTCCTGCCCTCACGCTTCTTCTCCGTGCCAGAACTCCTAAACCGTCTGATATTTCTCAACAAAATTTCATCTTTAGATGCACCTTATTATGTAGATGTGTCTTTTAATATCTGTCTGTCCTCCTGTCTATCTGTATGTCCCCTCACGCCGTATGGTTTCCAGGCTAGAAAGCAGCCGTAACGTTCTTTTCCTGAACCGTGCAATATTTCTCAACAAAAATGTCACATATCTACATCTTATTGTGTAGACATGCCTTTTCATACTTCCGTTCGTTGTCCTGTCCGTTTCTCCACTGCATTTGTTTTCAGGCGAGATATCAGCCGTCTGCAGGGGGAGATCGGGGTATTTGACGCGTCTTGTTGTGCTCATCCTGTAGTCACTAAGACTAGATAAGTGTTGAGTATTTACTGCTTGCAATGCTATGCATGGAAAAGTTGGTAGGAGCATCTGGCTTTACGTTTGAAGGTGAAAGCTTGGTGCTTCCTTCTTTGTGCCAGTGAAGTTCTCACAATGGTTTGTTACTCTGAGGGTTCACTTCTGTTATTGAGGGATCCGAAGTCGAGTTGTCGGTGATTATTCAGAGTGGGAATGTAGAAAGCCTATTGCTGGGACTGGATGCAATGCTAAAGTACCACGCCGCTCCTAGGCACGTTTTCTTCGTTCGGGCAGAACTCTGTACAGCCCGAGAGTGATGGGTCTGATGGGGCATTTCCGTACGCTTTTTTGCTCGTAGTGCTGACGCACCTCAGATCCTTGGCTAATGGGCAGTATTGCAGAGTGAATGACTAATTGGCTAAGTTAGCAAGTCGA
The DNA here is from genome assembly GCA_029692085.1 of Gymnothorax javanicus. Taxonomy (NCBI): domain Eukaryota; kingdom Metazoa; phylum Chordata; class Actinopteri; order Anguilliformes; family Muraenidae; genus Gymnothorax; species Gymnothorax javanicus. Next base: position 38,255,453 of record CM056208.1, on the reverse strand, counting down.
GTTATTCCTTCGCCCCCTCCATGTGATAAGTAGGCCCTCTCTCTTGCATAATTACAGAAGGGGTGTTGAAGTGGTTTTTTAGGCCACGTAACAAATGGGAAAACCCCCTTGTCATTTTCCCTACAGTGGACTCCTTTAGGTGTGTGTGTTTGTGTGTTAGTGTGTGTGTTAGTGTGGGCAGGTTTTTATATCCTGATAGGAACCAAAGGACCTCATAAAGGTAGTACAGTCTGAAAAAGCCATCTGTAATTCTGAAATTCTGAAAAAGGCGTAATTCTGGGCTTAGGGCTAGGTTTTCCTATTGGGTTACTGTGGAATTATAGTTTGGTTTCGGTCTAGTTCTAAGGTTAGCTATTAAAAAAAAAAAAAAAGGCTTGAGATTTAGATGAGACTATACTTATACGGTTAAAAGTTTTGCTGTTCTAGGGGGTTTGAAGGTGAGGCTTATGGTGGGCTTTAAGTTTAGGGAAGGGGCAAGGGATAGGGTTGAGCTTTGGGTTAGGTTTAGAGCGAGGGGGCATGGTAATAGGATTTTGGTGCAAAAATAGTTTTTTAGTCCAGAGGGGATAGGAAGTGTGTGCGTCTGTGATAGGAAAATGTGTGTGTGTGCACGCGCGTGCGTGTTTCTGTGTGTGCGTGTGTGTGCGTGCGTGCGTGCGTGTGTGTGTTTGGGTTGTTGCTTAGATTGCTGGTGGGAAGCTCTAGTTGAGAGATGTGGATCAGTGGGATATTATCAGCAGATAGTATGACAATGCTAAGCTGTCCCACATGCTCTGAATCTGTTGTGTCAACAGACGCCTTTCCGGAGGTGAGCTGTATTACACGTGCAGCGATTGGCTCATCTTGCTCACATTCATGTGCTAACATGCGTACGCACTATTGCATTCATATATGTATGCCAATATCCGCTCGCACTGACGCCTTCCTGTATTAACGCTTAGAGCACTAAATGCAACTATTGTTACTCAATGATGTAAGATGTCAAAATCAAAGCTGTTGAAAACCTGTCATGTGGCAACTTGTTTAAACGAGCTCCCGCAGGGGAGCTCGTTTAAACAAGTAGCCACGTGACAGGTTTTAATTTCAACAGCGCAAGATAACTAAATTTATACATTTTTTTTCATTAATTTATTTCAGCGCTCTAAGGGTTAATACTCACAGAAGCAGAGGTGCATATTAATATGTTCATATTCTTGTTCTGATGAACACTACCTCTGCCAGGAACTTGTAAAAAAAAAAAATAAATAAATGGCATTATACTTATTCATACGCTTAATTCGCTGATTGATTGATGATACATTCTTGTAAAAACCAATATAACTTCTCTGGTATGAGATGAGTCATGCGGTTATATACTTTGTTTCCACAAACCTGTATTGCAGTGGCCAAGGTTTTTTCATTAGCGCGCTCTCTAATGTAAGACTGGTTAGCTCTCAGAAATGGTTTCTTCTTTGTTTGTCCTTGTATAATCCTCTCATGCAGGGGCGTGAATGTTCTTTTGATTGCATTTTCCGGCGCCGTTTGCTGGCTTCTTTCACATTGCTTTAAATGATAACTGGCTAGCCATTTGAGCAGTCTACGTGACTTAAACTCTAACTATTCACATCCTTATATTAAACCGTCATTGAAAGTGGCTTAGATTCCCCCCCCCCTCTCCTGCCAGCCTTATTCAAAATTGAGGTCATCTGGGCATTTGCATTCTTACCATCAAGCATGATGTCATTTTAATCGCGTCATGTAGCACGCCTGCAAGGAATCATCTGCATTAGATGTCTCTCTCCACTCCTTTTATCGTTTTTTCTTTCATTTGTTCCTCTTTTATTCTTAAATGCACTGTCATGCCAGTGCACTTTAAAGGCGCAGAAGCACTGGCATACTCATGCATGCATTGTGATGGGGATCTCAAACTCAGTGTGTGGCTAAGAAGGACTCCTGATTGTCCCAGCCCAGGCCAAGGCAATGGGCATGGGTCAACCTGGTTGGGAATCCCTAAAAATGTCGTTTTGTCGGGGCTTGCTCGTCTGTCCATGGCCTGGGATACCTTTCTTGGGCTTGGCTGTCTCACCGAATAAAGTCGTGTTTAGAGAGGAGCACTCGCCGTAACTTAGCGACAGCGCGGTGTTTACTTTATTTTTAGCATTACTTGTTTCTTTGGCACGTCTGTTGGGGGTGGCGGTCGTAAATGTGGCGAGACAGGGGCCTAGTGGGACACTATTTGAGGGACAGGGGCCTGTACATTTTGTTCTGTACGTGCAGGGTGGGGTGGGGTGTGGGTTTATGACGATTACTCCCACCCTTATAGGCAACAGGACAAGACCTGACCACACCCTCCGCCCCTCTCCCGAATTCAATAGTTTGACCCAAACCCCTTAACGCTTCCAGCCCCGCCCTCTTGCAGCCGGTCCCCTTTGCTCAGATTCTCATGTATTCCCACTTGGCGTCCCTGGCAATTGGGTCATCGTTTGTCAGCTCACTCTGTCTACCTGTTTCAGCGGCCATTTTGTTTCACCGTACAGCTCCTTGTTTCTTCGGCCGTTTGCTAATGATGGGGAAAATTCATTGAAATGACGTTATTTTGGACTTGCCTTTTGCATGTGAACTAATTAACAAATGGTTTTGGGATGGTGGTCCTACCTGCTGATGCCCCTTCCTCTCTCCCACCCTCTTCTTTTGTTGCATTTTCCTCTCCCCTCTCTTTTGTGGTTGTGATCTCACTTGACCTTTGCCCCCTGACCCTCGGGGCTGTGACCTCCTCTTTACACAGCTGTCCACTTGACCTTGGCCCTTCCTCTTTGCAAAGCCCATACTCGGCTTCTGCAAGGAAGTACAGGCTGCTCGGCTCTTGAGTGATGTCAAAAGTCAGGAATTCTTTTGCCCTTAAAAGTGGGCGTCCCAGCTTTATCCAATTATCAAAAGTTTTTTCACCGTCGTATATTTTATGAGAAAACAGGTTTATTATCCTTGCTGGCAAAGTTAGACGGGGCTCATGTATTTGCCTGTGTCTGTTTGTGGTCAAAATATTTCAAAATCTGCTTGGCTGATTGTGGCTAAACTTAACAGGGAGGTTGGCAATATTAAGTTCTTGAAGTGATTTAATTTTGGAGGCGTAATGTGAAATTGTTTTTCAGTGATGTGTTGAGAACTAAACTTGGTGTTGACTTGCAGTAAATGCTGAAAAATCAATTCAATTCAATATCTAAAACATTCTAACCTTATTTTATCACAGATTTCTCGTAGTTTCTGAGATTACCTGATGTCAAAGATGTGCCCATCGATGTCTGTAGTCAAATTGAATTTTTTAAAATTTTAGGTATTACATCTGAACTAAGGTCTCCACAGAATTGCCTGTTTAAAAATTATAGAAATAATACTGAAAAAAATAAATATTGGCATTTTTGTTTTGATGGGGCTATGAACTCAATAATACTGAGTGCTCTTCTAGTATTCAAATGAGTATTATTTTATTCATAAGAATAATGTCCCCAGGTTTAATTTGAAAAGTGTTTTCTTTTTTTTCCCCCAGAATAATAACATACTGAAAAGTTGCCTGATACGATAGCATGATGACCTTTATTAATTATTTCAGTGAAAACTAATTGGACATTGCAGGTGTTATTGTATATCCTGTACTTTTTGAAGTAGGTTCTTGGCAAAAAACTAAATTATGAGTTGTAAACACGGGCCTAAACTGACCTTGTTTGATGCGGGTAAGCACGGCTAGCTCTGGTCCAGTCATGAATATGCATAAACTACTCTCCATTTGATGTCCTTAAAACAACCTTTGTGCTGAGATGGACCTCATGAAAGCCGTCGAGCTGAATGAGCACTTTCAGCTCTCCATGACAGCAGTTAATAAGTTGGCTTTTTTTGGTTAATTACCAACTCAGTTCAGTTTGTGAGGGAGTTGTTGTGGGGGTGTGATATTCTGTGTCCGTGGAGAATTTTCCATGTGGCTGGAGAGTGTAGATGGGTGGAGAAGAGGTTGGCGCAAGGGTCCCCAAGAAGGTTCATTGGCATTGGATGTATAAAATTGAAAAAACAGTGACGCCCACAGTAGCACTCACTCACAACGCCGTGCGCGCACAGATGTGTAATTTAGTGTGTGTGTCGGTGTGACAGTTAGTTGTCCTTGGGTACCTGTGCTCAGTTTTTTTTTTTTTTAAGGGAAGGATGTCCCTGTGTTGTCGGGGCACAGCCAACATAATTGTTAAAGACTTAAAAGCCAATAAATGGCAATTCTTACACATTAACAACAAACTGAAACTAAATGTACAAACCCAAAAGTGGCTGGTGTGGTGGCGTTGCAGTTCCTGAATGGTATCAGTCATGTTATCAGAGTGTAATTTGAGTTATAACTACTGTCAGAAGTTGCTCTCTCCGTGCGCCTGAATTTTATTACAGCTCTTGCGCTGTCATTTTCACTCGGACATGTAAGTGAAATTACTTGCGCTGTAGAGCTCTGTAACCTTGGGCTCGCAGCAGAGGTGTGTTGGTAACCAGAGCTTGCCCCCCCCCCTCCCGGGTCGCTCACCTTTTTGTTTCACGCGGAAATGGCGGATTAAGGCTACAAAACAGGATAGGAGCCAGAGGCTGGGATGTTCAAGAGGGCCAGAGTGGGGCGGTTTGACTGTGTGATCACAGGTTTGCTAATTCAGCTGTTATTACTCACATACACACACACACAGCAGCTTTGTACGACCAGAGCGTACTTCAAAGACGCGACCTCACTTCCTGCATTGCGGCTCATTAATATCTGTTTTGTGTGTGTGTGTGTGTGTGTGCACCCACTTGATGGTACCTCGATGTTTTCCATAAGCAACGAGGGCGTATTATTCCTCAGCTGTTTGTGTTCCGTGATGGTGATGGGGGTGTGTGATCAAAGGTGCCCCAAGGGTGGGGGAGACAGGGGTACAAGCGCGCATTTTAAAGGTGAGCCCGCCCTTGCCCCCCCCACTCCTCTCTCTGCCTGAGGACTGGAAATGCTCTGTGTGTGCGTGTCTCTGTGTGTGTGTGTAAGGGTGCTCTGCCTCTGCTCAGCTCACAGGATCACTCCCTTTCTGCTGTGGGGCTGACACCCCTTATTCAAAGTGAATCTCCTTCAGTCTTTTAATTTTTTTTCTTTTTTAAATGTTTCAAACATTTTCATGCATCTCTCAGCCAGTGTGGCAGTGCGTTTTCCGTTTCCTAACTCTGATTGGAATTGCCAGTAATGTTTGACCTCAGCCACGTTCAAGGTGGAACCCTTCTGCCCATTCAAGAGAATGCGGCCCAGCGGTCTCCAACGCTGTTCCTTGAGACCTACTGTCCTGAAGGTTTTTATTCCAACCAGACCAAAGCCCACTTCATTTACCAGTTGGAGATTGTGGTGAGCTGGAGAACACGGATGTGGACATTAATCTCCGATCTCCTGCTGCCCCCAGCTTAAGCTTGTATAGCATAGAGTTGCAGACCTTTTATGCAGTATGTGGCTCTCAAATGCTGTCTTATCATTTCCAAAAGTCCTGTGGGATTCTCAAGATGGCGATGATGCCTTTGCCATCTGACCCCGACTGTAGCCAGTTGTTTATTCTCCTGTGGAAGCACCGTGAGCCCACCAGTATCCCATAAACGTTCCTTCTAGTATTTTCTTTCCGGCGTCCGGGGCAACGTGAGCCACGAGGCACAGGGTAAGCGGTTGCATAACCGGAAGGGCTGCCAAACACTTTGCGGTTCCCTGGGACGGCCCGCTGGGAATTCAACCCACTTCCCGGCCCACGGCGCGCACCTGGCGTGCCTGTCGCCGTGGCAACACGCGCTCTTCCCAGTGACGGTAAGGTGAGAGCGTCTATGGATCTCTGGAGATCATGGTCTGGTTTTACGAGGTGACCAGTTCCCCACTACTGAATTCCGTGCCCCCCACTCCCCAGTTCTGGTGATAACTTGAGTTGTGAGCACGCTCAGTATGCAATATCCTTTCCAGACAGTGGCGGAGAATAATTCTGGGAGACTGGATCCGGGGGTGGAGAGAGCAGGGACGTGTTCAATGAGAAGGGGGCATAGATTTGGTTTAGGTTCATCTTGTCCCATCAGCAGAGAGGTGTTTGTGTGTGCGTGTGTACGTATACGAGTGTGTGTCTGCGTGTGTGTGTGTGTGTGTGGTGGGTGGGTGTGTGTGCGTGCGCGCGCGCGCGTGTGTTCCCGCGTGCGTGCGTGCGTATGTGCGTACGTGTGTGTGCGTGTGAGCATGTGCGTGTGTACGTCCGCGTGCGTTTCTTGTGTATGTTCATATATGTGTGTGTGTGTATATGTGTGTTTGTTTGCATGTGCTTGTGTGTGTGTGTGTGCGTGTGTGTGCGTGTGTGTGTGTGTTTGCATATATTTGTGTGTATTTGCTCATTATATGTATGTGTGTGTGTTTGTGTGTGTAAATGTGTAACCTGAACCCTGACAGGGGTGGGGGGGGGGGGGTGGGGGGTATTTATAGCATGACTCGAGCATGGCCCGCCCCCAGCAGGGGGTGGAGTCCTGGACAGCGGCGGGGCATTTGGGCATTCTGGCCTGTTACGGGACACCAGTACCCCACCCCCACCCGCCCCCGTGACACCACTTCACTGGGCCACCTGACCCCCATGGCAGCCTGGCCTCTGGCCTTTTTTGGGAACATGGCTGTGACACGTCCTGTAGCTTGTATGTGCGTGGGGCCGTATTTATAGCCCGAGACAGCCCCACACTGAGCCTTCCCATACAAACCCCCAGGCCTGCTGCACAGGGTGGGGTCTGATGGCACACCGGGGCAGGACCTGTTTGTGTTTGGGAGGGTGTGGGTCATATCCCCACACAGTGTTGAAAACATGCGCTCCTCCTGAACAAATATCTCACATTCTGAGCACACCCATTGTGATTTCGTTATTGTTGTCCGATATTAAAGGTCCCCTATTATGTCACCAGGTGTACAGCTAATTAGTTATTACAAGCCATTTCAAAATCTTTCTCCTCTTGACATCACATGGGGAAGTAACCTACCAGAGGCAAGAAGTACTGATCAACTTACGCCAAGCAGTCAATCAGATTTCAATATTTTGGGTGGTCACTCCCCCTTGTGATGTCAGGAAGGGGAGATTTTGAACTGGCTCGTAATGGCTAATTCGTTGTGCACCTGGTGGCATAATAGGGGACCTTCAATGATGAACTTCGCTCCAGTGCAGTGTGAAAAAATGTGTTTGGTCTGTCAGACTCTATTTGCTTGGTGTCTCCATTATCCAACACATTGGATTTGCAAACTGTAAATATGAGGTTAAAGTAGTGATTAATGTGTGTCATCCTCATGGGGCCTGAGTGGGGTGTGCTTCTGCCCCTCCCATTGTGATGTCACCTGCCCCTCCCCGAGCCAACACCAATGGTTCTGCAGCAGCTGAGACTCTGCGGTGGCGTGGGATTGTGGGATAGCTCTGAGGGAACAGAGTGGGCAGTGTCTCAGTGTCTCTGTTGATGGCCTCCTATCCTGGAGCCGGGAGATCAAATTGACCGCCTTTGTTTTGAGGTCGGCACACTATGAAATTCATAAGTCTTTGGGTGATAATTCAGTTTATTTTCTGTTTTGACTCTGTTTCCTGCCAGATTGGAAATAAAACTGTGAAAGTGTAGTTAAAATGTACACTGTCTGCTTTAATTTGAGGTTGCTTACATCCACAGCAGGTGAACTTATTGCGGCTATTTTTTATACGAAGTGACTCTTCAAAAACTATGTTGTGGACTGTTGTTGTAGACTAGCGCTTCAATGTGTCTGTAACTCTGTTGGGTGGGGAAGCGCTGCCTGTTCACTGTCTCTCAGCCATACACACAAACACACACCCGCACAGCTGCGTGCGCTCAGAACATGCAGTGTGTAAATGCAGGAGCTGAAGTGATGGGGCAGGTATTTGTGGAGGGGAAGGAGTGTGCCAGTGTTTGTGCTGCAGCGTCAGTTACAGCCGGCTCTGAACTCTTCCTGCCAGTGCGCTCGACAAAGAGCTGACAACACCCTCCAGGGTGTTCTCCCCCCACTGCTGCCACAGACACGCTCAGAACAGAACAGAGCATGGAGCTGTGCTTTCTGAGTGCGCACAGAATGAGAGTAAGTGCGCGCTCATTCACGCCTGCACTGCACACATGCTCGCAAATATCTGCCTCACGCACTCGCACATGCTCACATACACAGACCATAAACATGTGCTAATGCATCTACACCGTGCACATGCAGGCAGGTAAACACAGATGCATGCCTTCACACTCATGCACGTACACACACACACTCACAGACGCGTACACACACATAAACCATAAAGGTGTGCTCATGCATTTATACTGTACGCAGGCAGGTAAACACAGATGCATGCCTACACCCACACACTCTCTCTCTCTCTCTCTCTCTCTCTCTCTCTCTCTCTCTCTCTCTCTCTCTCTCTCTCTCTCTCTCTCTCTCTCTCTCTCTCTCACGTAAGCACGCACACACAAACTCTGGTACCCATGCGTGCTAGCACAGATGCAGTCTGGACTTCAGCACATGCAAACAGACTCTGGATCTGCACGGTCTCCCAGGATACGTCATTTTTCTCTTGAAATTGTAACAAAAAATATAGGTTGAAGTGCAGACTGTCTGCTTAAAGTACACTGACATCCATATCTAGTTCAAGTCAGTTTTGCTTGAGGACGGTTACTGACTATAACAGCGCCTGTGTGTAGACATGCTACAATCCAGCCAATTACAGAAGCCTGTGCATAGATGGGGTATAATCCAGCCAATCACAAGGGCCTGTGCAAAGATGTGGTATAATCCAGCCAATCACGTAGACCAGGGCATAAACATTCTCTAATCTAGCCAATCACAAAAGCCTCGATTTAGGCAGCAGTGTGTGGACAGATTGGACCCAATGACACAGGGGCCGTCATGTGATCCCGGCAGCTGCTGCCCATCCCTCCACACTGTCACCTGACTAGATTAGCTCACTGTCTCCAGCCCCCTCCCGTGGGGCCACTTCTGTTGTCGCTTACCAGTGTGCCCTTTTTGTTTCTCTCTGCGTTTCTTTCTGTCATGTGTGTGTGTTTGCATGTGTGGGCTTATTTGGCTACACATGTGAGGACCAACTTTTGAAAAACCACATATTTTGTGTGGACATGGGGTTTTGGGGACTTTCTGGGTCGTCCTCACAGAGAATTACGTCTACTTGGTTAAAGGTAGGGTTACAGATTCAGTTAGGAAAGGTGTGGGAAAACTAGGTTAGGGTGTGACATAATTTGGTAACGTTGGGGATTTGGAAAGGCTATACAGAGGGAATGTAAATAAGTCAGTACAGTGTCCTCACAAGTTCAGCTATACAAACGTGTGTGTTTATCTTTGGGTAAGTGTGCTCTTGTGGGGCTGTTGGGGAAGCCAAATGGCAACACCCCCCCCCCAACCCCGATCTGCTTTTCAGTTTTTTCAATTCAGCGCCACACAGGCCACAAATTTCAACGGATGGGTCTCATATTTGGCATGGTGCTTATGCGTGGTAAGGTCACAAAGCCTGTGGATTTTGGCCGGGATTTCTTCAGGGGGTCTGAGGATACATGTAACCCAGCAGGCGACCGACTGTCTAGTTCCTGTCTGGAATTCTGTGAACACGGTTTATGATTTTTGGTCTGTGTTGTATTGTAAATATTAGACTCAAAAGTGAGTTCCTCCATTACATCTTCAGTCCTTTGCTAATTTTGTGGCTAATTTAGACACCAATTGTTGTAGAATCTTGAAAATGAGATGTTACATCTCAAGGGGCTATCATATTTCATGCCTAAAGCATTTATGATTTACGGAACACTCCTTACTGTCTGAAGTCGATGGTGTGAAAAACACATCCGTTATACACTAACACATTTTAAGTGGGTGTTCCTATGACTAAAGCAAGCACCTTGTCAGTCAATTATTCATAATTTTGGAAGCCATCCTCTGAACTGTATCGGCTTCCTGCTGCGAACAAGTAGACTTGTCGCCATGGGGTGGAAAGCCTTCCTTTTCTCGGGTTGTTTGCACATTTCTCTGGCGCTTGCTGTTGATTTTTCTGTGACGCCGTTGCTCTCTCTCGGTGTGAAGCAGCGCTCGGTTCTTCCCGTGACGCACCGCGATGAGACTGCCTGCCTTTGTAGCAGCGAGCACCGTGATTTCCACTGGGCCCCTCCTGGCAGTGCAGAACTTGAGATGATGGCTCGGTTCAGCTTCTCTGCAGGCTGTCAAAATTCACGCGTTCTCCCCCCAACAGTGGGGTGAAGCTGTGTATCTGTTCCTGTGCACAGGACAGATTCTCCTGTGTCAGAACTGGAATACAGTTTTTTTTTTTTTTTTTAAATTCCGTTACTCTCTACCGTCAAGCTATTAGAGGACTGACTGTACGTCTTGCCTCACTTGAATTTGTTTTGTTTGGTTCTTTTTAGTTTTTTTTCCCCGTGTATGTGTGATTAATTCTGGATTTCTGCTATTAATTTCTTGTGTCTAAAAGTAACTTGCTATTTTTTTGGTGCTGGTTATATTCTGAATTATTTCTGTGGTGTTTGGAAGTAAAACCTGCTTGATTTACGGGCCAGCTTGGTTGACCGTGGAGAGAAATTAGCAAACTAAGCGCCGACTTTTTAGATCATTTTTTAACTGACGCCTCTGGGCTGGCCTGCATGATTTGCTGTCTGCTCCAGTGCCACTGCTTTATATGGGCCTACTGCTACCAGTCAAGTCCCAGGCTTCCGTCGGGCCTGTTAGGCCTTGCGCTTTGATTTAAGCTGAGAAAAGTCACAGACTGGGAACAACTATGGTGTCCTCATCTCTCGGAGTACATTTCATTGAAAAAGTTATACGTTTCCTCTCCATTCTGTTTTACTTAGAAGCTCCCCTCTTGCTCTCTGGTCCCTGAAGAGGAGGCACTGCTGTTCAGCGGGAATCCCACTACCAGATGGGGATGAAGCTTATTCTGCGCAGTATAGCTAGAGTTACGATCGCGTCTGTCTCTGCTCATCGACTGATTTTTTCATTAACAAACAAACGCGCGAGACAGAGCCTCTGTACAAAGCGTTGCGCGGGTAGCTGGGCGGGCTTCAGGGAGAGCGAAGGAGGTTCATCTGCAGTTTAAGAGTTGAAGAGTTGAAGCCGTGTTTTGAAGTTCTCTTCCATATTGTGGGCTTGACGTTTCTCTCCTGAGCTGCCACAGATCCTGGAGGCCTGGGGTGGGGGATGGGGGCGGGGGGCTTGTTTCCGATTGGTGGGATCTGAGCGTGGCAATTCTGCCCCCCAGCTTGCCCGATTCCCCCCAGGTTGCTCGACCGACCGCAGACGTAGCTTAAGCTGGCCGCGGCCTTCGAGGAGGGATATTAACCTCTGCAGTCTACGCGAGATCCATGCCAAGATAAAAGCAGTCTATTTTTGCGTCTGGCTGGTTTTCCAGGCCAGGGGCAGATGAGGGTAACTCAACCAAAGTTTCCATTCTGCCAGATTTTCTGCTTCACCGTCTATCCAAAACCCCAACCCCCCCCACCCCACCCTCTCTATCCTCTTGCCCCATTTTACTTGTTTGTGGTTGGCTAGCTTTCATCTGAACTCCAAACGCCATTGACTGGCTGTAATGGCTTTCTAGGTCTCTCAGAACCAGAACTTTCCTCAGATTCTGGGCTGTGACCATTGGATACCCCTGATAGTCCGGTTCTGCTGGGGTTTTTATTTTGCGCCGCCTGATCGTGGAGCTCTGTTTCAAACTGTTGTAAGCTGTGTTTCGGGCAGCTGCTTTTGTTTTTGTTTGGGATGATTCACCAAATCCGTCATAATAGGATCTGACTGCCGTGGCCGACTTCTGTAGTCGGGTATGTGACCTTGCTATCGCTCTCATTACGCGTAATTACGCATTAAGTAATTGCTTTTTTTTAATTATACTTGGAGTGCGGGGTTGGATGGGAGTAAGCAGGAGTGTTGGGCTGTTCATATTCACTGCCTAGTCTGAGAGAAAGAAGAATGGGACACATCAGAATAGGTGAAGCGACAGGAGGGAGGCATTTTATCAGCTCTTACTTTGTGCACAAAACCCCTGGCCATGGCCTTGCCACCCTTTCTCTCAGTCCTGCTGGGGGGGGGCATTACTTGCTTACCCACCATGCACCTCTCTCCCAGTGCTGAGGTGCACGGCCTCCTGGTGAAAGAGGGGGCGGTGGGCGTAGGGAGGTGGTCCAGATGTGGAGCTGCATGTGGCGGGTGGAGTGGCGAGGACATTTCTGTGTGATCGTGGTAATATTCCTGTGTGTTCTGTATGAGTTCGGCGGAGGGTTTGTCACGGTTTGGGTTGTTAGCAGGGCTGGGCGTTACGACAAAAAATCCTAAATCAAGATATTGTATATTTTTTGATCATGATTACTATATATCTTAATATACCTTTTTTTTATACAATGAAGGTAATTTTGTTGTATGTTGTTTGGGTAGTAATTAGTTGTGCTGTGTCCAGTGCGTTCGTGGTATTTAAAACCTGTGTAAGTAAAACAACTGGAATGAGCCTGTAGTACATTCAGATTTTCTAATTTTCCTTTCTTTATTCAAATACATCATGAAACTTTGACGTATTAGACATGGAGTGTATAAGGCAAAACGGTTAAAAAGTTAAATGCTTGGCACCCAAAAACCCCCTTGGGCCCGGAAAAAATGTGACTGGCAAAAAAAGAATGGAACCTCTTCTGCTGTAGGGAGTTAATGACTGGCCCAAAGCTGGTAACCTTGCAAAATTTGCCACAGTTTAGTGCTGAGCTGTGTAAAAAAAGCAGTTTTCATACGTTCCCTTGCATATTACGTGTATTGACCCAGGCATGAATCGTTCTGTTTCGAGTGTATGCCATTTTTGTTGATATAATGTGTATGTGGTGTAATTTTTTTTGCACAGGACAAATTTAGCCTTTGAGAATTGCTCTAAATTGGCTGGGAAAACCGCGGAAAAAATTTTAGGTTGACAGAGAATTCTTAATAATTAGCTGCAGGTAAGACTGGCTTCATCCTCCCGCCAACCTATGCATTTAATGTCCGCACGGCCTCAGATCTCAAAAGATATTTTACCAGTGATGTCAGAATTAACATTAAGCAGCTAGCCCTTTTATTACAGATGGTCATCGGTGATTTAGATGCTATAATTTATTTATTCTTGAATCCGTGGCTATGCATCATCACTGTTAAGTGTCCGCTAACATTCATTCGTACACTCGCTGCAGTAATAGTGTTACATAATGTAATTTTGATCATTAAAAGGCATGAAAAAGAACTACTGGTTAATGCCAAGGGAGCCACAGAAACCCTGAGCTAGGTATGAAGTGTAGTTTTACCTCAGGTTGCATTGACTGCTGTAGCTAGATGATTCATCTCATTGCTTCACTTTTGTTGGCTACATTGGCTAGCCTTCTTTCTATTTCATTCCTCCTGACTGCCAGAGACGGTATGAAATACCTGGATAAGCATCACGCGCATGCACAGATCGAGACGTAATACCAACAAAGTCACGTGACCTGGGTGATGCGAGCAACCAGATAAAGGAGGCTGGCACCCAGTGATCATCTCCTTTTCATCTTCTCGCCTTTGCGCACAGGTTGTGTTTTACATTGACATTTACCTTGCCGCCTACACCAGTAGCCTCGAAACCGCAACTTTTCTTTGGTTGCGGTTGGTGCTACGAAATTCGTCCTCCAGAGGCTGCGTAGCCGGTGCTCATGCCCGCCGTGCGTACCCGACCACAGCTCCGACTGCAGCAGGTAAGTAGCTTGTTAATTCTTCGCCGGCGGGCGTGCTCATCCCTGCTGAGCGCCCCTGCTCAGCTCGGGTTCTATACTGTTTTCGCCCCTTTTTCGGCTGTGTCGGTAATTAGCTAATGCTGCTTACGATACTGCTAACTCGCTAGCTCCTCTACGGTGATGTAGTGCTAGTTTGATTTAGTTTGTAGCCGAGCGTTTTTTGCTCCGTTGCTACATCTATGGTGTACGTGCTGGTTTGACTAGATTTGTGGCTGAGTGTTTCTCGCTGTTGCTACATTTCTAGCTTACGGTGCTACAGGTGCCTGTTTGATATGAATTGTTGCCGAGCGTTTCGCGCTCTGCTGCTACATTGCTAGTGTTTTACTGTGATTGTAGCTGGGTGTTCTTGACCGCTGCTACATCGCTGGCCTTACGGCGTCACCATTATTGATTTAATTGGATTCGTAGTCGAGTGTTTTCTCTCTCTGCTGCTACATTGCAGGTGTTTCACTGTGCTTGTAGCTGGGTGTTCTCGCCCGCTGCTACATCGCTGGCCTTATGGCGTCACCGTTGCTGATTAACTGGATTCGTAGTCGAGCGTTTTCTTGCTCTACTGCTACGTGGCTAACCTTTACAGCCTTAGGTGCTGTTGGATTGTAACGGAGTGTTCCCGCTCAATTGCTGTATTGCTGTGACAATGCTGTCTGTCTACAACTCCTGCTTGGCTCCTCTGAGTCTGGAGGATGGCCATGACAGATGCCCTTCGTGCCTCAGAGCCACGATGACAGTGACAGCCTAGCTTCTCTGTACCCTGTCACTAACCAGCATGACGAGGACGCTCTATCTATTGAGGCCTCCGGGAATCTCGTTACTGTTGATGACTCAAAGGGACAGGAGGAACTGGACCTCCCCTCTGGGTCAGACTCTCATGGGTCGTGTGTAGACCCCTTGAGGGAGGCTGAAGCTGGTCTTTCCACAGTTAAGCAGGTCATCCAATTGGTCATCTCACGGCTTGGGTTGGACCCTGCCCCTGTAGAGGGCTTCTCCCTCTAATGCCTTTTTCAAGCATGCTCCACAGCCATCTGCCTTCAGGGTTCCACCCTCTGAACCATACATCAATGAACTTCAGAGGTGTTGGCCAGACCCCAAGGCTTTCCTCCACCTGCCGAGTGACTGCAGGGCTTTGGCTGCCATGAAAGGCGCTGCCCAATATGGCCTAGATCAGATGCCTGCCATTGATGCTTCCATCGCTTCTCTGATAGTGGCTCCGGATGAAGCCCTTAGACCTGATGCCCGTTGTCCACGCCCGCAGTGTAGGATCACTGATGACCTCCTGACCAAGGGCTATGATATAGCGGCTCGGATGGGGCGTATTGGAAACTCCTTTTCCCACCTCGTTCTGGCTCTGTCACAGACTCTCCAAACTACTGGAGCAGGTGCCCAGATGCAGAGCCTGAGTGACGCTTCACTCCAGGCATTTGCGTTCATGACCAGAGAGCTTGGTAGACTGATGTCCACATTGACAGTGGCCCGGCGCCAAGTGTGGCTTGCCCAGTCCCCCTTGTCAGAGGATGTAGAAAGACACTCCGCATGCTACCTGTCATTCCGGGACAGATGTTTGCGCCTGCAGCCCAGCAGGCTTTGGAGCGCAGTGTGCAGGTGAACAAAGTTCAAGCAACAGTTTGCTGACTTACGCCGGGCACCTTTACCTAAACCGAGACACGATAGCGCTCCTCGCTCTGCAGCCAATGCTCAGGGTCCCTCCAGAGCCGGCCGCCCCTCATTCCAGCAGGGTCGTTTCCATCGGGCTCCTCCGCAGCCTGCATTTCGGACGCCGAAGGATAGGGCACTCAGATACGGGGCGCCTGCCGACCCTCCCAAAGGTTGTGGGAGTCAGACCTGACTCCCTAGAGCCCGGCCCCACTCGTTTCTCCCTGCAACATCTAAGCCGCTGGGAGGCCTTGACCTCAGACCCTTGGGTGTTGTTAACTCTATCCAATGGATACAATATTCAGTTCAGACGCCGTCCCCCCAGGTTCACCAGGAGTCAGGATGACTGTTGTCAGGGACCCCCGCAGGTCTCTGGCTCTAAAGCGGGAAATTTCAGTGCTTCTGGGGAAGGGCGCCATCGAATATGTAAAAAGTTCAGACCAATTGAGAGGGTTCTACTCGACTTATTTTATTGTTCCGAAGAAGGACGGCGGCTTTAGCCCAATCCTCGATCTCAGATGGCTGAACCAGTTCATAAAGGTTCTTCGTTTTCACATGCTTTGCACAGCAGATGTTCTTCAGGTTGTCTCAGAGAGAGATTGGTTTGCGAGCATCGATTTAAAGGATGCATACTTTCACGTGTCTGTGGCACCCCACCACAGGCAGTTCCTTTGTTTTGCCTTCGAAGGACAGGCATACCAGTTCCGCGTACTCCCCTTCAGGCTCTCACTTGCTCCTCGGATCTTTACAAGGTGTGTTGCAGCGGCCCTTTCACCTCTGCGAAGCCGGTGCATGCGGATTCTGCCTTATTTGGATGATTGGCTCATATGCTCCGCGACCCGGGAGCAGGTCATCTCCGACACAACGACTCTTTTGGCTCATGTGACTCAGTTGGGGTTGACTGTGAATTTTGCGAAGAGCTCTTTAATTCCCAGCCAGCGAGTCGTGTTCTTCGGGGTCGTCCTCGACTCGGTGATGATGAGGGCCTCCCCCTCCTCAGAGAGGGTGGACGACATCCCCAACCTTGTCTCACGTGTTCAGAGAGGTACAAGGTTAACATACGGTCTATTTCTCCAGCTGCTGGGAAAGCTTACAGCAGCGTCATCAGTCATCCTTCTGGGACTTCTCTCATTGCGTCCCTTGCAGGTGTGGGTCAATGGGTTGGGCCTCGATCCCAGGAGGCACCAAGACAGGATGGTGGTGGCCTCAGGCAAGTGCCTTTGGTCTCTCAAACCCTGGAGAAGCAGGGCTTATCTCTACAGCGGCGTTCCGTTGGGCTCTCTTCCTTCCCGCCGGGAGGTGGTGGTGACAGACGCATCCTTCTCGGGCTTGGGAGCTGTGTGGCGCCACAGGACGGTCAGGGGAACCTGGAGTCCTCAGCAGAGGGCCGAGCACATAAATGTGTTGGAGCTGCATGCGGTACACTTAGCCCTCAGGTACTTCCTCCCCTTCTTGGAAGGAAGGCATGTCCTTGTTCAAACAGACAACACGTCGACGGTTAATCATGTGAACCACTAAGGAGGGATGAGATCCGGTCACTCCCTACGGGAGGCTCAGCGGCTCCTTCGATGGGCATTACCTCGCCTTGCAAGTCTCAGGGCAATGCATTTGCCAGGTGTGCAGAACACGGCTGCAGACATGCTTTCTCGACGAAAGCCCCCTCCTTGAAAGTGGAGACTGAACCCAGCGGTGGTTCAGATGATATAGGAGAGGTACGGCAGAGCAGAGGTCGAGCTGTTTGCTTCAGAGACGTCGACCCATTGCCCGCTGTGGTTTTCCCTCTCGGGACCGACCGGGCCGTTGGGGCAGGACGCTTTGGCACACTCCTGGCCAGACAGCCTTCTGTATGCCTGTCCTCTGATTCCTCTGCTCATGCTGACACTTCACAGGATTGACAATCACACAGTCTTGCTGGTGGCTCCCCCTTGGCCCGGGAGGATATGGTTCCCCCTGATCCGTCAGCTCCTCAACGGAGTGCCTTGGCCTCTCCCACTGAGACAGGATCTCTTGTCGCAGTTGGAGGGGAGCAATTGGCATCCTCACCCAGATCGCCTACAGTTGCATGTTTGGCCCCTGAAGGGCCGGGCTCGTTGCTGAATTCTTGTGATCAGGCCGTTGCACAGACCATAATCAATGCTCCCGCATCCTCGACCAGGATGCTGTATGCTAACAGGTGGAAACTTTTTTTCTGCTTGGTGTGGGGGTCAGAATGTGGACCCATTGCTTTGCTCTGTACCCGTTCTGCTCAAATATCTGCAGATGTTACTTGACAAAGGGCTGTCTGTCTCCACCATAAAGGTGTATGTCGCTGCTATCTCGGCTCGACATGTTTTTATGGACGGTCGATCTGTGGGGTCACATGTTCTGGTGAGCAGATTTCTGAAGGGTGCTCTCTGGTTGTGGCCTCCACATGCTGTTCGGGTGCCCTCGTGGGATTTGCCTGCTGTCCTAGAAGCCTTGTGTTCTCCTCCGTTTGAGCCCCTGGAACGGGCTGTCCTCCGATGGCTGTCTGGTAAGGCTGCCTTTCTTCTTGCTGTTCCATCTGCAAAGCGGGTCGGTGAGCTTCACGCCCTGTCCATTTCCAGGGACTGTTTGCAGTGGAATTCTGATGGATTGGGGGTTACCATGTGGCCTAAGCCCTCTTTCCTCCCTAAGAGGATTTCTGCCTTTCACGTTAATCGACTTATCAATTTGGTGGCTTTCGCCTCACAGTCAGGGGTGGCAGAACTGTCTCCTAATGCCACCTTACTTTGTCCTGTTCGAGCTCTGAAACAGTATGTAGAGGTATCTGCTGGGTTTCGTAAGTCTGATGCTCTATTTGTCTGTTATGGAGGGCACAGGAAGGGTTGTGCCTTGTCCAAACAGAGGCTCTCGCATTGGATTGTTGATACCATATCTCATGCGTACAGGCTCGGGGGGCCTTCTGATCCCCCCAGCGAAATGTCATTCGACCAGGGGAGACTCCACTACATGGGCTGTTTTGAAGGGCGTTCCGCTGAATGACATCTGTGCTGCCGCGGCGTGGGCTTCTCCCTGTACCTTTGCCCGCTTCTACAGGGTCTATGTGGCCGCTCCCCATCCTGTGGCGACAGCTGTCTTGTCTGCCCCTTCGGTCTGCCACTGAAAGTTGGTGAGTGCGGATTCCTCATGACTTTGTTGGTACAGGTCATCCAGGTATTTCATACCGTCTCTGGCGGTCAGGAGGAATGAAATAGAATGAGAGTTAAGAATGTAACTGAGGTTCTATGAATTCCAGATGACCGCCAGAGTTCATTGTCACTCGGAATCTTGACGAGAAGATTCTGTAGGAGATGATCACTGGGTGCCAGCCTCCTTTTTCAGGTTGCTCGTGTCACCCAGGTCACGTAACTTTGTTGGTATTATGTCTTGATCTGTGCATGCACGTGATGCTTATCCAGGTATTTCATACCGTCTCTGGCGGTCATCCGGAATTCATAGAACCTCAGTTACATTCGTAACTCTCGTTCATGTTCGCGCCAGTGAGAGATGAAACACATTTGCATATCACAATATAAAAAATTTGTGACCGTAGAAACTGCTATTCATCTTCCTGATGTATATTGCCCAGCCCTTGTGCATGGTGTAATGTAGAGCCTTGTTCATCCTTTACACATTCACCATAACTTAGCTCGACAATGACCAGTTCAACATTGCTGTCGATCATACTAAACCGCAGGTTTCATTGTTTTGAACTGTAACCAGGAAGCAGGAAAAATGGAAATTTACTTTCAAAGGACTTTGGCTGGTGACCCCAGCTTGCTCGCAGAGCTTGAGCTAATTATCTTGACAGGAATGGGTTGAGAGTAATCAGATGGTTTCTTGTTGTCTTGTAACTGTGTCTCCTCTTCTTTCTCCCTTTCTCCCTACCTCCCTCACTCTCACCCCCTCCCTCGCTCATCTCAGGTGGAGCCCTGAATCATGGGTGCATTCCTGGACAAGCCGAAGACGGAGAAGTACAACGCCCACGGCGAGGGGAACGGGCTGCGCTTTGGCCTGAGCAGCATGCAGGGGTGGAGGGTCGAGATGGAGGACGCGCACACCGCCGTGTTGGGGCTCCCCCAGGGTCTGGACGACTGGTCCTTCTTCGCCGTCTACGACGGGCACGCAGGCTCGCGCGTGGCCAACTACTGCTCCAAGCACCTGCTGGAGCACATAACGGCCACCGAGGACTTCCGCGGCGGCTCGGGGCTCGACCCCACCGTGGAGGGCGTGAAGAGCGGGATCCGAGCCGGCTTCCTGAAGATCGACGACCACATGCGGAGCTTCTCGGACCTGCGCAACGGCCTGGACCGCAGCGGCTCCACGGCGGTGGCCGTGCTGCTTTCGCCGGAGCACCTGTACTTCATCAACTGCGGCGACTCGCGGGCCGTGCTCTACCGCGACGCGCACGTCTGCTTCTCCACGCTCGACCACAAGCCCTGCAACCCGCGGGAGAAGGAGCGCATCCAGAACGCCGGCGGCAGCGTCATGATCCAGCGAGTCAACGGCTCGCTGGCCGTCTCGCGGGCCCTGGGGGACTACGACTACAAGTGCGTGGACGGGAAGGGCCCCACGGAGCAGCTGGTGTCCCCCGAGCCCGAGGTGTTCGAGATCCCGCGCGCGGAGGAGGACGAGTTCGTGGTGCTGGCCTGCGATGGCATCTGGGACGTCATGAGCAACGAGGAGCTGTGCGAGTTCGTCAAGTCGCGGCTGGAGGTGACGGACGACCTGGAGAAGGTGTGCAACGAGGTGGTGGATACCTGCCTGCATAAGGTACGGGACGGGGACGGCCCGCCAAAGGGGGCTTTCAGGTTTTGTTGGAGGGAACATGGTTCATTGAGCTTTCGGTTTGTAGGGCCCTATGAAATCTGTTTTATTTTTTTTTCAAATTCAGTTTTATTTTTTCCCAAATTCAATTTTTTCAGTTTTAATTTTTTGGAATTCCATTTTCTTACCAATTACACCAATTTTACCATCAGAGAGAGTGTGCTATTTTTGTTAATGAATAAAATGTCCACTAATTAAATAGAAATAACCTTAAATTAGTTGATGCAACGCTCAATTTTCCTCAGTACTTAAAGTCAGAACAAGTACTGCATAATAACGCAATATAACATTGCACTGTGATGGAAGAAAAAAATTTTTTTAACCTAAAATGATACTACAAAACAAAATCAAAACGAAGTGTAAGCTACAGTCAAAAAGGCAGACAACGGCCTTATTCTGACTGCCCCTTTTTAATCATTTATAATCTTTTTGTGTGTGTGTGTGTGTGTGTGTGTGTGTATATATATAGAGCAGCAGTAATGACACTCAGTTTCCCCCACGGATCAACAGTTGTCTGATTCCGATGCATCAGCAATATTTATTTTTTTATTTTTAAGAAACTTTTGTTCAGTAATCCCAATACTATGTATTACGTACTACGACAAAATGCTCTACAGTAATGAATAAACATGAACAAACTGACACAAAGATGCATCAGCTATTATTTCACGACTGGGGGACGACGTTACGTCATAATTTGCATGGACACAATTCACTAAAAGTAGACTGTGAAAAGAAATATTGTAGGCTATTTAACGGTTATATAAGTTGTTAAGTTAACGTAAACTGACCAATGACGATGTTTAGAACGCTGCAATCCCTGACAGCAGTGGTCTCGTCTAAAACAACGAAAAACTGCTTCCCACGGATCTTCTGTCGCACCGAAGAGTTGTGTTGTTCAAACACTCAGGACGGGTGAATTTGACAAAGGCTTCTCACATTTTCTTGTGCATCCGCGTCTTTTCATTGCCTTTGAATTTAATCTGGTCGCGCAAATATTTTGTTAAGCGTTCGGTGGAAACGTGGCTTTACAAACAGCATTTCAGTCAAATCATGTCGATTTCCGCGAAATTCCGCATTAAACAATAGGTTCCGTTTTTATTGGCCAATTCCGCGATTCCGTCCGCGATTCCGTGATCGCGGAAATCATAGGGCCCTAGGTTTGCATACGGAGCTTATATCACAGAAAGTTCCATGTTGGACAGAGAGCGTAGATCAGAGGTTCAGGTTTGCAAAAGGGTGATTTAACATGCTGGTATAACTTGTCGAATTATGTTCCCGGAGGGAGAGGAGAGACTTATTGTTTTAGGCTCGGTTCGCGTTCCTGTCCCCACTTCGTTTCCGGAGCGTAACTCCAAAACCATTTGCATCATCTTAACGAAACTTTGCAAACCTACTACTCAGGTCCTGCAGTGGTGCCTTTTGGTATGTGCCTGCCTGTCTGTCCATCTGTCCGTCCGTCCAGTGGGTTAGGCAGGGAAGGGGGCCGGAGGAGAGACGTCTGTTTTTACGAATAAAAACACATTTTAGCGTAAATTTGTGTGCATTGTGGACAGTCAGCCATCATACTCCAGTATTGCTGAATAACACAGGCCTTGCTAAAGCGAAGCACTGGTTATTTCAAAGCTAGTGTTGGTGGTCGTTCCTGGAGAGGCGGAATCTATTTTTAACGGAGCTCAGTTCCTGTTATGGTGACGCTCCATATCGAAAATGAGCCAAGTTCTCCTCTGGTGTGGTGTACTCGCGTGTTGGTCACATTTATTTGTTCTGCTGTGTTTGTACTCCATGGCGATGACCTTGCCCCATTGAATGTAGTACAGTCTCAACTCTAGTATACAAGGAAAGACTATGACTATAACTTGGCCGAATTGTTTTAGCTTGGTTTGAAGGTTTCAGAGGGAAAATTGCGGTTTACCTTTTCGACATACCCCTGCTCCAATCCCCTCAAATAATATAGTAAGCGTAGAGGGATGTAGAGTCATAAGTTTTGTTCAACTGACGATGTGTGGTTTCTTTGTTGAAGTCTAATTTAATAGACTACTTCTGTGGTGTGAATCCTCCTGGTCAAATTATTTGCAAATATAATGCAGCTTTGAATTGTGGTGGTTATACATTGCTGTGTAGTTTGTGTGCTCATCATTTGGGGAGACTAACAGGCCTGAATTGTCTCAGTATAGCTCTATGAAAGTGCTGTGCATAAAGCTCTGTGTTGTGTAAAGCTTCATAATAATAATAATAATAATAATAGTAAATTTTATTTCTAATGCACTTTTCATCAAAAAAGATCTCAGAGTGCTACAAAGTTAAAAGCACAAAAAATAAACGCGCTTCATGGTGTTTTGAGTTGGGTGGTTACATTTGCACTGTCTGTCTTTGCAATTTGCATTCCTCTCTTTCTGTACCCGCTTTGTCACTAACTCCGCATCATTCTTCCCTCTTCCCCCTCTCATACTACACTTTGGTTGTTCTCTCCCTCTTTCCCCAGTTTTTTTTTTCCATGCTGTTCCATTGTCTTGATGTTTTTGTGTTGTGTAATCTCTCCCCCTTAGTCTCTCTGTCTCCCTCTCTGTTATTCTGTGCTGTGCCTTTCAGTGGAAAGTGGAGTCTTGCTTTACGGGATTGGTGTGTGATGAATTGTGACCCAAAATAAACAGGAGCTTTAGCGCTGCAGTGTGGTGGTAATTCAGCCTGTGTGGGACAGAGTGCAGCCAGGACGCCGGGTGGGGGGTGGTGTTTTAGCACCGGGAAGCTCTGCTGACGGCTCCTGTGCAAACAGTGCAGCAGCATCTCCGTCTCATAAACTGCTGCTCACACTCAAGGAGGTGTATTTGTGTGTACGTGTGTGTACGTGTTTGTGTGTGAGAGGGTGTGTGGAGTGTGTGTTGGGGGTGTGTGTGATTGTGGGTAGTTTGAGTGGGTAGGTGTGTGTGTCCGTGCATGAGTGCGCACAAGAGTGTGTATGTGCGTGTGTGTGTGTCTCTGTGCGTGAGGGCAAGAGTGTGTGTGTGGGCGTGTGTGTCTGTGCTCGTGGGTGTGTTTGAGCGTGTTTGAGTGTGGACATGAGTGGATGTGTGTGACAGAGGGTGAGTGTGTCTGTAGGTGTGTGAGAGAGAGACTGTGTTTATGTGTGTGTGTGTGAGAGAGAGTGATTGTGTGTATGTGTATATGCGTGTCAGAGACAGTTTGTGAGTGTGTGTGTGTGTGTGTGTGTGCGCATGTGCATGCGCTCTGTATGACACTTGTCCATCTCTTTCCTCAGGGAAGTCGTGACAACATGAGTGTTGTGTTGGTGTGTTTACCGAACGCACCTAAGGTGTCAGAGGAGGCGGTGAAGAAAGACGTGGAGCTGGATAAGTACCTCGAGTCTAGAGTGGAGGGTAAGAAACACATCCCACACACACACACACACACGCGCGCACACACCCCTTTGTCTCTGTGCAGATACACTTTCTCCCATGCTAGCCCAGTTTTCCCCTGTCCTCTGTTAGCCACACTGGTGCAAACCCCAGCAGCTTGTAGCCTCGTGTTCCTCCCTCCTCTAGCTCTCGCTTTCCACTCCCTCCCCTTCCCTCGGCCCTCTCCAGAGGTCTGGAGGGCGGTGTGAGTACCCAGCAGCCCCCTGGGCCGTGTAAACCCTTACACACTAGAGGAGCGGGATACACCTTGCTAATGTTAGCGTAGCGCTGCTTGGGCGGAGTGGGGCTGCACAGGAGGTACGCCAGGAGCAGCAAGTGTCCCTGTGGCCCCTCGGGGCGAATAATATGCTGGCTAAACATCGGGCTGATGCCGGCCCTCAGGCTTGGCCCTCTGGAGCCCTTATGGCCCTCCTTCAGGTCATCTGCAGCTTCTGGTGGCGCAAAGACCAATTTTACCTGCTTTCATCCGTAACTCACCTATCGGACTGAGCAGTGGACGGTTGGCTCGTGGAGTCAAGAAAACATGTGTAATGTTGCCAATGTTAAAGCTCTTGTCGAGTTCGCCATCAGTTCAAGGCCATGTCGGTTACAGGCGCGGCAAATGGGGAGAAAGGGTTTCCTCATGTTGATATTTGATGTCATGTCTCCGAACAAATTCTTCCACAAAAGATGCACTCCAGTTTCGCTCAAGAACACTCCATCTCGTGGCATCTTGCTCCTTCAAGGAGCCTGTAATGCACTGGAATGTTTTCATAGATGGTTGACCTCTATTGATTTCCTCTTCAGGCAAGGAATGAGGTGATGGTTGGTGAGAGAATAAGCAGTTTGAATGAGCCTATGGTGTTTGCGTCAGACACACGCACACGCACAAGCGTGCACACACACACACAGATACACACGGGCAGATCTGCTGATTGTGCTTGCAGCACTTTTGTTACATGGCTCTCTCTTCTCTCTCTGGTATTCTTTTATTGACCTGCAATTCTATTTTTCCCAATTATCTCTCCTGACAGAAATAATGCAGAAGTCTGGAGAAGATGGCATCCCTGACATGGTCCACGTAATGCGCATCCTGTCCTCGGAGAGCATACCCAACCTGCCACCAGGGGGCGGCCTCGCCAGCAAGTATGAAGGCCTCAGCCGTTCCCATCACCTCCAATGATAAACTCCACCTCCTGGGGAGGCGGGGTAGCTTAGCTGCAGGTCACTTCACTGGTAACTGAAGAGGTGTCGGCTCATACTCCCAGTGGATTTAGGGATTCAGACACTCATCTGGAGGAGTGAAGTTGGGAAGAACTCTGCCGTCGGGGCCTTGAGCAAGGCCCTTAACCCCAAAATTGCTCCAGGGGCTCTACGCGTTTCTGTCTTTCCCTCCTCACTTGCGACTGATTTATCTGGCATCTATCCTATGATGTGCTTGGAAAAAAAGAAACATTTCTCAGTGGAATGTTCACTGGTTAATCACAGTTAGATAAATAAATAAATTACAAACAGGAGACACTTGCAACACATTCATCGGTACATGATTCATTCTTGTCATGGTTAACCCTGGCAGCGTTTTAAATATTAACCGGCCGAAGCTGGTTAGATGCCACAATGGTTCCCTGTGTTGTTTCTCCCGTCTTATTTAGCGTAGGCGCTAAAGTGATACCGTTTCCACTGATTCACATCCTGTGAGTCACATGTGTTGTGCGCTTGCAAGCCCTCTATTTCTGGTGTTACATTTCACTTCAGGTTCCAGAATTAACTTGGAGTTTTAGTCAAATGAGGATATGCACTTAGAGATGGGCGAGAGGAGATGTGTAGAGCGGTGTTATTGTAGAGACCCACAGCCGGGACAGTGGGAACTTGTCATTTTCGGGTCTACGGCGCGTGCACAGGTAGACACTATGCTAACATGTTGTAAGTCTGTAAGTCCGTAAGTAAAACCTCTGAGCCTGCAGTGAACCACCAATCCGCCGTAGGCTCGTACTCATCAAGTACCTATTTTTATTTCTCACCTTGAAGTCATTGAGTGACCTCATTGATTGTTTCTGTCATCTACTCACTATCGTCATCCAGTGGAATTCAATGCAACATCTAACATTAATCTTTCTTGCCAAATATATTTACTTTGCAGAGCACGCAATAATTGGAAGTTATTTTTAAAAAATAACTGAATTAGGTATCATGTCAACATGCTTATTGTACTGTGATTCTTTCACTCGGGACCCAGTTATTGGATAGGATTTGTGTGGTGCAGGTTTGTATGCTGGAACATGTGTAACGGCATGTATTTGTGTGTGTGTGTGTGTGTGTGTGTGTGTGTGTGTCTGTGCGCCTGTATGTGTTCCTTCTCCAGACGCGGCGTGATCGAGGCTGTGTACAGCAGGCTGAATCCACACAAGGAAGAGGATGGGGTGAGTGTGGTGCTGCCCCCTGGCTGCACCTCCTATATCTGTTACTTTTTAAAATATTCCCCCTGCTCCCCCCCGCCCACCACAAACCCATCTCCCGAATCGGAATGCCTCCCTACTCCCTCCACTTCCGCCCACCACACCATGAGACACGCTCCCCACCAATCGGAACGCCCGTCTGATGTTACATCACAAAACCCCCCTATGCCTTCGGATTAGGGGTGGGATCCTCATACGTTCCACCAAATCGGAGCTAAGCTCAATCGATAACAGTCAGAGTATTCCATGAACGTTATTGTGGCTCTCCTATTGCTCACGCCCAGCAGTGTCTCATGCTGTCGGCTCTTCTCGGTAGTGTGTTGTACGTATAGAACCGGGGCATAGTGGGATACCTGGGTGCCCTGTCATACATTTGTGTGAGGAACCCCCTGTGCATTGTGTAACTGGAGGCAGAAGTGGTTTATTTCTGCCTGTGGAAGTCCATGCTCGCCATGGATGTCGGAGCAGTGTCGGGCGACATGCATGAGCAGGAGAGATAAAATGGTGTGCGTGTCCGTGAGCGAATGGGCTTTTCTCGCTCGGAACATTGAAGAGTCCCTCAAGTTTCATGCTAACTCAGGAGTGGTGTGTGTGCGTGTTTGTGCTTGCACGGTCCTATGTGCGTGTGTGTGGGTGTCTGTTTGCGCGTGTGGCTGTGTGAATAAACCCCCTTGTTGGATTGTGCTCATAGGATGTTGTGATGGTGTCGGTATGCTGTGGGTGAGCTGTGATTGGCAGGAGGGTGGGTGGCGGTATCAGGTTTGTCTTTAGGTGTGAAGTTGAGCGGTGGAAAGAGCAGCGGGTTCTTTCCTGCCCGGAGAGTGGGCGTGTCTTCAGTGGCATGAGCTCATCCTTCTCCCATACTGCTTTGCTGTTACTGTCGCTGCAGCGAAACAGGAAGAGGAGCGAAGCTAGACATGTTTGTTTGTCTGTACTCTCCCATGCACGAGACCCGCACTCAAAGACACACTGGTGATTGTGCACACAGGCACGCGCGCATATGTTCTCTCGTACGTGCATGCGCGCGTGGCAAGTTTGACCTGTTTGAGTGTACAGAAATGCGACCTCTCCGCGCATTCATAAACAGGCTCATGTGTTGGCACACATGCACGCAAACACCAATGCGCGTGTGCTTGAACACATACACTCATGCCCGTGCTTACTCACACACATACACACATATATACATACACACACACCTATAGTTACTTCGACCCATAGACACACACATGCGCGCACACACAAACACACACGCACACACCTATAGTTACTTTGACCCATAGATACGCATGCATGCACACTCACAAACACACACACACACTCACACACACACACACACACACACACAACACCATTTAGCCAGTGCCTGCTCCCTTCAGCTCCCATAGGTAACACTTTGTATAATACCTTGGGTGAGAGTTGAATGAGCAGTATATAGGTGATATGGGCAGACGGCTAATGGCCTCTCAGATATGGGGATGTTGGGGATCCGAGCGGTCCTGCGGGCTAACTGGGACACTGGCACTGATTAAAAACTTCTCTCCCCTCCCTGCTCCTCCACCTCTCTAACCCTGTCCCACCTCTGGTTCACGCAGCCATCCTGTTTCATTTGGTAAGTTCTGTACTTTTTCTTCCTAGTAATTCTGTGCCGTTCTTCCTTGAGCAGAGGAATTGCCGTGTTGGGTGT
Source organism: Gymnothorax javanicus (assembly GCA_029692085.1). NCBI lineage: Eukaryota > Metazoa > Chordata > Actinopteri > Anguilliformes > Muraenidae > Gymnothorax > Gymnothorax javanicus. The sequence continues at coordinate 38,227,650 of CM056208.1, read as the reverse complement.
ATCGCTGTGTCGGGTGTAATGCCATTTTGGTCGCCAGGTTGGAGATGAATTGTGGGCTCTGGGTGCTTGGGGATGTTTCTGTCTGCTTTCCCTCACTGATCTGGGATCTGCCTCCGGGTGGGAGAGGTTTGTCACTGAGGCGCGATGGAGGCTAAGCTCTGATACTCATTAGTAAAACAAGTCATACTGTATTGCTGATGAATTTCAAAAAAAAAAAAAAAACTTGCCTCCTTTTGCAGGTGCAGTTTACTCCATTGCTGTATTTGGATTTGATGTGTAATATAATGGGGGCGGGGCCGCGGTGGAAATGGTCTTCAGTAGATTTAGAGTTGCTCATGTTTGTTTTTTGATATGTGACGTTTACGTCAGTGTGTCCAGAAATGGGAACTAGTATTGCCACTCTGTTTTGAGCCGGAATTAACTTGCTTTGCTTGTTCGAATCGGGGCAAAAACCTAAAGATTTGGATTAATGTGCTCTTTGATAATTGGTGGAAACCTGACGTTTGGCTCTAATGGTCTTGTTGTCCCGTCGTGTGAGATCGTTTTCAAAAGCAACTATATTTCAACTATAAGAATAAACAAATGATGGTGACATTGTGACATAGAAGTTTTTTTTAGTGATTACCTCCAGGCCAGGGGTGATTGATGATGTACTACATGTTATCACTCGTTTGGTATTGGCAATTGGGAACGGGCTAGTTGTAGCCCCTGGACAAAGTCGGGCGGCTACTATGGATTCATGCTTGTCGTCTCTGCTGACACCGCCGCATCCTCGCCCGTAGACACTTCCTTGTGGACGCTGTACAGGCTGTAATTTTTTACAGATTACTTTCATATTTGATACGGACATGTGTTATACTTGCGTTATGACACCTATCGATTTTGGTTGCCATGGCGACAGTATTGGCCAAATAATCTGCAAATTTGTGCTGAAACTTAAAGATTTCCTTGTGGACGCAGTACAGGCTGGAGGAGAGGGCTTTCGGGGGCTTCGCCCATGCTGACGCGGGTGACCGGACTGTCTAGTTTGTTGTGCTTTTGTGGTAATTGTATCCTTAAAAAATAGTTCAACCCTTTCACCCCCAGTAGTGCCATATGGCACTCTGGCGTGACTGGCATTTTTTCCCAGTTGTGCCATATGGCACTCTTTTTGTTATGTTTCTTTTAACCATCAGAAATAAGAACAGACAGCTAGAAATTTAGCGAGAATGTCAACAAAGGCCATGGGGAGAAATGGCAGTGAGAACTGGGCACTGTGGGGGTGAAAGGGTTAAGGGGTACTATGGATCAGCAGGTAGCTATTATGCTGCTGCTGCAGATTTTCTCTTAATAGCTCATGACCAAACAATTTTTTTTTTCCAATTTTAAATTTGGTTGTTAAGAGGACTGAACCAAGCAATTATAGGAAAAAAAAAAAACACTAAATCACTAATAATCAGAATTAATACTTTATCAGTGGGTAAGGCCCTAATCTTTTAATCTCTTTACCAATCAAAAATGTTGATTAATTTCTCTCCAACTTGGAGCAGCCGCTGTCTGTCAAGGGAGGATGAAGCCTTGTGATTTTGTTAGTAATCGTGTATGCTACAAATTAGTTGTGCCCATTTTTATTTAGTTAAATATATTACATATGTGGAGAAAATTTAGTAGGACCCATAAGAGTTTCATCACATTGAGTCATTATTGGGTCATTCCATGTCAAATCATCCAGATTTTGAGAAATTATTCAGGTCACCGCCTCAAAAATTTTTGAAAAAATTCACAGGCAAATATTCACACAAAATTAAAAAATGCCAAATATTAGGCAAGTATCTCAAATAGATTTCAAGTTATAGCCCTTCGAAGTTTGAATAATATTTGAAGTTTTTTGGCGAACCCATTTTCAGCCAACTTTGGCAACTTATTGCTCCAAATTGATTGCTTATACAAGGCGTTAATTGGGAATACTAACATTATTCATCCCATAGAACCTGAAAATGGCCTTAGCTTCTGTGCATCTTGATCCACTTTTATATGGTAAAGCCTCAAAATCAGCCGAAAACACAAAACGCCCAAAAACGAGACCACATTTTATGACCTGTAACTCAGGAACTAAGTAAGATAAAAGGCTAGAATTGATTTTTTTTTAATGATTTTATGATATATCTCTCAGTAAAAATGCTGTAATCCAAGTAATATCATTTTTAGAAGTTATTTAATGAAATGATTTCTAAGTAAATTTTTCCGGTTATGCCCCAAAATGCCCTTTTTTGGGGCAAAAAATGACCATGTCACCAGTTATTCATCTCTCTGAAATTTTTACTGTGCAATCTTATAAATGTTAACAGTGTCTGACAAAAAAATGAGAATGATGTTCATCTTACGTTTTTTGTTAGGAATTTTTAAAATATATTCCGAAATTGTGTATTTTTTTCGTTGACTAAACGGGTATTGGCCTGCCGCTAGTGCTGTTATCTACTAAATATAAAACATTGATTAAAAATATTTTTTGAACATGATACACCATCTAAAAGTACAATACATGACAGAGGTTTTGTCAGAATATTTCGGCGTTCGCTAGATTCCGCAGATTTAGAATCCGAAATGAGCCCAAACTTGTATTACTGCGCTGCGCAATAATAGTTCACTATAAAAGGAGGCAGTCCCACTTGGGGATTATTAGATCATCATGAGCCCTGAAATGGAGGGGATTAATTTACCTTGGTGCTGTATTGGAATCCATTTAGATGATGCATGTTATTCAAGGAAATTTACAAGAAAAACTGGATTATTGGGACAAGATACTTTCTCAGGTGAGGATACTGCCTTAATGCAGTGGCCGTCTGGTGTTCCGCAGATTGATTCTGTGTTTTGTCGTCATCAGAAAATGTTTTTTAACTTGCTATGAGAAGAAACAAAGGTAGTGTGCAGATCCCAGAAACATTCACCACAACAAAGCAGCAGGCCTCCACCCGTTTAGGTTATTAAAATTTTGGAACCATTTAAAAACTCCTAACAAATAAAGTAAGCTGAACATCATTCTAATTTTTTTGTCAGACATTGTTCACATTACACAGAATCTAAGGCCATTTTCAGATTTTAGGGAATGAATATGGTTAGTATACCCAATTTCAGCTTTGTATAAGCAATCAATTTGGAGCAATAAGTTGCCAAAGTTTGCTGAAAATGGGTTCGCCAAAAAACTTCATATATTATTCAAATTTCAAAGGGATATAACTTGAAAACTGTTTGAGATACTGGTCTAATATTTGGCATTTTTTCATTTTGTGTGAATATTTACTCGTGAATTTTTTTTCAAAGATTTTTGAGGAGGTGACCTGGCACCCCCTGGATGATTTGATGTGGAATGACCCTATTATGAATTAGTAATTTGCTTTCCTTAACATTGGACATTGATACTAGTGCTACGTATCAGGCATTCCATTTATGTGATGACTGGCAGAGTCAGAGAGCACTAGATGCTGAAAAATATTAATAAATGCCTTAATAGACCTTTAAGATGTTGTATACTTGTCTGTGGATCATTGACAACAGGGTTTGAGGGTAGGGGAATGTATGGTGTGGCATGATGTGAGACAGGGAACTACAGCTCCATGACACTATGGCTGTTTTGTGGTGCAGGCGTGATTTGAAACTGGCACAAAAGACTACAACTCCCAGGCACATTACTCAGGAAGTCAACTTTGATTGTTTCTCAAATGTGCTTGCTGGCTGGTACTAGGAAGCTTCTGAGCAGCATTCTTCTTCGCTACCTCCTGTTCTTTCACTGGGCTGATTAGAAGGATGAGAGAAGGGTAGTACCCAGGGTGCTGCTAGTTGAACGAGTGATTTACTTGTCTTTTGGTAAGTTGCTTTTCAGTTTGTGCATGCTCCGAGTGTACATTTCCTTTTTCTTGAGATTTAGCTATGTAAACCATACACAATGGGTAAGATATTTTGGTGGTGGTGGGGCAGAATCAGTGCGCCTCTGGCGCCCCTCAAACTCTCCAGGGGCCGCGGGCGTCCTTCTGGCGAGGATGGAACTTCACAGGACAGGCAGGCAATATTGGGGGCCCCTCTGAGCCCCCTGCTGTGGCCCCACCCTTCCTCAGTCCTACACAATGCGTTCAGCCTCCTGCGCCCCGACCCCAAATGACAGCCTCTCCAAGACAGTCCGTCCCGTGGTCTTCGAGATGCTGCCTCCTACAGCCTCACCCCCGCACCCTCCTCGTCCTGCACACACCCCGCCCCCCCCATCCTTGCCCTGCAGCCTCCCCCGACCCGATAGCTCTGTAGGCCTTAAGTGTAATTTTCTCTGTCCACTGACATTGGGGTCTCGCGTCAGGACGCTGAAGGAGACGACGATGACGGCAGTACCACCACCCACCTGCTGGAGGCGCTGCGCCAGTTCCGCGTCAATCACAGGGGCGAGTGCCGCCTCCTCCTTCAGGAGGCCCTTTCCACCTATCGGCCGCCCCACGAGGCAGGGCCCGAGCAGCCCGCCCCCGACACCGAACCGCCCCCTCGCCCCCGCCCTCGCCTGTCAGCGAGTCGGAGGAGCCCACAGACCAACCTGAAGACCTGGAGCCCCGCACCCCCATCGAATGACCTCTGACCCCCCCCCGTTCACCCCTCCCTGTCCGCTCCCACCAACCTGGCCCGTGTACCAGCGTTCTCCAACACCTCCCTGATTACTGGAGCTGCTCATCACCTTCTGGCTCCGGCGCTGGCCTTTGTTCCCCATTCCACCACTCACGGAGGACTGGAGAGATGCTGGAGTGATAGGGGCTAATCTTCATCCCTTGTCTTCTCCAAAATGTCAGTTTCTGGCAAAGATTTCTGACCTCACGGCCCTGGGCAGTGTATCTGCCAAAGATTCAGGTTCACAGTTTTAATATTGTGGTTACTCGGGGAAATATCGCAAATGGTTACAATTCAGGGAGTGCATGAAAGATAATTTGAAAGATTTTTTTTCTGAACTTGGAATAGTACGATTGACCCTCGCTTGCATCACTTCCTTAAAAAATCTGTACTGAGACGGTAAGAAGGGTGATTTTGGCCTAAGTCCTGCATTTCCACAAAGTATACATATATTTCTCTTGTATATTGTAGATGGGGTAGCTTTTCAGCAATACACTGCAATGAAATTTATGTATTGAATATGCCGTAAATTACATATTGTTGGAGTAAGACCTACTGATTCAAAATGCATGATGTCGCAAATGACCAAGACTGACTGACTCTGGCTGATGTGACAGTCTACTCGTCACCATAGAAAACTTGCTTCCCACAATGCAATGCTTGTTAGCAATCCAATCTATGCACTGTAGTTTTGTGGCACTTGTTACCTCCAGCGATGTCCAGTGTACGTTGCTGATGATTATAGGAGTGGCTGTGTTTATACACGCTGTAGCTTGATAGCAATGTGCTAAAACAACACAACTGGAGTCACTTTAGAGTGTGTGTGAATTAATAATAAATGGTGACCAAATCCTGAAGCCTGATTGTATTATACCAAAGGAAAGCTGATGAGGAATGCCTCGCAATTACAGGTGTCCTGAAGTGTGTAAGAGTTTAAGAATATTCTTTAGATATAATGACAACATAAGTTGTGAAAATTGTTTAAATTAATGTCCTTTTCTCCCCGCAGTTCAGGACTGAGTTTCTGTCAACAGTTGTTCTGTTCTTAATTCTTTTTCTTTCCCCCCCATCTGTATCTTTATAAGTCTGAAGTGTTTGAGTTGTGTTTCATGCTGTCATTTAAAAAAGTAGTTTTTTTTCTGAACAAATAAAAGTCCTCAACATTGAAGGTGTTGTCAGGTCTTCATTTCTCGTTTGTGCGTAAATGAGCTGCTGCAACCGCGGTTGATATTTTGTGTGTTGCACACTCCTGAGATCCGAGGGAATTTCGGTTTTTGATCCTCATTGCTATTGAATGGCGTTAAGAACTTGTTCTAGCTGTTGAACGATAAATTGACTTCCCTCGTAAGCCAGGTGAAGGTCAGTATGGGCTTATGAAAAGATGAGGGGATTCACGCAGATGTTGAATAATTGTTGGCGGCCCCATTTCCTGGGTCTCAGCCTTCTAGTGCGTTAAGTGGTCACCGGACTCGTCTTCAGGGCAAACCACGTACTGCTCGGGGTTCTGGGGTGCGTGGCGTTTCCTGTGCTCGGCTGTTCTCTGCCAGCCGAAGCTTGGGTGGCGTGGTGTTTCTGTGGGAGGAGTGGTTGTGGCAAAAGTTTGGTTGGGTTGGCATGGTTGGGCCAAGGACTGAAGGGAAGTTTCAGTCCCCACTGCTGCACTCTACACCAAACCTACGTCAGCCATTCAAGTCCATGTTCTGCTCTCTGTTCCAGTCAGTTTGTAATGCAATAGAAAATAAATGTTTTAATTTGTTTCAATATGGGCGTTAATAAGGGAGGCTTGTCATGGTAAAAGGCCATTGGCTGCAGTGGTGGTAAAATTTACCATTTCCTTCTCTTTGTAGCTGGTCAGCATTAGATAACATCGGGTGTGTCAACAAGCAGGGCCGAATGATCAGCATTTTCCGAACTTTGAAGGTGTCAGGAGTCTCAAATGCATTGTTTATGGCACCTGTGTTCATTTCTGAAATAAACAATGCATGCGGGAATTATGTCACATCAACTATCTGAAAATGCAAATTGTTCAGATTTGCCTCGCCTGATATCTAATGCTGACATTTGTAACTTTTGACAGTCTGCCCCTAGAGGCTTGTGGCTGTAACTGCACTTTTCTATGTTTATCTGGTCCTTTACGAGCTTCACTCACGCCACCTCTTCCCTCCTCTCTCCTCTGTAGAATGGTGGTGACCTGGAGGACCCCTGGTAGCTGGAGAGGCCAGCGCTTTTGTCCACAACCAAGAATGTCCTGAACACATTTAACTCTGATGACAAGCTTTGCTCACTTTGTGTCCTTTTTCCATCCTCTGATACCAAGAGATCAATAGGACCTTAAAATTGTTTTAAAAACAATCACAAAATGATACAACCCAAAGGATGGCAATTTTTTTTAAAGGGTCGAAAGAGGAACTGTAATAGCAGAATGGTCTAAAAATGAAACACTATATATCAGTGAAGAAAGAATTAATTTTTACTTTTTTTCCTGTTGCGTTCTTGTTTTTTTTTTTTTTTTTTTTTCCCAAAATGGCAAAATGCTCGGCCAGTGTAAGGAGCTTTGGCTGCGTGCTCACCCGTGCAGGACCTTGTGCTTTTTTGCGGTTTTTAGAGGCTGCGGGTTCAAGGACACCTGAACCAGCCACGGCCTTGCCCTGGCGCTGTCCAGGATGAGACAATAATTTGGGGCTGGGAACTCTGCTTTGTGCGGGTAATCGGTAATGCCGCTCGGCGTGCAAAGTTCACCTCTACGTTTTGGATTCAGCTCATTGGAGGAACGCATGCAAAACTTTTTTTTTTTTTTTTTAAAGAAAACATGCGCCCGTGCACAAAACTGTCTGGATTACGGCATTACGTGTTTTCAAATGTTTGAAGGTCGAAAGCTTATGCACCTTTTTTCCTGTCCTGACCCACCAGACTTGGACTCGGGGGGAAGATGTTTGCATTGAAACTGTTCCTTCTCGCAGGTCCCTCTCTGTCCTTCATGCTTTTTTCCTGCTGTAAAAAAAATAGAATATATATGCAGATATATATTTTTAAGTTCCCATTTTCCCTGTTGTCAGTTGTCGCCTATTGTGCTTGCAGTAAAAAGAACTGAAAAGGAAAAAAAAAAAAAGTCAACTTGGTTGGAAAGTAAAACAGACACTGTAGAGGATGTGCTGACAGTGGAGTGGGCAGTCGTATCTATACGCTCGTGCAGAAACCAGCAGCCAATGGAGCCCCAGGGCATTCTGGGATAATGGGTGTTTCATGCCCACCAGAACCTCAGAATTCGCCAACCCCTTCTTAAGCTTCCTGTTGCCTCCCCTCTATTATACGTTCCACTCTCTCTGCCTGCCTCCTCACCAAGTAGTATTTCTGCATCACTTGCCTTGTGATATTATTTCCTTTTGCTATACTGTAAAGCCGTGAATTTGTTTAACAGTGTTTTTTATTTCTACATAATGGATTTATTTTGAAACTTTTTTTTTTTTTTTTTTTTTTTCCCTGATGCAGAGTATCGTGTGATGTGCTTGTTACTTGATCTAATTTGCTGCACCCAAGAACACTCATTTGGAAAAAAAAGCATTTTTTTCAAAGATTAACGATTAATTACTCAATTTTAAAAGTATTTTTTTCCTTTTTTTTTTTTTTTTTTTTTTTTAGCAGTTGGGGAGTTGGGTGAGATATGGGTTGCATTGAGTGGTATATCCATGGCAAAGCGCATGGTTTTCTGAGATTAGAGACTACATGGTACAAGTCTGGTTGCCATATGATTTTTAGGTACTACTTGAATACTCTTTGTGTGGTTCTATTTTTTGCAGTAATTTTGTTTTCTGTGCATGTTGAGTTGGGGGGGTGGGTGGGTTTGATGCTCAAGGGAAAGGGGATATTTAACATAGCAGATGCTTGGGGAGAGCAATGAATGTATTTCACCTTTTATACAAATACAGATTTAGTAGACTCCTGGTAAAGATCTTTTTTTTTTTTTTTTTTTTGATCTATTGGTTCATGAAAATACTTGCCCTTGTGTGCAGTTTCAAAATGAGTGTCTATTTGGGCTACATTGAATTATGTTTTAGTATTATTTTTATTTTATTTTATTGCAGTTCTCCCCTAATTGTACACGTTCTCTGTTTGCTGGATCGTTCCTGTGATAATAAATGATTAAATAATAATTTGATTACATATGAGAATATTAATGATTTAAGAAAAGAATAATTTTGCGCTTTGGTGCCCGAGATAACTCGCTCTGATTTATTTTGTTTTGTATACCTACGATTATTGATATATAGAATAATAATTATTGAAACGATATATTTTATTTATTCCAAGATTTTAGCTTTGTAAATGAAAAAGCGTGTAAATAGAGAATGGGGTGAGATGTATGCTGGTGTATCTTGAGAATTTGGGGTGGGGGGTGGGGGGGGAGATGGTTGGTTGGCGTTTATCGGGGCTAGCTGCGAGCCCTAGTTGTCACCCTGTGTGTTCACCATAACTCCCTGTACTGATAGTTCCAAGTATAATATTGTGATGTTTCATGCCATATCATACAGTGAACATAATCACTTTATCTTCAATAAACGATTGCTAAAGATGGCCGACAACATAATGTTCTTTAGAATTTTCCATCTTTGTTTGTACGTCCACTTTCCCCCTACTCTCAGATGAAACCTCTGATATTTTCTGAATTAGCATTATTTGAATTAAACCCAAGTGCTTCATGTTTTTTACCCATTAAAAGCGCCCCTTATGTCTTTGTAATTTTATGATTTTGTGGAAAAAGTAGTATCAGAAATCATGCTTGAATGATGACTGTTGGCTCTTGCCGTGCTCCTCACCATGTATTAGAATGTTGTTCAGAGTTAAATTGCTTCCTTTCAGCCAACCGATGGATTGCATTTTTGTGATGTCATCTGCCAAACCAAAAGGCTAAATGTATTTAGCCATTTTTCTTCCCTTAGCTTGTGGTTCTTTCATAGATAATATTCCAGGGTTCATCAAAGGCCTTCTTTATTAAAAGGCCCTGATAATTATTTCAAACCAGGGTGACAAAATGTAAGAGCTTATCGAAAAAAATTAGTTGTGAAAACGTGCTGTAATAGAAGAGATAAAGGTCTCTGAAGTGGAATCACGCTTTTTGATATTAGCCTCTTTGCTTATAGACATAGGCCATATCATCACATGGCACAAAGCATTAGCTACATACACTGATAGTTTGCAATGAGTCAGTTTATCTATAAACTACAACAAACAGCATGGCTTTACCCTTCTCTGTCAGGGAGTCGGGACTGGTTCCAGAGAGATGAAGTGGAAACCGCCTGAGTTGGTCGAAACGCAGGTCGCTAGCTATGGTTGTTGTGAGACCATTTTTTTGCGTTGTCGCAAATGTCAAAGTAAACTAGCTAGTCTATTCGGAACTGCACAGTGCACTTTCTCTGCCGGGAGTCGGGATCCTGGTTCTAGAGAGAGATTAAAGGAGAACCTGTGTGAGTTGGGGTGTAGCCTCTTGAAAGAACTAGCCAGCTAGTTTGGTAGCAAGCTATCTGTTGCATATGGTGGGACCATTAAGGGCTGTGGAGTATTGTTATACCCTGTGGCGGGTGGGTGGGCGGCCGGGAGCTCCATAATTTGTCTGGGCCATATCCCCGAAGGTGTTGGCTACAGGAGCTTCAAATTTGATATGCAGGCTCCTTGTGAGGGTTAGGTGTGCACTGTAAGGGTCATTAGTGGATTTGACCTTTGACCTTGATACAGTGACCTTGAACCTCAAAATTTTGTCTGGGCCACATTTCCAAAAGTTCTGACCACAGCAGCTGAAAATTTGCTTTGCAGATTCCTTGTGAGGGGTAGGTGTGCATTGTCAGGGTCATTAGTGGATTTGACTTTTGACCTTGGCACAGTGACCTGTGCCTTGCCGTAGGTTTATGCCGCTATTTATTAATAATTAGTTGAGGGCTGTGGGGTTCTCTCGGCACTCAGCATTGGCTTGTTTTGTGTGATGTCGCAAAAATCAATGTAAGAGAGTCCATATTTGAAACTGCTTGGTGATAAAATGAAGTCCGAAGCGGAAGCATAAACGCTTTTGCAGAGAATTTCTTGTGCACATTAGCTGTTGCAGCTAAAATGCATTCTTTGGTATTGCAGGAGTACGGGGGCACAGGGAAGAAAAATTGTAGCACGTTGCGAGTGACAGGAAAGTGCACTTAAATCTGTGATTCCCGTGAAGGAAACTCATTTTCTCTCGGACAGCATAAAGTAACATAGGGTGAAGTAGTTCAGGGGCATGTTCTTGCGACCACAGCCGGAAACATGTTTGTGGTTTGGTTATTGGGGGAGAGTTTCAGTGACTTTGGTTCTCGTTTGGTTGAACCAAAGGTTGAAGTGGGTTCAGTACGAAATCAAGATTGCAGAAAGGAAATGCACCCATATTTCGACGCTTATTGTCGCTCTGTGCCATGTTTGTTTAAAACGCAACCACGTCCACAACCTTGTCCGCAAAGAATTTTTGGTTTGGCGTTTTTGCACGCATTTGTGAATGTACTTCTGGTCATCCATTTGACGTCACAAACGTTTCTGGTCTGGTCACGAAAACGCCCCTGAACTGCATTTTTTGATCGGTAAAGTGACCTTATTCTTGAGTGCATTGTTTATTTCAGAAATGAACACGAGTGCCATAAACAATGCATTTGGGATTCCTGACACCTTGAAAAACTGGAAAGCACTGATCATTCGACCCTACTTCACCCTGTTATCGAACTCTGACCGACATTCTCTTCATTAACATAGCTATAACCTTCTCGGCTATGCATGACTATCTTTGTAGCAGCTATGAAAATTATGAACATTATGGGATCGCAGCGCATGCGCAAAAGTGTTTAAAACGTAGCAAAGGGTGCTAAATATCACTGATGAGGAAATTTGGCTCTATATCTCAAGTTTACATTTTCAACTCCTACTGTAAAATAGGAGGATGTGAGCTGTTGTATATTTCCCTTCAGTCCCTCAGCCTTATTTTTTTGTATGATTTATTTCAGCATCTTCAACATCAAACTTTCAACACACTCAACAGCAATGGCCGCACAGCACACAAAGCCCCTCTCTCAACTTACTCAATATCTGGAATAAAAACATATGGCATGCAGTGTAACAATTGGCAAAATTTAAAAAAATAATAAAATAGAAATAAAATATTAAGAGTAATAATAACAGTAAAAGTAAAAAGGGTATAAAGGACAATCAAAAAAAGTAACACATTGAAAACTACAATACTCAAGTGCTACTAGTATAGGGAGAACAGGACTCTATCAGGTGCATAGAGTTGAAAGTGAGCGACCGCTGGTATCCCTCCATCAGCAGGCTGGGAATCTAGCTGGAGTGATCTGATGTTCTATAAAAGGCCGCCAGATTTTGGTAAATTTTACCTTCAAATTTCTCAGGGAATATTTACTTTTTTCCTAATTTAATTAAGGACAGGGCATCCTTTATCCAATTGGAATGAGAGGGGGGACGAGGGCTTTTCCAGTGCATCAGAATGACGCGCCTCACCTGTAAAGTTAGAAAAGCTACAAGGTCAGCAAAATGAGAGGGTAGAGCATAGTCAGAAGGTAAAACGCCAAACAAGCCCACCAAGGGAGAGAGCTAAATGTTAGTGGATGTGCTCGCAGAGAGTGCATCGAGAACAGACCTCCAATATGAAACTAATGCAGGACAGGTCCAAAACATATGGGAGAGATTGGCTGAGCCTATAGGTGACATTTATCACACCCAGGGTCAATACCAGGATAGATGTGGGCTAATTTGCTTTGAGACCAATTGACGCCATGAATTACCTTGCATTGCAAGACCCCATGACGAGCACAAACGGAGGATGTGTGATCACGTTTCAGAACGGATTGCCAGACCTTGGTATTTATATCCATGTTAAGCTCCTAAGACCAGGTATGCAATTAATCAGAGGCCGAAGCCTGGCACGCTAAAAGAGCATTGTACAGCCTTGAGATGATGTCTTTGAGGACAGGGTTGACGTTTAAAATTGTGTCAAGGTAGTAAGAGGAATAGCAGGGAAACTAGTGAAACTGTGACGGACAAGGTTTCGAGCTTATAAATATCTAAAAAAAAAAAAAGCAATGCATGAGTTAACTGATCAAAAGGTGTGAAAGTTTAATCAATATAGGGATGCTTTACAGCAACGATCTCATGATTTTCCCAAATTGCAAAAGCTCGATCAGAGATGGAAGAGAGAAGAAAGGGTTGGGGTTTGAAGAGGTATTGCTTAAAATCCAAAGTGAGGCCAGAATTGAGTCCAAATTTTGAGAGTTTTTAACTATAACATTATTGGAGTATGTTATTAATGGGGATGATGGGGGGAGGCACAAGAGAGGCATTAGTGAAAAAGGGCCGCACAAGGAGTGCTCAGTGGGGGTTGGCTGTTGCCTCAGCACCAATGCAATAAAGTTCGAAGATTTGCAGCCCAGTAATAGGGTGAAACGTTAGGTAAGGTTTACCCACCCATGTCTTTATTCTTTTGTAGAGTATTTTTTTTAAATGTGGGGGTATGTTTGTTCGATACAAACTGAGAAACGAAACTGTTCAGTGACTGGAAAAATGTTTTGGAATAAAAACAGGTATACATTAAAAAAGATAGAAAAATTTGGGGGGCACATTCGTCTTTATAAAATTTATCCTACCTGCGAGGGATAGGGGAAGGAGAGACCACTGTTGAAGCCCATTGATCTGAGCTAACAAAGGTGAAAAATTACGAGTGAATAAATCAGAGAAATTCTTAGTTACATGAATGCGAAGATATTTAAAATTTTGCGGTGATATCTTTTGAGAGGGGGTAATCTATGGCTGCATTGTTAATGAGTAAGAGTTCACTTTCATGAAAGTTCAGTTTATATCCACAGATTCTTCAAAACTCATTTAACAGGGCTAACACTGCTTAGTCTTATTTTGTGCGGTAAATTAAATTTGAAATTGACAGAAGGATTGCTGATTCAATAACCTGATATGAAATTCAGTTTTAATTGAGGCTTTACCTTGACAGGTCATTGACATTCCTGGCATTGCAGGGGTATTTGCTTTAAAAAAAAACTGTATAAATGGTTATCCCGACGAACATTGACATGGTTATTATCTCCGCCGAGGAGATAATGCGATCGAGTCGGTTTATTTATTTATTTATTTATTTATTTGTCCGTCTGTCCTTCTGTCTGTCTGTGGACAGGATTTCTCGGAAACTACTGGACGGATTTTCATGAAATTTTCACCAGAGGCAGATCTTGGGCCAGGGACGACTCCATGAAAATTTTTTGATGATCCGGATCAGGATTCTGGATCCGGATCCGGATCTGTATTTACAATCTTAGTGGCATTTCTCGAAAACTACTTGACGGATCTTCATGAAACTTTCACCAGAGGTAGATCTTGGTCCAGGGACGACTCCACTAAAATTTTGTGATGATCCGGATCTGGATCTGGATTCTGGATCCGGATCTGTATTTACAATTTTTGTGGCATTTCTCGGAAACTACTTGACGGATCTTCATGAAATTTTCACCAGAGGTAGATCATGTGATCGCTCTGTACTTTGATGACGGCTTTGGAGAATGGATCCTTCAAACATACAAAAATCCCATTTAAACTTGTCACATGGGTGGTCCTGAAATCTTCCAAAGAGAAAAATCTTGCATTTGTATCAACATCATCCCTTGGCGGAGATCAGAAATCTCGGATTGCTCTTGTTATCTTTGCGTTCAGGTGTTATGCCGAATTCAGCCTTCCCCTGTTCATCCCTCCCTCAGGACCCATGAGGGGGAGGGAGGAAAGAGAGAGAGCGTACTCTGAACTCTCAAAGTCTCTTCAAAACGCACCGGGTGCAATTTTGTTGCTTCTTTGGAGAGAGCGCAAACTCCGTTTCTCTTGTTCTTAGAAGTACAGTTGGAAAAAACGCGCATAACCACCATGTCAAAAGGGATCCTTAACGGGTCATCGGTGGAGCTGAAGGAGGGTATCTGTAACGAGGGGCTCCAAGTGGATGATGACGAAGAAATTTCCGTTAAAGTTCATGCAGAAGGGGAGCCAAGTTCGTCGGTGGTCCCGTCGCCTGAGGAGGAGGGCAGCGCCTATCGGCAGATCAAGCCGTATGCGGGCATGCCTAAGGAGGTTCTGCTTCTGTATTCGGGTCAGGCCCGCTATCGCCTTCCTCGGGAGATTCTATTCTGGTTGGTGATCACGATCATGGTCGCGCTGGTGGTTTTGCCAGCTACGATAATCGCCTTGTCACCAGCTTGCCTCAGTTGGTGGCAGTCATCTGCAGTGTACCAGGTTTACCCACGGTCTTTCAAGGACTCCGGAGATGATGGCATCGGGGATCTTAAAGGTAGCAACCCGCTTTTTTATTCTGCTCTTTTTCCCGGCACAAAATGAAATTGAGAATTTAATGTTTCTCATTCTGTATCGCGAAGCTATTTGTTCTGCGAGAAGCCATTGACTCAGGTAATTGGCTCTTAGTACCGGACGGAACAGCATTATATAAGCAATAAAATGTCCCGAATTTCACACTCCAAAGGTTTTATAGGTCTGCATTAGGTGGTTGTAAAAGTCTCCAAACAAAACTGTTCAGAATCACTGAGGAGGGAGTAATGAAACTGGATATAAATCTGAATTATTTCCAAGTTAGGAGCTTTTTTCATTCATTCGGCGATATTTCCCAGTATAATCTTATAATAGTGTGATCATTTAGGGAGGTAGGCTGTTCTTCAGGACTGCACGCTGTCTCTGCGTTATTTGCATTGTTATGCAATACTGTAATCAACCATATGGACGTAATTAACATGGTAATTCCTTGTCCAGTTCCAGCTGAGCCAAGTATCGTTCAGGACTGAGTTCATACCCAGCGCATGACTAGATCTAACCGAACACAAATTTCCCAAAGAGAATTTGCGATAGAAAGTCATTTGTAATGTGGTATTACTTGTATTAGTAAAATGTTTTTCAAACGTTATTTCAGCTTTATTTGTTTATACAGCTACGTTGTTGAATTAAATACAAAAAACACTAATGTGCCGTTTCAAATTCAATTAATTGTTCGGGGCTAAGAAAACTATTTGAATTTATACGCTTAAGCAGGTGAAATTTCTGCTTTAAATTTGGTTGCAATGCAAGTGATCAATGTCTTAATCTTTATGGTTGTACTAATACATATCTCATTGCTCAGTTCAAAGTAAATGCACCTCTTCCCCGATATGAACTAACCCAACCTAGAACACACACGGTTGTTCACCATAGCCTTGATTGAGAAACACTGAACTTTGTAGCATATAGCATCTAGCCTGGCATAACGCTGAAATATTTGTGAACGCATCGAGTAAAAATGGAAATTTCATGACACTTGGACTTTTTTTTTTTTTTTAACTTTCTGCGATAGTTTGTTGTATGTACCTATAAAGTATTTCATGTCAAAAAATTAGATTGATTCACCTATTAGTTTCAATGGAATCATGTGAGAGGTAAACCGCTATCACAGATCAAGTGATAAGTGCCCAAGTTTTACAGCCTTCATCTCAAAATCACAGTGTCAGGAAATGTCCACTTTTACTTGATGCACTCACATTTAGGCATTGAGTGCCAGGCCAGAACCCAGCACATTTCCACCCTTGATCAGGTATCAGAGAGAAGCTGGATCACTTTGATTACCTCAACATCAAAGCTGTCTGGATCAGCCCCTTCTACAAGTCGCCCATGAAGGACTTTGGGTATGATGTGGAGGATTTCAGGGCCATCGACCCCCTATTTGGATCAATGCAGGACTTCCAGGACCTTCTTGCGGCTATGCATGATAGAGGTAAATCTTTCCAGTCTGTAAAGCCCTGGTGAATGCACACTGGGCCAGTTTCACAGGCACAGATAAAGCCTAGTCCAAGCCTGAATCCAATTCCCAACTTGGATTCTCCATGAAAAAAGAAATGAGCTCAGAACTGAGCTTGAGCAGCACCAGAGAAACCAGCCCATTTGGTTTAATGTGCTTGAGCCATTTCCCATTCTTTCACTCTACCTTCCACATACTCCATGTTCTCAAAAATTTCCTTCTATCCCCCATTGCAGGGCTGAAGCTGATTATGGACTTCATTCCCAATCACACTAGTGACAAGCATACCTGGTTCCTGCGTAGTCGAAACTACACACGTGGCTATGAGGACTACTACATCTGGGTAAACTGTACGCCCCAGACTCCACCGAACAACTGGGTGAGCAAACCTACAGCGATGCAGTTGTGGTGGACCTGTTGCTCTTCCATCCACATTTTCAAATAGATTCTTGTGCACAGCTGAACCTAGTCCTCACCAGGAAGAGACAATAACTAAAGAAAGTATCATTATAATGTTTAATTTCCAGACTTGGAGTAGTCTCTGTGGATCCGTGATTTGCCGCTTTTTTGGTCCTTTCAGGTGAGCGTTTTTGGGAACTCCTCTTGGACATATGACGAGGTGCGGGGCCAGTGCTACCTGCACCAGTTTCTTAAGGAGCAGCCCGACCTCAACTTCCGCAACCCACGCGTCATAAAGGAAATGAAGGTGAGTGTGCCCTTCTTTCTCTCGGTGTGGCCCGTTCATAAACCTCCGCTTCTCAACAATTCAGTTGGCCTGCTTTGCTTACTTCCCACTGCCTGGTAGAGAACCATCGGTCAGTTTCTGTAGGGGAGGGGTGAGGACAGGGATATCTGTACGGCGTTTGGGAATGAAAGAGAGCCGTCAGAAACAATGAGAGAGAAGAGAAACTGGCCAGGGTGGCATGTGATTGGATGAGCTGCTCTATCCTGCTGCTCCCAGGAACTTTTTTGGCTTCCTCAGGTGTAATCGGAGGGACAAATAGAGTGCCAGTCACACAGGTGACACACAAATGACTTTATATCCCCCAAGTAGGGAGAGTAATCCTAGCTTGGCCCCTCTGTTTGGCATTGCTGTGAGGGCAGAGTTGGCTACAAAGAACCCTTCCTCCCGCCAAACTGTTCTTTCAGGCTGGAGCTCAAGTAGCAGGCCAACAGTCTCCCATGCCCTCTTGTTGAACTCCATTCATACTGAGGTTGGTATGGGGCTTTTTTGCTGACTGCAGATTGTCAGATTATCTACAGTTTTCATGGTAGTCTCCTAACAAGTCACTGATTCAGTCTTTTTTTTTTTTTTTTTTGGCTCGCTGACTATCGTTACTGATTATCTCCAACAATCTGTACCTTTTAACAGGCTGTTACCACAGAAGTATAAAGTTCAATGAAGTGCAGGAAAGCATAATTCTTTCATAATTCTTCAGAAGCTTTGGTGCAGTCCATGAGTACTGGGGGCGATGGCACCATTTTCTTTTGTTTTGGTTGGGTAGTCCTGCGAATTGAAATGGGCCAGTGAATATGAGGTAAAAAGTAGACCATCAGCTTTGATTTGTGGGTACTTTCATCGATATTGAGTTATATTTTTACATCTTTGCGCCGACGGAAGTCATGGCAGGAGGCATTATGTTGTCAGGTTGTCCGCCTTTTCATCTGTTCCAATCTCGTGAATGTGATATCCCAGGAACGCGCTGAGGAAATTTCTTCAAATTTCATACAAATATAAAGTTGGACTCATGGATGAACTGATTAGATTTTGATGGTCAAAGCTTAAGATCACCGCAACTTCAAGTCTGGCTCAATGTTGTGAACGTGATATCTCTGGAACGGCACACCTGAAAGAAATTTTTTCATATTTGACACAAATGTCCACTTGCACTCTCAGATTAGACTTTGGTGATCAAATGTCAGAAGTTGTGGTGACCTTCCCATTCTTGGTCCTCATAAAATTAAAGGGCCGTTTATTAAAACTGCTCATATTCGTATATTTTCATAGCAAGAAATGTCAACCTTGCTGTAAAGCTTCAAAGTCGGCCAGATTTGTTATTTCTTAAGTTTGCAAGATGATCCTCCATGTCCATCCCTACTTTTTTAATCTTCATTTTCTGCTCAATAGATCTCTATTCATTTTCAAAAGCCCTCATACTCCTACAATTTGAGGGTTAGAATCTCCAAAATCTCTAGCTTCAGACTGTCTCAGAGGATGGATGTTGTTGTGTCTGTAGTGTTGTCCCTCCCCTTTTTCATCAACCCATTCTCATTTAAACTCCATTCGTTTACCCAGTTTTGCAACTTACATACTGGAGCCTTCAAACTTGCTTCACACTGAAGACTTTCCCAAAGGATAGATGTTGATATCTCTGCCCCCCTGATCATATGCAAATGCACCGATGCAGAGTATATTCTTCTTTTTCAATAATTTGATCCTACCTATTACCGAATGGACAAACTTTGATCTTTTTGAAGTTTTGAACCATTTGTCCTAGAGAGTTAGGGATTGGGTTGTTGTCGTCTCAGGAAAGGATTACGTTAGATGGTGAAGCCCCATCTCCTTTCCTGATTGATCGAAATTTGATACCGCATAAATTGTGAACGGTTTGTCGTAGGTAGTTTGAGGCTGGGTTGCTGAATAATGGAAAGGGTCACTTTTTGATTACTGATACTGCAAGTGTCTGTCCTGATCCACACTTTAAATGATGCAGTGTCATTCTTTGATAATATGCATCCTGCAGGCGTACCTCCATTCATCCTGCTGTAGCCAAAATGGCTGGAGGTTAGCAATTGTGGGGTCAGTACTTGGATGTAAGACCACTAGGGAAAAATTTGTTGCTGCTGGGAGCGATGTAGGTTGGCCACCGTCTTCCCTCTGGTCAAATAAAAATACATCAATGCCCCAGTGCAGCGATGGGGACACTGCTATAGGAGATGCCGTCTTTCAGATTAGACACTAAACTGAGGTTCTGATTCGCTGTGGTCATTGAAGATTCCATGACACTTGCTGCAAATATTAGGTCATTCCCTGGGGTCCTGATAAATTCCGAGCTTGGTTCTTTCATTCTGCCACCTAACCATCCCTAGATTTAATTGGCCATGAAAATTGCCCTCTCCCTCTCCATCTTAGCTGATGTGCAGTGACCGTTCTGACATGATATAGTTGCCATGCATCACACAAGTGGCGGATAAACATTGGTTGTAGTTGAGATGAGATTCCCGCTTATCACTATAAGGTGCTTTGTCAAGTTGCAGTGAAAAAAGCACTAAATTTTTATTTTATTTAACCCTTATTTAACCAGGGTAATCCCGTTGAGATTGAAATCTCTTTTTCAAGGGAGCCTTGGGGTTGAGGTGGGGAGGGAGAGGGCAATTTGCACAGCCAGTTAGATCAGGGGATGATTAGGTGGCAGGTTGAAAGAGCCAGGTTGGGAATTTAGCCATGACACCGGGAACCCCTACTCTTATCGATGAGTGTCATGGGATCTTTAGTGACCACAGTGAGTCAGGACCTCGGTTTAACGTCTCATCCGAAAGACGGCGTCTCCTTCAGTACAGTGTCCCCGTCACTGCACTGGGGATTATTCCACCAGAGGGAAGATCGCAACCTACTGGCCCACCAACACCTCTTCCAGCAGCAACTTGGTTTTCCCAGGTGGTCTCCCATCCAAGTACTTGTACTAACCAAGCCCACACCTGCTTTGCTTCAGCCACGCGGCTGGAGCAGATCAAATAGTCGTATGGCTGCTGGATGCAATGACTGTCTTAGCGCTTTCTGTGTTATGAGATGCTATATGAATGCAACATTCATTCATTGTTAATCCTTTCAATCAAAATGCAATTTCAAAATGTCTCAGAAAGTTTAATTGGTTACATTGTCCAAAGGGGTGCAATCATCGCTTTGCAGTCTTGAAGCCAGTTTTCCGGTTCCTTCCCTCCAGGATATTATCCACTTTTGGCTGGACAAGGGCGTGGATGGGTTTCGCATGGACGCCGTAAAGCACATGCTGGAGGCCAAGCACCTGAGGAACGAACCCCAGGTGGACCCCAACAAGCCCCCAGTAAGACACACCCCCTTGCCCAGTCTCTATTTACACTAATGGAGATTTCTCGGCTGCTGGGTCCAATCAAAACCTCTAGTTTAGGAATTATTACCTCCACCAAGGAGGCTATGTTTTTGCTTCCA
Organism: Gymnothorax javanicus; assembly: GCA_029692085.1. NCBI lineage: Eukaryota > Metazoa > Chordata > Actinopteri > Anguilliformes > Muraenidae > Gymnothorax > Gymnothorax javanicus. The sequence goes on along the minus strand of CM056208.1, from coordinate 38,206,996 downwards.
TTTGTTACCTCTGCCGAGGAGGTTATGTTTTTGCATCCATTTGTTTATTTATTTGTTTGTCTGTCTGTTAGCAGGATATCTCAAAAAACGGTTGGTAAATGGTTTGGTAAATTTTAACCAAACTCTGCTGAATCTTAAAGTAGCATAAGAGGAACAAGTGATTAAATTTTGAAATATCTAGGCCAAAGTACAGCTGAGATATAGGTCAAAGTTCAAATCCAGCTGTGCTGGCAGAAGTATGAGCTCTCGCGAGTCCAGCTCTAGTTACATACTAGTTCGTCTAATATATACAAACCCAATTTGGAAGAAGTTGGCACATTATGGAAATTGCGAATAAAATTAAAAAGGAATGATAGTAGTGAGTGAATGGACTTATCAAACCTGTCCATTTTGATTTTATTCACATTTTTCATGATGCCCTCACTTTTCCAGAATTGAAGTTGTACTGTATAATAGTATTTTTTACTTAAAGACAACAATGTTTCTCAGAACATCCAAGCAAACTCATTAATATAATTTAAAAGAACCCATGATTTTAATTTTATTAGCATTCAAAACAAAGTTGGAGAATCAACAACTGAATATTCATGGAAAGCTTGGCAAACACTTGAAAAGCACTCATTAGGCACTCCACTTTCTCTGCATTGGCTGAAACCAAAAGTTATAGGTTCAAGCACTGCACAAGATTGACCTCAATTCCTAATTTTGCATGCTCATTATGGATTCAACTTGGTGATTAGTTTTCATACAAGCGGACTGCTGGTGTCATATTATGCTTAGGTTATAGTGAATTAGATTAAGAGAGTGAAGTCCTTAAGGGAAAATACAGAAATAGCATCTACTTCTGTGGAAAAAATTGCAATTTGAACTCATTGAAAATCAACCCTTGTAATCAGAGGTTGTTCCTGAGTGGCTCCGAAGTGCTCAGCTGACCCCCCAGGCCCCCTCCCCCTGAGATGGAGGAGGTGGGGCTCCAGGTCTGTCACTGGTCAGACCGTCACCTCTCTGGAATGGGAGCTCTGGGGCCATATTTTTCAGAACTTTGAGGCATCCTAGCCTAAGCCTAAACCAAAGCATTTCGCTGGGTGACTGTAGGTTTGAGAGTGCGAAGGTGAAAGAGGGGTATGCTTGCGTAACCAGGTGACCGTGACTGTGCAAGAGCAACCGTGGGTCTGTATTCTGTAAAACTAAAACTAATCACTCGTGCCAACACTCATCTATTCACCCTATCCCCAGGAGAGCGTGAATTCAGAGTTTGATTTGTATCATGACCACACCACCTCCCAGCTGGGTCTGCACGACATCCTGCGCGACTGGAGAGTGGAGCTGGACGAGTACAGCAGAGAGCCCGGACGTTACAGGTACCCCCCCCACCTCCCCAAAAAAAGCCTCTCACCTGACCCTCGCTGATCAATAAATTCACAACTAGACAGTGAAAACCCATTGGCACGAGTTAATTTCGAGAATGAACCTACTTTCGATGATCAAAGTTATCTAATAGAGTATGCAAAAATCCTCCTGTCTTAACTGCATAGTCTGGCAGACTGCGTTCGACTTCGACCATCATTAACAAAGTGAAAAGTGTTTCAGGCTGAAGTAAAACGGCTTTCAATCATTATGATTTGTGCAGATACAATTGCGTGTATTGTTGAGGAATTTTCTCTCCAACGAATCACAACTTTGTCATCTGAAAATTAGACTGAAAATTTATTAAGCCAAATCCCAATCATTATTACAGATGGGTAACCTTGGCTGGTTCTGACATGTGACCACATGCGCACATGTAGGGAGAAAACCTAAGTCCAACTCCCAGCCCCTCAGCTTAGCCCCCTTTATGCTACAACCAAAAGATCAGGTTACAATGGTAACACAGCGGTGTAACTTGCACAAGAACTGTTTAGCGTTCCTGCAGGTAATAAAGAGGGCATCTTCCTGAGCAATCACGATTTAATAGCCCTCAACCTCCCTGACCCAAGGAAGTTAGATCAGAGGGAAGGTGACAGAGTGTATATACAAGACAATTAGGGATTTATAACACCAGGATTAAAGGCTTCATACACTCCAGCATTTACCCGCGCTATGCAAGTAACTACGGTACAGAAACCAGAATTTGGAATCATGCCAAAGTATCCTCCTACCTTACCTTTGTTCATGCGTGTGTGCTTCCCACGTGAAACTCTTTTAGGTTCATGGTGACTGAGTCCTATGACTACGAGGAGATAGAGAAGACCATGATGTACTACGGCACAGAGCACGCCAAAGAGAGTGACTTTCCCTTCAACTTTTATCTCCTTGACCTACCCAGTCGCCTGTCTGGGGAAGGTGCCTTCGACCTGGTTAATCTGTGGATGACGAACATGCCCAAGGGCAAATGGCCAAATTGGGTGGTAGGTAATCAACAATAAAACCAGCAGGAAGGTCCACCTGCCTTTCAGTGGGAATCGATTTATTGTCAAGTCGTGTCCATAGTATTTGGAATTTTCCAAGGTTTAGTCTTGCTTGTATTGTTACCGATTAGTTACCTAGGCCTGCGCAAAATTGTAGGTGTTTCAACTTGTATTACAGACTCTGCATCTAATAGAGGTTTTACGGTAATCACTAAGAGGAGTTGGGCATTGGAGCATTGGAAGTTGATCATAAAGGAACGATGACCTCATGGTATCTCTTTATTCAGGTGGGGAATCACGACAAACCCCGCATCTCCTCAAGCGCGGGAAAGCTGTACACGCGTGCCATAAACATGCTGCTGCTCACACTCCCCGGCACGCCCACCACATACTACGGCGAGGAGATCGGCATGGAGAACGTGAACGTGACCGAGATCCAGGACCCGTTCGGCAAGTTCAACCCGGTCAGTGTCCTTCCCTTCAGCTCACAGGAACACAGCTCAGAATCAAGCCCACCGCCATCTGTCCTACACAGACTTCAACCTCTGACCCTCTCTTCTCTTAGAACGCAAGCAGGGACCCCCAGAGGTCCCCCATGCAGTGGAGTGCGGAGAAGTACGCTGGGTTCAGCCAGAACGAGACCTGGCTTCCCATCCACCCTGACTACACCACAGTCAATGTAGAGGTAAGGAGGTGGTGAGAGGCTGGGAATGACTCGCATGCCAAATAAGAGGGTCCTGATCCCAAAGCACCAGTTCATATGCACGTTTCAAGCAGTTACCCATGCCTCATCTGCCAATACAAAGCAATACTGGTTCACTTTACACCAGAGGTTCCCAGCCCTGTTTCTGAAAATCAACCATCCTGTAGAACAGTGGCCGCCAACCCTGTTCTTGGAGATCTAACATCTTGTAGATTTTCATTCCAACCCTAATTTTGTGCTCCTGATGCTACTAATTAGCAGCTCTACAAGACCTTTGGTTGTTAAATGACGTGAGCTTTGTTATGGTCGTTGTGAAAACAGACAGGATAGTGGATGTTAAGGAACAGGGTTGATGACCACTGTTGTAGACATTTACCGTAACCCATTTGGCACCTGATTTGTCAAAACTGCAGTGCAGTGCGATCCTCTGCTGTTGAATGGAGTTGTTTTGTTCGTTGGAGAGAGAACTTCCAGGGTGGTAGATGTCTAGAAGTAGTACTGGGAACCGCCGATTTGTACAGTAAAGCCACTGGCAAATATTCTAAACAGGGACATTAGCAGTCCTCAGCTATCAATCATGGGCTTACACGGTCATAAAGACCACAAAGTACATAGTCATTCTGCATTCAGTCATAAGTGTCAGTAGTCATGCTGCGAGTTCAGTTATTTTGTGTGTACTGTGTGCAGAGCAGACTGTTGGTGAGGTGCTGGGCCGTAATACAGCACACAGTGTGTATGCACAGTAGCTGACAGTGGCGTCTTCTCCCCAGTACCAGCAGAAGGAGAGTGGCTCAGTCCTGCAGCAGTACCGGACCCTGAGCCTCTTGCGGCAGTCCGAGCTGGCGCTACACCGGGGCTGGGCGTGCTTCCTCCACCGAGACGCCCACGTCATGGCCTTCGCCCGGGAGCTCGACGGGCTCGCCAAGGCATTCCTGGTGGTGCTGAACTTTGGGGGCACCACGGTGACGGACCTCTCCAGTGTGGCCGAGCTGCCCGACCATTTGACCGTACGCGTGGGCACCGCGGGCAGGGAGGGCACGCACATTCGAAAAGCTGAGATCCAGACGAGCCTGGGGGAGGGGCTTGTGCTGGAGTACTCCACCCACACCAGGCTGCACCCAGCCCGCCCCTCCAGCTGCTTCATCTCCCAGAAGGCCTGCTACCTCAGCGCCCTGGACATTCTGTATAAGTGCTGAGAGTGCAGGACTGTTGTACGGGTGGGCCAATGTTCCCAAAATATTTAAATGGCACCTCAACTTCCAATCGCACTTATTCTGCACTTGTTGTTTATGTAAATATTTTAATTAAATATTTGCTAATTTTGTTTTATTTCCGCCCTCTTTTCTTTAAGACCTCGATTTAATTTTTACGTAGGTGCCATCTTATCACAGTGGTGGGCGACCTGGCCTTGGGCCGGTCACTTCTGCTGTCCCTCCTCCTCTCGGTCTCTCCCCCTCTTTCTGTCCATCCTCTGCACGCTGTTGGGATCCCCAGCTCTGGCGTGCTGGGGTCATCGCGGTGTTGATGACGTCATTGTGACATCACCGTCTGCCTTTGCCTCTCCTTACCGACCCAGCTGTGATCTGCAGCTCCGTGTACAGGAAGGCCAGCTGCCGGGCAGCCTGTAAGACAGCAGGAAAGTGTTTCAATACGTCCACAGCCTTAGACTGTATTCAGTGTTCATAGTAACCATTAGCTATTCAGCTAACTGACATTCCCAATCTAACGTGCTATTAGCCAGGAGGCAACAGGCAGCCCAACCTGATCCGTCGGCTCTAAAGACTGAGAGGCCGTGCACGCACACAAAAATTCGAGATGTGACTATTCACACGTCTTTTGAAAAAAAGAGACTCGATGAAACGTTCCTATGACATCAAGTGACCGCTTTGCTGACCATGTCTAATATTGTGACATTTTCACTGTTTACGAAAGTGGACCAATTGTAATGCAAGATACATTCCTTAATTACTATAGTGTAGCAGTATTCAATGCAGTGTGGTAACTGCATTCAGAACCTCCTGAAATGGCCGAAGTTTGCTTGCCGTAACTTCCCTGGCGAAGTCAGTACGAATGCTAAACAATCTTTATTTCAACTCGCTGACTATACAGCATGCAAAAATGAATGTGCTGAATGGCTGAATCGAGTCGTATTTCTCGGAGTAACAATCCCTCACCACTCAAAAGCAGGGGCACTGCTGGCATCCAAATATCGGCGGCGTCATCGTGATGGGAGGGGACATCACACTGTGACATCATTTATTTTCTCAGGTGCTGCCCTTATCTTGGATAATGTTCTCAGCTGATGTTTTCCAGTATTAATAATAGATTGCATTGAAATTCTGCATTTCAGTATGCTATCAATTAGCCTACCTTATCTCCTCCATGTTGTAAAACACGACTGGGTGCTGCCCAGCTAGAACATGCCCCGTATATCAGCTGAGGTATAGAGGAAGCCAATTAAACTGGGCGATTAATGCATGGCCAGATAACAGCCGCTAGGAAATTGCAGAAACGCCCTCTTTTTTGAAGTAATCGCCAAAACAATTTTTTTTTTTTTAAAGATTATTTTTTGGGAATTTTTCCTTTATTTGATAGTTATATAGTGTAGAGAGACAGGAAGGTTGGGGAGAAGAATGGGGGAAGACATGCAGCAAATGACCCGAGCCGGAATCGAACCCAGGTCGCTGCGGGAAGGACACAGCCTTTATGGTACGCGCGCTTAGACCGATTAGGCACCGGGGCGCCCCATCGCCAAAATAATTTTTACAATCCGATATCCATCCACACAGCTGCATACAATAGACAAGCAGCATACACCAGCGACAATAGCAGTGCCCTAACATGGCCTAAAATCCAAAAAGTTTGGGTTCCACCCTCCACCCCCTTCAAAAGGTGCAGTTACCTCCTTGAGGGACTGCTCAAAATCTTCTGGACCGAAGTGATCTCCACCTGGTTGCACATCCAGCACAATGGATGGGGTTTTATGTTCCAATTCTAGACACAAACAGGAAAAAGGGTTGGGAACTGCATTGCAGCTTGGCCCGCCCCCCCCCACAGAATGTAAAGCAGATACTGGTGATGTCATCTCAGGGCTGGGGTCATGGGGCTTTGTCAAGGTCAGGGATGGAAAGTCCTCGGGGCAAACAAACATCCTACCATTTGGTTTTTACACTTATGACCTCATCCAGCTGATTTAGCTAATTAGTCTTACCTCTTGGTGGAAGAGTTGTGTGAAATTCTGGTGCTGGGGAGGACTTACGCTTTCTGGACCTGGATCTTAACACCTCCGCTAAAAGCCCAGTAACCACTTTCAAATTTATATAGGACATGGGCTCACTACCCTGTCTGGACCCTCAATACCTGCATTTTTTAGCTTTAAAAATTAATTAATTTCACTATGAAGGTTCCTTTACTTTTGAAAACCATCAGCAGTTTGCCTTGTTTTTAAATTTGAAAAAAAATCTTTGAATCAGTCAATATTGCTTTTAATAACTAGTGCAGCGTCCTCTCAAAACATGCCTGTTCAGAACCAATTAATTGGAAACTGCTTCACTGCTTGCAGCTTTCTTGAGAACCACCCAGCCAAACGACCTCACACTTGAGTCCTCAGCAATACACCCGCCACGTGCGAAGTCGATCAGATGAACGGTTGACGAGAAAATCGAAGGACAGATATAGTACATACATACAGACTCCTTCCATTTTAGCTAGATAACCAGGCACTTGAAATGGGAAATTGCCCACGAGGTCTTCAACCCTGATAAGACTGCCTCATAAAGGCTTAAGTCCATCCATCCATTTGGCTTTTCTATTCTGGAATCCACTGCAGGGGATTTGAACAGCGCCGGTTTAATCCCAGTCTCTCGTAGACTCAAGCGATGTGCCCCGGCCTCTGCTTACTCCCACTCAAACATAAAGATGCCACACAGACCATCATGACCTTGGAAAGCAGAATCATATTGTTTCTTATCTCTCCAACTGTGCATAAACAAGTTTATGACCTGCTCTTAGTGTTATCTAGCAGGAGGAGAGATACACTATTGCACTGATACCATTATATTTCTCAACAATCTCATCCTCCACTTCTGTTAATTTCAACATTTTCATATTTATCATGCCCTGTGATGGATTGGCAGCCCGTCTGGAGTTGCAGCCCGTCCTCTTACTCATTACATATTGGGATAGGCTGTTGCACTTCAGCAATAAACTGACCTGACCAGCAATAAACTATTTAGGCGATGAAATAAAACATGCAAATAAATCCATCTTATGATACTGCTTTATGTTTATCCATAAATTCTGGTGGGACTACAGAAAGAACACAAGTTTGCATCAGTGATGGGGAACTGAAATCAAACGGGCGACCGATTGCATTCTGAACCCAAAGAGTTTTAGCAAAATGCACTTTAGCACGGCAGAGCAGCACTCTCTGTTATTCTGAGATTTCGCCCTGTTCTATTTCAGTAAGTTACAGCTGGGAACTACATACGAGGGAGGAAGAAATGTCCTCTGACGGGTAGATTGGTATGTTCTGTTACCAGAACGTACAGGGAGGCTCAATAGCTTAAATAAAAGAAGAACTCTGTTCTGGATACAGTGATCTTACACAGCTGATCTTTGGACATGAGGGGGTGGATTTTATTACATTTTTAGTTTGGACTCCTCTAGGTCAGCAAAGAAATGAAATCAGTTCCTCGGAAATCTGCTTACGTTCCAAGATGTAACAATTGTTCTTTGCACAAAAGCTGCTTATTTTTATCTCTTGGCATTGCTGTTTTTTGGCAATTAACATTTCCTCGTTTAAGCTGTTGTAGATATATTTATAATGCTGCTCAAAAGCAAGTCATTCTGACTCTTGCTCATGGTCATGTTTCTAGCTAACTTTAGTCCTCGAGAAATTTGTCCGGTTCCACTCACCTGCAGTGGGGCGAGAGCTGAGGTGCTGCTGAATGGCCGATGTCAGTTTTTGGACATAACGCTGCACCCCCGCCAGAGGAACTCTGCGATCTGCCTCGTAAGCAGTGATCAACATTGAGGGGTACATCTAGAACAGAGAGACAGTCGCCCCAATAATGACACACTGCTGACTTCACATTAAACTTTCCCTCTCAGAGCAGAACAAACACCTTTTGCGAGCATTTTGATCTTGCGTGCCTGTTCTTGCAAGTACCGCACCATGACGTTTTCTGTATAAAACCCAGTGTCTAGAATTACTTGGACGGTAACACTGTACTAAAATGGCAGCGATTCCAACATATGCCATATTATATGCATGCTGATACCAGCAAATTAAAGCTGCAAGTCTCTAACCTCACATTGGTTTTCGAATCGAATGTGCCAGAGTACAGAACCAAAAAGCAAAGGTTTGTTTCTGTCCAAATACTGAAGGACTGAGTTGGATTTCTGTATTTCAGAGACTGACAAACTTATGCCACAAGTCGTAATGTCTGTGATTGTGTTTATGAGTGATTTTATGGTTTAATGGGTGCAGTGGAGCAGTATAATGCACAATGGCTCGTAAATGATCGGCTAGTAACTCCTGTGATTTTCGGGCGTAAATCCCAGCTACAGCACGCTTGTTTTGGCCTCAAGTGAAGTATTAACCTGGACTGCTGCAGTAAACACACAGCACCATCACGGTTTTGTTGCTGTAAGCATTATGAGTGTCTGCTATATTCTGCCACACAATAAAAGGCAGGGTAGTGTAACATCTGAGCAGTCCATTAACACAAACCCATGATTAAAACCCAGCCATTATGACACGCGACATTTTCAATTCAGAAATTCAAACATAACCTAGTGCAGTGCAAAAATACTTGGACGGTGGGACAATCTCTGCTTTTTGGCATTGTGCTCGGCATTGGGATTCGAATACGATGAACGTGAAGTTAAATAGTGAGTACACAGTTATACATGTAAACACCTGTGAAGTAATGTTGTGACACGGACAGTAGGAGGCGATATAGTCCTTGTGTCCGGGGTCAGTCAGGGGGTCACCCCATTCCCCCCTCTCCTCAACAGTCAGGGGCAGGGAGGGGTCCGACATGGTGCCCAGGACATCCAGAAATGGGGCCTGCAGAAACACAAAGAAGAGCACAAACTAACCCGAAACGGGGCAAATGGAACCATTATAAACACGCTTCAGTAGGTAACCCGTGCGTGATTTACGGAGTAAGGTGATCGAGAATTAGAGTAAAACAGGAGTGCAAATATACTGCATATGTATTACAGTAATAGAACAAGTTCACATTCAGTTTCAAACTAAAATTCTTGGAAAAGATATAACGGGATACCATCCTCCAAATACCCATTGGGAATACCACCATGTGCCCTGCTAAAGATTAAATTGTCCTTTGTATGAATTATCAAACTGAGGTCCTGGCTCACTGTGGCCATTATTATTAAGCGTCACTAAACGTGGGGTTCTGAGGTGTCCTGACTAAATTCCCACTCGAGCCTTATTCTCCTTCCCTCTACCTCAGCTGATGTGTGGAAAGCGTTCTGGCACAACATGGGTGCAACTGGTTGGTTTTGGTTGAACTTGCCCCTCTTCATAGCAAATCACATAGAATGTAAGGCTTTTTTTTTTTTTAAACAAAAAAAAACACAATAGCAAGTTACAGTCAAGTGAGCAGCGTGCTTAAATTCATATTCTGCGATGGCAGCTTTTTGGGTTTCCCAGACTGCGTGACCTTCAAGCGACCATGTGAGTTACCTGCAGCGTGACGGCTCGCAGCAGATGAGGATGTTTGTTACATAGCGCCCCTGCCAGGACGGCACCGGCACTGCGGGCGGTCAGCGCAGCCTGGGCAGGGTGGGACACGCCCAGGCAGAATAGCTGCTGGATGCAAGCGGCCAGATCCTCCACCCCTTTCCGTTTCCCCTCCAATCGACCGGTTCGGTGCCAGCCGAGGCCCCGCTCCCCTCCACCTCTGAAGGGCACAGGCAACTATCCAGGTACATGAACTACATCCCCCATCAGCCCCTAGGCAAAACATCTCGCAGATGGTTGCAGAAGGACAACGGCACCTTGCAATATTTTCGTGAATCTTCATTTTATGACCTGCTTATACATTATGAATAATATTCATAAATCGTATTTTAAGAATTAGTACATTTAAAGTGACTAATCAGCTCATGTATTTATTAACATTAATAAACAACCAGCAATTAAAACCTCAAATTTCCTGGTTGTGATCCAACACATGACCAATTATAATCAAAAGGCTCATTTTATAACTACAAACCAGTTTCTTACTAGCAGGGCTAAATGCAGAGGGTTTCAGGCCATCATTACCATTTTTAAACCGTTTAAATAGACCTTACTGTCAACACAGCTCATGTGAATGTAATGTATTAAAAGACATATTTAAAGAATGATCAAACCAGCACATGATGAAAAAATAGAAAAAAATAAATATGCACGTTTAGTTCTGTTAATAAATTTATGAACTACTTACTGCCATAAAAGTTTACCACTAAAGAAAATATAATTTATAATGGTTTATTTAAATTTTATTAGCAGACCTTAAGACACTAGAAATAATTAAGCACGTTGATGTGGGGTTTGATAATCTTGAGCTCAATACATTGATTCAAATAATTTGCTTAGTGTTCCTTTTTCTTGGCTTGGGGTTTGTCAAGCAAGGACAGCTAATCAACCGCGAGTAAATTCCAAAGGCTAAAGTCAGAGGATCATGGGATTTGTAGTACCTGACATGGCAGTATGCAAGGATCCAGCCCTCCTCCAGCAGCAGCCTCTTCTCTGGACAGAACCCCATGTGTATATCCAGGCCATAGGCCCCATACACATGCAGTAGTAAAGGCGCCCCCCTCAGGTCATCCCAAGCACGGGAGTGAAACACCGTAAGAGGCACCATGGTGCCATCCTGTAGAAACAGTTTAAGACCTAAAATATTACATCACAATCATAAATATGAACCTTACCCCTCTGCCTTCTAATCCAGACTACAAATGACAGGCTATACCAAAGTATACAGACGGCCTCCTCCCCCACCCCCCCACAATCACTCAATTTCTAAAATGGAACACGCCGCTGGCCTTTCATCAAAGGATTAGGAAGTAATTATCATTTCCATGGTTTCGGTTTGCGGCAGACCCTGATAATGGTGTCCTAGGTGTGACCAAGCAGATGATGTCGGCTTTTAACACAGTCTTAAGCACTGCAGGAGACCCGAGAGATTATCTGAAACCTGGTCACCTGACACCACTTCACAACCATCCCGGCAGTGAGGTCACCTGACACCCCGCGGGCGCTGTCAGCCATTCAGGCCACTTGACATCCCGCTGACAGGTTACCCAGCAGGTGTCACGTCCTGCTGTCAGAACACGGCTCAGGCCCCGCTGTTGTGTCACATGACACCTGCGCGAACACTAGGCGCATTTCCTGCCACTGTGCTCTACACACGACGCATGTGAATGCGCTCCATACCGAATGAGTGTGTTAGTGTGTGCAAGCATGTGTATGTTTCTGCGCCTTTAGATTTATAAGACCTTTATCTACTCAAGCTGCTCAAATGGCAGAGGTAACCAGGAGAATCAAAGTATGCAGAGTAATGCAGGGGATGGTGAAAACAATAGATGCAGTGGGAGGAGGGTGGGTGGTACTTTGGTTATATGTAAAGAGATGGCTTCATTTTGACCAGGAAACATGGGTTAGCACTCATAGTCTTTTAGGAATTAGCATCTCCAATGCACGTGTGTATAGTAATGTAAGATACCTGGCTGGGGGCCATCAGTCGTGTGGTGTGGTAGTGAGGGAGGGGGGGACCGGATGTGTCCTCCTGTAAGTAGAGCCCTTGCTCCCTGGGGGAGTACTGGAACAGAGCAGGCGGGTGTACCGGGGACGAGAGGAGAAACTGCAAAGTCTCGCCCCCCATCATTCCGTCAGGTTGGGTCTCTGTTGCACAAGCCCACAAGGGGAGCTGAAAGATGGGTGACAGTCAAATTATTCATTTAAACAGCGACTGACAATCAACAGACAGCGAGTGGATTTAGTCTGGTGCCCTTTGCAGAGAAAATGTATGTCTCGGGGAAGATGCTGCTCCAATTTTGTGCCTCGTGAATATTCATGAAAGGCTGTGATTACACAACCTGAAGAAACGGTACATCAGCACTGAGAGGAGATGAAGTTCTACCTGCTGCCTACAGCCCCCCCCAACCACATCAGACAGGATTATCACAGTGCTGACAGCCTACCGTTTAAAAATACCTGTTAATAATACCTGTTACAGTACCTGTTAATAACCCTCCTCTCAACTGTAGAGTTTTTAAAAGGATTTGGAACAGAGACTCGAAACCAGATTAATTTTCATACACTCCTGAAGCGAACACTAATCTTCGCCGTCAATTCAGCATGATCTTAACCACAATGGCAGCACTGGAAAAGTAAATGACAATGGGACTTTTCACTGGATTCAATTTATTAAAATGGCACAAAAATATTATTCGAGCAACACTAATGTGAATGGTCTGATGAAACAGAATAACATAACTAGAAATAAAGAATAAAATTCTGACATGCATTGCAAAACTCAAGAAACAATCATTTAGTTTTAATAATCAGGTAGTTTTTTCTGGAGCAATGCATTGTGATTTTTTTCCACAACCTGACATGAAAACAGAACTGGACGCATACTCCCAATTACTCACCAAAACACATCTCACAGGGAATATTAACCCTTAGAGTGCTGAAATAAATTTAAAAAATATATAATATTAATGATCTTGTGCTGTTGAAAGCCTATCATGTGGCAACTTGTTCCCCCCTGCGGGAGCTCTTTTTAAACAAGTCACCACATGATAGGTTTGCAACAGCCTTGATTTTGATATCTTACAACAATAGCAGCATTTAGCGCTCTAAGGGTTAAATCACAACCACAAGACAATCTCAAAACCCCTTCAAGCTGCATGTTTGTATGTTTATCTCGGTATATCTCTAAATAACTGTCTTCAAGGACCAAACCGCAGGGTAAAAGGTCATAGCTTAGATGGAACATTACGATGACATTAACAATAGTTATAAAGCCCCATCAAGTTTTATGATCTGTCATTGATTACAAAGGCTGTTACATTAGTAAAATAATTGTAAGAAGAAGTAATAAAAGTAAAAGCTTCAGGGAATCAGTTTTTCATCCAAACAGGAAAAAAAGATAAAACTAGTTGTGACCCTCAGATAAGAGCAAAGTAATCATAAAATAACTATCTTGAGGTCTCATATGCAAGAAATTCTGATTAGTCATCATTTAGTCAACATCGATTCAAATGATTCTTTCCACCCTTTCACAGGGATTATCGTTCTGATCTGATGTGTAGACTGCAGCGGCTGTCTCACCTGTGCTGTCGAGACACGGGCGGGGTCAGCCAATGGGACTGCTTGGAGCGCGAGTGGGCCGGCAGGGGTCCGAATGGCCAGAACGCAGTGATCCCAGAGCAGCTCCATGTCTCGAAGACCTGTTCCAGGGGAAGGGGTGAACAGTGGCTCCCAATTTTCCATGGAGGGAGAGGCTAGAGGAGCCCGAAGCAGCTGGGAGAAATCACAGATTGTGTACACACGCATGATTAATACACCATGGATTTCTATAGCGTCAGAAACAGTTCGGTAACAGGCCATTTATAAGTAGTACTATTTGTAACAGAGGGCACTCTCATTAGCTTCACCTCAGTGTGTTTAACTCTGCATGATGTGAAATAACAATTCCGTGATTTAATTGCTCTAATTGTATTTTATAATGCTGATGCAATAAGCAATACTTTCAATTAAAATGAATGGAATTTAGAGCACTGGCTCTGAATTTAAAAAAAAATTCTAAAGAACAAAATGTTTTTAAAGGGCTAAATGTTTTCATGTTGAACGGCCCATGCAAGGATATCTAGGCAAGGCCTATAATTCTGATCATCTAAGGCTGACCTGCAGGAACCCATAATGGTGGGTGGAGCCCCACCTGTAGTTCAGGTGTACAGCCACAGCTCACCTGGTACTCCTGGCCTGCCGCAGTGTTGGCCAGGACATACAGCCACTGGTCCCTGTGCTCCACGTGGTAAAGCATGGCAGGGAGGCGGGGCTGAGCCAGTCTGGGTGGAGCAAGGGGTGTGCTGCAATCAATAAGCCACACCTCCGAACTGCTCTTACTGTTGCAGTTAATTGTCAGCAACTTTCTGTCTCTGGAGCTGCTCACCTCCACAAAAAACCTACAGGGGATGGAACAACATTCAGACGCATAAGCACACATGCACATCAGTGTACATGCAAGCACAAATGCATATACATGTACAAACACACACACATACACGCGTGCACACATGTACACATAAAAGCCAACTCACGTACACACACAAACACGCACACAGGATGGCAGATCATCAAGCACAGAGAGGAATGGACACAGACACACAAGCAAATTACAGTGATACAATGATACATAGGCAAATAGGCTCTAAGAATATGAGGTACAGTTGTAAGCTGAAGCTGAGAGGGTCATACTCAGGATCCTTCTCCTCATACACCAGTGTGGTCTCTGGCTCTGCTGGACTCAGGTCCAGGCGATAAACACGGCCACACCTGAGGCCCTCCAGACTGGTGAAGTAAAGGATTTTATCTGTGGCCCATTCTACAGTAGAAACAAACAGAGAAATGCACTGTTGCACCCACAGCACATCAAGAGTCTACACAAAGAGATAGACACCACTTCTTGAGACAAACTCAAATATGAGACCCGCCCCAAAACTCAATTAAAAGCCAAAGTTACCAGCCACAATATCCTCCGATTTCATAAAACTATCACGTAGCATTGAAAATAAGCTGCCAACTTAACCATTGCTTACATGACTGTAACTATTCCAACAACCCCCTAAACCCATTTCAAAAACAAGAAGGAAATGGCCCACGCTGGTGGCTCTCACCAAAGCTGAAGACTCTGTTGATCGTGAGCAGTGGTTTTGGGGTCTGATAGGAACCGTTCAGCTGCACCAAGACACACCTGGTGTCCTCGTCCACACTGCCGGGCGATCGGAGAGTGGCGGCGAGCATGAACTCCCCTGGAGAGATTCGAACCCGCTGCACCACCGCCTCCCCATCACCTCCCCAATCCGAATGTAGAACCTCCTCCACGTCTTGGTCACCTGAAGCCCAGGCAAACAGGTGCACACAGGTAACCAAAACCACTTTACCAACCCCCTCACTGTTCTCAGGCTTGGACTGAAGAATGGCCCAGGTAAGCCAAGATGATTTTACTTTTTACTGATTTTACCAATGTCCTCTGTGCTTACCTTGCTCAAGACCCATCCTGCTGACACCGCCTTCCTCTGCAAAATAAACATGGTGCTGCCCTCGGATCTGCAAACAGCACAAAAACGACCCTTTCCAAAGTACGAATGCTGGGTTGCGTTCAAATACTCTTTTTTTGCCAAGGAAAGTTCTTAACTCCTTAGAAATAACCGGAAGTGCTTACATGGCCGCCATGATAAGTGCTGTTTGAATTCTCTAAATGCTAAGGGAAGGTGCTTCAATTTTACAATACTTACCTCCTTTACCATAGGGTACACTGGACCATCCTTTACATAAAGAAAGAAGATAATGCTTTCCCACAATTCCTTGCGGCAGCATCGTGGCAGCAATATGCAGAGTGGTGGACCATCCATTCATGAAAACCAATGAACAAGATGGGCAAGGAGCACTTGATCTGCTAAGTGTTAGTGCAGTCGGATTCTCTTAGCACCAAAGTTGTCCTCTTCTAACTCCTTGTCAATTATTCTCTTCTTCTTTCCTTAATCTCACAACATTTTCCACCAAAGTTTAGGAAAAGTGGTTATGAATAAGAAGGAGTAATTTTCCGACAATTCGAACACAGCTAAGGTCTCTCAACCAGAAGATCTGCCATCCAAATCCTACAGGTTTTCCCTCAAACACAAGAAAAGCTCACCTCATTCAACAGCAAGGGATCTTACGGAGTTGCTGATTCATAGATTCTGGTACATTAACTTTGGGGTTGAAAGGTAGCAGTCAGGAAGATGGCTGCAGTATTACACCGCACATGAGCAACAGCACATCAGTACAGCAGTACACTGCTCATGTACTCAACTTAATTTACAAGGTAATGCAACTTCATTAAATACCTGTCGCGCTGCATAAACAAAAATAACATTAGAGCATTCTGTCGCCTTTGACTAACAATCTCTATTTAGAAAACCTACCAGAAAGAAAGCACCTACCACAAGCTCATTTGGAGATTCTGAATATCTCTTGTCTATTTCTCTTATTTTTCTCTTGAAAAACCGCTCCAGCCTCCCAAATAGTGAATTGGCTCTGAAATATTCTTCCATAGAACTGGATTCAGTCTGAAAAAGACCATTGACAAAAATTGATTCAGTTCGAACACAACGTCTTTATAGTGAAATTACATTAACAGACGACAGTCATTTCGATTCATTTCGGTATATCGAAACTCTGTCATGACTATGCTCAGGGAAGAAATGCAGAATCAAGCCAAAGGTTTGTGACGTTTTTTCGATCCCGTAATTAACCAATCTGCCATCGGATCCAGTCTTAAGCATCTCATTGCTGTAAATCCGACTCTCTCGGATCTGTTTCCCAATGGCAATACATGATATCCGTCACAAATCCTTCTCTTTGTTTTCTACAAGAATAGATTTAAAGGGGACACTTCCTCCCGAACCTCACACATCAATGATTAATCAATCTAGTGCTTAGAGTCCCGGATCTGTCTTACCGCTGACAGAAGCCTCGTTGGGGTCTGGAGGGGTAAGCACAGACAGAGTTTACCGTCGGGTAGTTGCCTGGGCCACCTCACACGCCGTGTTGCAGAACACAGCCGCATAGGGATGCTCATCATTTTGGGAATTTAACTTTATCCGCTTATATCAGGTTCGACAGACACCGTTCAGTTCAGTTTAAGTCCGCTCGGCATCATACCTTACACTTGACGCCAAACAAAGCCGCTGGCCAGTCAAGTCATTATTTAAACATCAGTGGAGATAAGCTGATACATTACATAGCGTTAGCGAAATTAGCTAGCTGAAGTACAAGCAAGCGAGCAAGAAAGTTAATCGTGAACAGTTCACTATCTAGCAAGCAATCAACGCGGAACTTGCGACTCAGTATTACTGCAAAGACTTTTAAACAAAACAGGATATACTGCAGCATGCTATATTTGGTTAGCACTGACTGCGCTGCACAGTGTATGAAAATTAATTTTAGCAGGCGTTCGCATTCAAGACATTTCAAACATTCGGCGCTGTCAAAATGCGTACATAGTAGGCATAAACAATCAATTGCCGAAAAACGTCGCATGGCAATTGAATTGCGGGTTCGACTATGCTGCTAATGAATTGCTTTGATCCTGTTTCCCGACGGACAGGAAGTGTACGGAAGTAGCATGCTTTCCAGCGGCATCCGAGCTCACGATTAGCCCCCTACAACTGCCGCTCAGTGAGATAAGAGTGCGCAGTACTATTTTGTCTAACGAGACGATGAAGCGGTGAACACTGTGAAAACAAATTGTTTGATTAAGCCCATATTTTCTTCTTGCATTGGACGTTTTTTTTTGTTTGGCAGACAATGGAGGGAAACCCAACAAGTGGCTCGGGTTTGAGGAAAATTAATGACGAGGCTGGTTCGGCGTTGTCAGTTGAAAATGACAGAAACCATCAATCTGAGGAGGACAAGAACTGCGGCACCGACGTCGCTAGAGCTCGATGGACTCTACTCCGACAGGTGAAGCCGCTTTCACACTGGACGCGAAACGAATTTTCGCACGACAGATTGCATTCAAAGTCAATGTAAAGACGCGAATACGCGCCAAACGCGTGTATTCGCGTCTTTGCATTGACTTTGAATGTAATCTGTCATGCGAAAAATTCGTTTCGCGTCCGGTGTGAAAGCAGCTTGAGGTGGCTGTACCATCACTGATGTGACCAAGTCGCATTTTCTTTTCTTTAACACATCGTATTTAGTGTCATTACGTTATTGTTTGATTTTTTACAGCTAGCTAACGAGCTGTCATGTTTGCTAGCTTGCTAGCCCCGCTAATTGCTCTGCCGTTCATCATCACTCCTTGTGAAATTCAGTGTTTGTCATATTGGTGTTTTTCAGAAAAGGAATTTGGTGTGTTCTGAAGAACAGCCCTTTGCAGTCTTTGGCTTATCGCATCAACATTGCGGGGATTCGTAGTAATATTGGCTTTTTGTAGCTGTGTTAGAGTGTTTAATCCACACAGAATATTATTTTGATGTGTAATATGACAATTTGTGTGATTCTTAGTTTTACAAAAGCCAGGTAATATTGCATACCCATGTACAGTTGCAAACCTAAGTTTTAATCGGCCAGCTGTGAATGAATGGAACCTAAGATTCACTAAAACTAACAAAATTCGCTCTGTCTGGCGTGCAGCTGAAATGTCAGGAAAAGAACAAGTATAATTGGGAGCGAGCAAGCAGTGTGATGACACGTCATAATGTGAGTAAAGATGCTGAGTCTCTGATAGTACCAGGGTTGCCTCAGCAACAGCTTGGAAATGTCTTCTTGACGCTGATACCTGTTGTGCATTCTCGTGCACCTGCACGGTGACCCAGATTTCTGCCTCGCGCTTGGCGGTTACCCTGTCTGAGATGTGATGCAGTATTACTCTGCATTAATACGTGAGCTGGCTGCAGTGTGTCGGGGACGTACGTCCTATTAGAACTAAACGAGTCTTCCTTTCCTCCGGGATTACTAAAAATAACCCCTGCTGCATTAATTAGGTTGGACGCGCCTCAGGAGATTTGCCCGTACCTGGAGGATACCACTCATGTGCCTGAAATTGCGCTTAATCTGCGCTCTGCTTTTGTCCTGGGATTATTGACTTTAATTCGACTCCAACCTTCCCTTTTTAAAACATGGACACTATATACAGTAGATTGCCATTTTGCCTCGGAGTCAAGTTTCGTACATTATCCTAAGGCGATCTCAAACCAGAGTCGGAGTAATATGAAGTTTGTTTCTGGGCACCTGTTAGTTAGTGGGTTCATTTTCGGAATAAAGACAAAATATTAGGCCTGTCATCTGTCATCAATTATGTGGCTGCTTCTCAGTGGAGTTCATGCTTGTAGGTCTACATGCATATTTGACCTTGACGTAACTGTCCAGCATCTTGTTATGCAGCCTGTCTGAATGTACAGTTCATCGAATGCATTGTTATGTGATCTATAGCCGTTCCATAACTTGTTGGAGCCCTGGCAAAAAAGAAAAAAAAAAAAAATCACGATGATGTTGTGCCATTTTAATTTTTCAAACCCAATAAAATGGGGCGTCACACTGAGATATGGGCACAGTGCCTATCTGCCCACTGGGAGAGATGGGGTTGTTGTATTATCTGTCACTGGGAAGTATGCTTCGCTTGGGGGTTGCTATGAGCAGAGGTTTTGCTGATGAAGGTGTGTTCTGTAACTGAGATTTTGTAGGGGGCAGTCAGGCACAGATGGAATTGAGGTGTTATTTAAGCCGACCTGATTGCAGGTGGCGGAGTGATATAGTGCAGTCAGTATCATATTATACTGCATTACAATGCATTATGTTAAACAGCATTATATTATATTTTGGATATTTAGTTGCTGCTTTTCTCAAAAGTAACTGAAAGTTGTATTGGCCAAGCTAAGGGCCTTGCTCAAGGATCCAGCTGTTGCACTGATCTTGTTGTGGCCTCACTGCGGCTTTCACATCCGGCCAAGTTCTTTAGCTTCAAGGCGATAATCCATCTCCAGTAGATGTGTGATTTGGTACACGAGTATAGTAAGTCACAGTGGCCCTGTTTGTTTCCTGGTGCTTAGGTGCTGAAGCAGAAGTCGCTCGACAACGAGGAGATCCAGCGAGTGTCCGTCCGCAGGTTCTCGTCCTTTAACCTGTTCTCGAGGACCAGACTCCCGCCACTGGAGCCCAGTAACCCCTCTGATGGGGACTGGGTGGAGTACAGAAGTGCCTTTTTCCCACAATTCAGTGCCTTACTCAGGTCAGTCCTGGACATTGCCAAATAATCACTGGCCTTCCACTCTAACCCTTGGGGGGCGGGGTTCATTAGTAAGGCAGAAACTAGGTGTCTTGAAACTTGGCTCAGTGGAAGCTCCCTCTCCGTAACCAATAACTGTGAAATACCAGTCCTCCATCATTGTGCATGCATTAAAAACAGGTTGCTTGTGACACCTGTTGACTCCACCCGCTATGAGCTCATGAAACCGCCTTCTCGGAGCGGTGAATCACAGCATGTGACATCAACGATTTGTTGGGGGAAGACACTCTTTGTCATGCCAAGCCAGGCTGAGCATCATCCAGTTCAAACTCAGATCCACCGCAAAACGGCAAAATAAGATTTTCATTTATTTGCATGCTGAACAAGAGAATGGGACCTCTTGCCAGGGAACTCCAATTTTCTGGGCACATAAGCTGGTCTTTCATTGACAGATCCTGAAGTCGCCCCCCCGCACACACACACACACACACACACACATAATATGTTCAGCCCATTAACTTTGCTATGTTGTTCATTAATTCTTGTTTCGTCTTTAGAAAACTGAACAAATGGTAATGTCAGGACAAAAACAAAAAGTTCCTGGCTTATTTCTGAATTAAAACAAGAACATTCATCTTACAGAATGTCTGTCTCACATGAGAAGAGGAAAGAGGCCAAATTTTTTGATGCTATGTGTCATGAAGAGTGCATTCCTAATTACTAACATTGGCATTATTGTTTTAATGATAATCAACCATCACTCTATCCATCAGAAAATTCCTCAGACAGATATTCTAGATATCACAGGGACACTACAGTAACATGATTTCAGGGTCTGTAGGTGCAACCAGCTGTAATAGAGGGGACCCCCCTGACTGACCCTGGCTGACATATTTCGTCAGTGGTGCTCAACCCTGATCTCGTTTGGCCACAACCTCTTCTTGACCTTGTTTTCACCTTAAAATGGCTGAATAATTTGTACTCTTGAAGTCTGGTGATGTAGGCTACATGTGCTTATGCATCATTGTGGGTGACATATAAGATGATGATACACACATTATTTTTGATATTTCTTTTTAATGTTTGTACCCATTAAGTTGAACTGAGTTTTGATCAAAATTGGACAGTTTGAATGTATGTTTATATGGACCTCAAGAGTAATCTAGATCAGTTAAGACAACTGCCTCACCTTTAGGTTCAAAAGGAATGAATAAATAAAGCTGATTGAATACAAATATTTTGTAACATTATTCCATAGGAATTGGGACAATGTGTAAAATGTCAGTTGATGTAAATGAAAATGTCAAACTATAATTTTGAAATCTTTTTTAACCTGTATTCAATTGAGAAAAATGTTAGGACTATACAGTTTAAGTAATGCTTTAAGTCGTCAACTTCATTGTTTTCTGAATTCAGTTGTTATTTTGAAATGAGTTGTCTGCTGCACTTTATATTGTGTGCATGTTCACCTCTGTGTAACATCACATCTCCTTTTAATAACCCTCATAAGTTGCTTTGGAGCTGCAGACATTAATTGTGTAAGTTTCGAAAGCAGAATTTGTTCCTATACTTGCCTGATATAGGAATGACATCAGTCAACAGTCCTGGGGTCTCCGTTGTCGTATTTAGCACCTTAAATCCCGCCACATGTTTTCAGTGGGGTACAGGTCTGGGCTGTAAACAGTATCTGCACTGCATAATAACAAAGCCACCTGTTATGTGCGGAGTGTGGCTTGGAATCATCCTGTTGAAAAAAGCAGGGCCATCCCTGTAAAAAAACTGATGGAAAGCCCATATGTTATTCCAAAATGAGCATGTACCCTACTGCGACAGTATTGCCTTTTACAGATGTTCAAGTTGCCCATGCCGAGTGCAGGGATACGGCTCCAGACCATGACAGACGCTGGCTTTGGAACAAGTCCCTGATAACTTTTGGCATGATCCTTCTTCTCTTTGGCCCTGAGAACACAATGTTTGTTATTTCCAGAAACCAATGGAAAGATGGGCTTGTCAGACCACTGCATTCCTTTTCACTTTCCCATCAGTCCATTTCAGATGAGCTTGAGCCCAGAGAAGTTGGAGTTGCTTCTGGATGGTGTAGATATATGGCTTCCTATGTAAGCCTTAACTTGCATTCGATGATGCCACAATGCCCTGTGCTCACTGACTCAGGTCTTATACAGTATTTATGGGCCCATGTGGTTATGTACATTATAGAAGCATGGTTCTATATGCAGTATTACCTGAGGGCTCAAAGGTCACATGCATCCAATATTGGTATTTGGCCTTGTCTTTTACACCAAGATTGTTCCACTAAACTTTCCACTATATTATGCACTGTTGATGGTATGATCCCTAAATTTTGTGCAATCGCTCTTTGTGAAATTTTCTTCGTGAACTGTCCTGTCACTTTTGGCAAAAGGGCAAACCTTAAACCATCTTGCTGGTAAACGGCTGTGCCTTTTGCGACTGCTCATTTTATATTCCATCATTATTGAATCACCTGTTATCTATTCACCTGTTTACCTGAGGATTGATTCAAACAGCTGTTTTTCAGAAAATTCCTCACCCTTTCCAGTCTTTATATTCCCATTGTGTTGCAGGCATTAAATTCAGAATTTGAAAATATTCTCGAAAATCAATACAGTTGAGGTGAAATTAAATATTTTTTGTACTGTTTTAAACTTAATATAAGGAATAGATAATTTATAAATCACTTAATTGTGTTTGCATTTGCGTTTTACATGCTGCCCCAATTCTTGTGGAATTAAGGTTGTTGTTAATACCCCTGGAAGTGCATTTCTCTCGCCGTGGCCTTGCTTCTGGCTTGAACTCAGTGCTCTGCTCCAGCCGTGGCTCAGGCAAATCAAATGAATTTGAATAAGTTTGGCGGTAATTCCACCCCTTGGACCAGGGTAGAAGGTCGTCGAGAGGTGCACTGGCACACAGAAAGTCTCTGACTGTCCGTGTGTCAGGTTGTCCGAGAGTGTTGGTGTATTTTAGGGTGTCTGAGTGTCGCTCGCAGTTCTCATGGTCTCTTGCTCCTAAGATCTCATTTCTGCTTGCGCGCCCTCTGCTGGTTGGCACACAGATAGACACGTTCAACGCATATTTTGCGAACAGGGACAGTTATTGGCACGCTCACGCGTACATACTTTGAAGCACTCCCGTTTGCATGCATGTGTGTCCACACACGCACAAACACACGTTTGTACTGCTGTACTTGTAAGGACATTGTATTGACTTGCATTCATTCTGAACAGCCTTTCTAAACCCTAACCTTAACCAAATTATGCCTAAACAGAACCCTACTTTTAACCAATTAGCGGTAATCCTCTGCAAATCATCTGTGAGGACCATCCAAAATGTCCTCACAGCCCCAAATGTCCTCAGAATAACTGTTGTTTCTTAAGAGTTGGTTCTCACAAGTATAGCTATGCTTGGCTACACACACACACACACACACACACACACACACACACACATGCACATATCCTTTTCTGATCATTCACTTTTTGTTTCTCTACACTTTGTGGACTGCAGAGATAACCTTGGACCAATCAGAGTGGATGAGGTCCTCAACAGTTTCGACAACACCGGGAATGTCTGTGAGTCTGGCCTTGTGCTCTGTCCGTCGGCGTGAGGGGCGGGGGGGATGGGGCACAATTGGGGGGGGGGGTATATCTCTTTCAGGAACATGAAAGCTGTCTGCACTACTGAGTACAGTCAGTGACCCACTGACCATGCCTTTGATTATATGACTGTGACACTAAGTGACAGAAAAACTCTGGGTGTGACTTTTACTGCGCTATGTCCATAAGCATGTGTACATCTGTGAGGGTATTATGTGTTATCTGCTCTATGCTCCCACAGTGCGCAGCTTGTTAGCAGGATTGTGTGTGCGTGTGTGTGTGTATGTGCTGGGTGGGGGCGGGGGCGTAGTGGCTTATGAACTCCATGTCTCAGCCCTCTGTCTGTTTCCCTGGGTCACCTGACCATTAGTGCTGCACTCTATTGAACTCACTGAGCCACAGCTGTGCTCCTGTATTCCGTGAAACTACGTTTTTTTATCCGTAGTTATTGCCTTTTGGATTCCCAGTTAAACATACAGTATAGAAAGCTGTTATTCTAATTTAGAGTGACTGTTAAGCTCTTGAGTTTAATGCCAAGAAATACTTTATGTGCTTGAATTTGGGTCTTGGAACAGTGGCAGCCATATTTCCAGGGGTGACGCTGATCTTGATATTTGACCCGACCAAGCTTACTCACGCTGTCACTCATGCTCTCTCTCTCTCTCACACACATACACTCACACACACAAATGCGCTCACACACTGCTCTTGTGTCAATGACAGATATCCCCCAGACTCTCAGTATGGTAAGTTTTTCTGAATAAGTTAAATAAAAGTGGAAGTTAAAGTTGTGTGCAGTGAGGACAGAAGTGCTGGCGGGATGCCTTGTGCCATTTTACCAAATGTTATGAATCCCAGTTTTACTCGAGCCAAAGTCACGGGATCATGAATAAAGGAACAGCTCCCACCTTCGCTCGGACAGGGCCCTGACGGCGGACACTGCCGCCCCCTGCCTGGGAAACAGAGTCATCAGGGGGCGCTGCAGTGGGGGCTGGTCAGGCTCCCCGTCTGCCATTTGCATCGATATTGCCTCCGCGTTTTTATTCTGCCAACTCTCTCCGGATCTTTCCGACCGGAAACAGAAGGCAGACGAAAGCCATGCTGTGTGATTTCAGGGTTCTGGTTTCCCTCGGGAGTTCGAGGGGGAGCTCGGAGTTGGATTTTTTTGGACTGAGTGGCGAGTCATGACCCGGGCTTGGTTGTGAGCGGCCGATGCAGGAGCGGTCTCGGTAATGTGATGGTGAGACCCATGGTGGGGTGTACCTCTAGTACACGTATTTATGCCAGTGCTCCGCCTTACTGTTAAATTCCTCATCTGTTCATTTATCAGATGAAGAGACCAGTCAGTTGCCAGGGCCTTTCAGTCTTACAAAGACTCTGGCTGTGGTGAAATTCTCAATGTGTTTCCCTCCTGCGCGTGCCCTGACTGCACTCACTCGGGTGGAAGTGACGCAGAACCGAAAATCCATGAGTGGAAAATCAAATGAAGTGAGTGGAACAAGGGAAGAAGCAGTATTTTTTGAATTGGACCCAGCCTGAACTTGGAAGTACGTGAGCGAAACCATGGAAACACCTGTTACTGTTGATTGTGTTCTGTTGCTGGGGGCAGTCCAGTCGCTTTGCACATTTGATGACTGCCTAGTCTGAAAAACGACTTGCAAGGCTTGACGTTCATCTTAAATAAGATAAATGGTGATATTGTATTACTGCTTGGTAGCTTGTTAGGGATTGTGGACCGATCCCCAGAGGTTACCGGGGTAATAACAGTGGTCTCCTAGGTGGATGTGGAAATACTTGTCCTCATGCGGTCAAGGCCTTTGGGCCACACTGTCGGATTTAGTATAAGGGCCAGGCCCACCCTGCTCTGAAGGAATTCTGGGAGCTTCTCGTCATGAGCCTGACCGGACCCTGACTCCCTGCTGCGAGAGCCCCCCCCCCAGAGGGTGGGGGAATCCTCCTTAGGGCTCGGATAACAGCTCAGCTAAATATCTGGAACCCGGGGCAGATTAGGCGGGTTGATGTGGGGGGGTCACTCTCTCTGCCCCCCCCCACTCCTGTCGAAAAGGGGTCAGTGCCGCGCCTTTCAAGCCCTCCTTTCAACCACCTAATCAATCTCACGCATTGGTACTCCCAAAATATCCCCCAGAATCCTCTGCTTCAGTCTGCCCTGCGGAGCTCATTGTCTTGGGAGAAAAGTCCTCACCGACTCCCCCGAAAAACTACCTGCCTCCTCCAGGCACTCCCCAAATCCCCCTCCTAATGACCGTACAGGCCCCAAGCAGAGAGGTCCCATTCTCTTCCCGGCTCTTCCCCAATAATGGCCGTGGATGGTGCGGGCGGATTAAGCCAGCGAACGTGTGGATTAAGGTAATCCACACTCCAGAGGCCGTGGGGGAAGGCATTCTCTGCCTCTCAGCGACAAGTTTGTGGGTTTAGCCAAACGGATTGCTACAACAGCTTTTTTTTGTAGTGGGGTCACGCGTTGGGATCGGCCTGTCGCGTACATGAGCATGTGTCCCGTCAAATTCCCATCATGCTCCTGCTTTTACTCTCGTCCCTGTTGGTCCCTCTCAAGCTGAACTGGAGAGGAAAGATTGTGAGCTATTTTTTTCCACCAAGGCTATAGAAACACAGTTTACGTACATTATTGTTGTGAATATCTGGGATGCAAACGGATACTTCAGAAAATAAATTTGGGTATGGAATGAGATGCAAGATACTGAGGTTTATTGAATTTTTTGAGAAAAAATTTCAGCTGTATTTAGCAGTAATGTTAGAAAAAATATATGCTTTTGAGTATGTAATGTTAGAGTATTTTAAATGGGGAAAAATAAGGGTTGCTTCTCTGTATTTTGTAGCTTGTTGCAATATCTTTTCTGATATTGATGATATATTTTGTACACAGTATGGACCCTATATTTAATTGCTGTAAAAGAGGGTCAGGCATCTGAAAGTAAATCAGATTTTTTTCTCGTTGAAGTTGATTGGTGTACTTTTAGAGACACTTGTCAATGACAGGAAGTGTGTGTCCTTCCTGCCCATATAAGAATGGAACTGAGGTGAAGCTTCCTGCAACACGGATTAAACTATGGGTTTTATTAAATGTGAAATTACTGTTTATTCTGCTGATATGCCTGTTAAACCCATTTTTTTGTAATAGATTTATATCACTCTCTGTGTCTATTTTTCTGTGCACCTTGCCGGCGAAGCCCAGTGGTTCTGGAGCCCCCTTTGACAAATTCTACAGTTTTACCATCTAAATTTGACTGTCAGCTTGAGGGCACTTTTTTCTGCAAATGGCAAAGCATTTTAAAGACATCTGATTCACTGTGTTCGGCACGAGTTCTAATTACTGCGGCGTTATTGCGGACTCTGAGTGAGAGGGAGCGAGGCTTTCTGTACTGTCTCTATTATTTTACTGTCACAATTATCGTCGTAATTACAGAGTTGACCTCTTACGTTCTTTGGATAAAATGTGAGCGTGTACTCGTAGAGAAGTACTGACATACTCTGCTTCGCGGTATTTCCATCATGTATTTAGTGACGAGAGAGAGAGGGAGGCAGCTGGAGGGAAGAGAATAGGGAGTGGGGGGAAACGTAGAAAATATATTCTGTTTGTGTGTGTTCCGGTCTTCGCCACTAGGGGCGCACAGAACCCATTTTCAGCTCTCCACCAACCTGTGGCAGTCCCAGTAGCAATGCATTCCAGCGGGCCTCAGGAGGTGCGTTGAGTGCGCGCGCACGTTTGTGTGAAGAGATGCCCCCTGCGGCCCTGCCGCGCACCCGCAGCCCTGTTTGCATCATTATGCTAATTTAAAGTCAAAGAATGCTAATTATATCCTGTTAGACAATGGCTTTACACCAGAGCCCTGTAAGGTCCCTGGGGCCTGGACCTCCGTCGGTCTCTGTTGACTCCTTAACTTTTGTGTTGGTGACAGTTAATTAGCGATCCCCTGCGCGCTGTTTACAGTGCCAGGCCCTGTAAGAAGCGGCAGACCTCAGTGCTTATTTTAAACCAGCCAAACGGCTGCGCCGGGGCAATTATTACATGTTGACTGCAAATCTGTCCGACTATTTGAAATGGGCTGTTTTAAATTAGATGAGATAGATACACGGCCTGAGCTGTGTTCTCATTCTCAAATGCCACTAATATCTGTTTTAATATTGCCTCATTGAGATCCATTGACAACAGCACTTTATATTGTTATGCAGTAGAACTGTAAATGACACACATTCATGCCTATGTTTTCAGTACTTGTTGTCCCCTTACTTTACAAGACCCCGAGGGGGTCGTTTATAGGACGTTGGTGAACTCGCTGAGATTTGTGCCCTCCTTATAGAATCTTTAAGATTTATCATTGCTTTTGTCTTTCTGTCCTTAGTTGAAATTACATCTTTTCAGTTGAATTGAAGTTTCTTGAACTGGGTCTCAAAACTGTGCTTTAATTTGCCATCAATCAACTATTTCTTTATTGAAGATCTTTCATTTGGAAGTTCCACTCGTTTGTATGTCTGAGCAAAAATTATTACCCTCGGGGTAAAAAAAAAAGAAAATAAAACTTCTTAAAAATTATGGAAATTATGTACAGTATTTGCTCCTTCACGATTTCTTCTATTTTTGTAATCATTAAAATAATGTCCATATTAGACAACAGTAACCTGAGTAAACCCAAAATGCAGTTTTTAAGTGTTGATTTCATTTATAGAAGGAAAGAAGCTATCCAACCCCACTTGGCCTTTTGTGAAAAAGTAATTTCTCCCCAAGTTACTTCTCAACCAATTAAGCAAATTTGATTGATAATTGACACAACCAGGCATAATTACTGCCAGCTGTGTTGAATCTGAACATCACGTAAATAGACCCTCTCTGGCAATGTGAAATAGGCAAAACTCAGCCCATAGTGTCGCAAGCTAAAGAATTCCAAGAATAGATGAGGGAAAAAACGGTAGTTGACATCTTCCAGTCTGGAAAGGGTTATGAACCCATTTCTACGGCTCTGGGACGCCAGTGAACCACGGTGAGAGTCATTATCTACAAATAAAAAACACTTGGAACAGTGGTGAACCTTCCCATGAGTGGCCGGCCCCCCAAATTTCCTCCTGGAGTGCATCAATGACTCATTCCGGAAGTCACAAAAGAACTCAGACTGGCATCTAAATCGTAATTGCAGGCCTCACTGGCTTCCATTAAGCTCGGCGTTCATGATTTTACAATAGGAAAGAGACTGGGCAAAAATACGCTCATGGTAGAGCTGCAAGGCAAGAACCATTTCTGAAGAAAAAGGACACAAAGGCTGGTCTCACATTTGCCAAAAAAGTCTTGATGGCCCCCAAGACTTTTGGGATGATATTCTGTGGACAGTTGAGTCCAGTTTGGAACTTTTTGGAAGACATGGGTCCCTTCACATCTGGCTTAAAGCTAGTACAGCATTCCACAAGAAGACCATCATACCAGCAGTCAAACGTGGAGGTGGCCATCGCTTTGCTGCTCGAGGTCCTGGGCGACTCTTTACAGTTGATGGAACCCTAAGTTCCGCTGTCTACCAGATAATCCTGAAGGAGAATGTGCGGCCGTCAGTTCATGACCTAAAGCTCAAGCTTAATTGAATGATGAAGCTGGATAATGATCCAAGGCACATCAGCAAGTCCACCTCTGAATGGCATCTGAAGGTTTTGGTGAATCCTTGTTAAAGTCTTGCTTGAATCTGATTTAGATGCTGTGGCATGACCTTAAACGGGAAGTTCGTGCTCAAAAACCGTCTAATTGCTCAATTAAAACAAAAAGAGTGGGCCAAAATTCTTTGAGCAATGTAGAAGACTCCTTGCCAAAAGCGTTTGATCGCAGTTGTTGCTGCCATGGGTGGCACAACCAATTATTAGGTTTAGAGGAGCAAATATTTTTTCACATGGGCAATATTGACTTTGAATAACACTGTACCATCAATAAATTAGATGGTCATTTAAAAGCTGCATTTTGTGTCCACTCATGTTGTCTTTGTCCTACATTAAAATTATTTTGATGATCTGAAACATTTAAATATGACAAATAAGCAAAACTAGAAGAAATTTGGAAGGGGGCAAATACTTTTTCACAGCGCTGTATATTGAATATTGCAATTATTACATACGCTCTCTGGCTCTTCATGTATACTTCTGTCTCTGAAAAGCAATGGTCGATGTACAGGTTTCTCAATATCCAGAACAGTGTTATGGTCTGTAGATGGGCTGTCTGCCCTGAATGTCAGTTGCTGTCTTTGGAATGAACAGTGGTGAGCTATTTCTGATATGGTTGGGACTAGACAAACGTCTTGTTCTGCAGGTGACCAGGTGGACGAGCTGCACATGCTGTGTGTCAACGACGAATTTACTGCTGTAAATGGCGGATTGACTACTGTAAACAGATCCCACTGAGGCAGAGGCTGTGTGTGCTCATCTACTCTGCCCCTGTGGAAAGAGGGGCGCTGTGTGTGTGTGTGTGTGTGTGTGTGTTTGAAGGTGTGTGCATGTGTGTTTTAGATTTTCTTGGGGGTGTGTGCTTGTGTGTGCGTGCGCATGTACAGTGAGCACCGTAAATCACTGGACAGTGGCACTATTTTTTATCGTTTTGGTTCAGTTGACTGCATCAGTAATGGCAACTGAATTCAAATGAACATGCATTTTACGTACTGAAGAGAGGACTGAAAGCAAAAAGTCCCTGAAACAAGCAGGTACTGGAGATGGCTGCAGCACAGGCCTGGCAGAGTATTATCAGGGAAGGTATTCTGCATCTGCTGACGTCTGTGTGTCACAGACTTCAAGCAGTCATTTCATGCATTTCATGTGTGCTAATACGTGTGTGTGTGTTTATTTGTGATTTGCTTCTGTGTGTGTGTGTGTGTGTGTGTGTGTGTGTGTGTGTATTTCAGACCAGAGATACAGACCGGTATCCCTCTAGACCCTGCCCTGCCCTGTATTATCTCTATCGCTGTAGGTTGTGTAGGTGTGAATACAGATCTCTGTTTCAGACGCTGGGCTCTGAGGTGGCTGCAGCCCTCTGGTTTAATTGAAGCTAATTGCTCCCATGGCTGCGCACTCGACACCCCGAGGGAGCCGCTGTTTGCTGTTTATTCTCTCATGTAAACGGCCCGTTCAGCGCCCCGGAAACACACGGGGTAAACAAACTGGCCCCGAACTCCCACCTTGGGCTGGGTTAGAGGCCGAGGGAGGGAGGGGTGGGTAAGGAGGTAGGGAAAGGGTGATTATTCTCCTCTGAATAGTTTTGCTACACTGTAGAAGTAAATGAGCAGGGAAAGGAATGCTGCCGGGGTGGGAGAGCGGTCTTTCCTGGGGCCTGTGGGCCCGGATTAGGCAGGAAATGAAGTTTTTCACAGTGAGAGAGGGAGCGGTGGGGGGGCACCAGGCATTGTGAGCCGGGTAATACCGTGGTAATTACAAAGAAATATTTGAGCGGCTTGTTTTTTTTTTTTCCCCTCCTCCGTCTCCTATCTCTCTCCGCTTTTCTTTTTCAGGAAAGGTTTCCTCCTGTCGCAGGGGAGAAACTACAGAGAAAGGAGTGAGGAGACCTTCCGATCCTGGGGGTCCTGGGTTTATTCGCTCGATGAGTTAATTACGTTTCGCTTTCTTCGACACCTGCTGCAGAACTGTTTACCCCCCTCTCCCCGGCCCAGGTATCAGACCTGTTTTTCTGAAATGGAGAACTTCTACACGTCCGCTCTACATCCCTCCACCAGCATACGAACACGAACAGTTCTCCCAACTCAACACATTTACCGATGACAAAGTTTTGCTTTGTGTATGTGGCGACCTAGCAAACGGATAACGATACCTCTGCACCCTTGGCTTTGGAGTCGGGCAAAAATGGCAGTGCTAATAAATACTACGTTACCCTCATTCGCTATTGACCACTAATAACTCCGTCATGCGTTTTCACAGAGCCCTGCTCTCTGTGTATTCATGTACACTTCACTCAGCCCACAGAAAAGCTAACGGATGTCGTCTCCTGCCAGTAGGGTTGCTTAATCCCGTTTGTTTACCTCCCTGTGGTTAGTTTATATTTCATGTGATTTGTGGTGCTCCTGGGAGCTGGTTATTTGTGTGGCCCATGTTCTCGCGATTGTGCGTCCATTGCTGCGAGGCGCTATGAGGAGATCTGTTTGGACATTGTTTGTTCGTTGTTCTCTCTCACGACGCGTTTATTCTGTCAGCGCCCTCCTCAGGATGTTCCCCCTACCCAGGTACGTGTTGTCTCTGTTCCTTTTAGTTACCCTGGCCATGATGTCAACTGTGACCCTTCTCATCACTTTGCCAAAGGTTGTGTGCAATATACACAGAGATGACTGGGCAAACCATTGGTGCCTATGGAGAGAGAGTCAATAGGCTAAATAACCAGAAGTCCCTGTAAATTAGCTTTTAGAGTTCAGTGAAAGCGATGGAGGTTAATCTTGGAGGACAGCGCACAATAGCCTGGGTTTGGGATTGAAAAGCTAAAAGATAGGTAGGGAACGGCTCGGCAAAACGAGTGGTTGAGAGTGTAGAACAAAAACTCGTGTGACAGAATGAAATGGCTTGGCCTCGGAATGGAGGGCCGACTGATGAATGCGAGCGAGTCAGAGATCCTAATGGGGAGACGGAAGAGTCCGGCAACACAATGAAGCAGACTGCGGCTAAGGGAGAGAGTGTGTGTGTGTGTTCTTGTACATGCTATGAAGTGAGAACCAAAACATGCTTTTTTCTTACAGAGGGGGGACATTATTGGGAAGTGGGATCATTTTCAAATGTCCTCACAACTGCAAAGGCAAATTGTGACTTATTAGTTAAGGTTAGGGGTAAGGTTACAATCAGTGATAGGTTAAGGTTAGGGTAAGGGTTTGGGGATGGCATACATTGCTTATTGTTAGGATTAAAGAAAGGCTGTAGAGACACCGAAAGAATGAATGGAAGTCAATGCAATGTCCTCACAAAGATGTAAGTACAAGGATGTGTGTGTGTGTGTATATATATGTGTATGTGTGTGTTTGTGTGCGCACGTATACATTTGTGTGTGTCTGCGTGTGTGTGTGTGTGTGTGCGCGTGCATGCGTGCGTGTCTGTGTGTGCGTGTGTGTGTGAGAGAGTGATTGAGCGTGAGTGTTCCTGTAATGACAGTGAAGGACTCTATGTTTGTTTCTCTACATTAGGCGCACAGTGCTCGCCCATTAACGAGATGAGTGATTAACGCGGTGTGGTTAATTTGTCTCGCTCTCTTTCTCTCTCTCTGTACTCTGTGCTGGAGCGTGTATTCCTCTATCCCATTGGCCTGTCTGCCCGAGCTCTCCATACCCCTTTTACTCTGCGCTTTCACCACAAAACCCGCTAACATTTGCCTAGCAACCACTCAAGCACTGTTAGCTAGGCTCTCTGCTGCCCTAATGCACTGGATATTTTAAAACGAGTGCATCTTTAATCTGATTTACGTCTTCGCCGGGAATGCGATCGCAAATGATCACGTATCTGAGTGAGTTTGAAAACATCTCCTGAGTGGGAATCCGGAGGACGGCCCCAAACTGTTACTGCATCCCTTCTGGGAGTTTTAATTGTTTTTTATTCAATAATGCATCTGCGTCAGTTTTTTCAGGCAATTTCTTTAGTTGGCCCAGAAACACTGCTGTCTTAAATTAAGAATTGAAGTCTCATTATAGGACTAATTTTTGTGTCTTTGTTTGAGAGTGCATTCCTGTAGGTCCTCTTGTGTGTTTTAGCGGTTGGTAGCAGGTTCTTATTTGTGTAAGCGAGTGTTTATGTGTTTTAACGTGCTTGTGTGTATGCGTGTGTGTGTGTGTCTGCGTGTGTCTCTGCGTGTTCTCTCATGTTTCTGTGAATGTTAGCGGGTGCTTAAGTTTGGGTGTGTGCACGTGTGTACCTGCGTACATCCGTGTATATGTGTGTGTGTGTGTGTATTGTGTACATGCATGTGTATTTGTGTGTTTGTGTGTGTGTGCGTACACTGCAGGCCAGAAGTTTGGAAGCAAGATCAAATTTGTACAGAAAAGATCATAGTTTCATTGGCATACTTTGCAACAAAATAAACATGATTATTATATAAAGAGTCACTGATCAGAATACATTTTTACTAATTATCAGGCCCATATTACTAGGCCCATGGTCCAAGTGCCCACTAGATTGCCGTTGGCATCCGGTGGGCTGTAAACCATGACATAAAGAGAATTATGCAAAATGTGATTTGTTTTTTACTTTTTCACTGAAGTTGTGACTCTTGCAAATCTTGTCAACCCAAAAACTAAGTCCCTCCTTTCTTTTGTTAACATTTATTCAGCAATGGTCTGGTAACATCAATGTATACAGAACCTAAAGGTAAATAGAGGAAAATGGTGCATATCAGTGAAAGAAAAGTCTAATCATGCAGTAAATACATCCCAAAATCCATAGATTTCATACTGGTTTTTAAGAAAGGCATTGTGAACAGAAACTTGAAGTTGCTTCGAAATTTTTTACCTGTATTGGCCTTGCTTCCAAACTTCTGGCCTGTAGTGTACGTGCATGTGCGTGTGTGTGTGTGTGTGTGTGTGCACGCGTGTGGGTGTGTATGCATGTGAATGCTTGATTTTATGAGTGTATCAGTTTGCTCATTTAACATGCGTCTAATCTGAAGTGGATAAACCGTGCGCTCTCGGTTCTGCTCATTGGTTGACAGCAGCGAGCGGCAGAAGTGAATTCTGGGACGCTGCAGTAATGGTGTCCCTCTGGGGTGCGGGGTGAAGCCGCTCGCTCAGATTGACGGACAGCTCCGGCGCGTTGTGTTGTCGCGGGTGCTAACAGCTTTAGCGGTAAATAGCTTATGCTGCGTGCTGTCACGGTGACTGACGGCCGAGGCGTTTTGTCGCCGTACTCCCCGCCGCCCCTGTGGGCCACACCCTCTCCTGCGCATTAACATCACTGCCGCACTTCTAACGGCGCTCGCGCGGCTTTTACTCCGGTAATGCTAAACGTCAAAACCGCCGAGCCTCGACTCCCAGAGCGCCACCGCTAATGTAAAACTTGTTTAAGTGCGTTTCGGAGGATGGGCCGATTCCGCTGGGCTTTTTACAAGGCGGCTGCTGTTTAATGCAAATTCTCTCCAGGGATGTTTTTGCCCTTTTTCATCTCAAGTGAAAAACTTAAACAACTATTAAGTTGTACTGTTTTGTTGTTTTTTAGCATAAATTTTGATGCAGTGGTGCGTGGGAGCGCACAGGCCTGTACACGCGCACATAGTGCTTTTTTGTTTGTGCCTTTGCATCCCAGTTCTGGCTCAGGCGTTTAGATTTTGAATGTGTATCTTGTTCTCTTGCTGTAAAGATCTAAATTAAACGAGCAGGACGTCGTACAGACCCACTGTATGTAATGCACATGCGGCCCGCTAAACATCCCTGAGTGAGCGAGTGCTCACGGGACATTTAGTGGTTAAGTCTCGCAATAATACTTAGATTAGTTACAATGCATTTTTTAAGTCAGTTCTCTGTCTTTTGGAATCACATTTTAAATTTAGATGGATTTTAAATA
Source organism: Gymnothorax javanicus (assembly GCA_029692085.1). Lineage (NCBI taxonomy): Eukaryota > Metazoa > Chordata > Actinopteri > Anguilliformes > Muraenidae > Gymnothorax > Gymnothorax javanicus. The sequence continues at coordinate 38,171,718 of CM056208.1, read as the reverse complement.
CACATCTGTATCTGTCGACTCTTTTTCTGTCTTCCTGTCTTCTCTCCATCTCTCCATCCCATTCTCATCCTCTTATCTTACTCCTCTCTCCATCTTTGACTGTTCTCCTGTCAATGTTTGCAAAATGTGAAAGTTTGACACTTGTGCTCAAAGATTCAAGGTGTGTGTGTGTGTGTGTGTGTGTGTGTGTGTGTGTGTGTGTCTGGTGTCTCTGTGTCCCTGTGTTCCTTTTTTGACTCCATTTTCCCCTTCTCCACAGCTCTCTCTCTCTCTCTCTCTCTCTCTCTCTCTCTCTCCTCATGACCCCCTCTCCCTGTTTCAGCAGGGTAGTGTAATGGCAGACACAGCCGCTGGCCCTGGATCAGCTGCAGCAGTAAGCTCGGGGTGAAGCGCTCAGTGCTTGGTGAATAGCGCTGACTCTGGCGCAGTCTCGGTGACAGCTGATCCCCACGCCGAGCGAGCGGGTCGAATCCAGTCACGCCAAAAACCCCTCCACCCCTTCAGCAGCTTGGCCTTGGGCCGCCGCCGAGGCCTTTGTGTTTGCCCAGTCAGGCCGAAATCGGCCCCCGAGCGGAGCGTCGCGGAGGGAGGCCTCGGCCGGAGCGAGGGAGGGGAGAAAAGAAGTAATTATTTTCAGTCACTGAGTTCTGAAGATCCCGGTGTTAATTACGGCCTCGCTACAAACGCCGGCGAGCCGAGTGAAAAAGCAGGAATGTTTATGAGACCCGGCTCGGAACATGACACCTCGGGTTCCCTGGCGTCGCAGCCCCGAGGAGCGTGATTATGTGTCCGCCTCTCTTTTGTGACGGAGATTACGCACAGAGTCCCATTACACCCCCACCCCACCACACCCCACCCCGATACACCCCGTCTTCATTGTCCGCCCTGTTTCATATGTACTGCCGTCTGTCCGCTTCATCGCTTCCTCAGGACACGTCCTCTCTCGCTCTCTCACTCTCTCCTCTTCTGTCTGTTTTTCCAACTCTCTCAATCCTCAACTCTAAAGTCTGTTTTTACTGTTTGTAGCTGTGGTGCTCCTCTTTTCAAGTCTCGACCGCGATGTGTGTTTGGACTTGTGGGCTGCTTTGATACAGCAGAAGTGACTTAAACAAAAATCACTGTAAGCAATAACAAAAACAATAACAGAGGCTGTTGTGGAGTATGGAGGGTGAACACGCTGGGCTCGTTGTTTAGCAAGGTGTGGAATGGAGACGAGGGGTGGGTTAGCCAGCGATGTAGCAGTGCTCTGATGGAGGGGAACTGGGAGAGGGGTGGTGGGCTGCAGAGGGGGACTGGATTGGGGGGAAGGTATACCCGCAGCCCACAGCCTGCTGCTACACTTATAACTGCTCTGCTGTAGCACTAGAGTGGGACACATCTGATCCCAGTGCAGCAAAACGCTCTCAGGAGTGATGTCACGCCAAACTGAGAACCAATTAATTAACAGGCTGGGGTTCATGCCTCTGAAAATGTACAGAATTAGGACCACTAATCACTGCAGGGCTTTTTCTCACTCTCTCTCTCTCTCTTTCTTGTCTCTCACTCCATCTGTTACTCTCCCTCTTCCTCTCTTTTTCTCTCTGTCATACACTCTCCCTCCATCTTTTTGTGTATTTCTCTCCCTCTCCCTCCATTTCTCCCTCTCGGTCCCTCCTCTCTCCCTCTCTCTCCGTCTCCCTCCATCTCTCCCTCAGTCTCCCTCCATCTCTCCTTCTCCCTCACCTTGTCACTTTCTGTCTCTCTCTCTTCTCTCCCTTTCTCTCTCTCTCTCTCTCCCCTGCAGGCAGTGCAGTAGGGATTACCAGTCGTCTGCTGTAGAAACAGGCCTCTGGCTTTAGGCTTGAAGGCCTTCCCACTGTGTCTTTCATCAGGTGCTGGGGGGTGGGGGGGAGCAGGGTGGGGTCGTGTGTGTGCGTATATGTGTGTGTGTGTTTGTTTCTGGGGGGGGCGTTAATGAGGAGGGCGGGGCCGGGATACGCACAGGTCGGCCAGCTCCGCCTCCCCTGGCACTGTGGCCAGAGCAGACCCTGGGGGAGGGATCTGTTCCCCCATTCTGTTTCCACAGTTCTGTCCATCAGTCTCTCTCTCTCTCTCTCTCTCTCTCTCGTGCCCCCCCCCATGTACTCCAAATCTGTGGTCCTGAGTGTGTGCCAGCTGGGGAGGGGGGTCGGAAAAAACTACCCCCCCCATGTTCTCTGGCTTCTCTCAGCACAAGGCCCGAGCTGTTTTTGCAGCTTTTCCAAGTGGCTTTTTGCAACTGTCTCACAATAGAGATACTAATTACTTTTGATTTGGAGAGCTGGTTAATTGATTGGCGTAGCGTCCTAATTGCGTCTCTCTTACTCGGCTGTTCAAAAACATCGCTGGGGTTCGTTTCAGATGACTCTCCCGCGTTTTGACACGCAGTCCGCGAAACATTAATTCAGGTAAATAGCGAAATAAAAATTTCATGTGCCCACTCGCAAACGCTCTCCCACACACTTTGTGTTGATAAGGCAGACTCTCTGAATTGGATGGAATGAAAGTAAATGCGTGTTTTTCTGCTGCACTTGACTTTATACCAGTAAACGGCTCTCCGTGTCACAGTGTTTTGTCTCTTTCAGTTGCTCTTTCTAGCGTTTTCCCTGTCAGGCGGCTGAGTGGATAGTTATGTGAGGCAGCGCTGTGAGCAGTTGTTAGTGGCTGTGGAATTGGTCGTATTTCAGCACTGTAGCGATTTCATTCAATTTTGAGTACTACTGGTCTGCCAGTGCGGCTCTGTGTGGTAGCAGAGATGGAGCTGGTGTTTGAGTCACGCGAATTTATGCATTTGAGCTCTCTGTGTTAGTCACGGTCTTTACTGCACAATGGAGCAAATTGTGCGTTTTGATCTGGATGGGGGAAAATATTGGGCTAATTGTTTCCAACTCAGAATGCAGATCTTGCAGTCCGTGTTTTCTGTTTTTGCGCGTACCTGAGTTGCCACGGTGATGGGTGGCCCCTGATTACTGTGGTGAGGGTCCAGCCACTCCACCACTCACACACACACACGCACACGCACACACACTGACATACATGCACGCGCACGCTCAAACATGTACAGACACAAACACGGGCAACAAACATGCACAAACGCACATGTACGCGTATGTGCACACGCTCACTCGCACAAAAACACTCACAGATGCGCACACACACATATGCTTGCACAAACATACACACACACACACACACGCACACGTATGCTTGAACAAACACATGCGCGCACACACACACACACACACACACACACACACACATACACACTCACACAAATGCACGCACGCACAAACCCACAGATATGTACACACGCCTGATGTGAAGCACATGGAGAGCTCCAGAGTGGACCCTGTAAATCAACTGGAATCATTTATCCCATTCAGCCCCTGTTCAGGAAATTGTGCATTTTTCTAATCAAATTAAAATAAGCATCATTCACTGAGCAGTCAGGGGGGGAGGAGAGGATGGAGGTGATGGGGGTAGCTATGGGTTTTTTTAGGTAATGTGAGTGTCTGTGTGAGAGTGTGTGTATTTGTGTGTTTGTGTGTGTGTGTGTGTGTGTGTGTGTTTGAAAGTGCATGCACGTTTGTGATTGTGGAGGTATGCACGCATGTGTATGTGACAGTGTATGCCAGTGTGCATATTTGTGAGTGTTTGCAGAGGTGTGTGTGTGCGCGTGTAATGTGTATGTGAATGTGTGTTTGGGTGCATGCGTGTGTGCGGGTGAGTGTATTTACATGTGTGCGTGTGGCGTGCGAGTGCATTTACATGTGTGCGTGTGGTGTGTGTGTGTGCATGCGCATGCGTGGGAGTGCATTTATGTGTGTGTGTGTGTGTGTGTGTGTGTTTGTTGGACAGGAGTATAATCCCTTTCAGGCCACACAAACGTATCATGGACAGGAGGCGAATGGAGGAATATTATTGGTGAGCTTTTTCCACCGGCCTCTGAAGCTTGAGTAGCAGCGTCCTCATTTAGCCTGAAGTCACAGACCTGAGAGAGGAGAACCTCACGCTAATGCGCTCTCACAAACGCCAGGGAAACGGACCGGCCAATCGCACGCGCTCTCTCCACTCACCTCCGAGAGGGGTGGGGGGGGGGAAAGGACAAGGTCATTGAGATAAAAATGATTTTGATTCATTTCAAGTGAACCGTCCAATTTTGAAATTAGCCTTGGGCCTCCATAAAGAATATTTACGAGTGGAACATATAATGCGTATTGCCCAATTGTGTATGTGCATTATTTTGGGCTCGGTAAGTGTGCTGCTTTGACCGGCCATTACAGGATATAATGAAGGGGCTCTTAGGGAGACGGCAGATACCGGTGAACTGAGCTGGGTGGAGGGGGAGTGGGATTCGGTTGCTGTGGGAGAGTGTGATGTCGGTAAGGGTGGTTGGGTCGGGGTAGGTGGGTGTAGTTCGGTGGTTGAGTCGCTCAGTTATGGCAGGTGACGGTTGATTGAGTGGTTTAGTGTTGTGGTTTTGGGCAGGTGGGTGTAGGTAGGGTGATTGGCTGGAGGGGGTGCGGGCATGTGGGTGTGGTTCTGGTGTTTTGGTGGGTTAATTTGGGGAGATGGGGGTGCAGTTTGGCGGTTGATTTCGGGCAGGTGGCTAGAGGTGTGGCGATTGGCTGGCAGGGCTGAGGCTGGTGATTGTCAGTGATGGATTGGCTGTTGAATGCAGGGGCGGGGCTGCGCTTGCACTGAATGCTGGGGTTGGTGGAAGTTGGTTGGCATCACATAGCACACTAGGCCCCTGAAGTGCAGAAATAAAGTGACTGGGATGGACGATCAACCTGACTTACAGTTGCCAGTGATTACACCTCGCCAGAGAGCTACTGCTAACAGGAAGGGAGAGAGAAGAGAGAGTCATCATCACCGAAGTCATGATTTTCCAAATAAAAATTGGCCAAATGTCAAGAAAATAGATACCACTTCACTTTTGGCAGCTGTGTGCTTGAACACACCTTGGATTATACCTGCGGCAATATGTCAGTCAGTGCATCTGGGACCTTCGGCACAGCCGCGAATGTATTGAAAGAAAAAGAAGCTTTTTTTGGTATTAAGCATAAATTTTACCACATAAGATACCAACCACAGTCTGGTCAAAACCCTTTGGAAGTACTGGATAGTGCATTCCCCGAAAATGAGAGTTCAGCTGGAGGAAAGGGGACACATCCAGCAGACACACTGCACATATAATTCTGCCCATCCAGCAGACACACTGCACATATAATTCTGCCCATCCAGCAGACACACCGCACATATAATTCTGCCCACACGCTTATATTATAGTCATAGAAAGGCTCTGAATACTGCATGTAGAATTTGGCCAGTTTCCTTTAATGATAAATATCTGAACAAGAGGGCTGAAATTCTGGATGCGCCTATCAAATCGAATCCTGAAAACTTAAACAAATTAGTACCCATGAGCTCAACCAGTAACAACATCCTGGTCTTGAGACTGCTTGAGTAATGTTTGTTTTAACTTGAAATACTAGTCTGCTGCCTATCCGAATAAACCAAAATATGATGCAAACTAAATTTTATAGTGGTACCTAGAGAAGGCAAACTTGATAGCTGTCAGGACCATAAATGTGACTGCATTGGTTACACATACGTGCGCAGTATGAGGCATTGACGCAAATCTCGACCAGGCTCATGTTTTGCGGCCACAGACTGGTAGTTAAGAGAGACTGTTAGAAGCAGTTTCAGCTCCCAAAAAAAAAGAAAAAAAGATTGACTTTGTGCCCACTGTGAGATCGAGACAGTGGTAGACTCCCTCTGTAAAAAATTTGAAACCACGCTCCCTAAATTAACTGAGAATTTAATTTATTGACTTATTTCAAGAAATTAATTCATTTTTGAATTTTATGATCTCACATGGTTGGCTGTCTTCATTACCTACCGCAGTTTTATTTCTTAACAAAGTTTTACATTGCTTTTCTTCCTTTTGATGTTGTTTTAGTTGCTGTACACCAACAGTGACAGTGCTGATGTTTGGTTACGCCAGTGAAGCTCATTTGAATTGAATTGAATCAGGAAAGAGAGGGAAAGAGAGGGAGAGAGCAGGAAAGAGAGGGAGAGCAGGAGAGAGTGACAAACTGGATGGGTCATCACTGATGACGGCTCTATTACTTGGCACAGTTAGAGTGTTAAGTGCTGTCCTGGTGTCAGTGTGAAATTGATCGCGGACGCGCTGCCCGGGAGATGCTCAGCCTGAAAGCTTCAGGAAAACAGCCTGGAGGTCAGAGGTCACCAAACGTCCTCCCATCCACTGCCCCACCCCCACCCCCTCCTCCACTGCAGAGCGCTGTGACCCAGCCAGACAGGCACGCAGGGTCAGCGGGGGAGTGGAGGGGGGGGGCTGGAGTGACACCACCACTGACGCTCATCAATAGCCATCGAGCGCCATTGTGCGCTAATGCTAGCCTGATGGATCAGTTTTCGGCTTTGGCCCGGAGGACCATTAGCTTTAGGAAGAGACGCGATGCTGATATGGGGGGGACAGGCCCGGGCGCTCGGCACAAACCGGCACGCATGCGGGCTCATCCTGGAGAGCCACCCACACCTCCCTCCCTCCCTCACTCCATCTGCCCATCCCTCCACCTGCCTGCGTGCGGAAGGGGCCAGTCAACAGGAGCATGAAGCGCGTCCTTTTTATATACTGCTGCTGACACAGGGGGTTAGGTGTTAGTTGAGGCCAGCTGGGCCATGTAGCAGCATAGCAGCTTGTGTGTGTGTGTTTATATGTGTGTGTGTGTGTGTGTTTGTATGATAAACTGAGTGGGGTAGAACAATGGCCTCAGTCGAACGAGATTGGAGTGGCGTTTCAATTGATTACTGGGCTTTTGTATTGATCCAAACCGCTTTCGTCTTCATTGTACGGAGTTAATATCTGCGCACGAGTTGCTGTGGCAGCTGTGTATGCATGCTCTCACACACACACACACACACACACACACACACACACACACACTACTTACTCACTCACTGTGTATTCATTCATGTTCTCAAATATGTCCCCAGCTCACACAGTGGCAGATAATTACAAACACACCCTCATTTGCCCTCGATCATTGTATGCTGATATGTATGTGCAGTCATTGCAGCAGCATCCTTACTTGTATGTGCTTGATTTTATTTTATTTTTTTCTTATTGTCTGATTGTACGTTTGTCTGTCTCTGCATATGATCACTACACTTACATCGCTCATGTAAAAAACCTGCCCATCTATGTAGTGAACATGCACTATGCAGTCACACAAAAAACCTGAGTACAGAGGCTTCTAGCCCTTTTTTCGCAGACCTAACATCACTTAGGTTTGATTTTGTTCTTGCCGTTAGGTATCTAATAGCAGTATCTGACTTTAATGGAGTGAGAGTCGGGTTGTCTTTCAGCGCGGCGAGCTCGGTAACAGACTCGTAAGCGAGCCGCGGCGTGAAATCCTTTCCCCCAGAGCTGCTGGCCTTCCTTGTCAGCGAGTAGGGGTGACCCGCGGAGTCGCGCGGCTATTAGCGCTCGCGTACGGCGTAGGCGCGGAATGCCCCGGGATGACTGCCGATCGATGCCCGCCGGCGTTCGAGTCGGCCCCTCTGCAGCACCCCCCTCCCCGAAAACGAGGCGCCCTAATGGCACGAGCTGCATTCAGTCCGTTTAGGTGCCATCTTCTCCTGAATTACCGCCGCAATCTACGCCTCCCAACCAACCCCGTCCGCCACCCTGCAAAACGATCATATGTAGCACTTTGTGACTGCCCATCTGTTAACCCTTAGTGCGCTGAAATAACTTTTGAAAAAATATAACTTTAATTATCTTGTGCTGTTGAAAACCTATCATGTGGCGACTTGCGGGAGCTCTTTTAAACAAGTCGCCACATGATAGGTTTTCAACAGCTTTGATTTTGATATCTTACATCATTGTGCAACAGCAGCTGCATTCAGCGTTCTAAGGGTTAATGCTTTGCTAGACACACTGTAAATGAGGTGAAGGTGACACTATATCGCAAAACCCTGTTACTGAGTTAGTAGGAGAGTTCAGTGAGGACAACCCGAAACCTTCCAAAATACTGAACATGGCTTGAAGCGAACTGCTTTTCTGGGTTTAACTCAGAACTTCTTTCAGTGACTCGGCTTTGTTTCTCGGTGATGTACCCCCTGGGTTTTTTGGGGTTTTATACACTGAATCTATGAGGCATGCTAACAGCAGCTGAGAGGGCTGAACCCAAAAAGGAAGAGGAAACTTAACCAATCCAAATTCTTGTCTAAGCAGCACTAGTTGAGGCTGGTATGAGGAATATAATAAGCATATTGACTACTGCCCCCTACTGACTGCAGAGTTACATTACGCTGTTTTGTTGGAGTGCTTGCTCTATATACAGTTCCTTTAAAGTGCCCGGCTGGGACTTTAGGGCACAAAGTCCTCACCAGGCATCTTTAAGGGTTACGGGATGGAAGCTGTTTTTCGGGAGGGGTCGGATAGCGCTAGCGTAGACAGCATCGCGATGACCGCTAATTGGAACTATTAAAAAGACTACAGCCGCGGTCGAAATAGCCCTAATTGCTACTGCAATTTCAGAAACAAAAAGTATTTGTCCTGGGCTCAGTTTAGCAAGTCAAAATAGGGTTGGGCGGGCTTGTATTTGTTTTTTTTTCTGTGACTGCGGGTGTGTTTTTAAAAGCGTTCTCTAGCAGGAGTGGGCTCTAGAGCATCCAGTGCTGAAGTGCTCTTCTGTGCAGCAGTGAATAAGGAGGTGCTTAATTTTAATATCGCTGAAACGGACACCGTTTGTATTACACCACTCCGATATGTAGAGGCAAAACTCAAGTCCCTGACCTCACTGCTCCACACACTTTGGTTTTTTTGATTGCTGGATGTTTATGTGCTTTATCTAGTGTTGCCTTGTACTATGTGATTGGGGCGGGTGAAAATAAGTCTTTATTTTGGCCCAGATCCTCCCTTACACCCCCCCGTCAGCCCCCGCCACCGGCTCAGAATTGGACTGGGACGTCCTGTGCGGCAGGGGATGGCAGGGAGGTCCGGAGGGGTCCACTAGCGTCTCAGGCCCGGTATCATTCCTGATTTACATGCTAATTACTGAAATTATCAAGCGTGAGTCAGATGGCTAATAAAGGCCTTGTTTTCTGAGTGTGCGTTTAAATGTGACCGCCGTCTCTTGTGACTCGCGCTCGGCGCGACACTCGCCGGCGCTGAGGGAACAAATAAAAATTTGCATGAAAAACTTAACACCTTTCAGGTTTTTTCTTTTTTGTTAATTGTCATTTACATATTAATTACTGGACCAAAGCAATCGACAGCGGCGATATCGGAGGCGATACCGTGTTCTCCATGCAGTTTTTGGCATGCCTTGAAGGTGGCACTTTTCTGCAGACACCCCGGGTTCCTGTTAATCCCCAAGATCGGACTCTGTGAGCATCAGAGATACAGCTAATGCTGCCACTCTTTCTTTCTCTCTCTCTTCATCCTCTCCACCTTTTTTTCTCCCCTTCCCTGTCTTCCTTTTCCCTCCATCACCCTTTCTGCCTATATGAAGTGAAGCTGGCTTCGTGGCACATCTACACCCCATTTCAGAGCATTATACAGCACTTTTGCACTTGACCTCTGACCCTTGGATAATTAAGTGCGGATATTTTTATTACCAGAGTGAAACTGTCGGACGAACAATGTTCTCAGTGGTGGGGTCTTTGCACTTCAGGGCCATTGCTTGTGGGGTGAACAGCAGCGATGAATCTCGGGGCCCACCAAGGGGGCCCCGGAATTCACTTCCAACACCCTCCCTCCCCCTCCTCCCCTTACTGACGCAGAGATGGTTTTCCTGGATGTCATTGACCCAGGGCAATGATAGTGAGATTACCCATCATGCCTCACAGCCACCTGGCTTATATACAGCTGTACAACTCTCGACAGAAGAACTTAATTCATATCCATTTTCACTCCCTGAAAACATATTGCTCTCAAGGTAAATGACATTGTCGCTGAGTGTGGATGAATTATTATTTTTTGACCGTTCAGTGTGGGGTTGGGGTGAGATTAATTTCCTCTGTGCCTGGTGCGTGTTCGTATCGCTCAGAAAAACACATAATGAAAACTATGAAGCTGAAAATGGATTTTTGTCCTTTTGGCAAAGAGGTGTTTTCCACTTAAGCAACATGATACATCACTGTCCATGGCTCTGCTGTGCTCTACAGTGTTGTTATTTGGTGAGTATTTACTCTTGAAAATCGATGTGTACCACTCCTACTCAAAAAAAGTTGGGATGACATGGAAAATGCTCATAAAAACCTAAAGCAGTGATTTCAAAATTTACTTTGACTGGTATTTCATTGCAGACAGTATGAAGACAAAACTTAAATGTTTTGTCTGCTCAACTTCATTTTATTTGTAAATATACATTTTTCCTTCCACTCTGGCCTCCTATACATTCCAAAGAAAGTTGAGAGGGGCCAAATTAAGAAGAGTAACGGAGTTAAAAGTTTGAATAATGATGTGATTTGAAACCCCTGATGCCAACAGGTAATGGTAATCAAGATTTGGTGTGAAAGTAACATCCAGGAAAGGCCTAGTCCTTCAGGAACAAAGATGGATCCATGATCGCTAGCTTATCCTCAACTGCATGAGGAAATCATTGACAAGATTTAAAAACAATGTTCCTTGAAGGAAGATTTGATGGGATTTGGATATTTCTCCCTCTGTGGTGCATAACATAATCAAAAGATTCAAGGAATCTGGTTTTTGTGCGTTAAGGGCAAGGGCGCAAACCGAAGCTGAATACTCAGGATCTACGATCACCCAGAATGCATTGCATCAAGAAAAGTTATTATCTATAAGTTAAACAATCAGATGGGCTCAGGATTACTTTAGCAAACCTTTGTCAAATAATACAATACGTGGTCTTAAAATGCCAGTGAAAACTTCACAACGCGAAAAGGAAGCCCTATATTTATAGTATCAAGAAGGACCATCGACTTCTATGGGCATAGAGGTCTGCAATGGACCATCACACAATAGAATTGTGTATTGTGGTCAAACAAGTGAATATTTTAGGTCTTTTTTGTAACAAAAGCACACAGAGCGCTCTGGACCGAAGAATGAAAAGATTATCCAGACTTACCAGCGGTAACTCCAAAAGCCGTGTGCTTGGATGGCATGGAGGTGTCTTGGCGCTCTTGGCAAGGGTAACTTGCACCACTGTGAAGGCACCATTCATGCTGAAAAGTGCGCTGAGATTTCTGAACAATATATCCTACCTTCAAGACCACATTTTTTTCATACGCATATTTCAACAAGATGACGCATAATTGCATTCTGCATGCTTTACCGGGGCATGACTGCATAAGGAGAGGGTGCAGGCGCTGGACTGGCCGGCCTGCAGTTCTGATTTAGTCCCCGATAAAAAAACTTGTGGTGCATTTTCAAAAGCAAAATGCAACAATGGGTAGCTGGTACTTTTGCACACCTTATGGCTTGCTTGTTGGATGTGTGGGACAAAATTACATGTGATATATGCTTTATCGCTTGAAGTCTTCAGTCTCTAAATATTTATTTACTGTTGAGAAAAGGAATGGCAACAAGCTGGTAAATACTTTATTGTCCCAACTTTTTTGAAATATATTGCAAGAATCAAAATTGAAATTTGGGTTTATTTTGTATGATCACTAAAATTTATGTGGCGAAACATCAGTTAATTGAAAAGTCTATTCACCCTCTGCTGTATCGAAAACACTAAAACAAAACTTTCTTTCATGCTTTAACTCAGTGGTGTCCAATCTTATCCGTAAAGGGCCGATGTGGGTGCAGGTTTTTGTCCCAGCCAGCAGTGCTACTGCACCTGATTCCACTAATTAACTAATCAGAGGTTTCAATCAGGACCTTGGCGGGTAGAATCAGGTGTGTTAGTGTTGGGCTCTAACAAAAACCAGCACCCACACTGACCCTTTCTGGATAAGATTTGACACCCCTGCTTTAACTTGTCAATTTGATTGTCTATTGAAAATATTTGCTTACTTAAAACTCGGTGACTGCAACAGACTCCAAAAAGTTGGCACAGGTGCAAGTTAGGACAAATCATGATGTGACAAGTTGCAGTAATAATGTGATGTGGAGCAGCTGATGTTAAGCAGGTGAGAGAGTAGTGATGTAGTATGAAAGGGCCTCCAAAAAAGGCTTAGTCCCTCCAGAGCATAGGTGGGTTGAGGTTTACCAGTTTACCAATAGATGCATAAGCCTATAACCTACCACTTTGAGGACGATGCTCCCAAAATCCAAATGGGTAGCATTTTGGGCATTTTACTCTCCATAGTGCATGATGTAATGGAAAGACAGATGGACGGGCATGGCCAAAAACCCCTTTGGAATGCTTGTGATCTCCAAACCCTTGGACTTCCCTATATTGAGAACTATCATGCAAATGTAATGGATATCAGGACATGCGCTTGGAAATACTTTGGTACACCTTTGTCAGAAAGCAGCACTTGCCACTGCATCCTCAGTTGAAAGTTAAAATCTTACTATCCAGAGCCATATGTAAACATTGTTCAAAAGTGCCGCCGACTTCTCTGGCCTCGGAGTCATCCGAGATTGACAGTAATACAGTGAAAGCGTGTCAGGTGGTTTTTGGAAAAAAAGTTGTGTGTTCTCCAGATTAAAGACAACCCAAGCTACTCTCAGCGTGTGGTCCAAAAACCAGTAATTTTGCGAGTTTGGATTGATGTGGCGCCCCAAGCAATGGAGGCAGTTTGTGCCATCAAAGAACTACATGACATCTAAAACATTTGGTTTGTATTGGTCATTTCGGACGTTGTGGTTCTTCTCAGGGCGAAAAACTGCTGGCGCTGTCAGCACCGTGCCAGTCCAAACTCGCCCATTGTCATGGTATGGGGATGTGTTTGTGAGAAACATATCCAGCCATTTAGAACTTGTCTGTTCGAGGGACATCACTTTCCAGCAAAACAACACCAGACCACATTCTGCATGGATTACAAGTGCATGGCTTTGTAAGCAGAGTGCGGACGCTAGACTGACCAGCCTCCAGTCCTGATCTCTTCCCTATTGAGTATATATCATGCACTATGAAGCAAAACATACAGCAGTGTCTCTTTGTAGGACCAGTAAATAAGCCTTGAAAGTGGTGCTGCACCCTGGCTGCTTTCTCAGGCTGACTGAGGCACCTCGATCTACTGCGCATTGCTGACTGCTTAAGCCTCAGTCACATTCACAATGCAGGAGGTCCTTCCGGCTAGATCTGGACGAGTCTGATCCATGGCCAGTCAAAGAGCAGGCTTTTGTGTCTTCTCACCCAGTGGAGAGACCGGCTTCATTTAGCTATGTGTCAGTATCTGCTGTGACGAGCTGCTTCTTTATTGGTCCTGTGCCGTGCAAGTGTGTATTTTGAATGTGCAGTGTGGTGTGCGCATTCATTCTGGGGTGTCAATATGTATGTCATGTGAATGAGTATGTTAAGTAGTGTAAGTGTGTGTTATGTAGTATGATATTGTTCTCATACTGTGACAGTGTAGAGTGTATATTTTTTCCTGTAAGGCATGGCTTTTTAACCCTATGGGAGCAGTCGTATCCAGCGTAAGCCGTCCTGTTGTGATGTTCTCTTTCGTCTGTATGAATTGTCATTAGTTGGGTCTCGAGTCTGAAGACTGAGAGGAATTGCGCTAATCCCTTTGAAACGGCAGAGTTTCTGAATGTCCGTGTGAAGATGGGAGTACTTTTGTCACCATGTCCTTGATCACATCACACGGAAAAAGTCCTGGGAAGCCTTCTTTTCTACATTTCAGTCTGTCTGCTCCCTACCAGCAGTTGCCTCTGTTCACTGCTGGGCATGATTAGGATTTCTTTAAACTATGGCTTGCTGCAATCCACTCAACAAATCGCAAGCAGTTGGTGATCTGCTAGCAATCGGGGCGCACAGGTGGCATTTAATTAGAGCTACACTTCCTGTCAGCGTGCTGCTTGACTTTATCCCTGACCCGACCCCTGACCTTTCACCCCCGGTCACCTCTCTCTCCTCGTTGTCCATCCCCCCTCGCTCCTCCTGATTGGCTCGCCGACTCCTCTAATCTGTTAAGCCCAACTTTTTATCAGTCGCTTATCCTGTACATGGCTGAGGCTGTATTGGACGTGATGCTTCCTCTTGTGCAATCGACCAGAATGCAGGAATGCTGTCATTGTTTGTCATTGGTGCGGTTCTCAGTGGGCGCACTGTTGACTCCCTCAATAAGCCTCCTCTTAAATAAGGCTCCTCTTACCTCAGCAGGTCTCTACGAAGTGAATCAGATGCCATTTGCACATCCAAAGCCCATGAGCGCTAATGTTGAGCGCTCCTGTCTTTTGTGGAGTTTGGTCCAGAAGTTCTGGCTTGGTCAAGAAGAACCATCAGAGGTTCTGGCCAAATCTTGGTTTGGAAAGCAAAATTCCAGAATTTTCAGGCTGCAAGGTGTGCTAATTAGCACCCTATTTTGGGTAGAAGGTAGAACAAATTGGTGAAATCTGCTGGCCAAGCTCTTGGATTGGGGAAACGCATGGCAGGACTTAAACTGTCACAAGCTGGTCCTGACAACTCTGAGTGCACCTTGGATTAATGGCTCATCATCCCCGATCTCTCAGCCCAAAAGAATGAGTCCCCTCGACCTCCTTACCACTGGCAGCCAGGATCTCTGGCCCAGCCTGTCTGGGCCGGGTGGCGAGGAAGAGGTCAACAGGACGGCTCCGTTGCGCACCGTAGCTCTCCAAACTCCATGGGAGACGGGCTTCCCGCTCCGCCGCCGACAAAACATGCGCATCTACATCCCCTCCTGGACAATCAAGGAAGGAAACGCGGCCTGAATAATGGTGTTCCCAAACAATACCGCCGGGACCAAAACAAAGGGGGCAACGTGCAGGTCTCGGGGGAACGTGGCTGGCCCTGAGCTCTGGGGGACCTGCACATTGTTTGGGCGCGTGAGACGAGTGTCCCGCTTTTTCTTATCTAATACGTTAACCACGATGCTCTGCTGCCGCCAAGTTGTGACCACACCTTTAGTTCAGGCAAACCGTATCTTCAGTCTCTGAGGAATGCCTATGGAAGTTCAATATCGCACTGAAATTGGGTTGTGCAAACTTTAATCACGCTTAGCAATTTTAAAATTTTAATTTTGCCATTTTATTAAGATCATAAATAGTTGGGTTAGTGAATGTGGGTCATTGTATGACAGTGTGATAGCATTTTATTAGTTTAACTGAGGGATTATTTGTTGTGGGTGCACTATGTGTATGTGTGTGCGTGTTTGTGTTTGCGTATTAGTGTGAAAATTCTTACCTTATCTAGCTCATATTTATGGCGGGGTAGCAGTCACGTGGTTAGTTACAGTCTTGTGGGAACTGTGGCTTATGTAGCCCATATTTATGGAAGGGTAGAGGTCGCTAGTGGTTGGTTACAGTCTTGTGGGGACTCTGTGAGTATGATGGCTTATGGAGTCCATATATAGGGGAGGATAAAAGCTGCATGTGGTTACTTATAGTTTTGTGGGAACTCTGTGAGTATGATGGCAACAGAAGCTGCTTCATTAGCCTTCTCTGCCGGTCACAGATGTGGAATTGATTATCTGGCTCCGTGGGGGCTCCATTACTGTGTTTACCAGCATTTGTTTTATTAATGGACTGGGTGTATCTGGGTCAGTGGTGCACACAGCAGTGATGAGTCCAGAATAGTTTTATCCATCACAAATTTCTCTAAGAACCGCGTATGAGTGTGTGTGTGTGTGTGTGTGTGTGTGTGTATGTGCGTGTGTGTGCGCGTCTGCGTGCGCGTGTGAGTGCGTGTGTGCGACTGTGTGTGTGTACTATCATGCGCCTAGGTCTCCCAACTTAAGCGGAAACCCACAGCAGTTGTTGATAAAGCGTGTCGCAGTTGTATTACACAGAAACGCACAAGCTTTATGTCCTGCTCTTCTCATTTATGTCTCAGCCTGATCTGCGTAAATGGCATTTTGCTTTTCCAGAAACCCAAAAGGTGATTGCCTTGCTTCGAAACTTTGTCAGCGTGCTTGTTAGCCGGTGAAAATGACTGCTGCCTGTGGAAGGAAGTGAACAATGGTGGGGACACCTGCTGTTTGCAAAAATAGCTGCCGCGGCGAGGGAGAGAGGTAAACCAAATCGGGGAAACGCCAGCCTGCACCACTTTTTGCGGCCTGTAGGTGGTAGCAGCCGCTACTTTTTTGGGGTGTAGGAAATTTACTCCGAAAAAATGAGGACATCTGGATGTTTTTGTTTTTGCTCTTTTTATTTTTATCCAGAAAATGGTCAAGGCCATGCTGGGAGCGCTTTGCCTCTACACTGACTTTCATTTATTTGAATTTTTATATCTATTCTATGCTAAATCATGATATTTGGATGCTATGAGAAGGTCAACAGAACCATTAACTAAACTGCGGTGCTCGCACCATACACAGCATAAAGCAAGTGGAAAAAATTCAACGTGTTAGATTATTGATGAGGAAAACCCCCAACGCACACTTAGAACAGCCAACAGAAGAAAACGAAAACTTGACTGCACATTGCGACTTGCTCTACTTGCCTGCGCTTGCAATTGATTGACCTCTTTGAAAGCTATGTATGTATGTATTTATTTGTTTATTTATTTAATCTATTTAATTTCGTTATTTTTGTTGGAAAGAAGTCGATATCCGAGAAGCACGGGATTTCGGAGAGAGACGGGGAATATTGATTGCTTCTATTGTGCGGCGAATTCCGCGCTCCACCGCTGGCTCCTGAACTGCCCGATATTCATTACACCATCATCACAATGTCATTTTCCTCTGTCTTCTCCAATAAGAAGCATTGCACTTTTCCTGTCCTATTGTACCGAGGCGAAGGTCTTTTCTTCCAGGAAGAAGGCCCGTGTTGTTGTGTTGCAGATAAAGCCAAATTGAACTGTTTTGATTGTTGATAGTCTAGAGAGAAAAATGCCTGCGCCACCGGCGGTGGCAGTTGCCGTTTGTACAGTGCTGTTATTGTTGTTTTCCCCCTTAAATATTGCTCGCAGTGCTTATAATTATTTTAATTAGAAGTCAAAGTAACTTTTTATCCGAGAAATGACCTGTGCTATTTATTCTCACAAACTACCCTGACCTTTTTCCGGGTTTATCTCTGTATATTAATTCCCATTTACGACTCGTGTTTAGTATTTCGGCAAATGTGAGCGTTTTAAAAATGGTTTACTTTGTAAACCGTTTATGAATTGACTGTTTGAAGCAGGTGGAACTGTGTGTTCTATCGTTTAATGTTTTCCTAATCGTTCAGAAAATATCCAGTCGCGAGGTCCCTGCTAAGTTTCCCTGAAAAATCCCTCTATTTAGATGGCGAACTCTAATTTATCTGAAGTTGAAATCTGATCATATAGGTCTCAAATGTAATAATATTTATTTATTTATTGCCGTATAGCCCAAGTTTAAAACCGATTATATATATATTTTTAAGCTGGGATTAATTGTACTCTCAAGGCTACTGATACTTTGAATATATGTAAATGCACTCACAAAACTGAAATCTCGCGCCCGCATACATGTGTATGTAAATTTTAAACACTGGCGCAGTGACGCATAGCCTTCTCACACTCAAACCCTGAAACGACACATCTGCCCACACACACACACACACACACACACACACGAACGCTCGAAGAAAACAGAGATTTACGGAACGGCTGAACGGGTATGATATTGAATGTAGGTGGATAAAAGTAGTGGTATTGTAATTCAATAGATGGGCTTTTGCAAAGATAATCTGTCCTGAACAGATGATCATTTTGGTAGGAAATGTGATTGATGTAGAGGAGAGAGTGGGATCAGGGTTTTCAGGAAGATTTAAAAGCTGCAGCTGTGTCAGTTCTGAGTGCAAGAAACGGTGACAACAACATTGTGGCTCAGTTCTCACCCCTCTACCCACAACCCCATCTTACTCCCCAACTCTTCACAGTCCCTCTCCCCTGCTTTCCCATGATGCTCCATGCTCCTGTGCTACCAGCTTCTGTTTTTATTAGATTTATTAATACCCTCCGCAAGCTACTCACGCAATCCCGTGTACTCCATTTTTTTTCCCCCCCAACCCCCTTTTCTGGTTTGGATCCAAGAATGTTTCCGTTATAATCCTCTGCTTAGGTTGGTGTTGCCACAGAAACATCGATAATGTTCCTGCACTACAACATCTTAGTGCATTAAAGTGGTAGTATGGAGACATGGTGCAGGGGCCCTCTCTCTCCCACAGTAATGCATTTCTCTGCAAATCCCGGGGAAAAAAAATAGAAGCGCAGCGGCACAGGAGTGGGGGAAAGAGCAGGGAAAGCGAGATTTAGATTGCTCATGTCTAGCGCCCATTCTTCTGTGCAATTTCTGTGGCCTTTCCGTCGCTATGGCTGCCTCTCCAGCTCAAAGAGCCCTCGACGACCGGGCACACACACAAACGTGTGCACACATGCTTACGCTTACACACACACACACACACACACACACAGGGACACACTCACACTCGCCTGTGCCCACACACGCATACCCACTAACACGCATGGACGTGTGTTGTCACACGGACACATGCACACAAGCCCGCACACACACACACACGCACACACGCACACAAACAGATATACTTGCATAGAAACGCTCTCAAACTTACTTGTACGTGTTTACACACAAATTTATTTAGATTGATTGAGCACTAAAAAATATATACACATTGACTTAGTGAATTTTCAAAACAAATATAGAACACAAAAATAAACACACTGTGACAATGAGAAAGTTCAAATTAAATATAAAAAACATACATATTTAACAATGGTTCACCCAAAAAAGAAGTTACTGTCTGGTAATCAGGGAGTATTAACAATGACTGTTTATGCACACACTCACAGACATACAGGTTCTGATGACCAAGAATCTTCCAGAAAATAAAAAGAAATATATATGTGTGGGTATGTACACTGGTATACACAAAAAGTGAAATGGAAAAGTTGCGCCAAAAGTAAACAGGAAATATTTACAATGGCTGCGTTTGCGTAATTACACACAAACCTTCGAGCAGTGTACACACCAGTGAATTCAAATTTATGCTGACTTTAATTGCAGTGGTAAATGCATGCTTCAAATCAAGAATAGAGCGACAAACAGCTGTAAACTTGACGCATGTCCACTGACTACACAACACATGTATGCTCAACACCCATGCAAGCACAGGGGCATACTGTATGTGGACACGTAACATGGTTCACCGATCTGTGTGTGTGTATGTACTACGCGCACACACACACTGGATCTATCTTGAGGGAGAGATGCTCTTATGAACATTCACAAACAGGAAGGAGAGCAGTGGGCATATTAGCCCCAGTGTGTTCTAGGTGAGTGCTGCTGGACTGGAGATATCAGTGATGCTAATTAATGTAGCCTGTGTATCTGACACTCAGATGGTTAAGATCTCTGTCTCGACAAGGGCAATATTCCTTATCCTCTAATTCATATCTCTCTCCCTCCATCAGCCTCCCTCTCACTCTCTGTCGACAAGGGCAATATTTAGTATCCGTTAATTCTTGTCTCTCCATTTCTCTCTCGCTCTCCCTTTCTTGACAAAGGCAATATTCTTTTTTCTTTTATAGCCTTCTCACCTTCTCTCCTTTCCTCACTCTCTCGCTCCATCCATCCCTCCCTCCCTGACCTTATTCTTTACACATAGAAGTGTACCTTAATGAAGTACACATAAGTCTGAGTGGAACAGCATACCCCATAATTGATATTTTAACTTTTTAAATTTTTTTTTTTTATGTGGCATTTTACAGTTTAGATGGTTCAGGAGTCTGTCTTTTAACCCTTATAGCGCTAATTATGGCTATTGTTGCTCAATGATGTAAGATAGCAAAATCAAAGCTGTTGAAAACCTAACCAAGCTCTCATGCGGGAGCTTTTTTAAACAAGTCGCCACATGATAGGCTTTCGGCAGCACAAGATAAATTTTAAAAAAGTATACATTTAATTATGTCAGAGCTCTAAGGGTTAACATTCCCTGCCTTCCAAATATTGGGGCACTTAGCATTGTAGGTATAGCTAACCCACAGAACTGAGGTTCAATACAAGATGCAATCCTGGTTGGGAGCGCTCTTCTACCCACCCAATTAAACCCCCCGTCCCCCCCGCCCCCAGGGCTGGGCCATATTTTCTCCGGTTGTAGTTTTACTGGCTGAACTGGGGAGGTTTTTGGCTCAGGAGTGCCCCTACTGCACTATGTGGGAGTTCGCCTCCTGTTCCCTGCGGATGAAGGGATGCGGATGGGGTAGGAGTGTGCGGGGAGCACGAGGGACAGATGAAGCACTGGTTTTCTCCAGGTCCACTAGAGCACACTCTCTCTCCAGAGGAGCTCGGTGTCTGGGCCCGGCGCTTTCTCTTATCTGACCAAAGCTGTTCCCCGCGTCCATCTCAATTAAAACAGAGCAAACCCCCTTTTGAGACGGTATTACATATTATCCGTGGAAATCTAATTTCAGGGAAATTGCCAGGGAGTCCAAAGTCATTAATTTGAGTGACATCAGCTGAGATTGTTATTCCACAATGGAGCAGCGGATAAGAGCGTCTCTCGGAGTTTAGCTCTGCTGCGAGGTGAATGGGGACATGACTGACGGTGACACACACACACACACACACACACGAGCGCGCACGCACACACACACGCGCACACGCTCATTTGTGCTTACACAGACATGCAAGCGCACATACACACACGTGCGTGCACGCATTTTGAAGTGATGTGCAGGCAATGCACTTGACAAATGAAAGTTTGTGGCAGTCAAACAAATTTGGCAAAACACAACCAAGTTGGTTTGGTTTCACTTTATTAAATGATAAATTCAAGATCCCAAATTTGGAATGTCTCTGGTGGCCGCAGGAGAGGGTGAGGCCATGCGCTTTTTTTTCCCACACCATTGCACACCTGCAGAGAAGGTTGGGAGGAGACCCAGTCTTACACTTGTGCAGTGCGCAAGCTGGAATTATGAATACAACTACGCCTGCTGGTCGACTCCCATCTAAAGTACACCACCACCCAGTTAGGAATCACTCATGATTTGTGAATAGATTAAATGGAAGAAACTTTGTCTTTCAGTTGTACGTTGACCCAACATAAATTTAAACTCTGCTGGGACTTTCTGGTGTGGAAAGCAGACAATGGGCAATTGCAAAATATCAGTCACCAGACTTAAACCTTATGGAGTTATTGTAGGATCATCTGGATCATAAAGTTTGTGAAATATTTTCAAAGATACAACAACAGAAAATATTGCAGCTAGGCTGCCAAATGGTAAAAAAGTAATTACCTGCTTTGTGATTAATTAATCAAAATTATTCAATTATATCAATATTTGCCGTGTGAAACATTAAAAATGTTCATATTCAAAGAGATTTTTGTAGACGAATGAGTCAATGAATAAACCGACTTTATAATTTTTTTTTTTTTTTTTTACATTTCATGACTTTAAATGCAAGAGTGGCTATGTCAATCAAAAATATGAGGGCTCATAAATTGCTTAGTGTGTAAAATTATGTCATTTGTCAACACGTTCAAGATGTTATAATCTACCTCAGCATGACTGGTAATTTTTGTGATATGCGAATGGAGGCACTTCTAAGTCTGCAATAATGGCACAAGGCAGCGATGTACAATACTTCGGTCATTTTCAGTAAAGAACAAAACTACTAGTATTGACCAAAAATGGTTCCACCATGCCTGGGTAAATTGTGTTTGATCGCGGTTACAGGTTAAAATGTAACCAGTGCGATAGCTAGTCTTGCTAGCAAGTAAGTTAGTTTGCTGTAGCCTAGCTAATACAGTTTGCCCGGTGGTGTCTATGACTGAGCTGAATGCACTTTTACAAAGGTTTAGGAAATAGTTGTTAGCTATAGTCATTTCCTCTCAATGTAAGTAGCTAACTGTATGTCAAGCCAAGGTCATTGCTATAGTCAGGTAGCTGTATTATAGCTAAAGTTGAGCTATGCATGACAATGGGCAGAGTAGACAAAGCAAGCACATCAGAAGTGTGAAAATACTTTAGACTGGATGAAATTCTGGTAACAAAGCTAAGCTTTGGGTTCCTGCTGTTGCAATGCCGACATACAACTACGCAATATGACATGTTTGCGTAAGTAACATCTTGATTGTTATTGAGCTTTTACTTGCTTGCTCACTAACTTATCTTTCCTGTTCACAGCAGTCACCCCCCCCCACACACACACACACACACACACACATCTGTGTGTGATGTAATCGATGACATCTGCTGAGTGCTATTAATCTGTGACAAGTGATAATTAATTAATTAAAAAATCATGTTATTTTGACAGCCCTAATTGCAGGCCGCATGGAAATCCATTGAGATTGAAGCCTCAATAAAATTAATATCTCAAATGCTAAAATATGCAAAATGTTGACCATCTCTAATCGTCCATAGTTGACTGTATTTAAAAACTTTTTTTGCTCTATAATAGCTGAATTTTTTTAAATCAAAAGATTTAAAATACATTTTGGTGGTTTTTTGAACAATTTACTATGAAACAAACACTTTCATTGAAGAAAATGGCAAAAAAAACTTAAATGACATGATACAAAACTGTTGAGGTATAATATATACCTTAGGTGGCGTGAAGATTAATCAAGCACCATCTCTGCGCTAGCGACAGTTGGCGTTTGCTTGGGAGGTATTTGATTCCAGGCCGTGGCGCTAATTCTTTTTCTGAATGGGCTATTCAGTTGTCCCGTGGTGAGTTTCTTGATAAGGCAGCCTGAACATAGCTCTCCCCATATCCGTTCATGCTGGCATCATGGAGTGGACTGCCTTTCTCTCGGTACTAAACAGGGTGGCTGTAGATCCAGTGTACGCACTGCATAGCCTGTTGCAGAGCTGTGGCAGGGGAGTCATGCGACCTCCAATCAACATTTCCCACTTCTGATTTTCTCATCTTATAAAGATAAACACACACTTCTTACATTCTTGCACACACACAAATGACACTGCAATTATATATAAATAAAACGGCACTGCTGTCATTCTGTGGAACCATAGGTGTTGAGCCTGTGGTTAAAATCAACAGGACTGGGGAGGGGGGTGTTTTTCTGTTTTTCCTGTCAGATTATTATTCTGATTTAGTGATTTCCTGATTGTGTGTGTGTGTGTGTGTGTGTGTGTGTGTGTGTGTGAGAGAGAGAGAGAGAGAGAGAGAATCATCAGCTGAGAGTGACAGAACAGTCAGCTGTCATGTGTCTTTAATCAGGTGATGTGATTTATGTTTTTAAGGACAGTGGCGGCGGCGCTCTGTGTGGGCCCCTGATGGGGTCGCGCGCCCTGCGTTCACCGGTCATCAGGGGAGCACAATCAGCGTTACGCCTGTCAGTATTATCCTGCTGCACTTGATCTGCTCCAGGGGCCTGCTGCCACACATACAAACATATGCTTAAGCATCAAAGGAAATGCAAACTGTACATTTAGTGAATCATATAATGTTTGTTGTCAACTCGGCAGCGGGTTTAACCCTTCGAGTACTGATTACAGCTCCATATCTGTGAGGCTGTAAATGTACCAAGCGGTTGACGGCGGTCATGTTGGCATTTGTCCAGATTTCCCTGGTGTCCTGCTCCTGCATGACGTCGCGTTGCTTGTCCTCTAATGCCAACGTTTTGCCTCCCGATGGTGTTTCTGGCTGGTTCCATCACAGGAAGGATTGGCTGGCACAGACATCGGTGGTAGATATGCCGGTCTCATTGTGCTGTCGTTACACTAGGTATCCTTCTTCCTATTTCCCTGTGCTGCCAATGGCTGGAAATCAAGCCCACAGAGCGCAGGTTGGTGAAACCAGCTATCCAAATGCATTTCTGACCACGTCTCTGCAGTCCCCAGCTTGCAGTGGTTTGATGGCTTTCACAAGCTTTTGAGTTCAACCTCGGCATTCTTCTTCTACATTATTGAGTGCCGTCAGAGAGCGTACGAGTACTGGCCTTTAATCCTGGTGAATGCTGAAGACTGCGAACAAGAAAAGATCTCATCTGAATGCGTTCTTGTGATCCACACAAATACAAACCCATTTTCAAATGGAAGGCAGTACAATGAGCACATCTTCGGTGCTTTGCTTGTGATTTCTCTCGAGTTACCTGGTCGGCACTATGCCAAATTATATATGCTTCAGATTTTTGCTGGCATTTCATCTGGAGTGTACAATCTCTGACAAAATATCAGCTTACACCTAATTCTTGTTTCTTTTGTCTTTAAGTTCACATACTAGACATGATGCCAAGGTATGGATACATTCACATGCTCACAGACACGCAAAAAGCTGTTTATGGGCACGCACGTGCACACATACTCATACACATTCTGTGTGTGTGTGTGTGTGTGTGTGTAGGAGACAGAGAAAGGGGGAGAGAGAGCTTGTGAGTGAAAGAGGGCGTAAATGAGACCGACAGTACTAAATGGATTGTGGAGACTTGGCACATGTGGGCTTTTCTTAACTAATTAGTGGAGGTGAAACACGCTCGTAATCACGCAGCCTTGGGGGACTTCCCTAGGTGTACACAAATCCTTACATATTCTGCAAATGCATTATAAACATGCAATATTCACAGGCTCTAATTTAAGCTTTTAGGACAGGGCAGCCTTAAGCAAGAGTAGTCTGGGCAGAAGATTAGAGAGCTCTCTCTCTCTCTCTCCCCAGACGTGGCCCTGATGAATCTTGAAACCTGTTTTACATGCTGCAGTTTAAGTACAAAGAGTGATTTCCTGCATAATGGGCCAAATGACCGGCAGCATGTATAGTCTCTCTCTCTCTCTCTCTCTTTCTCTCCCCCTCCCTCCCTCCCACACTCTCTGGCTCCTCTCTTTTATTTTTAAGTGTAAAACTTCAAAATAAGAATCACAGGATATGACCTGGGTCTCGTTTGGCATTTCATTTGTCAAAATGATGCCTGCTTGCCTTAAACCCCATTCCTTTTACATATTTTTGTTTAATAGAAGTGTAGAGATATTTTTTTCTTTGATTTGATTTTCAAATGCTCTCAGTTCCGAACAGCATAGGAATTTCAAATATTTTCCTTGAACATTTCCGCTGAAAAGTTTTTTGGCCAGTCTTAGAAATGCCACTACTCACAGTATAATGACAATAACAGGAATAATTAGAAGGCACTCGGAGGACACATTACCTCCGCCATTTTGAAATTCTCTGTCTTAACGAGCATAGAAATTCCTTGAGCTTGTGGATCAAGAATATGAGTCGGATCCTCACCAAAATTTAATCACTCCCTCCTTAACGCAGTATCTGTCAATGCACAAAATTTCATTGACATCCACGCATAACATTTTGAGATATCCTGTTAACTGTCGAATGACTGAATTACTGAAAGAATAATCTAGCAAACATATAATCGCCGGAGAAAACATGACCTCCTGGCGGAGGTATAATAATAATAATAATAGTAATAATAATCATCATCATCATCATCAGGGTAAAAAATAAAAATACTTGGTACAACAATATTATTCATTTTCATCTTTTTATGTGTTTTTGTACAACTCCAAAAACTCACCAGGAATGAGACTGAGGAAGCAACATGAATAAAAGAGTAATGGCATACAGTAGTTTAACTGCAGCAGGTGATACAATGAAATGAAAATTGGATTATAAATTTGCATCATTACTCATTATTGCTTATGAAACTAAAACAAATGAGCTATAATGACAAGAAAAGGGAAGCCTTCTCTAATCATGCAGCATTTAGGAATTCCAGCCTGAGCCCCGAGGTTCTCTCAGAAATTAATAGTGTGCTGTTTTACACAGCACCGCTCACACGAGACCAGTTCTTCTCACAGACTCACCTGGAGCTTCCTCTTTTACCATTTTCTGTGAAAGAAATTCAGGAGGGAAAACGATGAGGGAGGAGAAGAGTGGGCTTTTACGGCCTAACCTTGGCCACACCTCCACCACAGCTTTTCACACAGTGAGGAGAAATGTGCTGTTGTCCAGGGTGACTCGTTTCGGAGGGTGTTTATTACCTAGTGCCATGTCGTCTTCTCAATGCCTTTTTCTTGGGCAGTTTCTTGTGGTTTTACTGTTTCTAAGGGAGCTGGCTGCCCTCGTCCCTGTGCCCCCAAGCCCCCCGCGCCCCACACCCAGTCTCCACGGTCCCTGCCGGATGGCAAGGCCAGCAAAGAACCGAACAATCCTTGGGTCATAAAAATGTCACTTCCCATTGACTCACACGGATTGTTTTCTGGAGTGTGCGTTGGGCTCACCTCTCACCCGTCTCCCCTGTGTCTATCGCTGCTAATGAGGGGCCATGTGGTCCTTGAAGGCCCCCTGGACCAAGGGCCGCAGTCCTGGGCGTGGCACCCAGATGACTCCCCTCTCTAGGCCTTATCCCCAGTAACCTCACCGTGTCATTATCCATCTGCGACTGTTATTCTTAGGACTTTTTTTTAACAAAAGGCTAGGCATTATGAGGAAGGGAAATTTTATTTTTTGACAAGTTCCAACAGGAAGTGGCTTCTGCATTTGTATATATTTCTTGCTCACTTTTGGACTGACTGACAGGAATTTCTGGTAATAATATGCCTGTTGTAAAGCTTTTCAAGGAAAGTGGTACTCAGGGAGGTTATGTCAGATAATTTATATACTCCGAAAGTAAAGTGAAATTTGATGTTTTTGCCATATATTTAAGGCTTATTTATTTGCGATCAAAAGAGGAATATGAGATCAAAAGTAGAGTCAGCTTTTGTTAGAGCCTGTTTGGCCGAATGGCCCAAGGAGCTTATGCTATGCTCGGGGTCTTTAGTGGTGGTCTGTCGTGCGTGTGTCCGTGCGTGCGTGCGTGCGTGCATAAACTTTTGGCTTGTCTGCACTCTAGCGTCTTCAGTTTTTCACCGATCCTTTTCATATTTCATGTGTATATATATGGTCATAAGGTCTAGATCAAATTCGATTTTGAACTGAATCGGACCGAAACTTTGGCCAACAGGGGGCATTCCATTTTGGCCATGTTTGGCCAAGCGGGCGCAGTGGCTTTGCCAATATTTTTCAATGCTACATACATGCCTATTTGTTTTTTTTTTCCATTTTATGAAGAGGCTGTTTTTGTGTTGAGTACTTCCATTTTCAACTGTGCTTAAGTAAGTTAAGCTGCTTGTGCAGATGCCAAATCAAGTTTAAAATGTTTTCAATGAAACAAGTCACTTGTGCCATTTAGACTTTAATGATTTTTACTGCAAAAAGTGCTGAAAATTCAAAAAGGTTCGTGAAAATTTGACATTGAATAACTTACTGAGAATAAAAAAATAGCGAGGATCTAAAACTAAATATTCTCTGGATCAAAAACTTCATGACCGCTAGTGTACTTCATCTGAGGGGACGCTCCGAACAACTGCTTCATCTGAGGGAGATGCAAACACAAACATGGCCATTCCACCAAGAACCTCATCCCCACTGTCAAGTATGTTGGTGGATCTTTTAGGTTGAGGGCCGTTTTTCTTCCAAACTACCTTGACAACTTGCTTGGATGTGTGGTAAAGATGCCATTTTGCACCAGCAGATATGAAATGAAAACCTGATCCTCAACAATATCTCCACCTGCTGAAAACCCACAGGAGAGTTGATCTCCAGGAACAGAATTGTGTCCCTGGCTTATATCCCTTGCCTTATATTATCCAACATCATAACATGCTAAAGGAGAAAACTCCAGGCTTGAATAATGATTCTGGCTCATGTTTTGAAGGAAAACATTTTTCACAATAATAATCTTTTTCCGTAAATATTTGTGAAGGGTGCTGCACGTTTGAAAAACAATGATTGTGGATCGCGCTTCAGAGATAATTAAGAAGGGTAGGGTTGGAACGGAGTATTTGCTAAATGTATAAATGTTATGTGCAGGTCACGGCTGTAAATACACTAAGTAGCTAGGTGAATGATCTGGTGCTCAAGACTAAAAAAAAAAACTGTTTGCAGAAAAAGCAAAGATGAGTTTATCTAAAAAGTCCCTCTTTCTGCCTGTTTTACATAGTTCTTTTACTTTACAAGCAGTCTGCTAACATATTCAGTCTGAAGGGGTGGTTTTAGTCTGAGTCCAGCTGTGGCTGTAATGGGGAGTTTGATTGTGCTTCCTGTATGTCTTCAGAACTGAGTTTGTGCTTAAGGTGCTTGAAAACACTGGGATTGGATGCCACCTGCTGCATGCTTGGGCTAGCCGCCATGAGTGGTGGCTGAATTTTTTGGGCAAGCCACTGTGATTTCTATCCAGTTTACGTTGGCCAGCTTCTGTGAGTGCTAACTGACTTACTTGGTTTAGTCTTCATCAGCGCTAACTGTCTTAGTTGGGCTGGCCAGTGAGAGTGCTATGTGACTGGCTTGGGCAAGAGTCCCTCCATAGAGAGTTGCAACAGCTAAAGAATTGGACTCCATTTTGTTTCCATCATGTGAAACCAAGCCATTGCGCACAATGGAAATCATTGGATTTTTTCATTCTTTTTTTTTTTTTAAAGATTATTTTTTTGGGAATTTTTCCTCCACTTGACAGCCGTACAGTGTAGAGATACAGGAAAGTTGGGGAGAAGAATTGGGGAAGACATGCAGCAAGTGACCTGAGCTGGAATCGAACCCAGGTCGCTGCGGTAAGGACACAGCCTTCTTGGTACGCGCGCTTAGACCGATGAGCCACCGGGGCGCCCCGGATTTTTTCATTCTTTTCTTTGAAGGGAAACGTAAATTTTTGGGGGGAAAAAAACAATAAACCAGTTAGCAATGGTATCAACAAGTATAACAGGAGAAAATGTTCGGCTATGAGAAAAAAAGAAAACGGGAAAAAAAACTCAAGCACTTTGAGACAGTGCTCAATAACGTGATGGGAACAAAATGGCTCCATGACCAGATTTTCTGAAATCCTCGTGCCGAAACTCTATCTACAAACCCTAAATTGGGCTCGCCACTGTGTATGCTAACTGACCTTAACAGGGTCACAGGCTTGGCTGGTAGTTTCCAGCTGTTTCAGAGTTCAGCAGATTGACATGAGTTAGCCCCTAACTTGCAGTCTGGTCTATATTGAGTGCTCCTCTTGGGTAACAGGGAGTTCAGTCAGAGCTGTGAGTCAGCGAGTGGTGCTGTAACCTCTCAGTGGTCATATGGGTAAGGCAGTAAAAACACACAGGGTATCGCCACAGTCCCTCATGACCTCCAAGGCCAAGGATTGCTAACCCACCTCCAGGGTCAACAGAAATATGGTCTCCACCCTCAGAAAGAGTGGTGGAGCCTACTTCCTTAATCCCTGGTGTTGGATAGTTTGGAGTTGAGGAGGAAAATGGAGGATTCACTTTATCTCTCCACCCTCTACTTATTTAGAACAGTGAAGCCAGGAAAGGAAATGTCACTTTTTGAATATTTGGTTTCCTTTTGTCCGTTGAAGCTCAGCAGGAAGCTCATATCTTCCAGCCGTATTGTTGTAAGCTCTGCGCACCTAATTGAATGTTTACGTTTAACTCACGAAGAGGGTTCGTCTGCAGGTTACGACATCCCTGATTGTGCACTCTGAAAGACTAGTGCACGGGTGAAATTTAAGCAGTTTTGGCAGTATTGACATCGCGACAACATTTCAAACAAGGGTTGGTCGCTGGTGCCGTAATATTTGCGGATTTTCTCGAGGTCGCAGGCATCTATCAGGAGTTATTTGAGGCTGGACTGGGTGGCTGAAATGAAGACAAAGTGTGTCTGTTGTGCCGATGCTAGTTTTCTGCCACATTTTTTAGAGGAAGCTTTATAGCTAGCTATTGAGTTTTAACGGTTTGAGGGCAGCCTAGTTGTTACAGTAACGGCGGCAAGGTCGCAGAAGTGTTGACGTAAAATGTTTGTCTAACAGAGTCCTATCAACACACTCTTTCGCCTGGGGACTCTGGCGTCAAAGATTAAATTAGACTTTATAAATCCCACCGGCACTCGACACCAAGTGGAGCTTTAAAGGCTCAAGCAGGTGTCAGGAGGGGACAAGCTGTTCTTTAAATTAGTCATAACTCTCGACTTCTACCGTTAGGTGGCTAGGTGGGGAAAGACTGCAGTCGCGACTTTGTTGGATTGGAGGGGTGGAAGATGGTGATCTGCCTGCCTCACACGTTAATCTCCTCTCTCCCTCGCTTTGCGAAAACGACACGCTTCGCCATATCGCCTATCCCTTCCCGATGAATAATTGCAGCGAGGAGGAATTTTCAATGCATACGTGATTGCCTCTGTCGAGCGCGTCTTCCCCCTTCCTGAGTGAAAGACTATCCTCTCGACTCTCTGTTCGCTAATCCTGGCCCTGCAGTGCTCGTCTCTAGGGCTTAACGCCACTCTCAGGCCTCATGCATGTGAAAGCCTGCTCCGTCCATGCGCTCACGCACACACACACACACACACACGCACACACACTTGTGAGCACCTGTACTGCCGAGCACCTGTAGCCTCTCTCATTTCAGCCACTTATCAAACTCTGCAGTGGCTTTGTATGGAGAGGCCTGACAAACAGCATATTTCACCAATGGTCTTTAAACAATGTCTACATGAATTCTCTCCCCAAAACTGAGTTTTCGGGGATATTATGCATTTGCCTTGGATGCCGCTGCGGCAGATCTTTTGTGTTGGCGCGAGAACTAAAACAGTTTTTTTTTGGAAATCATGTGAAACTTCTCGTGTTGATTCCTGCAGCAAAGAGGACTAAACTTATTGTTTTGTGCAACCTTATGACCTTTTGTTTAGGGTCATCATCAGGTCAAACTTCATTTCCATATGCAGAAAACTGTGTTGTTTTGATGGGAATCGACTCACACTTCTTGTGGTAGTTTCTCGTTCTTAGAGAAGGGCTGTTATTGATGTTGATGACCCTATGACCTTTGCTATACTGCCATCACCAGGCTAAACTTTTAATTTTTAAAAATTGCAGTTAACTGAAACAGTTCTAATGGGAATCAGGTCAAATCTGCTTTCAACATTCCTGGTGCAGAATGGAGTGAGTTATTTATTGTGGTTGCTCTGAAATATTTCCTTTAGTGCCACTACTTGGCCAAATTTAACATTTCCAAATACAGTGTCTTAGGTAGATTTGATGGGAATCATGTCCAACCATATTTGATTGTTCCCATTGTGTGGAGATGTTGTTGGTGACCCTATCACCTTCCCTGTTGCCCCACCACCTAGCTGAACTTTTCATTGAAGAAATGCAACAACTCAAACAGTTTTAAAGGGAATCCTGTCAAATCTGCAGTTGATATTCCTGGTTCAAAGAGGAGGAACGTTTTTGGTTTTGATGTCCTTCGACTGTTCCTGTTGCGCCACCCTCGGGCCAAATGTAACGTTTTAAAAAATGCAGTAAGTCAAACAGTTCTTATTGGAATTGGGCAAAATTTGCTGTGAAAATTGCTGGAGCACAGAGTAGTTGCCCCGTTGATTTTCTGTACCCTGTACTCTTTTCTTGAGCCCCACCTCTTAGCCCAGGGGTCACCAACTCCGTTCCTGGAGAGCTACCATCCTGTGTCATCCAGGTGTGCCGAATTGGAGATAGAGCAGAAATCTACAGGATGGTAATCCTCCAGGAACAGAGTTGGTGACCCCTGTCTTAGCCAAACTATAAATTTTGCCTTTTTGGAGAATGCTATAGTTTTGCGGATGTACCCTTATTTTGTCCACCGCCAGCTTTCGTCTAGTTTCTGTTTTCGTTTTTTCAGTGAGACTCATAATCTTATTATTTCGTCTAAAATAAGTGTGTTGTATTTGCATGTTCTAAGTTATTGCTTGCATGACTGTTGACATTTTCTTGCTCTGTTTGCGAATCTTAAAGTGAGTCAAACATTTGGCCTCATTGGCAGATGATTTCTTCTGACATGGTAAAATAGTTGTAAAAATAATATTTTTGATGTAAATAATTAATAATTCTAACTAAAATAACTTGTTGAGACTGACTTTTTTTGCACTGTATGAAATTTCAACATGTCCGACTCTAATCCTGTTTTTTTATTGAAGAGGAAACGACACGGCAGATTATGATGTTGGTGTTTGTTTCTGTTGATAAACACTCTTTGAACCAATGGGCTGGTTTCTCCGCTTGTGTTGAGTGATGCATTAAGCTGAGTGTGGCCAGTTAGTTTGTGTTCAAGTGGCTTGAATTGTTGGAATTTTTTTTTTATGGTGGTTGCAACCTACAGCTAGTCATAAACACATGTGGAACTATAAACCATCACACACACACACACACACACACACACACACACACTTACTTGTACCCTCGAAGCCGAGTGGAGTTAGACGCGCGCGTCCGAACCTCCTATACCAAGTGGTCCTTTTCAGAGCGGAGACGGGAGTATGTAAATGCGGTCGCTGTCGGAGAGTAAACATTTTACATGAATCTCTTTAATCGTCATTAACCCCCGGAGCTCCTCAGAAAGGTGTTTATAGAGCGTGAGCGAGCAAGGAGGGGGGGTGACGGGGCTCATGGAGAGAAAGAGAGGGATGTGGAGCCTGGAATAAGCACCCTCTACAGGGTGGGGTGGGAGGGTCTAGAGTCCTCCACCCGCCTATGGCATTGTTAGCAGAGTTAAGCAGTTGATTAATAACCCTCCTGAGCACCCTAATGGAGGCTGGACCCAGAACCCAGTCTAACTTCCCCCAACTGAATCCTCCATTCTTCCATACATCCCTCCCTCCCTCCGTCACTGCCACTCTCAGATTGCCACGGTCGGCCTGTATTTGGTGGCCTGCGGTGGCCATTGAGGTTAGCCGCTTTGGGTCAACTCCTGGCCCATTCCCACTTTCATCTGCAGATATTTTTTGCCTAGAACCCTGCCTCAGTTAAAGCAAAGGATTTATGAGCACTGTACAGCAGCCTAGCTCAAGTGGGGCCATTTTTCTCTCACGCTCAGTGTCATGTGTAATTTAGACGTGTAGGCGTAATTCACCTACCACGAAAAGTCAAAGTGCACGCTGGGAAAACAATGCTGTCCTTTTGAAGGGGACCGTATACCTGTTCTGTACCCACTGCTGGTGTAATTAACATCAGCTTGTCAGGAGCTCTTGTCATAATCGCGTACATGAAAGGCACAGTTTAATATTTTCTTCTATTAAAACAGCCTGCATTAACCTATCTCTATCTGGGTCTTCTTTATTTTTGTCAGAAATATGCCAATGTGAAGGAAGAATGTTGATTACATGTGTGGGAAGAATGTCTTGATGGTTAGTCTCTGGCATTTGAGGCAATTACATTATGACCTCGGGAACTGTTTCTGCACTGGTCTTTTAGTCCTTGAAACCTCTAATTGAAAAGAAGTGCCTTTATTGGATGAAAATTTTCAGTGCAGTTACACGAGCTCTTGTTGGATGAAAAGGTTCCCTGCAGTAATACTGCCTCTTTTTGGCTGAGAAGGCATCGTTCTAGAACACAGCCTTCTTATTGGGTAAAGGTATTCACTGCCCTAGCATAGAGTCTCATTGGTAGAAAAGACATTGGGCGCATCCGAGCACCCATACACATTTACTATACAGAAGGGAGAAATATGTACGTGAACTACATATTATGTCCAAAACCTCCGTATGGGTCAAACTGTATGCGAATGATACCCAGATGGCCTAATGCATTCGGCTAAATTCTGCTGTATGCGACCGATGGACACTACGCTGTCCCATAAGGCCGCTGGTGTCGAGATGACAAGCTGTTTTCATGAGGACAGAGGAAGCGATGGCTGTTTGTAGAGAATGATACATGAAACAGGCGATATACAAAATTAACAGAAAGGCTATATTGGCCTGTATTATGTAATTAAAAAAATGCAAATGCCACCAATTCTGTGGTAAAATTGTGTCTTTAGAGTTTTCGGGCAGGCTGCGCACCGTCATGGGTAAACTGGGTCAGGGGATGGGTGAAATGGTGGCCGTTTAATATGTCTGAATTTGTGCATACACTGCTGATAAATACAAATTGTACCCACTTTGTTGAAGATTGAGTAATGGGGACGACAGCCAATTCTGTGCGTGCACATGCAGTATAGGTGGTCGAATGCGCCCGTAGAGTTATAACACAATGGATATTGGATAAAAGAAGTCTGCACAATAACATGGGGCCTTATTGGAAGAAAGAAGTCAGTGTAATGAAACTGGCCCTTTTTGGATAAAAGAATGAAAATGAAACAGTCAATGGAAAAGCACAGGCCCATATTGAATAAAAGAATTCAGTGCAGCTACGCAGGTATTTATTGGATGAAAAAAGTCAGTGCCGTTACAAAGGCCCTTATTGGATAAAAGCTAGTGACACAGGCTCTTATTGGATGAAAAAGCTCAGTGCAGCATGTGTTAAGTGATCTATGGCAGGCGAGTGGCAGGTATTGTCCTATCTGCCTCTTTATTGTTGGGCTGTGGGGAGGCGGGGTGGGGAGTGGGGGGGTGGGGGTTATTTGACAGCGCGCTCCATCCCCAGGACAGATTGGAGGGCCCAGCATGTGCCTAATGTCCAGCCTGGCCCTTTCTCAACTGTATCCCATTATCCAGCCCGGCCCGGCTCCAGGTCTCCATTCAACAGACAGGTGTGTGATTCTTAAATCCCCTCTGGAGCGGGACGCAGCACCTGTTAGCCCTGCACCAGGCTGAGCTGCTGATTGGGGATTTGTCAGAAAGCTGGAATTGTAGCAGCAGGGGTGGGGCGGAACCCCCCAGTGTAAAACAATGGGCAGATTAACTCAGGTTCTGCTGTGTGTGTGTGTGTGTCGGGGGGATATGGTTAGGTGGGCAGTAATTTTTTTTGGGGGGGGCACGGTGGTTGGGGGTTGTGCTGCCCCGGACAGAGGCAATGAGAGGTCACACTGAAAAACGCCGCTGGACTCTCCATCCGCTCTGACCAATGGTTCGTCAAGTGGCTGGGGGGAGGTGCCACATAAGCAGCTGAGCCAATGGGGTGGGCAGTGGGGGCGGAGTCAGTGTTGCACACTTTGTTGGAAACATTTTGATTTAATTTTGGTTGTTGGTTATGTTAACTGTCAGAACAAATGTTCAGGGTAGGTATCAAAGGCTGCATCATTGTTTAGCGTATATTAGTGGCGGCTGGTGAGCTGCGCATTGAGGAGTCACAGAACGTTCCTTGAAACTAAGGATTGGTCTTGACTTGCATTGAATCCTTTTCCTTCGTTAAGTTTTCCAGTGATTAGAATAAGCCATCTGTAGTTAAACTTACAGCTTCCCTCTTTATGCAATGTTACGGCGATAAAATTGAAAATTCAAGTCAAAAAAATTTTTAATTCGCTTGACGAAAAAAGATAAACTACTGTGTTAAATTCTTTGTTTTAGTACAGCCTACTGGCTGTCTAATCTGCTCTTCATGATTGTTTCATTACAAGAAAAAACAAAGATTATCCACAAGTATCCATGACCGAAAAACGTTGATTGAAATGCAATTTTGTGTCTTTTTCAACACAAGTTTTATTTCTTGTGTTACCCTAACAAGGAAAACTGGCTGCACGTGACAGTGTTGAGTGTTTACAGGGTTTGCGTAAAAATGTAAATGAATGATTGAAAACCGATAGAGGCCAATCATTAGTTTAAAGGTATGTTCTGTGCCTCCTTAATTTTCAGCTCATTGGCCACCACTGGTGCACAAACATTGTATACATGCAAGCTGATATGTGGGAGCCTCCTCTCGGGGAAGGTTTGTGAAGGTATCACAGTGGGGTGATGTTCTGCATGCATGCGGTCCTAGTGTAGCCTGGCGCTGTGCGTATTAGCAGAGCCGTCCGTTCGGCAGTCAGCTCTGTTAGCACTTGGAGCTGCCCCGCTTTGATCAGCACATCAGAAGGGTGTTTGTGCAGACGAGGGAGGCTTTCATGTGCAGAATGTTCCAGAGTCGCAGGATCAAGGCTCAGAGGAGCACGGCGTTGTAATTTCATAATTCCCAGGGTCCTCGTATCTGATGAACGGGCCCAGCCGGCTGACGAGCTCGCCGTTCTGGACGCCATTTAAAGCCGCTCCTCCGCCGCGTCCTCTCCTGCTTTTATTTATTTGCCCTCTTTCAGCTTCGCCTCTCAGAGAGGGGCTTTTAACTGCTCAAGCTAACCTTTGAGAGGACAACTTTTTTCAGACACTCGAAGATCCAGAGAAACACGGAGAGGGCGACTGTGGATATTTGAAGTCTGCTTTATCACCGGAAAGAAAACTGCATATTTGCACTACAGAGAGATGCAGACGGACAGTGAACACTAAATAAGGGATACTGCACAGTTGTTGTTTTCTGGTATCGCACGTTTCTACAGCTACATAGACTGAGCCCGTGTTCAGTAGCTCAGTAGAAATCTGGCAGCATCAGCAGCAGGAAGCCCCATTAGTATCATACATGTGGCGTCGCCCTCATCGCTACGCTTCCCACGCCACTGATCTATGAGCCTGCCTCCCAACATGCTCCACTGTGCACACTCCAGGTCCTGTTACCAACTGGGCATGTGCAAACAGGGGTCAGGTGACCCCCGACCTTCAGTGAGACTTCGCTGCCTGGGAACTGGGAACTTCATCAAAATGTTCATATTCGATGCCTCTATCCCTTACAGACCTTCGCTGAGTACACATCAATAATATTTTGAAAGGCTTATGAAGTACAGTTTAGTATTTCAGTTCAGGACGGTGGTTGTAACCCCATTTATGGAGCATTGTCAAGTATTTGTGGATACATTCATGCTGTACACTACACCACTCTCTGCACTCTTTATTTGAGTATCTGATGGTCAGTTTTGCTGGTGTATTTGAAAAGCACACATGAAATGCGCTGAGGAATTTTGGTCGGAGAAATGCCAGTGCTGGGCCAGGGCAGTTACATGAACTCTTGTTTGTTCAGTCGACTACTGACTTCGAAAGCAACTCATTTACGGCATTCATGTGTTAGCATTTGTTAGCGTGAGTGTGTGGGAGTGAGTATAGTGCGTATATGTGTGTGTATGGGTATAGTATGCGCTTGTGCACGCATGTGCGTGCGTGCGTGCGTGCGTGTGTGTGTGTGTGTGTGTGTGTGGCGTGTGTGGTCCTTGTTTACCTACCCTTGTGGGGACAAAATGTCCCCATTAGTAATGCAATACCAGATTTCTTCATCCTTACGGGGACTTTTTTAGGTCTCCATGAGGAAATTGAGCTATTTTAGGGTTAGAGGTTAAGTTTTGGGTTGGTATAAGGTTAGGGTTAGGTTAAGGTTAGGGTAAGGTATGTACTGTTGAGGGTTAAGGTCAGGAAAAGGGGTTTGGGAATGAATGCAAGTCTATGGAATGTCCCCACAAGACATGAAAACCCAATATGTGTGTGTGTGTGTGTGTGTGTGTGTGAGCGTGCGTGTGCATGTGCGTGTGCGTGTCTACACTTGTGCGTTAGCGGGGACCCCTGTCCTCGGGCACACTTGCGGCCCCCACCGTTTGCAGCGCGTTTAATCCCGGCACACCCTTAGCTGTGTAATGATAATTGAAAGGTGTTGTGTACTGAGTGATTATGTGGGTATTGTAGGTGCTTATGGGGAGCATTAGGCCGCTCTCTGGCTGATGAAACAGCTTTGTGTCAGACACGGTGCTGCTCTCTGCTCTGCCCTGTTCAGGTCATCATTCAGGCGGGGGGAGTGAGTGGGAGTTGGGGGGGTGGAAGGCTTTCAAATTTAAAAAGCATATTTATGTATTTACTCATTTTTGTTGTCTCTTATTAATTTCCTCTGTTAATGCGGGGGATTTGTCGGCCCTCTATCCTCCCCCTTCTCTCTCTCTCTCTCTCTCTCTCGAGCGGTTGATCATTCTGACAGTGAAAGTGGACTGTTGTTATCCACCTGCCCACACACACAGACACGCCACACCACACACTCTCTCCCTCTGTTGAGTTGAGTGCACATTGAAGGTGACTGGCTGCAGTGACCTGAATCCCTTGCACTCTGAGTGATTAGTACCTGCAGCTGTGGAGCTCAACTGTCCCAAATTAAATGCAGGTAACCCCCCACCCCTCCCCCCACATCCCCCCTTGCCCACACACACACACACACACACACAGACGCACGCACACACACATATACAGGAAACTTGAGTTACATTTCCATCTTCAGTTATATTTTCATCTTAAACTACAGAGTCCAAACTCCTTGATATGAATATTCCACAGTGCAGTAAGCCCAGTGTATTAATAGTCAGTACCTTTTCCGGCCAATAAAGCTGAGTTCAACTGAGCAGATTGTTTTGTGATGAAGGCAGCTGTGTGGCACAGTGGTGAGTAGTGGTTGGACTCGTCACAAATTTTTTTGGCTCGATTAATCGCCAAAATTCACGAGTGATTAATCAATTATTTATGAGCTTCACCATGGCAAACCCATCCCTGGTGATGTCTATGCAATATTGAGTCCCATAAGGCTGAAACCTGGGATATCGCAGAGAACCAACTCAACTACAGCTCGGAACTAATGTTGTTCTGTTCTTGGCTTTATTTGGGCTGAATAATTATGAACAAGTGATGTTTTGAAGGACATATGAAATAAGTTATGCCTTCTTCGATGTTCATCACTCTTACAATGGCTAGACGAATGTGATTTTTTTTTGTCATTACGTTTTTTGTCATTGCATTATGTTTACATTATGTTTTTTGCCCGTTTGTTTGTTTGTCTGTCTGTCAGTTTGTGAACAACATAACTCAAAACGTAATGCACGGATTTGGTTGAAATTTTGTGGGTGCATTGCTATTACCTCAAGGATGGACCCTATTTATTTTCGCCGCGATCAGTGAAACAGTATGGCCGCCACGGCAGCCATCTTGAAATCGTATGACACGTGATAACTCAACTTCGCTCCCACTCATGAAGATTTGGATTGTGCTGCCTTGGCGGAGGTTTGCACTCTACAAGTGCCTCTAGTTTTAATTAAGTGACATTAGTTTATAGTCCCGTGGCCTCTGAGTTCCTCTTGAAGGCAAAAGACCATTTCATTATAGCGGTTAATACCAGACATTCCACAGAGCTGCAACACAAGCCTGTCATATTTTCATTTGTTTCAAGCCACAGATATTTCGATCACCTCTCTAAATAAGGACGATACGTTTACAAATTCCAATTTATAGGCAGTTGTGTTCCATGTACAGCACCCGCTGCAGTAGGCATATTAGCTAGGCTTGAATAACTAGGAGATGTTGCGGATTTTGACTCTGCTCATAGATAACTTAAGCCTGTTTTGTTTCACAGTGGCGTAGTGGTCAGCACAGTTGCCTCGCATTAAGGAGTTTTTGGGTTTGGAATCTTGTGGGCCCTGAGTTTGTGGGGAGTTTTCATGTTCTAAAATTAGGAAGGTATGCACATCCACTCGAATACAGGTGTAGGACAATCCAAAAATCCGCGAATGAAATAATTAGAGTCCGCACACTGAGAGACAATGCTCCCCAAGAAATTTATTCAACTTGTTGACGTTTCGAAACATCGAGATGTTGAATAAATTTCAACTTTCTGATCATTCTGATCGAAATGTCGACAAGTTGAATAAATTTCTTGGGGAGCATTGTCCTTCAGTGTGCGGACTTTAATTATTTCATTCGCGAGTTGTCATGTTCTCCCCCTGCTCTCGTTGGTTTGCTCCAGGTACTTTGGTTTTCCCCACCGCAGAGAACGTGCACTATAGGAACACTCTCACCATTGCCCCTGACCAGGGGTCGGGGATTAGAACTGGAGCTGGTCCCTGAGTGCTGCGCTGTGGCTGCCCCCTGCTCCTGAGTGACTAGGATGGGTCGAATTCGAATACAGAGGACAAATTACCCCATGGGGTTGAATTAAGTACAACTTATCCTTTGTTACGAATATCTGCTATAGGAATGTATGTAAGAGGAGAGGTACTGAAAATTATATATTTTGATTATTTAATTGTGTCGTTGCTGATGATGTCATCGGACCATGTCTCGTGTTTGTTCGCCTGCCTGCTTCATACCTACTCTACTGTGTGAAGTCAGGCCAAAAAAGCATCACTTGAATTTGAGTTGAAGCAGAGGAGCGAGTGAAAGAAAAGGAGGGAGAGGGAATGATGAAGGAGCGCGCTGTTCTCAGAAATAAACGAATAAATAGAGCAGAGCATATTGCCCAGGGCGACTGTCAGAAATGGATGGATATTAATAGTCTGCCTTTCTCTCTGTCTCCTACTCTCTCCTTCTCTCTCTCTCTCTCTCTCTCTCTCTCTCTCTCTCTCTCTGTCTTCCCCCACTCCTTGACAGTGAGTTCAGGCAGAACAGGATTTAATCAGTGCATGATATCTCTGACAGCAGCAACTTCAGCTTAATCACCAAATTTAGCTACATGTGTCCTTAGGCGCGGTCCGAAGTACTGTTCACCTTGGTGAAGTACCGCCTCTGACCAGCAGGGGGACTGAGGTGAGGAGAGTGCACAGAGGGAGGAAAGATATGCACTCATACTGCAAATAAGAGAGTGATTGAATCAATATTTTGTTTATGAATTACCTCAAATTGCTGCTTGGCTTAATTCAAGGTTTTAATAAAGCACCAATGGTACTTTTTATCACCTGTATTTCTCTGCATTTTTTTTTTTTTTTTTTTTTTTTTTGCAAATGTAAATAATGGAAATGGATGTACAGAGGCAGTAGTGCCTTTTTTAATCACTACATTGATGGTATTCCAGCTTTTTAGTCAGAGTGGATATGAAAGAATTTGGAGAGTGAGATTTAGCCTTTTGTTAACCGTAATTACATCTGCCTCTGCATTGAAACATGACAGGATAACTGAAATATCTTTGAAAAAAACTAGGTCTTCTCCTCCTGTTTTTCACTGTTAAAAATTTTTTGACTGGCAAATCTTGTGCAGGCTCTCATGATGCTGGGTGTGGATTTGTACATAGCTGGGCTTAAACTGAAATTGCAGTTTGTCCAAAACATGGTCGACTCACATGAAACATTGCGCTGGATTCATATTTGTTTTCAAATTAGCTTTAGAGCAATGTGGCCTTTTTTTTTGTATGTTATTTCAAGGTTTAATTCTTAGAGAGCGTGCCGTGGGTTCGGCCCGATTAGGCCCTGCCGGGAGAGTACTGCAGAATAGGTGGAGAGGGATCACTGAGTGGATCAGCGTTCGGCAGAATTTGAATTAACTTGTTTTCTAAATACTTCTAAAGTATAAATATGCAGCTGTATTGTTGTGCAGACATTGGCTTAGTGTGCGTGCCTGAGCGTACACTTCCAGCAGTGGATTATCTGCCCTCCCATGATCCTCTGGGTCGGAGCAGGTTGAGGCTTTCGCTGGCATTCTCTGATGTTGCTGTGCTAAAATTCTTGGCCTTGAGAAGCTGCAGCTATTCATTCTTTCATCTTATGTCACGGCTCGTATTGTGTGTATGTGTGTGCGCGTGTGTGCGCACATGAGTTTTTGCTCGAAGGTCTGTCTGTGTCGGCATGTGTGTGCTTGCGTGTGTGTGAAAGTGAGTCGGGATGCATGTTGGTGTGGGTGTGTGTTTGTGAGTGCGCATAAGTGTGTGCTT
The DNA here is from genome assembly GCA_029692085.1 of Gymnothorax javanicus. NCBI lineage: Eukaryota > Metazoa > Chordata > Actinopteri > Anguilliformes > Muraenidae > Gymnothorax > Gymnothorax javanicus. The sequence continues at coordinate 38,130,167 of CM056208.1, read as the reverse complement.
ATACGTGCTCGCGCGCTTGTGTATGTATGTCTGTGTGTGTGTTTTTATGTGTGTGCACAAGTTGCTCTTGTAGGTGTGTGTGTGTCCGTACTTGTGTCCTGGTAGGTGTGTGAACGTGAGTCTGGATGCTTGTTGGTGTACCTACATGTGTATGTGTTTGTGTACACGTGTATGTGTGCACATAAGTGTTCGCTATTTTGCGCGCATGTAAACGTGCGTGTTTGTGTTTGTGCACATAAGTGTATGCTTGTGTGTGTGTGTGTGTGTGTGTGGCGTGTGTGTGCGTGCGTGTGTGCGCGCGCGCGTGTGTGTGTATGCGTGCACGTGCGGGCAGAAGTGTATGCCTATGTGTCTGCGTGTGTGTATGGGTGCACATAAGTGTTTGTGTGTGTGTATGTGTTTGTGTGCACACAGTGTTTGCGTTGTGTGTGTGTGTGTGTGTGTGTGTGTGCGTGTGTGTATGCATGCATTTGCTCGTAACGCTCTTTCTGGCGTAAGGCTGAATGACAAGTCCTTGGGCACTTGGGAGAAACTTTTCCAGGGTGACCTTGACTCCTGCTGCACCTCCCTCTCGCACCTCCCAGCCCCACCCTCACGGCAGAGCACCTCTATTAATCTTGAGCTGCTACTGTGACACTTATCAGTGCCCCTGTTTGATTAAAGTCTTACATTTCCCTGAATGCGTAGCCTGGCCTGTCAGTGACGGCGCTCTCCTTTCACTGCAGGAGAATGAGCAGCAGTGATCGGGCTCCCGAATCTACCCCCCCACAGCCTCCATTCCGGCTCTGCCGCATTCTTATTGGCTGCTGTAGCTGCTTCATTCTTTTGGCCGTAATTGACCGGCGCTGATGTGGTGACGGGGTCGGTGTGACCCAGGGGGGTCGTTGTGGAAGGGAGTGAGGGGTGGGGGGGTGAGCGGCCCTATTTTCCTGCCATCTCCGAGGGCACTTCTATTCTGACCCGCCGCTGCCCCTCTCCCCCCACCCCTCACTCCAGGAATGCCGCGGTTTCGCAGGCTATTGTGCGCGGGGCGTCGCAGTGTCATTCCGCATCCGCCCTGCATTTCGCGCGGGAGTTATCTTCCGACTGCAAGGAACCGCAAACGCGATGACAAGGGCGCGACTTTGAGTTCGGCTGCAGCGCGGGGGTCGCATAACCCGCACGTGAATGGCACAGAAGCGCCTGCGCTTTTCGCCTGCGTGAACGAGGTGCGGAACCATACTGCCGTATAAAGGACTCCCCCCGCTGCACCCGAAGGGTATTTTTTGATTACCTCACAATTGTCTTCTTTGTGAGATGAAGCTAAGATGTCGCCCTTACAATACTCCCTAATCTTTCTGCTGGCCGATAATAGCAGCTCACCTCAGTGATGATCACCACTGTTGGCAGGTCATCCAATCAACACGGCTCTTTTGTCCGTGCTTTGGTAGACTGTGTCCAGAACTCTGTTTTTATTCCTGTATAAATGTAGTACAGGTGCGGCGCGGAGAGCATAAGAGAACCTCCGGCCCTACGGGGGCTGTTAAAATGGCCTGCTGGGCTGGCACCTTCTTGTTCCCCCTTGATGCTCTATCCCAGGTCCTCCTGTCAAATTAATCAGTAAAAATTATTGTTTCAACTGCAAACAAGACGAGGTAAAAACCTAGAATATGGCGGATCAGTTAATGACCTACGTGCGAAATTGTGGGCAATGAGCAATGACTCACTATTTCACTCACTCACGCAGCCGCGGACATCTGCAGATGTTGGGCTGGTCAAAAAAACTTGGTGCCCTTGCACACACTGCTGTAAAAATTTCACGTTTTGCGGACTTGCTAATACAAGTTGTTTGCACCTGTTACAGTTAACAAAAAGTTACCTTCTCAACTTTAATTAACTTGAAATGGTAATTACTGCATTGGCTCTAACCTTTATACGTTAGTTAGTCAACAAAAACTTACCTTCTCTACTTTAATTAACTTCAAATGGTAATGACTGCATTGGCTCTAACCTTTATATGTTAGTTAGTTAACAAAAACTTAATTTCTGAACTTTAATTAACTTAAAATGGTAATGACTGCATTGGCTCTAACCTTTATATGTTAGTTAGTTAACAAAAACTTAATTTCTGAATTTTAATTAACTTAAAATGGTAATGACTGCATTGGCTGTAACCTTTATATGTTAGTTTTACTGCATAAAGAGAATAACACTAAACTCCTAACACTAAAGTTGTGAAATGTTGGTTGGAAGTGCACACAATCCATGACCGTGGTTTGAACTAGAATGGAGAATGTGAACAGTTGTTTATGGAAGAGAGGGGCTGCCTGCCAGGTAGTTAGTGGCTCATCTTTGTGATGATCAGAGGGGTGGCCGGCGAGACGGGGACAAGCTGTTTGCCAGCTGCTCGGCTGAAGAAGCCTGTCTTGTTTGGAGTCCCCAGGGAGTGGTCTTCTTTGTTCTTCCAGTCCCAGAGGACTGGTTTCCTGCCATGTTTCATTTGCTCCTCTGCGCTGACCCCGCCCCAACACGTCCTGGCCACGCCCTAACACGCCCTGACCCTGCCCTCCCCTGTCCCGACCAACTGCTCCCTCGGGATCTGAACTCATTCAAAAGCTGAGTTGTCACAGTCACTTCGTCCTGTGAAAAATGCGGGCAGAGGTGCATTCTGGGAAGGGGGGTGTAATGTTCTTCTGGTTTCTCATCCTGCCATTCCTACTAAAGCCTGAACCTGGTGTCACTGATGTAGGATCGGCCCTGGCCCCACCACAGACCCCTGCCCTGTGGATAGTAATGGATGGATACCAATGCTGTGAAAGTTTTGCGGCCTTCATTCTCTGGTAGTAGGGGTCAGGTTCAGCAACCTTATGTTGCATTTCAGCGCATTGCAAAGTCTTTATTTTCTTGGTTATGTTTGCCTTTTATGCACCGTGCGATTTAAAAAGTGACCTTCGGTGCTAATGACTGGTGTGCAGTTTCATGCCGGGCTTGTTTGCAGTCGGGGACGTGACCAGCGTTCAGCCCATGTCACGAGGAGAAGAGAGTGGAGGAGGAAGGAATGCCAGCGAGCCCAAGAGCCGCCGCGCGGTTACAAGAATAGTGACGTTCGGCATTATAGACTCTCCTGCACCACATGCGAGGGGATCGTTTTGAGAGAGGGAGAAAGACGGTGCTTGGGGTATAAAATCTTTCTAAAATTCAGTGCATCACTGAGGGGGGTGGGGTCAAAGGTCAGTGTCATGTTGTTGAGGGGGGTTTATTGGGGGCAGTCAAAGTTTAATAGTAGAGACAGGTTCAATTTCAAGGACAGCAGAGGGCAAGCTGCAATTAACTAAAGTTCTAATTGTAAAAGTTCTTACTGTAGAACATCATAATATTGTCCCTTTCCCTGTACGGAAAATTTTCCCTTAAAAGCTGCATTTTTCTATTTTATTCCTCTTAATTTATGTTTTCATTGATTGATCTGAAGTATACGAATGTGACATTATTTTTTTGTCTAGTTAATACGTGTGCATGCAATTCAGCTTTGCTAGCCTAATTAATCCTCTGTGAAAAACCAGTTGAAAACTGGTTCAGTTTCAAGGACGGTCGAGGGCAAGCTGATTACTACTTTAGCTGTAGCTACAGTATTTACTGTGGAACATCATGACTTAGTCCCTTTCCCTGTATAGAATTTTATTATCTTTTAAAAGCTGTGTATTCCTAATTTATACCGTTTTAATTACCTTTTTATTTATTTATCTGAGGTATACCAATGCAGTTATTTTTTGTCAAGGTTATAGATGTACATGTATCGCAGCAGTGTTTGCCTAATTAATATATTAATATCTGTGATGAATTGAATCATCAGTTGGTGACACATTGTAGAGTAAAATTTGGTATGTCTTTTCTGTATGAAATTTTAAGATTTTTTATAATGCAGTTACTTGTCTGAGGAAAATAAATTGGTGCTAAATAATCATATATCTGGCTTTTGCTTATGAGATTGTTAAACGCAAAGTGCACGGTCTGCGCTGTACACAGAGGTTTTCTTACAATGACATTGTGACTGTTTTGTCCTGTCAGATGCGAGCGAACCTTCCTTTAATAGCTACTGTTTGTGAGTCCAACAAAAATTGGTGATGGGCAAATGTCCAACTGCCCATCAGACTGGCAGTGTGTGATGCTGCGTAAACAACTCCAGGTTTCAAGTCGATGGCCCTGAGTGCACCAAAAAGAAAAGCACTTATCTGACTCGATTGCAGTCTGGATTGCATCAAATGGTCGTCCAATTAGCACTGTCGAGGACCGGGGATGGCACTAGCCCTAAAACTGGCTGTGGATTTTGAGGAATATGTATTAACCTTAAATTAATAGATTTAAAAGTTTTGCCATAAATATATTGACTAATTCTGCCAATGGGGAAAAAAATAATAGAAGCTCATTTTTTTAAGAAAGGATATGTATGAACTGATATGTGCATTTGTGTTTGTGTGTGTGTGTGTCTGTGTGTGTTTGTGAAAGAGTGTGTGTGTGCCTGTGCTTAAGTGTGCATGTGTGTGTGTGTGTGTGTGTGTGAGTGCGCGTATGTGTGCTTCAGTGTGCGTGTGTGTGCCCGTGCGCGTATGTGTGCTTAAGTATGCGTATGTGTGTATGTGAGAGAGAGAGAGAGAGAGAGAGTGCGAGAAAGAATGGTTTTTCCCAGTCAATTGCAGTTGAAGTGAGTGAATGTGTATTGATGCATTTTTGGCTCTTACTCTGTTGGCCTGTTGTTGGAGGTATGATTTCAGGTGCTGTTACGGTCATTCGCTGCCCGTTTGCCAGCTGAGGACGTGAGCCTCTGGGGGACGATGATTGCCACTGCCAAATCAGTCCTCTGCAATAAAGCCCACACTTCTATTGTGCAGAAACTCATGGGCCAATCCGGGGTGTCTCATGATATTGGAGATGTGTTATATTGGTGATATCTGTTCCCTTTATTCATGCTAGCGTGGGTCATAATCATTACCAGTAGAAAACGTTGACTTGTTACCATCTTAAATCTTTCGGGACTGTCCCTTCATACGGCATAAATCACCATAATTTTAAATGCATGAGGACATTTTGCTTTTTTATGTGAAATGTTTACTATCAAATTGACCCTATATTGTATTGGAAGTCAGTAGAAAGTTTGAAGTCCATCTGACCTGTCATAGGTCTGTCCACCTTTTTGAGTTGAACAGGCTTATGTTAGTGTTGGGGCTGGTCAATTTAGTTTTTGGTCTCTTCAGGCTGTCAGGAAGTTGAAGCATTCCGCTTTTAACACAGCTTTTGGATGGCTTCACAGAGGATTTATGCATTGTTAGCATTTTGAGTATGTACAGTTTCCTATGAAACGGGGGGGGCAAGTCGAACATGGGACCTGAATTCTCCAGCTCTCTTCACGTAAGAGCACCACATGCTTCTCTGCACAATGGCTCGTCACGGGCGCCCTTCTACATTCGGTGGGCAATTGAGCCATTACACCGTCGTGTTTTACACCAATCGCAGCCGGTTCCCCTTCTCCTGCTCCGTGCCGAACCCTACAATTCCCGTCCGCGTTTATCTCGCCCGCCGCGTAAAAAGGCTTTCAGCGGCTGACCGCCGAAGAAATCGCTGCGAGTGCATGAGTGCGGCTCAAGAAAGGCGAGAGCAATTAGGCCAGCGCTGTTAGTCCTCTGATCCTTTCTCTTTTTTTTCAGGCGAGTGAATGAGCAGGAAAGCGAGAGGTGGAGGGGAAACCAGGGGTGATGAGCGATCGCGAGAGACGAGAGAGCATTTTCACATCGTTACTGAAACGTTTTCTCAATATTATTAGATTGCTACTACATTGCTGCAACCTGATGATAACATTTTGCGCTAGCTGAGACGTGGACTCCGCCAACTCCGTCTCAACTTTATGATCAGGCACGAATCGGTCATCCCTCTCCAAAATGAGTTGATTTTTCGGTTTGGTGTTCGTGTACTGTCGATAACCGCTTTAAATTGGGTTGTTCTGGTGGGCTAACGGGTGATCTTCAGAACTTCTGTAGAACTTTAAAATGGTCATGAACAGATTTACATAAGAAAACATACCTGAGGTCAATTCGAGGTGTGATTTTAGTGGAAACTTTAACCAGGAGTTTTTAAAGTATGAGGATAGACTGTTGCAACTCCCTCCCAAGGCTGAACAGATGTGTTCCACTATGACTCCCCCTAAACATTACCTTCACACCTACATCCCAGCGCCATAAGCTCTATGTCCCCTGCCAGAGCACAGACGGCTGTCCTTACCAGCTGGGAAGGTGGGCAGAGTGCTGTTTGTACCCTTACGTGCCCTCCATATCCAGGGAGGGGTGGAGGAAAGGTCGTGTCATGGAGAGTCGTGGAGTCATGGAGAGGTCACCATGGGGGACTTCTGGGTTCACATACCGGTCAGCACAGCGCATACCTTCCCCTGGAGGGGGTCCTGGAGGTGGACAATCGGTTCAGCCTTCATTAGAGGTCCTAAGCCACTTACTTATGGAGGAACGAGTCTGTGTAAGGGGGAGGGAGGCACTGCCCCTGTGGATTAGGGATCCGTCCAGCTGGGCTTTGTGATTGGCTACTTCACTTGTCAAGGAGATGCTTGACCTCTGATCCACACCTACAGCTGAAAAGGCCCTGCCAGTGGCATCCCTTTCCCTACACCAGGGACTTTAGCACTGAATCCAGGGCTCAGTTTGAGAAGCTTAATCCTGGGCTGATTCTCGACCCGTGTGTCTATTTGCTTTTGTTCTTTCCTGTCCTTAAGCGCCTCATCTGGCTGAAGAGCCCCACACCTGGTTTCGTTTGCCTTAATTGGCCCTCAAATGCTTCTGCCCCTCTGGACTGGAGTTAAAGTTGCTGACACTGCGGCACTCCAGGACGAGATCGAAATCTGCTGACTCTGGTCCTCCAGGATCGGAATTAAACCTTCCGACACTGCAGCCCTCCAGGATTCAAAGTAAACCTTCAGATATTTAGACTTCCAGGACATCAGTTTAAGTTGTTGGCACTGTGGTCCTCCAGGACTAGAGTAAGATCTTCAGCTACTGTAGCCCTGCAAAACTGGAGTTAAACCTGCAGGTGCTGTGGTCCTCTACAACTGGCATCAAACCTGCAGACACTGTAGCCCTCCAGGACTGGAGTTTAACTGCAGATGCTGTGGTCCTCTGTGAGTGGTGTCAAGCCTGCTGTGCTGACACTACAGTATAGTCCCTCATGATTGAAGCTAAACCAGCAAGTGCTTTGGTCATCTGTGACTGATGTCAAACCTTGAGACACTGTAGTCCTCCAGGACTGGAGTTAAACCTGCTGACACTGAAGTCCTCAGGGAGAGGGGTAAACATGCGGATACTTTGGACTTTTTGGGCTGGAGTTAAACCTACAGACACTGTTGTCCTCCAGGAGGAGGTAAGAAGCTGTGGCCCTTCAGGATAGGAGTTATGTGATTTATTACTTGCAAATAAAAGAGCTTTTCAGATTAAGCACAGAGTGCAAACGTGTAAGATGAGTTTGTGCTCTTACCCAGAAAGTTTGTTCCAGGACCGTTTCCCTCATCTCTTCCCCTTCTGTATTTGTTTGGATGATCACATCGCGTAAATGCGGCCAAGGGTCATGCATGCTGACACAGTACCTGAGGTCTTATTGCCTCATTTGCTTCGCCACCTCTGGGAAGGCAAGATTAGTCCAGGACGTTTACATACTGAGGTAGGCCTCAGGCCCTCAGCATTCCGGTCTTCTGTCTTTCTATCCCTCTCTGTCTATTATATCTTAGTCTTGCCTGCTTATAAACCAGAGGTGGAAGCTCTTGCCTTCCTGCCATGGGATTCATAGCACAGGAACCATCTAAGGTTTAATGAAAAGTGAAAGCTTGTTTTATTAAATTGTCTTGGTGGTAAGCACCCATGTTCCTGAAGGACTAACATCCTATAATTTTTCACTCAAATGCTAATACCTAATCCAAACTCACCGCTATAGCATGTCTGTTGCTAATTAGTGACATCAAGTGTATCAAAATAGGGTTGAAGCTGGATTTTTGAGCTTCAGGAGCAGGTTCAGTTACCCCTAGCTTAATTGGCGAACGGAAGACCGACTCTGTCGTGGCTGATGGTGTAGTGGTCCGGAAGCTTCCCTATGCCTCGGCTCTAATGTGCGTCCGATGAGTGGGATGACGATAATCCTCCTCGGTGATGGACAGTGTGCAGCAGAGAGAAAGTTGAAGAGAAGAGTGCGTGGGGAACATAATGGAGGGCAGTTACCCGGAATCAGCGGTTTCTCTCCGTCCAGGTGTCACACAGGCTGACAGGCAGGCTGTCGGAAAGACGTCTGTTCGGCGCTTAAAACCCCGTTTCGAAAAAAAATAAAATCCCGCTCACTTGCTCACCCTGACCCCTCATCTTCTCCTCTCCCTGCGCCGACTGACAAGCGAAATAAAATAATGAGTGGAAAATAAGGAGGAATTAAGCCCAATTAAATGTCAATTTGCTCGTTCCGTTTTTTTAAAATTCCCTTGCCGTGACACTGCCGCGATTCCGTGACAGGCGAGGGAATGCGAAGTAAAGGCCCCGTGGAACAGGAGGAAGAGGAAGCAGTCAGAGACAAAGGGAGCATGTCAGACCGTCCCCCCCCCCCCCCACCCCATAGCCGAGTCACAGACTCGGTGCTGGAGACTCACGCCTCGCTGTCGGGGAACTGGTGTAGCTGAGGGCCCGCGCGTTTTTCTCAGGTGTACGCGAGCTGAATTTTTATCATCAGTGAAGCTGTCTGTTTTTTTTTTTTTTTTTTAATTGGTGTCAGTGTTTTCTTGACCTTAATGAAGCTAACTTCTGAGCTGTTTAAAATGCTCTGCTAACTTTTCGGCCTGTTTTGTGTTCTTGGTAATGACGCGTATTTGTATACCTGCGTGTTAAAATGTTGCACCGTACTTTGTGAACTCTTGCACTTAACTGAGGTACCGCTACCGCATCAGAAAGCACGGCCTGTGTCTGCTGTCTAAGACTGGCATCGCCATTTTACATGAATCTGTGACTGTGTGGATTCAGGTATGAAGAGAGTTGAGTACTGGATTGCTTTGCTTCTTTCATTTTCTCTCTGGTTTTTCTTTTAATTTGTCATTTCCGTCGTGCACTGTCCACTGCAGCTGCTGCTCTAACCAGATGGCATGGCTGCTAGTCATCAGCAAAGAGGCCCTTAAGTTCTCAAAAAGCTACATTTTGTTTATCCTTTTTTAAGTTGATTCTGGTGCCGTGGCTTGACGTGCCGGGCACTTACGCTGGAGATTAAGCAGAAAGATGCTGGTGAGTTGGCGTGAGTGGGTTTAGCTGAATACGACCCCTACGCACATGCTCATTAAGTCATTTCACTCTTGCCATTTTCACCGATTCTCGACAGCCGATACTGGGTCTTGGAGCAAGGAATCGGCCCCTACCCTACCTCAGAAATGCCACCCCCCCTTCTCATTGTGCATTGCAAACTCATTACAGAAGGAGGATTTTATTTTTGCAGATGTTAGTTGTGGCGCATGTTGGCACAATTTAACAATTTAACTCATTTTCAGATTTCGTGGCTGCGTGTGCTTTTATGGTCATTCCGTTAAATTAATGCAGCAATCTGCGTTTAATCGGTGTGTCTAAATTTTGTATCCTCATGGGAGATGCGTGCGACAGGGACCGAGTTGTGCGCCAAACACACAGTCAGTGCACAGGGAAGCTTGTAATAGGCTTTTGACAGGTGGGGTGAGAGGTCAGATGTAATCTGGACCGGAGTAATTTGCTTCAGGAAGTGAATTCTCTTTTGTTTGTTTGTTTTTAATATTCGCAGGCGGGTGAGTAATTGGTTCAGGGGGAGACAGAATGGGTGGTAGTAGGTGAATTTGGGAGGGGTGGGGGGTGCACTTATGTTTGGAGGGAAGAGGCGATGGTGTTTCTCAGGAGGATGGTGATGTGGACAGTTCTCTATCTTTGGTGCTGAAAATACGTGTGTATGTGTGTGTGTTCTTGTACTTCCTACACAGTGAGGACTACAAAATGTTTTTTTCTTTCAGAGTAATTGGTAAGTGAGGACATTTTTGCCTGTCCTCACAACTGCAAAGGTATATGGTGACGCAGTAGTTACGGTTAGGGTAAGGGTTTGCCTGAGGTATGCGCTGCTTATGTTTAAGAATTGGTAAAGGCAGGTCAATGCAGTGTCCTCACTAGGATGGAAGTACAAGGATGTGTGAATGGGATGTCTGCATGTCTCTTTTGCATGTCTGTGTGTGTGTGTGATGTGCGTGTATGTTTGTGAGCGTATTTAGTATGCGCGAGTGCGTGTGTTTGTGAGTGTTTGTGTGCGTGTGTGTGTGTGTGTGTGTGTGTGTGTGTGTGTGTGTGTGTGCGGCTCTCTGTCGCTGCTCTGCGGCTCTGCTAGGCCTGGATTAGCGCTGCTGCACTGTGCTGATGCAGCCTCTTGCTCTCTTATCTTAATGCCTTTCACCGTGCCGCAGCCTTCACTTCTATCCTGCTGTCACACACGCTTATTTGCACAGTCTCAATTGCTGGCCAGATTAGGCCAAGAGGTTGTGTTACCCACAGATATAATAATGTATAATCAGGTCCTATTCTTATTCAACGGGAGGGGGGAATGTGTCGAAAATGTCAGGAGCTCTCTCTCTCTTTTTCTCTCTCGCAGTTCCTCCCTCTCTCACTCTCCCTCCCTCCTCTCCCTTCCTCTCTCCGTTGTCACTTTGGGGATGGATGGACAGAAAGATGGCAGAGGGAGAGAGGGAAAATTTGTGTTGCTTGTGAAATGGAGCAAATGAAATGCAAAGCTTTGCGGCTCCAGATTCTGTGCCAGGGTCCGGCCTGTCAATCAAACTGCGCTGCCACAGTGATCGGGTGGCTGTGTTTAAAAAGAAACGAGTATCAGTGGGGTACAGGATTGGTGTGTATGTCTGTACATGCAGCTGTGCATATGGGTGTGTGTGTGCGTATGTGGAGCAAGAGGGAGGGGGGCGGGGCATTGGTGGTGGCGGTTTGAGAAAGGGTAGAGGCTAGGAAAAAGGTCAGAACTCCAGCTTTTACCTGGAGGAGAAAATAGCCTCTGAATTGGTAGTAATGACAACCCTTGGACTGTCATTTTCTACCTACTGGCTGGGGAATGGGGCCTGGGGGGCCGGAGTGTAGTGGGCGTGCTGGACTGGGACTGCGTTTGGTCCTCCTTACACCCCTGCTGTACCTGTCACCGAAAAACAGTAAGACTCATTCCCGCTAACTGACTGATACAGTACATGAACACTGACACTCTATTGCAGGACACTCTTAAACTGATACTGTACCAGAACACTGACTCTCTCTACTGCAGGACACTCTTATACTGATACTGTACATGAATACTGACACTCTACTGCAGGACACTCTTATACTGATACAGTACAAGAACACTGACACTCTACTGCAGGACACTCTTATACTGATACTGTACATGAACACTGACACTCTACTGCAGGACACTCTTATACTGATACAGTACAAGAACACTGACACTCTACCACAGGACACTCTTATACTGATACAGTACATGAACACTGACACTCTACTGCAGGACACACTTGTACTGATACAGTACATGAACACTGACACTCTACTGCAGGACACTCTTAAACTGATGCTGTACAAGAACACTGACACTCTACTGCAGGACACTCTTATACTGATACAGTACATGAACACTGACACTCTACTGCAGGACACTCTTATACTGATACTGTACATGAACACTGACACTCTACTGCAGGACACTCTTATACTGATACAGTACATGAACACTGACACTCTACTGTAGGACACTCTTAAACTGATACTGTACAAGAACACTGACACTCTACTGCAGGACACTCTTATACTGATACAGTACAAGAACACTGACACTCTACCACAGGACACTCTTATACTGATACAGTACAAGAACACTGACACTCTACTGCAGGACACTCTTATACTGATACAGTACATGAACACTGACAATCTACTGCAGGACACTCTTACAGTGATACGGTGCATGAACACTGACACTCTGCTGCAGGATACTCTTACACTGATACTGTACATGAACACTGACACTGTACTGCAGGACACTCTTATACTGATACAGTACATGAACACAGACACTCTACTGCAGGACACTCTTACGGTGATACGGTTCATGAACACTGACACTACTGCAGGACACTCTTATACTGATACAGTACAAGAACACTGACTCTCTCTACTGCAGGACACTCTTATGGTGATACGGTTCATGAACACTGACACTGTACTGCAGGACATTCTTATATTGATACAGTTCAAGAACACTGACACTCTACTTCAGGACACTCTTATACTGATACAGTACATGAACACTGACACTGTACTGCAGGACACTCCTATACTGATACAGTACAAGAACACTGACACTGTACTGCAGGACACTCTTATACTGATACAGTACATGAACACTGACACTGTACTGCAGGACACTCTTATACTGATACAGTACATGAACACTGACACTGTACTGCAGGACACTCATATACTGACACAGTACATGAACACTGACACTGCAGGACGCACTCTTACATTGATAAAGATACTTATGCATTCTAGCTCAAAGGATTTTTGTTTTGTTATGAAACTGCAGATTGTTTCCTTGAGCAAAATTGATTCCCCAATGCTCTTTTTAGTCTCAGATTGAGCTTAAACTTTGTCTGTGAATCAAGCCTCAGGAAGCATTTGGGTAGATAAGTCAAGCAGGATGGCTTTGGGCAAGTCCCTCTGTTTAACTGCTTTGATGGGGTCATGTTCCTGAAGTGTTGCATCATGTTCTCGCCACTTTGAGAGGACGGCGACTGCTAAACAGCAGTAGAGGTGACCGCTCTGGCGGTCTGTTGCGGCGAGGCAAGACACAATGTCTCTACGCAGCAGGGTCCAATAATTGGACGTGTCCTACCTGCAGAGGAGCTCAAGCAGAGGCCATAAAAATGCTAATTTAGCGAGCGGCGAGCGACCGGTCCCCCATATGCATATTTAAATGGGTCTGTGCTGACGTGCATTCCTGGTGGAGGGGGATGTGGGTTTATTGAGCCACTTTCTTGATCCTCCCCTCAGAAGGTGGCAAACACATCAGAATTGTTTAAAAGTGACCTTTCAGCTCTCCCAGGGGCGACTTTCCTGCTCATAGATGTTTAGTTATTGACTCCTGCTTCAAGCCTTCTGTCTAATTTTGAAACTCCTGTGATGCTCGTAAAAATAACTGCCACCGACGCTGTCAGTCACGCTTCAGAAATCGCCACAGTTCGCAGACCTCGGGATGCTCGTCCGAGCAGTTTTAGTTTTTGGTGCTGTCGGTGACTCCTCGAGATTATCAGGAATTGGTTCCTCTTTACAGATACATGAATGCACTGTGAACAGCAATTTTGATGCTGCACACTGCCGGGTGGTGTATATTTATCATAGCGTTTGTGTGAATTCTGTTTGTCTGATGAAATATTACAGCGGTAATTCTTCATGGAGATCCGAAGACGGTAATGTCTCTTGGCTGCGTAAATTGTAGCGTTGTACTCGTGAAGCTGCCTAACTGAATTCCGCTTCAGATCGGTGGTTAGTGCGGCTGCCTCTCTCTCTGAAGGCTGGAGTCTTGGCCTCGCCTGACCTTCGCTGTTGCCCTGGTTTCAATTGGGGCACGAGAACGCGAACTCTGTGCTAGGCAACCTGACCGCTTTACTAAAGCTGAACACATCTTGCCCCGGCTAATTGTAGGCAGTAAGCTGCCATAATTGTTTAAATATTTTTTTAAGATTATTTCTAGAATGTTCTGGGGACCTGTAGGGACAAGGACTCCAGGCTCTCGTCCAGGGACTTGCGGTGACCCCATCTCCCCCCCTCGCCAGGCCACGCCACCCCCCCAATCGCTGTCTCTTCCCGTGATAATCGGTTGTGCAGAACTGCATCAATGCATCTCCACTCTCCATATTCTCTGCCTCTTTCTGAGAAGACATAATAACGTGTAATAAAGCAGGTACCTTTAACTCTCGAGCGGTGCGCATTGATGTGTTTGACGAGAGAAAAGGCTTCAATCAGTATCCATGGAGCACCTTCAATTGTGCCATCCAAAGGGTGACGGAAAAGGTAATTTGAGAAAAAGAAAATGACACCGGGAGAGAGAGAGACAGAGAGAGAGAGAGGGGGGGGAAACAACAAAACAAAAAAAAAAACAGAAAGGGTAAGAAAAAAAAAACATGGTGATTTGCGCGAAGTCAAATCATACGATTCCGCTGCGGCCTGACTGTGTTATTATCTTACGAGCGGAGAGCGTCCTGTTACTCCGGAGGAGCATTCGAAGGGTGGCGGGGTTGCGGGGGGGGGGTTTGTTGAAGAAAATGAAAAGGAGGAGAGAATATCTCTCAAACAAACAAAACGCGGAAAATAAAGAGCCTTTCTCTCGCCGTCGCGGTCTATCGATTCTCTCCCTCCGATTTCAAAAGCCGGCACTTTTTCGGCTCAATTGTTTACGTATTTGTCGCCGGAGGCCAGGCGGAGTCAGAGAAGAGGGTATCAGACGACAGGGACGATTTCACGCGTTTGGTTTTTCTGTGTTTGTTGATATCTAGACCACTATAGCTTGATTGCCTAACATTAAGTCAGCAATAACACACCAGTCATCATGCCTGCACAATGAGGCTCCCAACCGTCAAATTCTTGGCATTTCTCTCTCTCTCTCTCTCTCTCTCTCTCTCTCCCTCCTTCTCTGTCTGTCTCTCCCCCTCTCTCTCTCTATCACCCTCTCACTCGCTCTTTCTCCATGAAATGCTTATTAGGGAGCATTGATCCAGGCCTGGTCAATTGTCAGGTCTTGTCATCCGTGCGGTATTGATCACATAATCAGCAGATGGAGGCTGTGGACAGATGAAATTTGGTATTGCTGGGTAAATTATCGGCTGCTTGCCTGTTGACCCAAGGTGGGTGAATTCAGTTTCTCGAGTCCACAGGCGAGCATGTGCACACAAACACACGCGCACACACACACACACACACACACACACATTCAGACGTGTGTATACACTCGCATGCCAACATTTGCACATGCACACATGCACTGCACACACTTTTGCTCAAGTGTGCACACGCACACACACACTCGCATATGTGCATACACTTGCACACAAACGTGCAAATGCACACAAACAGTATAACAACTTACTGACTGTGTGTGCACAAACACACACACACACACACACACACACACACAGTACCATTCCCTCAACAGCTGCAGAAAGTACTGGAACAGCATCCCGATCAATTTCCCCATGGGTGAGCCTGGACCTGTGACCTGCTCCCACACTGCTCCCTTGCCACATCTGAGGAGTATTAAAGTATAGTTACCCATCTTGAATGTGGTGCACTATCTTTGCTCTGCCCTGTACGTGTGTGCCCCTCTCCCGCTGTGACACCGGACTCCGGGGGGATCTCGGCGGTAAGAGCAGCAGCTGGTGTCCCCTTCTCTCGCTCCAGGCTCATGGCCTCCTCCTGCAAACCCGCAGGTCCCCCGGCCTCTTGATTAACTTTTAATCGAGCACTTACCCCAGCATCTGTTTCAGTCACCGCTCGCCCCGTCGCCACGGGAACAGTGCCTGACGCCGTCCTATAAAATAATGTGATGATCCAGTGCTCTCGTCTCTTTCGTCATCTTCTTCACTCGCTTCAGTCTTCCTGCTTACACACTGGGCATTACTGCATGTGATCATGTGATTCCCCACAACCTGTGCACTACACCTCATTATATCCCCGAAATACGAGGTTCGGGGATATCATGGTTTCGCCCCACCCGCCACCGCCGCCACGTCCGCAGATTTTAGCCGTTAACGATAACTCACAAAATACTTTGCATTGGCTTCTCATTTTTAGCATATGGGTAGATATGGTAGAGAGGATGAACTGATTAGATTTTGGGCAAGTATGCACTCCTAGGTGTGCCACCAGGTGGCGCTACATATTGAAAAAATCAGTTTTTTAACCATATCTCTGGAACAATCACTTACACAGACCTCAAATTTGCCTCATATTGTAGGTCTAGTAAAGGGGAATCTAATAAAGGGGGCTTCGAGGATTGGGGAATTTGGGGGATATACCCCTGGCCTGTCAGCCGCCGACAGCGTAGGCCTAGTTTTATGGAGGTCATTATCTTTACATCCAGTCAAAATGATGCCTTTACATTATCCAATGAATGCTGATGTCAATGATGAATTTTGGCTGCTGGGTGTCCATGTACTTTTGGCTGTGCGGTGTATGTGTGAGGAGACGTGGGATGCTGGAGTCTGGTTCTACTGTGCTAAGATGCATGTATGTAGGGGTACATGTGTGTCGAGATGCATGGCTGTGCTAGAGACCCAAGGGAACAGGAAGTGACCTCAGCCCTAACCCCAACCCCCCACATCCCTCACCTGCATCCACAGCTGTAGCAGTAGATCAGTCGCTCACTCTCTCTGCGATAGGTGGGTCAGATGGATTGCCCTCTGCTCTCTCCTGATTGGCTGCATTAAATGTGAAAGTGGAGACTGGTATTTCTCGAACTTTTTATCCCCTCCCGGGTGTATATATAAATGCGGTATACCATAACGCAGTTTAAATGTGTTATAGCGCGTAGAGGGGCTGAAAAGAGCGGCTTTTAAAAATCAGAGGTTCTCTGAGGATGCGATTCAAATTGTGTGTGTGAAGCGCGGGCTGTCGCTAATCGCACAGGTGAGTGTGGTTTGTGTGTGTGTGTGTCTGTAAAGAGCCTGGCTGTCTGCTGCTCACACATGACAGAGGCTTCTGTCTCTTTCGAGAGAGAGTGAGTGAGGAGGAAGGAAGTATAGGTTGATAGAGACGGAGAGATAGGTAGACGGTGAAAGGGAAGAGATTGGGAGCGATTGAGAGCAATAGAAAGAGAGAGAGCAGAGAGAGAGAGAAAGATGGAGATGTACAGAGGTAGGTAGTAGGTACGTGTTGCAACCACAGTGCTGGGCAGGTCACCTTCACAGGTGACGTATCGATCCGAGATAACAGCACCCCCAATCCCTCCCCGAGGCATTATTGAGCGATCAGCTACCGTCTAATTCCAACGGCGGAAGTCGGTCGTCCGAGAGCAGCAGTGACGGGGTCGAAGGGCCTTTAATATCAGTCCGATATTTCCACCTCCTCCCCCCACTGTAAATGTCGGCTCCACCAATCAGATTCCGTCACCGCGGCAGTGGAGGCCCTCCGCGGCCTGCCTCCGGCTCGTGGTTTGCCGAGTCCTGACGATGGCGACACATCGAGCCTCGGTTGTTTTTTTTTTTTTTTTAAGACAAGTTAAATTAGCAGTCTGGATGCGATTCCCACTGTCTCCCGACTTTCCTGCACGGCCATGTTCTGCCGCTCCTGTCAGGGACCGGCTTTGATGGCTTAATAGTCTTTCCTGAGTGGATTTGAGCACTTTGGCTGTGTGTGTTTACACGCGCTTGTCACGTTTAAAATATTCATATGGAGATGTGAAATATTCATTTGAAGGCTCCGTCAGCGGAGGGAGAGCCAGGGAGACTGTAGGCGACCCCCCCCACCGTCGTTCCTCCCCCTCCTTCCTGCCCCTCACGCATCCATGCGCTAACTGCTAAGTCCACTGCAAGACCTTTCCTGAACCCGGTTCCCCCGCTAATTTTATCAGTTTTGCTTGTATTTCTCCTGGCTTAGTCATTCGCCGACTACAGCCTGTATATGGTTAGCGCTCATCATGTCACGCCTGTGTTGGCGTCTTAATTTTCAAATGGTTCATTTCTCACGTCGTTCAAATTAGCGACTAAGAAGTGCACATGCTTATTTTTCTTTTTAAAAGTTTAAGGTGAAATTAAGGGCGAATGTTGGACTCAGGTTATCATGTGTGGAAACTGAAAGCTTTTCTGTGCGTGTGTGTGTGTGTGTATGTGAGAGTGTGTGTTTGTTTGTGTATGCAAGCAAGTATGTTTCATGTTCTACTGCATCTTGCCCTCTGTTAGTGTCAATATTTCATCTGGGTTCTGAGCCAAAAACATATTGGTTTCCCCTTGTAATGTTTGGGCTGTTAAAAATTACCGACAAAGCAAGGCCCTGGTGTTCCTGTAGTTACATATCTTTGTGATGTGCTCCTGCGTTGTTTAGCGTTCTCATGCTGTTTTAGATTGGTCTCTCATCTGCTATGAAGCTGTTTTGTTCGCGCACTCAACCTCGATAGCTCAAGTGTAACTGTCGGCAGAACATTGCGGGGATGAGCAAGCTAGGATATCCTCTTATGTGTGTCTATTCCTCTCCAAGTGCACTTAGGTTTTTGTAAACTTCTTATCCTACCAGAGCCAAGAGGGATGAAGTGCTTTGGAGAGAGGGAGGGTCAGGGGCTGCCGGGAGCTCAGGAAAGTGTGGGGATATGGGGCCTGGAGTGGGCCCAGTCCAGTGTGTGTGTGTGTGTGTGTGTGTGTATGTGCATGTGTGTGTTTGTGTGTTAATGCGTGTTTGCTTGTGTGTGTACATGTTTGTGTCTGTGTGTATGCCTGTTTGTGCTGATGTTTCTGTGTTTGTATGTATGTGTGCTGTATGGTTGTTTTTGTGTGTGTGTGTGTTTGTGCTTGTGTGTTTGTGTTTGTATTGTTTGTGTGTTAGTGTGCAATTGTGTGTTTGTAATGCTAATCTGCGTAAGCATGTGTACGAGTGTTTGGGTGTTTGTTTTTTTATCCACGCAGATGTGTGTGTACGCATCTTTGTGGTCGTGTGTGTGTATAAACCTGTGTTCGTGCAAACGGTGATGTAAGTTGATCTCTCCTATCCTCCTGGCTTCATTGCCTATTCTCCGAACGCTCCCGGTGTGCGTCCAGACTTATCTTGACATTATAATCGCAATCATGAGCGAAAGATTGAGCAGTATTTATTTTCTGTCAGGCGAATGACTGCGGAATGAGCGCAGACTGGCGGGAGCTCGGCCGTCTCAACCCTCACCCCGCTCAATCAGCACTTTCACACGGACGGGTGATATCATTGCCCTCGTTTCTTTACCGCATTTTCACACTCATCCCCCAGGGTTTATCCCTCCATCGCACTTCCCATCTCTATTGTGCACTGCCTTTTGATTTTTAAACTCGGCGAACGTTAGGTGAGGCGCATATAGCGCGAACAAGGTGCGGATGTGTGTCCGTCGCGCTCGCGTGTCGATTTGCGGATGGTCTGCTGGGCAAATTCTCCCGCTGGGGAGACTCTATATATAAATGCAGTGCTGCTCGTAAGTGACATTAATGACAGAGCCGGCCAGACAATAGGGAGCTGTCAGGGTCAGTAATTGAGTGGGAGGGACGAGCTCTCCATTTCACTCCATCTCCTCCCGCCGGCCAGTGTCACAGCGCTAAGAGCGCCGCGCTATAACTCGCGACCCTTCGATCCCAGCCGGGGCCCCTGCAATGGCGGCTGTCCGTCATGGGGCCCCTGGCCCTCCCCAGCCGTTCGGGGGGCCCATGTCGCGGGAGTTAGTGAGATCATGCTCTTCAGAGGCGAGAGAACGCTCATTACCGCCTGGCCGTCCACTAGATCGATTTAAATACGCGCGTGAGAGAGGCGACGGCCTCCGTCGAGCCGCGCGTCTGAAACCTCCATTTTCCGTATCGAAACGTACCACTTATCTGGCAAATGGATTGCGCTCATTGTTTGAGCTCCGTGTCGTAATAAGCTGTTTTACTTGGCAAGGAAGCGGGTTTATAGCGGAGCTTAATTAAGGAATGGTTGTTAATTATAGATAATTATTCTGAATCAGCGTTTCCCTGTGAGTGTGGAGTAAGCGAAGTCGACAGTCAGATGCAGCCGTCATGTGGAGGCCTTGGTGTGTTTTCAGCGTTCTAGAACTGAGGCCTTACATACTGTGTGCTGAGAATTGCTTCGAAGCAGGAATACTAATTGAGCAGCATTCTAGGCCACAATGGAAGAAAGATTCATATACTGTTTATGGCCATATAGATGTGTTCATATACTTTTTGTGGTCTGTTCTATTGAAATTTTATCATGGCTCTGTACACACTATGTTATACAAGCTGAAATTTTTGGACACGTCAGAAATCGATTAGTACATTCTATCGCTCATCGAGCACAGGACACTAGAACCTTTCTCCTTTGCACAAAATGTGAGACAAATTATACCCGAGTGATGCCGGATTCTGACACTATTTTGGGCCTTTGTCGGCAATGTCAAAATCGGTCGTAAATCCTTTCAAAGTCTTACAGCATGAGCTCCGCTTTGGTGAGTCGCAAAGGCACAAGCTCTACCCGGACTTAGGCCCTTAAACCTGGTGGTAAGGGTGACGCTGGTGAGCTGGGCTCCACAGCGCAGGTGTGGGGGAGAAAGGGCTCGCTGTGGGCCACCGTCTGACTGTTGGGTCTAGAACCTCTCTTTGCATCACGGAGGCGTAAAAAGGTGGAAGTGTGATTCAGTTGAAGCCGAAGCAGCAGCAGTAATCCTCATTAAAATAAAGGTGGGAGGCTCGCCCTGGCTGTCGGACGATGGAGTTTTCCACCCGCTGGATAAAAGGGAACAAGGATATGAGGAAAGGGGAAATTCTGATGAGAAGAGAAAGATGGGGAGACACGACGCTTGTAGCCCCCAGGGAACCCTTCTGCTTCCTCCTGGAAATGCGCTTTCTGCAAATGAAATATTTAAAAAAAAGCAGTGCACTACCAATTATACCCACATGTCATCTGTTAGCTCCATTTAACGTCAATGCTGAGAGAAGGGAGTCTCTCAATGGTGCTGACTGACTGAGCGTCGGATGAGCTTAATTTAGTCTCTGAGTCCATTTCACATTGTTCACTCAGCGTGTACTGATGGCTCCGCTGTCCAGTGGCGGTGTTTGTGCCGAGAGAAACGGCCAATGGCGCAGCTAAAGCATCGCTTCGCTCGCAGATGCATCAAAACTAGTCCTTGCTCATCGTTCACAGCTGTTTATACTGAGTATTCATTTTCGTGATCACGGCAGCTAAGGTTACGATGTTGCGTGGGGAGCAGATGAAAGTGATGGTTATCCATGAATCAGCCGTGAGGGAAGGCTGTTGCTGGCAGTCCAATGAATCTCAGTGAACAAATCCCGTTAATGAATCTTGAACCTCACAAAATGAATCTTTCATCAAATGTGAATTTGATGTCATTCGTCATTGATGTGAAGTGCTGAAGGCGTCACAGGAATGCATGCTGAGAGATGGTGCTCCGCTTGGGCAATATATCTGGATTAAATTATAACAAACACATTTAAACATAATAAAGTGGGCCCTACTTTGTGGGTGAAGTTTCCGGCACTTGCCTGGGGACGGCAGACAGGAATGTCTCGAATTGTGAGAAGGATGCTTGCATGATGGCAGGAAAATCCAGGAAGGCAGTGCAATGGGGAACATTTGTGGGGAATTTTGCCTCATCTTCAACAGGAGTTTGCTGTGTGCCAGCGGCCATTCTGGCTCTTCCCACCACCCTGTAAGAAATCTGCACAAGCTGAAGTTCAGGGGAAGATGCCACACAATGTCACATTGGATAACATGGCCCCCGCAGCGTGGCGATCCCACCTAAGGCTACTTGTATCCGTGGTACCCGCGGTTACTGTCGTTAACGGCGATTACTGACCCCACGTCTACAGCTCGTCTGCCTTGCTCCTATTCACGCTGTCTTTCCCCTCACTAATCGCTTTAATTACCTATGTTCAGCACACGCTCAACTGGCACTTCACTGTTCGCCTTCTGGCGGGAGGAAAGCAGACTCTGTCTCTTCTTGTGTGTAGCATATCCTCAGTGCCTCCATACTTTGCTATATCATCAGCGCCCACACACTTGAGCACAGAAGCACGGTGTAGTGCGTAGGTCTTTCAGGAGTGCTTCTGTGATGGTGTGTTATGGCTCGGTGCATCATATTTATTTTGGAAACACAGACAATGAGGTTAAAGGAGGCTGTCTGCTCAGATTCGGGGGTATTTGCACCTACAGTAGCTCACAAAAGTGAGTGCACCCTATGCACTTTTGAAATCATTTCACTGCAACTTTCCTGGCAGCTGGATTAGAGGCTCTGGCATGACGTTCACAAAGGAGTACACATTCATCGATTTATTTATTCATACAAAACTGTTATTGCACAATAGCGAGATAATATGCAAGAGAGAATTCTGAAAAAAGAGGCAACAAAAGTCAGTACACCCTTAAACACAGCCACTGCACCAGTGTCAATATTTTTTGTGAGCACCTTTTTTTTTTTAAACACAGCCTTGATCCTTCTGGTCATCGAGTTCACCTGAGTTGTACTGGTCTTTTTGCTGGCATGATCCTCTGTGATGACCTATTGGAACTGCCTGATATTGGAAACCTGACGTTCCTCCACCTATAGCATTTCAGGATGCCCCGCAAGTGATCAGTTGGGTTCAGATCAGGTGACATGACTGGCCACTCTTAACACTTCAACTTTGACCTTGTTCAAAAATGCAGTGGTCTGCTTGGAGCGATGCTTTGGATCATTTTTGTGCTGAAATACAGCTCCTTGCTGGGAGGGTACCATCATTTCCTTGAAAATGTTACAGTACATAGTGGAATCGGTAATTCTGTCAATGAATTTGAGTACCAGTCTTCAGTACCAGCAATACTCATGCTGCCCCAAATCATGATGCTATCATGATCGCATGATCATGATCACTATCATGTTTATCTGGGCACAACACTCTTTTCTCGGTACTGTTCATCAGGTTGTTGCCATTACATACTGTACCCCATCAGATCCAAACAAGTTGATCTTTGTTTTATCGGACCACAAGACATGTCACCAGAAGGTCATCGGTTCGGATTGATGTGCATTAGCTGTTTGTGAGTGTTCCTGTGGACGTGCTTCTGAAAGGGTTTACACCTGGGACAATGCCCAGGCGAATCGACCTTGTGAAGTGTGCAACATATGCTTTCTGCACTCACAGTCTGACCAGATGTTGTGAAAATCTCTTCAGCAATACTGGTGGCACTTTGACATCTGTCCTGATGTGCCGGCTTGTGAACTGAGCGAATGGTACTTGCAGTAATCTTCTTAGGTCTGCCTTGGCGACTGACTCATCGTCGTATGATTCCTGGAAAATCTCTGAATTACCTCGTAGTTTTGTAGCTTAGTTTCAAGGATGTACTGATATTCTTGTATCTTTGGCCATCTGTATGAAGGGCAAGAATTTTGTATTTGAGGTCTTTTCAGAGTTCCCATCCATGAGGTGCCATACTGACTATTGTGAAACGACTCGCGCGGTATTTCTGGGCTTGTAATTCTTCAGGTTCAATACCAGCACATAGTGTTGCAACTCAATGGTGTAGTCCTTAGAAAGGACTGTAAACGTGACAGCTATCTTTCTATGGTTAGCCAGCTTCAAACCAAAGAGTATCCTGGTTTGTTGCCACTGGTTTCAGAATTCTCAGTTGCACATTACCTTGTTTTTGTGGAATAGCTATCTTTAATTTGCAGATAAATCAAAGAATGTCTACTCTTTAATGAATTCATGCTCGTGCCTCTCGTGCAACTGCTTGGAAAGTTGCAATGAAATAATTTCAAATGTTCAGAGGGTGTATTCTCTTATTGTGAGCTGCTGTATGTCACGGATGTCGATACAGGAGCCTTCAGCCGGATTTCTATTGTGTTGCTGTCCAATTACTTTTGCAAGCTGTTTGTATACGTACATTGACAAACACATGCATTCCTCCGCACACAGACGCAAACACACAAACAGGCGCACAAACTCGAGGAAACCAAAGAAGGCTCCCGCATCTCGGCATAGCACAATGGCCTCAGACACTGTGCCGCGGAAATGGAGGACACACAATGGCTGAGTGCTGTGAGAGAGGGCCCCATTGTGTCTCTAGATAGTTTATGAAAAAAGTGTCTTTGTGGGGAGAGGGTAATGGTCCAGCTCTGAGGGAGGAGGTTAAACTCGCGCTCCTCCGCGTGCATTCACACGTCTGTCGGTATACGCCGCCGATCCGCCACTCTTCGGTGCCACCGATTCCCTCCTGAATGGCGCTCCTGCCCTCCTGCCGTACCCCTCCCTGCCTGCTTGAAAGGAAATGGAGGTAGAAATTTCCTTTCCCACCTTCGAGACGGTACCAAAGACACCTTGCGCAATCTGTGTATCCGTACACAAGGTGATTACGGAGCGCTTCCACAGGAAACAAACACCGTTTGGGCGTTTTCTTTGCCTCTGGTGCCACGCCGAATGGGGCCGTAATCGTGACCGGAACTGAGGTGCTCGAGAGGAGCCAGAGACCCCTCGGCATGAGAGGTGCGCAGAATACGGGTCTCTGCTATGCTGCTGCTAGCGTACTTCTCAGTGAACATGCCTTTAGTTCCACGGGTTCTTCAACAGTCCTCACCATTCCTGTTGTTGATCCACTATAAAACCACCCCACTGCCCCGTGTCTAAACTCTCATACAAGGCCTCCTGGGCTTCTGTTATGAGCAAAATCTTTTTCAGTTACTTTTGTGCCGCCCTATCAGGAGTATGAAAGGAGCGAGATCTCTCGGATTGGAGCATTTTTCCTGACAATGACCATTTTACCTTTGACGGGGCTCCTTTTTGAGGTCATCAAGCCCTTCAGTACCATTTCTCCTGAGAGTGTAGATGTTGTCGCGCTGTGGTCTCGGACTCTGTTCCTGAAGAGCCGCAATCCTGAAGGTTCTCACTCCAGCGAAAGCGAAGCACACCTCATTTCCCAGTAAGAAATCTTAATGAGCTGCTGATTGGCTGAATCACGTATGCTGAATTGAGGTTGGAGTAACAGGATGGTAGCTTTCCAGAAACCTGTTGAAGACCACTGTTCTGGCAGTTTCTCCCATGCCAGCAGGTGCCCATGGCAGTTTCTCTGGCTAAGCCCTCTTGATGCTGTGAGGCTTGCATCAGAGGAAGAGGTGTTGGTGGCCAGTAGGTTGCAATCTTCCCTCTGGTGGAATAATCCCCAATGCCCCAGTGCAGTGATGGGGACACTGTACTGAGGGAGACGCCGTCTCTCGGATGAGATGTAAAACTGAGGTCCTGACTCACTGTGGTCATTAAAGATCCTGTGACACTTATTGATAAGAGTAGGGAGTTCCCCGGTGTCTTGGCTAAATTCCCAACCTGGCTCTTTCAACCTGCTACCTAATCATCCCCTGATCTAATTGGCTGTGCAATTTGTCCTCTCCCTCCCCACCTCAACCCCCAGGGCTCCCTTGAAAAAGAGATTTCAATCTCAATGGGAATTCCCTGGTTAAATAAAGGAAAAAATAAAATTAAAATAAAAATCAGGCTAGAGATGAAGCCTGAGTGCCCTTAAGCCTGATGTCCTTACGGCTTGACCCTAACCAGGCCAACCTGCTCTTGGCGAAACCCTTAGCTAGATCTGGGAATTCGATGATATCCATCTCAATGACTCTTCCAGAAGAGCAGCCATTCTTTTTTACATTTTTTTTTGCTATCGGTCACTATTTTTGTTGTCGTGGCCGTGGTCGCCCCAGCGCAGTCCAAATGAAAGGAGACCGCAGGCACAACTTTGTATTTGATGCTATGAAACCCATTACTCGCATGCAGGATATTTGCCCTTGTCCTTTACATACACGGTACATCTCTTTTCATTTCTCTAAAGGGGCTCGATATGCTTTATGATTTCATAAAGGACATGAAGCTAATAGGTTCATTTATACACCCTGTTGTGAATACTCCTTGCTGCTGGTCTTGTTTATTTCCCTTTCAGTGATTTGAAAGAGCACTCGGGTAGCTACGCTGAATTACGGCGGAGACACAATGTGGAGACCGCTATAGGCTCAGGGAAACTAAAGGCAGTCAGAGCATCCGTTACTCGTCGACAGCCCGCCATTGTACTGACTGTGAATATCTCTGCAGTACTGAGAATTACATAGCTCTGCATGAGCCGGAATTGATGTGACTTTTAATTGTAGAATTCCACCCTTTCCTCACAGGTCAACTTCTAGAGAGAGACATTCTTTGAGCTTTCACGTGATCGAACAGAAATTTTAATGTTGCGTGCCTTTGTAAGCGTGAAGTCGTTTGTGTGTATGTGTCTGTGTGTGTGTATATATGCTTGTGTGTGTCTGTATATGCGCACTATATGCTTGTGTGTGTGCGAGCCTGTGAATATATATGCTTATGTGTGCGTGCACGGTAGTGTGTGTGCGTATGTTTCGTCGTGTGTGTGTGTTCCTGTGCATGTACAGTATATGCTTCTGTGTGCATGCATGAGAGAGTGTGTGTGTTCCTGTGTATGCATATGCTTCTATGTGTCCGTGTGTAGTACGGTATATGCTTTTGTATGTTCGTGTGTGTGTGTGTGTAAATGTGTGTGCGCTTTTTTTCTTGCATTACTCCCTCATAATGCTGTTATCTGCTCATCACCGCAGGCTTCTGGTGGCGAAGTGCTTCCATTGATTTATCGAGCACGCTGAAGTATTATTTCCGCTTTTTGTCTGGCGGGTCACAGAGCTCAGGAGCCACTGAGCATGCTCAGGACGACAGAGTGAAGCCGGCTCACCCATAGCGGCCTGACTGAGAACATCTTGTGCCAGAGCAATAAGTGGTTGTCTGAGGGTCAAACGCACAACCTTACAACACTTCCATTATGCCCCCAATGGAGATAGGAATATATTTTTAAAAATATATCTTGATATTGCTTGGAGCGTACTCAACTGTTTCTACAATCAATTGTATGCCGTGATTGGGTGAGGTAATCGCAGATGCGGATCCATCAGTTGAAAGCAGGAGTTGTCTCATTTCTCGCAAGTACGCTGTGGTGAATCGAGCTTTTGCTCATACAAGCTTACCATATTAAGGTTTTAAAGGAACAGGTAGTGCCTCTGTTTTCTTTTAAGTCATTGTGAAGACAGAATTGTGAGAGCGAAGCCAACAGAAATGTAAGGCCACATCCTTCAGAGAGCGAGTTGATCCCAAACTTGTTAGAAAACATTTTTTTTTATCACTGTTAGCAAATTCAGATGGATGAAGAGAGAGCCTGCTCATCCTGGGCCATAAGCGCCATCTCAGAGAGCCTGCCTCACTGCAGTAGCTGAAGGTGAGGATCGCCCTCAGCTGTGTTTGTTTGGAGTGCTCCTCAGTCAAGTAGATCAAGGCATTGGAGGGAAAACTCCAGCATTGACTCAATGAGACGCAGCGGTATGATTGGCACTTAGGATAAAACTCCCGCCAACGCGAGGCGTCACCCTCGGCCCGTTAGGCGTTGCTGGCGTTGATGGATCTCCGTATGACAAGGCAGATGAGAATCGAGCTGCTGCTCTTTACGGGAGCGTCCAAGATGCGGTGAGGAATGCTTGAAGTGTTGCTCTGCTGTTTACTCCATGTTTCCTGTTCGCTGGAGGATAGTTGGGTTTTGCTGATCTGCAGTAGTTTCCAGCATTAATAGGCAGCCTTTAGTCTGAAGCAACGTTACAGGGTGTTTTTAACAGGCGCAACAAGCCATTCGCCAACTTAAACAGGTCATTAGGGGAATGAGTTGGTAATGTCCCAGATATATAGTGGTGGTGATGCGACTAGGCTAGTTTGCATCATAGCACAGGTTGTTCAGAATATGTGCATCCGTATGCTAGCTTCACAGGTAAGTACTGGAATGAGGTGGCCATTTTCCTGTTATATTGCGTTGGCGATATGACTAGGCTAGTAGCATGATGGGCATAGGTTGTTTGGAGTAAGAACAGCATGCCGTTTGCTAACTTCACAGGTCAGTAGGGGAATGAAGAAGCTTTACCAGGGTTGTATAGCATTGGCAATACATCTAGTCTTGTAACAGGATGTTCCCGTGCAATCGAAGATGGCTGGCCTTGGTTTGTAATACATATACTGTAATTTACAAACACAGGCATTCTGAAAGGTGGATACCTAGTCAAGGACAGGAGTGTTGCTGGCAGGGAAAGGGGCTGTGATGTCAGCTTTACTTTTCTTGTATAGCTGTCATCCTTGGAACAAAATGGCCTCCTCAGAATATACTGTGCAGACAGAACCCTACATCTGCCCCGCCCTACCTCTTCGTCGTCCACCTCTGTCATCTTGCCGCTCGGCAGGATCCGTGGCGTCGCAGTCAGCGGCTAAACTGTCACCACGGCACTTCCCGTGCCGGGCGGGGCCGCGGCAGGACGCTGAAAGCTTATCCCCATAAAGGATGTCATTTTCCCCCAAAGGCCACCTGTGCTGGATTATCCACCTCTCAGTTTAAACTTCCTCCAGACTCCTGCTGGGCGCGAGTGGGGGAGAGAGATCGAGAGGGAGCGAAGGAGAGAAAGAGACAGAAAGAGGCCTGGATGAAGGGACGCAGGGAGGGAGGGAGGGAGGGGGAGTGGGGCCGCGTGCAGAACATAAATGGCCCACGTACCCCAGGGGCGCCCGTTCGGTGTCCGGCGAAGCTTTGTCCGGGGGCTTTCTCTTTGATTTGGCAGTTTGTGAAGGCGAATTCACTTAGGCTGAGAGGTAGAAAAAGTGCTACACATCGCTCCGCACATGCTGTTCAGATCACAACCGTTTCCACATAATGCCACTTAATTCGGCGAAAAGCGGCGCGGTAAATCAGTGACCAGCCGGGGGAAGGTGTCATAATGCATCTGGACCCATGATCACCCCGGGGGGATAATGGCTCTGATTGCTGTTGATTCCAGCCTCGGTAAAGTAGCTCATGTAAAATAAGTGACATTTAAAAGGCATCAAGATGTGAAAAGAGGTAGAGAGAGAGAGGGAGAGAGAGAAAGGGAGAGGAGGAGAAAAAGACGTACTAATCTTTTGCACCTGAATTAAAAAGTCCCTTTATTTTCCTGGTCTTGGGGAGGAAAGTGCCGGAAAATGATAACTCCTTGTGTCAGAGCTGACCCGTGCAGCTAATCTTTTTTAACTTCTTCTTGTCTGTTCGGCTTTTCTTTCTTCCCTCTCTTTTTCTCTCGCTTCATCTCTCTTTACCCCTCTGGGTGGGGTGGGTGGGGGGGGGTAAAGAGGGGTAAAAACGTTGCCACAGCTTGACATCGCTTGTGGGAAGTGCTCCGAATGGAGACGTTTAAATCATTTTGGGTTTGATAACGTTCCCCGCGAAGCGGGCCCGAGGGCGTCTTTCACTTCATATTCGTTTAAGGCAGGGCGCCAGGGCCCACGGGCTTTCTTCCCAACAACCGCAATACGTTGTCGCAATGTCAGCAGAATGGGGCATTGGAGAAACGTTACGAGAATATTGTGTTGGCCGTGCAGCCGCGGACAGGCGGGTCAGCATCGCTGAGGCTGAAGTGGAGCCAGCAGTGGCGGCGTGTCGGCCTTCCGCCGCGAAGCTCGCCGACTCGACCCCTGACCAACCCTTTTCATCGGTGGGGTCGTCGTTTTTCTCTTTGTGAAGGGAAAGCAGGAGATGGAGGTAGAACAGTGGAGAATGTGTGGAATGTGGTCGTTATTCATTCCTCGATTTATACCCTCTTCGTACTTTGTCACTGGAACTGCATCTTGGTGTAATTGGAATGTTTTTGAAGGTTTTAAGGACGATTAGGCTCTGCCCAGCTGAGATGAACATCGTAGTAGGCCTCTCGTATTTGGGCGTGAAGTCATGTTTGACGCCTGTTCTTGCAGTTTCTTTCTGTGGTCTTGGGGTGCAGTTGTGTCTCACCTCCTCTCCTTCCTGAAGCCTTTGCTACAGTAGAGCTGATGCCCTACGGCCTCCTGGGACTGGAAGGTTTATGAGGGACCCTTACAAACGTGAAATGGCCCTGGGCTGTGTTATTTGCCGACAGTGGGTATCGTTTTGTGTTGGCTTAGTTAGCCTCTGGTTCCCAAACCACTCGCAGATGGTCACGGTGAATTCCTTCATGACTTCTTCCTTTTCCAAGATGTTTCTTGAGTATAATGTCCAAGAAATATTGCAGATGTGATTATTTTTCAGTTCAGCTTTATTTATAGCTAAGGATTATCTGTGGTGATTCATGAGTATATAATTGTAGATGTACACAAATCTGTCATTTCAGATACTTTTTGTGAGTCTTTCAGTATTTCTTAAAAAATCCATTCAGAGTGTTTTTCATGATGGAATGATAACCATTGGAGCATGAAGCACTAATTTAAGGACAACACATTCTTGCATTCACAAAACTTTGTCTGACTTTTAAGGGAACACAGTCTCATAATTTCTGTGGGAAGATTCTCACCATAATGGAATCCTACAGTACAACCTAGAACATTCCACAGTGTTGTACATGAGACTGATCTCTGTTGGGGTAAGAAAGTGTTGCTCAGCGCTTGTGAACGTCTGATTTACAATCCAATTCCTGCACGCGTGCTGTTGCATCACCTCGATGACTCCGCCCCCAGTCCTCGCCGGAGGAACGAGTCATCTCGACCCCTTTGGCCACTTCTGACTCTCCCCTCTCTCCCTGAAGCCCCTCGTGCTGAACCCGCCATCCTCCGTTTCTCGGGAAACCCTGCCATTGATTTTCAATTTTCCACCTTCCTCATCTCCCCACCCCATTTCCCATTCCAAACACCCCCTCCGTCCAATGGGAAAGCTGTCGTCTCATGTATAAACCATCAGTGCTGGCTGAATGTATACAATTGGGAGGGGAGGTGGGGGTAAGGGTGGAGGTATGCGTGTGTGTGTGTGTGTGTGTGTGTGTGTGTGTGTGTGTTGAGGGGGGGGGGGGTGTAGTTGATGGGGACTGCATGTTTACAATCTCATGAATTCGATTTGCCCTTGGCGGCGCATTCAGATGCACTGGGGTAATTTCGGAATGCAGGCGTCTCTCAGGCTGGGTTTGATTTTACTCATCTGAGTTGGGCGGGTTGAGTTTCCTGATAGTTGTGTTTGAGACGTGCAGTTTACAATTGGAGGATTTCCCTTTACCTCTTATTTTCTTCTTCATTGCTCCATCTCACTCACACACACACACACACGCTCTTTGGCCTATCGTTTTTATTACCATTCCCTGTGAGGGAGGATGTGTGTTGAGGTACTTATGCTGAAGTGTCAATGTTGCCCTAACCTGCTCTGCCCGTGGGCTTGCTCTCTGAATAGGAGCCATATCATTACAGTGGTGACCCTGCTACTGTACCAGCTGAGGGGATAGGTGCCCCCCAGGTGTGTGTTAGAGCTCTCACCAGTGGCGCGCACACACACACACACACACACACACACATAAACACAAAGTGTCTCTCTCACACACACACACACACACACACACACACACACACTTGCAGCTCTCTTAAACTGCTCGTTATTATTGCTCCTGCAGCTCTAACCTGCAGCTGTACCAGTTGGTTATTCTCATCTCCATCTCTTTCACACATTTCTAGATTACCACCTGCAGCCATCATTCTCACACACACACACACACACACACACACACACACTACCACACTGCTCATATACCTGACATGAGCACCCACTGTGTCCATTTGGGGTTTACATCCAACACCTCGTACCTGCTGTACACTGCACACACACAGAGACAAACACACACCTATTGTAGGTGATGCTACAGGTTTACCAGTGTATCGGTTATATGCAGGAGAGGTGCATCGTGGCCGGTGTCTAGCTCTGTGTGCACGCATGCGTGTGAGAGATGCCGGTGTCCGTGTTACACAGGTGGGAAAGAGCACCAGAGCCTGTGTGTGTGTGTGTGTGTGTGTGAGAGAGAGAGAGAGAGAGAGAGAGAGAGAGAGAGAGATGTACTCTGTCT
Organism: Gymnothorax javanicus; assembly: GCA_029692085.1. Taxonomy (NCBI): domain Eukaryota; kingdom Metazoa; phylum Chordata; class Actinopteri; order Anguilliformes; family Muraenidae; genus Gymnothorax; species Gymnothorax javanicus. The sequence continues at coordinate 38,098,460 of CM056208.1, read as the reverse complement.
CACAGGTGTGTTAATGTGTTTTGAAAAGCAGCCCCCCTGGGCGTTTGAAAGGCCCTTACTCGCTGAGGTCTGAGAGTGTGTGTATTATGTAGTGCACCTGATATACTGACAGTAGCAGGTTGGCGGTCCTGAGGCTCTATCTCTCTCCCTCTCCTGCTTTCTGTTTTTTTCCCCTTTTTTTTTGTTTCAGCAGGGTGTTAAGCTGCCACGTCCTCCAGTCCCCCCCCGCCGTAATTACCGCCGCGAATTAACATCCTTAATTTCCCACCGCAGCGATGACAACAGCGACAGGCTGACGCAAGGGGAATCCATTTTGTTTCAACAAGCTGTACTCAGTCTACCGCCGACCCCCCTCCTCCCCCTTTCTGCCAAAAAATCACTCCTGACAATAACCCCCTTCTCCTCACCCCACCCTCCACATCCATCTCCCCATCACCCTCTCCCTCTCTCTCTCACTCTCTCTCTCTTTTTCCCTCCTTAATTGTTTATGTACATTAACATTCCCCAAATAGACAGAATCCAGGTGACAGGCCTGTAATTTGAAAGGCTGCTCAGAAGAGGAGTAAGCAATTTAAGCCGGTGGCTGAGGCGTAATCTTGGGTTGTCAAAGGGAAAAGCCATTCTCCCTATGCTAATCAATCAATGAGTCCCCCCAGCGCTGGCTCGGCCTGTCTGGGAGCCGCATCTACCCCGAGCCCTGATATATCTATTAGCCGCGGCCGTCAGTGTGCAGCTGCCCCAACCGCCTGATGAGATTCCTGCGAAGCTTGGCATTTGAAGGCAGATAAGTAAGCTATCAGAGGCCGGGATAAATAGCAGTGTAAAGATTCGGCGCGGGCCGAGAGAACGGCGACAATGCAGCCGCCCGCCGCCGATAGCCTCCTCATTATCCTTCCCAGCAGCCCCTAATCCAAAAAGTTGTTTACCAAAGGGGGGACTGTAGCGTTATCTGGAGCCGCCACGGAGGGTATGAAAAAACGGAGGGATGGAGAGAGAGGGAGAGCGGAGGGGGTGGAAGAGTTGCGCTCTCGTACGCAGTGCGGTGTGTTGGGGGGTTTGGAAAGCGGGTGAGGGGAGGTGGGTGGTTGGGAGGTGATTTCGGTGGGGAATTTGTGCGGAAGTGCGGAACCTCGCGCTTTAAGGTGAGGTGGGTCCCTGGCTGCCGCGTGATTGCGCGATTGTGCGTTTCCGTTTCTGATTTTATTATTTATTTATTTATTTATTAATTTGGCGTCTCCAATCCCACCCAAATCTGGAATGTCCAATTGGTGAACTATGTACAAGGCACAAGGCTTGCTCGTATGCGACCCCTTGTTGCCAATTCAGGAGAGCGGGACAGTTCACGGCTCTCCTCCGAAGCACGTGCCCGTCAACTACTGCTTCTTTACACTCATTGGTTGAATCCTCGCAATTTCAGCACGAGGGCGGAGGATGCCCGGACATGAACAAGCTTAGAATGTTCCTGACGAGTGCCCGTCTGGCCAACAGGAGGCGCTTGAGTAACGAACAAAGCAACCATTTTTTATATTTCCCTTCCCGGCAGTCCCTTCCCAGTTTGCATCCCTGTAGCCCAAAGGCCAATTGTGCGCTACTCTGAAAAAGCTGCTGACCATTGCCGGTTGGTATGAACGGGGCTCGAACCCGCGCCGTGATAGTCACTTCTGCTCCGCAATGCGGTGCTTTAACCAAGTGACCCATCCGGCAGCCTGTGCATTTCCGTTTCTGATTTTATGTGTGCACCTTTGGGTACCTACGTACTTGTGTGTGTACACGCACACACACAATGTGCATGTGAATGATGTAGGTGCTTGTTTATATGTGTGTTTTGATTTTGCGCGTAACCTGAAAGATCTAGAATTGACAGGGGCCCAAGAACTATAGCCGGTTTCTTTCATTAAGTTCTGAAGGTTTAACTGCAGCACCTGTGTTAAGCAGCACATTTGGCCTTCAGTCAATGCCGTTTCTATTGCTGTACTCTGCAGCCTCTGTATAATCTAATATGGTTTCACTTTGAAGGATCCTTGATAAAAATGAGTTAAAAACACCAGTTAAGACTCCATACATTGGCACATAAAGCTTTCATTCTCTAGTGCTTTAGCTCAGTGCCACATCATTATGCATGCTGTTTTACGGTTGTCACTCCGTGCGTGCGACCGTCCCATCGTCCAGCACAAATATATTGTCCATGCTGTATCTGCTGATGGAGTGGAGGGATTTGCACTAAATCAAATACATTAACTCCACGCAAAGAGTAGCTGAACCGATTTGGTTTTTGGAGGTCATCGGGTCAAAGGTCAAAGTCACATCAGGTCAGTTTTATGTGGGGACTGAAGATCAACTTTTTGGGCATATGAAGCCAAGGCAGGCGGAAGCATAGTAATCACTCTTTGCATTGAGTTGTTCCCTGTTTTTGATGTTTTGGTGTATTTGGGAGAAGTTTCCAGATCACGCTTTCTGCTGAGGTAACTTCTCGCCCCCACCAGCAGCCTTATATGGTGAGGATCTTATGTTCCCTGAGCAGATGTTATGATGCCCTGGTCTGAACATTAGCAAGTTCTGTATGGAGTTCTTCCCCTGTCTTCACATGGACATAATCCATTTCAAGTCAGAACCTGGCTCTGTTATGTCAAGTTTTTGATGAGTGCTACTAGAGACCAGACGTAGATCAGATTCGCACCATGGTGAAGTAGCAAGTTCCACTTTCCGGGGTAGGTTCCGCTCAGAACCCAGTTCACCCCACCAGAAACGCTCAAATTTGGCCGGTGGTGGATTCTCCCTGCGGTAATCCTTTCGAGGGACTAAACTAGCGGTATGGGTTTGAAAGGACGGATTGAAAGGCAGTTGATCATGCCGAAATGCGGCCTTATCCGTTATTGGATCTGAAATGGAGGAGGCTTAAGAATTATCTGACTCCTCGGGTAATGTAGAGATCATCTGGAGAAAGCTGCGCCTGGACAGCCGCCGCAAGCCGTCTCCTGAAGGCGAGCCTGCCGATATTCAGCCCTCCGGGGTGAATACACCAGGGTGTGCAACTAAAAACCATAGAGGAAAAACTAGGGACCAAGTCATTGTGATGTTAGCTGCTGACATTCCTCTGGCTTGGATTAAAAGCCTTTTGGCACTCAGACATACAGTTTTTTGGGTTCCACCATGTTGTCCAGTTTAGAGCCGGAGCTTTCGAGTTATCCACTCAGAGCAATAGGTGCAGTGATGTCACCTGTTCCTGATTTCTCCATGAAATATCTCTCTATTCTAAAAATTTCCACAGGGAGATAAGATCAATTGACAATTGAGATGATGGATGAAAGAAAAATGAATGAGTATTATTTTTTATCAAGATGATTGACTTCATACTGTGTGAGAATGCGTGCGGGTGTGTATATGTGTGGCCTTGTTTAGCTATACTGGCAAGAACTAACCCTCGACGGACCACATACATTGTGAGGACATTTGGGGTTGTGAGGATATTTTGGGTGGTCCTCACGGAGGATTATGGGGGATTGTGGTTGATTGGTGAAAGTTACAGGTACAGTTTGGGTTCGAGAATGGCTGTAGTGAATGAATGTTTGTCAGTGTCCTCACAGGTGTGTGCGAGGACATGACTGACCAACGATACATAGCTGAGATAATGTGTGGGTGTGTGTGTGTGTGTGTGTGTGTGTGTTTACTTGATTAGGACATGCCCTGTTAGGATGAAGGGTTCAGAGCTGTGTAAAACCCTTTGTTCTAACTCGACCCAGCTGCTATCCCTAAGCCTTCATCATCCGCGTGAGCCGCTTGACTGCATTATCACATCGTTCCCCTGTCCTCTATGAATATGCTTCCCATTAGACTGATAGGACACACACACACACACATCCGCCGCTTCTGCTTAGCACATTGCACCTACCTATGAAATCCCCCCCGTATTGCAGGAATCCCATTGTACACATTTCCAGCCTAACCCACTAATTCCCATAATTCAGTAATGCATTACTCCCGGTAACATCCTACCGAATACGGCCCCATATGCTGAGATGGTTTAATTCGTCTTTAGTGGTTTGTGGCTTAATTCCGCCCGTAAATGGGAGTGGGATTAGCGGGGCGATGTGTGGGACGGGGACACTGGCCCCCTCTTCTCTCATCTGGTAATTGAAGGTGAGAAATGATTTCATTATCCGCAGAAAGGGAGCGATCGACGATCTTTTGATGATCCCCTAATTTCCTGGAGTGCAGCTGGCCTTGACCCCTCGAGCTTCTGATGCACTTGCCGCTTAACCAGTCTGATACCACACACACACACTCACACACACCGCACATACATATATATACACACACACACACACGCACGCAACTTTGTATAGCTATACTTGTGAGGACATTGTATTAACTTACATTCATTCTGGACAGTCTTTCCTAAACCATAACTGTAACCAGATTATGCCTAAAATTAATAACTGTAATCTTGCCCTAACTGTAACCGCAATCAGAACTTTAAGCAATTAAACATAATCCTCAGTAATTCTCTGTGAGGACCACCCTAAATGTCCTCACAGCATTTGTGGTCTCCCAAGAGTGGGCTCTCGCAATTATAGCTATAAAAGCCCACACACACATACATACATGTACACATACACAGGTGCACATACATGTGCACACACACACACACACACACACTCAGAGAAATATACATACTGGCTCTCACATTTTAATACTTTTATTTGGGTCGTCATGTAAAATAACATCAAAGGTAGAGAGACACAAAGTATAGTTATTATATATGAGGCTTTTGCAGGCTCAATAGGGATAAACATAGGTAGCAGCCATTCTATCTGATACGGTGGGGATACCAGTTAGCCTTCCCATGGAATAGTGTCTTGCCCCCAAATGGCCTCCATGCACACATTCACACGTAGTGCTCTGGGTCCCAACCCAATCCTCCATCAGTGTAATAGGATTCACCACATGTCAAGCATTTGCTCTACAGGCTGTCAATAGCGATTTTCATCTCTGCTTCCCCCTATCATATAGTTAATATATTATATTATATTATATTTATTATATTATCATGTAACTGCAGTACTTTCCCTACATCCCAGTTCATGACATAATTTTGATACTGCCCTAGATACGCATCACTTTTGTGAAAATTTCATTGGCTGAGAGTGTGGGGAAAAAAAATCGCTCCGCACTACGTCACGGTGTTAGTTATTAGCCAAACTGAGTACCAAGTGTAACTTTGGTTAAATCGGTATGGCTTAGCGCTGTAGCGAGCTAACAAAGTGCCACTCTCAAAGCTAAGTTTAACGTTGCTTAGCTAGCTAGCTAACGTGCACGTAGTACCTTTCCATAACTGTTATGTAACATTAGTTCTTTAGCTAGCAAATTAATGTTAGCTAATTCCTCTGTTGATTGTGAATTTGGAGACAGCTGCTAGTTCAAATGCGAATGTCTGTGACTCACTGACTGACTGATAAGCAGAGTGATGGAGTTGGCTCAATGCTAACATATAATGGAACTTACTTATTAGGCGCTAAGGGAAATTATGTTTGTTTTTTTTATTAAATCACGCGATTCAGTAACGTGATAAACTGAATTTTATACTCTAGGTCGTCTCAAATGAAAGTTATGAAAGAAGTTGAGTGGAGTTTGGGTTTGTTTTCAAGCTTTAGCAAGCTCTCATATAAAATGACCACTCATGTAAGGTCCTTCATTTCTATATGTTGTTTACTGTTGCACCCTGCTGCCATCAGCACAGTCCTAACGTACTGTTATTTAAGAATTAATGAAACAGGCCATTCAGCCCTGTACTCTGGCCAAGTACAGCTCGAAGTACTTAACAGAAATGAAAACATGATATAGAACACACAGCGCTATAAAGATAATACAATGGGCGATGCGGGCAAGAGTGGAATGTGGGTATGAAGCCGTCATGTGCGTCAGAGAGATGTTGGCCTTCGAGGACGTGGTCACGAGGACGCACCGCACGGGCCCTCAGCACACATCCTCAGGGCTGGCTGTGTGTGTTGGGGATAGAGGTGACAGTCGCTCCTGTGTTACAGGTGCTCGGCCTGCTGACAGAGAGACCCTATATTGCTGTAGATAAGTGCACTCTTAGCACAGCAGCGGCTGTTTACTGCTTCTGTTCTGTTCACTGGTCAAACATACCAGTGTAGGATGGGGTCTAGCGTGTGTTTTCACGGAACATCTGGCCTTTTACATCTCACTGAGGATAAAGCAAGTCCCTGAAGCTTCTCCTTAAAAAGTTGAAATCGAAAATATTTTTGACCTGGACGTCAGATGAGGGTTAAGGCTTTTGGCCTGTTTTTGTATGTAGGATTGAGGTCTAGCTTGTATTCTTGGTGAAAATGCGGCCTATTTTCAGGTTCGACACTGAAAATCAGGCAAGGCCTTGGAGGAAACTAATATGAATGGGAATGAATACCATTTTGAACTTTTTTTTTTTAATAAATAGAATAAAAAATAAATAAATAAATAAATAATTTAGTTCATAAAATTAAGGGTAACACTTTACAATAAGGGTACAACAATTAACATTAGTTAATACAGTAATAAGCATTTGCTAACAGGTAATTAACGTTTAACCAATGCACCTGGTAATCATTTACAAATGATGTTCACATGAACTAATGTATTTAATTATAAATTATGGTTTAATAGTTTGAAGTGCTACATAAGGGATACTTAAGGGATGTTTTCAACTTCACAATAAGGGATACACAGAAAATTAATAAATGTTCAATTATGGTTATGTAATGCTTATTCAGCTATCTAACACATCAGTTACCTGCTAATTAACTGATAGTTAATGAACTAATGTTAATTAATGTTAATTGTTGTACCCTTATTGTGAAGTGTTACCAAATTAAGAATTGAAAATTATTAGTTTGACCTGAGCAATTGACGAAGGTAAAAGTTTTCGGCTTGTTTTGCTTGAAGGATATGGGTTGACCACATGTTCCTACTGAAAATTTGACCTTTTCCGTGTTTCTCTCTAGAAGCCAAGGATCTGGGGTTTTGTGGCAAAAAATAAATAAATAAATACAAATAAATAATGTATTTTTCTTTGGAAAAAATTTAATTCAGGATTAACTCAAGTTTGGACTCGCACCCAGACTCTGCCCCCCCGACTCGCTCTCCGGCCTCCATTATACAGGAAGTGTGTCAGTGCATATGTGGAGTTGCCGCCTGCCTGACAGTTTTAATGAGAAAGGAATATTTTGACGGTTTATCAATAAGCATTATTAAATCCTTCTTGGCGGAGCTAATCTGGCACCGCTGGAGTCGGGGCCGGGAGAAGCGGCTCTATCGCTGCCGAGAGGCTGTGGAAGCGGCCTGTAAGCCGCTTATTATATCGACTGCCTCCTTCAGTGTTACTCTGCTCTTACTTTACATCCTCCTGCCGCAAGATCAAAACACTCGCGCGCTCACTCGCTCGGATACACACACACACGCACACAGACATACTGCTGCATACTTATAGTATACACACACACACACACACATACTGCTGCATACTCATAGTATACATGCGCGCGCACACACACACACACACACACACACACACACACACGCACACGGACATACCGCTGCATACTCATCGTAAGCACGTATGCACACGCGCACAGACATACCGCTGCATACTCATAGTATACACACACACGCACACATACACACAGACATACTGCTGCATATTCATAGGGCATACACACACACACACACACACACACACACGTAGACATACTCATACAAACACACACATACTGCCGCACACTCATAGTATACACACACACTCACATACATACATACTCCTGCATACTGATAGTACACACACACACACTGACACGCAAACATACTGGTGCATACTCATAGTATATACACATACACATACTTCTGCCACTCAGTGTACGCACATACACTCACATTCTTCTGCATATTCATAGTATACACAGACATACACACAGACATACTTCTGCATGCTCATAGTATAAATTTGCATACTGTACACATACAGACATACTTCTGCGTGCTCATAGTGTACATACATACTCATGAAGACACACTTCTGTATACTCGCAGTACATACACACACAAAGATATATTTCTGTGTACTCAAAGCATACACGCACATTTGTCTTTCTGCACACTCTCAACATACGCACTCTCGCATACGTACGCACATTCTCACACACACACACACACACCTGTACCCTAGTGCACATTCCTGGACGTACAGACAGACGTGCTTACTCACAAATACACACTAACACAAATATGTGCATTAAGACATACGTAAACTTGCATATTTACAAGCGCACGCACACCCGCATAAATACACAAATCCCCATGGACAAACAAAGCACACGAAAACATGAATACAGGCATACCCACCTCCTGATCTGATTTATGAGTGCATTTTGTATACACACAGTCACTCACAATCAAGCAGCCAGCTCTACTCACACACACTCTTCATGTGAAAGAACAGCCACACGCACACAGACATACATGTTGTGTTTTCATTGCACACACACTCACAGACACACACACACACGCACATCCTCTCAGTGCGTCTCTCTCTCCTATCAAAGCCTGTGTGGTAGCAGACATGTTGTGTTTTCACTGTGTACACACACACTCACACTCACACACACACGCACTCACACGCACACTCACAGGCACACGCACACTCACACACACGTACACTTAGACTCACATGTTGTGTTTTCATTACACACACACACACGTCCTCTCAATGCCTCTCTCACTCTCTCCTATCAAAGCCTGCGCGGTAGCAGAACTTTATTTTTTCCCGGGCCAGGATGTACGCGAGTAACAATAGCGGAATTACGCTGCGTTATTACAGTAACAGAAGGAGCAGCACTGACAGTGGGCGATAAGCCTGCCCGCCTGCTCCTCGTGATAATCGCTCCGCGGGACTGCTCTGTGCACCGCACGTTATATCGCTGTGCCGCTCGCGCGTTAGAGCGGAGGAGAAGAAGAGAAGAATGGCGTGTGTGGGTGGGAGAGAGCCGTGTGGAGGTGTATCAGAATGAACAGAAACATTTCCCTCCCTCCCTCCCTCTCCTCCCACAGTCCTGTAGCTGAAACCATGGTCAACGGTGGCGACAGTAGCTAAATACCAAAGAACAAAAAGAGAAACTGAATATACCAACATGTGTGAATTACTTTATTAATGTTTCACTGGAAACAACCAAAATCATAGTCATTTTATACAAAATAAATTTCGACAAAATAAAGGTTTCGTTATCATTGGCAGCCTTCATTTAGTGCTTAGTGCAACCACCTCTGGCAAGGATTACAGCAATGAAGTCTTTTCCTGTAATTTTCAACAAGGTTAAGGTTTGCATTTGGGATTATTTTCGACCATTCCTCTAAGCAGATCCTTTCAAGATCCTTCACATTCTTGGGTTTGCGTTTATCAACTGCCCTCTTCAAGTCAGCTCACATTTTCAATTGGATCCGTCTGGCGACTGAGATGGCCATTGCAGAACATTGATTTTGTGGTCACAGAACCTTTACTGTGTGGATCTTGAGGTATGCTTTAGGTTATTGTCTTGTTGGGAAGTCCACCTATGGCCAAGTCCCAGCCTTCTGGCGGAGGCAAATGGATTGTCAGCCAAAATATCCTGATACTTAGTAGGATTGATTATGCCATTAATCTTAACCAGCGCCTCTGGACCTCTTGAATTAAAACAGCCCCAAAACATGACTGACCCACCATCATATTTCTCTGTGGGTAAGAGGTGCCTCTCCTTGTACGTTCTCTGTTTTGACGCCAAACATGCTGATGCTATATCTGACCGAAACGTGCAATTTTGGTCTTGTGACCAAATCACCTTGTTCCGGTCATAATTTAAACGACATTTGGCAAATTCCATTGTATGTGCATTGCCAGTCAGGGGTGCAAGTAATTTTGGAGCTCACGGTAGGTTTTTACTCTAATGCTAGGCTAGCCCTACCCTACACAGAGTTGAACACTCTTCGGAGTAAAACAAGTTTGAAACGCGTTTAAATAGGGACAGAGGCTTGTAACTGTGGTCGTACCCCTAGGCACATAAATGTACCACTAGTTGTGGGTTTATCAATTCATGTGTGGCCTTTATGCTGGTAAAATGGCCTCATTTGTACCTAGAGTACTTCATGACTCTTATTATGACTCTTGGCATTCAACTGGATTTTTTTTTTACATTAAAAGACTAAAATATACCTCCAATGTTATATTTGTGATGTTAAAGTTATGTGGGCATACGGTACTCGTGGACTAAGTTGTCAGGTTGATAATGATGTTTCACATAAGTTCTGGTGACACCCTGTATCTGCCTAATTGTGATCACTTGGTGGTCACAATATAGGAACCATCACTGTCACTGTCATTATGTCTGCTAGTTTATCCCTTTTTCGCTGTTGTGCAAGACCACATAAATATCCTGTGAATTAATTGCATGCCTCTGAGGTAACTCACTGGTCAGTTTAACTGAAGAGTTTACTTGATGCTGACAAGCTGTCTGCTAGTAAGCGAATATTCAGTTCTGTGTCTCGATCTCCATAGAGACGCATGTAATGCTGTGATCAATATGGTAATGTCAGAGCATTCGTACTAACTAACTAATGAACTAATGAACTTGTGTTTATGTCTGTCCTTCCTATACCCTGGAGCACATTAGGATATATTCCTTCAATATATCCACACAAGTCCAGCAATTCTGAGCAGGCCAACCTTATGTTGCTTTCATTCTAAGCTAAGTTGAAGTTTTTTTTTTTTTTTTTTTTTTTTACCTGTAACATTTTAAGAGATTTGCTCCTGCATTAATTTTGTTTGTTCTGTTGGAAATACTTCTCAACTGGATGGCCTGCATCATTCAGATCTGAAGCAGTGGTAACAACTTGGCCTCTACAAACAAGCCAATTCAGTTCAATTCATTTTTATTTGTATAGCATTTTTTACAGAAAAACTGTCAGTGTTTGGCGTTTCTTACATAAAAAAATGAAATTGTTTATTTTGTGCACTTTGTTTATGTCCTGGGAAAAATCTAATTTAAGTTGGCTCTCTAAAATTTGTATCACGATGCCCCTGTTGTATATGTGTGATTGGGATTGTCAGCAGTAGTTACTGTATTTTGAATAGGTTAGACCGCATTTTAATTGTGACCCTATTTTAAAATGGCTGCAAATGGCTGAACCGTACAGAAGTACAAATTATATCACTGTCCAAGAACTTACGGACACTTTTGTGTATTGTGAAATATCAGTCAAATGTGAATGGAACAATGTTTTTTAGCATAACACTTGTCTGAAAAACTACAACTGCAAAAGTTATTGTGTGTTGTGTGTGTGTTATAAAGTGTTTATTACACTTTTAAAAGGTAATTGCGGCATTGTTACACAGTAAATAGACATTTCTTAAGGATTCAGGGGAATTTTGTGATATGGGACAGAGTTAAACTTCTCTACTGTAATCCGGCTTGGCAGGCAGACTGAGTCCAGCTTTTTATGCTCAGACTCAGAGAATGCAGTGACAGAGAACAGAAATAAACTGGCCGGGAGCCTGAGAAATGACAGAATTGTTTGTTTTTGATGGCTGCATCCATCTCTCTCCGGAATTGTGTTTTGCACTGGGGCGTTGTGTGGTCGGGGAGGTCAATCTCCCTCAGTTGGTATGAAGATGTTTCCTGAAAGAACTTCAGCAGGTGCTGCTCTTGGAGGGTGGTTTGGGTGGCTTAAAATGGAGAGGGAGATTTATCACCTCACTTTGAGTGTCTGACTGACTCTTTTTTTTCTCCTTCCTTCTTTCTCTATCTCTCGCTCTTTTGCTCCCTCTCTTCTATCGCCTCCTCTGTTTCTCTCCCTTTTCCCTTCTTTCTCTCTTTCCCTCTCGCCATATCTGCAGGTGTTTGGCCCTCAGAGGAAGTAATGGCGCACTATTGCCTGAAGAGGCGCCATATCTTCAGGTGAGTGCACTCTCCCCGTCCCTTCTCTCTCTCTCTCTCTCTCTCTCTCTCTCTCTCTCTCTCCTCCTGTGTAACACTCTCACACTCCCTCAGTAACTCTGGCCTGTCCCCCTCTCTCGCCCTTTCTCTCTCCTCCTGTGTGACACTCTCTCCCACTATAACCCTGGCCTGTCCCCCTCTCTCTCCCTCCATCTTGTTGGAGGATAGCGGGAGCGCAGCAACCGCTCGTGGTCCCGGCTGGGGTGAAAGGCGTCTGGGACTTTTGATTTTCTCTCAAGGCAGTACTCCAGTCTTTGATTTGCTGGTTTTATATTGGAGAGGAAGGAGTGCAGCCGAAAAGGCTTATCGATCAGCCTTTGATGCTGAAGGTCGGCTGGACCAGATCAGCAGTGGGACAGGAGACAGAGTCCGGCCCCAGGGCCTGCACTTCAGACGTGTGTGTGCGTGTGTGTGTGTGTGTGTGTGTGTGTGTGTCTGCACGCGTACACATGTATGTTTGTGTGTATGCGTGCATATGCGTGTTGTGTGTGTGTGTGTGTGTGTGTGTGTGTGTGTGTGCGTCCGTCCATGTGTGTCCGTGTTTGTGTTTGTGGGCGCGCGCGTGTGTGTGCGGGTGTGTGTCCTTACGTGTCCCTGTGCTTGTCTGTTTGAGTCTGGATGTGTATCTGTTTGTGTGAGCGAGGGGCATGGAGAGAAAATGCATTTGATGGCCTTTCTGGCTGTTTGTGAGTGACTGGGAGAGACTATATTATCCGTATTATCCATGCGTAAGTATGTGTTTGTGTGCGGGACAGTGATGGCGAGAGAGAGAGAGAGAGATGGAGAGATAGGGAGGTGGACAGAGAGAGGGCGTAAGAAAAGGCTCATGTCATTGATCAGCAGTACAGGCTTCCTGTTCAGTCGTGGGCCATGTTTGTCTGATCATGTGATCACCCCTCTCTCCATCTCCCTCTCTCCCTCTCTCTCTCCCTCTCTCTCTTTCTCTCAGACTTGTTATCAGGCGCTCACAAAGAAAGAGCGAGAAATAAAGGAGAAACCAAGGCCATTTATGGAGGAGCTCCGCGTCTCTCCCTGTATCACTCAACTTTTCTTTTTCTTCCCCCAGTGCTGACTGTACAGCCAAATAGCTACCTGTCAGCAGGCCTTTGTCCTAACTGATGCTTATACCAGTGGCTTTGTGCACATTAATTTTTAATTGCTCTTTTTACAACAATTGCCAGCTTCATTGTGGATTTAGTTTTTCACTCAGTTGCGGAAGGTTACATATCAAAAGAAAGAGAAAAGAATTGCAGTCTTGTCGTCAGTAATCACTGAGAGGGGAGAGACGAACGAGAGAGATAGAGAGGGAGATGGAGATGAGGCTTTTATTATGGTCGAGTCTCCACAGTAACCAAGAGGAGTATTACAGATCTGGCCAGATTAAATTATGCTTTACACGTTTTTAGATGCGTTTTTTTCCCCCCACTTCGCTTCTTCTTTCTGTTTCTTTTGTTTTTTTAGTTTTTCCTGGTGTTTGTCAGTCATTTTTACCCAGTCTTGCTTTTACTAGGCTCTTTTTCACTCAATATCTCTTATTCTCTATCTTTGTGCGTTTCTTCCTTTCTGTGCGCTGTTGTTGATGAACGAGATGCCTCCTGTTCATTCTTTGTGTGTGTGTGTGTGTGTGTGTGTGTGTGTGTTTGGGGTGTGCGTCACGCTGGTCTGTTTGTGTCTGCCAGTGTAATCCTACCATGAGTTCCCTTGTAGTGCCCTTGTTCAATCAGCGGTAAAAAGGCTGTGTCATTCACGTTTGTAAAAGCGGGGACTCTTAAAGTCAGCACTACTTAAACAGGAAGGCAAAAGGGAGAGTGTGTGTTTGTGTGCGTTTGTGTGTGTGTGTGTGTGTGTGTGTGTGTTTGTGTGTGTGTGTGTGTTGAGGGGCAGCAGAGAGAAAATCAGTGGATTTACTCGAGTAGTATTCAAATCAATGTAGTCCCCCACTGTGACCTCAGTATCAACACTTGATTGAGCCTTAGAGCGCTAAATGCAGCTATTGTTGCTCAGTGATACACGATATCAAAATGAAAAGCTGTTGAAAACCTATCATGTGGCGACTTGTTTAAAAGTGCTCTCGCAGGGGAGCTCTTTTAAACTAGTCGCCGCATGATCGGTTTTCAACAGCATAAGATAGCTAAATTTTCATTTTTTAAAAAACTAATATCAGCGCTCTAAGGGTTAAAGTTATTGTTGTGACAGAGTGGCGGTGCACAGTTTTTATGTTCAAGCTAAGGGAGTGAAATCCTGCTGTTACGCTTTTACACCTCGCCCTGTGTGTGTGCCTATAGAAGAATACCCCCCCCCCGCACAATGTACTGACATCTCTTCTCCTCTCCCCTCGTCTCTCCAGGGGTGCCACAGTGTGTGAGCTGGGAGGGGGTATGACGTGTCTCGCGGGGTTAATGGTAAGTCGCTTCCTACCCCCCTGTCTACCCCTAATAAAATAAATGCCCGCTAACTTTGTACAGTTTCCGCTTGTGCTCAAATTCCAAAAATACATCGACTGTACAATATATTGAATGTATTGACTGCAGAATCCCCATTCATTTTGCTTTCAGTGCTATGGCGTATGCATACATGGACTTCAAAATGACAACTCGAACTGGACGATTACATTTTAGTTTTCATTATGATGCAAATAATGCGCTTGCATCTTGAAAACGAAAACACATGTCTGAGAATGTACTTTCATTTTAATATTGTTAGCTATATGCTTCCATGCGTGTTACGATTCATGCGTGAAATGTGATTCATAAAATTTGATTTAATTTCAAGATAAAATTCAGTCTTAGTTTTGGCTCTCCCTGAGTTTTTGAAACTTGCCCAAAATCTTATTTCTTTTGGCCGAGTTAGACAAAATTATTGTCGATAAGGGATGGCAAATTTGACTCTTTTCAAGATTTTTACCCAAATTCGATTAGAAAATTTACTTGTAATACAGACAATAACTAAAAACGCAGGATAATTTATTACTTGACTGAGGGCCAGTTTCACAGACACAGGATATGTCTTGTGCCAGACTAATTCCATCTTAAACAGAGTCTCCATGCAAAATAACCAAGAGTTCCTTTCCTAGATTAACCCTTAGAGCGCTGAAATAAATTTAAAAAAAAAATTCATTCAATTATCTTGTGCTGTTGAAAACCTATCATGTGGCGACTTGTTTAAAAGAGCTCCCCTGTGGGTGCTCTTTTAACCCCTTTGCGCAGATATAGATGGAAAAATTTGGCATTATTTGTACTCTGCGCAAAGGGGTTAAACCAGTCGCCACATGGTAGGTTTTCAACAGCTTTGATTTAGATATTTTACATCATTGAGCAACAATAGCTGCATTTAGCGCTCTAAGGGTTAAGCAGTGTCAGCGAAACCGGCCCAGGACAAAGTAAGACATTCAGTCTTATGAAGCTGAAACACGTCAGGTATATATTTATTGTTGCACTGTGGAAGGCAGTAAGGGCACTTTGGTCACATGAGCAGGCGGCCACAGCAGTGCTGTGATCTGAGGGGTGGGGACTTTCGGGTGGGGGAGCCGGGAGGGGGTTGAGGGGAGGGTCGGGGGGGCAGAACAGGAGCAGGGCGGTGCAGCGAAGGGCTCTGGGATTGTTAGCCAAGGTCTTTAGAGCCCCTCCACATCGACAGCCTTTCACATGCCATCGATCCGCTGGCTTCTTCTGAAGACCCAGACATTGCTTTATCTTCCCCGCGGGTCAATATCCCGTGTTGTGACATTGCAGGCCGCTGGTGGAAAGCTTTCACATCTCTGTCTCTCTCTCTCTCTCTCTCTCTCTCTCTCTCTCCCCCTGGGCTGTTCCTCAGTTCTCTCTCTCGCTCCCTCTCTCTCTCTCTCTCTCCCTGTTGCATCTCCCTCCATATTTTTTCTTCTCTCTCAGCTGCATCTTTCTCTCTTGCTCTCCCTGTCACTCTCTCTTTCTCCCTCCTTACCCGCTCTCTCTCTTTACTCTGTGCTGTCTTTTTCATATCTCTCTCTCTTTCTCCCTCCAGACATATCTTTCAACTCTCTTTGCTTCCTCTCTGTTGTTTCCACCCACCGTCTCTCTCTCTCTCTCTCTCTCTTTTTCTTTCTCTCACACTTGAGAAACTGCATCACCCGCTATGTACATTAAGTGCACATCACCCCTCTTGTTCTCTGGCCCATAAGGCTTTAAGAAGGGTTCTCAGATGCCTGTGCTTGTGCTGTGCTGTGCTTTGCTGTGCTGTGCGCTCGGATTCAATCAGCACAGTCCACCGTACCACCCCCACCCCTACCCCGCTCGCCCACCGTGTGCTCAACACTAGTAATGGCCAACACTGCTCCTGGAGACCTGCCCTCCCATCAGTTTTCATTTCTACCCTGAATTAGCTCACCTGACTCAACTAGTTAGCAGCTGCACTAGAGCTCTCGCTATTGAATGAAGTGGAATGATAAGCTCACAGGACTGGACATCTCCTGGAGTAGGGTTGAACACCGCTGCTCTCCACTGTCCCAACTGTGGATAACAGTGAGGAGCATTTCATATTGATGTTATCATGTCACTTTGTAGTTGGTCCAATTTTGAATATGAATTTAGTTACCGGTGAGGTATAGTTTATCTGTTTTATGGTGGGTGCGCACAGTGTCTCAACTGACCATGAAGATGGCTGCAGGTGGAGCTGTTGAAGCTGCAGGTCTCCTGATTTACATGTTTATATTTAAAGTTCTCAATACCATACCATTATGTGATATCACATTTCCCGAATAGTGAGCAGAAACAAGCAAGATACAGCAAAGATGGAAGATTTACGGATGCAATTAATGTGTACAATCAAAGCACTAACATCCACCCAAACATTACATTTGGGGAGCAAGCCAGGGCTGCCACAGATTTTTTCACTATATTTAAGTGGTATGTTGCAATCGGGCAAGAAAATGGTCAAAGCCGGCAATCAATCTACAATCGAGGGAAGGACTGATCATTATAAAATGTGTGCTACGGTCTGGAGACATGCAACAGTGCCACAGATTAGCAGCCCAGGCAGCTGAAGTCTGACGATACCTTGTCTCGGCACCACTACCGAGGTCTGGCCGGTCTGGAGCAAGTTACCGTGTGAGGGGCCTGCTGGGCTCCCGGGGATGAGAGGCTTTGTTGACCCTGCGGCAAAATTTGGCATGGAGGTCCGTCGGGGTCGTTTGGCTACCAAGGCCAGGACAGCTAAACTGGAGCTCTGTACTATGGGTGGGGGTCCGGGAGGCAACAGGTATTTGTCAGAGGAGTTGACTTCGACGGAGCAGGCTGCACTGGCTGGGTCAGTTGGTTTGGCCATTTTAAATCAAGGCAGTACGGCCGTTTTGGATCTCAGCAATACGGTTCATAATTCAGACTCCAAACTCTGAAGCATGTAGCAACATTTTGCTGCCCGGAATGCGATCAATCAGACAGTATGCATGAATTGAGCTTTTCTCGCGGACTGGAAATTTTTTTTTTTTTTTTTTTTTTTTTAATTTGGCATCTCCAATCCCACCTGAATCTGGAATGTCCAAGTGGGGAATTAAGGAGAGTGAAGACAGTTTGCGGCTCTCCTCCGAAGTGCGCGCCTGTCAGCCACTGCTTCTTATACACTCATTGGTTGAATCCTCGCAAGTTCAGAACGAGGGCGGAGGATACCCGGACATGAACAAGCTTAGAATCTTCCTGACGAGCGCCCGTCTGGCCAACAGGAGGCGCCTAAGCAACGAACAAAGCAACTTATATTACCCTTCCCGGCAGACCCTTCCCAATTTGCATCCCTGTAGCGCAATGGCCAATTGTGCGCTACTCTGAAAAAGCTGCCGACCACTGCCGGTTGGTAGGACCGGGGCTCGAACCCGCACCGTGGTAGTCACTTCTGCTTCGAAATGCGATGCTTTAACCGAGTGAGCTAACCCGGCAGCTCATACACTTTTTTAAACTATAAATTACTCTTGGATAATATAATATAATATAATGACTTTATTGGTCCACAGATGTGGAAATTTGTCTTTGGCTCCACAGGTAGTTGTTAAAAATATAAATATAAATATTGGGCAGGAATGAAAAACCAAAGGCATTAATAGCTGGGCATCAAAGCACAAAGAGTAATGAATGTAAAAGCTGTTAAGCTAAATACCTACTCCTAAATTCTAACTTTATTACAAGAATAACCAGCGCTTCTAAAACACCGATTTAATTCCTACCAATAGGCCTGAAAGAATGTTAAAATCTTTTATTTTGTTCACTGGCATGTCTGACCATAGTATAATTCTTATCGGTAGAAAATTAATTAACAAAATTTCAGCCAGACTTGTCAAGGTCCATGAATCTTCTAAGATTTTCAAAAATGAGATGGTTTTAAAAATGCCTGAGAGCATATAAACTGGGAAGAGGTGCTCTTCGGAGATACGTATTGAATGAGGTAGCCAGAGGCTCTCCGAAAACTCAGAGTATAATAAGAGAATATGCTCATAAATGTAAGCATAGAAATAAGGAGGAGGCCCTTCCTTGGTTTGATGAAGATCTTTGAAATTCATGAAAGTGCATGACCAGGCTTTGAAATTGGCTGAGAAGTAAAAACTGAACGATGGTTGTGATATTTTAACTGCTTTACCCCCTTAAAACCTGTTTTTCACTTGAATTTCACCCTGAAGGATTTGATGTTAGAAAAAAGCATTTTTTTTCATTTTATAGGACATTGTCACATATATATTCTGTAGCTGCTGGCTGCAGCGCTGCTCTAAACCTACATCACATGTAATTTGAGTGAAATATTCAAACCTAGAATGCTATGTTATTATTATCACAATTGTTTTTCGTGATTGATTTAATAATATTTCAAAATGTATGTTTTTTGTAGTTTTTTTGTTTTCCCTTTGTTTGTTTAGGTCCCACCTGTTAACACCTGGCAGGGGAAGACAGATGTAAACTAGCCTTGTTGATAATTCCGTTACATTTATAGTGTATTTGAATTAATGTGCACTGTCCCTTTATTAAAAAAAAAAAAAAAAAAAAACTTAATTCTTGTTCAGGAGTTGTCTAGTTTAATTCTTGTGTGGCAGCTTGTTTGGTTTCACCTTTTCTTTACAAACTGATGTGGGGGGGTTTAATAATTTTTCAGTATTATTATCCCCGCCACAAACGGAAGGGGTTATAGGAAGGCATGTGCGTCCTACTGCGTGTCTGTCCGTCAGTCACGCTTATTTGATGGGCGAGAACTTCTAAACCGTTCATCATTTTTTTGCTTACCGGCCCTATGGGCCGATAAGCTATTGTTGTGGTGTGGCGTCCGTCGTCCGGAACATTTTATCTTTTTTTTGGCCTGATGAATTTTCGTGTAAATTTGCAATAACATACTACTAGACCATATCTCCAGACATTTTTCTGGGATGTTTGATTGAATCATTTTTGTCCGTTTTATGGGCCCTTGAAATTCTGGCTCCAATGTTAAAGATGGGACTGAGAAATTTTAAAAAATTATTTCTCAAAAACTGCGTGATAAATTTTTTTCTAAATCAGGCAAGCAACTTACCTTGGTACCGTCAATGTACAGTGCGAGCGCCATTTTGATTGAATAGACGGAAGTGGGTCTATTGGGGGCGCTGTACTTTATGAATATGCAACATGGCCTGTGGAGGCCAAATGGTTGCAGATAGAGATTAAGTTTGTATTATTGACATATAGGAAGTCATATATGACCTATATTTTGACAATATTAAATTTGACCACAGATGACTTTGAAAGGTAAAACTCGAGGTCAGGGAATTTATTAACAATGTTAAAAGATATGACTTGAAATTTCAAAACATGATTTCTCAAAAACTGATAACTTTTTTTTTCTAAATCTGGCAATCAACTCACCTTGATACGCTTTATGTACAGTGCGAGTGCCATTTTGATTGAATCGATGGAAGTGGGTGGAGTGGGGGCGCTGTACTTTAACATTGGGTGTTATGGAGAATGGGCCAAATCGCCTGTGGAAGCTAAATGGTTGCAGATAGAGATTAAGTTTGTATTACTGACATATAGGAAGTAATATATGACCTATATTTTGGCTGTGTTAAAGTTGACCTCAGATGACCCTGAAAGGTCAAACTTGAGGTCAAGCAAAATGTTACAATTTTCAAAGGTTTTCAGGCTTGAAAATATTGAAGATTGGGAACATATGTGCATTGAATACTTATAGAAAGTCACGCATGAACTTACATTTGGTGGCCTTGAACTTGACCTTCGGCGACCTTCGAAGGTCAAACTTCACATAGTGAAATTTCAATGACTTCTATCACCAAAACTATTACAGATAGAGCTTAGGTTTGTATTGCGGGCATATGGGAAGTCACATATGAAGTTTCATTTGGTGACATTGAACTTGACCTTCAGTGACCTTGAATTCCCAAACTTCACAGTGAAATTTCAATGACTTATATCAGCAAAATGGTTACAGATAGTTTTGGTTTGTATTGGAGACGTATAGGAAGTCACACATGAACTTTCATTTGGTGGCCTTGAACTTGACCTTTGGTGACCTTCGAAGGTCAAACTTCACATAGTGAAATTTCAATGACTTCTATCACCAAAACTATTACAGAGAGAGCTTAGGTTTGTATTGTGGCCATATAAGAAATCATATATGAAGTTTCATTGGGTGACCTTGAACTTGACCTTCAGTGACCTTCAACGGCCAAACTATACAGTGAAATTTCAATTACTTATATCAGCAAAATCCTTACAGATTGAGTGTAGGTTTGTATTGGAGACGTATAGGAAGTCATGTATGAACTTTCATTCGGTGACCTTCATATTGACCTTCGAAGGTCAAACTTGACCAAGAGAAAATTCAATGACTTCTTTCACTGAAAAGGTCACAGATGGAGCCTAGGCTTGTGTTACTGACATAGGAAGTCACATATGAACTTTCATCTGGTGATATTCAAGGTCAAACTGGACACAATACAATTACAATGACTTGTATTGCCAAAACGGTCACAGATGGAGTCTAGGTTTGAATTAGAGACATATAAGAAGTCATATATGAACTTTAATTTGGTGACCTTCGTATTGATCTTCAAAGGTCAAATGTGACCTAGTGAAAATTCAATGACTTGTATCACTAAAACGGTCACAGATGGAGCCTAGGTTTGTGCTACTGACATCTAGGAAGTCACATATGAACTTTCATTTGGTGACATTCAACTTGACTGGCAGTGACCTTTGAGGGTCAAACTCGACAGTGAAATTACAATGACTTGTATCACCAAAATGGTCACAGATTAAGCCAAGGTTTGTATAGAGACATTTAGAAAGTCATATATGAAGTCCATTTGCTGACCACAACTTGACATTCTGTTCACAATTGACATATTGAATACATATTGACATATTATGATGACGTGTATCACCAAAACTGCTTCAGAGCTTAGGATTGTATTACAGGAGGTCTTATAAATGTATGTGAGCTTTTATTTAGTGACCTTGGCATTGATTTTCATTGATTTAATTGTCAAACTTCACATGAAATTTTCATAACTTGTATCATCGCTGTAAGACTGCTTGCCGGTAAGCTACAGGACCCTAGGTCCTATTTTTCACAAAATCTAATGTATTGATTAGGGCTGTCGCGATCGATTAATCACGATTATTTTAAGTGCAATAAAAGTAACTGCCACTATGAGGCAGATAGACGTGCTTGTTTATTACCTTTTCTGTGACACATACCTAATGCGGTCATTTGAAATGCTTCCGGGAAGAAAACTGTGATTTGAAGTCCACTAATTACCAGCGAGGTTGGACAGCCTCCATCGCCTTGGCATAATTAACTCACCTTAAACCAATTCCCGTGTACTTTGCCTAACTTGCAGTCAAGTAATTTATTTAGTCAACTGACCACTCAAAACCAAAATGTGGCCTGTAAGAGATAATGAGAAGCAGACAGACCTAACCAGGCTGCCGTGTTAGATTGAAAGAATGTCAATAATCTGAATAAATAGCAGACCTCTGAATTCCACCTCTCATTGAGGAATTTTGTATGTATTTTTAAAGATATTTCTTAAAAAATGAACTTATTCTAAGATGGCCCTGGTTTTAAGCGCTTAAAAATATAGGTTACATGAAGTGGAAACATTTTGTGAAGCATATCGAACGTGAATGCGAGAGAGAATATGTTTGCATTGCACGCAATAGTCAAATGCACCGAAGATTTGGCAATGCACATTCAGTCGAATCTTTGCTGCAAATTTGTGGCATTTTTCATTAGATAATTGAACGAGAGTAATTTAAAATAAAGTAACTCATAGCACTTGATTTTATTTACTTTTGAGCGTCTAAATAACCGACAGTGAAGGTGGAAAACATTTTGTTTAAGCATACAGAACACAAGTAAATTGTTACCACATTCGCACGCAGCGCGGCGGAATGCAAAATTAGAAATAATCTAGCAAACACATTAAGGCAAATCTGTTGTGTTTCATGGTTATTTAAATTTCAAAATGTGACAAACAAAAATGAAATCTAAATAAATCAGACTGTCTTCCAATTTAAATCGTTAGCCTAATTGAGCAAATCAACTGTTTGATTGCAAATTGAGCAAAGTAATTGGGAAGGGGGTGAGAGCAATTGTCGGGTAGAGGATGATGACTTTGCAGACCTTAATTTTGTGTTGCTCAGCACTTAATTTGCCTGAATATGTTTGCTAGATTAGCCTATTTCTATTTTTACGTTTGGCCGCACTGCCTGCGAACAATTAACATGTCCCGTACGATAGGCTACGCTTAAACAGAATTTTTTCCACCTTCACTGTAGGCTATTTAGTCGCTCAAAAGTAACCAAATTCAAGAGCTATGAATTACTTTTTCAAATTAATCTTAATCAATGATCAAATAAAAAATGCCACAAATTTGCATTTGCCTGAACGTGTTTGCAGTCTTCGCTGAATTTATCTTTTGCGTGCAATGCGAAAATAATTTCTCCCACTTTCATGTTCGATATGCTTCACAAAATGTTTTCCACTTCGCGTATGTTTTGAAACGCTTAAAAACCAGGACCATCTTAAAATGATTTTATTGTTAAGAAATCTTTTTAATGATATGTACAAATTCTACGAGAGGTGGAATTCAGAGGTCTGCTATTTATTCAGATTTTTAACAAGGCAGCCTGGTTAGGTCTATCTGCTTCTCATTATCTCTTCTTCATCATTATAGGCCACATTTTGGTTTTGATTGGTCAGTTGACTTAATAAATGACTTGATTGCAAGTTAGGCAAAGTACATGGGAATTTGATTTAAGGTAAGCTAATTAGGCCCAGGCGATGGAGGCTGTCCAACCTCGCTGGTAATTATCGGACTTCAAATCAGTTTTCTTCCCGGAAGCATTTCAAATGACCGCATTAGGTATGTGTCATAGAAAAGGTAATTAGCAAGCTCGTCTGCCTGCCTTATAGTGGCAGTTACTTTTATTGCGCTTAAAATAATCGTGATTAAAGCAATTCTTACCTTTCTGGCATTTTTACACTTTTCTTTCGTAATCTTAAAATGCTCCTAATAAGCGTATGCCACACTAAAATGTAAAAGAAATCCACCAGGTGTTGAAACTCTTCAATATTCAATTCTCATATATTTCTAATAAAAGTCTGACCAATCATTTTCTTCGGTCCGAATAAAATGATTTGCCGAGCTTTCTGTCTGTCATCCGTCGCAGCGGCCCTTCCAGTTGCCTATAGCCGTCACCGCTTGCGAGTCACGCGCCTCTCTGGCAGAAAAAAAAACGACGCATTTGACTGTAAACAAACGGGTGCTGAAATGCTATAATTACAATAATAACGTTAATGGTAGTTCGTCAGACTACAAAGGTAACTAAACGTTACGAGGGCATTTTATTTTATACCACATATAGAGTGGAATATTATGTCATTACTGTTGGTTAGTTTTCATTTATCGGTGCCTCTGAATCTGACTCCATTGATCCGTTTCACTCTTCCACGAAAAAAAAAATATTGCGTCGGCGCGCGAGGAAGTGAGCAGCGAGCGAAAAACGGGTCAATGGAGTCAGATTCAGAGGCACCGGTAAGTGAAAACTAACCAACAGTAATGAAATACTATTCAATTCTATATGTGGTATAAAATAAAATGCCCTCGTAACGTTTAGTTACCTTTGTAGGCTGACGAACTACCATATCAGTTATATTTTTTTTTTTTCGTTGGCGGAGTTGTTCATGTTCAAATTTTACTGCGTGCTGTGCGACATCCCAGAAAGGTAAGAATCGCTTTAATCGATCGCGACTGCGCTAGTATCGATACATCGTATTTTGTAGATGTGCCTTTTCATACCTCTGTCCATCCTCCTGTCCATTTGTCCATCCCTTCGACGCGTTTTGTTTCCATGCCAGATATTAGCTACACTATGGCGGGGATCTAAGTATTCATGTTTGAATGTGTCTCAAACTTTTATGAAGAGGCAGTAAAGTTTTAGAACAGCAAACAATGAAACCATTTTGAAGGTTTGGCGATCTGCTCCTGTACCCAAGCAGTACTGTATGACCCTCTTCATAGAAAATAATTATTGCTTTATTCATGCAGAAAACTAAAAAGCTACGTATTGAGTCATCTTTATAAAATTCTACAAAGCTAACTAAAAAAAATGGTCGCAGAGTTTGTCAAGGCTTGGATAAAAAAATCAATATGGCACGAGGACACGGAATTAGTGGGACACCAGCCATCGCAGTGACAGGCCCCTGGCCTTGGAATGCTGAATATTGTCTGTGTGTGACAGCGCTGTCAGTGGGACTGACCCATAATGTCATTCTTATGACTACTCCAGGCTCCCAGGCCCAGTCAGATATATTTTTCTCTTGTTGTTTCTCTTTCTCTCCCCCCTTTCTTCCTTCTGTTTTTGCGCCCCTCACTCCCTTTATTTTCTTTTCTTTATTCCCCTCATTATCACCTGTCTTTATCGCCCTGTTTTCTCTGGGCTTTATTTCTTTCTTTATTCCTTTCTTTCTATTCTCTCGCTGTTTTCTCTTTATATTCTCTTGTCTTATCCTGTAGAATATATCTCTGTCCCTCCTACTCTCTCTTTCTCTCTCTCTCTCCAGTCATCTCTCCATCCTCCCGTCTCCCCACAGACAGCCATTGTATGGCGGTGCCAGAGTTCTGCTCTCTCCTCCGCTCTGTGTTTTTTCCGTGTCCTTGTGAATAGAGGCACATTGTGTTCGCCTTGACTGGCGTTTGACAAACTTGTCGCAGTGCTATAGAGCGGCGCACAATGCCCAAAAGGCCCCGAGCGGGAGCACGAGTGCACGTTCACACACACGCCGCGCGCGCGCTCAAACTCACACAGACATGCTTGCGGGCATCGTAAAAAAAAAAAAAAAAACGCAAACTCTCGTGGGATGGAAGGAACATCGGGGATAGGGTGAGCGAGAGAAAAGATGGAGGAGGAAGAAAAAAGGGACGAGCAGAGGCACAAAGCTCGGCGTCTGCGGTGCAAAGTTATATGAAGGGCAGGAGGCAGGCAGACCGAGCGAGCCGAGAGCAGAGTGACAGCGGCGTGTGATGGCTCAGGCAGATAAACACACGCTCACAAATGAAAGGCTCTCTGCTCGCCATCATCCCCTGTCACAATGCAATTACTGAACAGAATGATAGCAAGATAGAGCCTCCTCGCAAATGGAATGATAAAAGTATTGACTGATTTGATTGAATGATTAAAATAATGCAGACATAAAATGAAAAAGGGGAGCTGGGGGAGGAGCAGGAGGTGGAGGAGGACAGGGGAAAAGAGAGAGAGAGAGAGAGAGAGGGAGAGAGAGACAGTTCTGTCCTCACTGATATGTGTATACTAGGGTTGAGATGTGCCTGTGTGTGTGTGTGTGTGTGTCAGTGTCTGTGGTGGGGGGTGCAGAAGTAGTTGTTGCGTGTTGTCCATCAACAGGGATGGACATGT